>OZ024882.1:21571152-23971152 GCA_964017185.1 Rugalucina vietnamica
TCTCAAAGTTCAGCAACAATCATTCTTAACAGTATTTTGATTTTTAGCCCCTTTTGAATGTCTTTTATTAGACTACCCTGATGTAAATTTTTGAATTGTAGCATAGGTGCAGTGTCTGGCTTTTGCCATGTTGCCATTTGTACTGATGATGGTTCGTTATCCAAAAATGTATTTAGCATTCTTTATCCCTTTAAACATTTTAGTTGCTTCCAAAGGATTTAATCATTATAGTTTATGTGCATTTTACACGGTGTTCCATGTTATTGAAAGGCCAATAATTTCCCACTTTTCTCCTGTATTTTGGCATAAATTTCCTATTTTTGAAGCTCAATATATATTTTTGTTGTACCAAAAAGCGCTGGGCAGCCTGTATTTTATGTTCACCTGGAGTATGGAAAACGAAAAAAAAAACAAAACTTTATTCTGGAAATTATTATTATTATTTTTATTCTTTTATACGTATTAACTTCCAATGAGGAACACCAGACTTCGTCTGTTATCTTCTTAGAACAGTTCTTATAACTTTTATTATTTACACTAAATGTATATATGTGAGGGCGTGTGCTGAATGGTATTTACACTTGTTGTGGTGACTATTTACATCTCGTGGAAACAATAGGGATCACTGTTGTACTTCCTGCTGACCTATCACTGATCCAACTTGTGTAGTCGTGCTAGGTGGAGTCTTTGACACAATTCAGTTGTAGCTTTTTCTATTGATGTCAGCTCCCTTTTTCCATTAAGACATACAAAACTCGAACAGTCTAGGATCAGACTCGCTAATTTATCCTTTGTATTGAAGGTTGACTGCCACGCTTCAGCTCCAATGCATTTCACGATTAAGGCTCTGATTTCTTCAAAATACTTTTTCCTTTCATAAAACAAAGCTGGGCATTCAAGTAACATATGTATGTTACTTGAATATTATTATTATTACACTGAAAAAAAGTTATAAGAGGCCACTTTTCAAACTCATTTTTTGTAACTAAGCCATGTTCAAAATTGCACGATTTTTAGTCTAAAGACGTGTCTTTCAAGTAAGTAAAGTTCCAAAGTGTTCAGAAATAATTTTCTTTCACTAAACGCGATTTTGGAGTAAATATGCAAAAATCAATGTTTTTGAATAAAAAATTTGATAAAGCACAACATTAATTGAAATTATGAGCGGGTGTCATCAAAGGGGCCCTTCCGGCTTGGAAAAACATCAAACATTCGAATTTTCTCTACTGGTAGACTTTCTGCGCATTTTTAAAAATCGCTAATTTTGAGATTTTTTGAAAATTCATCAATGTGCCTCTTAAACATGTTAATCGCTATTAAATTCACTTGATGAAGCCTGGAAATGAGAGATATAACCCGAGTGAGCTATTTTAGAC
The DNA here is from genome assembly GCA_964017185.1 of Rugalucina vietnamica. Taxonomy (NCBI): domain Eukaryota; kingdom Metazoa; phylum Mollusca; class Bivalvia; order Lucinida; family Lucinidae; genus Rugalucina; species Rugalucina vietnamica. Next base: position 21,572,529 of record OZ024882.1, read on the forward strand.
TATTTTCGAGGACAAACAGGTCCCTGCTGACGCACACTTCCGGTTTCAATGCCAATTTTTAACGAACAAAATAACGAAATTTATGGACGATTTTTTAAATTAAAGTTTATTAGAGTCTAGTATTATACCTTAATACTCGCTGAAAATTTCAATTCCATACTGCTGATAATAATGCAACTAGAGATGAACAAAGTGTGTATGCAAATTGCACACAAAAAGCTGAATTCATGTTATTCATGTTGCTGTCTTCTTGCATGTACAAAACAGAAACGAAGATTCTTATTGCAGCAACACATCTGACTTGATTTTATCTTGCATCATGGTAGTCAGTAGCACTTTCAAATAAATTAAAATGTAAAACACAACGTCATAATATGACATTTAAATTGATGATAATAAAGTGTGATTTTCGAAAAGAGGGTACCTTTACTCATGCTTCGACTGCGTGAGACATGTCACGCATTTTGGAATGCAGATACTCTCAGAGCCACTGTTAGACATTGATTTATTAATTTGATCATGAATTTTAATTGATCATAATTTACTTTCTGAACTAGAAGAAAAAATATGAGGTGGCCTGTTATAACTTTTTTTTTCAGTGTATTATTTTATTTTTATTTTTATTTATTTTTTTTTTTTTTTGCGTATGAAAAAAGTAAAACTGGGTGAAATATTTAGTAATCAGTTTCATTTCGAAGGTTTGACCCGTAGTTTTACTATGAAATTATTGCGATCTCCCGTTGGGAGATCGCATATATAGTTGATCAAGATCAGAACGTGGGGCTTAATCGACCAACGACTTCCTACTTCCGTCGTACTTGATTGGACGAATCAGCTTCGATTGGGTCACACCAAATAGCGCATGTCGGCTCGGGTATGAAAGCTCACGTTAAACCGAGCTGTCATCTAAAGTAGTCTTTTCTGTCTGTGGTTATCGCCGTGGGTTTATAATTATGCGGTCATACAATGAAATTAGTGCTGAGAGATCGCAAGCGTTTTGGAAACGCTTAAACTTGTTACAATAACCGTTGGCATGCCAATAGATCAGCCATGACATCAGACATGACATCATCTTGGTTTCTCGCATTAATACTCGACGAATGGATTTTCCCATTATTATCATTTGGGTGAGTCCACTTTCATTTTTAGGGGCGTCAGGAGTGATTTTCAATTTTTAAATTAATTTTTGATGAAAAACCTCTTAGCAAATAGAATAGCCCCAGATGAGACGCCGCGTTCTGCGGCGTCTCATCTGGGGCTATTCTGTTTGCCTGTGTCCCATAAAAGGGACGACAGCGACTTAAATGAGTTAATAGTTGAGGGTTCGAATTGTGCGATTGAGTCGATTTTGGCCACTGACTGCACCTAAATAGTCAAGGGCATCCCCCATGAATAACTAAGCTACTATTGGCGAAATTGGACAGGTCAGTTCGTTGAGTGCTACATGTATATATCCGTTGATGGCTACTAAGTAGGCTCGCTTGATCTGTGTGGCGTCTTAGGTCAACTATTGTCACAACCCAGTACTAACTGAGACGCGACGCGAGAAAACCGAGCTTTGGGGTTTCCGACCAAGTATGACACAAACCGGCCTATGCAGTCAAAGAAAAAGACTAGAAGCGTAACAGGCACAGAAAAAGACTAGAGCTTTAAATTTCGATTTTAAGAAGAAGAGTAACTGTACTTTCTGCGCCTTTGTTTTCGCATAGGCAAAAAAATCCGTTTTTATCGCACCTGCTTATATATAGCTGATATAGGAGTCCAAATTTCTGTCCGTTCGTCCGTCCGTCCGTCCGTCCGTCCGTCAACATTTACGTCGAAGGTTGGTTTTCTCGACATCAGAAGTAGCTGCGAGTCTGAAACCTTGCATAGTAATTGTCCCTGACATAACCTTCAAGCATGCACCTTAACCTGGTGCCCTTGACCTATATTTCACGGTCCACTGACTTTGAAAATTTTTACGTCGAAGTTTTGTCAACATTTACGTCGAAGTTTGGTTTTCTCGACATCAGAGATAGCTGCGAGTCTGAAACCTTGCATAGTAATTGTCCATGACATACCCTTTAAGCACGCACCTTAACCTGGTGCCCTTGACCTATATTTCACGGTCCACTGACTTTGAAATATTTTCGTCGAAGTTTGGTTTTCTCGACATCAGAGATAGCTGCGAATCTGAAACCTTGCATAGTAGTTATCCTTGACATACCCTTCAAGCACGCACCTTAACCCGGTGCCCTTGACCTATATTTCACGGTCCACTGACTTTGATAATTTTTACGTCGAAGTTTGGTTTTCTTGACATCAGAGATAGCTGCAAGTCTGAAAACTTGCATAGTAATTGTCCTTGACATACCCTTCAAGCACACACCTTAACCCGGTGCCCTTGGCCTATATTTCACGGTCCACTGACTTTGAAAATTTTTATGTCGAAGTTTGGTTTTCTCAACATCAGAGATAGCTGCGAGTCTGAAACCTTGCATAATAATTGTCCTTGACATGCCCTTCAAGCACACACCTTGACCCAGTGCCCTTGAACTATATTTCACGGTCTATTGACTTTGCCCCATGCAGGTGCGATATCGACCTCCGCGGAGTTCTTGTCTCTTGACGCGGCTCACCTAGTGGAGCTGTATTTGATTCAGCGACACGAATCACCTTTACTGGCGATCTTTACTGTCTGAGTTCACGGCCAAGTTATCAAAGTACGTCGGTCCGTATACATTTCTTCCCCTTTGTCGTATTTTTGATATCAACATGTTGAATCAAGGTTAAAGAACAATGACCTTAAATGAAAAATATTTTTTGTATCTTCAATTTAATTATTGTTTAAGACTTTATTCTACAATGATCTTTTAGTTCGCATGCATAATTGTTAAAACTTTTAAAGCCGGATTTTGGAAGATTGTAGTTTCCTTTTTAGCAGGATGTATAGTTATATTAGTGGTCCTTCTCTAGAACCATATAGTTATAGAAGCATTCCTGAAATGCTTCAGCACTGGGCAGACGAGTACCCAGATAGGGAGGCTTTCGTTTATTATGATTTAAATATTGAAAGGCATGCCATTACTTGCAAGTCGCTGAGAGACAAGGCAAGCATATTTGGACGTTACTTGAGGTACCTTGGTGTTCAAAATGGCGATATTGTCGCCGTCTGCATGAATAATTCCCTAGAAACAGTCATAGTTTTGATGGGAATCCATCTTGCAGGGGCTATCCTTACAAGCATATCGAAAAACATGGCTGACGGAAGTGACGTCATAGATTCTATTCTGGAAATGAGGGCGCCTGTTTTTGTCGCCGATGGAAATGAAATTCAGGAATCTATCATTACCTCCCTTGTAGAACGATCTGGTGACGCCGGACTTAAGCACGTTATATGTACACGTGGAATTCACCGATACAAGAAAGGTCCGTCCGTTTCGTTCATGGATGACATTCTTCAGAACGAGGCAAACACAACTGCAAACGAGGCTTCCTTACCAAGAGTCGACCCAGAAGACATTGCGTTGTACTTAAGAACTTCTGGTTCGACGGGAAAACCAAAAATGGTTGCTCAAACGCATATGGCCTTCCTTGGTAGTCATCATCACAGTCTAGATAAAGTACTGGCAATCAGTTCGGATTCCATTTACTTCTGCGACAGACCTTTTGGTTGGGGAGTGGGGTACCCGAGGGAGTTTGTAGCTTGTGGAGCTAAGAGAATCTTGCTTCACCCGAAACTGTCTACATCCGGTTTACACGCAGGTAAGTGCACAAAAAGAGTTTTAAAGAAAGAATAGAAGAGATTACACAAATTTAACTTGAAATCACAAACCAAACACACAAAGCGGGGAAGAAAGGACAGCACAAGATATCACAAAAAATGTCAACAACATGAAGAAAATATGCATATAGCTTGATATGTATTACATGTAAATAAAATAATAAGCATGTAAGTCTGCATAAAATAAGTCATTTAGTTACTTGCCAATATTGAGCCAAAACAGAACAACAAAAAGATATCTATGTGAGCTATTAGTTGTTTAGATAATATAAACATCAATCAAAACAAGTATGATGACAGAGAATAAATGACGAAAACGAAAATATCAAATTCAAAGCACACCATATCTGAGTAGTTCAAAACATAAAGAACAACATGTGTCACACATGTTCGGAAGAGCAAGAGGCTTACTCTTTCCCAATAAGCTCATCCTTCAAGCATCGAGCAAAAATAGAATACGTATAACAGAAAGGCATACCTAAATTCAATGTTTTTTTTTTTTTTTTTTTTTTTTTTTTTCAGATGCAATCAGTGATGTCATCGCTAGGGAACACTGTTCACATGTCTACCTCCCGGGATACTTAGTACGGGACGTTCTAGAAAGGCCGGCTTTGAAGAAAAAGTTCTACAGCGTTGAGAAAATAATTTGTTCAGGTGAAAGGTATGGTTTATGTGCTTGGGCGAAGGTACTTGTATACTTAAGTCTTTAGACAGTACAAAATGCTAACTGAAATAATGATCCACAACTGAAGTAGGCTAAAGGAAAGGGATTACAATCATTTTAGTTTATATACGCTTTCAATTCATTGAATGAAATGAGTCTGTTCCTTTTTCAAGTGTTAAAACTTAGACAAATAGATCTACACTAAATCCGTATTTTCATTTTGGTCACGTGACTAGCGAAACAAAATGGCGGCCCCAATGGAAAATGTCGATTTGACGTTTCGCCAGTAAACTTCTCATTCTGATTCTGAATTGTTTAAAATGTGAAAAAGGCCATACATGTATTTATGAAATCGTTTTACCGGATTGTCATAAAAGTATCGGCACATTGTTTGTCTCATCTACCGCTTTCTTCTGGCTAAACAATAATTTTTAGGAGCATATTCCTTTAAAATCATTATTTCAAAACTCTATTTGAAGCTATAATCATGATAATAGCCGAGCGCTCGAATGTTTGATACATGGACTAATATACTACTCCAAGTTTGATAGGCATCAAAACTTTATTTTTGTTCACAGTACATACTTGTAATCTAACACCTGAAATTTTGCTATAGATATGAAGCAGAACCATCACTGTGCAAACATTCCATCTTTTAGTCGCGTTGCCTGTGAGCGCTTTTCGCAGACTTGCAGAAACGATGGAAACCCCCTGAAATTAAAGTTGCCATTGTTCATTGATTGTTGTCTACCCTATCCAATTCTGTCATTTACCCCCTCTTACTGGTTCATTCAACTGCATAACTGTTTTCATAATCGAAATGTCGATACTTATGTGTCTAAAACGCACTTTTGGACAATTCCAAAAAAATTGTGATTTTTGGTTAAAAACACGATTTTTTACCCCCCATTTTTTTTTCGTTTAAAATGTTGCCCTTTAGGCTGCGAGTATGGAACAGAAAACCGATTTGAGCTACGGGCATTGGTTTAGATTTTACAGCGTTTTAAAACATTTGTCATTGGACTGAACGTTTTCTTAATGGAAATTTGCATTATGTGATTAAAACATCTGACAACAAATTTTAAAAACGCTGGTATGAGCAAACCAGAGTGCGTATTCAAAAACGGTTTTCAGTTTCATGATAACCATGCAAAGGACAACATTTTAAGCGAAATTTTTTTTTTTGGTGAAAAATCGTGTTTTTAACCAAAAATCACAGATTTCTGAAAATTTTCCAAAAGTGCATTTTAGACACAAAAGTATCGACATTTCGATTATCAAAACAGTTTTGCAGTTGAATGAACCAGTAAGAGAGGATGAATGACAGAATTGGATAGGGTAGGTAACAGTGACAACTTCAATTTCAGGGGGTTTCCATTGTTCCTGCAAGTCTGCGAGAAGGGCTCGCAGGCAACGCGAAAAAAAGATGGAATGTTTGCACGGTGATGGTGCTGCTATATATCTGTAGCAAAATTTCGAGTGTTAGATTACCAGTATGTCTTGTAATCAAAAATAAACTTTTGATGCTTATCAAAGTTTGAGTAGTATATATCTGACCATTACTGTCAACTCAATATCTCAAAGACTGTCTTTCGGGGATGATGAAATAACCACTTATTTATCTCGATCCTTTGCAGAATTCCTAAGTCATTTGCCCAGCTACTGGACGGGTACTGCAAAGAGCTGGCGATATGGTACGGTTCCACTGAAGCTAGTGGCGTGTCCGTATTCGTGTCTAGTGATCCCTCAATGTTCGAGGACGGAATTATAGGCATTCCACAGCCAGGTGATTTTTGTTGCTTTTGTATCCAGGATTTTTTTTTTTTTTTTTTTTTTTGTAAAATCAGGAAAACATGTCCGTGAAATGTAAACCCCCACTACACCAATTGTATGTAGTAAAACTGGGGTGAAAAGGGGTATACATATTTTTCTTATTTCTGATTCAAAACATAGATTGTGGGTACTCGTTAGAACCGCCTCGACGAGGCGGTTCTAACGTGTACACAAATCAATGTTTTGAACAAAATTATTAAAATGTCATTTTTAATGATGAAAAAAAAAGGTACAAGTAGGCAAAGATCAGGAAAAGGCGCAATCAGAAAAAGATTCCCACTCCAAAAACCGAGGTGGGAAAAAACCAAACTAACAATCAGGTACTTATACCATGAAAACATTTCGTAAGCCGAATGAGCAGCTATTTTCCCAATAGGTGGCCACTCAGTTACCTTAACTTAACTAAAAATATGAAAACATACATAAGGCGCCAACGGCGCAAAAATATTTAAACACCAAAACATAAAAAAAGAACCACCACAGAAGTATCGACTTGGAACGATCAGTAACACAAAGTTACTGGCGGGTTTAAATCGATTTTACATGGCCATATCCTCACCCTCAGCTTCTGCAGTGGTTCATAACATTTAGTTAGTTCTTCCGTCCTCGTGGTGAATCTCTAACTAGTCAATGAATCATCAAGAACAAACAAATAAATCATGATAAACATCCTGATGAATCAAAAACCAGGACTCACAGATTGAGTAAGCTGCCCGACGATGGAGATCCCTGGGCGCCGAATAACTTACTAACTCCGGAGCAAAAGAAAAACATCAGTTGGACCCCGGTGGGCCAAGCAACAGACAAGAAGCTCCGGCCCCAACCAACTAAAATGAATAGCTTTAAGTCGGGGCCATCATAGAGTCTGACGCCCGACCTACCGGCGTGCAATTAAAGAAGGCAGCATAGTTATCAACCGTGATTGGGTTAAAAACTAAGCATGCAGACTGTCGCATAACATTCAAGTTATAACCTATACGTCTGTAACGTGTTATGATTTTTCTAAACTGAAAAGAAAAATCATTACTTCCTTTAAGTTTCTTAAATTTTCATGAAATTTTCAATTTTTGCTTTTAAAAATCTCTATATATAGCATGTGCAAGTTTTCGTAATGAGCTTTGCATGTTGATCGTTCCCGCTGTTCCGGTTCACCTTAGTCCGTACCGGTGAAAGTAAGACAGTACAGGGAGCGCACTGGCCTAGTCACGGATAGAGCATCGGACTATTATCTTGAGGTACACGGTTCAAACCCCACTTGGGTGCCGTGTTGTGTTTCTTAGCAACAAACATGTTCTACAGAACTGGGTTAATAAAATCACTTTGGTTTATCCAATTGTAGGAGTGGAGATGAAACTTGTGGACAGGTCCGGTACGACTGTCTCCCAAGGCGAGACCGGGGAGTTATTCGTGCGCAGTATCTTCAGGTTCTCAGAGTACCGTGGTATGCCGGAAAAGTTTGCAGAGACTGTGGACAACAACAACTGGCTCAGAACAGGAGACCTGGGTAACACAATATACGCCTCCTTAAAACAATGCCTCCCAATATCGTTTTTGTTTTGTTTGTTTGTACTGAGGCTTAACGTCCCAGTCAACAATTTTTCAGTCATGTCGGGACGAACGCTCCCTGAGTTTAACCAGTACTGTAGGCAGTTAATGTGACACAACACGGTGCCGCTTGTGGGGATCGAACCCAGGACCTCTCTATTCGGAGTCCGATGCTCTACCACTACGCCACCGCGCTCCCTAATATCGTTTTAAACTACACAATGAATAAATAAATGTGGGTATAGCTTGGCAAGTAGGTCACTGTGTAGGCGGCAACTTTAATATTTATATTTATTACCTAATTACATCAAAAATTGTATAGAAATGTCTATTTGTTATTTTCATCTATTCCAGTTACTATTGTTAATACTTTGAAACAATACCAGGAAATAGAAAGTTCAATTGCCTGGCCAGTTATCAGTCTATTGCCTGGTCATGTGATATGCCAAATGACTGCAATGTAACAAGATAACAACATGAAATTGTACCAGGCAATAGAAAATTCTATTGCCTGGTCAGCTGTCTATTGCCTGGTCACATGATGAGTCACATGACTATAGATGCAATTAGGCAATAAAACAGTTATTTCAAGCTTAAACAGGCAATAGTGCAAAGCATTTTCCCCTCGGCATGCCAAGTCGATACCTGCACCGAGACGAATTTCATGGATTGACAACAGTCTTATTTATGCACGAAATAAATTATGGTTGCTGCTGCAATGTCCTCAAATGCCAAAGACACAACATTTTTACAAACGAGAAATCTTCAACTACCCTTTTTCCACCAATTACAATTCGATCTGTCTTCAACACAGTAATCTGAATTCTAGACAGTCGGTTGTACGGTGTGTAATTTGTCTAACCCAATGAATTAGCAGCACTCTTGTATTTCATTCATATTTCTTATGGTAAATCTGTGAGTTGGGTCTTTTAACTGTATTCAAATACATGTATATGTTACAGCCAATCTGTGAAATCAGCCTTTTCATGAAATGGCTAAAAGTTTTAATGACTAATTTACTCAGCCATTTCATGAAACGGCTAAATATTGCAGCCTTTTCAAGAAATGACTAAAAATTTGCTCTAGTCATTTCATGAAATGGCTAAACTAAGAAGAGAACCTTTAAATCAAGACACGAGGTAACGTCCACACTGTAATCCATATGTAAAGCTATATGAGCATATCGAGCAAATTGTTACAAACGTACACAGAATGCAAACAAGTTTACATTCAATTTGTAAGTTCGTACAACTTTTTTTTATTATGTTTTAGAGGGAGTACAATCTTTTCATAAAAATGACCCTGAAAATTAGGCGATGAAGCTGTAAAACGATGTTCACTTCCTAACTGAAAGCTGTGTTTCTTAAATTTTAACTATTGCAATGAAAACACTTGATTTTTATCAAGAGGTCGCAAAATAAAACTCTGAGACAACGTCGAATCAAATAATTCAAAGTGTTTCTTCTATACGATTGAGTGATTTTCTTGCAGGTTTCATTCGTCCTGATGGAAATGTAGTGTTGAAAGGCAGAACAGCAGAACAGATTTCCATGGGAACGATGAAATATTTTCCATGGGAGGTTGAAAATGTCCTCGTTCGTTGTCCGGGCGTTGCTTCCGTTGTCGCAGTCCCTGTACCGGATGTCAGGTTAAAGGAAGTGGTGTGCGCATGCGTGAAACCCGACAAAATGGCTTCACTTACAATGGAAGATCTTCAGAAGTTCTGCAATGAAACTTGGACAGATACGGCCACTGCAACTGGATTTAGCTTGAAACCAAGATATCTCGTGATCAGGGAGGATTTTCCTGTTAATTCTGCCGGGAAACTGGACAGAAAATCACTAGCCAGAGAAGTTGTTGCAGAACTCGGTCTGCAGGCCTAAATCTTAAACCGCTCATCACTATAATATGTAATGTATACCCCCTCATAACCCACCTTTATATAGCAAAACTGGGGTTTGCAGGGGTATACATATTTTCCTTATTTTTGATTTAAAACATACATTGTGGATACTCGTTAGAACCGCCTCTGTGAAGGGATAATTTTACAGACACCGCTAAGATTACCAAAATATTTCATCGTTTAACATATCGGAATGAAATCAAGAATATATATGAAAAAAAAATCGTTAAACATGCGTAAAACATAAAACCACATTTAAGTATTAAGTCCAATTCGCATGCGCCAAAAATAAACGCGTGTATGTATACTCCGGTGTGCAAATAGCGCATGCGAACGCAAAAACACACCGGAGTAAATTTACATATATGGGTAATTTACATATGGGTAAATCATTTACTCCTAGGTCTGACCAGATGCAAATTTTATTCTTACAAATACACACGAGTAAATTTTACCATTATGTCCCATGCGAACGCAAAGTAAAATTTACCCATGAGTATTTTTACTTCAAGTCAGTATCTGCTTTTGGATGAATTTTCTCAGTTTTTGTTCTTAACTGATTATATGACAGTTGCTGAAACTGATAAAAATAGCCACACTATTTCTTAATCATTGTTGTGAAAAGATGATAATTGATCATAATAGGAAACTGTATTGAACTGCTAACGTTGAGCCTGACCATTACATGATTCTCCTGTGCTGCAAAAATTCTACAAGAACACCTTGAAGCAGCCTCTTCTTGTTTTGCAAATACAGAAAACTTATTTCATAAATGAACAGGTTTTAATCCAGAAATGATTTGTTTACATACAAAAATACTCCTGGTGGTAAAACCCACGCGAACGCAATTTAAATTTACTCACAGCTTGATTTGCACACCGGAGTATATTTACACACCGGAGTATATTTACACGCGTGTATTTTTTATGCATGCGAATTGGACTTTACTCTTTTTCTTTTTTTAAAATAAAGGCCATTGGATGAAATGCATGAAATTTTCCCACTATTACTCCCCCAAGATGTCACGTAAAATAACTCAACTCTGAAGTGTTAAAACTCTGAAGAGGTAATGTTCAACCAGACCAAATTTCAGGTCCCCGTCTGTAGAAATGATTGGACGAAAATAAACAGTGATTAATTAATCATGGCATAATAGGAGTTATCTACTCGACCATTTAACGGCTCAGTGGGCCCCGACTGGGGTTCGACAAGGCACTTATTGTAATTGTGTGAAAATCAATTAAAAGGAAAACAACTTTCAATTTAGGTGTAGACAAACAAACAAATACTCCATATGAAACTGTAATTAGGTAATTAGTTGGCCTAAATAATTCTACTCAGCACGCGTTTATATGCACACCAATCCAAACAGAATGACAGTTGTGAAACTGAATTAGAACGAATAAAATAAAAATTCAGAATATAGCATCGTATACAGTCATCGAAACGTTTTTGTGGATATTTATGAACGAAAAATAAATAAGTAAGTTCTTCTTTGATCATTTAATATAATTTAGAAAGAGACAATAATTAAAAAGTAGTTTTAATTAAAAAATATTTATTTATTGCCGTACTAATTTGATATATTAACACATACTGTTTGCATACTGGATGATCTACGAAGTAAAAAAATAAAATAAAATAATAAAAAATAGAATAAAAAAAACAATAATAAAAAATTCTACATTTACAATTAAATGGAAATAAGTGATTATCTTCTGCATATTAATCTTTAAATAATACTTGATTCTCTTTTTTCAGAACACATAAATCATTAGAGACGTAACAAGATGAGGTACCTACAGAATATACCAGTTCTTGCGGGGATCGACACACCGTTAACCTGCTATCCCGGAAAATGGGCGGATGTCACAGCAGATTCCAGCGTCCAAATCATTTGTTTGGACCCTGTAGTGTCGGATGACACGTCACTAAGTTCGGATGAACCTACACATTATACCGGCAACAAAAACGACTTTGAAGTAGACGTTCCTCAGTTGTTAAATGGAAACTTTAAAACACAATCATGTGTCGATTTCAATACAGTGCTACATAAAACCGATAAAACACTTGGTGCTCATCAATACGGACTGGCTGAAAACGTCTGGTTTAGTGATACATGTCTAAATGAACGACCAGATATAAGAAACACTCAGTTTAAAGACTTTTCAAGTACTGGGGATCTTACAACCGGCAACGTGAATAAGCCAAAGCATTCATGGAAGCCGATTTTAAGAAAATCCAACAAAACCAGGAGATATACTAAGAAGTCTGTGAGCTTTAAAGCTTCGGAAGCCGAAACGAGGTACTATATAAAATGTGACATAAATACCAAGTGTGACACTGATTCAAATCAAGCGTTCACGGAGTTCAATCAACGACAAGCGGAGGTAGAAGTAAACAACGGTCCTAGCGTTGATCGAGAAGAAGACCTGGTGCTAAAGAAGCCAATCATACCAGTCTCTGAAGTTAAAGTTGCCAAAGTGGTAAAGTGTAAACCAATGGTTAACAGTGCAGGTCATGCAGTAAAGCGAAAGCTTGCACACAACAACAATGAACTGTCAGAGACTGACGATGGGTTTCCTGAGGTTGTGTGTAAAATCCCTAGATACTCTGTTCAAACTACAAATCAAACGGATATTGGGCCTCTATCAAAGTTCCTTATGGAAAATGACAGAAAAATGTTGACAAGTACACCGAACATGTTACAAAAATCTTGTCCAAGAGCGATAGAAAATGAAATCAAAGCTTTACCATCCCTGAACCAACACACTGTGGAAGTTACCAAAGGAACTAGATCGCAGTTTAGAATGGGTACTTCAAATTTAAGGACCCCGCGTTGCCAAAGAAAATTGTCATTTAATGACCACGTCAGTACAAACATTTCAGAAGTTATAAGCAGTATTGAACAACAACTAGAGAGTGCTGATGATTCACCAAAGCCCATTCGTCCACGATTGGGCCTGCAGTGTAAAACATCAAAACTTGTGGATTTAGATACTCTAAACATAAACCTGGTTTGTGAAATGAAAACTAAAATTTCAAAAAGTAACACTGGCATGAAAATCAAAACGAACGGTTCTTTGCAATGTAAATCAAAACTGAAGACAGCATGTGTTCCGAGTCCACTGGGAAAGTGCTTTAAAAGGACCATCAGACCGTCTCAGGCTCCGTTGCGACAAGGTTACCGAGCTGGCACATGTTTGGAAACGCTTGTGTGACATTGAAGATAAAAAAGATTGCGTGTGCAATTATTTTATGTCTCAACTTCGATGCTAATTCGGGCTTACAACATGATGGATTCTATCGTTTATTTATTTATTTATTTATTTATTTATTTATTTATTTATTTATTCTAGGCTTTGTCTTGTATTTCGTTTCGGCAAGGCAAAGTCATGGAAGAAGATCAAGAATTTGAAACACATCAGGAAAACATGTCCGTGCAATTGATAACCCCTTAAACCCCCCTTTTATATAGCAAAACTGGGGTATGCAGGGGTATACCTATTTTTCTTATTTTTGCTCCAAAACATAGATTGTGGGTACTCGTTAGAACCGCCTCGCCAAGGCGGTTCTAACGTGTACCCACAATCTATTTTTTGAGCTAAAATAAGAAAAATATCAACATTTTTCAGCTGAAAAATTCCCATTTTTAAAGCTCAAAAAAATCTCTGTGTATTGCATGGGCAAGTTTGGTAATGATCTGCACAGACAGGCCAATGTAAAAATTCAGATTCTTGGTCGATGATGTCTGGCATCGCAAGCTAACGATAAGACCCAGTATTTCAAGGCAAGAAGCCACATTAAATTTCCTTTGCAGCGTTGTGTTAGCTTTTTCTTACATTTCGTTTCGGTAAGAGAAAGTCGGTAAATGTAGTTTTAGCATTTGGGTATATACTTTTTTGCGAATGCCACCAACGTTGTTCTTGTATAATTAATTATATTATTTATAGGACATATTTTTAAACACACATGATCCACGCATATATGACTTCATGTTCAGTTTGTTGGTACTTCATATTACCACCTCAAGAAGATGTCCAGCTTCTAGTTTTGATTAAGTTTTATTCTTTTATTTATTATTGTATTGGTTATGACCCATATATGTTAAATTATTATTATATTTTTCAGTGCGACAATTGAGATGATTTTGTATAGTACATGTATGCATCAAATAGTGCTTCTTTATAAAAAAAATAAAAATAAAATTGAAACATTGTTTATTTTTGTGTTTTGTTTATTTCATTTGGTCAGACCATCACTGACAAGAAGTTAGCTGTCCTTGGGTGCCGAAAAGTATCCTAATAGAGGCTTAAATAAAAACAAAAACTCAGGTTGAAGGGAGCATTGTAATTCTATGTCAATATAAAACAGCTCCTGGTCATTGCTTATCGCGGCTTTAAATACAAACAATTTAGTTGCAAACAGTCCAGAAATCCAGAATATCGAGTGCCCTGAATCATATTTTTCTTGTACATGTACATGTGCGTCTTGCGACTTATGTAGAACAGGTTGAAATTCGAACTCGCACTGTATTTCTTATTCAATCCCCGAGGTTTGAAAGTTCCATCAGGATAACATGTCTGTGTGTTCTCCCTTATACCCCACTTTTATGTAGTAAATATGGAGTATACAGGGGTTAACATTTTTCTTATTTATGATCAAAAACATTAGGCGGTTCTAACGTGTACCCACAATCAATGTTTCGAGCCGAAATATAAAAATGTCATTTTTAGAATAAAAGTTTCGAGTCTTACAGCTGAAAAATATCTGTTTATCGCATGGGCATGTTTTCATAATGGATCGTATCCATTATGAAAACTTTCCCATGCAATATCCAAAGATATTTTCAAGAAGAAAAAACTGAAAATTTCATTGGAAAATTTTTGATTTATTTAATATTTTTGCTCAAAACATACATCGTGGGTACACGTTAGAACCGCCTCGCCGAGGCGGTTCTATTTTTTCAAGTGAACCAAAATGGCAGAAAAGAGGATACACAATCCAGACTAGGGCTCTTCTGCTGATGTAAGTAGGGTTTCAAGGTCACGTGACCAAGATGGCCACCATACCCATATATGGTAAAATACCCAATTCCTTTGTCCAGTGACTGTACTTGTTGACTCACAGGTGAGCGATCGTTGCCCTTGGGCTACTTGTTGTTTTATTTATCTATTTATTTATTTGAGATATTTCTCAATCAACAGGTTGCTTTTTGTGCCTTTTTTATGACATAAGGACATGTTGCTTTTTGTTGCCTCTGGCTTGTCTCTCTCTCCCTCTCTCTCTCTCTCTCTCTGTGTGTGTGTGTGTGTGTGTGTGTGTGTGTGTGTGTGTGTGTGTGTGTGTGTGTTGGGCTGGCTGGCTGGGCCTGTTGGTCACTTTTCTGAAACTTCGAATGGTGATGATGCTAGAGTTTTGAAATTTTAAATTTATAGATGGCTTAAAAGCAAACCCTACAGGGTATAAATGATCTAAATAGGAATACATTCCTATGACCGTTTACTAAGATATGAACTTAGAGAAAAAACATTAACATTGTAAAACGCACATTTTAAAATTGATCTAGACTTTGACCTCCAGCCCCACTCCCGAGCATGGACTCTCGGATCCGAACTCATGGAAACAAAGCAAACCCTATAGGGTACCTATGGTTCAAATATGAAAGGTTTCTGATCATTGGTTTATGAGATATACACGACTAGAGAAACTTTAACCAAAACTGACATAAATTCTACGAACGTTTCGGAATTACAAATTAACATAAGAACTATCTAACGGACGAACGGAAAAGCAAAAGCTATATACCCGTCGGCATAAATGTGGTGGGGTGGGGGGGGGGGGGGCATTTTGAGACAACTGAAAATTACCAGTACTGGGATAGTAAAATTTCTGACAGGCACACAAACAAATATGTTACATTCTGATGGGTGAAAAATTCCAGTCCCTGATAGTCTGTGGAAAGAAACTGCTTTCGTAAGCTTCTTTGCTACCTAAACATATCTGCAGTGCCAATGAGTGTTGATTTCTACAATGCATATATTCTTGGGGATCATCTGTGTGTATTCTGGCTTTAATCTTCAGACCTTTTCACTACAATTTTTCTCCTTTTCCCTTTTAAAGTGTCTCAGAATGCCAGCCATACTCACATTTGTATCTGAATAAAGTCTTTTATCAACATTTTCAGTATGTGTATTCTTATCTTAAAACATAATTATCTCAAATAAATAGCTAAATAAAATTTAAAAAAAAATGTAGATAAAAAGAATTAAGAATATAAAATAAAATTTTTACTAAGTTTATGGTCCGGAAAAATAGCCTATATGTACATGTATATTATAGCTATTTTGCCGGGTCCCGGCAAAATAGCCCACAAACTATTTTGCCTCATTTTGCCGGGTCCGGTAAAATAGCCACTGCCAAGAAAATCAGGTATATCCCTGCATACCCCAGTTTTGCTATATAAAAGTGGGGTTCAAGGGAGTGTACATTACACGATATGTTATTGTGATGAAACCATCTAAGATAATGTTGATTCATCGGGTTAAAGGGCTACTATTTTTTAGTCACTTGTGGCCAGTAGCCTCGAATGGTTTCCTAGTGTCTGATAATGGTTTTTCGCAGATAGTTTGCAACTGTTTAAATGTACCATGCAGTTTGTCGCGAAATAAACAGCAAAAACTTTAAAAATCGGTGAGACAAATAAAAAGTCTTAGTATTTTTAAAGCTATGTTCTCACTGTCCCGGTTTAGCTCTCCGGTTCGCCCCTTAGTCACACCTTACGCTGTTTTAGTCTTAGTTATAGACACATTTTTAGGGAGCGTGGTGACCTAGTGGTAGGGCGTCGGACTCCGAACCGAGAGGTCCTGGGTTCAATCCCACAAGGGTAGCTCCGTCTCGACATGACTGAAACATTGTTGACTGGGACGTTAAACCTCAATACAAACAAATTTGTGACAGACAGACGAACGGACGGACGGACGCCGAGCGGGACAGACAGACAGAAGACCCGGGCAAAAACAATTTTAGACGGAATATTTCCACCGGTGTTCCGTTACATCTCTCCGGAAGTGGAGCGAGGTCACGAAGTGTATCGGAGTACAGGTTAGCCAGCTAATCTATTAGAATAAGCAACACCAAAATCACACTTTTCCTATATATCCAACTGTTGATACACCGTGTTTTGTACTCATGTGCTACTCTTGATATTTTATAACTTCAACAGTTACTGCATGCAGGTACCTCACACATGAGAAAGCAGACCTGCCTGATCAAAAGCAATGGATTTGGGCCCGGTTATTGGATCAGCTGTGCCTTTTTTCGCATAGGCAACTCTAATGATGCGGCCTATATATCATTTGATATGAACTGCGTACAAGCATGAAGTAATATACTGTACATTTTTCGGGGGTAAGATTTCGTCAATATTACATACTCTTATAGCCACGTTCCTAAAAAAGGTTCGACTCGCCAGCTGCAGTGATTGTTTTTATTTATATATTTATTTTCATCGTCGTTCATCATCGTTCATCATCGTTTCTGTGACACTTTAGGTTTGTTTGAGTTGAATCTTTACCTACACAGTCGACACTTAGTTAGGGTCATGTTGAGACGATCAGTTGTGCAAGCTTCCCGTGGACAGGTTTCCAGTGCCAAGCGCACATTTCTGCTAAAATCAGGTTAAAGTACGATTCTAATGCTCTTGAGAATGTAACACGATTGGATAACGTCAATTTTACCATCGGAAACCCAACGTCATGAGCAACGTCGCTTGTGATTGGTTAACGTCGTGGTTTCACGTCTCTCGCTACGCTCACGTTTCGTGAAAAAAAAAAAAAAAAAAAAAAAAAAAAAAAAAAACGCATGCTCGATGCTTATGGTTAAAAAGTACATTAGAATGGGGTAACAATATTTTAAATTTTTAATTTGGGGCGGTATATCGTCGTATATACGGTCGGAAATCATGTTTTACGGCTCCGCTTTACGCGTTTGCCGTAAAACAAAATTTCCGACCGAATACCTATACCGCCCCAAATGAAAAATTCGAACACAGTTATCCCCTAAATGACCTAGAAATATTTTCATGACCAAATCTCCATTAAAGATTCTGCTGGACGTGAAGGCCAATCGCAGATCCGCTTCGCTACGAATCGGACAAGCTACTGACCGAGCTATCGCGCCAGACAACTGTCTTTGCTGTTGTGAAACGAAATGAGAATGTAATAGCAACAATAATTACACAAGTTCGGAAGTTTTTTTATTCTTAATAAAGCACTATTTGATGCATATTTACATACTATATATATATATAAAATAATGTAATAATTAAATGATATAATTTAAATAAATAATGAATTGTGCATGTTTAGCATCCATCCTTGTGACATTTACTTTCAAACGAGAAAATAATACGTGTTGCAGCATTCCACAGCTTGCTCTTGCCGAAACGAAATGCAAGAGAAAGTGTAGGGTACGAATATACACATTATGAAAACATGCCCATAATTATAATGAATATCCCATTATACCACAGTTTTGTCATGATAGTAAAACTGGGGTTTACAGGTATACCATATCCAAAACATAGATTGTGGATATGCGTTAGAACCGCCTCGGCGAGGCGGTTCTAACATGTACCCACGATCTATTTTTTGAGCAAAAAAATAAACATCATTTTTTTCTGACGAAATTTCAATTTTACAGCTGAAATAAAATCTCTGTATATTACATGGGCAAGTTTACATAATGAAAAGCACGAACATCTTCACGCTATAGATGCTACTGCGACATGTATACTGAATCACCAAGCCAGCAATATATCAGAAAAACATGTCCGTGCAATATATATCCCTTTAAACCATAAAAAATGGGGTTTGCATGGGTATACCTATTTTTCTTATTTTTGCTCAAAAACATAGATTGTGGGTACTCGTTAGAACCGCCTCGGCGAGGCGGTTCTAACGTGTACCTACAATCTATGTTTTGAGCAAAAATAAGAAAGATATCGCAAATTTTCAATTTTCTACTTAAAATTTTCAATTTTTACATCTTAAAAAATCTCTGTACATTGCATGGGCAAGTTTTCATAATGGTACACAACATAGATTTATGGGTTTCCTCCGACTTTGCCTTGCCGAAACGAAAGTGCAAGCCAAAGTCCAGGATATTGGAATAAATAAATTATAAATAAATCTGTTAAAAATATATCACATATATCTGAATATTACTTCATCCATGTTATCTGCGATGTCACACAAGCGTTTCCAAACATGGGCCAGCTCGATAACCTTGTCGCAGCGGAACCTGAGATGGTCTGGTGGTCCTTTTAAAGCACTTTCCCAATGGACTAGGAACACACGTTGTCTTCAGATTTGATTTACATTGCAAAGAACCGTTCGTTTTGATTTTCATGCCAGTGTTACCTTTTGCAATCTTATTTTTCATTTCACAAACCAGATCAATGTCTAAAGTATCTAAATCCACAAGTTTTGATGTTTTACACTGCAAGCCCAGTCGCGGGCGAACGAACTTCTGTGAAACATCAGCATTCTCTAATTGTTGTTCAATACTGCTTATAACTTCTGAAATGTTTGTACTGACGTGGTCATTAAATGACAATTTTCTTTGGCAACGCGGGGTCCTTAAATTTGAAGTACCCATTCTAAACTGCGATCTAGTTCCTTTGGTAACTTCCACAGTGTGTTGGTTCAGGGATGGTAAAGCTTTGATTTCATTTTCTATCGCTCTTGGACAAGATTTTTGTAACATGTTCGGTGTACTTGTCAACATTTTTCTGTCATTTTCCATAAGGAACTTTGATAGAGGCCCAATATCCGTTTGATTTGTAGTTTGAATAGAGTATCTAGGGATTTTACACACAAGTTCAGGAATCCCACCGTCAATCTCTGACAGTTCATGGTTGTTGTGTGCAAGTTTTCGCTTTACTGCATGACCTGTACTGTTAACCATTGGTTTACACTTTACCACTTTGGCAACTTTAACTTCAGAGACTGGTACGATTGGCTTCTTTAGCTCCAGGTCCTCTTCTCGATCAACGCTAGGACCGCTGTTAACCTCTATCTCCGCTTGTCGTTGATCGAACTCAGTGAACGCTTGATTTGAATCAGTGTCATACTTGGAATTTTCGTTTATGTCACTATTTATAAAGTACCTCGTTTCGGCTTCCAAAGCTTTAAAGCTCACAGACTTCTTTGTAGATCTCCTGGTTTTGCTGCATTTTCTTAAAATCGGCTTCCATGAATGCTTTGATTTACTTACGTTGCCGGTTGTAAGATCCCCAGTACTTGAAAAGTCTTTAAACTGAGTGTTTCTTATATCTGGTCGTTCATTTAGACATGTATCACTAAACCAGGCATTTTCAGCCAGTCCGTTTTGATGAGCACCAAGTATTTTATCAGTTTTATGTAGCACTGTGTTGAGATCGACACATGATTTTGTTTTAAAGTTTCCATTTAAAATCTGAGCGACGTCTACGTCAAAGTCAGTTTTGTTGCCGGTATAACGTGTAGGTTCATCCGAACTTAGTGACGTGTCATCCGACACTACAGGGTCCAAACAAATGATTTGGACGCTGGAATCTGCTGTGACATCCGCCCAGTTTCCGGGATAGCAGGTTAACGGTGTGTCGATCCCCGCAAGAACTGGTATATTCTGTAGATACCTCATGTTTGTTACGTCTTGATCGTTCTCAAAGAATTTATGTGGTCTGAAAAAAGAGAATCAAAAGTTGTTTAATTTAAAGATTTAATAATATGCAAAAGATTAACACTTCTTTCCATATAATTGTAAATGTCGGTTGTTGGTTTTAGTCTTATTTCATAGAGATCTACCAGAATGCTTTAATATATCAAGTTAGTATGGCATAATAAATAAATAAATAAATAAATAAATAAATAAATAAATAAATAAATAAATAAATAAATAAATAAACTACTCTATAAATTGCGTCACTTTCTAAATCAGAATGATGAAAAAAAAAGAACTTACATGTACTTATTTTTCGTTCATAAATGTTCACAAAAATGTTTGATGACTGTATACGATGCTATATTCTGAATTTGTATCTTATTCGTTCTAATTCAGTTTCACAACTGTCATTCTGTTTGGATTGGTGTGCATATAAACGCGTGCTGAGTAGAATTATTTAGGCCAAATAATAACCTAATTACAGTTTCATATGGAGTATTTGTTTGTTTGTCTACACCTAAATTGAAAGTTGTTTTCCTTTTAATTGATTTTCACACAATTACAATAAGTACCTTGTCGAACCCCAGTCGGGACCCACTGAGCCGTTAAATGGTCGAGTAGATAACTCGTATTAGGCCATAATTAATTAATCAATGTTTATTTTGGTCCAATCATTTCTACAGACGGGGGACCTGAAATTTTGTCTGGTTGAACATTACCTCTTCAGAGTTTTAACACTTCAGAGTTGAGTTATTCTAAGTGACATCTTTGGGATTTATGGTGGGAAATTCATACAAATCTATTTCATCTGTCTCAGTTCTTTCTTTCTTTCTTTCTTTCTTTCTTTCTTTCTTTCTTTCTTTCTTTCTTTCTTTCTTTCTTTCTTTCTTTCTTTCTTTCTTTCTAATTTGCCGTCTTCTTTCCATGGCTTGCTATCAAAGCAGTGTAGAAGTTTATTAGGTGGAAAGATTAAACACAAAAGTTTTTATAGAAGACGTAAAATGTGAATTTGACCACAGGACACTGACGTTTAATGTCAAGAAGCAAAATAAAAGATCCAAGGCACTTTGGACCTTTTATTTTGCTTCAATGCTTGTAGATATTAAACGTCAAAGTCTTGTGATTTGACATTTACCAGCAGATGACTTTTACAGTGCTCCAGCTAGGATTTGAAAAGGGCAAGGCGGACTTCTTTTGAAATTTAGATTCTTGATTTTTCACTTGAGAAATTTTCTAATTTTCGAAGAAACCGACATCCTGAGAAGGAACATTACGAAAACACGCCCATGCAACATACAGAGATATTTTTAAGCTGTAAAAATTGAAATTTTCATTGGAAAATGTTTGATATTTTCTTATTTTTGCTCAAAACATAGACTGTTGGTACACGTTAGAACCGCCGCCATCAGCTTAGAACCGCCTCGCTGAGGTACCCACGTGTACCCACAATCTGTGGTTTGAATCAAAAATAAGAAAAACAGGTATGCCCCTGTACTCGTATTCCCCAGTTTTACCATATAAATGGGGTTACTACATAGACTCCTTTCACAACTGTCGGCCATTTTGTTTTTGGCGGCCATCTTGAAAATGGCGGAATTTAATAATGTCATGTAAAAAGCAAATGGTGAAAATTTCATGCTTGTATCATCAACTGAAGTATTTCCTCAAATTTTCTCACTAAGCAGCTCAACTATAAGTAATTTTTCCATGTTGATGCACAAATAACAAGTTTAAAGCGTACTTTCATGATGCATCTCATTTTAACTGCAAAGCTGATCAGCGCCTTTGTTTTCGCTTCACGGATAGTACAATTCCTCTTTTTTTTCTCGAAATCCAAAGTTTCAAGCTTCTAGCCTGCTTCTGTGACTGTACTGGCCAGCTTGTGTCCGGCCTGGTCGAAAAGCCAAATGTTTTGTTTTCTCATGCGAAGGCTCATTAATTATTACGTGAATAGGCATGGCTTGTAATTTGTTGCTGCATTTATAAAATCTTTGAAATTCTAAGAATTTTGCATATTCCGAATACTGTAAGAATTCTCAAGAGATTTAATATGAAATGCGTAGGCGTCTATTTTACATTAATTCAAACTTAATTAATATGTACTCGTAGAACCAAATTTACAATGTTTTCAATCTAGAAATGGTAGTATGTATTTTATCCTGCTTAAGAGAAACCTGGGTTTTAACGCCGAATAAACTATTCTGTATTCTGAAGTTTGGGTAACGTTTGAAACCATACGTACGGTATGGCGTAATCACGGACACTGGCATTTCGTTTAAGTATTGAAGTTAAGCAGACTGATGGTACTTTTCAGTTCAACAAATATTTTTTTGAAAAAATCCTGTATTCTAAGAGGAAATGAAATGAAAAGGTTCGATCCTTTGGGAGCAGTAAAAACGTTCAAAGGGAGGTAGTATGGACCATATTGCGCAATTTTGGATACTGAACCCTAATCAGTGACCCGTTATAAACCGGCGACAATAGCCAGATGCATATATATATACTACTCAAAGTTTGATAAGCATCAAAACTTTATTTTTGTTCACAGGACATACTTGTAATCTAACACCCGAAATTTTGCTATAGATATTAAGCAGAACCATCACTGTGCAAACATTCCATCTTTTTTTTTCGCGTTGCCTGCGAGCGTTTTTCGCAGACTTGCAGAAACGATGGAACCCCCCCGTGAAATTTAAGTTGCCATTTTTCATTGATTGTTGCCTACCCTATCCAATTCTGTCATTTACCCCTTCGTACTGGTTCATTCAACTGCAAAACTGTTTTGATAATCAAACTGTCGATACTTTTGTGTCTAAAATGCACTTTTGGAAAATTTAAAAAATCTGTGATTTTTGGTTAAAAGCACGATTTTTTACCAAGAAATTTTTTTTTCGCTTAAAACGTTGCCATTTAGGCTGCGAGTATGGAACAGAAAAACGATTTGAGCTACGGGCATTGGTTTAGATGTTACAGCGTTTTAAAACATTTGTCATTGGACTGAACGTTTTCTTAATAGAAATTTGCATTATGTGATTAAAACATCTGACAACAAATTTTAAAAACGCTGGTTTGAGCTAACCAGAGTGCGTATTCACAAACGGTTTTCAGTTTCATGCTTGCCATGCAAAGGACAACATTTTAAGCGAAAAAAAAATTTTTGGTAAAAAATCGTGTTTTTAACCAAAAATCACAGATTTCCGAAATTTTCCAAAAGTGCATTTTAGACACAAAAGTATCGACATTTCGATTATCAAAACAGTTTTGCAGTTGAATGAACCAGTAAGAGGGGATGAATGACAGAATTGGATATGGTAGGCAGCAGTGACAACTTCAGTTTCAGAGGTTTCCATTGTTCCTGCAAGTCTGCGAGAAGGGCTCGCAGGCAACGCGAAAACAGGATGGAATATTTGCACGGTGATGGTGCTGTTATATATCTGTAGCAAAATTTCGTGTGTAAGATTACCAATATGTCCTGTAATCAAAAATAAACTTTTGATGCTTATCAAAGTTTGAGTAGTATATATATACTCCCATTTAAAAAAAATACACAAGGAAGTCTAACTCAAAGACACATGCCTAAACATGGCCAAATTAAGAAAACATTGTTTTGAAGATTGCTCTAAATGTTGTACTTTTGACACTCTAAACATTCTCACTGATCTCAAAGGACCGAAATAAATAAAATAATCTGCACTATGGCTGATGTACGGGGAGACATTTTATGGCCACCACACGGCACAACGCTAGCTGCAGTGAACAGCAAATAAAATAAAAAAAAAAGTTTGATCCTTTGGAAGCAGTAAAAATGAAGAATAGATAATATGCAAGTGTTGTGTTTTTGAAGTCCGGGAGAATAGTTTTTTTTTTTTTTTTTTTTTTTTTTTTTTTTTTTTTTTTTTTTTTTTTTTAAAGTAAAATGGATGTTGCATGTCGGTGGGCAATTAATCACACCGTACATACGGCTCGTCAAATTCCAACTGGTACGTCAATTTCCAGATGTTTATGTCAGCGCGTGCGTTTTGGCGGGTAAGTTAATTTTGTTGTTTTTTCTTGTTTTATTATACTTTAGCTAACGGTTACAGAAAAAAAAATTATAATCGGCAGTCTTGTGTGGACACCCACGCACCTGTATATACAAGAGTCATGGTCAGCTTATCCGTGGATTTGCGAAGACATTGCACGAAAGTCTTGAAATGGCACGTTTTCAGAAAACATCCATACTTTCTGCCAAATATCTCCATAACTAGAAATATGTGAAAGTCGCATGCTCGAATATACATATAGTTTAGTATCTATTTAAAAGCCTGATTTAAGCTTTTATTCAAATAAATTACTACTATTGATCATGCAGCTAATCCTTTTGAACCGTGTTTGATTTTACCTGATACGAACCACGACAGTCGTTTTATACGGGAAAAACCAAACGGACAATAGCTGTTGATACGTCAAATAACAGATGTAGATGCGACTGGATATGTGTCGCATCAGACGTGTTGAGTGCGATTATTTCAAATACCCATGACACCCTGGCATTGTTTGGTCTCCTTAAGCCGTCGGCTTGGAAGCATACTTTTTAAATTCAGTTTTGCGTCCCTTATAAGAATATTTCATTCATCTTGACACACACACACACACACACACACACACACACACACACACACACACGCACGCACGCACACACGCGCGCGCGCGCGCGCGCGATGCTCATACCTAAGTAAACGTTCAAAAATAAAATCTATTTCTTAAATTGGAAAAGTTATTTATGTCAGACAGTTTATAGACTGGTGGATTAAGCCCATGTCTCCCCTCACTTTTCAATGTGGTTTTAAACATGTATTTGAGGGTGGTCGGGTGGGAATATGGGCTCCCGCCCATTGGAACCTAAAGAAATAGATGGGCTGCTTGTGCCTCCAGGCAAAGCTTATACACTACTGACTGGCCGTCGGATTACTGGTTAACCGCTCTGGTCTGAGCCTGCCCAAAACGTGGTTCAAGTCATACCATTTTTGGCTTAGTTGGATGGTTATATACTTCAGGCAATTGTTGGATATCATGACATCATCATTTTGGGCAAAAGTCCCATAAAATAGAGGCAACGTTTCGGCATGACTTTATCTGTTGACTGGGACGTAAAGCATCAATTCAAACAAACAAATAAACATGTATTTGTTCGGTTGGTATAAAATTATATTTCATCAAAGAAGCACATCGGCAAACAAATAAAGCACAGGTAACGCCATGGTGTTTCTAGGGCGAAGACTCAACAGAGCGAATGTGCGAAGACACATGATGCCTAACAACGCCACTGGACATTGGAGAATAAGGAACTCAACAATCAGTTTGAACCCTGGTATGCCAAGGCACAGACCGCAAAGTTCAGTTCCGGCTCTTGCCATACTGAATTTATAATCAAAATTAGGAGTATGCATATAATTAAAGCTAGAAACAATGAATTATTCGGAAATAGTCCCCCCCCGTCTTATGGCGTTTATACATGTACGTTTAGTCGAGTAGTGGTCTATTTGAATATATAAAATTTCTTTGCAGTAGCCATATGACGAAAACAAATCAGTTAAGTTATGTGGAATATTATCAAATGTTCACACTATCTGCTTTCATTTTTTCCAAATTCCTATATAGTTAAAAGTACAATCAGCTTTTTGTTTATCGACTGGCCATCTTCAGTCAAAAAACGGCATATAAAAAGGTACAAGTAGGCAAACATCAGGAAAAGGCGCAATAATTATCAGAAAAAGATTCCCACTCCAAAAACCGAGGTGGGAAAAAACCAAACTAACAATCAGGTACTTATAACATGAAAACATATCGTAAGCCGAATGCGCAGCTATTTTCCCAATAGGTGGCCACTCAGTTACCTAAACTTAACTAAAAATATGAAAACATACATAAGGCACCAACATCACAAAAAGTTAAATAGCAAGACATAAAACAAAAAGAACCACCACAGAAGTTTCGTCTTGTAACGATCAGTAACACAAAGTTACTGGCGGGCTTAAACCGGTTTTACATGGCCATAACCTCACCCTCAGCTTCTGCAGTGGTTCATAACATTTAGTTAGTAGTTCGGCCCTCGTGGTGAATCTCTAACTAGTCAATGAATCGTCAAGAACAAACAAATAAATCATGATAAACATCCTGAAAGACAGTTGTTTCACTTTATTTCCTTTCCAATTAATGTTTTCTTTATGCAATTTATGTTATTAGCGATGCAAATTGAACCATATACTGACTATTGCACAACAAAGAAGTGTTGTGGCAACCTATTGGGAAAATAGCTGCTCATTCGGCTTGCGATATGTTATCATGGTATAAGTGCCTGATTGTTCGTTTAGTTTTTTCCCACCTCGGTTTTTGAAGAGGGAATCTTAAAGTTTTTTTGATTGCGCCTTTTCCTGATCTTTGCCTACTTGTACTTCTTGTAATACGTCTGCAGCAGACAAGTGCCATAAAATGTTAATCTACCGTCTGGGTCGTTCCGTATCGGCCGTCTGTGATTTCACTTATCATATGACATTCGCCCGTCTGTACTTTGACGTATTGTTTTTGTCGTCAAGCAACGGAATAAAACGATAAATACACTGTAAAAGTTGATTATCAATGATCTTTCAGATGAATATTGAAAAATATATAAGCCTCCATAAGATTATACCATGAAAAGTTTAGGTATTCTGTGAAAAATACAGCAAAATAACTTACCCTCCAAAACGCACGCGCTGAAATAAACATCTGGAATTTGACGTACCAGCTGGAATTTGACGAGCCGCATGTACGGTGTGTTAATAGTTGCAAGTAAAAAAGTAGAGATAAAAGTGCAAAAAGTGTTATTTTCATGTGGTTTTCCGAGCGTTGCCATGGCAACATTTACTTTTGGAATAAAACAAGACAAAATGTTTTAAAAGAAGGAAATTTACTTGTCATTTGCAATACTTTTCTAATCAAAATTTCTTCTTTTTTTTTTTACAAAAGCCTGAGGCTAAAGTCAGGCCTTATTTTTCAAATTCTATACTCATTTGACATTTATGCAAACATCACTAGGTCTGTACATGTATCATTCTCTTAAAGTACAAGAGGTAAAATTATCATTTATTCAATGTCACAAACTCAAAAACATTTTAACTGATAATTTTATCTGTTTGCAGTTTAGTCGAATAGTGTGAAAACATGCTTTCACCGTATAAAACAACAGAGGCGCACACCAAGTTATGCACACGCGAAGTCTGATAATGCTTTTTGCAATTGGGATTTTCCTATACATGTACATAGTTATAAATGGCTTTAGGACCTTCAGTGTATATACTCTGAGCAGATAGGTTTTAGCGAAACATGGTTTGAACCCATGCACATCAGGAAAACATGTCCATGCAATGGATATCCCCTTAAACCCCACTTTTATATGTAAAACTTGGATATGGAGGGGTATACCTATTTTTTCTTATTTTTGCTCCAAAACATAGATTGTGGGTACTGCCGAGGCGGTTCTAACGTGTACCCACAATCTGTGTTTTGAGCAAAATTAAGAAAAATATAAAAAAAATTTCTAATAAAAATTTTCATTTTTAAAGCTGACAAAAATCACTGTATATTACATGGGCAAGTTTTCGTAATGAAGTGCTCTTGTGCCGAGATTGAGATTACATAAAAAAACACTAGTTAAACGTAAAGTAAGATTGAGGTTACATAAACGCGAAGTGCAAAATAAAAATGCCTACTTTGGGTTACTGGAAAACTAGAGGGGTAAGTGAAGTATTTTGTCTGCAAAAGAATGTTCTTAAAACGCATTTGCGCATGGTCCATCAAAAAGCTTGGTTGATAATTGACACACATTTTTGATCAATGTTTTACGCCCCAGTCAACTGCCGTGATCAATCCGTCGGGACATTGCCTCCATTTTATTGGACTTATGCCTAACATTGGGGATGTCATGACATCAGAAATGTGCGTTGAATATAATCACCCAAGTTAAGGCTTAAAGGGGGACGTGCATTAGGGGCAAAGAATAGCCCCCAACCAAACTGAGTGACGATGATGTGAAATATAGCCTAGTTATTGCTCTTCATGAAAATAATAATAAAATATGTGTACGACCTTTCTTATAGGAATGACCTTGGGTCAAAGGTCATGACCCATTCAAAGCAATTTCAATATTGATATATCAGCTAATGGGAAAATTGATCACATCTCAGCTTTTATTTGTTGTAGACCATTGAAGTTGGTATCAATTTAGAGCTTATACACCTGCCTTGCATTAATTGGTGTTATAATGCAAATTATATTAAACTTTCATATTCATAAATATTAATGATAACACTGAAAGTTATTGGAAAAAAGTAAGTCTGTTAGAACTTCATAACTTCATTAATTTCAGTTCAAACCATAGCATGATATGTTGCTATGGCGTCATTGATACTTCTGAACAAGTCATTCAATTACCATAAAGAAAAGTGTCTCATTTCCAAATTCATGAATATTAATGAAAAACAAAAAGAAGATACTAAACTCATATCCATTTACGGATTGGCTTGTGATATTTTAAAACACCTTCGTTACATACTTCCGAAAGAACATCACTAAAGCATTATGTTAAGAGGGACCTCCTTAATGTAAAATTGAGAGAAAAAAAAAACTTTGCAGAAGTGCATATGGATAATGCATATATTTATGGTTTCCATAGCAACCGATACTGCAGTTCCAATACGTTGATTAAGTAATTACTCGTATTCAAATACTAACATTGTCAACCTACTGTTATTAAGAAATGCTTCCGCTCAGCTTTTGAACCTTATTTGCATCCAATATGCAAAATATGAAATTTGCATATTCATGAATATTGATGACAACCAAAGCGCTTTATCAGAAATTGACGAATAGAATAAAAATGTTTAGGGTGCCTTACAGATGTAAATGTACCTATATTGCATTTGCCCAATACCATCAATACCATACAGAGTCAACTTTATGCTAAGCCATTGTTGGTTATGCAAAATTTCTAATTTGCATATCCATGAATATTAATGAAAACGTTAGAAAATACAGAAAAAAAATCCCCAAATTAATACTGTTTACTACAACACGCTCTTAACTCATCTTATTGTCTGCTATAGAATATTGAACAAGCATTAACTAAGAAATGGTTACAAACAAAACTTTTCTCACTGATCAGATGTGCAAATTATCTAATTTGAATACCATGAATATGCAAACTATCTAATTTGCATATGAATGATTATTAATTATTATTCACCAAAGTAATCGAATTAATCACAATTTCAAACTTTAATGAAGCCAAGTCTAGGATTTTACAGATATTACATGGGGAAGATCATTCAGCTCTGACTTATATGGATAGACAGATAGATTGATTGATGCCACTGGTTGATAGCTTTGTGAATATGCAAATTTTCACATAGATCCATTACATGTTAGGCCATGCACATCGCATTAATGATTTAGGACAACTTGACACAATGCTGGTGTATGACTCCAATAAGTATGTTAACGGTTTTACTTTCTTGAACTTTCTTTCAATATCTTATTTTCAGATCAATATTCATGAATATTCAAATATGGTTAAGTTCATACGGGTACTATGTATGTAAGAATAGTCGTCAAATTATATTACTGACCTACACAACATGCCACAAAGATTATTTTAAATTGAAATAAGTATGTGAAATATTAACGCTGAAGGCTTGTTTCAAATTCTATCTCAATTTCTTGTTTCTATGTATCATCGTTTTCATGAAAATTGATACCGTAAATATGCAAAGTTAACAAACTAGATTCTTGTCATATAGTATTTTGCATGATAGGACAGTCAAATCGTATAAATGACAACATGCCACAGTGATGGTCGGTGGAATATTTACAGATTTTATTGAATCCCCCCCACCTCATTTTCAAATGTCTTTTCATATGATAGTTATGAATATGCAAATTAGATTATTTTAATATTGGGCCGTTGCAGGTTAGAAAATGTGAACTTGTATAACAAATGGACAACAACAAGCCGCAGTGATGATTTGTGACTAGAATTAGTATATCTTAGACGTTCATTGATTTTTTTTCTTAATTTCTTATGTTCCTATAAATAGTCATAAATATGCAAATGAGCTAATTTTTATGTATAGATTCATTACATGTTAGGGCATGTCAAGTTGTATTGCTTATCGACATGATGCAAAAATAGCTGTTTGTTATTGAAGTCAGTGTGTTTTATGCTTTTTTTATTTATATATTTTCTATTATGATTCTATCAATATTCATGAAAATGCAAATTAGATGAATATGTAAATTAGATAATTTACACAAGCTACAATTGGATGAAAGGTCTAGGCATAAGCTTTAAAATGATACCATATTTAGTAAGCTAGGATAATTAGTAACTAAGTTGTGTTTGATTTTGTAGGTATACCCCCATGTTCAAAAATCATATTTGTGGTTGCCGAGCTGGCACAACCACATGTCGTGACTGGTTTGTAGTTTGGAATCTACATGATCAAACCCAATATTCCTGAGATATTTTGCTGTACCAATAGTTTGGTCAATGGTTGCGTAGTATTCAAAACTTGTATTTTACCTGGTGCCTCATAGCAAAGTGAGGTGAACCTAAATGGGCTGGAAATACAATATACGAGGGGTGATCGGAAAGTACATATAAAAATGCTGTGAAATAAGTTTGCGTCAACCGATTGATATGAAATTGTGTACAAATAAACATTGATCCTTTCGTATTTAAATGCCATTCTCATTTTAAAACAATGACGTCAGACGTTCGTGCACGAGGCAGCGTAATGACGTCACTTCACGTGACCTGGCGCACCTGTACCCCTGGGTTGATTTTGTTAGTGTATTCGGGGAGTTTGGGAAAGTTGGTCGACATTTTTTAATGGAAAATAATTTTCTAACATTAATTGACCATTTTTCGAAAATATACAACATTCTGATGCTTTACCTACTAATACGGTGAAATTTAATTCAAAAGGTTAGCGTAAAATATGCAAGAGCGTCGATTTCATTTTGTAAACTTAAATTCAATACTTTGTTTTCTGGCCGATGTTTAACGAAATGATAAAAGACTGGCATAAACTATAACTAGTAGAGACAATGTCAAGAATAGATATGATTCGTGCTTGCAGTAAATATATATTTAAAAAAATGACTTCCCGAAAATGCAACATTTTCGAAAATCTTAACAGTTTTGTCTATTTGACACAGTCGGTATTTGCAAGACTCTACAGACAAATCCATTCGATAAACAACCTCGTAACTTTACAAGCATAAGCCATGTGTACTTGGCAGTTAATGAGTATTAAATAAAATGTGGGCATACGCAATCAAAACGGGTGTTTGCAATACTTTTAACTAAGAAGTATTTTGAAATAAGAATAAAACTTCGACGTTACGTTGCGCCGCATAACGTTAGGCGGTGTTTCCATAACGACTATGCGTACTATGCATTCGTTATTGCTATGGATTAATTGCATATATATTGCTGCATTATTTGATGAAATTTTATCTCGAAATAACAAAGGATAAAGAAATGACAACATTTTTATACGTACTTTCCGATCACCCCTCGTACAATACAATACAAGTTGCTATGGAAACCATGTTTTTCTTCAGAACACAAATAAGTGCGCCTTTGAAAAAAAATCCCATTGTATTTCGGGGGTCCCAATCAACACTTTATCACCCATCAGAAGATGTATTTTGGTGCCTGGTGGAATTAATTGGCACAAGGCCTTATAATAATGGTGTCTTACTTTGAGTGAAATGCAAGTATTCTATAGAGCATTTTTTTAAGAATTAGGTACGAGCCCAGCTAAATACCAAAAAGATATTTTCACATTCTGTGCATCTTAGTAATACTAATCTTCTATGAAGATATCTTTTTGGTATTTCGCTTGGCTCTATGTAAACTTCCCTGTTAAACCTCTACATTTTGGTCCAAAATTGTGATTTTCCTACTTTAGCCCATATCGGCGGCCATTTTGTGTAACCATAGCAACCATAAAAGTCAAATCAATATTAGATTACAATATCTTGACCATTCATCTATTAAAACATGTAAGATAAAATGTTGTACAGATACTTTTATTTTTTTGGCTTTTGGGTGGGCCAGAAAACCCCGTTAATGCACGTCCCTCTTTACTTTTTCTGTGCAGGCTCAGACCTTCTAAGCGATTTTAAAACCACAAAGCATGTGGTCGGTCAAGTGATTACAAGCTTTACCGGGAGGCACAAGCAGCTCATCTATTTCCCACGGCCCTATGGTCGAGTGCCAAACGTTCCTGATGTGCAACTGCTACATCACGCTAGAGAACCACTGTAGTCCAAGACCGCAGTAGTTGCGGGCTGTACCAGTCGACGTGGGCAACAATTGTGGTTTATTGTGCTATTAAACATGTGTATTTTCGAAATATTTTATTTCCATAAGCATTATTCGCAGATAATTGTCAACGATATGTCTAACATCAGGTTTCCAAAGCAAGAGCCAAATATGTAATCTATTGTTAATGCAGTGTCCGATTTATGTAAACATGTAACTTTCTTTTCATCCAAAAATGTGGTAAAAGTGATTTTTTTCTCTCTTTTTTTTCAATACAGATATCGCTATGGATATTTTTGATATTTCAGAAAAAAGTGATACTAGGCATTTGTAAAGCGAAAACGTACGAGGTTTGTAGCCAGCGTATTTTGGAAGTGATTTGAGATTTTCGTTCTGTACGCTCAGTTCAACTTATTGCGTGCACTGTCCCAGTCGTCGGGGAGTCACTGTTCGCATTAGTTGTGTTTGGACGAAAACCAACTGTACGCACATGTTGTGTTTTGTAATGATTCCAGCCAAGTTAGGGGACATAATCGAAACTTTATTATCCTGGTTTATCTCCCCTGCCAATGCAAACACCCATTCAAAATTAAATTTTGGCCATGAAAAGGTACAAGTAGGCAAAGGTCAGGAAAAGGCGCAATCAGAAAAAGATTCCCACTCCAAAAACCGAGGTGGGAAAAAACCAAACTAACAATCAGGTACTTATACCATGAAAACATTTCGTAAGCCGAATGAGCAGCTATTTTCCCAATAGGTGGCCACTCAGTTACCTTAACTTAACTAAAAATATGAAAACATACATAAGGCGCCAACAGCACAAACATATTTTAAACACCAAGACATAAAACAAAAAGAACCACCACAGAAGTATCGACTTGGAACGATCAGTAACACAAAGTCACTGGCGGGTTTAAATCGATTTTACATGGCCATAACCTCACCCTCAGCCTCTGCAGTGGTTCATTACATTTAGTTAGTTCTTCGGTCCTCGTGGTGAATCTCTAACTAGTCAATGAATCACCAGGAACAAACAAATAAATCATGATAAACATCCTGATGAATCAAAAACCAGGACTCACAGATTGAGTAAGCTGCCCGACGATGGAGATCCCTGGGCGCCGAATAACTTACTAACTCCGGAGCAAAAGCCCGGTGGGCCAAGCAACAGACAAGAAGCTCCGGCCCCAACCAACTAAAATGAATAGCTTTAAGTCGGGGCCATCATAGAGTCTGACGCCCGACCCACCGGCGTGCAATTAAAGAAGGCAGCATAGTTATCAACCGTGATTGGGTTAAAAACTAAGCATGCAGACTGTCGCATAACATTCAAGTTATAACCTATACGTCTGTAACGTGTTATGATTTTTCTAAACTGAAAAGAAAAATCATTACTTCCTATAAGTTTCTTAAAGAATCTGTGACATTCTTGGGGGTTTTATGCCTCGTTTTCAAAATACCATAACAATGTCTCAAAGGCTCTGGTGGTGGTATTTCATAATTAGGGCAAAAGCCCAATGTATTCTGAACCTATAACTATTAAAAGTTTTGACTATTTCCTCCAAATAGTGTAAAAAAGGCGATTTTAGCGGGGGTGGGGGTCAAAATTTCATATGTGAGAAAAATTTAATTTTTCGCTTTTCCTTGCTTGTAGTCCTTTAATTCCACTATTGTATCATATTTTGTGCATGCAACACTGTGTAAAGTGCAATAAACATGCATAATGCCATTGAAATAAAATTGAAATATTACGACGTCAACATTTTGGGTACAAACCTTTAGCAGTTACCTGTATAATATTATTGTCTAAGTACTACCAAACATTATACAAGGCACTGTTAACTCATATGAAAATCTGCTATCTGTTATATACAAAACCTTATACCCAGATCAGCGATGACCAGCCAGCTACTCAAATTGTGTCATTAATGAACAAAACTTCAATCCATCTTCTATGTCTTGTACAGCTTGATTAGAGTTCGATCTTAACCAAAAACATTTTCTCCAGACACGGCCCATTGTGACAAAACTTGGTCACACTGAGCAACCTTGCATGAATATTTATTTACCTGTATAAACCTGTTACAACACGGCCTTCAATGTATTTATTTTTCTGATTCGCTTTAAAGTCCTTTTCAAGATTATTTCAGCTCGTATGAGATTGACCAATCAGTAGGTGGACGAAAACATGAGAACCCAGAGAAAAAACTCAAGGCACATCCGCAAACAGAACTTGGCTTGTCTTGCATGTGTCTCATTTCAGTATAATGGTTGTGTCGAAGTGATTATAATCATAAAAGTTATTTTTGATTCGATTCGAATATGGCCGAGCATCTTTTAATAGGAACAGTTTTTCAATCATTTTGGGATTGAGCCACGTATTAGTTCTTGTACCAAGTACTTAGGGGGGGGGGGGTATAGTGTGTCTCAGGCACAGCACGGCTCCCCCCTGGGCCTCTATTTAGATTCACTTTCATTAAAGAACTGAAAGATTCTTGTTTTGATGCCTAACGTGATATAATGAGCAAATGTAGTTTTTTGAGAATGAATGGAAAATTGAGTAAATATCCTTGAAGTTGGTGATTTGAAACTTAACGTCGCTGTATTGTACCAATGACAAAGACATTTTACGTTCCCATGGTACTGGCTAATACCTAGACAGTGGTGGCAGTGTACCGACCTGACTGAAAAGTTGTTGATTTGGAAGTTAATACATGTTTTAAAAAAATAGGAGAACAGTCCAACAATGTTTCTGTTTGTGGTGCAAGAGGTTATTGGCCGTGTAAACAAGTGGACAATATTAGTATAGAATGATTACAAAAGTTTGTTCCACAGAATGTACAGTACCCTCATTTTCTGGGGAATGGAACATAAAAAGTGGTTATAAATCAAACAGATTGGGGTTAATTTTGGAAACAAATGTATATATCCATTTTTTGTACTTTACATATGGCATACAACTTAACTGCTGTTTTGTTTTCTTTTTAATTTTAAGTTAAAAACACTTTCACATACTTGGGCTCTAGTACTGAGATAACATTTTGGGCTGTAGGGTACTGTTCCCCCCCGAGTCCCAGAACGCCATTCACATATATTATGTATAATATGACAATACATTCATATGCAAAGGGATTTCTTGGGACTCGGGGGGGAACAATGTTAAATAAATACTTTTCTATTTTTCTATATGTTTAATACAAAATATGTCCATTTTAACCCAAAAATAAAGCAGTACTTCTTTAGAAATAAGAACCTCAATCCAGTATCATAAACTATGGACTACCAGCAAACATGTATACAAAAACAGAAACATTTGACCAACATTTATTTTTATCAAAATCTGAGGCAGCTATACATTATGGCTCCCATTACCACCGTCAGAGGTCCTTTGTAAACCAAGTCACCATAAAATTCTGGTTCCGAAAGGCCCTCACTTAAAAGCGTCTTTAACCCAACATTATATTTGGAAATCAATTCATAGTGTCTACGATAAAATTTAGAAAAGGTTTTTCGAAGTTTATGATACCGATAGCCCTGTTGGAGAAGTTTGGCCGTTAAACATTTATTTCGAGCGTTGAAGTCTGTAACATGATTGCAGACTCTAGCAAACCTAATAAGTTGCGAAATGTATACACCATAAGAAGCACGACGAGGAACGTCACCATCCAAAAACGGAAAATTTACTATATCAAAATCAAAGTCATCGCGCTTATCATAGATTTTAGAAGAAACAAATCCATTTGTTACAGAAAGATGTAGATCTAAAAAGGGGGCTTCGGTATCCGAGATATTGGCTTTGTTCAACTGTAGTTCAGATGGATAAATTTGATTGACCATACCTTCAAAATAAGGGTTGTCAATGTTCAAAAAGTCATCAAGGTACCTAGAAGTGGAATTAAAAGCCTCGATAACATCAGCTTGATTATCATGGTTAAGAGAATCCATGAAATCTCTTTCGTAGCAGTATAAAAATAAATCAGCTACGAGAGGTGCGCAATTTGTACCCATCGGAATTCCAACAATTTGTCTGTATAACTTGGTCCCAAATCTAATATAAATATTATCCAGGAGATAGGATAAGGCGTCGCACACATTCTGACATGACCAAAGTGTATACCGACTTTATAGTTATAAAGTTATAAATTGTTTGGGTGAAAAACGTGTCTACAGTAGCTGTTTCTTATTTTGCTTTTGTCAGTACGTCATATTCCATAATAAAATATCGGCATAGTAGTGTAAAATGTCTGTTTACCAGCATAGTTTACTATATGCCGGCATTAATACGTATAGTTTTACTAAATGCCGCTTTACTTATATACGGTACTATATGTTGATAAATTAGCAAAATTATTGGATTGCAAGCATAAAATATCGGTATACTTGCATCAAGTGTTGGTATGCCAACATAAAATGTCGGTATTCGAGCGTAAAACAGAATGTCGGTTTACAAGCATGAAATGTCGGAACATGAGCATAGAATGTCGGCATATTAGTGTAAAATTTCGGTATAAAGGCAAAAACGTCGGTGTACCCGCATAAATTGTTGGTATGCTAGCTTCAAATGTCGGTATACATAGCCTCAGTACTGTAATGGCAATGTCGATATACATACTATCCTAAATATATCGGTATATTAGCAAAAATTGTCAGCATACTAGTATAAAATATTGGTATATACATTCTCTAATACAACGTCGATATACAAGCATAAAATGAAATGATATATATCAGTGAAAACCCTCGATGTAGTTTCCGATCAGGTTCGGCACAAACCGCGTTGTACACACACAGAAGATGGATAGAGGCTGGAAATTGTGTTTAGAAAGTAGAGAAATAGAACAAACAAAGGTGCCGATCAGCTTCAGCAGTTACCTGGTTTACTGCGAAGCTCATATGCGCCTTTGTTTTCGCTGAAATGGTTCTATTTTCTTACAGTTGGCTCAACCCATTCGACTGTTACTGAATTATGTTGGCGAAGATTTCGAAGAGATCCACTTTGTAATGGGTGATGGTATGTTCGCTTATATTTGCGCCTTCGCATGAGAAAGACAACAATTTGGGTTTTCGAACAGGTCCGATACAAACCGAGCTGTACAGGCACAGAAAATAGCTACAAACTTTCAATTTCAGATTTAGAAAGAAAAGGTATCATACTATCTGTGGAGAGAAAACAAAGGCGTTGATCAGCTGTGCGGTTACTGCTCAATTGCAACTTTATTAAGCATGTTAAGAGACATTCTTGCTAATTGCTACATAAAAGATGTGGTTAGTACTCCCAATGGTGCGTGTTCTCATTTTAATGCCTTGGTTAAAATGAAGTACAAACAAAATTATCATTCAAGTGACATTTTTTTTCACACAAAGTTTTTAATATTAGATGCATCTTGTTTGGACCAATTTAAACATCAGGAAACATGTACGTGAAATGTATACCCCTTACAGCTTTATAAGTAAAACTGGGGTTTACAGGGATATACAAATGTACCTATTGTTTTGTTTTTGAGCAAAAACATAGATTGTTGGTACCGTAAGAACCGCCTCACCGAGATCTGTAAATTATCCTTTTAACAACAGAAATAGATTTCTGTATGTTGCATGCGCTTGTTTACGTTATGGTGCTTTCATTTCATTTTTCAGGTCCAGACTTCAGCAAAGACGAATGGGATAGTAAAAAGAATACATTTGGCCTCGAATTTCCCAATGTGAGTACCATATTTGTTCTATTCATCACATTGGCCCACATACAGGCGCATTTACCTTGATATACATATTCTATTACCAGCATCTTGGAGGCGTGCAAAATATAGTGCGGCAATGATATTAATTGATCGTCTCGAAACGACATTATCTGTTGATTGTGAACGTATCATTACATCATCAACCGACCATTTACCTCGTCATCCTTTGACAACGTTCAAAGAAAATGTACGGATTTAAAAGTAATATGTTCAAAGATAAACGACACTTGGTGCTTTTAATTGATAAATTCTTATTTGCATGTTGTTTTCAACCTTACATTTCAGATTCCGTTCTACATTGATGGAGACATAAAAATAACACAGACACTTGCCATTATCAAGTTTATTGGCAGGAAGCACAATTTAGGTTGGTATATGTTGATTGTTATTTTCATCATTCATTGATTCATGTCGATATTGTCTTCTCCATACACCATCATCATCAACATCATCATCATCATCATCATCATCATCATCATCATCATCATCATCATCATCATCATCATCGTCGTCGTCGTCGTCGTCGTCTTCGTCTTCATCATCATCATCATCATCATCATCATCATCATCATCATCATCATCATCATCATCATCATCATCATCCGAACGCTTCTACTCAATAGCGAGTGCCACACTTCATGAGCTCGTCTGGACAGAAGTGCGCATGAGTTGTTCATTTCTAACATCACATTCACAGTCAATGTATGTCACCAGTGTCGGCAAGCGATGTATTATAGCTGTCCATTGTACTGGATAAGGTGGTTTTGGAACGGAATCAAAACTAAAACAAAAGCGACCTATTGCTGGTTTTACCCAAGAACAGTAGCACAAAAAGCGAACCTCAGTTTTTGGCACCGGGTGCTAAAACGTCGACCAGGAACGGTACCTATAGGCTAAAATTGCTGAGTACTGGTTTCGCACTGGAACACGTCTGGGTGCCTTTTCATATGCATGTGTTGTTTCTCTTTTTTTCAGTGGGTAAAACAGAGCGTGACCAGACAATGGTTGATATGATGTTGAGCTACTATATGGACATGGTCACTGCTGTTGTTACAGTTGTGTACGACCCAAATTATGTGAGTTAACATGTATTTGCCAAAAGACGTTTAACACAATTTAGATTTTACATGTTATTAACTCACCTGAGCCGAAGGCGCATAGTGAGCGTATGGGATGGTACTCGAGACGGCGTCCGTCCGTCTGTTCACATGTTCAAAGATCTTCTTCTCAATCACTGAAACCGCTTGGCCTATCAAAGCCAAATTTTATATGAAACATCTATAGGAAAGGGGAACCAATGTGCATATAAATAATCCAGGTCACATGACCAAGATGGCCGCCATGCCTATATATGATGAGAACCCTTCAAAAATCTTTTCCAGAACCGGTAGACCAATGTCCATGAAACTTGGCGTGAAGCATTTTAATGTACATGTATATATACTGTAAATCATGACCCGCTGCGATGACCTTGTCTTATTTTACGGTAAGGTCAACATAGGTCGCCTATGCATTTGAATAGGGGAAAACTGTTAAAATGTCATTTAAAGAGAAAATCTTGCAGGAAATGGGCGGTAGGACTGAATAATAATGATTTTGAAAACAAAATGGACCTCAGGGGTTCAGATGCCCCCACCCATGGGCAATATACGTGTATGGTATCATAATGTTTTGTCGAGTGATTATGCTTCTTGACTCTCTGGTGAGCGATTGTTGGCCTTTGGGATACTTTTTAGTGATATTTTGTCTCACATATTCCAAATCTACCTCTATGAATTCGCATGGATCGAAAAAAAAAATGATAAAGTGTATGATAACACATTTTCATCCAGGCAGAAGAACGCGTAGAAAAATACATCTTTATCTGTAAATGATGAAAAAAAATGCCACACTGTGCAAAGCTCATTTTAAGACTTACTTACAAGAGATTCAAATTATTTAAAACACAATACACTGTCGAAAAAATGTATCTTATTGCTGACAATGACGAGAAGACATGTCTTCTGTATTTTAGACAAGGCTCAACACTGACTGAAGAAAAAGGTGGAAATACCTCGATGTAGTCTTGCGTAGACTTGCGTTTTATGGCGAAAATGATATCCTGTTTGTTTGATTTATTGCTTCACGTCACTTTCAACAGTTAATATCTTGACATGCCCGTAGCTGATGACTGGGGCGCAAAGCAATAAATTAAACAAACATTTTTTTTTTTTTGCAATTAAACCCAAGTCTGTGTCGAGAGATTTTCCCTTATTTGTGACGAGTCCTTTGAGCAAAACAACAAGCCGCTGATCAGTGTGCAGTAACATCAGCTGTTTTACTGGTAATCTACACGGAGCTTCTAATTCAAATATGTTTCGTAATAATCTTCAGATTAGGTTATCTCCACTCAAATCACCAATTTTACGTAAATATATTAATCCGTTCAAGAGACCTGGAATGTACCCTAGTATTTCTAAGTGCAATGCCAAGAAGTGCAACTGTTGCAATCATTTATGCTCTAAGACTACTATCATTTCATCTGTGAATGGTAGGACATTTTCAGTGGTTAATGATTCTGATTTAGACTGAAAATCAATGGATCTTGTATATGTTCTTACTTGAAATAGAATCTCTTTCTGATTGCGCCTTTTCCTGATCTTTGCCAACTTGTACCTTTTCGTACCTACTACAAGCAGGTTTTCTAATAATGCGGCTCATATTTGAGCCTCGACGTGAGAAAACTGGTCGTCTGGGTTTCCGACCAGGTCTTACACAAATCGGCCTGTGCAGCTTCAGAAAAAGGCTAGAAGCTTGAAATTTCTGATTTAAGAAGAAGAGAAATTGTACAGTCCGAGTAGGGAAACCACAGCTGAGCTGCGTCTTTGTTTTCGCATAGGCGAAAATCCGGTTTTCTCATGACGCGACTCATGTTATTGCTGAAAATGACGAGATCGACCTCTTGCAGATCAAAGATTGAGCGAGTCTACCTAGTAGCGGTGAGCCAGTCAGTCGATTGACTTCAAGCGATCAGTCGATCGTTCGGTCAGTCGGTCAGACAGTTTGATCAATCAATTATTGCAGGAGAAGCTGAAGGATGATATGTTCTCGACAGTGAAGAGCAAATACCTTACTCAGATAGAGCAACATTTGAAAGACGGCAACACTTGGATGGTGGGAGACAGTGTAAGTTCTAACGTCTAATTTTTGTACCCGTATTTTTCACTGTGAAATTTTAAAAAAACTTGAAAAAGATATTGCTTAAATGCATTTCTGGCCGGGAGCGTGGTGGTCTTTAAATGCATTTTTGGAGCATGGTGGTCTTGTGTTAGAGCTTTGGTATCCTAACCGAGAGGTCATGGGGTGATGGGTTCGAACCTCGCTGGGGTGCCGTGTTATGTTCTTAAGCAAGACACATAACCCCCGTAGTATTGGTTTATACAAAGGAAATGAGGACCCCGTCCCAGAATAACTGAAAAAGACTCGGACGTTAAACCCAAACTTAGACTAACGGTTTATTTTGTCTCCCCACGTAAGGGTGGGGAGACATATTGTTTTCCCCGTGGGTCTGTCCGTCACAAATCATGTCCGCTCTACAACTCAAAAACCGTCAAAGATATTTCAATGAAACTTGATACACTTATAAAGCGTGATGAGACGATGTGTCATGCACAAGAGCCATAACTCTTGCTTTCATATCTTTGTAGTTATTACCTTTAAATATTTTCCATACACTTTTGTGTCCGCTCTATGACTCGAAAATCGTAAGAGATATTTCAATGAAACTTAAAACACTTATAAAGCACAATGGGATGAGATGTCATGCTAAAAACCATAACTCTTGCTTGCATATCTTTGGAGTTATTTCCCTTTGATTATTTTCCATACAATTTTGTGTCCGCTCTATAACTTGAAAACCGTAAGAGATATTTCAATGAATCTTGGTTTACTTATAAAGCACAATGAGATGATGTGTCATGTACAAGAACTATTACTCTTGTTTGTGTATTTTTGGAGTTATTTCCCTTTGATTGTTTTCCATACAATTTCGTGTCCGCTCTACAACTAAAAACGGTAAGAGATATTTCAATGAAACTTGGTACACTTATAAAGCACAATGACACGATGTGTCATGCAAAAGAATTATAACTCTTGCTTGTGTATTTTTGGAGTTATTTCTCTTGATTATTTTCACAATAAAGCATGGTACTTGCACTTAGAAAGTGTGTGTGGTGTGTGTGTGTGGGGGGGGGGGGGGGTGTTGGAGACATCAGTTTTCACATAGAAACAAATTCTAGTTTTTATTTAACTTTCAGGTGACGGTCGCTGACTTTCCCATGTATGAAATCTTGGACGAAACTCGTGGCATCAATCCTGATATTATGCAAGGATTTCCCAAGATCATCGACTACATGGCCCGATTTGAAGACCTACCGGCCATAAAGAAGTACATGATTTCCGGCAGTTACATGATAACCCCGATATTTAATAAAATGGCTGGGTATTACAAGACGCACGAGTTCAATGTTACATTTACATAACATTTGCAATTTATAATGACATCTGTGTCCATTGTGGATAATAAAGGACTCTCGTGTCAACTTTTCTAGTAGCGTCGTTGTAGTTTTCTTTAAGATTGTCACTAGATAAAACAGTCTTAGATAAACATATACAATTACAGTTCCCTTGATATATTGTTAAAATGATTAAACTGCTTACTCTTCATTCTTGTGTTTTGCTCTTTTGCAGAACTTATATTGTTTTGCACCATAGAGTGTTAAGTAATGTACTAGGCTTAATCGCAAAACAGCGTGTTGTCAGTGCATCCTACCACGACTGTTTGTACCCGGCTTTTTCCGCATTTTCTGAGAAGTAGGTCCAG
Source organism: Rugalucina vietnamica (assembly GCA_964017185.1). Taxonomy (NCBI): domain Eukaryota; kingdom Metazoa; phylum Mollusca; class Bivalvia; order Lucinida; family Lucinidae; genus Rugalucina; species Rugalucina vietnamica. The sequence goes on from OZ024882.1 coordinate 21,615,892, forward strand.
GGATGGGTGCAGAACTTATGGAAGTTGGTTTCGAAGTTACCAAGGGAATTCGATTTCTGCATTTAACTCGAGTTTTCCTAAGTTTAACCATGAAAACGAAATAATCTGGTATCTCCTGTAAATCCGCCAGTGAGGGTTTTTAAGTCGCGCGTAGACATAAGTTTTACCAGATGTGTACCGAAAGGTCAAGGGAGACCACCGTACAGATGTGTTCCTAAAGGTCAGGGGAGACAATCGTACAGATGTGTTACAAAAGGTCACGGGAGACAGCCGTACATATGTGTACCAAAAGGTCATGGGAGACCACCACAGTCGCTATCTATTTTTCCATATAATATTATATAGAAGCAAAGATATTACAAATGCATCAAACAAATAGCGCTTTGAAAATACATGTACGTGCCTCATACACTTCTTCCTATAAGTAAACTTAAGTTAATTGATATAAACTTCATCTTTTTTCAATATTGATGCCCAAATAACAAATTTAAAGCGTACTCTCATGATGCATCTCATTTAACTGCACAGCTGATCAGCGCCTTTGTTTTCGCTTCACGGATAGTACAATTCCTCTACTTTCGAAATCCAAAATTTCAAGCGTCTAGCCTACTTCTGTGACTGTACAGACAAGCTTGTGTCGGACCTTGTCGAAAATCCAAATTTTTGGTTTTCTCATGCGAAGGATCATTTTTCTTTTTATCTTATTTATTAATTGAATAGGCATGGCTTGTAATTTGTTGCTGTATTTCCTTAAATCAATTCTGAGAATTTTGCATATTCCGAATACTGTCAGAATTCTCATGAGATATAAAATGAAATGCGTTGGCGTGTATTTGATATTAATTCAAACGTTTAATTATCTAATTTACAATGTTTTCAATTTATATATAGAAAAAAAATGGTAGTATGTATTTTATCTTGCTTAACTGAGAAATCTGGGGTTTAACGCCGAATAAACTACATGTATTCTGTATTTTGTATTCTGAATTTTGGGTAACGCTTGAAATCATACTGTATGGCGTTAATACCGTACACTGAAGTTAAGCAGACTGATTGTACTTTTCAGTTCAACAAATATTTTTTCGGAAAAATGCTGTATTCTAAGAGGAAGAAACGATAATGCGTCTTGCGTTTTTAAAGTCTGTGAGTATAGTTTTTCATAGTAAAAATGGCTGCTGCATGTCGGCGGGCAGTTGAAATGCCGTTTGATAGTTAATAGAAAAAAGTAGACATAAAAGTGCAAAAAAGTGTTATTTTATGTTGTTTACCGAACGTTGCCACATCAACGTTTACTTTTGGAATTTTTAAAAAAGGGAACATTTACTTGTCATTTGCAATACTTTTCTAATAAAAATTTCCTTCATTCCAAAACCTGAGACCAAAATCAGGCTTTATCTAAATTCTATAGTCATTTGACATTTATGCAAACATCGCTTTGTCTGTACATGTATCATTCTATTAAAGATCAAGAGGTAAAATTTATCATTTATTCAATGTCACAAACTCAAAAACATTTTAACTGATAATTTTATCCGTTTGCAGTTTAGTCAAATAGTGTGAAAACATGCTTTAACCGTATAAGACAACAGAATCGCACACCAGTTTATGCATACACGAAGTCTGATAATGCATTTTGCAATTGGGATTTTCCTATACATAGTTATAAATGGCTTTAGGACCTTCAGTGTATACTCTTAGCAGATAGGTTTTAGCGAAACATGGTTCGTACCCAAGCAAGTACTATTGTACCGAGATTGAGATTACATAAGAAACACTAGTTAAACGCGAAATTAGACTGAGGTTACATAAACGCGAAGTGCAAAATAAAAAATGCCTACTTTGGGTTATTGGAAAACTAGAGGGGTAAGTGAAGTACATGTATTTTGTTTTCAAAAAGAAAATTCTTAAAATCGAACTTGCATATGGTCCATTAAGAACCTCGGCCCATTATTAAGATCCCCATGTGATTACAAGCTTAGCAGCTCATCTATTTCCCACGGCCCTAATGGGCGAGGGCCAAACGTTCCCGATGTGTAACTACAACATGTATACAAACTACGCGCCCTGACTGTAGAGGATCAGTTCTGTGGGTCGTGTCACAGAAACTCATCTATTCCTCAAGGGGTATGCTATGGTCTTCTTCTTCTTCTTCTTCTTCTTCTTCTTCTTCTTCTTGTCTAGCCCTTCCATGTAGTTTGATTGTACGCGGATGCACCTAGAGATAATAAGTGGATCCTGAGGAGCGCGATTGCGTAGTGGTAGAGCGCCGGACTCCGAATCCAGAGGTCATGGGTTCGAACCCCACAGACGCCACCGTGTTGTGTCCTTGAGCAAGACACATTAACTCCCTACAGTACTGATTAAACCCAGGAAGAGTTGGCTCCTTCCCGACATGACTGAATTTTTTTTTGACTGGGACCTTAAGCCTCAACACAAACAAACAAACAATTTTATCAATATACCAAGATAGGATGATTTTATCAATATACCTACTTGTTTTCGTCTCTCCGGTGTGGTCTAGTGGTTAGGATTCCTGGTTTTCACCCAGGCGGCCCGGGTTCGATTCCCGGCACCGGAATGTATCTTTTACTTGAAACTTGAACTATGTTTCCCTATTCAAACATCGGTGTTTATGGATGGATGAATAACATGCGTGTCTAGCTGTTTCTTCTTTTGCTTTTGAAAGTATATCGTCACTGTCATGAAAGCTGGTATACCAGCAAAATGTCTGAAAAATGTTAGGAAGCCTCAATATACTAGAATTAAATGTCGGCATAGTAGTGGAAAATATCGGTTTACTAGCATAAAATGCCGGTATACTTGCAAAATATGTCGGCATATTAGTGTAAAATATCGGTATTAAGGCAAATTTTAAATGTGTCGGTGTACCAGCATAAATTGTTGGTATACTAGCGCAGAATGTCAGTATACATACTTACATATATCCGTATACTAGTATATACGGTACTGTAACGTCGATATACTAGAAAAATTATTGGATACCAGCATAAAATATCGGTATACTTGCATCAAGTGTTGGTATACCAGCATAAAAAGTCAATATTCGAGCATAAAACAAAATGTCGGTTTACTACCATAAAATGTCGGAATTCGAGCATAGAATGTCGGCATATTAGTGTTAAATTTTGGTATAAAGACAAAAACTTCGGTGTACCTGCATAAATTGTTGGTATGCTAGCTTAAAATGTCGGTATGCTAGCATAAAATATCCATACATAGCCTACATACAGGTCCGTTTCTAAAGTATAGTACATACCGATTTGTTTCATTATGGCATAGCAGTACCAGTACGCTCGTACTTGATTTTTGGCCAAATTTTATTGGGTGTTTGCAGATTTAAACGGATTTCGCTATGTCAAACCAATACATAGAACTATTCACTGATTGTAACATTTTAGATTTTGATCGATTAATTTTTACATAGTAACACATTAAAATGACAAGCAAAATATCATAACTTTTGGGATACAAATATCAACTTTAAGATTGATTTCATACCATTCAAGAAAGTTTTAACCAAAACATATTGTATCGTTACATTGACATATCGCCCGGTAGACTACATCTGACAATATTTGGTCTACCCGGCTGTGTATATTTCAAGTTTATTGGAGCTCAAACTATTGCACCCTACTAGCCCTGGTACACCATATTATACAATCAGTAAGCGTTTGATGCATAATAACACATACAATCGGTTGTATTTACAAATGATACTGGTCAAACAGTTGCATGTTGATATTTGATCCCAAGGAAGCCGCTCGAAAAGGTACTGGGACACAAAATGGCAATCAGACACGTACAGTCCAAACAAGGTAAGGCCGTCGTAGAGAATGCAAGATACCTCGACTGTACATAGGGTAGACCAAATATTATGTTAGGTGTAGACTACTGGACGCTCTGTCAAGATTTCTGTCAAATAATAATTTTTAGTTCAAACTTTCCTGTAGTGTGAGAAATCAATGTTAACATTGATATCTGTGTCACAGAAGTTATGTTATTTCGTTTATCATTTTTATGTGTTATTTTCTATTTATAAATCGATCAAAATCTAAATTGTTACAATCAGTGAATATTTCTATATATTAGGGTTGACTTAGCGAAATCCGTTTAAATCTGCAAACACCCAATAAAATTTGGCCAAGCTTTAAGTACTGGCACTGCTATGCCATTACTTATGAAACAAAATCGGTATGTACTAAACTTATGAAACGGACCTGTACAGTACTGTAATGACGATGTCGATATACATACTATCCAAAATATCGGTATATTAGCAAAAATTGTCGGCATATAAGATATCATAAAAATGATATATTCATAAAATGTCGGCATTCTATAATTACAGTGTCGAGAGTATATATCAGCCGCATCATGAGAAAACACTCAATGTAGTTTCCGAACAGGTTCGACAAAAACCGCGCTTTACAAACACAGAAGATGGATAGAGACTGGAAATCAGTTTGTTAAGAGGAATTGCTACTGCTGATATGCGCTTGTTTTCGCATATGGGAAATGTTGGTTTTCTCATGAAATTGCTCTATTTTCTTACAGTTGGCCCAACCTATCCGACTTTTACTGAATTATGTTGGCGAAGATTTCGAAGAAATCCACTTTGTAATGGGCGATGGTAAGTCATAAGAAAACCGGATTTTTGCCTATGCGAAAACAAAGGCGCAGGTCAGCTGTGCAGTAACTGCACAGCTAATCAGCGCCTTTGTAACTGCACAGCTGATCATCGACTTTGTATTCGCTACACAAATTGCACAATATCTATAGTTTCTAAATCCAAAATTTCCAGCATCTAGCCATCTTCTGAGACTGTACATGATGGTTTGTGTCAAACCTGGTCGGAAACGCCGAAGACAGGTTTTCTCGCGTCACGGCTCATTTATTTTAAATGAGACATTCTTGCTAATTGCTTCATAAAAACACGTGGTTAGTGCTCAACCCTCGGTTAAAGTGACGTACAAACAAATTTATCTTTCAAATGACCATATTGTTTTCATAGAACTATTTCATGTATCTTACTTGGACAAAATTGAATAATTTCATTACATTTTCCAGGTCCAGATTTCAGCAAAGAGGAATGGGAGAGTAAAAAGAATACATTTGGCCTCGAATTTCCTAATGTGAGTACTACATGTACGTGGCCTGCTTTGTTCTATTCATCACAATGATCCACGTACAAGCGCGTTTACCTCGTTATAAATATACCATTTCCAGCATCTTGGAGGCTTGCTTAAGAGCAGTGCGGATAGGATAATGACCGTCCCGAAATGACATTTGCTGTTGACCGTGGACGTATTTAACATTGAATCAGCCAACCGATCATAAAAATTCGTCATTCTTTTGACACCGTACGAAGAAAATGTACGGATTCAAAATTATGTTCAAGGATGAACGACAACACTTTTATATTTGATGAAGTTATACTTGCTTTAGTGTTCAACATTTCAGCTTCCGTTCTACATTGATGGAGACATAAAAATAACACAGACACTTGCCATTATCAAGTTTATTGGCAGGAAGCACAATTTAGGTAGGTAAAAGGTAGGTCATCATCATCATCATCATCATCATCATCGTCATCATCATCATCATCATCATCATCACCGCTGCTGAAATAATGTCATTTGACGTGCCACCAGTAAAATATTCAGATCAATATCATCATCATCATCATCATCATCATCATCATCATCATCATCATCATCATCATCATCATCATCATCAGCTTCTCATTTACACCATCATCATCCAAACGCGTCTACTCAATAGCGTTATATTGAAGAGTGCATGTGTTGTCCATTTAAATGCACTAAGTCGAACTATTACCGACCCAGGAACGGTATCACAAAATGCGAACCTCAGTTGAGCCCAATTATGCTACCGGTGAGAAAGTACTGTCATACACAGGGACGGTAACCATAAGCAAGGCTTGGTTAGGGGGTAGGCAATATCTATATCCCAAAATAAACCGTCCAAAATATCCCATATCCAAAAATTAATTTAACTCGTATCCCAAAATAAACATGATAAATTCAAATATCCCATATCCCAAAGTTCCTGAATATCTCATATCCCAAAATAAAAAAGGTCAATATCGGATATCCCAAAATAAAAATTGGTGAATATCCCGTATCCCAAAATACCCTAAACAAGCTTCATAATCATAAACTGCTGAGTACTGGTTTTACAACAGGGCGCTTTTTCATAACTTGATAATGCATGTATTGTTCCTTACAAATTTCAGTGGGTAAAAGTGAGGCTGACCAGGCAATGGTTGATATGATGTTGAGCTACTACATGGACATGCTCACTGCTGTTGGCACAGTTGGGTATGACCCAGATTATGTGAGTATATCGTTGCTGACAATGACGACACAAACCAGGCTGTACAATCACAGAAGAAAGTAAGTAGAATCTTGAAAGTTTGTGTTTAAGTAGAGGAGGAATTGTACTATCCGTATGGCGAAAACAAAGGCGCTGATCAGCTGTGCAGTTACTGCACAGCTGATCTGCGCCTTTGTATTCGCATAGACAGAAATCCGGTTTTGTTATGACGCGGCTCATATTATAGTTGACAATGACGAGAAAACTGCTTTAGGGTTTTTTGACCTGCACATCACACACCGTTCATCCAGATACAACAAACGCGGAATGGTCTGCCAAACGCTGATATAAACAATAGTATTTTGAACGGCGGGGAAAAAGAATGAGTATTTATTATCGTTGATTATAATGAATATCGGCCGAGTTGATTTTTGTTTGACATACAATGAAAAAGTACAAAACTTTGCAAGTGTTTACCTAAAATCCTGTCTCATAAATTCTTTGTTCGAGAAATGTAGGCTTCTAAATCTGACTAGGATGCACGAAAAGAGAAAATTCTTGGTAAGAATGTCTGTAAATCATTATTAAAGCACGATTATATGACCAAATTTGTGTTTTTCGAAGGATCGGGGATCGCTTCAAGGGTTGCCATTACAAGAACCCACACAAAATTATAGAAAGAGAATAAGAACTATTTGAAATTGGGTACTCTCATTTAATATGGTGCAACATACATGTACCACGGTTCAAATTCTGAAGCAGGTGAAACAAACTCGGACCAATCGGTGCAACGAACACGGATAATAAAAACCAATCCTCGCCTTATTTTAAGGAAAACTGGATGCAATCATTGTTACAGCCAATTTTGTATGGTTTTAGAGTCCATAGATGGTTGGTTGAAGACCAATTATGGCTTATTATGGCGTGATAAAACCACAAGGAACGTGGGTTCATGAGCACTTTCACTACGCTTTGGCCACGACATTAGGAAACCTTGTTAACATGTTTTATAGAGCGAAAGGTCCATATCAGGTGCATGTTGACCGAGAAACTGTCCGTGCCTTTGTTTCCGTTCTTTAAATTCGACAATCAAAAGCCTGAGCTACATGTAGCTTTATGAAGTTTGATAGTGTCAGATATAGGCAGAGCTCCAAATGCTTTCGTCTTTCATATTCAAACAGCAACTAAATTACGCATGTTTGTAGATTATTACATGTAAGACTTATGGTGTATAGTACGGATGCATTTCTTTCATGAATATATGGCCAAGAATATCTTGATCATGATTGTCTCTCTCACTTTCAAGTGTGGCGAAGTGAAATCCTTTGTAAAAAGGTCCTCTATGACAACATGTGAAACAAATGATGAATACAAACGTACATAGATTCAAGAAGAGCATTTATTAGCTGTGAAAGAAATGTGCACAACGAACTCGTTACCATGCCTCTGGGATGATGCTTTTGGTGTGAAAATGATAATGACTGACCGTCTCTGTATGTCCTTGGCTGTTGATCCTGTAGTTTTAATTTAAACATTTTTATTCAGATTCACAAATAACATATCTACATACATTGGCCACAGGTACATACGAAAATGATTAGAACGAAAGCAGGGCTTATAGAGTTCTTCTCCATGCAAACGTTGATCCTGTACGTAATGAAAGAACAACTAGAGGACCAATGGTCCTGTAAACGCTCACCTGAGAATTGGGATATATACCAATAAACTTGTTTGACTATTACGGTCATGGACGACCTATTTTGAACTCGCCGTAAAATAGGTCAAGGTCATCACAGGGTCATAATTTATATATACATAGTAGTACCCTAACCCACAATTCTGTGTGCCAAGTTTGTTGAAATTGATCCACCGGTTCCGGAGAAGAAGATTTTTTAAAAGGTTTTTACCATATATGGACATGGCGGCCATCTTGGTCACGTGACCCGGATTATTCATGTATACCATCAGGAAAACATGTCCGTGCAATGAATACCCCTTCAACCCTACTTTTATATAGAAAAACTGGGGTATGCAGGGGTATACGATTTTTTCTTATTTTTGGTTCTTAGAACCGCCTCGGAGAGGCGGTTCTAACGTGTACTCACAACCTATGTTTTGAGCAAAAATAGGGGAAATATCATAACTTTTTCACTGATATTTTAATTTTTTTGCATCGGCGTGTTTTCGTAATGCACTGGTTCCCCCTTCCTATAGCTGCTTCATATGAAGTTTGGCTTTGATTGGCGAAGCGGTTTCAGAGAAGAAGATCTTTGAATATAATGGTGATATATACATGTATATTACCCCCGGGAAGGGGTCAGACCAGCCCCTGTGGTCCATTTTTTTTTTCAGAATCTTAACCCTTCAGTCCATTTGCCCATTTTCTTCACGTTTTTCTCTTCAAATGACATTTTGACAATTTTCCCCATTCAAATGCATAGACCACCTATGTTGACCTTGCCGTAAAATAGGTCAAGGTCATCACAGGGTCATTTATGTAAACTTTGTTGAGCTCCTCTCCCTGATGTTTCATGTCAAGTTTCAAAATCATAGGCCTTCTGATTCTGGAGAAGAAGATTTTTAAAGGTTTTTGCTAGTTATAGCCATGGCGGCCATCTTGGTTATATGACCTTGACCATTTATATAAACTATAAGGATGCTCTACCTGACGTTTGGCTTTCAATGACCAAGCGGTTTCAGAGATTTTGGTAATATACATGTATATTTCCCCGGGGTGGTGGCTGACCAGCCCCTAGGGTCCAAACTTTTTCAGAATCATAAATCTTTTGTTCATTTACCCATTTCCTATTTGTTTTTCCCTTAAAATGACATTTTGACTATTTTCCTCATTCAAATGCATGGGCCACCTATGTTGACCTTGTCGTAAATAGGTCAAGGTCATCCCAAGGTCATGATTTATATAAACTTTGTTGAGCCTCTGTCTCTGATGTTCCATGCCAAGTTTCAAAATCATGGGACTTCTGGAGAAGATTTTTAAAGGTTTTTACTATTTATAGCCATGGCGGCCATCTTTGTCATGTGACCTGGACCATTTAAAAAATCTTTCTTTCCCCCTTCCAAAGGATGCTCCTTGATTGGCCAACCGGCTTCAGAGGAGAAGATTTTTGAAATGGTGGACGACGACGGACGGCCATCCTATAAGCTCACCTTAGGCTCAGGAGTGTTTTGTCTTTGAGCAAGACATTTTAATTCCCTTAGAACTGGCTAGTACCCAGATAGTGGCGGCTCCTTCCTGACACGGCTGAAGATTCGTTAACTGGGATGTTTATTCACAACATACAAACAAATACATTTACAGGTGTATATATCATTTCTCTGATTCTACGAAATAATTATCCATAGAAAAAAAGCTGTTAGCAGATATGTTATAATATGGTGTTATATGTTATATGCCACCCCCGAATTCGACCATATGTCAAGTGAATAACCGACTAAAAAGCCAACAAGATGCATTTATTGCACGTTGTTTTTTTTTTTTTTTGTTTTTTTTTTTTAAGGTGTTGTGTAAATTTATTACCCCGCATATTACGAGGAGGGGGTCGGGGATCCCCCTCACCCGTTTACAATGCATGCACTATAAAGAAAAATATTACACTCACACTATCTCTTTCATACCTTCATTACCTTCATTTTTACTTATACATTTAGTAATAAATGGTTGTTAAGTATGGGGTTTCCTAAATTTGTTGATTTCTACAATAAATTGTCACACCTTTTTTTCATAAGTGTAGAGAGAGATGGGAAAGGAGGAAGGAGAAGGTTTAATGGCTAGACCTCTCAGCCCATTAGTTTGTGTGTGGTTCAAATCAAAGTGAGGTCTTCCACAAAAGAAAAAGAGTAATCTGTCATGCGGGGTTGGCCATTTATTGTTCTCTTGTAGCCTTTTCGAATATTGTTTTTTTGTTTTTTTGTTGTTTATTCAATTATCTTGGGTGGTGTTTTGGATAGGTACTTAGTACTGATTAAAAGTTCTCTTTTTTATTTATTTTCTTGTTTACATTTTGTGTCTATTGTTTTAATTTTTGGTAAAACTATTAAATTTAACTAATGAGGCGTAGATCACCAAGCAAGGGATGTTGTAGATACTACTGTTCTGATCACTGTGGAATCCGTGCTGGTCTATTTATAATGCATTACATTAATAGTGGGGTTAGCCCAGACTCCACAGACAATCGAGCAAAGTATCGTCATCAGAATCCCATACCTAAATAATCACTATTTGCCCCTTGCTTGTGTGATCTAATTTAAGCTATCAATTTATGTCAAATAAATTGCTAAAAGGTGTCCAGGTTTCTAGAAAAATCTGCAGTCTATTATTCTCTAGTGCTATTTGTTTGTGGCTTTGCAGTATTGACTGGACGTTTATTTTATAATTTAGAAATGTCAAATGTCTATGAGTGCCTTTGCACATATTGATGTAGTATTTTGCAACAAGCATTAAAAACTGGATAATGTCTGATGTGTTTTGAGGATAAATTCCTAGAATAAATTTGCATTCATCCAAATTTAATAAGACACCAATTTCCTGAAATTTGTCCTTTACTTCATTTAAAAATTGTTGTGTATTTGGGCACTTCCAGAATAAATGTTCAATAGATTCTTCATTATTACCACATAAAGAGCATGTAGGACTATCAATCATTTTCATCTGATGAAGTAATTTATTTGTTACTAAAATTTTGTGATTTATGCATGTTTGAAACCATCTAAGCTTTGTACACTTTGTTATTTTGAAAGGTGCCAAAAATATATACTATAAGACTTAAGTTTAGCAATTTTTATTTGATTTCGAAATTGCAAATTGGTATAAAGATGAACTGAACTAAACTCTTTAACCCATCAGTATTTAATCCTTAAGGAACCCCAATTTCCACTTTTCGCCGAAACGCCATCTTTTCCTGACGCAATTACGCTACGTCAAAGTTAACAGGGGTGTCACCTCAAAATTAACAAGTGTTTCTCTGCATATGAAAAGTTAACCTTTTATTCCCAAAGCAGCCATTTAACATCTTCCTGTGCTCAAAAAGAGTACAGTACCATGATCGTAGAGATTTGGGTCCATTATTGTACCAGATAACGCCCCGATGTATGACGTATTTGACGTTATTTTGTTCCCTGGCCTTTCTCCCGAGGTGAACCCACATGTGTTTAATTGCTGAAATGACGTGCGATTTCGCTTTTACGAGTAACATTTCGCTTAGTAGGCCTATAAGTTTTGATGTGATGGCAAGTCTGGACTTGCACGTTTACGCCGTTTAACGTTTACAGGACCAAAAACGTAACGGCGATATTCACGGTGTTCGCACCACGCAGGTTGTTTCCTATCAGCTGTTTCGATACAAACCCATCTTTCCATGCCGCGAATTATCAAACCTGATATTCGTGGTTGCCTAAAAAATCGATCACGTCACTATGACGTCAAATTGGCATTGCCCTATATCATGATAGCCTTACGTTGTCTGGCGTCATGATGCCGGTTTTTGATGTTATCAGATGATGGAATATGGTTCTAGGAGACTGTATCGTACTCTAGCAAACTTAGACATTTCAATTGGCTTCCTTTTTCTTCATGTCTGCACTGAGCATACTGATATTCGTGTAACGCTGGTTTAACGTCAGGCCATGACGGCGTCCCCTCATGGAATTTTTCAAATGTCATTCCGGTTTATTCGTTGTGACACTTTTACCAATCAAACAAGGCAAAAAATGATAACATGTGATGCACGTGGAATGCTGGGCACGTGATTTGCATGATTTTTTAAACGTAACGTAGCAACTCGTGGACGTGAGAAAAGCGCACAAACTCGTCTCGAAACATGAATTTGAGCATCACTTGACATATTAAAAGCGTATGTTAAGTTTTCAAACATTTGATTTTGAAAATAATGATGAATGAAAAAATTGCTAAACTTAAGTCTTATAGTATATATTCCCATGACTTTTCATCAATATGATAAAGGTGGTTCCATCTTCTTTTTCCTGATGGTTCATTATTATTTTTATTTAGCACATTATAAATGTTTTGGAAGCCTTTCTTCTAAATTAAGTATTGATTTTATTGCTTTTGGAAGTATGGGTCCAATAAAAGTCATTTTAGTGTTACCCTCATTATGTTTTTTCTTCATGAATTTTCTGAGACATTCAATGACTCCTTGATATTTTAGAAAATTTGTATTTATTGTTGTTGACTGAGAAAATGCATGAAAATTAAGAAAGTTACCATTACTGTCCATAAAATCACGAATGTAAAAAATTCCTTTCTCTAACCATGACTTGTAGAAAAAACTCTTGCCACCAATTAATAGATTTTTATTGTAAAAGATAGGTGTTTGGTAAGGATTGGATTCATCCCAATCAACATCTAGCTGTTGCTGAAACTCTGCTAAAGCTTTAAAAACATCTTTCCAAAAACAATTTTTTATGCTATTTAAAGCTGATGCTACATATGATGAGCCGCAACAAAATACATTTTCTATATTCACCTGTTTTTTTTTTATCAGTAATTGCCATTTGCTCTCTCTTTGAAGAATACGTCTTAACCATGTTATTTTTAGAGCTTGATTAAATGCAATCAAATTTATCATATTAAGCCCACCTTCTAAATATTGCTTAACAACTACCGACTGCTTTATTTTAGCTCTTCCATACCATATGTCAAGTGAATAACCGACTAAAAAGCCAACAAGATGCATTTATTGCACGTTTACTTTATAAAAATCTAGATTCTTCGTTGTAATTTACTTAGAAAACGTTCTGTCAGTGTTTTGCACGTTAAAACCAGATTTTCGAATCCGTGTTTGTTTTACCCAAATTATGTGGGTCATCCGCGTTGTGTAGTATCAACGTCCGTGGTACGTTGTAACTTAAAGAAAACAAGGCTGATTTTTAAACATGAATATCGACACCCAAAAAACCTTTTCCAGTTTGATGCATGGTATAAATATATTCCATAGTTGTCGAAAATTAGTTTTGAAGAGATATTTGCACGAAACCAAACAAATAAATTCTACAAATGTGAAAAGAATCGGGAAGTAGGCGAGAAAATCATGATTTACGAAATAAATTCGCTTGTATCTATAGTTTACACAAATCTTTTGTTATGACACTGTACCATTCTCAAGATAAACCATTTTGCATCAACTTTGCATAAACACATTTATATAAAAACAATTTAAATGCTGTTTGATTATGTTTTCTTACCTTGTGTATTCCCGCGATACAGTTGTTTATATCCGCGTTTGGAAGGCCTTTCCGCGTTTGTTGTATCTGGATGAACGGTGTGATCACAGATTGGCCTGAGCAGTTACAAAAAAGGGATAGGGCCTAGAACTTTTAAATTGTGAGTTTAAAAAAGAAATTATACTATCCGTTAAGCAAAACAACAAGGCACTGATCAGTCGTATCTTCTACAAGCAGGTTTTCTCATGGTGCGGCTCATATTTTGCAAAAAAAAAAAATGACGAAATCGACCTCTTGCATATCAAAGAGCGAGCAAGTCTACCTAGTAGCAGCAAGTCAGTCAGTTGATTTAATGATCGATCAATCAGTCAATCAAATCAATGAATGAATCAATCAATCAATCAATCAATCAATCAATCAATCAATCAATCAAGTCAAATCAAATCGAATCAAATCATATCAAATTAAATCAATCAATCAATCAATCGATCGATCAATCAATTTATCAATCAATCAATCAATCAATCAATCAATCAACCAACCAACCAATCAATCAATCAATCAATCAATCAATCAATCAATCAATCAATCAATCAATCAACCAGTCAATCAATCAATCAATCAATCAATCTATTGATTATTCAATCAATCAATCAATCAATCTATTAATCAATCAATCAATCAATCAATCAATCAATCAATCAATCAGTTATCATCATATTATAGGAAAAGCTGAAGGATGACATGTTCTCTACAGTGAAGAGCAAGTACCTTACTCAGATAGAGCAACATTTGAAAGACGGCAACACTTGGATGGTTGGGGATAGCGTAAGTTCTAAACACTATATCCTTTAGTTACTCCAGTGATTTATTTTTGCTTTTATTTTTTTAAATTTTCACTGTCCAATAGATAATTAAGTATTGTAATTTTGATTAACATACAAAACTTAAAGAAACAGATTATTTTTTATTCAACTTTCAGGTAACGGTCGCCGACTTCTCGATGTATGAAGTCTGAGACGAAACTCGTGGCATCAATCCTGATATTCTCCAAGGTTTTCCCAAGATCATCGACTACATGGCCCGATTTGAAGCCCTACCGGTCATAAAGAAGTACATGGTTTCCGGCAATTACATGAAAACACCGATATTTAATAAAATTGCTGGATATTACAAGACGCACGAGTTCAATGTTACATTTACATAACATTTGCGGCGTTAAATGACATTTCGGTCCTATTTATATAACAGACACATATGTCAATTTTGCTTGTGGCTTCCCTGGATAAAACAAATTGTAAATTTGATAAACATTATATGATTACGGTTCCCTTGATATATACTTGAAATGATTAAACTGCTTACGGCTGCTTACTCTACATTCTTTTTGAAAATGCTGATTTTTGCCTTTGCACAGAAATCAGAATGTGTTGCTCCATTGAGATTTCAGTAAAGTTACCGACATTGCAAAACAACGAATCATCGACGATTTCGACTAGGTGAGACTAGGTGAGACAAACTCAGTCTGTAGTGAACTAGCCATTTGTAACCACGGATCCCACCCCCGGGGAACAGCGGGAACTTTGACTTTTGGTCCAGCAAATCCCCGCTAAAATCCACACCATGCGAGGGCTGCTCGTCGGTAAAACCACTGCTGTTTTCCCCCACAGCCTGCTATTTTTTTCCATTTCACGACCCTTTTTGCCTATATAAAGCAAACTCCGGGTATCTCTCCCGCACTGCCGTGGCAAAACTTTGGTCAAAGCCCCCGGCTCATTTCCACGGCTATCCCCTGCCCTCCCTCGTAGGTGGGGTGGGGGCGTGTTTACAAATGACTAGTGCATAGAAAGAATATACAAAAGTAAAATTAGGCATGATCAGGAAATGGCACAATCAGAAGGAAATTCCCTCTCCAAAAATCGAGGCGGGAGAACTTAATTTAACAACCAAGTACTTATACTAAGAAAACAAATCGTAAGTCGAGTCATCAGCTATTTTCCAGTAGGGGGCCACTCAGTTACCCAAACTTATCTTAAATATAAAAACATACATAAGGTGCAAACAACACAAAAATTCAACACCAAAACATAAAACATTTAGAACCACCATAGAAGTGTTTGTCTGTAAGGCTGCTCTGTTTGTATGTCTGTGCCTGTCTGTCTGTCAGTCTGCATGTCTGTCTGCCTGCCTGCATGTCTATCTGACTATGTCTGTCTGTCTGTCTGTCGTCTGTCTGTCTGTTTAACCGTCCGTCTGTCTATCTCGTCTGTCCGCATGGCCTGTCTGTCTGTCTAGTATGTCTGTCTGTCTGTCTGTCTGATTGTCTGGTCTGACTGTCTGTCTATGTCTCTCTCTCTAATTGTCTGTTTGTCTGTCTGTCTGTCCGTCTGCATGCATGTCTCTCAGTATTTCCCTTTGTCTGTCTGTCTGTCTTTCGGCATGTCTGTCTGTCTATCTAGTCTGTATCTTGTCTGTCTGTCAGTCTGTCTGTCTGGCTGTCTGTCTGTCTGGTATGTCTGGTCTGTCTGGCTGCTGCCTGCCTGTCCGTCTGTCTGTGTCTGTCTGTGTGTCTGCCGACTGTCTGTGTGTCTGCCTTTCTGTCTGTTCTGTCTGTCTGTCTGTCTGTCTGTCTCTGATCTATCTGTCTGTCTGTTGTGCTAGTTATCTTTCAAGTTTTTTTCAGTCTGTCTGCCTGCCGTCTGTCTGTCTGTTTTTCTGTCTGTCTATCGCCTGTCTGTCTGTCTGTCTGTCTGACTGTCTGTCTGGCCTGGTCTGGTCTGTCTGTCTGGCCTGTCTGTCCGTCTCTCTGTCTGTCTGTGTCTGTCTAGTCTGTCTGTCTGTTTTCCTGGTCTGTCTGGTCTGCTCTTTCTTTCTGTCTGTCTGTCTGTCTGTCTGTCTGCCTGTCTGTCTGCTGCCTGTCTGTCTGTGACTCTCTGTCTGGTTTGTCTGTCTGGTTTGTCTGTCTGTTGTCTGTCTGTCTGTCTGTATGTGTCTGTCTGTCTGCCGTATGCCTGTGTGTCTGACTGTCTGTCTGTCTGACTGTCTGTCTGTCCGTCTGCCTGCATGTCTCTCTGTCTGTCTGTCTGTCTGTTTGCTCTGTCTGTCTGTCTGTCTGGTCTGCCTTGTTTGTCTGTCTGCTGCCTGTCTGACTGTATTCGTCTGTCTGTGTGTCTGTCTGGTCTGTCTGTCTGTCTGTCCGGTCTGGTATGGTCTGGTATGGTCTGGTCTGGTCTCTCTGTCTATCTATCTCTGTCTGTCTGTCTGTCTGGTCTGGTCTGGTCTGGTCTGTCTGTCTGGCCTGTCTGGTCTGTCTGTCCGTCTCTCTGTCTGTCTGTGTCTGTCTGTCTAGTCTGTCTGTCTGTCTGTCTGCTTTCCTGGTGTGTCTGGTCTGCTCTGTCAGTCTGTCTGTCTTTCTGCCTGTCTGTCTGCTGCCTGTCTATCTGTCTGTGACTCTCTGTCTGGTCTGTCTGGTTTGTCTGTCTGTTGTCTGTCTGTTTGTCTGTATGTGTCTGTCTGTCTGCCGTATGCCTGTGTGTCTGACTGTCTGTCTGTCTGCCTGTCTGTCTGTCTGTCAGTCTGCCTGCATGTCTCTCTGTCTGTCTGTTTGCTCTGTCTGTCTGTCTGGTCTGCCTTGTTTGTCTGTCTGCTGCCTGTCTGTCTGTATTCGTCTGTCTGTGTGTCTGTCTGTCTGTTTGCTCTGTCTGTCTGTCTGTCTGGTCTGCCTTGTTTGTTTGTCTGCTGCCTGTCTGTCTGTATTCGTCTGTCTGTGTGTCTGTCTGGTCTGTCTGTCTGTCTGTCTGGTATGGTATGGTATGGTCTGGTCTGGTCTCTCTGTCTGATTTGGTCTCTCTGTCTGCTGCCTGCATTCTGTCTGTCTGTCTGTTTGTCTGTCTGTCTGTCTGTCGTGTCTGTCTGTCTGTCTGTCTGTTGTGCTCGTTATCTTTCTTTTATGTTGATGCTAGCCAGATAGCAACCGAATGGGAAAGAGCTATCACTCTGCTCTACTTGCGTTTTGTAAGGATTAATGTCTGTTTCCTACCGTCTGATAACGTTTTTTTCGCAGATATTTTGCAACTGCTCACATCTAGATGAAATATTTTCGTAACGCAATGCAGCAATTAGTTTGTCGCAAAATGTGCAGCAAACATTTTGAAAATCGGTTATCAAATAAGAAAGTTCTGGTCAAAAACAGTTTTGAATAGGGATTTTCTGTACAAAAATCTCAAGAAAGGGAGGTAAATTTTTTCCCGCAAAAAATGAAATTCTTGGTATTTCATTATGATTGCTCAAAATCAATATGGAATGACACAAATGACTTACCAGAGACAACATCTTCATGACCGAGTAATATTTTTCGAGAAAAAAAATCATGATCATCTCCCTTGCCAATGCGAAATCCCTATTCAAAATTCATTTTGGTCATTTAAACTTTATATCTATTAACCGATTTTCAAAATTTTTGCAGGTCCTATGAGGACAAACTAAGATCAAACTTTTGACATGAAAATTAATATTCCTATCGTCCACCAGACAAAAGGTTTCTGCGAAAAAACATTATCAGAGGCAAGTTTGTAATGTTTTGTATTGTTCCCGCCTGGGGTTTTGGGCAGAGGCCTTGAATTTAATTGCATCAGTTCAGGGACCTCCTACTTTCACTCTCCAGTAAGTTAAACATCTAATTGGTCACGGGACGGGAGATCGTGATACGTGGTATGTATTTATGTTTAAGTTTTTATGTACACAGTGTATCCAGACTCTTTCAGTTTGCAGACGATGGGGCAACGATGGGGCAAACACTCTAGTCCAGCACTTGCAGTGAAGGCACTCCAAGAGGCACTAAAACTGAAAAGAAGAACGGGCTTGTTTTGGGGGGTATTAAGATCTCCAAAACTAAAACCGAAGCCTTCATTTTAGTAGGGAAAAATATGATCAAAAGAAAAGCCAAAAGCTTAGACTCTTCCTTTACGATAAAGAAATCGATTTCGCGGAAAAGGTTAAGTTTCTGGGTTTAATGTTTGATAAACACCTCACTTGGAGAGATCGTATCGCGAATCTTGTTGAAAGATGCAGCAAAGATATGAATGTCTTAAGACTGGCATCGGCAACCACCTTTGGTGCCGACAAGGTCACTGTCATCAGACTATATAAGGCACTTATCCTAAGCAAACTGGATTAAGGCGCACAGGCATATAACTCAGCCCATGATGCCACACTAAGAAAACTAGAACTAATTCAGAATCAAGCAATAAGAATTGCAACTAGAGCAATTAAATCAACCCCAATAAATGCTCTAGAGATTGAATGCGGACTTAACCCACCTAAACTACGAAGAGAAGAGCTAATACTCAAATATTGGGCCCGCTCTTCCCCATTAGGCGACAAGAGCTAATACTCAAATATTGGACCCGCTCTTCCCCATTACGCGACAAGCTCCCCATTAACTACATGGCTGCTACCTTACTCAAAGAGCAAACAATATCTGGCCGTATTCCAGGACTGCCCAAGAAATTGATCGCTGAATACAATCTACCTACTGATATCCAGCCCCCGTCTTACGTGACAAAGTGGGATCGAGATTTTGAGGCGCCTTCGTCAAAGATTAAGTCACATACAGGCAAAAAGGAAGAGTCGGGTTCTGTAGCAATGCAAACTATCAGTATGAACATATTGATGAAAACTACAAGGACAAATTACAAGTTTTCACTGATGGCAGTAAGGACATAGATAAACATATGGATTGGGCCGCCTTTGAAGTGCCTTCGCTAGATCTGAAAGTGGGCATTAAATGTAATCCGAACCTGTCTGTATTCACCACTGAACTGATAGCCATTGAACATGCGATCACAACAAAATAAAGGATTCATTGATCCTCAGCGACTCTTTAAGCTCGATTCAGGCCCTTCAGGCAGGACAGTTCAAGAAAAGAAAAGACCGAAAAAGATAAGATTCTAGGTATGTTGGATCGTGCAAAAACAAAGAGACATGTCATCCATATAGAATGGATACCATCACATGTAGGAATCCGGTGGACGGAAAAAAAGTCACAGGAAAAAAAGTCACGGAAAAAAAGTCACGGAAAAAAAGTCACAGGAAATAAAGTCACAGGAAAAAAAAGTCACAATTATAAAAGACCAAGAAAAAATACATATATCTGTAGATAAATGTAGTAGGACATGATTTTCATGTTAAAATAAAGCAATAATGAGGAAATGTCATAATCAGAATCAAAACATGCCCATAGAATGGGAAACATTGAATGGATGAGAATCCACCCAATTCGAGGAGCATGGTGGCATTATGGTAGAGTTTCAGACCATGGTTCCTTAGAACTTTGAAACAAACTGTTGCCATGCAGTGTCCTTGAACAAGCCTATTTTAAGTTACCAAATAACTGGTCAAGTACCCAGGAAGTATCACCTCAGTCCCGGCATGATTTAATAGTGTTAAGTGGGACAAAAAAAGGCTAAAACATCAATCCAAACAAAACATAAAGTGATAAAAATGGTATTAATAAAAATAAAAATGTTTATTCCTAACCAAAAGTTGAGAAAAAGTATAATTCTTTTTTGTGACTTTTTTTCCTGTGACTTTTTTTCCTACCCAAAATTGTGACTTTTTTTCCGTGACTTTTTTTCCTGTGACTTTTTTCCTACATTCAGGAATCCCAGGCAATGAAATGACAGATGATGCAATGCAGAATGGTATCGAGGATAAAACAAATACAATATTACGGTTTGATCCTTTGGAAACAGTAAAACCATGCCTGCCAAGTCCGAAATTTATACTGTTATCCATAAAGCCATCATGAACAAGTGGCAACAATACTGGGACCACTCCCAAACGGTATATACTCTGGCAGAGCTTACCATCATGTCCAATCTAAGGTAAAAAAGGACACGATTATGTATAGCTCTTATAGGCTTTATGATAAAGTCTACACAAGACTTAGACTAGGACATAGTAGATTAGGCACATTGCCCATGGGTAGAGGATGGTATATGAGCCGCCCCATGGGAAAACCAACAATCTGCATATGCGAAAACAAAGGCGCAGATCAGCTTCGCAGTAACTGCGAAGCTGATCAGCGCCTTTGTTTTCGCTCCTCAGATAGTATAATTCCTCTTCTACTTAAATTCAAAATTTCAAGCTTCTATCTCCTTTCTGTGACTGTACAGGTTGGTTTGTGTCGGACCTGTTCGGAAACCACATTGTTGGTTTTCCCACGAGGTGGCTCATATGTACACGCTGTACACGCTGACTTATTTGAGGATGAAATGCATGTCCTTTTGGAGTGTACAGCATATGCAGAACAAAGACGTGACCTGGAAGCAAAAATATTTAAACTGGGTTACACACAGGTCACGTATGATATTCTACTGAATCCTCCAAGTAAGCATCGACAGTAAATGGTACAGGCAGTGGTCGTTTTCCTAGAGGATACAGAATGTTTGGATAGAATCTAAAATCTCTTCTACCTTCCCTTACCCCAGCTATCCTACGTATGATCTGGTCATTGTCTCTGGGTGGCATGCTAGGCATGGTCACCTCCAGGCCAGGTGCTTAACCCTTGGGCATTGCCTGGTCACATGACTCTCTTCCTTCCCCTCCTCAAACTACCTTATAACACTGAACCGGCTGCGGGCGCTAGTAGAACCACTTTCTATTGCGTCCGAAAGCGGTCTGGGCTGTGTCACTCACAGTCTCACACTATAGCTCTTTTTCTTGAAGCTGGGAGTCGATCAGCGCCAGGCAGTGCACCTCTCAATCGATGATCTACGATTTAGCAACCGAGCTGACTCGGGGCGCCGCTGACCCTGGACGTATCGTCACCCCGTATCCTATACCCGGTTCTCACATCCCTCTATCTGCTGCACTATCCGGTCAATGATAAAGCGAGAAGCATAGCAACTCAATTCCTTTTGACTGGGCGACAGCAGTTCTTTCTTGCACAGTATGTAGGGACCTTTCCCAATCAGATGCTTCTCTGCAGCTATCGGCTAGCCAGCCTTTCTACCTGATGTACTATCTGATATGGTTCTCTCTTCTCCCTCTCTAATCTATTGCTCACAAACAGTCATAAACTCGGCCCGTGTGAGTGACGCTAGCATCTTTTGCTGCTCAATGCCAGCTCCTTGTATATGCAGAGCAACTCTCGATGGTATCGACATCGCTACACACATTCCGACCACATAACGCTACCACACCAGCATATGCAGGCACATGTTACACACCACAAGCTAAAGTAACAGACTTTTTTATTTTCAGGCACAGCTATTGCAGCAGACTAATCATACCGTTGTTAATTGCAGGTTCCAGGTGCTACCGGCCTAGGTCCCCGCCAAAGCCAAGACCCGTATACTCACACTTAGGCGGAAATAAACCGGATAAGCATCCAATTGGCTGAGGCAGGGGGGGGGGGGGGCTAAGAAAGGGCACACATATACACTCACACAGTTTTTGTGGCCCTTTTGGGGTTGTTACGCTAAACCTGTTGGGTAGGGGGAGTAGAGGAGTGCATTGATGGCACCTTATGCAAACCATGCTCAATAAACTGACCAGCGCGAGCCTTCTTTCAATGGCGGGGCAACGGCGAATTGCCACTTTTGGGAAACACATCTTTGTGAGTGAAAGTCCCTTAAAATGCCACTATAGGCCACACCCACTCAGCAATCAAAAGTGCAAGTTCCGCTCCTTACAGGCTATGCACACCGGTCGTAACACTATCCACCTGAGATCTACTGCTAGGACATTTTGCAAAGAACGCGTCTGTTCAGTCTATTAGCAGTATCGTTGGTTCACTTTGGCTAGCCGGTCAAAATTTAAAAAAAAAAAAAAAAAAAAAAAAAAAAAAAAACAAATGCACTACCGTTATTGGGTTGCGTAAGTCTGGGCACGATTCCACATAGGGGTGTGGGGTGGAGTCATAAGCCTTAAGGATAGTGCATGCAATTTTTCCTCGCAGTAGGCCCTCACCTCCTATACACGCGAAGTGGGAGACGGGTCTCAGCTTGACATTGTGAATAGGGCAGCATGGCATTTAAAGCTTCAAAAATATAAAGTCCATTCATACTAGAGCCTGACCGACCGTATTGCAGCAAAATTACCGCCAACATAAATCAGCCTTTTTTCACCACAATTTTAGCAGTAAATCAGACCGAATAGAATATTAAAATCAGGCTCGTTACTGGACCATATTGAGTGCCTGATACTAAGAGCTGGTAAAACTGGTCCCAGTAGGCGGACTGGGGGTAGCCCCTTAGTACCTCGGGTTACGGTTACCAAAACACACACAGAAAAACAACGTATCGAATAAAACTTTTATAAAAGTCAATACTGTTCTGATAACATACACTAAACACATAATAAAACTCTAAAACTTTTGAGTTACATGATGTGTGTCTACAAGTCTGTCAGTTGCTGAAACAATATGCAAAATTAGTGTTGTTTATTATATTTTCCAGTTTGCCCTGGTCCTTAAAAAAAATTACATATTATGAAACAGCTCATTTTTGCTTAAATTAATTAATAACGCCATTTTTCATATCTTCATATACTTCAATAGGCATTTTAATTTGTCGCTGCATTTTATAAATTGAGCCACGCCATGAGAAAACCAACAATCTTAAAATTTGTTTTTTTATTTCATATGCGAAAACAAAGGCGCAAATCAGCTTCGCAGTAACCGCGAAGCTGATCAGCGCCTATTTAAGCACACCGCTACAATTCCTCTACTTTCTAACTCCAAAATCCAGCCTCTAGCCATCTCCTGTGACTGCACAGGGTGGTTTGTGTCGGACCTGCTCGGAAATCACATTGTTGATTTTCTCATGGCGCGGCTCAATTATTTTCAATTCTGCCCCCGTGACTACTTTGCATATTCCAAATGCAGTTAGAATTCTCATGAGATTTAAACTTATTAGGACCAAATTTACAAATAATTATGTATTTAATTTTAAACACCATCAACGTGGTCAAGAGGAAAATTTGCCTACAGAAAGAAACCTGCCATACACGAAACATGTACATGTACTTAAAATTTGGCTTACTGGAAGTAGATGGTAGTTGCCTAGTTTCAAGGAGGTATACATATGACTTACAGTTGTAATATGGTGATACTAAATATATTTCTTATTCAAATTAAATCGAGTAACACTTTCAAGGCGGTTTACAACTTCCGGAACATTTTAAATCGCAACGTTGACATTTTTGACCGAGGCAACCGGTATTCCCTCGCAATACCATTTTTGATTTTCTTCATTTAGAAAACATGCTTATAAATGCAACTGAACAATTATTCTTTCGGTTGTAAGAAGGAAAACTTTGAATTGAATAATTTTTACATTTTCCGTATTTCTGCTCAAAACATTGGTAGTGGGTATACGTTTGAAATGCCTCGCCGAGGCGGTTCTAACGTCTACCCACAATCTATGTTTTGGATTAAAAATAAGAAGCAATAGGTTAACCGTTTAAGACCCAAGTTTTGCTACTGTATCTAAAGGTGGTGTATAAGGGTAATGTATTACACGCACATGTTTTCATCGGTGTGAGGAAGTCATCAGGAGATGAATACCCCCTCAAACTCCACTTTTATATTTAAAAACTGGGATTTACAGTAGTATAATTAATTTTCGTATATTTGATCTAAAACGTAGATTGTGGCTACCCGTTAGAACCGCCTAGCCGAGGTGGTTCTAACGTGTAGCACAATCAACGTTGTGATCAAAAATATTAAAATTACCAAAATTTTCCTATGAAATTTTTCATTTTTAGAGCTGAAAAAATCTCTGTATATTACAAGGGAAAGTTTTCGTAACGTCTTAATCATTTGATACACTAAGAATACATACACGTATAATTGGGCAAATAGGTTACTGTATAGGCGACAATTTTAATATTCATATCTGGGCTTGGTCGGCTAGTCCATCTATTCAGGTGGGAAAATTATAGAAAAGACGAACTCAGTCAGCCATATTTACCTATAGAAATCAGCTACCTGTATTTATCTAATCCAGTAAATTAGACAAACTCGTATTTCATTCTTATTTTCTAACGGTTGAATATTTTAACTGTATACCTTTAGCTTTTACCTACGTCAAAGATAGACCATACCCAATAACGTATTCATGAGGTAACTTCCATACAGTGACCTATTTGCCGAATTATATGTAATGGTGTTTTTTCTTTGGCCCCAGTGATCCGTTTTCCTGGCGGGTATTACATCATCAGACAAATTTCATCTATTGACTTTGTTTTAATCTGATTATAGCATTTTGCTGGGAAAATAACTGCCCTGTGATTTATTTTGGAGTTTGACTGCCAAAATAATGTCGTAAAGGGCGAATTAAGATATTAGGTTTTGGAATTTATGGCAACGGAAGGGATTTACGACCGTCTGCAGAAAACACAGACACCCTAATTATATCGCAGGGTCCTTCCGTTTAAAGCCATTCAATCAAACAACATTTATTATTGTGAAGATGCAGTGTGCAAGCAGTGTATAAGTAGTTACATATTACGAGGATCGGTCAAAAGGGTGTCACTAACTCTATTTCTCAGTGTCTATCATTGCAAAATATTTCAAAATATTTTAAAATATCTATATCTGAAAGACCATTTCTCTGGCTATTTCCTGTGATACAAAATTTGTGCGGCTGTTCGGGATGAAATGAAAAATGGCATTATTAAAGAGGTGACCGTCTGATTTTCACATGGTTTAAAGAAAACGATGATATAATGTACAGAAAAATTACTACGAAAACATGAAATTAGTGCTAAATATTCTTGAACATTAATGAATATATCTCGAAAAAATTAAACTTGTTCATTTGAATTTAATTGTTTTACTACACAAAGAAATGTTGAAATCCATTTGTCGACTGCAGTTTGAATTCAAAGGGCAAAAATGACATTATGCTTCAAATGCATTAACCATTTAATTGTATCATTGTAGTATGCTCTAAAGTAAAATCATAATAATGTCAGCGAATACAGTGGTACATGCAGGAGTACATATTCGTTTGACATCATCTATATCGCTTTGTTATACAGTCAGCAGCGCGCTGGTAATGTTCGTTTCTGTCCCATTGCTTTTTCTAAAATCACAGAATTTATCATTTGAAAGTTGAAGAAAATGTGACCGTTAGTTATGAAGATACAGCACACGAAAGGCACAATATAAGGTTCACAATTTAAAGAAAACATGCCAGTGGTTTCATCCACATGTATTTCAAGACGAATAATTTTAACTACTTGTTTCCTTTTGACATGATTTTGGTATCATTACAAAGGCAATGTATAATACAGTAGCCTATCGTGTCTACTAACCACAATAAATACGCCTGTGACATAACTTTTTGACCGATCCTCGTATTGCTTTTAAGCGAACAACAAAACCACCGCGGTATAATTCCATTTTGTAAACATGTCGTGGCAAATGTCATATTGGTTCCGTTTTCTGTTAATTAAACAGTCGGTCACAAACAATGCAAGGATCAAAGTCGGTACCCATTACACAATCTTGCCCATGCATTACTAATAAGATGTAAAAATAAAAAAAAAATCAATAGAAAACTTTTGATATTTTCAGCTTCAAACATAGACTGTGGGCAAGGCGGTTTTAACGAGTACCCACAATCTATGATTTGGATAAAAAAATAAGAACAACTGTCTACCATACCCGTACACATCCCAGTTTTGCTATAGAATAGTGGGACTAGAAGGGGCTTACATTACACGGACATATTTGCGTGATATATTAGTAGTTTTTGTTTGTTTCACGCCTTGACGCCTTGGTCTTTTCGAGTGGCACTTCCGGCCTGATCAAACAAGATCTTGGTCATTGCTTACGACATTACGAAAATATTTCCCCATTCAGTAAACAGAGATTTTTGAGCTATCGGAAAATTGAAAATTTTCAGCTGAAACAACTTTGATATTTTTTTTTATTTTTGCTCAAAACATAGATTGTGGGTACACGTTAGAACCGCCTCGCTGAGGCGGTTCTATCGAGTACCCACAATCTATGTTTTGGAGGAAAAATAGGTATACCCCTGCATACCCCAGTTTCGTTATATAAAAGTGGGGTTTAAGGGGGTATACATTTCACGGACATGTTTTTATAATGACTTTCCAGGAAGTGTTTTGTTTACAATGGAGAGCAAAGAAAATAATGTGGACTTTCCTTAGTCGATGATGAAAACAACAGACGACTCTTTAGCTCCATTTAGTCAACATGACGCTTCCAAGGATTTCATGGTTTAAGTGTTTTAATGGAATTAAATTGATTAAAATCTTTAATGGCTTCAAACTGTTTTGTTTAAACACGTTTTTGGCAAGAGTTCCAGACTATGCTGGGATCAACGAACTTTAATATCCTGAATTAATGTTAACAGAAAAAAACGAAAACCTGAATCATTGCTTTTTTCCATCTTATAATATCGGGCTGGCTCCTTTGTTTCTCAATGGTATAAATTTAGAATGTTCGCTGCCAATGAAAAAAAATTCAAACTTTTTTTCTGACCGCTCTTTTTTGATTCCAAAATATAAAATAAGACATATGAAACCAAACTAAATATAGGGTAGTGTGCATTTTTTCAAGCTACAGGCCTCTGAATGAGACCTCTAAACAACATGTTTGAAAATTTGAAAAATTAATTTAATTTTCAATTCTTTCACATATACAATATACCACGAATGCTTTCAAAGGTCATTTTGTTTAAGTAACGCTGACTATTTTGGACCTAAAACATTCATAAATTTTCATCTTGAAGTGAATGCTATTTTGTAAGTTCGACTCATGTAGCAACCCTACCCCTAACTTGAAAAGACGGAAAACACTCAATAGTTATACATGTATCTATATCAAATCCATATTTGTAGATTCAAACTTTTTCTTGTATTTTCACACAACATATAACTTGGTCATATTATTCAAATAAAAGAATGAAAAATATAGGGTAGTATGCATATAAGAGAGAACCAACAACTTGAAAATCGCCATTTTAAGCCTTTTTTCGGCTGTTTCATTTCTTACACCAGTCCCCCAAAATTTAAAAACTAGTACAACAAAGAAAGAAATACTGATAAAGACCTTGTGGACATCTACTTCTGCTAGAATAAGCATCAAATCAGTGCAAGTAATTTGAAGTTGTGTAATATTCATGCTTAATCTACCCTACCCCCTAAATTTTGCTGACTCTTAAAATTTTCTAGAAAGTTGCAGAGAATGTGGTGAAAAAATGAAGTTCCAAAAATTGACAATTTTCATGACTCGTTCAATGCATATTTCCAATATGTATTCAAATATGAAATATAAGGAAACTATCTGCAACAGTGTATGAGATATTTAACAAAATAAAAACCGGAAGTTCCGAAATAACACATGTTAGCAGCGAACATCCTTAAGAGACATTTTTTCAAAAGTTTATGAGAGTGTCCAGGCATCACTCATTTATTTACATACACTCATACAATATACCGTCATTTGGTCATAGCAAGGCAAACGGTTGTCAGGGAGAAAATGATTGAACACAAAGCCAAAGGTAGAATTCTGAACTTTCTTGTGGAACACCAAATGACTTTTATGGACATACAGCACAAACACGGAGAGCATTTAAAACAATTTTGCACATTAGTTAATATAGGCAATAATACACAACAAAAAAGAAATAGTAAACGTATCTTATTGCATGTTGTTTCAAACGTTCCTGCCGTTAAACCAAAACTGAACTGTCCTCTTTTACTGAGAAATCCTTCATTGCACGGTGCGCCGTTGGAGGTTAGGGGGATCATCTCAAAAAATGGTCATAAACAAGGAGTTTATTTTCCGACGCAGGTGTGTCTGATTAATAATTTGAAGAAAACACTTCTAAACATTATTGTTTGAGGTGAGCATAGACAACTTTTATCAAGTGATTACTAAAAATGAATAAATAATATTGGAAAAAAAAAAAAAATGCAAAAGTGGACGGAATTTAGGATAAAACGAATAATTTAATCTGTTATATAATTATTTTTAAGAAATATTTCATTATGATTTCTTGGAGGAATCATTGAATTACCTTGACGTATTTAATGCATTTAATATCATTGTGTCATTTTAAAATAGGCCATTAAAGTTTTAAAGTTGCGATAATGACTGATAATCAGATAGCTTGAAAAGAATTTCACAAACCATTACATCAGGTAACGAATACCCCCTTAAACCTCACTTTTGTATAGTGAAAAATGGGGCATACAGGGGTATACCTATTTTTCTTATTTTTGGTCCAAAACATACATTGTGGGTACTCGTTAGAACCGCATAGGCAAGGCGGTTCTAAGGCGTACCCACAATCTATGTTTTGAGCAAAAATAAGAAAAATATCAAACCATTTCTACCGAAAATTTTCATTTTTTACAAATTTAAAAATCTCTGTATATTGCATAGGCATGTTTTCGTAATTAGTTTCGATCTGTATAATGTCAAATTTAAAATACAAGATGAGTATACCGGACATGCAATGACATATACATATGGGCCTGTTCGTGAGAAAACCAACAATTTGGGTTCCGACCAGGTCCGACACAAACCGAGCTGTACTGTCACAGAAGATGCTGAGAGACTCGAAATTTTGGATTTAGAAAGTAAAAGAATAGTACTATCTGTGTAGCGAAAACAAAGGCACTGATCAGCTTCGCAGTTATGGAGAAGCTGATCTGCGCCTTTGTTTTCGCGAATGTAGAGTGTTGGTTTTCCACTGCGGCGGCTCATAAAATGGATCAGTTTTATTGTCTCTCACACATTGTCTGGGTATTCCTAGAAGTCTGAATAAAATACCATCTATTGTAAGCTATACATTACGAAAACTTGCCCAATCAATATATACAGAGATTTTTTCAACTTTGAAAAGTTGAAAATTTCATAGAAAAATATGTTTAGCTCAAAACATTCATTGTGGGTACACGTTAGAACCACATCTATGTTTTGGGTCACAAATAAGACAAGTAGGTATACCTCTTTATACCCAGTAGTTCTATATAAAAGTGGGGTTTAATTCATGGACATGTTTTCTTGCTGTAGATATTTTTTGCGTTATCACACTCAGCGCATTCACGCAATCGCAGTCGTACCATCTCACCCTTTATCAGCAACTTAAGCTGCTTTGTGGTTTAATTATGTTCGTGATCTACTACGTGTTTTGTCATAAATGCTTACGTATGTGGAGGTTTGAAGTACTGAATATGAACTACATGTACATGTCATCAGGAAAGCATGTCCGTGTAATGTATACCCACTCAAACCCCACTTTTATACAGAAAAACTGGGGTTTGCAGGGGTATACCTATTTTTCTTATTTTTGCTCCAAAACATAGATTGTGGGTACTCGTTAGAACCGCCTCGCCGAGGCGGTTCTAACGTGTACCCACAATCTATGTTTTGGAGCAAAAATAAGAAAAATATCAACATTTTTCTGATGAAAATCTCAATTTTTACAGGTGAAAAAAGTCTCTGGGCATGGGCGTGTTTTCGTAATGTATATAAAGCGCGTGCATATAACATTGTCCTTATATAGACATTTGCCATGAACTGAACCTCACTGTAAAGGACTGCATGTACATGTAGATTTGTTTTCTATTTAGCCAGCCGACAACCCTAAACTCAGAGACACTATACATTAAATATCAACATATTAGTTAGAAGTGGAAATTTCATACGTTTAAACGTAATATACTGAATGAGTTACATTTTACCAACATCTTAATTAACAACTCTTTGAAACTTTTTCAAGCGTTACAAATTCTTTCAAATGTAAATTGATTCCACATGTAATTTGAAAAGAATAAAAGAAATCTTAAAGTAGTTCATTTACATTGATAATTTAATCATTCCTATACTTTATAAGGAGACGATTTTCAAATACCAAGATTTCCTTTTTCTTTGTAGCAATCGTATTGAAAATAGTAACACACTGATATGACACTTTTAATTTACTTGTTGAATTGAAGACAGACGCACGTTACACCAGCCTTCTTCTGAATAAAGGCCGAAAAAAAAAAAAAAAAACAAATTTTAAAACTTTATGTTACGTCATCTAAAGTAACTGAGCCTTCGTATGAAAAACAACAACATTTTGGGTTTCCGACTAGGTCCGACACAAACCAGCCTGTATAGTAAGAGAAGCAGACTAGGTTAGAAGAACAGGGATATTACTACATGTATCTGCGTAGCAAAACAGTAGCTGCATCAGGAAAACATGTCCGTGTAATATATACCCCTTTAACCCCATTTTTATATAATAGCAAAGCTGGGATATGCAGGGGTATACCCATCTTTCTTAATTTTGCTCCAAAACATACAGTGTGGGTACTCGTTAGAACCGACCCGGCGAGGCGGTTCTAACGTGTACCCACAATACATGTTTTGAGCAAAAATAAAAAAAAAATATAAAAATTTTCCATCTGAAAATGTTCGATTTTTTAAGCTCAAAAAATCTCTGTTTATTGCATGGGCAAGTTTTCGTAATGGATCAGCTGCGCAGTAACTGCACACGGCTGATCTGCGTCTTTTTTTTTTCGTATACGCATGTTGTTGGTTTTCTTATGCGGTGGCTCAGTTATTATTGTCAGTGATGATGCTGGCATAATATTTTTGGTTTACCTAGGTTCAATGATGATGCATTCGAACAGACATGCACGTTGAGGTTCTTAGTTTTTTAATTGTGTACATATGAATAATGAAAATGTATCCCAACCACAGCTTTGTACACTATCACATACTTAAATTAGTCTTTCTGATTAAAGTACATTATTTGCTCAACGATTTATTTTACACGTGCATCTTCGAGATATGCAAGAATGTATGAATAATGCATAGCGACGGATAAGAGACACCGGTCCCCACAGGAAGTGACGTCATTGCGTCTATTTCTCCGTCATCAGCTCCCTCAATTTAGTGAACTTTGACTCATCAAACTGAAAAAAAGAAAACAAATATTAAACAAAACTATTTTGAGAAGTATATCATGCAAATTGCATTGAAAATGGAAATTGGTCCCATCATTCTTATACGCTCACCGGCAAAAAATAGTCATTGAAAATACAGTGTCATACTACATCAGTATGGTAACAAGGGTACTAATTTTACTTCTGTATAAACTATGCCTTTATGACAAAAATAAACTATGCTGTTGCTGACCATTCAATTATTGATACTGCGTAGTCTTTATTTTAATGACAATGCTTCTTCGATGCTTTGTGGATGACACAATCACGGTTTATAACATAATTGCTGATAAACGTAGACTGAATGTCAGTTTTACTCCTAAACCAAAATGAAAAGATAATGTTAAATTTAAATATTATCATTTTTACAGGTGAGCAGCGAGCAAAAATGTATAGGAAGATGCATATATCTTACCGAAGAACAATGTGTTATTACTAAATCCATGTATAATTTCGTTCTCTCCTCTAGGCCAGCGCAGCATAGTTGATCAGATGGGCATATCTCAAACGTTCCTTTAGACGCCGCGTACACACTGCGTACACCTTCTGAACAACATGTGGAATCATCTGGGATTTTCACTGTCTGTGTGTTTTGCCCCGCTCTTCCCATTCGTGGAAAATAGAAGCTCTAAAATAAGAAAAACGTAAAAAATGGCAATAATCTACATGAAGCTAGCGCTTGGAATTTTTAATATCGTTAAATAAAAATAATAGTTAGATCCTTTGAAAGCAGTAAAACATTTAAAGCGAGAAGATGGGCCATATTGTACAATTTCGGGTAATGAACCTTCATCAGTGACCCTTTACAAAACCGGCAGCGAAAGCCAGACATTTTTGCTGCAATTTCAAAAAGTTCCATCTCAATCAGCTACATAACATTTCTTGTCAAGTAATCATGGAATTGAATTATAGGGATCAACCATGTTTTTCAGCGTTCAAACATTCGATGGATCACGAGGCGGCGTGTTTAATCCCCTTTCGAGTGATCCAGCGATTGTTTGAACATTAAAACAAAACATGGTTGATCGCTTTTGTTAGCATTTTCACAAGAATTCTCTTACAATCTCTTGAAAATAACTTTAATAACGTAAAACCTCACCGAAAACCGGGGCTTTTTCAAATTCGGCTATTTTGTTTGTACGGAACACAATGACGTCATGTCGCATTGACCAATGACATCGAGGGATTTCAGCCAAAACCCATGTTCAAACGGCACGTTAATTTCATTATTTGAACATGGGCTTTGCTGTTTGAACACGGCTTTCGGCCCAATTGAAAACGGCTTTAAGTAGCTATGCGCACAAATGTCTATGCAAGAATGTTGGTTAAAGAATACCAATCATAACGCGAAATTTCAAAATATCACGAATGAGCTGGATTTCAGAAATACATGTAAATGTCTGAGTAACATTTAAAAGCATATTTATGTTCTGGCGTTTAAAAAGCAACATATTTTCTTAATGATAGCTATCTATTTTAAAAACACGTAAGGAGCTCTCTAGAATGATTAATGGCCAATGTTACATAACGACGATTTAGTCTGAGATAATGGACGTAAATAGACTGTTTCAAAATAATGTTGCGAACCTTCATTCTTGATCATGCTTATTAAAGTGAGATCCAGTTGTAGTTTTTCTTGTTTATATCCGTATATCTGAAGCTGAGGGCGAGGTTAGGGTCCTCGGTTTAAGCCCGCCAGTAATTTTATATTACTGATCGTTCCAAGGCGATACTTCTGTGGTGGTTCTTATTGTTTTATGTCTTGGTGTTTAAAATTTTTGTGCTGTTGGCACCTTATGTACCCGCATGTTTTCATATTTTTAGTTAAGTTTAGGTAGCTGAGTGGCCACCTATTGGGAAAATAGCTGCTCATTCGGCTTACGAAATGTTTTCATGGCATTATTGTTGTCATGACAGTACCTTATTGTTAGATTTTTTTTCCCGCCTCGGTTTTTGGAGTGGGAATCTTTTTCTGATTGCATCTTTTCCTGATAGTTGCCTACTTGTACCTTTTTGTAACATAAATGTAGCAGATTGACTCAGATAAAATGTATGACCTTAAAACGAAAGTTTCTTAACTCCGGATGCCCCTAACAATGAAAATTGGCTCATCCAAATGAGCCGCCTCATGGGAAAACCAACAATCTGCATAGGCGAAAACAAAGACGCAGATCAGCTTCGCGGTGACCGCGAAGCTGATCAGCGCCTTTGTTTTCGCTACTCGGATAGTACAACTCCTCTTCTACTTAAATCCAAAATTTCAAGCTTCTAGCTTTTTTCTGTGCTTGTACAGGCCGGTTTGTGTCGGACCTGCTCGGAAACCACATTGTTGGTTTTCCCACGAGGCGGCTCAAATGATAACAACGGACATGTCCATTCGTCATATATGGGTTAAAACTCACCATTGCCCGACCTTGTCTTGGGAATGCAAAGTACCCCTGAAAAATATAAGATTAAATTGTTAATGGGAGTATTAATGAATATAAGAAAATACTAAATATAAGGAAGTCTTGTACAGCAGTTGTGTTACACCTAGAAAAAATTAACTTCCTCTCGTTTTTTTATGCACCGCCGAGACACTGCACCTGTCGCCAGTTTTCGTATCTGGGTTGCTACAAAGTAAATCAAAATTATTCAAAATTAAAATTTGACAACTAAAGCAGTATTTCGTTCCATGGCATAATGACGTAAAGTGTGCTGTAAAACGGGGTACAATGTATGCCAATTTTTCTTTCATCTTTGTAACTTCTAAATACATCGTTGACAATTATGAAATCAGCGTCATATATTCTATCAAAAGGACCACTTAGAATTTGTACCAATCTTTGTGAGAATCATTTGTCACATCTACTTAAGATTTTGTTTCGAAATGGATGTTATTATAGTCAAACAATGTAAAATATAAGATACAGGAAAAACACTGATAATCTAAAAGCAAGTAAGAGATAGGTTGGAACGCATGTAGATCATATTCGACAACAGTAATAGGAAGTTTCGAAAGTCTGGATTAAGTCCTGTAGTTTTTAGCATGCACCACTCATACATTTCATAATAATTTGTCATCAAGATATGTTGACAGAATATCATGCGTTGAAGGCCTGTCTTTGCCTAACCGATGTCATGAATGTAAGAAATATATATATGGGATTAGTGCTCTATACTGCTCTCCCATATACCGAATTTCCCGTGCGAATGCCCTTCCGAATGCAATTTTGAGCAAATTCGCATTAATCGCTAGAAATTCGGAAGCATTCGGTAGCATTTGTAAGCATTCGGTGAAAATTTCGAGATGTTGCGATAATTAGGAGCATGCTCCTAAAATTCGCAAGGAAATAATATTCTTAACATATTCGTAAAGAATTCGTAAACAACTCGGATTGATTGCAAGACATTTGTAACACCCGCAAGCCATTTGCAAGGATTCGATAGCATTAAATTCTATTGAGTTTTGATGTCCGTAAAGAATCGCTAGTGAATCGCAACATTTTCACATTCAAGACTCAGTTTTTAGCATAGTTTATTTATTCTGGCCATATCCTTCAAGTAAAGGCCTTTATTTATAGTGTTTAGCTTTAAGCTATCCATCAATGTATGACAGACAAACTAAAGTCCCTTAAAGTTTTGTTTGCCCAGTAAAATTGTCTTTTTATTGTGTAAATCGCAATTTGAGAGAAACAACAAAGTGGTGTGTCTTTCAAGAGAAGACTTGGTTCAATAATGACATATTTTTTCCATGCTCCTTGGCATTGTGGATGATTTCGTTTTACATTGATATTATTGGCTACAATCTTTGCGAATGAGTAAAAAATGAAAAGTATTCGGCAAGCATTCGCTTCACATTCGCTTCATTTGTAAGGTCTTTGCAAGACGTTCGTATTATTTGCAACGGCATTTGTAAGCGTTCGGAACATTCGTAAGGCATTTTAAAGAATTCGGTAGTGTAGATGGCAATCAATCACAACATTCTTAAGTCATTTGTAAGGATCCGCAAGCATTCTTAACGTTTTCACAAAGACATCGTTTTGTACAAGACCCGCCCCGTACATTCGCATCATATTCGGTAATTTCAGCGCGAATTTCAAATTGGGATATTCGGTATATGGGAGAGCAGCATTACTAGTAATTCTTTAATTACGTTGTATTACAGACTATAGTCCTTGTATTGCATGTTTAAACCATTTGCTGTTTATATGTTTAGTATTATGATTGTTTGCACGTAGTTGGTAACAATCCTGTTTCTGGATTTTAAAAGCAATAAAGATACATGTATTTGATTTGATTTGATTTGATTTGATTCAGACTATAACTAAAGGCACGATCTTTTTACTGTGTACTAAGTCGATAAATTTCTGACCATAACCTCAGGAGCTGTGAAAATTTAAACGGATACCCTTTTGATAGATTTGCGTTATGACTTTGCACACTGGCGTGTAACTTAACTGCCGGTCCCACTTAATCGTAAGCAATCGCACGATTGTCCAATCATAAGTTTATTGATAAGACTGCGTATGCAAAATTTGTAAAATGTTTTCGAACGCGTTTAATTTCAGCTTTCTTAATTTGCATATCGGCGTCAAAGAAATGATCCCCAAATTAATATTAATGACCAACAGGACTTGAATCAATGACATTTTACATGCAGTTAAGACACGTATATATATAAAGTAGTTACAATCATTATTACAGAGTAAAATGTTCAGGAAATCAGAAGAAATGGAGTCGTTGTATATAACGTATAGTAGATACCAGATAAGAGCCTTACCTTTTCTGTCTTAAATTTATTCAGCGCCTATTGATAATGACAAGCATATATCTAATTAAGAGTGCATAACTGCAATAGTGTAGTGAATGTATATCATCACGTTGTTCTTTTAATGATGAAAACGTGTATTCAAGAGAGAAAGACTTTTGCTACATGGCCTGCTACTGGGCTTTGCATGTTGTAAGTTAGATGCAATGCAATGTAGGAAGTCATTAGACATAGATGGTTTGGGTATACCTGACCTCATTTTGACACACTGTTTTGTCTTCCACTATTTTATTTTAAACGGCATTTTTTTCATAGATAGGCCTTATAATACATTGACTAGCCTTTATTAATTTTGTCTAGCAGTGAATTCACTGTTAGGAGGTAAGTGGTAAAGATGAAAACACGAGCGCGTAGCGGAAGTGATTTATATTCTTATAACACTGATCGACAAACAGTGAATTATTACTCAACAATTCACGCACTTGAGCTGATGCAATTAAAGGGGCTGAAGAGCTGAAATCGCCGATATCGATCTTTGGTAACCATTTCTAAAATTGGTCGAGGGGAGAGTGAGTGAGCTTTCTCCCTTATATCAAAGTAGACATGATAAGAAACATATACGTACATAGTCCATGATATCAAAGACAAACAATAATGCAAAGAAACATTTAACAAGAATTTTTAAATATAGCAATCTTGGATGGGATGGATGGAATCTATCCTGAGTATCACTTCGGCATCACGAGGCATAGCTTTGTCTATCCGTACCTTGCACGCATTCTTGCACGCCTTTATTTTCATAGCATTTACGCTGAAAGAACGTTTCTGGCGTCATGCATTCAACAGCATGCGAATTTCATGTAGTCTCACTATACGTAACTTTGCAGATCTCAACCAATACAGTGTAGATAGACCAACGTCAAACAAACAGCAACGATATTCGTCAATGAATAACATCGTACTTGTATTTGACCACTAAAATATCAAACCTTTCACTTGATTCACGATTAAAATCCTCAATGTCGGTTTTCACGTGCGTCAGCTCGAATGGCTTTGCTTAAGAACTCGATGGATTACATAATATACACAATACCACTCAATTTATTGGAAAATAAAGGAGCCGTGCCATGGAGAAACCAGATTCTTATGCAAAACAAAGACCAAGATCAGCTTTGCAGTTTCTGCATAGCTGATCAGCACTTTCCTTTGCTACTCGTATAGTATAATAATTCTTCTTCTAGACTTCGAATTTTCAACCTTGTAACCTTCTTCTGCGACTGTACAGTCCAATTTGTGTCAGACTTGGTCGGCAATCCCGATGACGGTTTTTGTAGCGTCACAGCTCAATTGACAAGAGAAAAATGCACAATACAGAGAAGACTGACATTGTTCGGCATGCAGAAAGTATCTCATTAT
Source organism: Rugalucina vietnamica (assembly GCA_964017185.1). NCBI lineage: Eukaryota > Metazoa > Mollusca > Bivalvia > Lucinida > Lucinidae > Rugalucina > Rugalucina vietnamica. Next base: position 21,653,597 of record OZ024882.1, read on the forward strand.
AGAGATTATAGAGATTATACAATATAGAGAAGGAAGTGTCCCGACTGAACTTCAATAGGAGTGAACAGTCAGTGTCTGTTCATGAGAAATCTTGACTCATGTTACGTAAGAACCTTATTCAAATGTGAGCCGCTGCATGATGCGACAAAAGTGTGGGTTCTGTTCAGGTCTGACACAAACCGAGCAGTACTGTCACAGAAGGATGCTAGAAGCTTCCAATTTCTGATTTAAGAAGATGAGGGATTGCACTATCTATATAGCGAAAACAAAGATGCTGATCTGTTGTGCAGTTACTGCACAGCTGATCTGCGTCTTCGTTTTCGCCTATAAATGTTGTTGGTTTTGCATCGTCTAAATGTGAACGTTTTTAAGACTGGTCAAAGTATAGTTTGCTCATACTGGAATAATAATCATAACGTCTAAAGATTCTGATTACTTATAGCAAAGGTACACACTGGTAGGCGACAGATAAGATCTTACCTGCTCGCTGATGCGAAAGACAGGTTTCTTAAGACAAAGCTAAGTCAGAAAGAAGTCATGGAACTTTTTACACGAGAAATACATTTCCATGCAAGATAATGATGGCATTATATTACGAGAATAATATCATTAATAGATCGAAATGCAGTGTCAGAAAACTAAGTTGCACCTTAATCTTATTCAATAATTTCCAAGAATACCCATTACAATCCGATTGTATGGAAATTTTATGTACCTGCACCAAATCAGCACAGATTCTATAAGTAGCAGACAAAGACATTTATTAGTAGCATTCTTAGAAAAAAACCGTCGTAAAAAGGTGTTTCAAAGTACAATACGTATATAAAAATCACATACATTTAGAAAAGGCCATTAAATGCGCATGCGCAGAACTTACTTCCTTTCCAACCACTTTCCCTTCGTCAATCAGCGTTAGGAGCTTCATAAGCTGGTCTTTATTTTTGAGCAAAAACCCAATATCCTCTGCTGATAAGCCAAGCGCTGCCTATAAAATGTCAGCTCAAAAATTGTAAATGTAGTCTATCGTTGATTGATGTTATTTGCCTTTTATTAGGCGAGACGCTAGATTCTGTATCTACCGTATTTAACGAAATCGCACAACACCCTCCACATACTTTGTTTGCAATATGCAATTGGTCCATTGGTCATCCTAGATGAGTTCTAGGTACGTTGTCGCCCCGGCAAGAGGTGCACAATATTTCTGTAGCGCGTTACATAAGTTACATGTTCAAAATATATTTGTACCAACAAAATAGCGAAACCTACTATGATCCACTCACTTTAATCATGCAACAACTCTAATTATATCACGTACTAGAACAATTTAACGGACATGCTTTATGATCTTTAAAAGTTGAAATTAGACATTATACGGTGTTACAAGCGTTACTTCTACATCTATGACGTGAAAATAGGGGTTTGGATTCAAAAACGTTTATGTTTTTGGCATTTCTTTCTTCATATTCCAAAAACGATAGGTCCTGTCTTACTGACCAATAGTTCAAATTGGCTATTACACAAAATCATATATTTATATTAAATATTTAACTTATTTTATTTAAATAATTTAGCATTTCCTAAGGGTACCGCCGTATGCTGTAACATTTGAAAGTAGGCGTTTCAGCAAAAATATCAAAATGAATAACTGTTACATGTTTGTGTAAATTATTTAGTTCTATTTTACACATCCTATGATAAATACATGTTTAGTGTGCTAAAATACACAGCCTGTGACTTGCAAGTATGCTCATGGTAACGTATGTAACACCTTAATGTTCAAACGTGGTGATTATAAATGTATATATAGTGAGCCGCTTCATGCGAAAACCAGATTATTCCTATATGAAAACAAAGATGCAGTTACTACACAGCTGATCAGAACACTTGTTTACTCTACACAGATAATTCAAACGTCTTCCTAAATCCGAAATTTCAAGCGTCTGAATTATGTGACTGTGTAGAAGGAATATTGTCGGAAGAGGGGTTTTCGCGCGCTGCGGCTCATATGAAAGTGGCCTCACATAATTATCTGCAAAGGTTTTCGCATAGAACACGGTAAGGTGTTTGGAATATGTTGACCCACTGGTGACTTGTAAGTATGCTCATGGTAACGTATGTAACACCTTTTTCATATAGGACACTGTAAGGTATATATTATGAGTTGGTGACCCATCGTTAAAGCGTCCGCTCCTGATTGCGAGTTTGTGTTGTTCGACCTCTTCGGTGCCATGTTATGTCCTTGAACAAGATCCACGATCCATGATGAATCTTTCACATGACTGTGCGATATTATTCTCAAACTCCTGGACCCATTTATTTTATACTATATGAGGTATTCCTTATAGCTTGTGTGCGCCTTTCGAAACTATTGATTTGGCGTAGTGTTTGATATATACCTGTTGAGTAAATCCATCAGATCGGATGAACGAGAAAGAAGGACATTATCTAGCCCTGCGACACCAGTTCCCCGGGAGTGGCAAAATCCAGTGTAAAGCAGTAAAAACACAAAATGTGAATTTCTTGGGGGCCATCGGTGTGAAATCCGAACATAGAACAAAATGTGCAAACAACGTGCAACTATGCGTTTTTACAGATAACGAAAATGCTTTCTTGCCAGGGATGACGTAACTGAACTTTAGACAATGAAGACACAGATACGCGAATTTTCATAACAACCACGATGCTTCTGACGGTACAATCATCTGAATCAGAGGTCTTGGTTTTATGCTGCTGTCTATTCTAGCCAAATGATTGCAATACATTATGGTTCCACACTGGAAATTCCTGAAAAAACACGATACTAGCAGTCTGTCGTTTTGAGCAAGCCTTGATGTCCTGGTGAGACTCTCGACCATTCCATATCTTCAAGAAAATAAGTGTTATGACTACACAATAAAGCAGTTTAGGTGAGACTCCACACAATGGCATTGGTAAAACGAAAGCTTGGAATGTTGCTGAGAAAAGCGATCAATCACAAACTACCTTGTGCAAACAGACGATAACACTCCCCACAGCACATAAGAAGGTGTACGAAAAACCATTTGCCGATTCTGTTCATCTGCTGGGCAATCTGGTTCAAGTGTAAATAGTGTCCGTCACTTGTTCTGTTGCCATTAGCGATACACAAATGAAAATGTACCACCAAAGCATGGTCGTTTGATGACACATTTATAACGTGAAAACTTCAAAAACATGTTTTCAGCCTTAGCAGAAACGCTCAACCGTATCAGCCTAAGCAGGCCTCAGAAGGTTGGTCGGGTGGGAATACGGGCCCCGCTCATCGGGTCCTTAAGAAGTAGATGGGCTTCTTTTGCCTCCAGGTACTTACTGACCATCTTATTACTGGTTAACCGCTCAGGTCTGAGCCTGACCAGGAAAAGTATTTTAAAATCAAACCACCCATAAGTATATAAGCCGTAGTGGCTTACTTGGGTGGTTATATTTAAAGCATTATTTGGATGTCATGGCATCCGATTTTCAGGCAAAAGTCCCATAAAATGGAGTCAACGTCTCAATATGACAATAGCTGTTGACTAGGCTGTTAAGCATCAACTCAAAATCAAACAAAACAACCGCATCAGGCAATGTCTGAAACATCAATGGTACTTATATTGAAGCAGTGCTCATGACAAACGACTGAAAAGTTTTCGTTCCGTTTAACGTCCCTTTCAATATTATTTCAGCTCATATGAGACGGGCCAACCGGTAGGTGGGGCAAAAAAGGGAGAACCCCGAGAAAAAAGACCACCTGGCACACGCGCAAGCAGAACTTGGCTTGTCTCACATGTGCCCCGAACCCAGACAAAATGAACTAGCATGCGCAGAGTTGGCCGGCGAGTCATTTCATAATCTGGAAATCGGAAAACAATCTTAAGGTGACGATTATTATTATCTTATTACTATTTGTTTTCCTTAGGTTTTTACACCTAAAATTTTAAGTGAAAAATGTGTTACATACGTTACCATTAAATCGCCCGTCACCAGCATTGATATGTGATTACTAATATAGGTAAGCTTTGTGAAAGGTAACTTAAGAAATAGTGACCAACGGTGTTGATTTGTCATTTCATAACACTGGATACTAACAATGGTGTAAAACATGCTTTGGGATTTTGTGGTTTGGGTGTGCGCGCTTTAAGTTCACTGACAACCGGATTGCACTCTTGAATATTTGCTATATCTTATATGATTTCTAAATTAGTGCTAAATTATAATAACATACAACGATGAGCATTTTGTCGGCATTAAAATCATTAAAACTGATTTTTGATATTTAATAATTATGCGTTACATACGTTACCATATTTACCAATCAAAAGTACACATTTCTGGCAAAGCAGTGAGCATTCAACTTACAGAAGGCATATATGTTATTGATCTACAACAAGATGATTGTATATTTTTCTTCTTTTCTTCAAACTGTCTTGTCTGTTCATAGTTGTCTTTGAACACTTTATTCTTTTATAATCTGAAGTGAGTTACTGTGGACTATATGCAATAACTTTCGATTAAGGAATGACATGATGATTAGTTTTTCAGGTTTGTAAAAGAAATGGAATAAGTGTCTTTTAGACCAGTGTATGTAACATATAAATGTGCAAATAAAAGTATATTAAAATAGCTTACTGTTCTGTAATTAAACTCTGAACAGTCTGTTTTGAAAATGTAACATACGTAACACCATCGATGCATATATGTGATTAAAAGTATCAACACATGTGCCAGTAACATATTTTTATCAGATAACATTAATATATATAGGTTTGGAATTTATTTTACAGATTCATAGTGAATTTTTCAAACTTATATATATTTCTGTTTTGAATGGGTAACATACGACGTGCGTAACGGCTTCTTGAGGGCAAATGCACCATACCATTGGGTGACAACGTGCATAGAAAATCTTTATATTGATTAACAAAGCCACCCGTAGTGTATTAAAAGTGAAATTCGCAAAGAGAAGTATATTAAAATAGCTTACTATTCTGTAATTAACATTTACACAGGCTGTTTTGATAATGTAACATACGTAACACCATCGATGCATGAAAATGATTAAATATATCAATATATGTGCCCGTAACATTCTTACATCAGACGATATTGATACATTTAGGTTTGGAATTTAGATTAGAGATTCATAGTGTATTTTACAAACTTAGAGCACATTTCTGGTTTGAATGGGTAACATACGTAACGGCTTCTGGAGGACAAATGCACCATACCACAGGGCGACAACGTGCCTAGAAGCTCTTTATATTGATCAAAGAAGCCACCCATAGTATCAAACCTAGTATGTGGAGGGTGTTGTGCGAATCGAAAAATTTCCCTACCCACCGTCTCCTCTATATTATTTCACAAACACTTGAAAGTTCAAAATCGAAAAAAAATATATATATTTGGAACGTTTACAAAAAATTCGGAGCAGAAAGTTACTTTGTTTAATTTGTAATGGCCGCAGTATATACATGCCCATTTGAAGCATTTTATCATAACTGACCTTTTTCAGTAAGTTTATTGTATTGTGTTTTAAATTTTGGTGCACTATTGGTACACTCATTGAAATGCATATGTAAGATGCAACAAGTAAGTAACAGTCGGTTTGTATAAAACTGTTTTAAAGTCAGATATATACAATAACTGTCTTCAATGATAGTACAGTGTGACAAAAATCATGTGATTCCATGGTCTAATCTATTTGCGACAATTGCTGTTCGTGCCTTTTTCAGTCATGCACCAACAGCATACATATACAGTGGTCTCCTGCCAGAGATACATCCAACTCGGCTTCGAACAACCATTCAGGCCAATAAGTAAAACGTTATTTCGAAAGATACAATACATACGTATATACTCGTAGTTATTTTTTACATTTACTGAATTACAGATACCATCTTGTAAATGTGCTTCTAAGCACGACCACTGTCATCACGTCCATAGTTATCACATCATTTGCCAATTTGGCCAAATGCAAAATGCAGAAAACGTGTAATTTCCTAGACGCTATTTAAGTCATTGCAGACTAGGTCTATCACGACAAAGCGCAATGAACTCTTCATCAAGATATTCTAAGATGACTGCATAAACTGACTAAGGATAAGTGTTGATGAAGTAGAACCTTTGTATGAGAACAACTTACATGACTACCTATTGCGTGTTGAGGTGGAACTAATAATTATTGTAGAGCCTTCGCGTGAGAAAACCAACAATTTTTGTTTCCGACCAGGTTCGATACAAACCGATCTTTACAGTCACAGAAAATAGTGGGAAGCTTGAAATTTCAGATTTAAGAGAGAGAGAGAGAGAGAGAGAGAGAGAGAGAGAGAGAGAGAGAGAGAGATTGTACTATCTGTGTAGCGAAACCAAAGGCGCTGATCAGCTGTGCAGTTTCTGCATAGCTGATCAGCGCCTTTGGTTTCGAATATGCAGATTGTTGTTTTTCTGATACGGTGGCAAAATAAGTAAATTCAAACGATGGAGCCACATAATACCGAATACGGAAATACGTTTCTCTCAAGAACAATAGAACAAAATCTGTTCAAGATAAGACGTATGATATCAATCCCATCATCAAAGAAACTCTTAAAAGTATATGGATATTTTGTTTTATATAAAGTTTAACTGACGAAAACGCTATTCATTCAAGAAGAAAATATGCAAAATTATTTGATATATCGTACATGTCCAACTGTCACTACATAAACTAAAGTAAACAAAAAGATAATAGACTCACACGTCTATTCATTCATTTCATTAGCAGTAGTAAAATCCACAAGAACAGAATTTTGGAATATAATTATAAAAGTAAAACTCACATGCAGAGACAATGACCTTAAAAATTATATCACTGGACCTGCTAAGATCAGCAAGATATGGGTTTGTTGCAAATAAAAAGATCAAAACTAAAACAAACTTTTGAGAAAATAACAACAGAACAATTATTATTTTAGCAACAAATGCAGGTATTTGAACATAATTTGGTTGTGTTTTCTTTGATAAATCACCATAGAAACAAAAAAAGTTTGAGAATAGATTCACAAACATCGAACAATATTCCATACCAAAGTGCCTTTATCCGGGACAAATCTCTTTCCAATTCTAATCATATACTGCATAGTAAACAAGTTAAAACATAAATTAATTACGTAACTATAGTATTATTATTATCAACAAAAAATAATATTCAAAAGTCATTTTATTAGAATGTTTGGCTAAATGTAATACATATCATTTAAGGTTCATTGAATAATTCTAGAAACAACTCATTCTGTAACGTAACTGATAGATTGTTTAAACATTGTTCAAAGTCACATTCTTTCAGCACAGTTATTCGTCAGTGCATAGCATCTTCCAGTTAAGTTGAATATGTACATTACGTCACAATTGTCAGATTCCAGTTGGTCGAAGAGAGGAATTCATTTATCTTACCGGTTGGTTGGGCTTGCTGAACCGCTTTAGTAGACCCTTCACATTCGAACGAAGCATGGGTGAAACAAAATATAAAAAGCATTAACATAAATTGCAAACATAAAAAAAATATATTGCACATTCCATGCAATATTCTCTGACTCGATTGTGTTGAACGAATAAAAAATATATTTGATCGAAGGCAGATGTGTCTTATTCTAATACTGAAAAGTTCATTGGTACGCTTTAATAAATTTACCAACAAAGGAAGTCAGTTATGCATTGGGTAATGTCAATGAACCCGTTCTGGCAGACAGCAGTGCATGTTATACTATGAAACATCGTCTATTGAATTTCATTAGAACGAAACATAGGACATTGCTCCACTAAAATACAAAATCATCAAAATGCGCAACTTTTCATTTTAATCCACGTCATTATACCGATAGCAGTTAGTGTCTCGATACTCAATCTGTTTCTTCGTCCGGTGGTACTGGTACATTAAAAAGATTTGTTACATGGAAGGTTTGGTAGGCTGATAATCACAGAGCAGAAGATTAAGACGTGTATCGTATGACATGGCATGCATCAGATACAACTGACATTGGCCAAAGAGTAAAACAAAACGACAAAAGAATCTGAAACGTACCAGTTGTCCTTGTAGTGATCGTTTGGCGCTTGGTGCATTGAAATAATAATTTGCATCCCAGCTCTTAAAGAAATACAAATGAAAATAAGGATTAACATAAAATATCTTTCACACTATGACTGTTTATGTCTAGAAACATTTGAGGAATGTGATAACTTAAGACAATATAACAAGATCCCCAGAATTAAAAATCGTATTGTGTATAGAGAGGGGAGCCATTTTAAAACAGTTCCTTTAAAGCTGATATATGTTCAAGGTATTGTAATATGTTGCATGATTGATAACTGTCTGCAGTGGATGTCTGTGTTTCCTTATACGACATCAATATTCCCTCTCAAACAATTAATTGAGGTCCATGTTGGAACCTAACTCATTCTTTTCTCTCTCTCTCTCTTTTTTTTTTTTTTTTTTTTTTTTTTTTTTTTTTTTTTTTTCAATTTGCTTCCCATTCTATGTTTTTGTTCATGCTCTTGAATAGTTATCTCCTCTTTTCATACCACGTATACTAGAAAGTCTATGCTCATATGTTTAAACAATATATTTCCTTCCCAGATTTTTTTCCAATGTGATACTTCTCTTGTAATTCTAATTTGTATGTTTGGTCTTGATTTTTGTGTCCTTTGCATCCTATGTACGTTTTCATATTTTTGAGTTCGGGTAACTAACTGAGTGGCGGCCTACGGGAGGCTACCCGAACTCAAAAATATGAAAACGTACATAGCGTGCAAACAACACAAAATCAAGACCAAAATATACAAATTAGAATTACAAGAGAAGTATCGCATTGGAAAAAAATTCTGGGAAGGAAATATATTGTTTAAAAATATGAGCATAGTCTTTCTAGTATACGTGGTAGGAAATGAGGAGTCACTCTAACTTAAGCTCATTCATACAGTGACAACCATACATGTTTGTTGCATTCCAACAATTACTCGCCAACAACTTAATTCTTGCACACCAGATAGAGAAATCCTACATTTTACCCCATGTGAGAAATTCTTATCTCACCCTCGTTATCTCACCCCGGTCGCACCCTGCGTTCAAATCTTCTTTTTTAACACTGGTTGTATAGGACGTCACGTAATTTCGTCGCTAAACGCACACGTCACAATGACGTCAAAACGTTTAAAATCAAAATGGCGGACGCCGCGATTTTATCATTTTTCCAGGTAAATAGTATAAAAAAAAACAATCTTCGCTGCATTAAGGTGAGCAAGAAAAAGAATCCATCATTCGTGTCAGGTATGGATAGACAAATCTGTCCCTCGGGTCACAATTTGGCATCACTCGGCGAGCCTCGTGATGCCAAAATGTGACCCTTGGGACAGATTTGTCTATCCATACCTGACACTCATGTAAGATTCTTATAATCCCATTGACTCACAAACTCCACTAGCTGCAGAAAGAACAACACGAAATAACATACCATTTCTCTCAATCGTTTACCCCTTGGTGCTGCGAATCTGGGTTGTCTCTGTATGTCATGGACGAAAACAGAAAGAAAACGAAAACAAAATAGAATAATGAAACAAAAGTTCAAAACAAGTATTTGAATAATTATCTAAAACTTTATTTTATGTGGGACAGAACAATACAATATCCTTGTTTTTAGTATAGTTTAAATTTTGACTTTGAAAATGCAGAATGGTTTATTTGAAAATGAAACAGTACGCGAAAATAGGCTGCAGAATCTTTGTTTTCAAATCTGGTGTATAAGATTATTTCATTTTTATGAATATTGGACATTCAAAGAAGAATAATATCAATGATAGACTAGGTCATATTTAATCATTCGACACAATAACAAGTAAGAATAGACGATCCAGAAAAATATCAGGGCCCAGTTGTTCAAAACTAACGACGTCGTTAGTTAACGTTTCGTTAAAATTTCAAACATTAATATTACAAATACACTGTTATTTTTTGTTGAAAAAATGTGAGAATCCTTTGCACTGCAAAGGATTCTCACATTTTTTCAACAAAAAATAAGGGTGTTTTTGTTACTTTAGCTGATATTTGCTTAACAAATTTATGTCTTAACGATATCGTTAAGCTAACGATGCTTTGAACAACTGGGGCCAGGACACCATGCAAGACACTGAGAAAGAGAGTAACACAGATTACGCTATGTCAATTGATACAAGAATATAGTAGGATCGAACGGATGCCTGGACTCTGTAGACATGGCGTAGATATAGCAGAAATACAATGAGCAAATGGTCCGAAACTGTTATGAAACTATGTGCACGATGCTCTAATATGTACGACACGATTCCTCACTTAGAAACCATTTAAATACGTAAGTGTTATTTATACAGAAATAACTGGTTGTGATTAAGGAACACAGTTATACACAACACGTAACAGAAGAAATATATAATATGTCTATCATTGCGTTGCAGTGCCCATATTACATGTAGTTCCTAACTCAGACACAAGAACAACGCATACAGCCTAGCTACTATAGAATTCAATCATGACTTTTATACATCTTTTCATGTACGCCTTGTAGCGTTAATTTGAAAACAATATTTGTAAAACATACACGTGTCCAGGATAAGAATATTAAGTAAGTATCAAGAATACGTAAGTCGATCATGCATGCGCACAAACCTGTTGAAAATATGGCAGAGTTTCAATGTCGTCAAATTCTCCGTCATCCTAGCAATTAGATAACATTTTGTTTTTTAAACACGTTGCACATATAAAACAATTGTATGGAAAAACATTCTTCAAACATTCAAGATAAATATTTCGGTGTTTGTTTTTCTAGTAAAAAATATAAAACTAATGTGGTTTGGTTGACAACTGCATTTAAGACGTTTGATCACTAACATAATTGTAACAAGATTGTTAGTCAAGAAGTAACTGGTAGAAATTGTAGCTGTCTTAAAAGTTCTGAATGCTTGGTGTAATACTCCTTCAATAACTGCGCAACAGCACCTCAGCACGTAGGTAAATAACACCATACCCATATTGAAAATATTTTCTGATTTTATCTGCTACATGTATGAGAAATCTACAACATGTCAACATAGAACTTTTCGAGAATGTGAACTGTGACGCTAAACAGATGAACTCGAATATATATACAAATACAGGACACATTCTTCAAAATATTCTTCAAGATGAGTACTATATGAGCCGCCTCATGGGAAAACCAACAATGTGGTTTCCGAACAGGTCTGACACAGACCGGCCTGTTAACCTACAGAAGCAGGCTAGAATCTTGAAATTTTGGAGTTAAGTAGAGGAGGAATTGTACTATCCAGGTAGCGAAAACAAAGGCGCTGATCAGCTTCGCGGTTACCGCGAAGCTGATCTGCGTCTTTGTTTTCGCCTATGCAAATTGTTGGTTTTCCCATGAGGCGGCTCATATGATGAAACATACCGCTAAATCAAAAGGAATTCTCTTCCCACGCGGTGCAGCAAACCTTTCCTGTCTCTATAAGAAGAATGCAAAGAAATTCAAATGATGGGAAAGAATACATATCAACCAAAAAAAGTCAAGTACTTAATTCAATAAAGAATTGATATTTTCAAACGAACACGCTTTAAAAGTCTGGTATATCTGGTAATATTGGTGGAACAATCATTTCAATTATTCTTTTGTATACTATTTTATACGAACCTGCATATAAAAATCAGAAAATTCTGACGGGTTTATATATAGTCCTAATATTCGATGAGCTCTCTGTAAATGAAAACAAAAACGGAAACTAAACAAAAGACATAAAAACATAAAATAAAACACAAAATTAATTATTGAGACTGGAATATATAAAAACAAAATAAGAAAAGAAGATAAACAAAAAATAGAGGTTAAAACTAAATTTAAAGTAATCTCCTAACTGATTCAATTGAAAACAATTTAAAGACGTTTGAAATAAGATAACAAATAAAATAGTTAAACTGTCGGAACTAAAATATAAGGAAATGAAAATCAATTTATTAAACTTAGAAACAAATAAAACAAACGAAGACAAAATACAAAACAAAAATGAAATAACTTAAGCATACCACATCTATTAATGGATCCCGCTTTCCTCGCGGTGCCGCAAAACGGGTTTGTCGCTTGAAAACAAAACAAAAAACAGTTGATGAAATCGGGAGATTTTTATTCATCTTTACAAAATACAGTACATAATGACTTAGCATTACTGCAGTAGTACATGTGATAAGACTTGTGTTTTGTAATACGTTATCAATTTTTAAGCAAGGGTTGTTGTTTCCTTCTAAAGACACAATCACATGTGCAGTCTACGTTCTGACAAAAAAAAAAAAAAAAAAAAAAAAAAAAAAAAAAAAAACATTTACACTACCTTCAGCTCATATACATAGTGATATCATAATCTGAATTGGTTCTTTTTAGGAGACTTCTGTATTTATTAAACGAAATTTACCATAGGCCAGTAGGATTCACGTTTCGCTGCTTCGAACGGCTCGTCCAGAAAATCGTCTTCCTTTTGAAATTGAAATTGTTTTAGAATTATTAACCAGTAAACAAAAGATGTACAATGCTGAGTATATTTATGTCGAATAGATTTTATCATTATGATTAAAGCGCACTTGATCGAAAAAAGTGGCAAAGACAAAATTAAATAATCAAATGTCGCCCTTTTTAAGTAATTAATTGATACGGCCTATTATTATCTTTTATTATTTTTTTTTGAATAATAATTTATAACACATACTGTAACAAACATTGTATTTTAGGCTTTTTAAATGTCCTTCTAATACCTACATGTACTGCACATGTTTAAAATGCATTTCGATTAAATGCACAAATGCTGGGAAAATGAAACAAATACAAAAGACGAAAAACAAACAGTTTACGATAGTATGGAATATTTTCAGGAGATATCAAATAGAGATACAAGTATTACGACAAAATAGATTCAGGACGGTTTCTGCAAAAGAGCTTAGATGTTTTTCACCAGAACACGTAAACAGATTAGAGTACGAGGACATGCGTTTATATGGACAGCAAACCTCCAGACAGAATGTTACATTTATAAACATTTATAAACATACACGAAAGGTGATTGATAGACATGCGAATAAGTCATTTTTATTACATGTTATACACTGTAGTTCTATAAAGTCAATGTTTGACTTGTATCGTAGAAAAGAGATTTTACTATCAGTGTTGTGAAAATATATATATTTTGATAAAAAAAAATATTTCATATTAACCCTTTAACAAAATAAGACCCAAGACGTGAAACGCTGAAAATGCCACTAGCAATACCCAGTTGTAAAGGAATTATACGTTCTCGCTCGTTCGTATATAGACATGTAAAATGATATAACCTATCTGCACTTGAAGCTGCGAAGATATGAGACGGCAATAATTGTGTTGCCTTTCTTAATGGCATATACATGTAATTGAAAGAATGAAATAAAGTGACAGTACTGTTTTGTTTCATTGTTTAAGGGAAATTTTATTACATATTTGTTTAAATATATGGATACAATGGTAGTACAAAGAGTCACATGCTTGTAGACTGGTTCATTGTAATGTTAAATTACAAACGCAGAAGCAGATGTAATATAAAGCAGTTGCCTGTTGTCCTAAACATCTCAGTTTTTTCTTACTACGCTCTATCTGGTTTTCTTGTCATGAGTATTATGAAAGAGACAACAGTGGAAAGAAAGTATTTGGGCCGCCTCGTGGGAAAACCAACAATGTGGTTTCCGACCAGGTCCGACACAAACCGACCTGTATAAGCACAGAAAAGAGCTAGAAGCTTGAAATTTTGGATTTAAGTAGAAGAGGAATTGTACTATCCGAGTAGCGAAAACAAAGGCGCTGATCAGCTTCGCAGTTACTGCGAAGCTGATCTGCGCCTTTGTTTTCGCACATGCAGATTGTTGGTTTTCTCATGAGACGGCTCATTTACGTGAAGCTACTTATTTGGTTTACCTTTTTACAAAATATTTAGTAATCATGCAGCAAGTTTTGAACAACTTCCAGCTAAATAGGAGACACAAACGTCAGTTGTCCGTAATTTCTTTCACGCGCTATAGAAAAATACAACATGTAAGACATGATTCAGTAAGAAATGGCATTCATCATTGATGCAAAGATGTCTCAGAAAGGTATAGTTAGAGGTTACACATAATTTTGTTTGATTAAAGAGTTTCACAACATGCTTTCACCACTGTTACCCGAGGCTCTAGATCCATTGCATCTGGTGAAAACCCAACTGAAAAACTCTGAAAAACAAAATAAAATAAACTGTAAAATAAACAAAAATACAATAGTGGTTAAATGATGATATTTATAACTGGGCAAACAAAAACTCAAACAAAAGTTTATTATTTTATGAACTAAGAAAGGGACCACATAACCCAGTTCTAAGCGTCGTTTATTTTGTAGTGGATCACTATCATTTCCATCGATAATAAGAAACATGCTAATTTGTATGTTTACATACCCTTTTTCATACAATTGTTGCATATGACAATATACATAAAACACTTTTATCACATTGGACCTGTTTTATTGGTGTTTCTTGGATAATCGCTGCTTGCTATCGTACATGTTCTCTCGAGTTGCAAGCTTTGAGCTTTTCTCGAGCAAACATTCTTGTGGGCTAATGTCCCAGTCAACAATTTTTCAGTCACGTCGCGACGGGCCACCGCTAACAGATGGGTATCGACTAGTACTGTGGGGAGTTAATATGCCTTGCTGAAGGACACAACATGGCACCTGCCGAAGCGGGATAAGAAGCCTTCTCGATTCAGAGTCCACTGAAGCCTCTACCACTAGGCCACTGCTCTCCCCCCTTCAATAAACTGATCAAATGAGAGCATCTGATGAAAGATCGTGTAAGCAAGTTTGGCTTAAAGACGACGAAAGCTGATAAACATGAACATATACATGTAAATGAGCCGCGACATGAGATAACCAACAATGTGGTTTTTGAAAGCGAACCGAACAAGCCCAGAAGATGGTTAGAGCAGCGAAGCTGATATGCGCCTTTGTTTCGCATATGCAAAATGTGGGTTTTCTCATGACATGGCTCATATAAGTTCTTCTTGTTTGTTTCTTTGACACTCAGACACTTTAATTAATGTTCTAATCTTTGCCAGTATGGCCGAATTGTCAGGCAGATATATTGGGACTTGATAGACACGTGTTGTTGTTCGCACTCGGCTGGCATGAGTGTGCATAGTTCGTTCGGCTGACCGCATTGGTGGTCATCCGAATTGGTGGCTCCTGTTGGTAGGGAAGGCACTATCGCTTGAGTTGCGTGTTTTGGCGGCGCCATCGTGGGAGGTGGAAGCATCTTGATAGGTGTACATATAATTTGTAGATACTTACTGTGTAATTTATTCTAATTATTAATTCAAGAAGTCTCTCATAATTCTTAAGTAGAATGTTTCTATCATATATTGCTCTATGGACATCTATATATGTTGAAGTAAGACTATGTTAAACTATTGTCTGTCTGTCTGTCTGTCTGTCGTCTGTCATAAACTTATGGTCAGGACTTCCCGCTGAGCTTCTTGTTCATCCACTTGAAACAATGTACATACCGTATTCGTTTTAATTAGCGCACATGCTCCAATAAGCGCACACCCTGGTGGACTCCGAAAGACGTGTGCATAAACGCACACTGCCCGACTGATATATTGATATTTTATACCAATGTCACACATTAATAACGTTATGACCGTATTAAAATTTAATCTTTAATTATGAAACAGTCTTTTTTAATATTGGATGGCTTAAATGTCATTATTATTGATACTTTTGACAGTTGTAAGTAAGTAAGGCAGGTGGACCTCCTTGAATATGCCATGTATCGTTGTATTTGCATTTATATTGTTTTCCCATGTTACTTGTATTGTACAGTCTGGGATTTAATAAATTTGATTTGATTTGATTTGATATGGATATTTCAGCAGTTTATGTGTTGTTTTCATTCATACTGTGCGCTAATTAGAACGATATTTTATTACCATAACTTTTAGTTATTTTAAACAGTTAAGCGCACTATGCGATAATTAGAACGAATATGGTACATGTATATTTCAAACAATCATGCACGTTAAATGTTTCTAGACAGTGTGTGCGTTTGCTGCTAATTAGTAGTATCCGGTTTTCCCACGAGGCTGTCCATATGATTAATGTGATGTTTAGATGCCAGAATATTAAATTCCGATAGTCTATTCTGATATTTACTTTGACAAGATCATTAAAATAAAAAGCAAACCAGTCTATCAAATAACTATCGATGTTTAATTAAAACCGTTTATATTTTATTGGAATATTGATATATTCAAATTAGTTGTAAATAATATATAATTACTGGATGGCATGCTGTACAATGGCAATGATAAAACTAATTTTCATCCAATGCCAAAAGCATCGACCCACTCGAAAGCAATTAGCAACACTATAAGTAGGTGTGTTCTGTGTGCATTCCGATCTGCTACTAGACATGTTTCACTTTTGAAATTAAATTTTGCTGTCGCTGTCACCGGCGACTTTCTGTGCGATGGGGGCGACTCGTGATGTCTTATTTGAGACGAAGACGAGGGATGATATGAAGGGTAACTTAGTCCTGTAATACACCTTAATCAATGATATTTATAAATCTCTGACAAATTTGGAATTATTGCGATCTCAGGGTATGTCGTGGTTCAAACTACAAGTTCGTTTTTGGCCCTGCTTGTTCGTTCAACTACTAGTATATGTAACTAGTCAATAAATGATTACTGTCAGTCAATTAACCATAAGAAGTCAAATATATAAAGATAAACGAATATAAGTGCACTTTGAGTTTCGGGATCAAGACACAATGTTCTAGATCAAACACAATACTTCGTCACAATGATCTATTTTTATCCAACGAGTATATAGTTTACACTTAAAAAACCCAGCAACAACTTTACATCATATGGAAGTAACAGAACAAACATCCATTATAACAAATAAGCACGTAACAGCCTCGGGGGAAATTGAAAGATCAATCTTCTTAAGCCACACTTCAGAAGCAATAATCTTGTTAGACGCAGTTAAATGATCTGAGACATAGCACTTCTTAATGAATAGTAGGAAAAAGTCCAAAGAGTCAGACGCCTGCCAGGGCATGAAGAAATAATAGGGCATTAGGAAATATAAATATTTCCAGGAAAAGCAGAAAACTTGCGTGAAAAAAAAAAAAAAAAGACATCACAAGAAATTTAGCACATCTTCGAAGAGCAAGAATACTAGCTGAGCCGCGTCATGAGAAAACCGGGTTTTTGTCTATACATGGATCAGTACCTGCTCAGCTGATCAGCGCCATTGTTTTCGCTGCACGGATAGTATAATTCCTCTTCGTCTCAAATCCTAAATTTCAAGCTTCTTGTCATATTCTGTGGCTGCGCGGATCGGTTTGTGTCAGACTTGGTCGGAAACCCCGATGACTGGTTTTCTTGCGTCGTGGCTCAGCTCTTTTGCAACAAAGTAGCCTTCCAGTACCACTGAGTGGTGGCTGAGACTGTTTGCAGTAGAACTCTGTGTTGCATCATTAAGAAACTTCGCCCGTGCAATATACATGCATAGAGTATGTTTTCAGCATTAAAAATTGAAAATTCCATCAAAAAAAAAAAAAAAAAAAAAAAAATATCTCAATATTTTCGCTCAAAACATCGATTGTGGGTACATGTTCGCCGAGGCGGCTCTAACGAGTACCCACAATCTATGTTTTGGATCAAAATAAGAAAAATAGGTATACCCCTGTATGTCCCAATTTTTCTATATAAAATTGGAATTCAAGTTGATGTACTTTTCATGAACATGTTTTCCTAATGTTTGTTTCCAGTCTTTAGATTTAGAGAGGGACTTTATTTCTAGCAGTTCCGGCTTTGAATATACCTATGGCCATAACATATCACGTAAATATCAATTAAAGAGCGAAACATATTCCTAGCACTGACAGGTTTGAAATGCACTACGTGTACTGAAAAAAATAGTGCATATCCGGAATGAAGCTTCCGATAATGACTTCATGTCTCGTGTTTCATATGAGGTATTTCAGGACAAAGGCAGACAATGTGGCAGAGGACAGTGTCATCCTGGTCACCAGAGATGTACATTGATTTCAATGCACATGTAGCCACCCCCTATAATGAATCAGTGAGTTGTCTGTGACAAGGTTGAAGCCGGTAGACTCTAGTCATGATTTGAGTATATGAATATTCAACTTTTCAATTGCACACAGAAATGAGAACGTTGCTGGTGCGCTCGTATTTATCGCAAGTAATGAACAATTTCCGTTCATTAATGGCCAGCTTTTGTCAGTGTAAAATACAATATAGACAACGTTATTGCACGTGCACGTGCTCAGAATTTTGTATCAAATTGCGTTGTATAATGCATAAACTGAACATATGAGTGTCCGGAACGCCATATTAATTCATACTATGGTGTGTGATTTCGTGATTACCTTGTGCATTATTTGAAAACGATATAAAATATACTACTCAGCTTTCGCGATTTTACAATTTGCTTTATGCGTTTTGGTACGCATTGTCATTTTAAGGTTGAGACTGAAATTTAAACATGGTCGAAACGGTCGTTGAAACATCAAACGTTATCAATTTTATATCTGCTGTAACAGAACAGAAAGCACGCAAACCCATTACCGAGGTGCTGATCCATAATGGATACAACTGATCAAATTATCCCAATCTGAACAGTGTTGGCGATTCCATTTCCACACAACCACCAAATGCTGTAAATGAAGTTTTGCTCAATTAGATGTGCTGCGTTAGTTAATTGCGCTCCGTAAGTCTATTTTGGACATTATTCTCTGGATCTTGTACATGTTCAGCTGTAGTTGTATTTCAAGTATTTTTCTCCAACGTGTGTGGACTGACTCACCGGAAACAACAGCAAAACCTATTCAGAAATTTTCTGTACACTTCTTGTATTTCAGGAAAATAATATGAGAATGATCATGGTCGTTGTTTACATTCACATGGAATTAAGAGCTGCAGATTTTATACCAATTAGTGATGTGAAAATGGTTGACAACGTATTGAAAGGCATGCGCATGTCGATATGTAGGTAGGTTATAGCAAGGAGTTTCAAGCCATAGAAACTCCTTGGTTATAGGTAGATAAGTTTAGATGAGTAGGTACCTTACAGACATCATAGATCGTTGGGAAAATATGGTCGATAATATCATAGAATCGAAGGGTTTCTCCATCATTCATATATTCATGTACAAGTATAGTTCCTCTTTGATAGGCAAGAAATGAAAATAGCGCTTAATGGTTTAAGTGGCAAAATACTTGCAACACAACTACAGCTGAACATGTACAAGATCCAGAGAAGAATGTCCGAAATAGACTTACGGAGCGCAATTAACTAACGCAGCACATCTAATTGATCAAAACTTCATTTACAGCATTTGCTGGTTGTGTGGAAATAGAATCGCCAACACTGTTCAGATTGGGATAATTTGATCAGTTGTATCCATTATGGATCAGCAATTCGGTAATGGGTTTGCGTGCTTTCTGTTCTGTTACAGCAGATATAAAATTGATGACGTTTGGTGTTTCAACGACCGTTTCGACCATTTCTAAATTTCAGTTTAAGCCTTCAAATGACAATGCGTACATGTACGAAAACATATAAAGCAACTTGTAAAGTCACGAACCTTATACACTACTAATTGACCTTCTGATTACTGGTTAACCGCTCTGGTTTGAACCTGTCCAGGAAAAGCCATCCATACATATAAGCCTTATTGGTTTTGTTGGGTGGCCACATGTATACTTGAAGCTCTTTTTGGATGTCATGACATCCTCATTATGGGTAAAAGTCCCGTAAAATGGAGGCAACGTCGCGACATGACCATAGCTGTTGACTGGGATGTTAAGCATTCAAACAAACTAACGAAAGCTGAGTAGTATTATTTTGTATCGTTTTTTTTAAATAATACACACGGTAAACACGAAGTCTTTGAAAATCAATCACATGCCATAGTATACTCGTATATTATTGTTATAGCGTTGAACACTCAC
Source organism: Rugalucina vietnamica (assembly GCA_964017185.1). Classification (NCBI taxonomy): domain Eukaryota; kingdom Metazoa; phylum Mollusca; class Bivalvia; order Lucinida; family Lucinidae; genus Rugalucina; species Rugalucina vietnamica. Next base: position 21,673,683 of record OZ024882.1, read on the forward strand.
CAAGACTACGAAAAACTACAAAATTTAACCCATATTTGACGAATGGATTTTCCCATCAGTATCATTTGGATGAGTCCACTTTCATTTTAAGGGGTGTTAGGAGTGATTTTCAATTTTTAAATGAATTTTTGATGAAAATCCTCTTAGCAAACAGAATAGCCCCAGATGTGACGCCGCGTTCTGCGGCGTCACATCTGGGGCTATTCTGTTTGCCTATGTCCCATAAAAGGGACGCCAGGCTTAAATGAGTTAAACTATTGAAACAGAACTTATCCGAGATATAAAAGGAGCCTTTGCATGAGAAAACCAGCACTTTGGGTGTCCGACGAGGTCTGACACAAACCGGCCTGTACAGTCACAAAAGCAGGCTAGGCGCTTCAAATTTCGGATTGAAGTAGAAGAGGGTTTGTACTATCTGTGTAGCGAAAGCAAAGGCGCTGATCAGCTGCCTCTTTGTTTTCGCAGATGCAGGGTTTTGGTATTCTGGTGCGGCGGCTCAAATCTCATCACAGAGCGCATGATTTATGCCCCCAAGAGTCCATGGCGCCCGATGCAAGCAATTCAGTAAAATGCTTCACAGCTATTTTGCACGGTTAAGAAGAACAGAAATGAGCTGTGTCACGCGAAAAGGGATATTAGGGTTTCTGACAAGGTCCGACAGAAAACAGCATATACAGTCACAGCAGAAGGCTAGAAGTTAGAAATTTTGGGTTTTAGTAAAGGAAGAGTTGTACTCTACAGAACGCGAAAACGAAGGCGCTGATCTGCGTCGTTCTCGCAAAGACATAAATAAAATATAAAAGTTTTGTCCTTTGGAAGCAGTTAAGACATTCAAAGGGAGATAGTATAGACTATACTGCGCAATTGTGGGTAATGTACCCTCATCAGTAGCCGTTTTTAAACCGGCAACGAACGCCAGACTATTGTGCTGCAATTTCGAGAATTTATACGAGAAGTCTAAATCAAAGACACAATCCTAAACGGGGTCAAACAATTAAACATGTTTAAAAGTATGTTTCTGAACGTAAGTGTTTTGAACACTCTGAATAGCTTTATTGATCTCAAAGGACCGATTGCACTATGGGTGCCTCTGCTCAAGTAGAATAAGCCTGCAAGTAAACGATCTCTAAGCGACAGTTAAAAATTAAAAGCATCCAAATTACATAATCCAACGCTTTGTAGAAACGTTAAACATCGATTTAAGGATGAATAGCAATTTATTTTCCATTTTCTGGTACTGTAATCTTAGCATTTCTCAAAGCTGGTTTTAAACTCAAAACGAAACTTTTATCTATACCGATAAAGGTTCTACTCTTCATTTTGCAAATACGTGTAGTTAAATGGAAGGAAAATAGAAAACCCCAGTCTATCCCTAGAGCTTTGTGCGTAATACATGTAGATGAATCTCTGTGAAAATAAATACACTGAATACATAAATTTCATGTCCCCAACAATAAACTAAGCATTGTGTTGAGTTAAAATGATTTTAAGTTTGTCTCAAGTGTTCTGGAAGATTGTGTTACTTGTACGAGGTATACAGTTGTAGATGTTATATTGTCACTCTAATGTTTGCAGGATAAAATTAAACCTTCCTGGAATTTCTGGTTTCATTGCAACGATATTGAACAAATCCGGCACTGAATCATGTCAAGCATAAGCCCTGTCTGTTCAGTTATTCAATGACACAAATTCCAATTGTATTATTAGAGTGTGTTTAACAAGATCACTTGAACCATGATAAATAACGCGAGGATCAAACGCCTGTGGCATGTTTATCGAAAATGACATCCGGCAGTTTGTTCAAAGCCTAATGTGCTCGTTGTAATCGATCACTGTGCTGAAAATTGTTTTTACACATGTGGTATAGATAAAATAGAGACTGCTTTGAATATTCAAAAGAGAATCACTACTTAGCAACCAATATCTCATTTAAATTTATTATGTACATTTTTATATATTAATATTATGATTTTAAATACATAATTGATTTAACAATACACGAGGCTTTACCTTGCATTTTCGCACAAAAATGATAACAACGGTGAATGACTACAATCAGGACCGATAGAAATTGCCAAATGCCAAATGAACAAATAAAATTTCAAATCTTATAAATTGTCTCAATAAGTACATGTATGTCGAATTACACAAACATCATCCGATAAATAATAAAATGTCGATTACATCATTATAAAGAGAATAACGATCTCCTGGAAACATGAAGCAGATATCCTCCTGACAAAACAATTAATTGTCATCGCCATAATCAATAACAACCGGTCAGCGTACCAGTGACAGGACAGAGTATTTAACAAACTATTATAAATACCCGACAAAAAAAAAAAAAAAAAAAAAAAAAAAAAAAAAAAAAAAAAAAAAAATTCTGTTTAACTACACATGCTATAGAAAAAGATGTAAAACCCATTTGAAAGACGTATAGTCAGACTTTGTCCCATTTTGTGTTGAGGTATGCTTTTCTTCCTAGTCAACAGTCATGTCAGTAATTCATGCCAGTTATACTACAGGGCGACATTGTCTCGTTTTGTGATATTGAGTTATTTTAAGATTGAGTACATAAAATACAATTTAAAAAAAGCCTAGATAGGCATTTTGTCTCCTATGCAAAATCAGACATCCAGTGCTCTAAAGGCTAATGCATTGCACCAAAGAACCATCATTATAGTCAAAGGTACAAATTAAGACAGTAAGTGGTGTCAGAGTTGTCAACAAAATTATTCATCAATCTCTTGAAGATCTATATGCTCAAATGTGGAGGAAACAATTTTAGATGTCTTTGAACCGATCAAACAATCCTTCTTGCAACGAGGTGGTAGGTGGTGGGTCGGGCGTCAGACTCTATGATGGCCCCGACTTAAAGCTATTCATTTTAGTTGGTTGGGGCCGGAGCTTCTTGTCTGTTGCTTGGCCCACCGGGGTCCAACTGGTGCTTTTCTTTTGCTCCGGAGTTAGTAAGTTATTCGGCACCCAGGAATCTCCATCGTCGGGCAGCTTACTGAATCTGTTGAGTCCTCGTTTTTGATTCATCGTGATGTTTATCATGATTTATCTGTTCTTGATTATTCATTGACTAGTTAGAGATTCACCACGAGGACCGAACAACTAACTAAATGTTATGAACCACTGCAGAAGCTGAGGGTGAGGTTAGGTACCTGTAAATTCGATTTAAGCCCGCCAGTAATTTTATGTTACTGATCGTACCAAGGCGATACTTCTGTGGTGGTTCTTTCGTTTTATCTCTTGGTGTTTAAATTTTTGTGCTGTTGGCGCCTTATGTATGTTTTCATATTTTTATTGAAGTTTAGGTAACTGAGTGGTCACCTATTGGGAAAATAGCTGCCCATTCGCCTTACGATATGTTTTCATGGTATAAGTACCTGATTGTTAATTTAGGTTTTTCCCACCTCGGTTTTGGAGTGGGAATCTTTTTCTGATTGCGCCTTTTCCTGATCTTACCTCGTTAAGCATCGATTTTGTTTAGAATTAAAAGAACGGGCTCTTGATTTATTCACGTGGTAGGACTCATTCGCTTAATTTTAACTGTACACCGTCTGCGTATCATATCCCAAGTAATCGTGGGACTTGTTTATGATTGTTTTCAGAACATATTAAAAAACAACCTGATTTTTAATCCTTCGATTGCTCAAGAACGCTTTGATCGACCACAGGATGATCTAAGTTACTTAAGATTGTTTTGTCAAGATTATTCTTTAAATCATAATTTCCTAATACAATATTTTAGCAATATCCGTACATCTCAAAATTACAACACTAGACGTTTTTGAATGGCCGTAGGGCCTTGTAATGATCTCTGTAACTTGTTATTTCTACTGAGTTTACTGATTCTACTGATTATCACAAAATTGCGATCCTAAACTGGTCGTAAGAGGATCTTAAAGCTATCTGAAGCGCAGCGAGACCCAAAATGAGGCCAAAAATGTTTTTGACCGTCTTTAACATAAGTACCTACTCGTACCTTTTTAAGATAAGGAAAACATGTCCGTGCAACTCATACCCCCTTAAACCTCATTTTATATAACACAACTAGGGTTTGCAGGGGTATACCTATTTTTTTCTTATTTTTGATCCAAAACATAGATTGTGTGTACTCATTTGAACCGTTTAGAGGCGGTACTTACTTGTACCAACAATCAATGTTTGGAGAAAAAAAATCAATATTTTTCAGCTGAAAATTTTCAATTTTTAAAGCTAAAAAATCTTTGTTTATTGCATGGGCAAGTTTTGGTAATGGACCATCTTTAAAATATCATCTGGTTCTGAAAACGTTTGAATCACGAATGGTTTCTCCCGTCTTACTCAAAAGCGGAATAAAACTAAAAACTAATAACCTACAAGCAGATAGTACATCATCAAGACACGTCAATGCAATATACATTGTATGTAACAACTGTGCAAAATAAAATAAAATAAATAAATGAAAAAAAAAAATAAAATAAAATAAAAAAAAAAATAAAAAAAAAATAAATAAAAAGTAAAAATAAAAAAAAAATCAGTTGACATGAAATGACATTTTTCTTATTCTTGATCCAAACATAGATTGTGGATACACGTTAGAAACGGCTAGAGAACCCACAATGTAGACTTTGTTTTAAATGAAAAAATATAATATACGTACGTATATCCCTATTCAAGCATGTTTTACTACAAACAGTGTAGTTTAGCGGTATATACACTGCACAGATATGTTATCCTAATGAGTTCATTGCCTGCCGATTTCAATATGATAACTTTGTGACTGCATTTGGTATTATTAGCCTATCTTGGGAAAATTTTATTAGGACAATCAGATTTTAGTTCTATAAAAGCCAGATTGTTATGGACAATAAATAAGTATCAACTCATAAATAGATGGAACTTGCGATATTTATACACTGATGGAATTATAAAAATCGTGAGGCCAGCTGTATTCATGATTCAAATATATAAATTACGATTGTAAGTGCTAAAAGCGGAGCTTGCGTTATTCTTGCATTGCCCTTTGTAACAATAAAATCTAATCCTAAATACTGAATCCATAATAATACAAACAATACTCCATCTTTGCTGCTTTAAGTATGTACCCATTTCTCTATTGACCATATCATTGCCTATACCGACTATCAGAATTAAACAGTGAAAATTTCTCCGAGAGAATATTAAGTTAAAATATATTTAGATAACCTCTAACTTTTTTCAAAGTGCATATTTAAGATGCTGTCGAAATTCAAAGAATCGCTTTACTTCAATACCCCGGAGACTGATTGTCTATATTGATTTGTCAACGTTTTCCCAGTCGAAGATCAAATACATGTACATACACATACTGCTAGCTACAGTCATGTCTGGTAGACTGAATATCTTTTTCAATATAAGGTGTGAAGAATTTGCAATTTACCTGTTTTAAACACCACTGCACACAAAATAGCTTCGGTTCACCGACAGCAAATGAGCCGTCTCGTGAGAAAACCAACAATCTGCATATGCGAAAACAAAGACGCAGATCAGCTTCGCGATAAACGCGAAGCTGATCAGCGCCTTTGTTTTCGCTACTCGGATTGTACAATTCCTCTTCTTTCTAAAACCAAAATTTCAAGTCTCTAGCCATCTTTTGTGCTTGTACAGCCCTGTTTGTATCAAACTCGTTCGGAGATCACATTGTTGGTTTTCCCACGAGGCGACTCAAATAATGCAGCTATACCATCGACTCTAAACATTTGGGCGCAATAAGAGTACATGTATGATCATGTAGATATTCACCTGGGCGAACACCCTCCTCCGCTTGCGCTTAAAGCACAGCTAAAGACTACGCATGTGTTTTCGATACATTGAATATCTTGTTCAGTCCGCCGGGTGCACATGCCATGTTTCTGGCACAAGCTGATTAAAAACGTTCAGTCAATGTTGTGACTCTTTTACTGTCTGTGAATAATAGATCTAGTTGGAATTTTAAGATGATGTCTTAAATCCTCAAACCCCGGAATCTTTTAAGCCCAATGACAAACTATTGATTCGAAGATTAAAATGTGCTGTGTGTTTGATTCTCCTTTCCCAATTTAATACCATGACACTTTAAACCTGATTAGATGCAACCGTGAAGAAAAAATATTGTAGTCCTGCTGAGTAGATATGCATGTCATCGGATTTTAACCCTACTTAGACGCAAGTACGAGTATAATAATTGAGCCACGTCGTGAGAAAACGGAATTAGAACCAAATACAAATACAGATCTTTTTTTGTCTCAGTCCACATACATGGCAACATGAGGCATGATAAATACATATATGAAACAGGGGCATAGAGTGTAATGATAATGGTCTAAAACATTTACTGTTACGAAATACTGCATCAGAAACGACAGTACCGGGCTCCGGCGTCGCGACCTCTCCACAGTAACCTGCGTCGAAACCAGCTCAACTTTGTGACTTCACCTGGTCACCACGCAAGCCGACCGTGGACGGCTATTCGCCGTCGGGCCCCGCTCGATCGCTTCCCGTCAACGTTTTTGGTTGTAATTAAATGCTTAGAGAATGAGAAAGAATCATCTTACTGGCTTACTTATTTACTCATTTAGCCTCGGATACATAATCTCAAATAGCACTACTTGTTGCTGCCCGAGCATTCTCGCAGTCAAGCTACCGCTATATATGAGGTACTGACATATGTGTTCGCACATCTCATCTATTGGGGAGCAAGTGCAACATTTTGTTCATCGTGTCGCCTATTTGCTGACTGCTATGTACGTACATATATAAATAATCGGTTTGTGTCCCATCTTGTCATTCTCGTTACCTATGTGAAAACAAATGCGCAGTAACTGCACAGCTGATCAGCTCCTGTGTTGTCGCTACACAGATAGTACAATTCGTCGTCATCATAAATCCGAAATTTCAAGCTTCTAGCCATCTTCTGTGACTGTACAGTCCGGTTTGTGTCGGACCTGGTCGGAACCCAAGTTGTTTGTTTTCTCGCGTTGCGGCTTAATTATCTTATAAGTTAATAAAAGCCCAGGTAGTGCTACAATGAAACCTATCACAATCATATCGTAAAATAAGCAATCACCTGAAACTAACGCAGTTATAACACCAGTCCTTGCATCCAAAATTGAAAAAAAGGCTAAATGCATTTAGAAACCAAGTGCGCAGATATTTCTTAAAAGATGACCACTACACTGCCTTAACCGAGCCAAATATAAATCAGACATGCTTAAAAATTGATATAATTATATGGACATCAAAATAAGAAAAAAGATAATCAAGTCACAATCACAGAGAACCATCTCCGTGGATCGCTCGAAGGTAAAATACCTAAGGGTAGCCGGCATACGTGCTTTAAAATATTACATTTCCGAGGATGGATGTTTTAATTTTGTGTTAATGTGACGTGTGTATTTGTTTTCATCGTTCATTTTTTGTATACTTTATCATATTAATTGCATGAACGAAGCAGTCGCGGTACAGAAAATGTCTGTGTTGGGTGTAGCGAAGCGTGTTATGCCTTAAGCACACATTATATTAATACAATTTATTACAACATCAGTTTTTCACACTCTTAAAATTTATAAATGTATACGTACTTAGAAAAATATGTGATCAGACTGTGTCGATATAAAGTAAAATCGACATTTGGATGTTAGACTATGAACAAAACAAAAATGCATGTGATACGGCGCATTCTCGTATTATGACGACGTATAATATCTATCAAGAGACAAACATCTGTCATGAGACAATTTTCATATTGTTATAAATGTCATATATGCAGCTAATTGTTTTGTAGACAATCCAATGTCTTTTGCGATTTTGCTGAACGGTATTTCTGTTTTGTGTCCTCTCCAAATTGCTGTAACACAATGGACAACAGAGGTACGATGCACGTAAATTAAGTAACGGCACTCGCTACTTCGCGATGTGTGAGTTTTGAGACAACCCCTCAAAATAAACAAGATTATTTTCTGTTAACCTCTTCCCATGACCACCAGATAAGGAATACGAAACGTATAAATATTTTCTCTTTGCTTTTGATTTAGCATTTATTACTCCCATTAAAAGACATCTTTCAAAAATCGGAGAGCGGTATGAGAGGAGTAATTTATCTATATAGATTCTTTACCTCCAGCCGAACTGCTAAAACATAGTCTGTGGACTGGAATCGCCGAGTACGATTCCAGACTACAGTTTATGTTTCGGATTTAGCAATAAGACAAATCTTATTCCCTGTATACTCAATTTTAAATACACTGAAAAAAGTTATAAGAGGCCACCTCATACTTTTTCTTCTAGTTCAGAAAGTAAAATACGATCAATTGAAATTCATAATCATCTGAATAAACCAATGTCTAACAGTGGCTCTGTGAGTTTCTGCATTCCAAAATGCGTGATACTTCTTACACAGACGAAGCATGTGTAAAGGTACCCTCATTTCAAAAAGTCACACTTTATTAACATCAAATTAAATGTCATATTATGACTTTGTGTTTTTACTTTTTAATTTATTTGAAAGTGCTACTGGCTGCCATGATTCAAGATAAAATTAAGTCAAAAGTGTTGCTGCAATAAGAATCTTCGTTTCTGTTTTGTACATGCAAGAAGACAACAACCTGAATAACAGGAATTCAGCTTTTGTATGCAATTTGCATACCTACTTTGTTCTTCTCCAGTTGCGTTGTTATCAGCAGCACGGCATTGAAATTTTCAGCGATTATTTAGGTCATATACTAGACTCTGATAAACTTTGAAAATTCAAAAAATCGTCAAGAAATTTAGTTATTTTTTTTTCTTTAAAAATTGGCATTGAAACCGGAAGTGTGCGGCAGCCTTGACCTGTTGGTCCTCGAAAATGGTCTAAAACAGTTCAATCGAGTTATATCTCTCATTTCCAGGCCTCATCAAGTGAATTTAACAGGGGTCAACATGTTTAAGAGGCACATTTATGAATTTTCCAAAAAATCTCAAAATTGGCGATTCTTAAAAATGCATAAAAATTCTACCAGTAGAGAAAGTTCGAATGTTTGATGTTTTTCCAAGCCGTAACGACCCCTTTGATGACACCCATTCCTAATTTCAATAAAAGGCGTGCTGTATCCAATTTTTTTATTTTAAAACATTGATTTTTGCATTTTTACTCCAAAAACGCTTTTAGTGAACGAAAATTATTTCTTAACACTTTGGAACTTTACTTACTTGAAAGACACGTCTTTCGGCAAAAAATTGTGCAAATTTGAACATGGCTTAGAAACAAAAAAAGAGTTTGAAAAGTGGCCTCTTATAACTTTTTTTCAGTGTACACAAACGTTGGGTCTAAGGGGGTATTCTTTTCATGCATATGTTATCCTGATGCCATACAAAAGAATTATCATCGCGTCACTGGAACTACGTAGACGCATGCTCATTTGTTTTCTAGTACGTGAATATATTCACAATACATTTTATGTTACTAACTTAACAGATTTGCCTTGACACAATGATTATGTGACAAATTGATTTTTCAAATCTGCAGTTGCAGTTATAGTTAATTACGCGAGTTGCCTTATCACGCTTATTTGCTCAATATAAATCGGTTGCCAAGGAAGTTTTACTGGATACTGAATGTTTGTTATACCGATTATTCCATTTCTAATCATATTTTAGGATTCGGCATAGAAAATTACATAGATCTGCACAATTTCCATATTTAATTCGTCACAGAAGACGATTTATTAAGAAATTGCTATTTGCACCTGCTTTACCCATGCATTTGTTTTGAATAGACTCGTCCATTGGAATGGACCAATCCAGTGGCGCACGTGCCGGAATGGGTATAAAAGGCGAGTGCAAGACCGTTCGCTGTTCAGTTTGTGCTTGAGACCTGAAGGGGTAACATTGATTAATTACTGACAGAGTAACAGGTAACGGACTTTGGGCCGAAATAGTAACAAACTATCTTCCCGAGTTCTCTGAGTGTAGCCTAGCTGTACGGAGAGGGCAAGATAGTAGTCTACTATTAGTGCTCGGGTTGGTTGCTGTGTTACTCGATCTGCAGCTCTAGGTTTGAGAGCTGGAAGACAGATATCTTGGGACTAATCAGTTCAGGTACTTTGGGCCAGAATAACAACAAATTGTAATCCCGTGTTCTTTGTGAAGCCTCGCTTCACCGAGAGGGAAATACATCAAGTTGTTATTAGAGCTCGGGTAGCTGACTGTGTGTCCAGAGGCAGCGCTAGGTCTCTGTGGTAGAAATAGGTAAAAGTCAAGGGCGCTGAGACAGGGAGCTGGAACATAGTTGTGAATTGTCCATGCTTACATGTAATGTTAATTCCTCTTGATTCTTTGGCCAAAACTAATCATTTTTCAAATCATTGGTAATAATCATAAGGCAAAGTAGCCCAAAGGAAAATTAATATATATAACTTTCATATCAATTGTCATATGTTTCTTGGTTATTGTATAAGGCTTTGGCAGCCCTGAAGTTATTGCTGCCCGAGCCATAGTAAGCAGAAGTAGTTGTTACAAGTAGTGACCGCTCGGAGTTAATTCACAGGTATTTCGTTACAATTTTGGTGGCAGCGGTGGGATGAGATTTTTGATAGACTCTAGTTCTGTCACGGACCCTCAAACAAACAAATGATGGAGTCTAATACCAATGCAAGGCTAAACGTTTCGATGGAAACGCTAGGTAAGCGCATAGAGGTTATGAGGAAGAAAACTGAGCTAAGTCTGTTGCAGAATGAGCTGCACAACCTTGAGAGCGAGTTGCGAGCCATGGAGGTGGCCGAAGAACAGGCTGACACAGGTGAGCAAAGTAGTGAAGTACGTAGGGATGCTGAGCGTCCGCGTAGGCATTTGCCTGACATACCTAGGGGTAGAAGGGAGCATGTGTCCTTTCGTGAACCTCCAAATTTATATACATATGATGAGAGTAGTATATTGGGGGCAGAGTGTGGTACAATTGGTAGAGAGCGACAACCATTAACGTCAACACCAGCTGCTCCAGCACCTAGTCAGCCGGATCAAGCTCAGGAGCCCTCGTCAAAACTGGGTAGTAAAAGTGGTGCCAAGTTGAAACCAGCGACATTTGACGGATCAGTCAGCTGGACTGATTACAGAGCACATTTTGATGCTTGTGCAGAAATCAATGGGTGGACAGCCAGGGAAAAGGGATTATATTTGGCAGTGTCTTTGAGAGGACAAGCGCAAGGGGTGTTCGGCAACCTGTCATCCAGAACACATGACTATTCAGAGCTGGCGAAGGCACTTCAAGAAAGGTTTGCTCCACCCAACCAAACAGAGTTATACAGGGTTCAGTTGAGAGAAAGGCGTCAGAAAGCAACTGAATCGCTTTCAGAGCTTGGTCAAGACATACGAAGATTGACCAATTTGGCATATCCGACAGCTCCATCTGATCTCCGTGAAACCCTTTCAAAAGAACAGTTTATTGATGCCTTAGTTTCTTCGGATATGCGTATTCGCGTAAAACAGGCCCGACCTGTGGATCTGAATGATGCCATACGCCATGCTGTTGAACTTGAAGCCTATAACAGAGCCGAAAAGAAACATTTAGAAGGACAAGGCTTTCTGAGAACAACATCAGAGAAGGGAGACGATAGCAAATCTAAAGACACAGCTCAAGTTAACTTTGAAGAAAAGCTGTCCCACCTACAGAAGTCATTGGCAGAGCTGCAAACATCTATGCAGACTTTACGACAGCCGGATAAACAGCCACAGCCTCCAGGTCGTAATACGGGGTATAGACGAAGATATCCAGGGCAGCAAGATAGAAATTATGTTCCAAGGGAGAGACGTAAATGCTACATTTGTGGCTCAGAAGACCATTTGAAATGGGCCTGTCCTTTGAATGAACAGAAAGCACAAGACGAAAAGCCAAAAGAAGAAAATGAGAAGCATCAATCAAAGTTTGTAGCAAGCAAGAGCTCAGGACTCTACCTTGATTGCAAAGTAAATTCTGTTCCCTCAGAATTTTTGGTCGACACAGGTGCAACACTGTCAATATTATCAATCAAGGCCTGGGACGTATTGAGTCAGAACAGTTCTATGATGCTACAGCCATTTCAGTCGGAGGTGTATACAGCATCTGGCAACCCAGTAGATGTGAAGGGCAAAGTGCAGGTCATGGTAGACGTAAATGGCATACAGTGTTTGACAGAAATGGTGGTAGCTGATATTGATGTGGATGGCATACTTGGACTCGATTTTCTGAAGAAGAACAGCTGCACACTGGATATGAACAGGGACATTTTAACTGTTAAAGGAAGAACATGCAAGTTGAGTGTTGATGGGAAAATAGGGTGTTACAGAATTAGTGTTTCGGAAACAGTGAGAATACCTTCTATGTCTGAGGCAATCATAGAAGGCAAGGTGAATGTTTCGCCTTTTCAATTAAGTAAATTGGGCATTATTGAGCCTAATGAGAAGAGCTTCATGGCAGGGAAAGGAATGGTGGCCAAGGCTCTTGTTGAAGCTAGAGATAAAGTGCCTGTCAGGATTGTTAATTTCGGACAGGAAGATGCAACCCTTTTTCCCGGAACACATATAGCAAATCTAAGTTTCGTTTCGAATGTTCACAACATTGTTGACAAGACAGGGAAATCTTCGCCCACTGCATCGTTGCCGGAGCATCTCCAAGACCTGTACACACGAACAGCCGATGGTCTTACGGTAAAGCAGCAGAAGCAGGTAGCAAAACTGTTGATTAAGCATGAGTCAACATTTTCGAAAACAGATGAAGATTTAGGACGCACTGGCATCATCAGGCACAAAATCAACACCGGAGAAAATTGTCCAATTAAGCAACCACTGAGGCGTTTACCGGTTCACATGAATGCAGAGGCTGATAAGCAGATAGATGAGATGTTAAAGAAGGATGTGATACAACCATCCTCTAGTCCCTGGGCAAGTGGCATTGTCATGGTCACAAAGAAAGACGGATCAAAGCGCTTCTGCGTGGATTACAGGAAACTTAATGACATCACAGTGAAGGACGCCTATCCACTGCCAAGAATCGATGCAGCACTAGATCAGTTGTCAGGAGCCGGGTGGTTTTCTTGCCTTGACCTCAATTCCGGCTATTGGCAAGTGGAAGTTGATGAAGTTGATAGGGCAAAGACGGCATTTGTATCCAGACGGGGATTATTTGAGTTCAAAACGATGCCGTTTGGGCTTTGTAACGCCCCGGCTACTTTCGAGCGCTTAATGGAAACCGTACTCGCTGGTCTGAATTGGCAAATTTGTCTTATCTATCTGGACGATATAATTGTTGTCGGAAAGACTTTCGACGACATGATACGGAATCTAGACGAAGTTCTACAAAAGCTTCATGAGGCAGGACTGAAACTTAAACCACGAAAATGTCAGCTGTTTGCCAAACGAGTGGATTTCCTCGGTCATGTGATATCAGGTGAGGGAATTCAAACTGACCCAAAGAAGACACAGGCAGTGAGAGAGTGGCCAAGGCCAGAATCACTTCACGAAGTGCGTTCATTTCTCGGTTTCTGTAGCTACTACAGACGATTTATACCAAAGTTTGCAGAGATCTCTAAGCCATTACACAAGCTGACCGAGAAGAATCAAAAGTTTCTATGGACAAAGGAATGCAATGCTGCATTTGAGACGTTAAAGGAGAAAATGGTTTCGTCTCCAATTTTAGCACATCCGGATTTCACAAAGCCATTCATTCTGGATACGGACGCCAGTGACCAGGCTATCGGAGCTGTTCTGTCGCAGAAAATCGATGGACGAGAACATGTGATCGCATATGCAAGCAGAACCTTGACAAAGTCAGAACGACGCTATTGCGTTACTCGAAAAGAGCTTCTGGCCGTGATAAACTTTGTTAAGTATTTCCGCCATTACTTATATGGCAGAGCATTCACAGTAAGGACAGATCACGGAAGTCTCCGTTGGCTTATGAAATTCAAGAATCCGGAAGGTCAAATAGCCAGATGGCTAGAGACACTCTCGTCATATGAATTCAAGATTGAACACAGACCTGGGAGAGTTCATAGAAACGCAGATGGGCTTAGTAGGATCCCTTGTAGACAATGCGGCATGACTTCTGCCGGAACAGATATCTCAGGTACTGTTATACACCAGGTATCTGCTCAAAATAACGATGGCGACCAGGTAGGCATACATAAGTTACAGGAGGAGAGTGATGATATAAAGAGACTTAAGTCCTGGATACTCGAAGGGAAGAGACCTAAACACACAGAGATTTCAGAAGCCAGTTACTTCCTTAAATGTCTTTGGCTAGAGTGGCCGAGACTTGAGGTAAGAGATGATTTAGTGGTAAGGAGATTTGAGGTACTGGGCACGGATATTGTTTGGTGGCAAGCTATATTACCACTGTCTCAGAGGCGTCCAGTGCTTAGATATGCACATGATATAAAGCCATCTGGTCATCTTGGTATTAGGAAAACCTTAAACAAATTAAGACAGAGATACTATTGGCCGGGTATGAGAAATGATGTGAGCATATATGTAGCAGGTTGTGACAAGTGTCGCAGAAGAAAAGGTCCGATACCATCGAAGCATGCACCAATGCAGGTATTGCGCTCAGGTTTCCCAATGGAACGCATTGCTGTTGATATAGCCGGGCCATTTCCTGTCTCAAATAAAGGTAACAAATACATTCTTGTAGTCCAGGACTATTTTACGAAATGGGTTGAATGTTTTCCAATGGCTAATATGGAAGCTGGGACAGTTGCGAAAATAGTAGTAGAAGAAGTTGTTACAAAGTTCGGAATACCAAATAAAATCCATTCGGACCAAGGTAGGCAATTTGAGAGTGAACTGTTCAAGGAAATGTGCAAGTTGTTACAAATTGAGAAAACGAGAACTACTGCCTACCACCCCCAGTCGGATGGAATGGTTGAAAGGTTCAACCGGACACTAGCATCCATGATAAGTATGTTTGTTGATGAAAACCATTCCGATTGGGACGAACTGCTTCCATATATGACCATGGCATATAGAGCTACGGAAAATGAAACAACAGGTATGTCACCCAACATACTTATGCTAGGTAGAGAAACCACAACTCCTTTAGATATAGCTTTTGAAATGCCAGCTGCAATCAAGGCTATTCCGGCTAACCAATGGGTGTGGGAGTTGCAGGATAGAATGGAAAGAGCCCACACATTTGTTAGAGAACAAACTGGTAAGTCCATAAGTAGACAGAAGAAATACCATGATCGAAAGTTGGTATTTGACAATATACAGGCTGGAGACTCAGTGTATGTCCTGTTTCCTGTGAGATTGGTCGGATGCTCAAGAAAATGAACATCATTCTGGCGAGGTCCATACAAAGTAAGTAAAACGCTTTCTGATGTTCTGTATGAGGTCAATTGTGGTAGGAACGGCGCACTGGAGCCGATACATATAGAACGGTTAATGAAAGCGGCTGATCAAACATTACCTGGTGAAGATTCAGGTGAGATTCTTGTTGACTCAGAAATAGAAAATATTGAGGAAGAGGAGTCAGAATCGGAAGATCAGGAGGACAGAGCAGACCAAGGAGGTAAGCCTAGGAGAGTAGTGAGAAAACCAGCATGGTTAACTGATTATGTTTGTTCTCTTTCCAGATCAAGAATGGGAGATAGAGAACCCAGACCAAGAACAAAGATGACGCCCAGAAAGCACAAACAGCCCGGCTTCATTTGTGAATTATGCAAAGTACACATCGGCACTATAGAAGCTTATAAGAAGCATTTGATTCAGTGTCTTGAAGCCAGAGTCTACTGTGAGACTTGTGGCAAGACATTTGCAAAGCAGAGATTCTTCAGTCAACATATGAGTCGGTTTCACAGCAGAAAGACAGAAAAGTCAGAAGAAAGTACTGAAATGAAGGCATCCAGTACGAACCAGATGAGTTGTGACACTGAGGAGATACACAATGACAAGAAGGAGCAATCGGGAAAGAAAGCTATTAGCACTGGTGAAATTGAAGTGGTCAATTCAGAAGCTAAGGAAACTCTGGACATTGAGCCACATACTGGGAAAGACCCGGGTAGTAAGACAAGAAAAGACTGTAACAATAATGAGCCCAAGGGAGTGGCGCAGGAAGATAACGGAGGTCTGGGGAAGGTGCCAAGTATGGAGTTGGAGTTTGCAGTTAGAGGAGAAGAGGCCATGGTACAGACTGTTACAGTGTCGAAGGCTGGAGAAGAACTATTCACATCCACTAGTAGGAACACAGGTCCAAGATTTGGGGACCTAAACTGCACATTTGAAGATCTGTTTGGGCCTGCAAAAGTAAATCTTCAGGACATTAATATTAAAACCGGGAAAGGGTGCTTGAAAATAAAAATTGATTAAAGTGTCTAATATAGTGTATCCGGTTTCTTTGTCAAGTCTTTGACATTTTTGTACTTTGTATGGAGCAAGTATCATCCATAATATTAAACATGAAGATGTATGACAGATAAACAGATATGATTACGCTGACGGTTTTGCACTGATCAAGACGGTATTAGTAATACCATTGACAAGGCAAATCAAGATGTTATGATGTACATGAAAATTGCTATTGTAATGATGACCTTAAATGTTTGAGATGTTTTAGAGTTAAATAATCAGTAAATGCTACAGAAAAAAAAAAAAAATTCTTTGGTCAATCCATGCGGGGACGCATGAACCCGGAGGCGTGGGTAATGTGACAAATTGATTTTTCAAATCTGCAGTTGCAGTTATAGTTAATTACGCGAGTTGCCTTATCACGCTTATTTGCTCAATATAAATCGGTTGCCAAGGAAGTTTTACTGGATACTGAATGTTTGTTATACCGATTATTCCATTTCTAATCATATTTTAGGATTCGGCATAGAAAATTACATAGATCTGCACAATTTCCATATTTAATTCGTCACAGAAGACGATTTATTAAGAAATTGCTATTTGCACCTGCTTTACCCATGCATTTGTTTTGAATAGACTCGTCCATTGGAATGGACCAATCCAGTGGCGCACGTGCCGGAATGGGTATAAAAGGCGAGTGCAAGACCGTTCGCTGTTCAGTTTGTGCTTGAGACCTGAAGGGGTAACATTGATTAATTACTGACAGAGTAACAGGTAACGGACTTTGGGCCGAAATAGTAACAAACTATCTTCCCGAGTTCTCTGAGTGTAGCCTAGCTGTACGGAGAGGGCAAGATAGTAGTCTACTATTAGTGCTCGGGTTGGTTGCTGTGTTACTCGATCTGCAGCTCTAGGTTTGAGAGCTGGAAGACAGATATCTTGGGACTAATCAGTTCAGGTACTTTGGGCCAGAATAACAACAAATTGTAATCCCGTGTTCTTTGTGAAGCCTCGCTTCACCGAGAGGGAAATACATCAAGTTGTTATTAGAGCTCGGGTAGCTGACTGTGTGTCCAGAGGCAGCGCTAGGTCTCTGTGGTAGAAATAGGTAAAAGTCAAGGGCGCTGAGACAGGGAGCTGGAACATAGTTGTGAATTGTCCATGCTTACATGTAATGTTAATTCCTCTTGATTCTTTGGCCAAAACTAATCATTTTTCAAATCATTGGTAATAATCATAAGGCAAAGTAGCCCAAAGGAAAATTAATATATATAACTTTCATATCAATTGTCATATGTTTCTTGGTTATTGTATAAGGCTTTGGCAGCCCTGAAGTTATTGCTGCCCGAGCCATAGTAAGCAGAAGTAGTTGTTACAAGTAGTGACCGCTCGGAGTTAATTCACAGGTATTTCGTTACAATTATTTAAAGGAAGGAGATTGATTTCCAGTCATTTCAATGCAATACAAAGCTGGTATAATAGGAACCCGCTAATTAATTCAGAAATGCTAATGCTATTTAGTTTTATTATACCGGATTTGATAAATCAATCCATAGATTTAAATCTTTTAATGCATGTCTGATGAAAGTCTTTGAAACATTGTAAGACGTCTACGAAATAAAAATGCATATGTTAAATAATAACGTCAGACCAGAATATTGTTTAACACCCCGGTATCTGTGCCATCAGTGTTATTTTAGTAGAGTGACTTGGGTAGGTCATGCCAAGTCACTGCCAGGACTCACAAATAAATAAAGTAATCATTGTCGTTGTATTTATAACGAGTATCCTTTTTTCCATTTTCAGATTTTTCCATTTTCAGATATAAGAGAACCCAAAGCTCCAGTATTTGCCTCCAGTATATACCTCGTTAAATTACAAGATATCGTCCTAAAGTTGCTTTGACAAACAAGCAAATGAATGCCGACAAATCGAAGAATCTCAACACGTGGTCTTATTTGCAAAATCTGATTGCCAGTCATTAAATTCCCGATATGCAAGTGTGTAATGATCATTCACATGAACTTTATTGTGCAATAATCTGCATTATAGGAACTCGCCAAGTACTACATGTATCATCATACCAATACAAAGCACAACCCAAATCAAATGTCAGAGAATGTTAACAAGTAAATGAAATATCGAAAGCCCTCAATGTTGAATACTTTACTTTCCGATGAAAATGTCAACTCTGATTAGTTTACATGATTAGTTTACACGAACTTTCGTTTGCCTCAATATTTTAATTCAGTTTTACGTCCCTTTCTGAGACGGGCCAATTAGTAGGTGGGGCGAAAACTGGAGAACACCGAGAAAAACCACCAGGTACACCCGCAAGCAGAACTTGGCTTGTTTCACATGTGGCCAGAGCGGGGCTCGAACCCACGCAAGACAGCGGTGAGATGATCGAGTGATTAAGAAACAGCGCTCTTAACCGCTCGGCCACGGGGGGCCTCAATGTTTTATCTAGATTTGTCGTTATGAAATTGTCGGCGTGCTAGTCGTGCGGTTAAGGCACCGAGCACCTTATTGTATCTGACCAGGAAATATAATGTAAAGAAAACATTACAGGGAGACCTACTAACCGATGAACGTTCCGTAGTGCGTACATGTAACTGCTTATAAGATGTACATGCATCGATAAAGATAAAGATTTTATTCATCAGACCAATGAATATTGTCGCAATGTTTGCTAACAATACCAATAACTGTTGGAAAAATTGACGTTGGAAAAACTGACAGCATGTCCTTATGTTGTCTGCCAATTTCCTAGCCTTGGGAAATAAACTGACTAGGACAAACTATCATGAGAATAGCCTGTTATGGAAACGATTAACGCCTGTTATTTATTATGAGACAATTTTTACGAATGACAAATGACGACAACCGTATCAGAGAAATTCATGTCATATTAGGAGGAAAATAAAACTTATATATAATTGATTAGTCTCAGAGGAGGCCTAGCGTAGAAAGATGGAGTTCTTGTAGAACATCTCTCGTACGCCCAAAACGTTCAGCAAAATAATGCATAATATACGTTACAGATAATATCGTACATTATCTTTAAAATAAAATTGTCAAGATGGTGTAAGCACAAATGAGTGATTCACAGCCTATATGTACAGAGATTTTAGCGACTTCTCAGTTCTTAAACATGCTAAACCGAATTCAGGAAATATATGGGTAATAAATTCGTATGGATTGACCATTGCCATAATCGTGAAACCTGAGTGGTAATGACACCGATATTTCACTTCAGTGATATATATAATCATAGGATTACCCGTGTAATCGTAAAATCACGTAGCATTTTGCTACACTTCTGAAGTCTATCGAAGATTTAGTCTAAATTGCGCAAAGCGTGAAAATGTAGAGCTTTTAAAACGAAAATAATTTTGAGAGCTTTTGCTATTTCAAAAGAAAATCGTCCGGAGCTTCTTGTCTGTTGCTTGGCCCACCGGGTTTAATTTGTCCGGATTTCAGTAAGTTATTCGGCGTCCAGGGATCTCCATCGTCGGACAGCTTACTGAACTTTGAGTCCTCAATTTTGATTCACCATGGTGGTTATCATGATTTATATGTTTGTCCTTGATGATGCATTGAGGAGGACCAAACAACTAACTAAATGCTGTGAACCACTGCAGAAGATGAGGGTGAGGTAAGGGCTCTGCAAAATCGATTTAAGTCCCCAAGTAATTTCATACAATTGGTCGTTCCAAGGCGATATTTCTGTTGTAGATCTATTTGTTTTATGTTTTGGAGTCGACCTTTGGGCTGTTTGAGACATATGTACGTTTTCATAGTTTTATTTTAAAAAAGTACAAATAGGCAATGATCAGGAAATGGCGCAATCGGAAAGAAATTCCCACTCCATAAACTGAGAGGTGGGAAAAAAACTAAAATGACACTTAAGTACTTATACCATGAAAACATGTCCTAAGCCGAGTGAGCAGCTATTTCCCAATAGGCGGCCACTTAGTTACCAGAACTGAACTAAAAATATGAAAACGTACTAAGGCTCAAACAGCACAAAAATTCGACTCCAAAACACAAAACAATTAAGTTCGGGTAATTGAGTGACCGCCTATTGAGAAATAGCTGCTCACTCGGCTTACGATATATTTTCTAAGTATAAGTACATAATTGTCAATTTATTCTTTCCCACTTCGTTTTTTGGGATGGGAATTTCTTTCTGATTGCGCCTTTTCCTGATCATTGCCTACTTGCATTTGTAACTTCTTAAACATGTTTTTTGAAAAGCGACTCTTGTCTAATAATTTGATAATATGCTGTGTAAAGTAAAATATGCTTGATTTTGAATGTAAACACGTCAGAACGGTCTGCAACTGCAAGCATCCAACATGCATTTTCAAATGCAGTGATTTCAATGATACGAGAACGTTACATTAAGAAATGTAGAATGTCTCACTTGAAGCATATTCATTGAGAAAAATAGTTTCATTGAGAAACAAAATGTCATTAATGTTGTATTTGATGCAATCAGAATACCATTAATAAATCATTTTAAGGTCCATCGTGTGTAAGTCCTTACGTAAGATGCTTATGTTTGACAACTGTGTCATAAAAAGAATAATGATTGAAAAACAATTAGTTCTATTATAATCGAAATGGTTTCATACAGAAAAATCTGATAATTTATGGGCTTCTACTTTATAATATTGTATAATGTAAAGGAAATGCTTCGCAACAGTACATCAGGAAAAAATGTCCGTGCAATGAATACCCCTTTGAACCCCACTTTTATATAGCAAAACTGGGGTATGCAGGGGTATACCTATTTTTCTTATTTTTGCTCCAAAACATCGATTGTGGGTACTCGTTAGAACCGCCTCGCCTCGGTTTGCAGGGGTATACCTATTTTTCTTATTTTTGCTCCAAAACATAGATTGTGGGTACTCGTTAGAACCGCCTCGGCGAGGCGGTTCTAACGTGTACCCACAATTTATGTTTTGAGCAAAAATAAGAAAAATATCAAATATTGTCTACTGAAATTTTTCAATTTTTACAGCTTAAAAAATCTCTGTATATTGCATGTGCGTGTTTTCGTAATGTTATAATATTGTATAATGTAAAGGAAATGCTTCGCAACAGTAAAAGAATCAGGCATCCCATCTGAGGCTTTTATGTTTGCTTAGAGGAATTTCATCGAAAAAATGATTAGAATTCAAAATCACTCCTGATACCCCTTAAAAAAGTGGGCTCATCCAAATGATAATAATGGGAAAATCCATGCGTTAAAATGGGTTAAAGTTGAACCGCACAACACAAACGTAGGGTTGAACCCATTTTTTTTTAAATCATAGAAAACGCAAAGAAACACGTTTTCAATAAGCATATACATGTAGCTTCTTCAAACGTTAAGGCCAATAATTAAGTGGCATTTCACAGAAATTGTTATTTACATAAAAATGAACAACAACAGCGAAAAATGAAATAAAATCAACCCATCACTTTCCTAGGTATGATAATATTGGAATGTTTTACTTCTTCAAAAGTATCAAATCATTATATTTTATATGGAATGACTAAAGAAAATATCAGAGCAAAATAGCATCATAAATGCTATGAAAATGTGCCAATATACCATCATAACCATTGGCAAAAGCCCATAATATGTAGACAGCGGAGAGTTCCACTATAATCATTTCTGCAGAATTAACCCATTCATGGAATCAATATGAGCTGCACCATGAGAACACCCGTTTTTTACATATGCGAAAACAAAGACGCAGATCAGCTGTGCAGTCATTGCAAAGCTGGTCATCTCCTGTGTTCGCTTCTCTAATAGAACGACCCCTTTCTTGACTCTTAAATTTCAAGCTTCTAGTCTGCCTGTGTACCAGTACAGGTCTGTTGGTGTCAGGCCTGTTAGAAATTGCTTTTCCATCAGATGACTTTCATTAGATGACTTTATTAAATTACAGTTGTGGCCGATTTATTGGTGGGTGCTTGACAAGCAATTATCAAAATGCGAAATACGAACATATTGTATGTATCTGCAATTGGTCTGCAAATGGGTTCAAACAGCGAAATTGTGATTGTTTATATTGCTTTTTAGCTAATTTCAAACAGAAATGAAAAATGCCAATATTAGCGAATATAAAAGAACAAAACTTATCGCTTTTTTCAGAATACCATAAATTATAATCGTCGGCTGAGTACTATACTGTTCTATCTCCATATTTGGGTCATATCAAGTGTGATATACCGTTGGGATCGGAATCAAAAGTTCTATCTCCTAGTGCAGTCAGATGCTGATATTTCTGCCTAGATTGTATGTTATTAACAGTTCTTTTATGTTCTATGTCCAAAATGGCCCGAAATCGTAATGCTGTACTGTTCTATCTCCATTTCGACCAATGCGATGTCTGCATTTGGAGTATTTCAGTCACATGACATTTTGGGTCACATGGTCAAATGCTATTATGTCATTGGTTCCATTCGGTATTGGACGAATTATATGATATCTAGGATACATGTACATACAATGAAGACATTTAAGGGTATGTTGAGATAAATAGATTTATAATGAGTATTCAGCCTTTAAGAAGGTACAAGTAGGCAAAGATCAGGAAAAGGCGCAATCAGAAAAAGATTCCCACTCCAAAAACCGAGGTGGGAAAAAACCAAACTAACAATCAGGTACTTATACCATGAAACATATCGTAAGCCGAATGAGCAGCTAATTTCACAATAGGTGACCACTCAGTTACCTTAACTTAACTAAAAATACTATGATAACATACATAAGGCGCCAACAGCACAAAAAATTTTTAAACACCAAGACATAAAACAAAAAGAACCACCCCAGAAGTATCGACTTGGAACGATCAGTAACACAAAGTTACTGGCGGGCTTAAACCGGTTTTACAGGTACCTAACCTCACCCTCAGCTTCTGCTTACTTTGGATAATTATTATATATTTTTATTGCACTTATAAACAAGAGAAAATGCTGCATTGCAAACTATGAAATCTGGGTCACCAAAACGTTCTACCTCCGGGTCATGAAAAAATAAGGACATTTTTTTATGCAAAATGTTCTATTTCCAAACACAAAATTCCTATTTGTTTTCCAAAATTACTTCATTTTCACCGATTTTTTTTTTTTTTTTTTTTTTTTTTTTTTTTTTTTTTTTTTTTTTTTTTTAATTAAGCTCATTTAGACAGAAAGACATATTCATAATGCATGTTCACTCTAAATATGAACATCTGGACCTTATTTGAGGGCCTCAAACCTTTGAACCCAATTTTCTCGAAATGTTGAAAAATGGAGATAGATAGAGGATATTCAAGTTTTTGGAGTGAATATGAGTTTTATTTCATTGAGTGAAGTGAAAATTTTTTATATTTCATGAGTGCCGAAGGCACGAATGAAATATATAATTTTTCACTTCACGAGATATAATAAAACTCATATTCACGACAAAAACTTGAATTTTCTTTTTATTATATTGCATGTAGTCATTGTTACGTTGCGCGCTAAAGCATATGACGTCAAAATCTTAAATGACGTCATTACGTTACGTCATTACGTCGCTATTGTGTGTGAACGTTCATTGCGTCAACAATAGCATAGATTATAAAATTCAGTTTTGTATAAATTAGAAATGAAACGGTGGAATCGTAATTTGCGTATTCCCAAATCTTATATTTTCACATGTGAAAATATAACTTTTTTATATTTTCACATGTGAAAATATAACTTTTTCAAATATTGGTTATATTTAATACATATTTCTCTATATTTCATCACTTGCCATATAATAAAACACTATAGCACTCAGCCGACGCATTATGCTGTGTGTACATGTACATGTACATGCTGGTATCATGAACTCAATGAGGGAAATCTAATAAAAGTCCATGATAGTTCGTCGAACATTGGCTTATCTACTGTAAAATTGCGTTTGGCAATTCAGGAAGAGAACAAAACGCGAAGAGGTAACCATGCCGTAACCATGCCTGCATGCACTTTCGCGGTTGTTTTTGGAAGTGTTCTCGTATTGAAAGTAATAGTTTGGAACTATTTGGGTGTCATATTTGACGTAATTTGGCAAAGGAAGACAGCAATACCAGCCATGAATTTACGAATGTTATTTGACGTCTTATGCGTATAAAGTGTAGCACGCAGGTGTCGTTTCTCGTTGTTGGTGAGTATTTACTTAACTGAGTTGCTTCAACTCAAGTGAAGATGTTATATTACAAGACATTTCGTTATCTTGATACAATGTCTCTCAGTTGGATTTTCTAATGTTAAAACGAATCGGCTGGATAGATAAAATGATGCTTCATTACGAAAACTTGCCCATGCAGTAAACAGAGATTTTTTTAGCTTAAAAAATGAAAATTTTCAGTAGAAAAATGTTGATATTTTTCTTACTTTTGCTCAAAACATAGATTGTGGGTACACGTTAGAACCGCCTCGCCGAGGCGGTTCTAACGAGTACCCACAACCTATGTTTTGGAGCAAAAATAAGAAAAATAGGTAAACCCCTACAAATCCCCCGTTTTACTATGTAAGAGTGGGGTTTAAGGGGGTATTCATTGCACGGACATGTTTTTCTGATGTAATATCTGAGCCAGAACACCAGTAAACTTCTCTTCTGGCCTTTATGGTCAGTCACAAAATAAATCTTCATCTGCTCTCTGACATAGAATGTGTCTGCTCTAATTTTTTAATTTGGCAAAATAACACTAAAGTCTTCGATTTTAAATTCGTGATTGTACAAGAAATCACCATTATTAATTTTCTCATAACTAAGCTTAATAATCTGATACTCAGAGATCGATAGGATGCCGAATGTTGGCACTGTCGGTCTCCTCATAGAAATCAAATTTAAATTATTCTTATCCTCCTTCAATTTCATTCATTGTCTTTTCATTTGGATTGTAACTGTTACAGTGAAAAATATTCCTTGCCAAACTATAAGGCTGTTCAGTTATGATCGTGTTCTTTTCGTTTTCGCTGAGGACGACGACACATTTCACCAAGAAAACATATCCGTGTAATGTATAACCCCTTATACCCCGCTTTTACATAGCGAAACTGGGGTATGCAGGGGGTATACCTAGTTTTCTTATTTTAGCTCAAAAACATAGATTGTGTACCCACAATCTATGTTTTGAGCAAAAATAAGAAAACTATCAAAAATTTTCTACTGAAAATTTTCCATTTTTACAAATTAAAAAATCTCTGTATATTGCACGGGCAAGTTTTCGTAATGTTAACAGTATAGGGCAATCTGGCTCATGTATACGTGCGCCCATAAAACCGCGACTTAATTTTTAACCGACCATTTTCACGGGGTCTATTCGTCAAGCCAATATGCTCGGGAGTTGTGCTGGTTAAGGTTTATTTAGTCAGGTGTTTCATTGTTTTCTTCATAAAATGAAACAAATATAGGAAGTTAGGTCAGCAATGTGCATTTCTTGAAGTGCAGTCTCTAGATACATATTAAAACATTAAATTAGCACTAACAAATCTTTGCAAAAGTTTGAGAAGCGATCTGCGACAATGTTCAAAGCTCATAAAAGCACGTGCCTTATCCGCGAGAAGATAAACTAGCGGTACATTTTTTATAAATTTGTCGACACACTTGTGATTTTGAGCAGACTGCTAAAGTTGAGTACACTTGTTGGTCTTCAATGATTTTTATATTCAAGAAATAACATGTCATTTTGCTTTGGATGAAGAACACCATGTAAACATGTAACGAATAAGAATAAAATGTAGGGGTGGTGTGAATGCAAAGCACAAAATCATGGGTTGTGAGATATTTTCAAAAATATGAAACTCTTAAGTTTTCGTTACTTTTGAGATTCGTTCATGATATGGACCCTTTTAACAGGCAATACCATATTGCAGTTGCACACATTTAACAGGCAATACCATATGTGCAGTTGCACACATTAAGACTTTCGTTAAATTGTTATTGTTACTGTAGATCGAAGAGTAATAGGCGTTATAAGCATTACAACTAGTTTGTACGATTAACAATGAAACTATAGTGTTTATGCCTAGGTTACATTTGCCCCAAATCATCATACGATTTTTTGTCTGTGATTTTCCCTACGATTTAAGACATCGTAGATGATCGTGAGCTACGACATATGTGTTAACAATTCAACGATTTCTTGCTCTGGTTTTCGTCGATGTTTTGAATCAGAACCGAATGGAGATCGTATGGAAATTGTCTTTAATTGGAAATCGTATAGAGCCCGTGCGATGTCCGCGGAGAGCCCCTATGATTTCTGACTGAGCCCTTGCGGTCTCCCTACGATCGTACGATCATCGAAGGGTCTCCATCAGCGAGCACACGACGTGTCTACGGGCTACGGTTTTCCGATGTGTAAAATTTATATAAGTGTAGACTATTACAAATTCGTAGAGCCTATGGAGATCGTTGGAACATCATAGGATCATCGTGCGGAACTGGACGAAAATGCCAAAATTTGCATCGTGCAATCATCGCAAGCTAATCGTAGGCCAAATGTAACCTATGCATTAGTCGTAGTAGTCATGGTTGTGATAATCAAGTTAGGTCGGAGGCAAGACCTAGGTTAAAAGTCCCATTCGAAACATTGGTGAAGCCAAGATTGAATCAACGATGATTGAATCAATCATTACAAAATAAGGTTTTCGACTCCACCTTAGCTGTTGACTGGGGCGTAAAGCATCAATTCAAACAAACAAACTTTTCAAAGGAGGCTTCTATGAACTACATGCTATCACGCACATGCAATGAAAATGTTGACTGGGGCGTAAAGCATCAATTCAAACAAACAAACTTTTCAAAGGAGGCTTCTATGAACTACATGCTATCACGCACATGCAATGAAAATGCACTAAAACACAATTGGAGTATAAAATGGGGATCGTATTAGAAAGAAGTGTCTTACTCGACCATTTACCGTTCAATGTATGTCACTTTTACGTCCCAGTTGACAATGGTTGAGTGATGTCGGGAAGGATTCAAAGCACCCTGTGTAGAACCAGATATATGGTGCATAAACGTATACGCCCGCCTACAAATACTTTGCTAAACATCACTTGAGCCGCGTCATGAGAAAACCAACAATGTGATTTCCAAACAGGTTCGACACAAACCGAGCTGTACAAACACAGAAGATGGCTAGAGGCCGAAAATTTTGGATTTAGAAAGTAGATGAATTGACCTAGCCGAGTGGCGAAAACAAAGGCGCTTATCAGCTTCGCAGTTACTGTGAAGCTGGTCTGCGCGTTTGTTTTGGTATATGCGAAATGTTTGTTTTCTCATGATGCAACTTATTCAGTATATTTTAGAGATGTCTTGCAATGTCATTTGTCCACCTGGTGTCTGTGTGCAAATTGTATACTCAATTATGTATATACCTGGACATTCTGATCCACAGATTTACTTTCCTGTCTCTACGTAACGTTCCAAGGAGCTGACTCTTTGAAAGCAACACATGTAAGGAACAAGGAAGATCAAAATGGCGTCATCAATTTTTCAAGGGTTCGCGTTATGCAACTCACGCCATAATTAGGAGGAACAATTTTATGTTTTGGGATGTGATGGATGATATCCTTGTTGAGCTTTTCAGCGAATATGTCTTTCAGCCACTATAAACAAGCTCAATTATTTAAAATTTGAGAGTGGCTTCGACTGCATAAACAATATGAGTACCTGGTACAGAGTCATTGAGATTGCACGTTCACCGTACTAAAGCGTCTTAACATTCACGGCCACCTGAAAAATGTGCTTATACCAAGATTTTTTATTTTGGACTCCCTTTCATGAAGCGATTTCGATTCCCAGGAATGTACGTACTGGTTATATTTATTTGTGGGTCGAATCGGACAATGTCCGGTGCATAAATCTTCAAAATATAGGGCAAACTTGTGAATCTGGCCGAAACTGTTATATCAAAACAGCCACGTATCGAAACTTTGAACATCAAAAACAAGTTTCCTATTGCATCTTCGCCACTCTAGTTTTGATTTCTAATAACGTTTGTAAATTCTCTTGAGACTGCACATCAGGATTTTATTCAAAATCAAAAGATAAAAAAGAAATCATGCAACTTACCTGTTCACCTGTCTACTCAATTTCTTTGTTTACATTCAATTTTTCACAACCACTACCGGAACTTGCTTATACCTGGACGACACCAGATCAAATAGGCTTAGAGAATAGACCCCGTGATTTTGGACAAACCGCGACATAACGTGTAATGTAATACCTCTTGCTTGACGCTTTGCTTCAAAATTGAGTCTGGGTTTAACTATTTGTATAAGGCTGTTGTTCTTACTATAAACAATCTAGGGGCAAACTCAAAGCTCTGACCTAAATCAGGTGTAGGGGTCGGAGCGGAGAGCGCGGGGTCAAAACCGGTGAACCACCGGCAGATTAGCCCACCACCGGCGGATAAGTCTGGTGGGCCACCGGTGGGCCACCGGCGGATTAGACCGGCGGGCCGCTGGCGGAATTCTTAACATTGACTTGCTCTGCTTGCTTCCGGCTTCCGGGAACTCGCCGGCGCACATGAACATCCATTATTCAAGAAATGAGCCGCCTCGTGAGAAAACCAACAATCTGCGTAGGCAAAAACAAAGGCGCAGATCAGCTTCGCTACTCGGATAGTACAGTTCCTCTTCTACTTAAATCCAAAATTTCAAGATTCTAGCTCTTTTTTGTGACTGTACATGTCGGTTTGTGTCGGACCTGGTCGGAAACCACATTGTTGGTTTTCCCACGAGGCGGCTCAAATAAAGATGGTCGTTCTCATTACTGGGAGACGAACGACTTATCAGGTGGTCGATCAACGAATGTTAAACTTTGCCTGGAGAAATAAACGTCCATTTATTTTTCATGGTTCGAGTGAATGAGACCCTATCCAAAATAACAAGTAGGTACTGGTACAACGGGAACATATGGTAAGCTCGGCCTGAAGGTGAACATTCCGTTTTAATGTTATTTTGTAAACATGTCCAGGCAAACGTCATTTTGGTTCCGTGTTCCGTTAACTAAACAGATAAAACGGGACAAAGCCGGTGCCGGTGAGGCGACAAACAATGTGACCACTGCGTCTGAACATAACTAAATATATCAGTGAACACGCACGCGAAAGGCATCATAATCCAGTTGCAATGGAAACAGATACTTGAAGACCGCACATTTGTCATTGAATAAAAGACAGATCATTGAAACCAAAGCTATGTGCAATAATTATAATTCCATCATATACGAATAATAGTTAAATTGATTTCGAAATGAAAAGCATGCTGAGCTTCTTTTGCATTTGGTTATGACTTTCTTGAACATTTCTCAATTAGTTAAAATTCTCAAAATGAAATATGGGGTCCTTTCCCGGCAAATCTATAATGAAAATGAAACGTTATTGTGATGGAAATCTAAAAACTGTTAACATTGTTTAATTTGGTATTTAATCTAAGGATATTACTTCATCAGGAAAACATGTCCGTGAAATAAATACCCCCTCAAACCCCACTTTTATATTGCAAAACTGGGGTATGCAGGGGTATACCTATTTTTCTTATTTTTGCTAAAAACATAGATTGTGGGTACAAGTTAAAACCGCCTCAACGAGGCGGTTCTAACGAGTACCCACTATCTATATTTTGATCAAAAATAAGAAAAATATCAAAAAATTTCCAATAGAATTTTCAATTTTTAGATCTGAAAAAAAAAAAAAAATCTCTGTATATTGCACGGGCATGTTTACGTAATGTCAACAGACAAGACAGTGTTAATGACATTCAATTGAAACATTCTTAGCTCGTTTTCTAGAGCCAGTCTGGAAAACTATATGCCAGTTGAATATTCTCTATAGGAGCATAATTATTTAGAATGATTAAAATAAAAGAAAGTCATGAATATATCAATTTCAAGAAATATGATTGAAAAATATCTTTATTTTTTATATATTTATATTTTATTCTATTTTAATACCTTAGGGAAATCGGATCGCATGAGACACTTTAATTGACCTGCTTTATAGAAACTCCAGTTTGCAAATTTTCCGAGGATTTTAGGACAACAAATTGACACCTAAACCATAGAGGCATGCTTAAGTTCCGAGATATTAGTGAAATAAATAGACATATTCGAAAAACAATGGAAATACGCTAAAATGTAACTTGCTACAGACAATTGGACAATTACATTTACAGGATGCCCACTGTTCTTGGTGTTTTTCACATTCTTGAAGCAAACATGAGTTTGCTGTTAAATCACAATGTAAAAAAAACATGTCTCATTGAATTTGGGAGCCAATACTCGTAAGGCGTATCATGAGAAAACCGCGTCATGTGCGGAAAAAAAGTTTCTGTTACTGCACGAATGATCAGCGCCTTTGTTTTCGCTTCACGGGATGCAGTGACTCTTCATCTTAAGACTGAATATTAGGTATCTCGTCTTTATCCGTGACGGTAGAGGCTGTTTTTGTCGGATCTAGTCTGTGATCCCGAAGACAAGTTTTCCAAGGACGCGGCTCATTCCAGTGTTTATGTCCAGGGTCCCGTTTGGGCAATTCATTAGTCTAAGAATTACAATTTGTGTTAAAGACGATTAAAAGTCTCACGTTACAAAACCTCACCAAGTAGTTTCATCATGAAATTGTGATTTCAGTTGGCCATTTTTCGAATTTGACGGATCCATTGTTGCGATATTGTAAAATAAGCAAAGTAATAAAATATTGTTCGGTCATGTCTTACTCCCATGAAAACCGGGTTGATTGTACAACAGCAGAATGTGTGATGCTAGAAAATAGGATACAAAGACGGAAATTAAGACTATGTACAGCACGCTTTTTTTCAGATTTGGGGTTCAAAATATTTCACTTTATGTTTTCTAAGTATAAGTACCTAATTGTCAATTTAGTTTTCCCACCTCTGGTTTTGGAATGGGAATTTCTTTCTGATTGTGCCTTTTTCTGATCATTGCCTATTTGTATTTATTCGTGTAAATGTAACAATTTGCCTGATATTAAACAAAATGTTTACAAAGGATTCTTGTAAATAATGTGTCCGTCATTATTAAATATTGGGTAAATTTGCTATTGTCAGATGTCTGTCAATAGCACATTTACCGAATATTTGCTTTCGACAGACGTCTGTCAATCGAAATAATTTATATTTGTGGAGGTATTTGAAACCGTCAGTTACATAATGCACGTGTTATTCACAAAACGATGAGTGTTGTATGTTATATAAGCAGAGCTAGCAATGTCAGAATTTCAATCGCTAATATGCCAAGTACAATGACCTTGTTAATAAGATAAGATATCATGTTGTGTGATAATTGCCTCCCCCTTTGGTATCTTCGTCAGAAATACAGAAATCTGATTGCAGCATATAACTTAATACTAGCGTATTAAAAGTTCAATACACCTTGTCGCAAAAGGAATCGAAATTGCCTTCGAATAGCGGTCTGCGATTTGCATGAAAATCTATGTCTGTATCTCATGGAGGCGGTTTTAAGTATTTTGTCGCTGCTTGGTTATAAGCTTTTATTTACATGTATGACACTCTAAAAACCGTCAGAAAAATATGTTCGCGTGAAATGTATACCCCCTTAAACCCCATTTTTATATAGAAAAACGGTGATTTGCAGGGGTGTACCTAATTTTCTTATTTTTGATCCAAAACATACATTATGGGTACTCGTTAGAACATTATCAAAACTCAAATTAAACATTACCAAAACTTTAATGACCTTTTATGAACTTGAAGTTTAGAATATGCATGTATACATCTAAATGAAAACCGCTTGCAACAAAGCATAAGCATACAATTGTAGATAGTATTAATATTGTTATTACTGTATGTGACCAAATAACTAATCCAGGTGATGCATGTGTATGCTCAAAGATACCCATGTTCTTTTTCAGTTCTGAGCTTTGTGTAAACACTAAGGTATCTTTCATGCCCTACAACGTATTGTCCCTCGAACATTCTACTTACGTGTACATGAAAATCAGACTTGAATTTTCGTAATGGTTCAAACAGTATGATTCGAACGTTACGTATTTGCCAGTGTCGCCCTGGCTTTTAATTGAGTCTTCATTGGGTTTAACTGAGTTGCTTTATTACAAACCCGAATAATTGGACTCGCGGCGCATGTTCTGAGCTGAGCGTATAAATCACTTGAGAGAGAGAGAGAGAGAGAGAGAGAGAGAGAGAGAGAGAGAGAGAGAGAGAGAGAGAGAGAGAGGAGAGAGAGAGAGAGTATCAGACTAATTTGCTGCAGGGAAAGTGCAATTATCAAATTACGAATCATAATCAATTGGATTGATTCTACATCAATTTTTAAATAATATTATAGCTCTTAACTTATTTTCTCTATCGGCTATCATTTATTATTTAGTAAAGATAAATGTTAAGTGTTGATGTGTTATGTCTGCCTACGAGATCTCAGGCTCATTGGCGTTCCATTACGAAAACTCGCCCATGCAATATACAGCAATATTTTCACCTTCAAAAAGGATGAACATTTCAATGCAAACAAATGATAAATTTAATATATTTGCTCAAAACATTTATTGTGGGTACACGTTAGAAGTGCCCACAACGAGTGCCCACAATCTATATTTTGGATCAAAAATCTGGAAAATAGGTATACCCCTGAACACCCCAATTTTGCTATATAAAAGTTAGGGTTAACTGAGTATGCATTACATGGACATGTTTCCATGACGAAAGATACATACATATAACTGCTATCGAATTACAAATTAAAGCCTGATGCTTCGGAAGCAGTGACAATATTAAGAATTTGCACGAGAGGAATGTGTTCCTCTAAAAATAGCGAAAATATTAATGCGAAAGGGGATGGGGAATACCGCGATCGAAATGGGATGGGCAATGCCGCGTTCTCTTCTATTTAAGCCTCATCAGTGTCCATGCAAATCTGGCAACATTTCTTATTAGTTTGCAAAATGCAACAGAACAATCGATACAAAGAATGGTATTATCCAAATTGAACCAAATATTTCAGAACACTGTAAAGAAATGAATCTAAATCGAGAATAAAAGACTGATTTCTCAGAATACCCTCGCTGATATCAAAGGACAAAAGAATGAAAATATAATCTGCACAGTAGAAAGGCCAAACAGGCAAACATTACGAAAACAAAGATTCAAAAATTTCAAAGATTCAAAATTTAATCTGCATGCAATCCAAAACATACAGGATTATGACAGAAACATATAACATACATACAAGATGAAAAATGACAACTACATGTACACTACATTTACAGTACATTTGCATTCTACGATGTACAAAACTATACTATGAATATATGCCCATATAATATAAAGAATTTTTTTCAGCTCAAAAATTGAAAATTTTCAGCGGAAAAATTTTGTTATTTTTCTTATTTTTGCTCAAAACATAAATTGTGGGTACACGTTAGAACCGCCTCGCCGAGGCGGTTCTAACGAGTACCCACAATCTATGTTTTGGAGCAAAAATAAGAAAAAAAGGTATACCGCTGCATACCCCAGTTTTGCTATATAAAAGTGGGGTTCAAGGGGGTATACATTACACGGACATGTTTTCCTGATGATACAAAGACTGAGGCATCGAATGTTTTTCATTGTAGAAAACAAACTCAAAACAAAATTGCATGATTTGGATGGATGCCTTTTGTAAATTTGGTATCATATTCTATCATATGCATGTGTAATCTTGTATGGCTCAGACCAAGTTTCAAATTAAATAACAAAATGCCATAAAATTTCACATGAATCTTGATGAGCGATTTATGATTGCTGCATTTAAATACAACAAGCAGATGACATACATATAAAAATGTTTAACATCACGATAACATGTCCGTATAATGTATAACCCCTTATACCCCACTTTTATATAGTAAAACTGGGTTTAACAAAGGTAACCCTATTATTATTATTATTATTGTTCCAAAACATAGATTGTGGGTACTCGTTAGAACCGCCTCGCCGAGGCGGTTCTAACGTGTACCCACAATCAATGTTTTGAGCAAGTATATTAAGAATATTAAAATGAAATTTTCAAACTTTGCTTCTGAAAAAAATCTCTGAAAATTGCGTGGACATGTTTTCGTAATGGTAAACCCTAACCACCACTGCTATGAAAATAAACACTCGCAATAAAAAAAAAATGCTAATGACAAAGTCTTGTAAATCAATGCTTTATTTGTTTATGAATACAACGTGGACTGTTACTCGAGAGGATCTTTATTCGAAAATTGATGTAAAACGTCGTTTCCGGTTGAATATGAAACTCACAATTTATTCCGGATAATGTGAGATTCTAGCGTTTTTCATTAAAGATGCATAAATGATTTGCAAACATGTAAATTGATATGAATGCTCTTGTGCAAAATAAAATGACAAAATTCTACAAATTATACACAATTTAGTTCCAGTTCTATTCCCACAGGCGGCATCGTGTTGTGTCCTTGAGCAAGACACATAAACTCCCTACAGTACTGGTTAAACCCAGGAAGCGTTGGCTACGTCCCGACATGACTGAAAAATTGTTGACTGGAAAGTTAAGCCTCAGTAAAAACAAACATTTTAGTTCCTAAACGTGTGACACGTAACGGATGAGATAATCATTAGGTATTATTTGGAATTAATTGACTCAAACACATTCACTGTTGAATCGAATTCAGAATTGAACTCCCTATGCATGTACATGTATATACATGTACATGTACATGTACAAGCAGATGTAAATGTATATACAAGTACATGCAGATATGCACATACAGACAGAAAAAGAACTAAAATGTTTCATAAATGACTGATATAAAATGACTGACTATAGTAATATGAAATTGAGACACTCGCTCGCCATCGCTGCTGGTATGACTGCAAGTTAAATACTCGCTTTCTACTCAGAATAAAACGAGTCATGTATTCAAACTACAAATGCAAAAATGCTAATTCAAAAGTCTTGCGTTACAATACGAGATGGCACTAGCATCTCCTAACCCGACCACGCAAATCAATGCATTTGAGAACCACTATCTGACACTAAAACAAATTGTCCAATCATTACGAAAACATGCCCATGTAATAAATAGATTTTTCTTAAATTGTAAAAATTGAAAATTTTCAGTAGAGAATGTTTGATATTTTCTAATTTTTGCTCAAAACATAGATTGTGGGTACACTTTAGAACCGCCTTCTAACGAGTACCCACAATCTATGTTTTGGAGCAAAAATAAGAATAGGTATACCCCTGCATACCCCAGTTTTACTATATAAAAGTGGGGGTTTAAGGGGGTATTCATTGCACGGACATGTTTTCCTGATGTGATGTACCAACGAGATTTATTCAGTTCTATTCCAGACAGGATTTTAACCAGTGTAAATGTCAATTAAATGCATTTGTTTTAAAACGTAGTGTTTAGACAGAAGGAAAACAATAATTCGAGTAAGTTGACAAAGAAATCACCGGCCAAGACTGGCATTTTTCAAATTATTTTGTATGAAATGAACCGAGCACTAGAAATAGGTGTCCAACGCATTTTGTGTTAACAATTTAGGTCTACTAAGAAATAAAAATAAAACTGAGATCCTTAATGAGCAGTGAGCATATTAGTTGGGAAAGGAGATAGGCCATACCGCGGATTCGGCTACTTAAGCCTCTTCAGTGACCCTTTAGATCCAAAGAGAAATATCACCCTCGTAAGAGAAATACTGTAATTTTGCAACTTTCAACATGATAGTCGATACAAAAGACACGTATTATCCAAACAGAGCCAATATATAAAGCGGTGTTCAGAAAATGAATCTGAAACCAATAATGAATATGATTTCTCAGAATACCCCCACTGATCTCAATGGGTCAGAAGGAAAAAAATATATACTCTAGTATACAGAAGCTTTATAAATGAGCTCGGATCCAAAATGAGAAATGAGATATAGAATACAAAAACCTTAGTCAGTTCTATGTACGAAGAGAAATCCGTCACGCAGTCATTGTTCCGAAATGAATTGACACATATGACACAACAACAATGGAGGTCAACGTCCAAGAACAAAATGCAAATATCTCCTTATCCCCAGGGTAACTGATTTGTAATTGCTTTGAATGCCTGAGCATGTACTGGATAACGGGTTTAGTTGAACCATTCACACATATTGTGTAGATATTTTAGTATTTTGCAGGAGATTCTGATACGCTCCCTGTGCCAGAAAGAAGATCAAAGCATGCCCAAAGCTATTTATAAACGAGCAAATAAAGTTGTTTTGTACATTATATATTGTACATGTATATTCATACTTTAGCCTTTCTGGTTTACCTCTGGTGCTGATGATTTGAAAAAGAAACTTGGCCCATTTAGATAATACTAGTCTAAGCATCGACTGCCCTGTTGAGTTGCAAAATTTCAGTAATTCTCTTTGGCTCCATGTTGCCAAATCTAAAGGGTCACTGACAAGACTTTTATAGTCGAAACCGCGGTATGGCCCATCACTTTTTTCATTAATGTGTTCACTGCTCTTAAAGGATCTCAGTTTTAATTTTTATTAAATAAGCCGCCTCGTGAGAAAACCAACAATTTGCATAGGCGAAAACAACATTTGTGCCGCCCCATGGGAAAACCAACAATCTGCATAGGCGAAAACAAAGACGCAGATCAGCTTCGCGGTAGCCGCGAAGCTGATCACGCCTTTGTTTTCGCTACACGGGTAGTACACTTCCTCTTCTTCTTAAATCTGAAATTTCAAGCTTCTAGCTCTTTCCTGTGACTGTACAGGTCGGTTTGTGTCGGACCTGGTCGGAAACCACATTGTTGATTATCCAACGAGACGGCTCAAATAACAAACTAAGATGCAACGTAAAATAGAATGCACTGAAATTGATATATTTAGACACAAATCCAATCCCGGACACTATGCGGGAAAGAAAGTCATTACGAAAACATGCCCATGCAATATACAGAGATCTTTAAAGATGTGAAAAACGAAAATTTTCAGTAGAAAAAAAAATGATATTTTTCTTATTTTTGCTCAAAACATAGATTGTTGGTACATGTTAGAACCGCCTCGGCGAGGCGGTTCTAACGAGTACCCACAATCTATGTTTTGGAGCAAAAATAAGAAAAATAGGTATACCCCTGCATACCACAGTTGTTCTACATAAAAGTGGGATATACCCCTGCATACCCCAGTTTTTCTACATAAAAATGGGGTATAACGGGGTATTTATTATTTATTTCACGGACACGTTTTCCTGATGATAGAACAAAAATCACAAAAACGTTAGAACATGTAATCAAAACAAGATGGCTAGCTCTTTCCCAACAAGGTAGACATCCAGCTAGCATCAACCAAATACAAAGTGAACGACTTAGAGAACAACATAATTGTAAACATTATAAGAAGAAAATATGATGATACATCACAGAAGAACCTCTACTTGCTTTAGACACGTTTCCTGTGCCATGTAGCACGTGTGTATGTCTTGTTAACCATATTAGAATCTCATACCATATAAGAATCACAAATGCATATCAAGCCTAGTTTCCATTAACCTGCAGACAATTTTTCTTTGACAAAGTATGTTTGTCGCAGAAAAATATGTTCGTGCAAATTCAATTCTGAGGCGAACTGTCATTGTCAAATATCTGTGACAAAGGTGAGCGAGCTAAGTAATATAAGTAATCTTTGCTATGTGTTAACGCAAACTCATTGCCAAAGTAATCGTCGTCATAGAATAAATTGTCCGTGGAAACAATGCTTAATGTTCTAGATACCTCGGCAGTGTGAAAAATATCAAACACTAATTCTTTTAGAGGATCCCTTTTGTTTATGTGAAAGCGCAAACAAAATTGATTGATGGTCATAAGAGGATACGTTTGGAGTATGATAATGTTTAATTATTCATGTTTTATTTATTCAGATTAATAGGAATAATAATTTAATAACAGAGGTAAACCTTAATGCCATAGGGCGGTGATCTCAATTATCCGCAATGCAATAAAATCAAAGCGGTTACTCGCACTGAGTAACGGTCACTGAGTAGATAGCCTATCGTTGGGAGAAAGAGTGTGACAGATTTGTGAATTTAAGTGTTCTATGAACTTATAGTGTTAACCCATATTTGACGAATGGATTCTCCCATCACTATCAATTGGATGGGTCCACTTTCAGTCTTAGGGGTGTTTGGAGTGATTTTAAAAATTTATTCAATTTTTCGATGAAATTCCTATAAGCAAACAGAATAGCCCCAGATGGGACGCCGCGTTCTGCGGCGTCACATCTGGGGCTATTCTGTTTGCCCATGTCCCATAAAAGGGACGCCAGGCTTAAATGAGTTAAGATCGTCTTTGGAAACAATAAATCGACTTTGGGTAAAATACTAGTTATGGTTTATTTGTGTCAGAAACCAAAAATATACATGTACGAGTTCGCATATGTTTTCGTAACTGAATATTCTAAACTTTCTTATAAATATAAATCGAGCGCCCTACAGGTATAAGTTTTTCTTCTTTTTTGTATCTTTGAAACTCAGACACTTTTATTAATGTTTTAATCTTTGCCAATACGGACGAATTAACATTGTCGGGCAGGCATATTGGGACTTGTTAGACATAAGCCTATGTTCATGACCTCTTGTTCAACCACTCTGATACATGTATCTTAGCGCAGATCTGACAAAAGGGATCTTCGGACATTCAAAAACATTTTATGCTTTCACAATTGAAAAACTATCTAAATTTGGAATATTTGGCGTGCTCTTACATTTATGCCAAACCCCGAAGACCGGTTTTCTCGCATCGCGGCCCATGTTGAAAACGGGAATAAAACTCGTATTTTAGGCGTGCAGCAAATCAAAATGCTTATAATTATCAGTTTCCGAAACAATACCTGAAGATGTTATGCTTTTGGCCAGTCTTTCGTAATATGTCTGCTATTTGTTTATGATTGTTCAACTTTCCTGGCCATTGCTTACGGAAGACAGCAAGTTAATTCTACCAAAATAAGAAATATTGCAACACAGAGAGTCACAGCAAACCCAGTGTTGCCGTATTGCTATCTCAGCCATCTGGCTCTTCGTGCGTGTTGTAGCATTTTCCTGTGATGGTTGATGCTGTCTTTCTTTCCATTTGTAACTTTAGGTATATTTATATAAATTCCTCTGTTTTTTTCTTGATATATTTTTATTTCCTCATGCCCTATTATTTCTTCATGCCCTGTCAGACGTCTGACTTTTTGGACTTTTATCTACTGTTCATTAAGAAGTGCTATGTCTCAGATCACTTAACTGCGTCTAACAAGATTACTGCTTCTGAAGTGTGGCTTATGGATTGATCTTTCAATTTCCCACGGGGACGTTACGTGCTTATTTGTCGTAATGGATGTTTGTTTTGTTGCTTCTTTATGATGTAACGCTAGTTTCATGAAAATAAAGGTACAATATGGTTACGAATAATTGTGAGACAAATAACGAAAAATACTGGGCCAATGTACCTTAAAAGAGATAGTTGCTAAATATGTTCTTTTTGAAAGGGTATCTAATTGTAGTTTTTTACCCGCCCCCCCCCCTCCGCCGGAATTTTAATGGTTTTTACTTCGGCTCTGATTGCACAAGTTCCTGATCATTGCTTACGTTTTGCCAGTACATGTATTATTAACTCATTTAAGCCTGGCGTCCCTTTTATGGGACATAGGCAAACAGAATAGTCCCAGATGGGACGCCGCAAAACGCGGCGTTCCATCAGGGGCTATTCTGTTTGCTTAAAGACTTTTCATCGAAAAATTGAATAAAATTTAAAAATCACTCCTGAAGACCCTAAAAATGACAGTGGACTCACCCTAATGATAATGATGGGAAAATCCATTCGTCAAATATGGGTTAAATTAGTGCATGATAATAACTGCATGTCTCATGTTGCGTGCGAACCATTTGAGCCTCCTCGTGGGAAAACCAACAATGTGGGTTCCGAACAGGTCCGACACAAACCGGCCTGTACAAGCACAGAAAAGAGCTAGAAGCTTGAAATTTCGGATTTAAGTATGTACACTGATATTGCATGGAGATACTCATTGTAACATTGCAGTATGTAGATTCTGTCCATGGCGTGTGTTTAAACATACCTATAATCGGTTTAGATTCATTTTCTAGTACATTTGGTCACATTTATTACAGTCTTTGTGTCGACTATCGTGTTGCGAAAGATGCAAAATTACAGTATTTCCCTTTGGCTCCATGCTGCCAAATTTATAGGGTCACTGAAGAGGCTTTAGTAGCCGAAACCGCGGTATGGCCCATCCCCTTTCTCATTAATGTGTACACTGCCCTTAAAGGATCTCTGTTTTATGATTATTTATAATCATAGTAAAGGATCTCAGTTTTATTTTCATTTATAATGGTAAGCCATTCAAAAGCACACAGTAAAGTACGCTGTTGGTGGGCTTATATTTATTTACTGCCAATAATGAACAATTTCCGTTTCTAAATGAGCAGCTTTTGTCAGTATGGAATACAATAGAAACAACGTTATTTTACGTGCCCAAAAATCTGATTTGTATCAAATAGTATTTTATAATGCATAAACTAAACATGGAAGTCTTTTGTTTTTTCAACTTGAGTGGGCTGACTCACAGGATACAACAGCAAATCTATTCAGAATTTTTCGGTAGACTTCTTGTATTTCAGGAACATAATATGAGAATTCAATTGTTCAGTATTGTTGAAATTCTCGAGGAAGTTCTGCAGCTTGTATGCCAATTAGTGATCAATCGTTCTTATAATTTGGTAAAATCTAGTCGGGTATGCGCGTGTAGTCACCATTGGTTACTGAATAAAAAATAGAGATTAGATAGATACATAACGAAAACATGTCCATGAAATGTATACCCCCTTGAACCCCACTTTTATATAGCAAAACTTGGGTATGCAGGGGTATACCTATTTTTCTTATTTTTGCTCCAAAACATAGATTGTAGGTATTCGTTAGAACCGCCTCGCCGAGGCGGTTCTAACGTGTACCCACGATCTATGTTTTGAGCAAAAAATAAAAAATATATATAAAAAAATCTACTAAAAATTTTCAATTTTTAAAACTTAAGAAAAGTCAATCAATTTAATGGGTGTGTTTTCGTAATGGATACAGCAGATAGGTCTGTCGGTAAGTCGGTGGGTAGGTAGGTCGGCAAGTAAGTATGGAAGTAATTATAAGCCAACTCATTATTCTAGAGACCGATATATACATGTATACGTGTACTTTAAATCAAATCACATCATCAAACAGCTTTAAATCGTAGAAAACTGAAATCTTTGAAAATTATGTTTGTTGATAACAGTGAAATGAAAGGTCTTATTAATCATCGTGTGACAAAACTTATTATTCATGTATGAGTAATGCCTCGTTTCCAAAGACAATTTTTCTTTGACAAAGTATGTTTGTCGCAGAAAAATATGCTCGCGTAAA
Organism: Rugalucina vietnamica; assembly: GCA_964017185.1. NCBI lineage: Eukaryota > Metazoa > Mollusca > Bivalvia > Lucinida > Lucinidae > Rugalucina > Rugalucina vietnamica. Next base: position 21,715,451 of record OZ024882.1, read on the forward strand.
TTAAATTCTGTGGCAAAGTTTCATTGCCAAATATCTGTGACAAAGGTGAGTGAGCTAAGTAATATAAGTAATCATTGTTGTGTGTGGACGCAAACTCATTGCCAAAGTTTCTGTGACAAACAATCTTCGTCAAAGGAAAATTGTCCGTGGAAAACAGAGAGATGCAAGTGATGAAATTAAAATAATACTAAATGATTTTATAAATGGCAAAACAGGCAATGCGACTACAAGACAACTATTGTAGAAACAAACTAACAGAGCACAATTAATTGAGCAAAACCTAATTCACAACATTTGTGCCGCCCCATGGGAAAACCAACAATCTGCATAGGCGAAAACAAAGACGCAGATCAGCTTCGCGGTAACCCGCGAAGCTGATCAGCGCCTTTGTTTTCGCTACTCGGATAGTACACTTCCTCTTCTACTTAAATCCGAAATTTCAAGCTTCCAGCTCTTTTCTGTGCTTGTACAGGTCAGTTTGTGTCGGACCTGTTCGGAAACCACATTGTTGGTTTTCCCACGAGGCGGCTCATTTGGTGTTTGTGCGGTAATGGAATCGCCAACACTGTTCAGATTGGGGGATAATTTGATCAGTTGTATCCATTATAGAACAGCACTTCGGTAATGGTTTTTCGTGTTTCTTTTTCTGTTACAACAGATAGAAGAATGATAAGGTTGGATGTTCCAAAGACCAATTTGTCCGCAAAATTTGTCACTTGTTGCAGATGCATGTATATCCATCCCATCGTCAGTTCAGGGATCTCCATCGTCGGGTAGCTTACTCAATCTGTGAGTCCTCGTTTTTGATTCACCATGGTGTTTATCATGATTTATTGTTTGTCCATGATGATTTATTGACTAGCTAGAGATTCACCACGAGGACCGAACAACTAACTAAATGTTGTGGACCACTGCAGAGGCTGAGGGTTAGGTTAGGTACCTGTAAAATCGATTTAAGCCCGCCAGTAATTTTATATAACTGATCGTTCCAAGGCGATACTTTTGTGCTGTTGGCGCCTTATGTATGTTATCATATTTTTAGTTAAGTTTAGGTAACTGAGTGGCCACCTATTGGGAAAATAGCTGCTCATTCGGCTTACGATATGTTTTCATGGTAAAAGTACCTGATTGTTTATAATTTTTTCCCACCTCGATTTTTGGAGGGGGAATCTTTTTCTGATTGCACCTTTTCCTGATCGTTGCCTACTTGTACATTTTCACTTCATATTCTCAGCAGCTTCCTTGCAGACATTCGAAGAGTATTGGGCTGAAATAACCAAGCTATTTACGTGTATTTATTATGGCGTTGAACACGCATTAAAGCTACGAAAACAAAAACATATTTTAAACTATTGAGAATAAATTCTCCAGGATATCAAACCTAATCGCAGTTAACATGATTTATGTCCTCAAGAGTCCACGGCGCCCGATTCAAGCAAGTCAGTGAAATGCTTCACAGTTATCTTCCACGGTTAAGGAGCCTGTTAAATCGCATGGGAATGTGAATTCAATAACACTGCAAGTAAATTGTCTCAAAGCGCCATTTAAAGATTACAAGCATTTGGAAACGCCATAAAATTGTATAATCCAACGCTTTGTAGAAACGTTTAACATCGACTGAGATATAAATAGCAATTTATTTTCCATTTTCTGGTACTGAAATCTTAGAAAGGTACAAGTAGGCAAAGATCAGGAAAAGGCGCAACCAGAAAAAGATTCCCACTCCAAAAACCGTGATGGGAAAAAAACTAAATTAACAATCAGGTACTTATACCATGAAAACACATCGTAAATCGTAAATCGAATGGGCAGCTATTTTCCCAATAGGTGGCCACTCAGTTACCTAAACTTAACTAAAAATATGAAAACATACATAAGGCACCAACAGCACAAAAAACTAAAGAACCACCACAGAAGTAGACATTTTCAAGGCATGTGTAGAAAACTGAACATGTCTCTAAGTCAAAGTCATTGGTAAAAAGACGTTTCCATTCTTTACCTGAAAGGTTCTACTGTTGCATCTAAAGAAACAAAAGTTACAAATACTAACATGGGAGGTTGGGTGAATGCCATAAAATACCATTATGTTAGTCTATTAATTAGCTCATTGAAAGAGGAATCGCCTAGAACATAATCAACTAAAAGCAAATTTAGATATATATTTTATGTCCCCAACGCCAATTTCAGCATTGTTTTTAAATTTCAAAACTGTTGTATTCTTGTTTTAATGTATTTTGTTCTGAATAGTAGCCTAACACATACTTTGTTGATATGCAGTAATCGTCAGCCTGTTTTTGCAGGATAAAATTAAACTTTCCAGGAACTTCTGAAGTTTCATTGCAACGATATTGAACCAATGCGGCACTGAATCATGTCAGGCATGAGAGCTGTCTGTTCAGTTATTCAGTGACACAAATTCCAATTGTATTATTAGAGTGTGTTTAACAAGATCACTTGAACCATGATAAATAACGCGAGGATCAAACGCCTGTGGCATGTTTATCGAAAATGACATCCGGCAGTTTGTACAAAGCCTAATGGTTAGAATCATTGATCTCTGTGCAATACAGATAACTAAATGTAAAGTTACAGAAAAGTTTTTGTACATACATATGGTAAAGATAGCATAGACACTGCCCCCAGTAATTTTATATTATTGATCGTTCCAAGGCGATACTTCTGTTGTGTTCCATTTGTTTTATGTTTTGGAGTCGATTTTTGTGCTGTTTAAGCCTTGTGTACGTTTTCATATTCTTATTTACGTTCGGGTAATTGAGTGGCTGCCTATTGGAAAATAGCTGCTCACTCGGCTTACGATATGTTTTTAAGTATAAGCACCTAATTGTCAATTAAGACTTTCCGACCTCGGTTTTGTAGGGGGGATTTCTTTTCCTGATCATTGCCTACTTGAACTGTTGAATATTGAAAAGTGAATTTAACAACTTATGTCTTACTTCAATTTCTATATAAATGTACATTTATATACATTATCATTATAATATTAAATGCATAATAGATTTAACCAGAACACTAATGGTCCTGTAAACGCTCACCTGAGATCTGGGATATATACCAATAAACCTGTTTGACTCTTATGTTCATATAGCAATTACGTGTATATAGCCCCAGAGCAGGGGCAGATACACCGCTGGAGTCAATTTTGTTTTCAGAATTATAAAAATTCTGTCCATTTTCCCATTTCTTTAAAGTTTTTCCCTTCGATGATATTTTAACAGTTTATTGCATAGACAACATAAGCTGACCTTGCCGAAAAATGGGTCAATGTCATCACATGGTCATAAAATTTTATGACCATGTGATGACATTGACCCATTTTTCGGTGGTATAAGCAAAACTATGAACAATATCTTTTTTTTCCAGTGAACATGGTGAAGTTGCCGCGTTGATCCATTCTTCCTAGTCAACATTTTGTCGGCGGACCCCGTGGCCGAGCAGTTAAGAGCACTGTTTCTTAATCACTCGATCATCTCACCGCTGTGTCTGGTGTGGGCTCGAGCCTCGCTCTGGCCACATGTGAGACAAGCCAAGTTCTGCTTGCGGGTGTGTCAGGTGTTTTTTCTCGGGGTTCTCCCGTTTTCGTCCAACCTACTGATTGGCCCGTCATATGAACTGACACAATCTTGAAAGGGACGTAAAATTGAATCAAAAAAAAAAAAAAAAAAAAAAAAAAAAAAAAAAAAAAAAATTCAGACGAGTCATAAAATTGGCATAACAGGGCAACATTTGCTCTTTTTGTGATCTTCAGTTATTTCGAGCTCGAATACATGAAATACAATTCAAAGAAAGGCTAGACAAGCATTTTTACTCCAGTGCACAATCGGAAACCCAGTGCTTTAAAGGCTAATGCATTGCTCCAAAGAACCATCATTGTCGTCAAAGGTACCAATTAAGACTTTAAGTGGCGTCAGAATTGTCATCATACTTGGTAAAAATCAACATTATTTGTTAGGCTGATGATAGATTGATACATAAATAATGGAACCAATGCTTCTGAAATGTTGTAATAATCCTTGGATATGGCATTACGAAAACTTTCTCATGCAACAAACAGAGATTTTTTCAGCTGTAAAAACTGAAATCAGAAAACAATATGATATTTTTCATAATTTTGCTCAAATTATACATCGTGGGTACACGTTAGACTAAATTGTATTTCATGTATTCGAGCTCGAAATAACTCAAGATCACAAAAGAGCAAATTGTGCCCTATTATGCCAAATTATAGATCGTGGGTACACGTAACGAGTACCCACAATCTATGTTTTGGACCAAAAATAAGAGAAATAGGTTTACCCCTGCAAGCCCCAGTTTTTACTATATAAAAGGGGGATTAAAGGGGTATACATGTCACGGACATGTTTACTTGATGGGATATGTACACAAAGCAGGAATTAGTGTTTTGATGGTTCATATTCAGACAACATTTTCTCTCGCCCCTTTGGATATTGATCCGTCGTAGACGGTTTTGTAAACGGAAATAAGAAAATATAAGTATGCAGATCTTGCGGTCATAGTTTCGATGAAAAACAATAAGATACTATTCCTACTGTTATTTTAGGCGAAAAATGTCTTGGCCTATTTTGTAATTTCATCTCGTTTCGAAAACATTCGAATCAAGAATGATCTCATTTTTCTCGAAAGGACAATAAATGTCAAACAAATTCGTTGAAGTATTTATAGCGCAGATAGTAATATGAAAAATAGCCATGCATTAGGAGCAATATATATTTTATTTAGGTGTGAAAGACCATAATTTTCCGTTGAAAAAAAAACAACAACATGATTTTCATATCTTAAATCAAAACAAATAATGTGCGGACCAACAATCTATGTGATGAGCTAGGTACACACATACTCCTGTGCATACCGGTTTCATATGTGTAAAACGTGGGGTATAATTGGGTATATCATACGGACATGTTATCCTGATGCTAATTGCCAGCTGATTTCCATATGGTAGCTTTGTGGCTGCATTTGGTTGTATTTGTATAAACATTTAAGCCTCTCTTGGGGCAATGTAATGAAGACAATCAGATTTCAATTCTATAAATGCCAGATTGTCATGGACAATAAATAATTATCAACTCATAAATCGAAAACAACAATAACAACAGCAACAAACTTAGATATTGATGCTTATGAAAAATTGGGCTCACTGTAGTCTTGACTTATATAAATGGATGCTAAAAGGGGATATTTCCTATTATAGTTGTTTAAAAGATGGTCGCTCGTGAATGAAATTGTGTGATTCTCGCATAGCTCTTTGTAACTTAAATATCGAAAGTTTAGTATTAAAACCTTAAACCACACGTGACCGAGTGGTAAAGAACACAGATTTCATACCCGCTACAAATCGCACTAGACATATTGCAACTGAACAGTCAGTAATAAATAGCTTGGTGGGTAGCATGCTGTACAAGAACTGTTTTTCTTAAGTAACGTAATGATTTAGAAGACGAATGTAAAAGCTTAAGAGGCACTAAAAAGTCATCCTAAAATAAGGTAGGTTTTGCACACATTACTAATATTGGCTTAAAGGTTATACGTAAAATAATGTAGATGACGTTGAAATTCAAAGAATCGCTTCACTTCAAAACCATGGAGACTGATTGTCTGTGTTGATTTGTCAACGGTTTTATCCAGTAAAAGTTTACAAGACAATACTTTAATACAAACCAGCTATACACATGTCTAGTAGTGCGTCTGATAGCGCGTATATGTGAATTACTAGAATATATTTTGTAAGATAAGGTACTAAAATTATAAATACATCTTATCAACCATATTGTAAAATGTACAAATATAAGCATTTATTAAACGACATGATCAACAATACAATACCATCAAATGTAATCAAATTTTGCAGCATATTTGTACAAAATCAGGATAAAATCAAAGACATATAGATATCCAACCGAAAAGCAACCATCACCGTTTATTGTACGAGTTGCATTCAAAAGCTTATGTTTTTCGAAACATTAAATATCTGGTTCAATCTTAGCCTGGCGCAGTAACCGTATTTCTGGCGCAATAGCTGAATGAAGACGTGAACAACTGTCAATATGGTGACACTTTTACCGTCTGCAAATAATACGATTTAGAATTTTAAGACAATGTCTTAAATCCTCAAACGCCGGAATCTTTTAAGCCCAATGACAACTATTGATTCGGAGATTAAAATGTGCCCCGTGTTTTATTTTCCTTTTCCAATTCAATACGACGGCACTTTAAACCTGATTAGATGCAACCGTGAAGAAATAATATGAGCCGCTGCATGGGAAAACCAACAATCTGCATAGGCGAAAACAAAGGCGCAGATCAGCATCGCAGAAGCTGATCAGCGCCTGTTTTCGCTACACGGATAGTGCAATTCCTCTACTTTCTAAATCCAAAATTTCCAGCCTCTAACCATCTTCTGTGACTGTACAGACCGGTTTGTGTTGGACCTGGTCGGAACCCAAATTGTTGGTTTTCTCACGCACAGGCTCATATTGTAGTGCTGCTGAGTAGATATGCATGTCATCAGTATTTAATCCCGACTTAGACGCTAGACTTATAAAAAAAAGCCCTAAAATGTCTCCCCGTACATCATCCATAGTGCAGATTATATCTTCCGTTTGTTCCTTTGAGATCAGCGAGGATATTCTGAGAAATCAGAAAATTATTATCGGTTTAGATTCAATTTCTAACCAACCTTTAATATATATTATTTTGGTCCCATTTTGATTATACTAGTCTCTGTATCGACTACCCTGTTTAAACATGCGGAATTCTCTTTGGCTCCATGTTGCCAAATCTATAAGGTCACTGAAGAGGCTTGAGTAGCCGAAACCGCGGTATGGCCCATTCCCTTTCTCATCATTATGTTCACTGCTCGTAAAGCGGATCTCAGTTTTATTTTAATTATTTATTATATAACGACCCAGGTAGTACCATATTCGAATATATCCTAAACACGTCGAATTAATTGACAAAGCGTAAGTATTACAGGGACTTAAATATGAAAATATGTAATGGCCAGGAACTAAAATGGCCATAACACACATTTGTTTGCAGTCTAAATTGAAATTTACTTTTACATGTACCACTAAAAGGTTTGATACAAAAAGAATATCGAAAGCCGAGGAAACAGCGTTTTTCGCAAAAAATGACCACCACGCTGCTTTAACCGAACCAAATATAACACACGCGTGCGCACGCACGCAACACGCACACTTAATAAATTGAACTTACTGAAACTGACATCAAAACAACAAGCAAAACCAGTTGATTGGATTTGTTTTGCATACAATAATTGGGCAAACTGACATCCTATATTGCATTTCCGAGGATAAATGTTCAATTAAGTTTTAATGTGACTTGTGTATTTACTTTCATCGTTTTATGTTGTATGATTAACTGTTGCCTCCTATAATTGCATGAAAACAAACAGTCACGGTACAGAAAATGTCTGCGTTCAGTTGCTGACAGTAAAATATGTACAAATCAGCCCGTTAAGCTCCAAGCACTCATTTATAAAATAATATGTAGGACACTAAACTTGATGAAAGTTTGTTTTGAAAAAAAAAAAAAAAAAAAAAAAAAAAAAAAACAGTGATCGGACTGTGTTGGTATTGAAAAGAAAATCAGCATATGTCAGTTTATATATGAACAAAACAAAGTTGCTTATGATACAGGCATATTTGTATTATGGCTACGTAAAATATGTATCAAGGGACAAACATCTGTCACGAGACAATTTTCATCTTTAAATTATTATAAATGCCATATATGCAGTTAATTGTTTTTGAAGACAATCTAAATAAAATATAAAGGTGTTATCTTTTGGAATCAGTTAAAACGTTCAAAGGGATGTACAGCTGTAGTATGGGCCATATTGCGCAATTTCGGGTACTGTTTCGATTTGGATTGACGATATTGTTGTTTGTTTGTTTGTTGTTGTTTTGTTGTTTTTTTTTGTGTGTTTTTTATTCCAAGTTGATGTAATATTATTTAACAATACCAAATAAAAAAGATACCGTACGCATGGTATATGTCTTCAAATACGGCACAAACAACGGGATACTCCACCACCTCGAAACTCCGCGAGGAGGAGTTGGGGGCAATTTGAGACAACCAATCCACACAATCAAGCCAATTTGTTCCTGAAATCTATTTCCTTCAAAGCGCTCATGGCCCGTTTGAGTACCGTTGGAGCGTTCTTACACCTGAATCTATTTAACGCGATGTCTCTCGCTGCGAAGACACTGCATTTTTTCAGGAATCCCCTTGTGAGTTTAAGGTATACAGGCTTAGTTAGGATAGAAGTCTCTTACTATTAGGGGTTGTCATGCATGTATTGAGACCACATACCCAACAGGAGCAAATTTACATTGAGCATGACGTATTAGGCATCATCGCTTAATGCGTTTCTTGTAGATCTACGCATATTTCGGTCGGGAAAGAACATAATTAAAAGGTTTGTCATAAAATTGGCATTTGAAATATTGAGAATTTTTCGCATAATTCGTGTAGGTGACTGATGTTTGTTTAGGAATCTGAAGTCAGGTGTAATGGAAATTAAATACTAGTATGAGGCGTCTAATTCAACGAAAAAAAGTTTGGAATAAAACTTATTTCGTCTCGAATTATGCACAGATTTACAATTTGTCAAGCGTAATGTAGCTTTCATATGAGGCAAACATAAATTCTTTGACCTCTGCAAAATCCTGTCCTTGCTAGAAATCCGAGGCGGAGGCCGTTCTAACTTGTCTAACTTTTACCCACAATTTATTTTTGAGCAAACATATTGAGCAAAATTTATAAAGTTAACATTTTACAAATGAAAATTTTCAATTTTGAACTAGGAAAAAACTGCATATTACATGGGCGTGGTTTCGTAATGCATAATTTAATCTTTATGGAGCCTATCGATGCTTCTGCAGCTGGTGTTGTGCCGTGTGGCGGCCCCAAAATGTCTCCTCGAACATCATCCATAGTGCAGATTATATTTTCCTTTTGGGCCTTTGAGATCAGCGATGACATTCTGGGAAATCAGAAAATAATTCTCAATTTAGATACATTCAATCTGAACACTTTTAATCGTTTGGCTCTATTTAGATTTGCTTGTCATATATTGACATCTCAGTCAAAAATTAGTAATTGTCTCTGGTTCCATGTTGCCAGATTTATAGGATCACTGATGAGGTTTGAATAGCGGAAACCGCGGTATGGCCCATCCCCTTTCCCATAAATGTTATCCCTGCTCTTAAAGGAACTCAGTTTTACTTTTTATTCCATAGTGCAGATTACATTTTTGTTTTGGTCATTTGAGATCAGCGAGGATATTCTGTGAAATCAGAAAATCATTATCGGTTTAGATTCGTTTTCTGACAACCATTTAATACATTTTGCCCCATTTGGATTAATCTATTCCTTGTATCGACTACCCTGATTACAGTAATTCTCTTTGGCTTCATGCTGCCATATCTATAGGGTCACTGTAGAGGCTTAAGTAGCCGAAACCGCGGTATGACCCATGTTCTTTCTCATTAATATGTTACTGATCTTAAAGGATCTCAGTTTTATTTTCATTCAAACCTATTGTTTGGCGGATGGTTGCCTTGCTGTTGCACTGTAACATGTTTTAATGGATCACATCAGGAAAACATGTCCGTACGGTGAATACCCCCTTAAACCCCACTTTTATATAGTAACATAGATTGTGGATACTCGTTAGAACCGCCTCGGTTCTAACGTGTACCCATAATCAATGTTTTGAGCAAAAATAAGAAAAATATCGAAACTTATCTACTGAAGATCTTCAATTTTTACAACTTAAAAATTCTCTGTATATTGCATGGACGTGTTTTCGTAATGACTTATGGCACAATTTTTTACGATTTCTCCTTTTTTGTGATTGATAAAGAACGCATATTGTTTTACATGTATAAGATCTTCAAGAACTTTCATCCTGTTCATGAAAAAAAAAAAAAAAAAAAAAAAAAAAAAAAAAAAAAAAAAAAAAAAAAACATCGATTTTAACTTCAAGATTGTCACATTTTCCTTTTTGTACTTACTTTCTCCCAAGAGTGAATTGGAGAAGCATGAGCTTCATCTCTACGTTTGATTTTTTGTAACTGATATTTTGTCGTTATTTTGAGTTAATGCTGCGACAAAGGAATTATCTATACGGGTTATTTAAGTAATAGTCGGCCGTGCTTAATTTCTAGGGCCTCTAGAAAAAAGTTTTGATGGCATTTTTTGTTAATGCTCGGCATCCATGTTAGAAATGTTCTTTGGGGTATGACAAAGTGTCCCAGGGCGGATGCCGCATCTGAATCTTCGAATTAAGGTCATGGTAAGGTCAAAGGTCAACTAGGTGCATTTCGGTTTTAAAATCTCTGTTTTAGAATCTAATTTGTCATAAATATTATTTTATCAAAGTCTAACTGTGATTAATATGCTCAAAACCAGCCATGCAGTAATAGAAATAATAAACAAAACAATTTTAGGAATATAGTTCCTATTATGGGATAGATACAAGTACAGCTTTTGCCAAAATCATTCAGTCAGAGTAGCTTGCACAATGTTTGTAGTAATATTTGTAGTCACGAATTGCAGATTCATTTTTCTTTACAAATTTAAATGCTATTTAGAAGTAACGATGATCTTTCCTAGTAATAACAACACCTAGCCGCACCGACATATAGAGAACGCTACAAAAGCTAGATTTAAAACAATTTGCATTGCTGACGTATATCAAACGTTCCAATTCATTGCAAATTAAAATGACCCTGGGGCTAATTTGACCTAACTTGCACCCCCGGACAATTTTTCATGGGTGCCAAATCGTTCATTGGGACCTCTGAAATGCAAAGAGTTTTTGTCGTACACGATAAACTCAATTGCATTTTGAAAAATGCAGTATTTCCATGGCAACTGCTAACGTGATTCATTAGCATGAGGGTGTTCCTACAAAATTGATCACAGTTCTGCTGTTACTAGTCCTAGACCTCTGAATCTGGTCTCGTGTTAACGCTGAGGCATAGGCCTTTCAACGCGTGGTAAGTACTGCAAATTAACTAATTTGCATATTCATGAATGTTAATGAAAACATTCGAAATGATTTAAACTGGTTATATATCCACGAATAAACTATTTTTAATCCTAAATTATCATTATCACTGTTACTGCACCAGTAAAACAGTATAATGAAAAAAATATTTATGTCATGGGCATATATGATAATAGTCTCATTTGTATATTCATGAATATTGATTAAAATGTTGAACATCTGGGCAAAGCAAGGGAAAATCTATTCCCATTTAAGGATTTTATGTAGGTTATATAAGATATTCCTTGCACTTTAGGACAATTCTCATGCTGCCAGTTTGGCCCGAGGGACCACCTAAATGCCATAGAATATTGCTGTCCTCAACAATGAGCACATTTGCATGATGGGAAATTACATAGTTTCCACGCCCACTCCCTATAACGTGATTCTAAAGTATGGTATGAACGTACAAACAAACTCATATCCCACCAAGAATATGCTCTAAGATACTTTGATTGGTCTGATAGTAATGCATTGACATAGCAATTTAACATATAAACATAATATTCAAATCATTGAACTTACTTAATCTTGAATATTAATGAAGAAAATAAGATAAGATATTGAGTATACATACAAAATCACTTGTTCAAGGGCTGTGAATAAATCTAGGATACTGAAAGAGGTATTAAATGAATGTTATGACAATGTATATAATTATTATTAATCACTCTGAGGTCTGATAAAGGAGTAATCTGATCTTCAATCTCATGAATATTAATGAAAATCTAAGAAATATGAGAGAAAAAAATGAACAAAATAAACACGTTAATCTACAAAATGACTTGTATCTCGGCAAAAAAAGCGCTAAGGTCCTAAAAGTGGTATCAAGTGGTTGCTTAGGTAATATTAAAGCACTTAATCTAAAATATGTAAGTTATTGGATTTTTTTTCATGACCATTGATAAAATCATTAGAAATTGAAGTAAAAATACGGAAGAATTAAGAAGGAAACCATGTAAAGCACAGGTATCTTGGTTACTGATAGACCCTAGAGTGTTGTTTTTTGGAATCAAATGATTTCTAAGACTGCAATTGGACTCCAATGATTGCAAGGACAATGTTTATTGCATATATCATGTAATCAGATATATAAATCATAAAATATTTTGTATGGACATGAATAAGGACTTTATGAATTAGAAAACATTCACCAAAAATGAAGTGGGAATACCAACAAAATTACTTTTATCTCGGCTTCAAATGCCCTGAGAGCCTTGAAAATGGTATCAGTATAATGCTATATCAATGTACTATTGCCATATAGTCTTATAGATAAACCATATTATATTGAATATTGTAAATGCTATGTAAGATACGAACAAAATAATGAAAATTACAGAAAATTGAAGATTGTGCGCCAAGAAAATTGCTTATATCATCTTGGTTGCCAAAAAATATGCTTTACATATCTGAATCTATATCAATAAAGTATTGTTCCATTAATTATATGATGCTACATTTAGCTTTCTAGGGCTATTAGTAGTCGAGACCCGAGATATATGCGATCTTAAGGGTATAGCCCTTCATTATTCGATGATTTTTCTCCAATTTAAGCATATTTTTAATATTGATACCACAAAAATATCAACATATTTATATAATCTGATCAAAAAATTATAAAACATTGTCCTAGCAATCAGCTGATACCAATTTCAGCACTCTAGGTCCATCAGTAGCCACGCTACATTTGCTTTTACATGTATACCACATTAATTCGCCCCGATTTTACTCCGATTTCTGAAGATATCATTAATGTTCATGAAAACAAAATGGCTTATATATGTTATATATTTGTGTATTGTCAAAATGGTATAATATAACCCTAGCAATCATTTGATGCCATTTTCAGCACTTTAGTGTTTGAGTTGCCGAGATTCACGGCATTTTGTAGGTTTACGCGTTTAATGTTTTCTTTTTTTCTCTCCTATTCCTAAAGTTTTCATTAATATTCATGAGATTGAAGATCAGATTGTTCACATACCAGACGCATGAGTGATATTTCTTTTCCATAGCATTCATTCTATACCTCTACACTACTTTCAACATTCTAGGTTTATATACAGGGGTAAGTGATGTATGTACGTATATCCCCTATTTTTCTATGATTTTCTCAAATTTCTTATGTTTTGTATCATTAATATTCATGAATAAGCAAGTTCAATGATTTGAATATTAAGTATTTATGTTAAGTATTACTGTCAGGCCAATCATAATAGTTTAGAGCATACTATTGGTTTGATATGAGTATTTTTGTAAGTACAGCCAATTCGTTTGAATCACAGGTAGGCGCGGACACTATGTTATTTTACACCATGCAAATGTGTTGATTGTTGAGGACAATATGGACAGTTATTAGAAGACTGAATGTTCATGTCACAAGCAGGAATTATAAAATAATATCAAAAGTACATTAAAAGTCATAGCAACTTTACAGGATCAGGTTTATGATAAAAATTAGTTGTAGCATTTTATCGCGAATAACCTGGGGTGCTTTATTAGCACAAATACGGCATGTTTACTGCTTTAAACAAAGGTAAATTACATCTTTAGCCCTCTGCATAACACTATGTCTATTTACAACTCTTTCACTCATTATTAAATTAGCAAATAAGGATAAAGAAAATAGGTGGTTGTATTTGTAAGCATTTTCAGCATTTTCGCACTAGTTTGACCTCTGACCTTCCTGTGTATCGAACCCATGTGTCAAACTAATCCTTGTGGCAAGGCTTTGGGTCATTCCATATAAACTGGCAGCTGTTTTTTATTTATTTTGTAACAGTTTCGTGACATAAAAGTACATATTATGAAATTAAGTATTATTTTTCTTACAGAATGCACTTAGTTGACCTTTGACCTTACTGTGACCTTAAAACGCAAATTCACGCTTGGCATCCGGCCCTATGTTGTTTGTAGTATCCCAAGGAATAATTCTAGCCTAGATGCCGAGCATTAACAAAAAATGCCATCATGAGTTATCGTAGAAATTAAGCACGGCCGACTATAATCATGTCACCAGAGACTGCCTTTCATTACGAAAACATGCCCATGCGATATACTGAATTTTTACTGAATTGTAAAACTGAAAAATTTCAATGGAAATTTTTAGATATTTTTCTTATTTTTGCTCAAAACATAGATTGTGGGTACACGTTAGAACCGCCTCGGCGAGGCGGTTCTAACGAGTACCCACAATCTATGTTTTAGACCAAAAATAAGAAAAATAGGAAAAATAGGTATACCCCTGCAAACCCCAGTTTTTCTATATAAAAGTTGGGTTCAAGGGGGTATACATTACACGGACATGTTTTCCTGATGTATACGGGTTGTTTAAGTAATCATGTAACATGAGACTGCCTTTAAAATACAGAGCACATAATTCCCTAAACAATTTATTGGATAATACTCGAAGCATATATACGTACATGTATACAGTACGAAGCACATGACCGCTACACATTACGAAAACATGCCCATGCAATATACATAGATTTGTTTTCAGCTGAAAAATTGAAAATGTCGTTGGAAAAAACTTTGACATTTTTTTTTTAAATATTTATGCTCGGAACATTGATTGCCGAGACGGTTCTATATAGTACCCACTATGTTTTGGATCAAAATTAAGACAAAATGTAAACCCCATATGTCCCAGTTTGACTACATAAAAGTGGGGTACGAGGGGGGTATAATGCAATAAGCACTGTGATGGGATAGCCTTCGTTGGTAGAATACGTTGGTGCAACGCATTAGTGGCATTTTGAGTGCTTGCACGTAATATGCAAATTAGAAACTTGAAACTTTGGTGGATGAGCATGCTTTTCCACCGACGGGGTTTGCTGTGGCTTGACTCGGCTGTACGTTACATTTGGTGACAGCGGTGGGATGATTACAGAACGGAGTTGCCTTACCCGTGTAGTCCCCAGGCCAAGACTTTGGACGAGTCTTCTCGGAGGGGGTAGTAATGGACGGGATAGCCTCGGTAGAATATGTTGGTGCAACGTATTAGCGGCATATTGAGTGCTTGCACGTAATATGCAAATTAGAACTCGAAACTTTGTAAAGCTAGTAACTGTTGACTATATACCACGGTAAGCCACCCTTGGTGGATGAGCATGCTTTTCCACCGACGGGGTTGGCTGTGGCTTGGCTCGGCTGTTCGTTACAGCACCATACCACAGGAATTACCTTCATTAATTACCTACCTAGACATATGCTCATTTGTTTACAGCTAAGTGATTATCACTTTACATGAAAAACACGGCTTAATGCTTTACATTTACTCAATTCAGAGGAAGTAGTTTGATTTTCAGACATTATTGTTGAACGCTTCTTGATACACACATTGTCATTCCAATGCTATACAGAGCTTGTATAATAGGAAATCACTAATTAATTCAGAAATGCTAATGTCATTACGTATTATTTAAACTATTTTGATAAACCAATCTATAATTCAAGTCATTCCAGTTTAATGCATGTCTGATGAAAGTATTTGAAATATTGTAAGAAATCTACGAAATGTAATATCATTATGCAAAATAATGACGTCAAAACGGAATATTGTTAACATCTCATGCATTAAGCACAACTTCTAAATGCTTCTGCAGTATTGAAAGGTACAAGTAGGCAAAGATCAGGAAAAGGCGCAATCAGAAAAAGATTCCCACTCCAAAAACCGAGGTGGGAAAAAACCAAACTAACAATCAGGTACTTATACCATGAAACATATCGTAAGCCGAATGAGCAGCTATTTTCCCAATAGGTGGCCACTCAGTTACCTTAACTTAACTAAAAATATGAAAACATACATAAGGCGCCAACAGCACAAAAAATTTTAAACACCAAGACATAAAACAAAAAGAACCACTACAGAAGTATCGACTTGGAACGATCAGTAACACAAAGTTACTGGCGGGCTTAAACCGGTTTTACAGGTACCTAACCTCACCCTCAGCTTCTGCAGTGGTTCACAACATTTAGTTAGTTCTTCGGTCCTCGTGGTGAATCTCTAACTAGTCAATGAATCATCAAGAACAAACAAATAAATCATGATAAACATCCTGATGAATCAAAAACCAGGACTCACAGATTGAGTAAGCTGCTCGACGATGGAGATCCCTGGGCGCAGAATAACCTACTAACTCCGGAGCAAAAGAAAAACACCAGTTGGACCCTGGTGGGCCAAGCAACAGACAAGAAGCTCCGGCCCCAACCAACTAAAATGAATAGCTTTAAGTCGGGGCCATCATAGAGTCTGACGCCCGACCCACCGGCGTGCAATTAAAGAAGGCAGCATAGTTATCAACCATGATTGGGTTAAAAACTAAGCTTTCAGACTGTCGCATCACATTCAAGTTATAACCTATACGTCTGTAACGTGTTATGATTTTTCTGAACTGAAAAGAAAAATCATTTGTTCCTTTAAGTTTCTTAAATTTGTAAACCAAGTCACCATAAAATTCAGGTTCCGAAAGGCCCTCACTTAAAAGCGTCTTTAACCCAACATTATATTTGGAAATCAATTCATAGTGTCTACGATAAAATTTAGAAAAGGTTTTTCGAAGTTTATGATACCGATAGCCCTGTTGGAGAAGTTTTGTCGTTAAACATTTATTTCGAGCGTTGAAGTCTGTAACATGATTGCAGACTCTAGCAAACCTAATAAGTTGTGAAATGTATACACCATAAGAAGCACGACGAGGAACGTCACCATCCAAAAAAGGAAAATTTACTATATCAAAATCAAAGTCATCGCGCTTATCATAAATTTTAGTAGAAACAAATCCATTTGCAACAGAAAGATGTAGATCTAAAAAGGGGGCTTCGGTATCTGAGATATTAGCTTTGTTCAACTGAAGTTCAGGTGAAATGTGCATATATTGCATGTATATTATAGTAAAGTATCATCCGGAAAACATGTCGATGCAATGCATACCCATTAAACCCGCATTTTTACATAGAACATTTGGGGTGTGCAGGGGTATACCTACTTTTCTCACCAACAATGATCTATGTTTTTGCCAAAATAAGAAGAGTATAGAACTTTTCAGCTGAAATTCATTTTCAAAAGCAGAACAAATCTCTGTATACTGCATTAGTGTGTTTTCATCACTACCCTGGACAATAAAAAAAGTAATCAGTTTTTATTTTCTATCATGTTTCCTTCTTTTCATATTCACAACTCTTGTGTGTACGATGAATTCAATTTTCAGATTTAAGAAAGCCCAAGTGCTTTGTTAAAATTATGTGCTGATTAATTTTATTTTTTAATAATTCCATAAATATAAATGATACTTGACAAAAGACAATCCTCGTCTTCCAAATTGACAACAATGGCACAGTTTTGCTAAAATTTTCAAACGTATTGGGGGGTAAATAATCACCAAAAATATGATCTTCAGAAAATTAGTTCTCACACATTTCCATTTTTGTGATACATGTATATGGCGAGGTCATATCTTCATCTGTCGCATGGAATCCAGCCGACTTTGGTTCCGCACGATGAAAGCAAGGGCTACCTGGCTGAATTGGTAACATTACGAAACCTTGCCCATGTAAAATACAGACATTTTTTTTTCAGCTGTAAAAATTGAAATTTCATCAGAAAAAAAATTAAGATAGTTTTAATATCTTTGTTCAAAACATAGACTGTGGATACACGTTAGAACCGCCTCGGCGTTGCGGTTCTAACGAGTACCCACAATCTATGCTTTGGATCAAAAATAAGAAAAATAGGTATACCATAGTTATGCTATATAAAAGTTGGGTATAAGGGGGCATTTATTACATTGAAATGTTATCCTCGTCAGAGATGCTGTGGTCAAAGATGACAAGTCAGTGCACAGCTCTTATCCTTGCAGCGACAATGGTATGTTTCGTGTCAATTACAAGTCATGATTATTGGTTGATGCAACAATGAATCAATGAACGCAAATAAATGGAATTATCACAATGGTTGGCCTTATTTGCAAAGCCTAATGACATTACAAAAACAAGCCCATGCAATATATAGGGATTTTAAGAACTATAAAAAAATGGTGGAATTTTCCAAAAATTTTCATAATTTTCATGTACTTGCTAAAAACATTGTTCGATGAGGCGGATTTAACGTGTGCCTACAATCTATGGTTTGAATAAAAAATAAAAAGGTACCCTTGTACACACCAGTTTTACTATATAAATGTGGAGTTTAAGTGGGCATACATTTCACAGACATGTTAGCATGATGCGTACTGTTTGTATTGCATCAACAATTGAGCCGCCTCATGGGAAAACCAACAATCTGCATATGCGAAAACAAAGACGCAGATCAGCTTCGCGGTAACCGCGAAGCTGATCAGCGCCTTTGTTTCCGCTACATGGATAGTACAATTCCTCTTCTACTTATATCCAAAATTTCAAGCATCTAGCACCTTTCTGTGCTTGTACAGCTCGGTTTGTGTCGGACCGGTTCGGAAACCACATTGATGGTTTTCCCACGAGGTGGCTCAATTGTGTAATGATCTTTCTGATCTATTTCAATGTGCAATTATTATCTGCACCATGTAATATTGTCATGCGAATATAGTCACTCTAATATAAATGTGCCACCAAAGTCAAATGCAGGACGTCATCAGTGTCAAACACCTTGCTTTCTTTAGAGCTTGTCTACTTAATATCATCATCAGGAAAACATTTCCGTGTAATATATACCCCTTTATACCCCACTTTTATATAGCAAAACTGGGGTATGCAGGGGTGTACCTATTTTTCTTAGTTTTGCTCCAAAACATAGATTGTGGGTTCACGTTAGAACCGCCTCGCCGAGGCGGTTCAACGAGTACCCACAATCTATGTTTTGGAGCAAAAAATAAGAAAAACTATCAAAACATTTCTACTGATTTTTTTTTCAATTTTTACAACTTAATAAAAATCTGTATATCACATGGGCGTGTTTTCGTAATGAAAAATTTCAAAATTTTTCTGCTGAAAATTTTCAGTTTTTACAACTTAGAAAAAATCTGTATATTACAGTGTACATGGGCGTGTTTGCGTAATGGTTTAGTTTAATACAGGGACGGTGTTTTGTCTCAGCATATGATAATAACTTTGCATCCATTACTGTAACAGTTATATATGAAACAGATGAAATGGTTGGTGTAGTTAACTGCATGGAACACCTTGTTTAATCTGGCTGGAAAACCAATGTTAAAGACTTAGCTCATGAGGGAGCTATATTGGTACCACTTTTCATTCGGTTAATGATTCCTAATGATCCAATATGGTCCAGAGATCAAAGGACTGCAATAATGAAGTGATTTTCTGATCTCTGCAGGGGGTAATAAAGAGGCCCCTAAAGGATACCTGTAGTACCACTTTTCCTTGGGTTTATGGTCCCTGCATACATGTAATATGTGCAATAAAATTGTCATCCTCGCTCTGCAATCAATATTGGTTTTCCCGTTTTGGGCCCTGCCTCTATTCTGTGTCTGTGCAAGGTCACTAGCTTATCTAGCGTCCTGTCCTTTATCATTGATCAGCTAATGACCCTCAATAGACAGGGAAATATGTCTTTAAGGAAATATCTTACGTATGAAAATGCAGGGTGGCCTAGCTGCACACGTATCTAACCACATACCTCTAACATACCTTTACCGATAAAGAGAATAAATATTCGTCAGACCAACGATACTGTTGCAATGCACTTTTAAAGTTATTAATGTCTTTTGGTAGAGCTGACAGCATGTCCTTATATTGTCTGACAATTTCCAAGCCTTGGGAAATAAACAGACTAGGACAAACTATCATGAGAATAGCATGTAACGGAAACGATTAACGCCTGTTATTTTATTATGAGACAATTTTTACGAATGACAAATGACGACAACCGTATCAAAGAAATTCATGTCATATTAGAAGGAAAATAAAACTAATTTATAATCGGCAAGTCTCAGAGGTGGCCTTGCGTAGTAAGATGCTACAAAGGATTTCTGATATGTCACAAACTTTTCAGCAAATGTTTGCTATATGATACTGTATACGTAACCGATGAAAACGTCCTTAATCTAATTACGATAACGATTGCCTTAACAAATGAGAGCTTCACATCTCTTTATAGCTCACCTGAGCCGACGGCTCATAGGTAAGCTTATAGGATAGGATAGGTATCATCTGGCGTCCGCCGTCGTTGTTGCTGTCGTTCGCATCCTCAAACACCTCCTCTGAAACTGCTAGACAAATCAAAGTTTTTTTCTAAACTTAAAGTATATATAATGCAAAAATGAGAATGGAACAACTTAACAATTGTGTGACTGACTATCCTACATTGTTGCTAGGTATTTGGCATGAGAGTGGGTCGGCACATAAACATGTACACAATCACTCAGGAATTGACTAGAGATTACGCACTCTCCCTGGGATTCCAAAAATAAAATAAAACAATATTAAGACACAATTCTTTCACGTGATAATACATCTTTGTAGCCTAAAAATACAGATTATCTCTCGCGCTGTAGAAACAACAACAACAACAACAACAGCAACAAAAAACTCACAACCCTCGTGGAGTGCGATCTCATGGCATTATTATTATTATTATTATTATTATTATTATTATTATTATAACGATCGAACTCCTGTGGAACAGAGCTTTAGCATGACTGTCGAGCCTAACTTAAGTTTTACCAGCACGGTGACTACATGTAAGTGTACCAACTTTGCTATGACTGATCTTGAAAATCTGCTCCAGATGAATTCGCACCTTATCCATACTGTTCACATAGTTAACATGTACTTTTGATCAGTCGGGTAGAATTCTCGAACGAGAAGTCGGAAGGATGTTGTATTTACAGGCATGCCGGTATTGATTATATTGCATTATGGGATAGTTTGCTTCCCCTTCGGGAAGTTTTTGCAGCGTATTTGGGTACCTGTGTTTAAATGTGCATGCGATGCACAGTTTTGCATTAAATTCTAAATAACTTGGATATATTGATTCTAGACTAATATTGCTATAATTTTACCGAGTCGGATTTTTTCTTACGGTCTTTAACATTTTTTAAATAATATCGAAACAGCGAGCATTTTTACTGTCTCATCATAGTTTTCCAACATTACTTCCCGATGGGGAAGTTTAAAGTCTTGCAACGCCTCGGATTTTCACATTTCAAAAAGTTTATTTGTTGTTGTATTGGTGTTTACGTCCCACCAAACAGCTATATGTCGTATTAAGACAGGACCTCGGTTTAAAGTCTCTTCCTGTATGCTGGTCTAGCATCAAAACTGGCTAAACATATGGCAAACCAGAGTTATCAATGCCGAAAGAAGGGAACAAAGCAAGAAAACAAAAACACTGTTGCATTTATGAGAAGAGAGTGCCTTTTTTATCATAAGTATTTGTCTAGGTCTCAATTCCAATTCGTACGCCGAAGCCTCAATAGCTTAAGTGGTTTAAGCCAAGTTTGCCTTGTCGTGAGGCTTTTCCCATGCTTATCATCGGGTGAGACTTTAAATCGAGGTCCCGTCTCAATTTGATCATAGCTGCTGAGTAGGACGTATAACAACAATGCTTATACCAACCGTGCAACCAAATCGTGTTGAAGCGGACCCGACATTGACCCCGTGTTCGACCCAAATGCCACTTAATGTCAAAAAGAATGAATACTTAATTTGCAATCTGCCTTTGAGCAAAGGACGCCCCACTTTTAAAAAAGCTATAAAAATATTGACCAAATAATTTGTCACATAAAGTTACAAAATGAAACAGATTAGATCTTTTAGATAAATGAATATAAAAATAGAGAAGAAAACGCCAAGATGGTATCCATCTCGGGTTACACTCTCCAAAATAGCCTTACTATAACAAAGTTTAGTCATTCTAGCAGAAGTGTTTTATTCATTGATCAAAGTGGCATGGATTTATTTCGAAAAACTGTTAGTTTTGATTTGTGTTGGAATATAGGCATGCATCATCAGGAATACAAGTCCATGAAAAGTATACCACGTTGACCCCACTTTTATACAGTAAAACTGGGGTATACATGGGTATACCTGTTTTGCGTATTTTTGCTAAAAAGCATAGATTGTGGGTACTTGTTAGAACCGCAGTCTGATCGTGAACCCACAATTTATGTGTGTGTTGTTTTGTTTGTTTGTTTTTACTATTGATACTTTTCAATAATTTCAACTTAGAAAAAAATATGTATATTACGTTGGGCATGTTTTCGTAATGTTAGACAAAGGTTGCCTTTATAGACTGTATTGAGCTAATCATGAATTCTGGAATATAAATTAAGTCCAAGGAAGTGCATCATTGTTCATCCCGGCATCATTCATCATACATGTATCTCAGGTACGATTGTCACATATTACTGGTATGCTTACGTGTTATGACTGACCGTTCCAATGCGATACTTCTGTTGTATTTCATTTACTGTTTTATGTTTTGGATCTGAATGTTGTGTTTATACACCTTTAATGTACGTTTTCATATATTAAGTCCGGGTAACTGATTGGCCACCTATAGGGAAACAGTTGCTCCCTCTGCTTGCAATATGTTCTTTCTGTATTATTTCCTATTTTTTTTTTTAATTAGTTACTTTTTCACCTCGGTTTTTAGTGTGGAATTAACGGACTGTGTGCGTCATAAAACATTTATGGATCATTCATTACTTTCACATTTCCATTAATCGACCAAAGATCTTTACCTAAAGTGACATAAGTCATTCGAACGATTCTTTAAATTCCATATGCTATATGTTGCTAAGTAGGATGTAAATACCAACACAAACGTTACTGTCGTAATCACATTTCATGAAACGTAAGTATCCAAGGGGCTGTTGAAGACTTTGAAACTTCCCCATCGGGAAGCAATGTCGGAAAATACGAGGTAATAAAATAATCTCGCTGTTTCAATATTATTTAAAACTTGTTAAAGGCCGCAAGAAAAAATCCGCCTCGGTAGAATTGTAGCAACATTAGTCTAGAATCAATATATCCAGGTTATTTAAAATTTAATGCAAAACTGAACATCGCGAGTACATTCAAACATAGGTACCCACATACGGTGCAAAAACTTCCCGAACAGGAAGCAAACTATCCCATAATGCAATATAATCAATACCGGCATGCCTGTAAATACAACATCCTTCCGGCTTCTCGATCGGGAATTCTACCCGACTGTTGATTGTATATATAAAATGTATATGACAGATATTATTATGCATAGTAGGATTGATTTTCATAATGAATGTAAATTGTAATACCGACGGGAGAGGGCAATGATAGGCTTTGCCTAAGCCCAATCCTTGTCGCATATATGTATTTGTATATATATATATGTTGGCAGAAATTTCATAATAAATAAATAAAACAAATCAAAGCCAAGCTTTATTATTATATGAATGGTCTATAGTGCTACAAATAGCAAAATCCTTTAAAAATCCTCCTTCTCTGGACCAAGGGGGCCAATTTCAACCAAACATATATATAATTGGGAACTCTGGCTCTAGATCAGCTGGCTAACTGTCACTCCGCTCCACTTCGGTACCTCGTTCCACTTCCCTGTATGGAGAGGTTTAATTGAATACCGATGGAAATATTCCGTCTACTCTGGCCCATAAAAGTTTGTATTAATAATGATCTTTAGTTGACATTGACTACAGCAAAGTCAAATTTGGTCAAGAAGGGATTTCAAAGGAAAAATGTTTCTTTCACGCTGTTAGTTTTTCTCTGACATACAGATGCCAGAGGTGAACCTTTACTATTTTTTTAAAGACAATAACGAAGTAATGGAAAAATTCCCATAAGCTCACCTTGTGTGCTCATGCAATCTAATAAAATATACTTTGGGTATCCAATAATGTTTGAAATTTTGCTTAAATTACGAGTGACCCCTCAATGTTTAGTGTTTTACAAACGTTTCTCGCCTTATCAATAGATATCCTTAAAATATATTTTCACATCATCAGAACGAACGGTGAGCAATTCCAGTGTGTAGTCAATAGCTTCGAAAGCCCTTACCCGGATTAATTAGCTTCCAGAATGTTTTTGCGTGCAGTTATTCATAAAGATAAGAGTATACTAACATAGCTATGAGGAACGTTCTGGGTCAATACATAAAATGTACCAACTATTTTGTCAGGAGAATGTCTTGAAGAGAAACTTCTTTATTGAGAAAATAAATCTCATTCAGAAAATAAATGTGGTCATTAACACCCTGTATACCGTTGATGCAACTGAATATGTTACGGCACAGATTGATGCAACATTTCACGAGGGTAGGAAAAAACGGAGAACGGTAAGTTGACGATTATTTCAATTTTACAGGCATAAATACGAGGATGTCTGGGTCGTGAGTTGTAGGGAGAACAAAGTACGGATGCTCTCAGTTTTTGCCATAAGAAGTTTGTTAGAAAACCTTACCTTGTGATAGAAATTATACATTTTATTGGAGGAATATGCCAACAGAGACACGAAAATTGATTACGTTTGCTAATTGCTCGAATCCTTCATCATCGTTTTTCAATGTCAAAGTTTCGGTATATACCGGAATCATTCCTTGTTTCATACCACCAAACGACAATCCCGAACTCAAACCGGCTTTGTACAATACGGTGTTTACACACCTAGATTGGAACGTTTGGGAAACAACGTACGTCAATGTGTTCATTGCCTGGATGCAAGCTACGTCTAAGATGTGTTGTTAAAGAATGAGGCTACGTACGGCGGATCTTTTGGCCGAAAATGATATTTCTTACGGCGGACAAATGGTAGAATGGAAATAATGTTCAATTTTATACATTTTCTGCTGTGAATTGACAGATTCAATATCAATTTGGATAAACATATAATTTTTTTATATATCGCTTAACATATTTGTTGTACTTATCTACACGCGTTGCAGAATTATTAATATACTTAAGGAATAAAGAAACGCAACAAACACTTTGGGTCACTGTAGTCAGGATGTGTGATGCAAGTCTGTGGTGAAACTGGTCTTACTACATGATCGCAATATCTTTACGTCAAATTACAGCAGTTAAAGCCTTTATGTCGGTTACGTTTGCTTGATGGCGTGCGCATAACCTCACTGGCCCACAACAGTCTCGCACTCTGGAAACATGATAAAATAAAAGTCAAATTTGAACCAAAACCAATTTTTATTGTTTCCAAATCTGCTAAAAGTGATTGCAGAGGTGATCATTGACCGTGGGTAGCATTTGTTGTGATTTGGGACGTTTAACGCTACCTACGTCAATGCCAAAACAAATGTTAGGTGCATCATTACTACAGTAATTGTGGCGTCATTGTTGCTTGAAAAGCATGCCGTGTCGTCTTTTGGTTCGATGAATACCGTATAAACACAAAACGTCCACATCGAAAATTGTAAATGACGTTAATTGCTTATCATTCATTATTGTGCACTTTTGCAGTTTTGACGCAACATAGCATGACACCCAAGTATGCAATCACGCCAGTCTCAGTGGCATATTTTCTAGTCGATGTCATATTACCAAGCATGTACAGCATTTGGAATATTCACCTTCGCCCCGACGCTTGCGTACAACAATTTGCTTTTTTCAATGGTTTTTGACGTTTTATCAACAAAATGACGTTTTCTCATTTCATCACATGCCACATGCAGTCTGCAAGACATTTCTAAAAAAGATTTCATCAAAATGTTAAAAGCATAGTTTTACGTTACAGTTGAACGTTTATGTGTTGCGTATTTTAATTCCTTAAGTATGATGAAGAGTATGGAACCATATATACACATTTTACCTATCCACCCTAATGCAGCGAGTACCTTACATTTGACGGAAGGATAAATTTCCACAAATATTGCACAAATCGGGCATATAAAGTTTGAAAAGAATAAAATATATAAGTTAGATCCGTTGGAAGCAGTGAAAACGTTGAAAGGTATGTAATATAATATGGGTCGCATCGTGAGAAAACCGAATTTTTGCCTATGCGAAAACAAAGGCGCAGATCAGCTTCGCAGTGACTGCGAAGCTGATCAGCGTCTTTGTTTTCGCTACTCGGATATCACATGTTTTCTACTTCCTACATCTGAAATTTCAAGCTTCTAGCCTGCTTCTGTGCTTGTACAGCTCGGTTAGTGTCAGACCTGGTTGGAAACCCCGAAGGCCGGTTTTCTCGCGTCGAGGCTAAATTATGATATGTGACGCCGGTAAAGATATTGCGATCATGTAGTAAGACCAGTTTCACCACAGACTTGCATCAAACATCCTGACTACAGTGACCCAAAGTGTTTGTTGCGTTTCTTTATTCCTTAAGTATATTGATAATTCTGCAACGTGTGTAGCTAAGTACAACAAATATGTTAAGCGATATATATATGACGTATATATATGTTTATCCAAATTGATATTGAATCTGTCAATTCACAGCAGAAAATGTCTAAAATTGAACATTATTTCCATTCTGCGATTTGTCCGCCGTAAGAAATATCATTTTCGGCCCAAAGATCCGCCGTACGTAGCCTCATTCTTTAACAACACATCTTAGACGTAGCTTGCATCCAGGCAATGAACACCTTGACGTACGTTGTTTCCCAAACGTTCCAATCAAGGTGTGTAAACACCGTATTGTGCAAAAGTCGGCTTGAGGTCATGATTGTCGTTTGGTGGTATGAAACAAGGAATGATTCCGGTATATACAGAAACTTTGACATTGACACACGATGATGAAGAATTCGAGCAATTAGCAAACGTAATCAATTTTCGTGTCTCTGGTGGCATATTGCTCCAATAAAATGTATATTTTCTGTCACAAGGTAAGGATTTGTAACGAACTACTTATGGCAAAAAATGAAGGCATCCTTACTGTGGTTTCCCTAAAACTCACGACTCGACATCGTCACTTTAATTGAAATAATCGTCAACTTACCGTTTTACATTCCTCACTAACCTCGTGAAATGTTGCATCAATCTGTGCCGTAACATATTCAGTTGCATCAACGGTATACAGGGTGATTAATGTTGTATTTGATGCAATCAAACCGTCATTTATAAATGAGCCGCATCGTGAGAAAACGGGATTATTGCCTATGCGAAAACAAAGGCGCAGATCAGCTTCGCAGTAACTGCGAAGCTGATCAGCGCCTTTGTTTTCGCTACACGGATAGTACAATTTCTCTTCTTCTTAAATCCGAAATTTCAAGCTTCTAGCCTGTTTCTGTGACTGTACAGGCCGGTTTGTGTCGGACCTGGTCGGAACCCAAATTGTTGGTTTTCTCACGCACAGGCTCAAATCATTGAAGGCTTATCTTTTTATCTTCTGTAAGTCATTACGTAATATGTTTACGAATGACAGTTATGTCATTACAGATGAGAAATCATTCAAAACATTTAAAACATTTAACCAATTATAACTGATACATATTCCGTACAACAGAGCCTGAAATGAGCTCATTTTAAGTGGTATAAACAATATGTAATGAATTAACTTATACTGCTACAGAGTGTCTTGAGGCGCGGTGACATAACCCATCCCCACCAGCTTTAGCTATAGAAGTTTTCAAAATTCTGACTTATTCGCGTGAAGATACTGCTGATTCGCTTATGAATTATATAAGAATAATTACGTATTATTAAAAAGGTAAAAGTAAGCTTTGATCAGCAAATGGTGCAATCATAAAGAAATTCCCACACCAATGAGGCTTGTATAGGGTATTTTGGGATACTGGATATTGGCCTATTTTTTTAAGGGATACTGGGATATTTGTGTTTTTTTTTATTTTGGGATATGGGATATTCAGGAATTTTGGGATATGGGATATTGGAATTTATTTTGGGATACGAGTTAAATAAATTTTGGGATATGGGATATTTTGGACGGTTTATTTTGGGATATGGGATATTGCCTACCTCCCTAACCAAGCCTCACCAATAACCAAGGTAGGTCCACGGAAAAACAAAAAGGCAATCAGGTACTAATACAAGTACAAAGAGCCGAGTGAGCAGCATTTTCCCTGAGATGTGGCTACTCAGTTATCCGAACTTAACTAAAAACATAGACACGTACATAACGTGCAAACAGTACACCAAAATATAAAACAATTAAAACCACAATAGATGTATCGCCTGGGAAAGAGGCTTATTTTGAACAAGACTTGACTGAACCCTGCACCAGCATGGCGGATCATTGTCTTGTCAGTCATACTGTCTCCCATATACTCGGGAACATCGATTACATAACTCATAAGAGCATGGCGTCCTTTTCGTGGAAACATAGGCAAACAGTATTGCCCCAGATGTGGCACCGCAGAACGCGGAGTCCTGTCTGGGACTATCTTATTTTCTAAGAGGAATTTAATCGAAATATGAAGCGAAAATCACTCCTGATGATCCTAAAATGAAAGCTGTCCAAATGCTAACAATGGGAAAGTCCATTCGCCAATAATGGGTTAAGAACCATGTCGTAATTTGTCACCTGTAAGAATCGTCTGATAAATAAGAGAATAAAAGGTGATAATCGGTTGATAACAGGATATTCTCATAGTTAATTGTCATAGTCAATTTATTCCCATAAGCTTAGAAATATGCCAGAAAGAGTGGAAATAGCTGTCATTTCTGAGACTGTCACTATTTCAAGCCACTCAGATAAATGAGCCGCCTCGTGGGAAAACCAACAATGTGGTTTCCGAACAGGTCCGACACAAACCGGCCTGTACAAGCACAGAAAAGAGCTAGAAGCTTGAAATTTCGGATTTAAGTAGAAGAGGAACTGTACTATCCGAGTAGCGAAAACTACGAAAGCCGGTTAGGGCCATTTCATATTTCTAACTTCTAACTTCTAACTTCTTACTTCTTACTTCTTACTTCTAACTTCTAACTTCTAACTTCTTACTTCTAACTTCTCACTTCTAACTTCTTACTTCCATGTTTGTATGTTGACATAGATGCTTGAGCCTGTGTATGTGTACACATGCGCAAACACAATACCGTCCGTCCGTCCGTACGTCTGTCTGCACGTGTAACAGTGTGCACATGCATACAAGCCCGCGCTTGTATGTATGTATGTATGTATGTATGTATGTATGTATGTATGTATGTATGTATGTATGTATGTATGTATGTATGTATGTATTATGTGTGTGGGTGTGTGCACGTCCGAACACGTACGCATGCACGCACGTGTATACATGCAAACATGCATATCAGTAAACATGCATGCAATTGAAAAATCGCGTGTATGCACTTGAACATTTGTGTACGAAAGCACATATACATACGCACGCACGCACGCGCGCACACACCTACACACACGTACATACATACATACATACATACATACATACATACATACATACATACATACATACATACATACATACATACATACATACATACAAGCGCGGGCTTGTATGCATGTGCACACTCTTACACGTGCACAGACAGACGTACGTACGTACGGATGGACGGTATGGTGTTTGCGCATGTGTACACATACATAAGCTCAAGCATCTATGTCAACATACTAACATGGAAGTAAGAAGTTAGAAGTTAGAAATAAGAAGTAAGAAGTAAGAAGTTGGAAGTAAGAAGTTAGAAGTAAGAAGTAAGAAGTTAGAAGTTAGAAATAAGGAATAAACTGGTCTGGCGCACGCGCAAGAACGTGCATACACGTGCACAACCCTAAAATCATACACAAACACACTCACACAAAATGTGCACATACACGCCCGAAAACGTACGCATGCACACACGTGCATACATGCAAACATGCGTATCAGCAAACATTCATGCAAGCGCACGCACGCTTGCACGCCCATGAAAAATCGCTTTTATGCACTTAAACATTCGTGTACGAAAGCACACACACACACACACATACATACATACATACATACATACATACATACATACATACATACATACATACATACATACATACATACATACATACATACAAACATACATACATACATACATACATACATACATACATACATACAAGCGCGGGCTTGTATGCATGTGCACACTCTTCCACGTGCACAGACAGACGTACGTAAGGACGGACGGACGGTATGGTGTTTGCGCATGTGTACACATACATAGGCTCAAGCATCTATGTCAACATACAAACATGGAAGTAAGAAAACTTCCGCTTCCGGTCCGGCGAAGGAAACATCGAAAAAATTTTTTTCAAGATCCAACTCAATCGTTGATGTTTAGATATCACCATCCAGCCCAACACAGGATTAACTTGTTTTACACCCTGTTGTGTCAATTTGACATAGATTTGTTTATGAATTTTTGCTACATATCAAATCCAAAATGCCAACACGTAGTGGATTGGAGAAAGGTGGTCATTCAAAATCTGACTCAGATGCAGGTTTATTTGACAATGAGGATCAAGAAGAACAGTGTAGAGAATGTTCAGTCAAACTTAGAGAGTCTGATAGGGCTTTGCAATGTGATTTTTGCGACAACATGTACTGTATTGTTATAAGTGCACAAGGGTAACAGCAAAATCTTACGATGCCCTTTGTAAGAGTAACCAAGAAGAAGGCATATCTTGGTTTTGTATGCATTGCAGGATTAGTTTCAATGGAGTTACCAAAATTACTAAGAAAATGAACAAGCTAGAGCAAACACAAAAGGAGATTTTAGCATCGGTAAATGAACTTAAATCTAAACCCTCGGATCAAAATGGGATGTCTCAGAAAGAAGTTGAGGTTTTAGTGAGGGAAGAATTTGAGGAACAAAAACGCATCGAGGAAAGAAAACTAAATGTCATGTGTTTTGGTCTAGAAGAAAGTTCTAGTATGAACATAGAGTCACGAAAGAAGGAGGATGAAAGCACTGTCAAGGGGATCATTGAAGAGGTCTTGGGAACGGATGAGGAATTTAACCTCACAAAGTTGGTTAGAATTGGACGTCCCGTCTCAAATGCAGAAGAAATTGAAAGTGAAACATCTGACTCTCTTGATATGAACGCCAGCCAAGTTAAAAGGAGAAAGATTAGGCCATTCAGATTAACTTTTGATAATGCTGAATCAAAGAAGAAAGTACTCAACTCATTGAGAGAAACTGTAAATGAGGCCAGTTCAGGTAAATATAAATATATATTTTTTTCAACAGGACTTAACGTGGAAACAAAGAGAAACTGCGAAAGCAAAGAGAGCAGCAAGGGCAGCAAATAAAGGGAGAGGAAATCAGCATCAAATCCAAAGAGCTCAGCAGTGTTCCAAGGATCTGCTGACTCAAAAACATTAATTAGACAAGTAATTATTTTTCAGGAGAGCGCTAGAAATCGTTTTAGGGAGGCCGGAATAGTAATGCAAAGTTATACGGTGGAAATTGTTCATCAACCTTTCCGAAACAATTCCTGCCTTGTCTGCACTCCAGGAAATGACTTTTATATAAATTACAGATTTTTTGATTTTTGTGCATGGGGTGTACATACAAGATTGGTCATATCTCCCATGTTACTTATCCTAGACCACTAAACATACATAGCCCTTTTATCATATGGTTAGTAATACAAGTTATCTAATTTGCATATTTATGAATTTTAATAAAAACATTAAAAATTACAGAAAAATCGTTAAAATCCACAAATAAATTAGTTTCAAACCCAAGCTATATAATTGTGACATGTTGTTATTGAACCAATAATATTATAATACAAATTTATTGATGTCATGGGCCTAAATGAAAATTATCTCATTTGCAAATTCATGAATATTAATAAAAATGTCGAAAATCAAAGAAAATAAGAGAAAAAACTACACATGTATATCCATTGCAAGGTTTTGGATGGGTTATAAGAACTATCTTGCATCCCTGAAACCAATTCTAATGGCTGTCAGTGTGGTTATAGGGACCACCTAAATGCCATAAAATATTGTCGTCAACAATGAACACATGTGCATGATGTAAAATATTATAGTTTCCACACCAGCACCTAGTGTGATTCTAGAGAATAGGGTATACAAACAAAAATATACATATACCAACAATAGCTTGCTCTATAGTACTAAAATTGGTCTGATAGTGATACATGGACATAGCAAATTAATCTAAATACCTATTATTCAAATCATCAAATTTACTTATTCATGAAAATTCATAAAACACATGAAAACACAAGAGATCGGAGAAAAATTTTGAACAAAAAACAGGGAGTATACATACAAAATCACTTGTAGCATAGCTGTTAACAAACCAAGGATGCTGAAAGTAGTATAAAATGAATGCTATGGCAACGAACTATGACCCTAAAGTCTGATATTAGCATGATCTGAGTTTCGATTTCATGAATGTTAATGAAAACTTCATAAATAAAAATGAAAAACTGAAAAAAAAAACACGAGTAAACCTACAAAATGACTTGTATCTCGACAACCAAAAGCCCTAACATGCTGAAAATGGCATCAAATAGTTGCTAGGGCAACATTTTACCATCTTGTTTTACAATAGATAAGTCGTTCGATTATTTGTTTTATGAATATTAACAAAACTATTCGAATTTAATGAAAAGGTACAAAATTACAGAAAAAATTAGGCAATGTACATAGAAAATCACATGTATCTTGGCCACTGATAGATTTAGGGAGCTAAAATTGGTACCAAATGATTGCTAGGACAATGTTCTAAAACCATAATATAAATCATCATTGATTTTTAATGTATGTGTATAAATGAGATCTTTATAAATAAGAGAAAAATCAATGAAAAATGAAGAGGTGTACCAACCAAATAGCTTATATCTGAGCTGAAATTTTCCTTAGAGTGCCGAATATGGTACCAAACGAATGATAGGGTAATGTACTATTGCCATGGAGTCTGATACCCTAACCATTTTGTAAATGTTACACAAAAGTTCCAAAATTTGTAATATTAATAGAAAATTGAAGATTGTGCTCCAACAAAATTTATTGAATCTAGGTTGCCAACTAGCATGCCTTGTATATCTTAATAAATGACAATAAAATATTGTCCTATTTATAAATTGGTGCCATTTTGAGTTCTCAATAGCTATTGATAGTCGAGATATAAGCCGTTTTGTTGGTATACCCCCTTCATTTTTCGTTGATTATTCACATATTTCTAAAGCTCTCATCAATATCCATACTACAGACATAGTGAAGATTTATATATTAGATTATATGGTTGTAGGACATCGTCTTAGCAATTATTCGATACAAATTATAGCTCTATAGGTCTATCAGTAGCCAAGACAGGTGTGATTTTCTATGTATACCACTATGTATACCACCTTAATTGTCCCGTGAAATCCCTCTTTATTCCAAAGGTTTACTTAATATTCATAAAACAAAAATCGAATGACTTATATAAATTGTAATACAGAAAGGTATAACCTTGTCCTAGCAACCATTTGGTGCTATTCTCGCCATGTTAGGGACTTTGGTTGCCGAAATTCAAGTCATATTTTAGGTTTACCTGTATATTTTTCACTTTTTCATCACTATTTATAAAGTTTTCATTAAAATGTATGAAATTGAAACTCAGATCATGCTCAGATCGCCACAGCATTCATTTGATACTTGATTCAGCAATCTTGGTTTTATAACAGCTCTGATATAAGGGCGGTCGGGTGGAAATATGGGTCCCCACACATTGGGCCCTAAAGAAATAGATGGGCTGCTTGTGCCTCCAGGCAAAGATTATACACTTCTGACTGACCATCTGAATACTGGATAATCGCTCAGGTCTAAACCTGCTCAGGAAAAGTACAAGCAGGCAAAGATCAGGAAAAGTCGCAATCAGAAAAAGACTCCCACTCCAAAAACCGAGGTGGGAAAAAACCAAACCAACAATCAGGTACTTATACCATGAAAACATTTCGGAAGCCGAATGAGGAGCTATTTTCCTAATAGGTGGCCACTCAGTTACCTTAACTAAAAATATGCAAACATACATAAGGCACCAACAGCACAAAAATATTTTAAACACCAAGACATAAAACAAAAAGAACAGCCACAGAAGTATCGACTTGGAACGATCAGTAACACAAAGTTACTGGCGGGTTTAAATCGAATTTACAAGGCCGTAACCTCGCCCTCAGCTTCTGCAGTGGTTCATAACATTTAGTTAGTTCTTCGGTCCTCGTGGTGAATCTCTAACTAGTAAATGAATCATCAAGAACAAACAAATAAATCATGATAAACATCCTGATGAATAAAAAAACAGGACTCACAGATTCAGTAAGCTGCCCGACGATGGAGATCCCTGGGCGCCGAATAACTTACTAACTCCGGAGCTAAAAAAAAACATCAGTTGGACCCCGGTGGGCCAAGCAACAGACAAGAAGCTCCAGCCCCAACCAACTAAAATGAATAGCTTTAAGTCGGGACCATCATAGAGTTTGACGCCCGACCCACCGGCGTGCAATTAAAGAAGGCATCATAGTTATCAACCGTGATTGGGTTAAAACTAAGCATGCATACTGTCGCATAACATTCAAGTTATAACCTATACGTCTGTAACGTGTTATGATTTTTCTAAACTGAAAAGAAAAATCATTACTTCCTATAAGTTCCTTAAATTTGTAAACCAAGTCACCATAAAATTCTGGTTCCGAAAGACCCTCACTTAAAAGCGTCTTTAACCCAACACTATATCTGGAAATCAATTCATAGTGTTTACGATAAAATTTAGAAAAGGTTTTTCGAAGTTTATGATACGAATAGCCCTGTTGGAGAAGTTTGGCCGTTAAAGATTTATTTCGAGTGTTGAAGTCTGTAACATGATTGCAGACTCTAGCAAACCTAATAAGTTGCGAAATGTATACACCATAAGAAGCACGACGAGGAACGTCACCATCCAAAAACGGAAAATTTACTATATCAAAATCAAAGTCATCGTGCTTATCATAAATTTTAGAAGAAACAAATCCATTTGCAACAGAAAGATGTAGGTCTAAAAAGGGGGCTTCGGTATCCGAGATATTGGCTTTGTTCAACTGTAGTTTCAAGACAAACCATCAATATATATAAGCCTTATTGATTTAGTTAGGTGGTTATATTTTAAGCACATGTTGGATGTCGTGACATCCTCATTTTTGGTAAAAGTCCCATAAAATGGAGGCAACGTCCCGACATGACCTTGGCTGTTGACTGGGATGTTAAGCATCAATTCAAACAAACAAGCAAACATAACACATGATTTTGTACGTATACTCCGTTTTTCTTCCAAGGCTTTCCTCTGATTTCTGATGTGTTATATTATTTTTATAAGCAAATTCAACGATTTGAATAATATGTATTAAGGTAAAATTGCTAGGTCCATGCATCACTATCAGACCAATTATAGTATTTTAGAGCATGCTTATGTTGGTCTATGAATATTATGAGTGAACTCTCTTCTTTAGAGCCACACTAATGGTGCGCATGGAAACTATGTAATTTTACATCATGCAAATGTGTTCACTGTGGAGGACAATATTTCATGGCATTTAGGTCGTCCTTTTGACCACACTGGCAGCCAGGAGATTAGTTTCACGGATGCAAGGTAGATCTTATAACCCATCCAAAGCCTTATATTGGCTGTAGTTTTTCCCTCGTTCTTCCTCGATCTTCGACATTTTTATTAATATTCATGAATATGCAAATGTGATAATTTTCATTTAGGCCCATGACATCAATAAATTTTTCTTGTGATATTTCTGGTGCAATAATCAAATGTCACAATGATAGTTTAAGCCTGAAATTTATTTTTTAAGGATTTTAACGATTTGTCTGTCATTTTTAATGTTTTCATTAAAATTCTTGAAAATATGCATCAATACAAGTTAATCCCCAAAGTTGAAGTATATACTTGAAAAGCAAATAGGCAATAAATGACACCAAATCTTTTGAAATAAATTTGCCAGAAAATGTGAATTTGTGCCAACTTGTACCTTTTCTCACGGAAGCGCTCAATTGGGGGTACTTTTAGTACTTTGATTATAATAGTGACTTTTTTTGTTGCCATATGGCAAGTATATAATCATTTAAAATCTTATTTGCACAGGTACTCATTAATACTACCAAAAATCTGGTTTTATTTTGAACATATCATCAAAAATAGGGTAGTACATTATTAAGATTTTTTACTTTTTTGCACTCCATGACCTTTGACCTCTGTACTGACCTACAAAATGGATTGTGACTCTGCAGACAAGGCAAGCGCTGTTCCGCAGATATTGGGCAAGCAAACTATCATTGTCTGCATCCATTACAAAGCCGGCCTCCCTGGTCTCAAAATTTGAAATTGGATCACTAGTCTAAATTAGTAATAAATGAGATTTCATGTACATATGTTCTAGTTCGGAATTTAAACTTTTATCAGTTAGTGTTCTGATGTTACAAGTTAATAGTTAACTTTTCAAATATTTTGACATTCTTGGTCTTTTTATTATAGATGATGGAAGTGAGTCAGAAGCAACAGAGACTTATTCTGAAAACGAATCTCAAGAAAATAATGTCAGTACAGTGTTATACAGCGACACAAATTTAAGCAGTGACTTTGAAAGTTATAGGTCTGATGAATCAGAAAATGAATTTACATTTGGAAGTAGATCAGATGAAGTTTTCTCTGAAAGTACAGTTTTGTATAGTAGTGATTCGTCACTGAATTTTGACGATAGTCAATCAAACCATGAAGGGATTAAGATATGGTACACAAATGCGGACAGTTATTTAAATAAAAGAGAAGAGATGCTAGTTGAGATAGAGCTACAGAAACCAGACATTATAGTAATTACTGAATGGTTTCCAAAAACAACAAACGCGACAGACTTAGATTTAGTAGAGTTTTCAATTGAAGGGTTTTCATTATATATAAGCAAAGTTGAAGAGAAAAGCAGAGGAGTGGGTATTTATGTCAACGAAACTTTATCTAGTACAGAATGCTCAGTGTTGAACAATTGCAATTTCAAAGAATCGTGCTGGTATGAAATAATTTTGAAGAATAATGATAAACTGTTAATTGGTGCAATCTATAGAAGTCCTTCTAGTGGAACGGCAAACAATTTGAAATTAAATCAGATGATATCTACAGCTGTTGGTTTAAATCACAGTTATTTAGTAGTCCTAGGAGATTTTAATTATCCAGGTATTAATTGGACTGATTGGACCACTATACACAACGAGTCACACTCAGAATTTCTTTTCATAGAATGCTTAAGAGACAATTTCCTGTCACAAGAAATCCAGAACCCTACACGACATAGAATAGGTCAGACGGCAAATATTTTAGACTTATTGTTAGTGAACAAAAGTGAAATAGTCAGTGACTTAAATGTCAGTAGTGGTTTAGGGGCAAGTGACCATTTAGCATATAATACATATTTATTATGTAAGCCAGAATTTACAGACTCAGAAACAATGAAGTTTAATTTTCATAAAGGAGACTATGTATCAATTAATGAAGACCTTAAGCAAGTTGACTGGGAACAGTTACATAACCTAAATGTACAAGAAAGTTGGATTTTTTTCCCATGAAAAGGTGCAGTCTTCAATCGAGAAACACATTCCTGTAAAAAGAAAGTACAAAAAGAAACAGAAATGGGCAGATAGACAGTGCTTAGAGGCGGTAAGGAAAAAGCATAGAGCATGGAATAAATATTTGCATACTCAAAGTCAGCGAGATTATTATGAATATTGCAAAGTGAGAAACAAATGTACAAAAAAAACAAGATCAGCCAAAATGAAGTATGAGAAAAACATTGTTATGAATATGAAAGATAATCCAAAAGACTTTTGGGCATATGTTCGACAAAAACCAAATGCCAAATCAGGTGTGTCGGATTTAAGAGACTCTCAAGGTGTATTAATTCAAAACAATGAAGAGAAAGCCAACTTGTTGAATGACTTTTTTGCTTCAGTATTTATTGCTGAACCTCCAGGACAGTTACCCATCTTTGATTTGAGATATCATGGACAACCTGTTTCTAAGTTAGTTGTATCTACAGATGAAGTGTTTAAAAGACTAAAATCACTAAATGTGTCTAAATCCATGGGGCAAGACAACTGTCACCCCCGTTTGTTGAAAGAAACTGCAGAGTCAATAAAAGAACCTCTTCAAACAATATTTAATAAGACATTTAAAGAAGGAGTATTGCCAGAAGTCTGGAAAGATGCTCATGTAACTGCTCTATACAAGAATAAAGGTGAAAAAACTGACACTAACAATTATCGTCCAGTATCATTGACATCAGTGCCATGTAGATTGTGTGAAAGAACAGTACGAGATGTTATAATGAAGCATATGAGTGAAAACAAGTTGTTTAGTGACTCGCAATATGGTTTTAGAAATAAAAGAAGCTGTGTATTGCAACTATTAGAAGTATTAGATTCTTGGTCAAGGTCATTAGATAATGGGAACCAAGTAGATACTATTTACCTGGACATACGTAAAGCTTTTGACTCAATATCACATAAAATATTAATACAGAAGTTAGAAGCATATGGTATAGGAGGAGAAGTTTTGGAATGGGTTAGAGACTTTTTAAAGGGAAGAAGACAGAGGGTTATGTTGAATGGTAAAAAGTCTGAATGGAAAGAAGTAACATCTGGAGTACCACAGGAATCGGTATTGGGTCCCGTGTTATTTATAGTTTATATAAACGATATGCCTGATGATGCGAAGATATTCACAGAAATTGAATCACCAAATGATCAAGATGAACTGCAAGCGGACTTATTTGATTCATGTGAGTGGGGAAAAGACTGGCTGTTAGAGCATAACATTAAGAAATGCAAATTCATTCAATATGGGAACATTATTTATGACTATGAGTATAAGATGACTAATAGAAATAATGAAGTAATAACAATTACTAAAGATAGTGAAGAAAAAGACCTAGGCATATGGTTTGAAGAGAACTTAAAGTTTAATAAACATATATCAGTGACAGTTAAAAAGGCCAATAGATCAAGAGAACATTTTCATTTATGAATAAAGAACTATTCCTCATTATTTACAAGAGCCTGATACGATCAGTACTAGACTACGGATCACCGGTATGGAATCCCAGTACAAAGAAATATAGGCAAATGCTAGAGAATGTTCAAAGAAGAGCTACGAAATTAATTCCTGAATTGAAAAATTTAAGTTATCAAGAAAGATTGAAAGAACTGAATCTGCCAACCCCGTATTACAGAAGGAAAAGATATGATCTGATTCAACTATTTAAGATAATAGCCCATATAGAGGATACTGAAGTTGAAATGTTTGGTCTAGAGTTCAATGATAATAATACTAGAGGTCATATATTCAAGCTCCAAAAGCCGAGATGTAATAAATCATTCAGACAACAGATATTTCCAATAAGATGCATCGACGATTGGAACGCGTTACAAGATAAAGTATTGGAAAGTGAAACAGTGTTAGGATTCAAAACCCAATTGGATAAAGCATGGAAAGGAAAGAGGTTCGAGTTGGAACAGATATACTAATGCCGACCGGAAGCATAAAGTAGACCTAAAGAAGAAGTTGACAAGCCCAACCGGGCTTACACCACTTCAACAAAGCGGTATGAAGGTATGAAGGTATGAAGAAGTTAGAAGTTAGAAGTAAGAAGTTATAAGTAAGAAGTTAGAAGTTAGAAGTAAGAAGTAAGAAGTTAGAAGTAAGAAGTTAGAAGTAAGAAGTTAGAAGTTAGAAGTTAGAAGTAAGAAGTTAGAAGTTAGAAATAAGGAATAAACTGGTCTGGCGCACGCGCAACTACGTGCATACACGTGAACAAACCTAAAATCATACACAAACACAATCACACAAAATGTGCACATGCACGCCCGAACACGTACGCATGCACGCACGTGCATACATGCAAACATGCATATCAGCAAACATGCATGCAAGCGCACGCACGCTTGCACGCCCATGGAAAATCGCTTGTATGCATTTGATTATTCGTGTACGAAAGCACACATACATACGCATGCTCGCACGCGCGCGCACACACACACACACATACATACATACATACATACATACATACATACATACATACATACATACATACAAGCGCGGGCTTGTATGCATGTGCACATTCTTACACGTGCACAGAGAGACGTACGCACGGACGGACGGACGGTATGGTGTTTGCGCATGTGTACACATACACAGGCTCAAGCATCTATGTCAACATACAAACATGGAAGTAAGAAGTTAGAAGTAAGAAGCTAGAATTAAGAAGTTAGAAGCACGCCCGATCACGTACGCATACACGCAAGTACATACATGCAAACATGCATATCAGTAAACATGCATGCAAGCGCACGCACGCATGCACGCCCATGAAAAATCGCGTGCATGCACTTGAACATTTGTGTACCAAAGCACACATACATACGCACGCACGCTCGCACGCACGCACGCGCGCACACACACACATACATACATGGTTACATACGAGATACATACATACATACATACATACATACATACATACATACATACATACATACATACATACAAGCGCGGGCTTGTATGCATGTGCACACTCTTACACGTGTACAGACAGGCGGAGGGACGGACGGACGGTATGGTGTTTGCGCATGTGTACACATACATAGTCTTAAGTATCTATGTCAACATACAAACATGGAAATAAGAAGTTAGAAGTTAGAAGTAAGAAGTTAGAAGTTAGACGTTAGAAGTTAGAAGTAAGAAGTTAGAAGTTAGAAATAAGAAATGGCCCTTACCGGCTTTCGTAGAAAACAAAGGCGCTTATCAGCTTCGCAGTTACTGCGAAGCTGATCTGCGCCTTTGTTTTCGCATATGCAGATTGTTGGTTTTCCCACGAGGCGGCTCAAATATACTATTGGCATAAAATTAAAAATATTTTATGCGACCTCGATTTCAAAGGCATTAAATTAAATTTCAGATCGTAGCGAAACGTGCATTTGATTTAAAGTTATAGCGTGACGTCATGATGTCGATGATGCCGTTTGCCAAAAAAATATCATTTCAAAACGTCGTTCGTTAAGGTCATATTCCGCGCCATTTTAGGGAAAAAAAAAACAAACTCACAAACGCATTTTCAATAAACATACATGTATAAGTCAAACCGATAAAGCGGTTAAGACAGTAGAGAAAATAGTATTTCAAGTTGAAATGTACATAAAATGGACAAAAGCAGTGAAAAATGAAATAAAAACCATTAGTTACGTAGGGGACTGAATGTCTAAAGAAAATCAGAGCAAAATAGCGTCATATATGCTATGAAAATGTTCCAATACACCATCGTTATTATTGGCAAAAGCCCATAATATGTAGACAGCGGAGAGTTCCAATATAATCATTTTTGCAGAATTAACTCATTCAGAGAATAAATTTGAGCTTTATCGAAAAGGAAACCTTATTTTATATAATTATACGAAAACAGAGACGTTGATCAGCTATACAATCACTGCACGAATGATCCGCACCTTGTCTTCACTGTTTTCTTGAATCATAGATACCAAGCTTCTACTCAGCCTCTGTGTCTACGTATTTAGTAGGCCGGTCTGTGCCAGACAATGTCAAATATCCAGAAGACAGTCTTTCTCATGACTTGTCTTCATTTAATTATAGTTGTTGCCGATTTATTGCTTGACGCTTGACAAGCAATTATCAAAATGCGAAATAAGAACATATTGTATGTATCTGCGATTTGTCTATGAATGGGTCCAAACAGCGACTTGGCGATTGTATTCAGTGCGTGTTAAGTGAGTTCAAGCAGAAATGAAAACGACCATCAGCGAATTAACCCTTTTTTGACGAATGGGTTTTCCTATCATTATCATTTGGAAGAATCCACTTTCATTTGTAGGGGTGCTAGGAGTGTTTTTACATTGTTACTCCAATTTTTCGATGAATCTTCGTTCAGCAAACAGAATAGCCCCAGATGGGACGCCGCGAATAGCCCCACATTGGACACCGCGTTCTGCGGCGTCATAGCTGGGGATATTCCGTTTGGCTATGCCCCACAAAAAGGACGAAAGGCATTTCGGAACTTCCGGTTTTTCTTTGGTTGAATATCTCGTAAACGGTGGCAGATATTTTCCTAATATTTTATATTTGGATACATATTGATGATATGCATTGAATGAGCAGTGAAAATTGTCAATCTAAGAAACTTCATTTTTTCACCCCATTTTCTGCAACATTTCAGAAAATTTTATTTGTCAGTAAAATTTAGGGGGTAGGGTAGATTAAACTTGAATATTACAAATCTTCAAATTTATTGCACTAGTTCGATGTTTATTTTAGCAACAGTATATGTGTACATGGTCTTTGGGTCTTTGGTGT
Organism: Rugalucina vietnamica; assembly: GCA_964017185.1. NCBI lineage: Eukaryota > Metazoa > Mollusca > Bivalvia > Lucinida > Lucinidae > Rugalucina > Rugalucina vietnamica. Next base: position 21,757,820 of record OZ024882.1, read on the forward strand.
GCTGGTTATAAAATTTTAGGTGGTTTTATGAAATGGGCTTTACGAAACAAAACAGCCGAAAAAAGGCTGAAAATGGCGATTTTCAAGTTGTTGGTTCTCTCTTATATGCACACTACCCTATATATTTCTTTCTTTTATTCGAACAATATTACCAAGTTCTATGTTGTGTGAAAATACAAGAAAAAGTTTGAATCAACAAATATGGGTTTGGCACATTTCAAAATATTGCTATTTTCCGACTTTTCAAGTATGGGGATAGGGTTGGAAAAGGAATCGTAAAATTTTGTAATCCACTTCAAGTTGCAATTTTTTCTTTGCTTTTTGTCCAAAATAGTCTGCGATACGTAAATACTACGGCTTTTGAAAGCATTCTAAGAATATCTTTGTTCAAGACAGGTATGTTTCAAAGAATTAAAAAATAAATTAATTTTACTAATTTAAAACATGGTGCTCAGAGGTCTCATTCAGAGGCATGCAACTTGAAAAAATGCACACTACCCTATATTTATTTTGTTATCAAATGTCTTGTGTTGTATTTTGGAATCAAAACAGAGGGGTTAGAAAAAAAGTTTGAATACTTTTTCATTGGCAGCGAACATCCTTAAATGAGTAAACGAAACTATCATTATGAACGATTGTGAACGTATTGGCTTATCGCTTTTTCAGAATACCATATATTGTGGGAACCTACTGGCGTCATCAACTTGAAAAGGAGAATCAAATGGCAATCCAGCCATCAGGATAACATAATTGTGAAATGTATACCCCCTTGAACCCTACATTTATAATATGAGTCGCCTCGTGGGAAAATTAACAATGTGGTTTTCGAACAGGTCTGACACAAACGGGGCTGTACAGTCACAGAAGCAGGCTAGAAGCTTGAAATTTCGGATTTAAGTACAAGAGGAAATGTGTTATCCGAGTAGCGAAAACAAAGGCGCTGATCAGCTTCGCGGTTACCGCGAAGCTGATCTGTGCCTTTGTTTTCGCCCATGCAGGTTGTTGGCTTTCCCATGAGACGGCTCAATTATAAAGTGAAACTGGGCTTTACAGGGTTTACATAATTTCTTATTTCTGACCCAAAACATAGATTGTGGATACTCGTTCGAACCGCCTCGCCGAGGTGGTTCTAAGGTGTACACTGGCACAATCGATGGTTGGAGCAAAACTTAAAGCAATGTCATTTGGCTAACTAGCACAGAGTACAAAATGCTAAAAGATGAACCAGGCATTCAATGTGCTTTGGTGGCTATTTTTGTGATTGTTGTCTTACTTAAAGTAATGTTTGGGAACTATTCAGTTTGTGTGTCATATTTGACGTAATTTGGCAACGGCGCTAGAGATACCAGCCGTGTCTTCTAACAGTATTATCTTATCACATACTTCAGACAACAAAATATAATGCTGAACTGTCGTTTCTCGTTGTTTCATGATTTAGCCATTTGATAGAAGCATGCAAATAATGTTGTTACGATGACGAAATGGCACTAACTTAATAACCATTCATGTTACGTATCTTACAGGATTTTTAAGTCTATCTTGACAAAATACCTCTCATTCAAGCTTTCTCGTTTTGAGGCGAATCTGGTTCATTGATGAAATGATCTTTCTGACACTGGCTTATGATATCTGAAGCCGAGCACTAGCAAACTTAGTCTAGTATTTCTTAGTTTCATTAGCTTATTATTTAGTGCGTTTGTTGGTTTTGTTAAAGAGGTTGGGTTAGGTGTTGAGTTGTTTGCATTTGACAATAGGTAAATTGCTTCACGAATGAACATGTGAAGAGAAAGGGAAGCTACGGATAATTCGTGCCACGTATGTGACGCTTTGAAATCAACACTACTGTAAATCCGGAAATTTTGGCGAGAACTTAATTTTCGCTAATATTCGCGAATACGTTGCCTCGCGAAAATAAAGTTATCGCTAATAATGAATTACAATAAGCTTTATAGACGGTATGAGTACCCGTTCGCGAATTCAAAGTCTCGCTAATAATTAGGAAATCGAAAATTCGCGAAATAAAAGTCACGCGAAAATTTCCGAACTTACAGTATTTCTTATAACTAAGCTTAACAATCTGATATCCAGAGATCGATAGGATGAATGTTGGCAATGTCTGTCTCCTCATAGAAATCAAATTAAAATGATTCTTATCCTCGCTCAATCTCATTCATTGTCTTTTCATTTGGATTACAGCGAGTGACTGTATTTTCCTTGTCAAATCATACAAGAGTTCGGTTCTTGTCCTTTTTCGTGTTTTGTTTTTCACTGACCTATAGCAAGATGTGGTCAGATATACTACATTATAAAATCACCACTGCCAGACCAACAAACGCCCTTGAACCCATACCTGGATATGGTCATTTGGAATAAACAGTGACAAACCTCTGTCATATTTTGCTCTTTAATTTTATTTAAGTATTAAAACGCCTCAGTAAGGCAAGTGTTCATCTTGTTGCATCATGAACATATTTTTGAGACTTTTCTTTTTCTAATCCGCTGATTTAAGAAAAACATAATGACACATAACCAGATTAACTTTCTGTACTGGCATTCCATATACTTGATGCAGAAAACATGTTTGCTTTATATAACAAGGAGGATTTCTATTCTTATTCGAAATGACAATCTCGATATCTTTAGTTTACAATGCATTGTACCATCGTGCGACTCTTCATACAACAGACCCTGTCCTTAGACAGGCAGTTGTATTTCAATGAATTCCGGAACCACGATAACGTCTTTCAACTGATCGATACTGAGCTTGCAATAGTTTTGGTATTATCTTTTCTGTCTTGAGCATTCAATAAAGATAAAACTGATACCCTTCAAGAGCAGTGAACATATTAATGGGGAAGGGAATGGCCGTACTTAAGCCTCGTTTGACAACATGGAACCAAAGAGAATTACTATTATTTTGCACCATTCAACAGTGTAGTCGCTGCAAAGACTAGTATTATCCAAAACGGGCCAAATGTATTAAAAGCTGGTTAAAATGTATCTAAACCGAAAATAATTTTATGAAAAATCACGGAATTAGCGACATTATTTTTGCACAACAGGATATAACGGTTATCCGATTGTCAAATTGACACGTTACCTACCAAGGAATGGCAAGCCATCACGCCCGGGTTTGTTAACGCATTTAAGCCTAGCGTCCCTTTTTTGGGACATATGCAAACATAATAGCCACAGAACGCGGCGACCCATCTGGGGCTATTCTGTTTGCTTATAGGAATTTCATCGAAAAATGGAATAAAATTTTAAAATCACTCCTAACACCCCTAAGACTGAAAGTGGACCATACAATTGATAATGATTCGTCAAATATGGGTTAAGATAAAGTGAGGAACTGATGTAATCATAGCCAAAGTCACATACTATAAGCCCAAGTGGGAAAGAAACAAAATTAGAAGTAGGTACTGATACAAAGGGAAAAGGTTAGCTGGACCTTAAACTGTTTATACATGTCTATCAGTGGGCATGCACACTAAGGCATAATTATCCACTCGGAATGGAAACAGATGTAAGATAAACGCTCATTTTTCACTGGGTAAACTGAGGCAAGTCATTGAAACCGAAGTGCCAAAGTGACGATAGACCTAGCTTGATATATTCAATAATTATTACTAATCATTACGAAAACTTGCCCATGCAATATATAGAGATTTTTTTTCAGCTGTAAAAATTGAAAATTTCATCGGAAAAACTTTGATATTTTTCTTATTTTTGCTCAAAACATAGATTGAGGGTACACGTTAGAACCGCCTCGGCGAGGCGGTTCTAACGAGTACCCACAATCTATGTTTTGGAGCAAAAATAAGAAAAATAGGTATACCCCTGCAAACCCAAGTTTTACTATATAAAAGTGGGGTTCAAGGGGGTAAACATTACACGGACATGTTTTCGTGATGGTTTCAAAATTAAATGCGTACGTATAGCACTTATTATAATACATAATTTGCATTTGATTATGACGTTCGTGAACACTTGGTAACAAGTTCACATTATCACAATGAAAAATGCGGTCGTTACTCAGTTCATCTATGACAAATATGATAAAAAATGTTATTGAGATGTAAATCATTAAGACAGTTAACACATAACCTTTTGAAATGTTAAAACTTGAATTTAATCTGAGGATATTATTTCAACAGCCAAGCAATCGTTAATGACTTCCAATAGAAATCTTCTAATCTCGCTTTCTAATGCCAGTCTGGAAATCTTTACACTCCATGAATATTCTCTAAAGAAGCATATTTACATTGATTAAACATGAAATAAAATTCATGAATATATTAATTTCTAGAAATATAATAGAAGAAAAAAATACTATTAAAATATAGTTCGTACCTATGGGAAATCAAAGTGTATAAGAAAAATTTAATGATGAAAAAAGATCCGACTTGAAAGAAATCCAGTTTTCGGCTTGTAAGAAATAAAAATTAAAACTGATGAACACATTAATAAGAAAGAGGATGTGCCATACCGCTGTTTCGACTATTAAAGTCTCGTCAGTGACCCTTAGATATGGCAACATGGAGCCAAAGAGAATTACTAAAAATTTGCAACTTTCAACAGGGAAGTCGACTAGTATTATCTAAATGGGACCAAATATGTTAAGTATTGGTTAGAAAATGAATCTTAACCGATAATAAATTTCTGATTTCTCAGAATATCCTCGCTGATCTCAAAGGACCAAAATGAAAATTTAACCTGCACTATAGATGATGTACGGGGAGACATTTTAGGGCCGCCACACGGCACAACACCAGCTGCAATAATAGCAAATAAAAATTAAAACTGAAATCATTTAAGAGTAGTGAACACATTAATGAGAAAGGGGATGGGCCATACCGCAGTTTCGACTATTAAAGTCTCGTCATTGACCCTTTAGATATGGCAACATGGAGCCAAAGAGAATTACTGAAATTTTGCGACTTTCAACAGGGTAGTCGATACAAAGCCTAGTATTACCTAAATGGGACCAGACATGTTAAATATTGGTTAGAAAATGAATCTTAACCGATAATAAAGTTCTGATTTCTCAGAATATCCTCGCTGATCTCGCCGAGGCGGTTCTAACGTTTACCCACAATTTATATCTTTTGAACAAAAATGTTGAAAATATCGAAATTTTGCGAATGAAATTTTTAATATTGTCAGCTGAAAAAAATCTCAGTTTATTGCATGGGCGTGTTTTCGTAACGTAATCTTGTATTGTTCTTGTTCTCCGCATGCTGTCTTTTGGTTTTGATTGTAAATTTCTTCGTATCAGTTCCGTGTTTGTTTCATTGTTGAAGCATACATGACTTTGCTGTTTAATCACAATATCTAATGTCCACAATAGATCTGCTGGAGAAGGCTTCATTGAATTTTGGATCCTCATCATCACGGGAAAACCAACAATCTGCATAGGCGAAAACAAAGACGCAGATCAGCATCGCGGTACTGATCAGCGCCTTTGTTTTCGCTACACGGATAGTACAATTCCTCTTCTTCCTAAATCCAAAATCTCCAGTCCCTAGCCATCTTCTGTGCTTGTACAACCCGGTTTGTACCGGACCCGTTCGGAAACCACATTGTTGGTTTTCCCACGAAGCGGCTCATATTTGGGATCCTCATCGTCATGTATAAGTCTAGGATTCCCGTCTGAGTAATTCATTAGTCGTAACTAAGAATTTCAATTTGTATTGAAAGTGGATAAAAAGGCTCACGTTACAAAATCTCATTAAGCAGTTTCATCGTATAATTTCTTTTTTGTTCTTCACAATTGGGTATCTGACTAAGTAAGAACAGTGGTGGTGATATTTTAAATGAGTTGTGTCGTGAAAGATAACGGTCATCGGGACATTCGGTCAACCCTGCCCCCCCCCCCCCGCCACCTATATTCACCGAAATGTTTGTAAATACAGCATCAGAACGTTACAATGATAACGAGTACCAACAATCTATGTTTTAGAGCAAAAATAAGAAAAATAGGTATATCCCTGCATACCCCATTTACCCATGCATACCTCAGTTTTGCTATATAAAAGTGGGATTTAAAGAGGTATACATTTTCGTGATGTCATTGTCTTCTTTTCACCTTGTATCAGATCAACAGCATGGATATTAGAAGAGAGAACACCAGCAAAGTGAAACGCCCAAATATGTTTGTGAATTCCGTAAGCCCTAGTCTGAGACAAGCTAAAAAATGAGCCGCCAAGCGAGAAAGCCAACATAGTGGTTTCAGAACAGATCCGAAACCGACCGAGCTCACGGGGACCCAGCTGTTAGTCGTGATTATTGATGCGAAGTGGAATGTAAATGCATGCTATTATGAAGTTTCGTATGCGTCGGCGAGATCGTTACGAATGCGACGTTACATATCCTCTGCCCTTGGACGGTAAGTACCACATGTTTTGCTGTCGTGGAAATAAACAAAGCCGAGTTTACAAAATCGGCGTCCACTATGATCTGCAAAATTCTTTTATGTTCCCACTTGAAGTCAGTTGGAATACTTACGGCAAGTTGACTGGTAGATAAAAAGGTGACGCGGAAACTCATTACATTCTTAAAAAGGTACAAGTAGGCAAAGATCAGGAAAAGGCGCAATCAGAAAAAGATTCCCACTCCAAAAAACCGAGGTGGGAAAAAACCAAACTAACAATCAGGTACTTATACCATGAAACATTTCGTAAGCCGAATGAGCAGCTATTTTCCCAATAGGTGGCCACTCAGTTACTTTAACTTAACTAAAAAAATGAAAACATACATAAGGCGCCAACAGCACAAAAATATTTTAAACACCAAGACATAAAACAAAAAGAACCACCACAGAAGTATCGACTTGGAACGATCAGTAACACAAAGTTACTGGCGGGTTTAAATCGATTTTACATGGCCATAACCTCACCCTCAGCTTCTGCAGTGGTTCATAACATTTAGTTAGTTCTTCGGTCCTCGTGGTGAATCTCTAACTAGTCAATGAATCATCAAGAACAAACAAATAAATCATGATAAACATCCTGATGAATCGAAAACCAGGACTCACAGATTCAGTAAGCTGTCCGACGATGGAGATCCCTGGGCACCGAATAACTTACTAACTCCGGAGCAAAAGAAAAACATCAGTTGGACCCCGGTGGGCCAAGCAACAGACAAGAAGCTCCGGCCCCAACCAACTAAAATTAATAGCTTTAAGTCGGGGCCATCTTAGAGTCTGACGCCCGACCCAAGTCCTTTGGTTTTCTTTGTCTTGTTCGTAAACTAAGACGTAAAACACAGTCCTGTGGGGTCTTTAATATTGAAATATGTATCCAAACGGCTTATTCAAATGCACATTTATCAACTGAGCGTGAAAAACAGTAAGATAAGCATATTTTGTATGCATCGAAGACGAAGGTAAGTACTACTACAATAAGTCATGGAAGAATTAACATTTTGTTGTGCTCTTTCAAAAGTTATTTACGTCAATGCAGAAGCATAACAAGTGCCTTTTTTTCCTTGGACTACATGCACTTCGTTGAGCGAGCTTCAAAGCATATGTCACTTTTATTTTGAATGAGGTCATTTCTGATTCAGCTTTGTCAACACTCGAGTAACACAACTATAAAACCATTAATGACGGTTTACGGGAAGCGATGGCTTTGGCGCAAGCTGGAACCCCTACAAAACTCCCTGCTCCCTAAAAAACATTCCGGAAAATGTTCTCCCCAACTCCCTTCTCCATAAAACCAAAAAACAAAAGGATTTTGCTTGCTCCCCAGTTCCCTTTAAATATTTTAGTGCTCCCCAACTCCCAGAAAATAAAAGGCCCTTCTCCTTTGCCGCCCCCTAAACCCGTGGTAGGACCATAGTCTGGTCATTGATATTATTATTTGAAAAAAAGAAAGATGAAAAAGAAGACGAAGAAGCGGAAAAGCTAGCGATCGGGCTCCAGTCTTTGCAAATGTTAATACAGTATAAAACCATGGTTGACCCCTTTAACATGTATCTAGAAAACACTAATTGAAGAAAATGCATCTGACACTGTCTCCATATCGCAATATTTGCTATAATTTTATCTTACTGGTTCATCTGTCTCATTCTTCCACGATGCATTTCTGTGTCGCATATTAAATTTTAACGTCTAAGATGCATACTAAAGATGCTTATCTTACTGTTTATCAAGCTCAGTAGATAAATGGGCATTTGAAAAGGCCGTTTGGATACATATTTCAATAAAGACCCCACAGGACTGTGTTATACGTCTTAGTTTACGACCAAGACAAAGAATTTAAGAATGTAATGAGTTTCCGCGTCACCTTTGTATCTACCAGTCAACTTTATAAACCATTAGCTCAAAAATACAAGTGCCGTAAGTTTTCCAGTTCACCTCAGGTGGGAACATAGAAGAATTTTGCAGATCATAGTGGACGCCGATTTTGTAAACTCGGCTTTGTTTATTTTCACGAGAGCAAAACACGTGGTGCTTACCGTCCAAGGGCAGAGGATGTGGAACGTCGCATTCGTAACGATATCGCCGACGCATACCAAACTTCATAATAGCATACATTAACATTCCACGTCGCATCAATAATCACGATTAACAGTTGGGTCCCCGTGGAGATGTACATGCACGGAAGATGGCTAGAGGCTGTAAATGTTTGGTTTTATGAGAAGAGGACCTGTACTATCCAAAGGTACAAATAGGCAATGATCAGAAAAAGGCGAATCATAAAGAAATTCCCACTCCTAAAACCGAGGTGGGAGAAACTAAATTGACAATTAGGTACTTATACTAAGAAACCATATCGTAACCGAGTGAGCAGCTATTTCCCAATAGGTTGCCACTCAGTTACCCGAACTTAACTAAAAATATAAAAACGTACATCGGGTTCAAACAGCACAAAAATGGATTTGTTTTTGCCTATGCAAAATGTTGGTTTTCTCATGACGTTTCTCAGATATATTCAATTAACAGACACTGAAATTGAAATACTATTATATTCAAATTAACGTTTTGAATTTCTGGACCAAAACGAGTTATGTGGAATTTATGCAAATGCAATAAATGTCCTGATATTATACAAAGTGTTTACAAATCATTCTTGTAAATAGTTTATATTTGTTAAAGAATTTGAAACCGACTGTAACACAACACATGTTTTATTCACAAATTGATGATGGCTGTCACATTAAATAAACAGTGCTGCCAATTTTATCATTTCCATCGCTAAAATGCCAGGTACAGTGTTAAGTTTGAAAGAATATAAAGTGTTGTGTTAATCGCCTCCCCCACCTCTTTGGTAACCATGACAGTAATAAATAGTAACGTGGCCGAGCGGTTAAGAGCGTTGTTTGTTAATCACTCGATCATCTAACCGCTGTGTCTGGAGTGGATTCGAACCCCGCTCTGGCCACATGTGAGACAAGCCAAGTTCTGCTTGCGGGTGTGTCAGGTGGTTTTTCTCGGGGTTCTCCCGTTTTCGCCCCACCTACTGATTGAACCGTCTCATATGAGCTGAAATAATCTTAAAAGGGACGTAAAACTGAATTAAAAAATAAATAAATAAATAAATAGTAATAAAATTAATAGGATTTTAGCATATCACTTAATAAATTCAATCGGAAGATCAACACAGCTTGTCGATTAAGGAATCGAAATGACATTCCAAACGAGCACGCCGTTGAAGGAATCAAAATGACATTCCAAACGACCATATCGTTAAAGGAATTGAAATGACATTCCAAACAAGCATGCCGTTAAAGGAATTGAAATGACATTCCAAACAAGCATGCCGTTAAAGGAATCAAAATGACATTCCAGACGAGCATGCCGTTAAAGGATTCGAGATGACATTCCAAACAAGCATGTTGTTAAGGGAATCGAAATTACATTCCAAACGAGCATATCGTTAAAGGAATTAAAATGACATTCCAAACAAACAAGTCGTTAAAATAATCGAGATGACTTTCCAAACGAGCAAAATGTATGCTATAAAACATATAAATGTAGACTGTAGGCAATTGGTGTGGGAGTCATTAACCAAATAATTAGTCTGGTTGATACACATATACTACTTCTGCACACTGTATCCAAACTATATATATTCTTGCATACTCTACAATATATTCCACCACTCAGATTTCACCCAAAGGGAAAATAATCTAAAACTTGCGTATTCACAATTTATTGTAATGTTTTAAAGTGTACGACTCTAACATTGTTTATTTGCAACCGTTTCGCCCTAGCTTAATGCATTTAGTAAGTTCGTCATTGGCAGCAATATTTAAGTTTATAGTTTGCTGCAGGCAAAATGCAATTATCAAATTACGAATCATAATCAATTGGATTGACTCTATATGAATAATTAAATATTATCATTGCTTCTGACACTCTTCTTTCTATCAGCCATCATTTATTATTAGTAAAGATAAGATTATAGCGCTGATGTGTTTTGTCTGCCTACGGGATCTGGCTATATTGCGGCGTTCAAGGAACAAACAGTGAGGTTATACAATGTTTGACGAATGGATTCTCTCATCATTATCAATTGGATGAGTCCACTTTAATTTTTTTAGTAGTGTTAGGAGTGATTTTTATTTTTTATCTGATTTTTAGATGAAATTTCTCTGTGCAAACAGAATAGCCCCAGATGGGACGCCGCGTTTTGCGGCGTCACATCTGGGGCTATACTGTTTGCCTTTGTCCCTCAAAAAGGCTGCCAGGCTTATATGAGTTAAACTGTGTCGGGAAACAAAGCTAAGTTTGCTATCATTTGTGTATACGTCATGAGATAGAGATCGTGTTCGAATTACACCTAACTTCTGAAATCGCTATAACTGCTTTGTCCATATCAAAGAAGAAGGATTTGTACAATGTCTACTAGCTTGTATCATACACAGCATGGTGTGTTTATTATATAGCAATGTGTTCTTTCTTTACAGTATTTGTCTACATTTAGAACACTTCGTGACAATAAGGTCCCCGAAGCGACTAGTTAAATGCTATTAAAAGTTTTTATCATGAATGTATGCTGCATTTGATAGGATATGTCTACAATTCTATAACTTATGCAAACGATGCCACACATTTTCCAAACTTAGGTTCAGTCCAAACTATGAAATTAACCTCTGACGTCACTATCGTGTGAACAAATGATAGCTTACACGGAATGTGTTTTCCGACAGTGCTTAACAACTAAACCATTGTGCAGTGATTTCTTGAACTAGCATCAGAATCCAAACAAAACTGAGACTTATAATGCCAAATAGGATCAAATGAGCCCCGTAATGAGAATACCGGGCTTTTGTCTATGCGAGAATAACTACACAGCTGATCGGCGCCATTGTTTTCGCTACACGCCACACGGATAACACAATTCCTCCTCTACATATATCCAACATTTTAAGAACATAGCTTTCTTCTGTGGTTGTAAATTCCGGTTTGCGTCGGACTTGGTCGAAAATCCCGAATCTGAATCCCGAAGACATGTTTTCTCGCGTCGCGGCTCATTAAGTATTGTGGCATCATACGTTTCTTCAGAGTAGAAATCAAACTCTGGGCAACAAACAGTTCTATTAAATTGTACATAAATCCTGACAGGCGATATATGATTGCTATTAACTAGCAAATGACAATACATATACATGTAAATCCACAACTGAAAATAAACACATGTCCCTAACTTGCACTTCTTGTAATTCAATGCCTTATTTGGTTGTGAATACAAATAAACTGTTACTCGAGACTATCTTTACTCGAAAATTGATGTAAAATGTCGTTTTCCGGTTGAATATGAAACTCACTATTTTTCTTGATAATGTGGGATTCTAGCTTTTGTCATTAGAGATGCATAAATGAATTGTAAAAATGTAAAATGAGCCGCCTCGTGGGAAAACCAACAATGTGGTTTCCGAACAGGTCCGACACAAACCGACCTGTACAATCACAGACAAGAGCTAGAAGCTTGAAATTTCGGATTTAAGTAGAAGAGGATCTGTACTATCCGAGTAGCGAAAACAAAGACGCTGATCAGCTTCGCAGTTACTGCGAAGCTGATCTGCGCCTTTGTTTTCGCATATGCAGATTGTTGGTTTTCCCACGAGGCGGCTCAAATGATATGCTTGCGCTTGTGCAAAATAGGAGGGCTAGGTTGTAGCAAATTCATTTTGGTTACTAAAATGCAAATGAGACTTGAAATGAATAAGACAAGAACCCTATCAGTCAGAGTGGGTTGAGTCAAACACGTTAATTACAACACTGTTGTACACGAATTTAGGATTGTACTCCATTATATACACGTGTATGCAGACAGAAATATAGCAATAGAGCAATATTAATGTTAGTCACTCGCTTGCCATCGGTGTGGGCATTGGTTTGAATCGGGATAGAAGCGTGTAGAAAATTAGCCGCATCGTGAGAAAACTAGATTTTTGCCTATGTGAAAACAAAGGCGCAGATCAGCTTCGCAGAAACTGCGAAGCTGATCAGTGCCTTTGTTTTCGTTACACGGATAGTGCAATTCCTGTTCTTCATAAATCCAAAATTTCCAGCTTCTAGCCATCTTCTGTAACTACAGGCCGGCTTGTGTCGGATCTGGTAGGAAACCCCGAAGACCGGTTTTCGCGCGGCGCGGCTCAAATAGTATGTCTATTGTTCAAGTGCTACACTTGCAGCTCATCCTTAAACATTTCAACGAAAAATGAGCCTTCGCATGAGAAAACCAACAATTTGGGTTCATACCAATTCTGACACAAACAGGCTTGTACACGATCACAGAAGGTGGATAGAGACTGGAAATTTTGGATTTAGAAAGTAGAGGAATAGTACTATTCTTGTAGCGAAAACAAAGGCGCTGATCAGCTTCGCAGTTACTGCGAAGCTGATCTGCGCCTTTGTTTTCGCATATGCAAATTGCTGGTTTCCTGATGCGGTGGCTAAAACTCTAATTTAAAAGCCATGCTTTACCATACAAGATGGCGTGCATTATCATGCACTTACATCGCCGATGTTGATCACTCAAACCAATGCATCTGGGAACTAGTATCTTTTTAAACAATCTACTGACGTCGAAACTAAGACAAATCGAAAACTAAGACAAATTGTCCAATGATGTGCTAACGAGCTTTATTCATTTCAATTCCAGACGAGTTTTTATCCAGGTTAGACAGTTTGATTAAATTCATTTGTTTTAAAACGTATTGCTTAGACATAAGGAAAACAGTAATCTGACAACGTTATCCCTGGCCAAGATCGCCTTAGCACGGCCCATGATTGAAAATAGATGGTATTATTACATAAAAATGAATTAACAAAACTATTTTGTCACGGTTCGAATACTTTGTACGAAATTAATCGTGCACTAGAGGCCTTTCGCCTATGTGATCAAAGTATGCGCCACGGCCCAAAATTACAGGATTCCATTAAAGAAACAGAAGGCAATAGTTAAGGTCACGAATTTCAGCATTTAAAAAAAAAGATGCAGGTAAAGCAAATTGAAATTAAAACTTATCGGTTTCATTATGTACATGAAACTTTATTTTACACATCTGTATATTTTCATGAAATAAAAATAAAACTGAGATCCTTAAAGAGCAGTGGACATGTTAATGAGAAAGGGAATGGGCCATACCGCGGTTTCAGTGACCCTAAACATTTAGAAAAGAATTACTGTAATTTTGCAATTTTCAACAGGGTAGTCGATACAAAGACTAGTATTATCCAAATGGGACCAAATATATTAAACGTTGGTTAGAAAATGAATCTAAAACGATAAGCAGTGATTGATTTTAATGGAAAAATATCCAGTCGAATTTCGTCACCTTAACTAAGGTGCAACTTTAAGGAAGCATTGTACTACTGGGCCCAGACTTATTAGCTCACATGAGCCGTTAGGCTCACAAGGTGAGGTTATAGGATGGTCATGATCCGGCGTCCGTCCGTCCGTCCGTCGTCCGTTGTCGTCGTCGTCCACCATTTTCAAAGATCTTCTTCTCTGAAACCGATTGGCCAATCTAAGCCAAATTTTATATGAAGCATCTATTAGAAGGGGGAAACAAAGTGTTTGCAAATAATCCAGGTCATATGATCAAGATGGCCGCCACGCCCATATATGGTAAATACCCTTCAAAAATATTTTTCCTCGGAACCGGTGGACCGATTTAAACGAAACTTGGCATGTAGCATCGGGGACTGGAGTACTACAATATGTTTATAAATCATGACCTTTGGATGACCTTGACTAATTTTACGACTAGGTCGCTTATGCATTTAAATGGGAAAAAATGTTAAAATGGCATTTTAAAGGAAAAACATGCAGGAAATGGGCAAATGAACTGAAGATATTTGATTCTGAAAAACAAAATGGACCCCACGGACCCGACTTTTGGAATGTGCTGCAAATAATCACCACCTAATTATATACATATGGCTTGAATGTATTAAATGCTTTGACTCAACCGCATTTCCCAGATGCCGCTAATACGTTGCACCAGACCTTATAATAAGTGGACAGATAACCAGTTCCTAAGTGGTCAGTTAGGCGGTTCGAAGCATTAAAGAAAGCAAATTTGTCATTTGTACATGTGGTTTCTAAAATAAAGCATAACTTGAAGTATTCTTTGCAGATCTCTTATCTATGTTTATATCAAAGAGGGGGCAAAATTGATTAATGGTCATAAGAGCATACGTTTGAGCTACGATAATGTTTAATTATTCATGGAGTATTAATTTAGATTAATAGGAATTCTAATTTAATAACCGAAGTTAGCCTTACAGCCATAGGCCGATGATCTCAATTATCATGAATGCTATTAAATGAGCCACTGCATAAAAAACAAACAGCAAGCATAGGCGAAATCAAAGGCGCATATCAGCTGTGCAGTATATGCATAGCTGATCAGCTTTTCCGTTTTCGCTATACAGATAGTACAACCCCTCTTCTTCTACAATTCGAAATTTCAAGCTTATAACCTTCTTCTGAGACTGTATAAGCTTGTTTGAGTGGGACCTTGTCGGAAACCCCAGACCGAGTTTGTCCTGAATTGAATAAAAAGTGACATTTACTCGCACTCAGTAGATGGAATTCCGTTGGGAGAGCGACTGTGGTAGTAATGCGGAGAGATAGAACTATTGTAACGATAGCCGAGCCAAGCCACAAGAACCCCATCAGTGGAAACGCATGCTCATCCACCAAGGGTGGTTTACTGAGGTAAAATGTCAACACTTACTCGCTTCACAAAGTTTCGAGTTTCTAATTTGCACATTACAAGCACTCCAGATGCCACTAATACGTTGCACCAATGTATACTACCAAGGGAGGCTATCCCGTCACATTACTTCCCCCTCCGAGAAGTCTCGCCCCGAGACTTGGCCTGGGAAACACATGGGTAAAGCAACTCCATTCTGGCAGTTGTCATCATCCCACCGCTGCCACCAAATGTAACGTGCAGCCGAGCTAAGCCACAGCAAACCCCGTCGGTGGAAAACCATGCTCATCCATCAAGGGTGGTTTACTGCGCTATATAGTCAATACTTACTCGCTTCACAAAGTTTCGAGTTTCTAATTTGCATATTACAAGCACTCCAGATATGCCGCTAATACGTTGCACCAACGTTGCACCAACGTATTCTACCAAGATAGGCTATCTCGTCACACTATCATTTGGCTGGACCCACATTCATTGTGAAAGCGATCAGGGGTGATTTTAATGTTAATGAATTTCATCAGTTTGCGATGACAGTCTACAAAGCAAAGGGATGGTCCCAGGTGGGATATGTCCCAACAGACTTCTGTGGGTTCAGATAACTTATGAAACAAAAATCAGTAAACAAAGTTTATTATTAAAGAGTCGTTGTAATGTATATACATGTATGTATATATGTATGTATTGTTCCGTTGTTGACTTTTTGGCGCACCTAGATTTAACCCAGAGAATTACCACCACCAGATGGCATTCATCAGAAAAACATGTCCGTGAAATGTGTACCCCCTTAAACCCCACTTTTATATAGCAAAACTGGGGTTTGCAGGGGTATATCTATTTTTCTTATTTTTGCTCCAAAACATAGATTGTGGGTACTCGTTAGAACCGCCTCTCCGAGGCGGTTCTAACGTGTACCCACAATCTATATTTTGAGCAAAAATAAGAAAAATATCATAATTTATCAGCTGAAAAATTTCAATTTTTAGAGCTCAAAAATATATGATTTGTTGCATGGGCAAGTTTTCGTTATGGATATAACTTCAACCATCACATTAAAATATTTACTGTATTACCATCAATGATGTTATCCCTGCCCTTAACATATTTACAACAGGCTACAAGCGACTTCTGCACCATTCTACCCAAAGTCCTCCTCCTATATGCAGCAATGTTGAGGCGGGCAGTCAGGAAATATCTAAATAGTTAGGACATCAGGACATGTAGCTGTGTCAAGGAGAATTACAAATGATTAACAGAAAGAATACCACATATTAAACAGTACCCACTTTATTTCTTATCTTTATTTCCTTACCCCCTCAGTGTTTCCTACACAAATCAATAACAATTGAAGTAAAACTCTGTATCAACACACACGTCTGCTTTTGACTTATGCAATAATAAGAAATGCGTAGAACAGACGCATCTTTCAAATGAGAACATCTATCTTATTATTATTTTATTGCAAATTACATATCATTGAGCACCGTAATACTGGCACAGACAAGAGTTTTGGCACTTGTATAACATTTTAATGATGTCGCGTCATGTTAAATACTGTTACCAACACAAAGCTCTGCTCTTCAAAGCCTTAACTGTGTGCAGCATTATATTAGTATATGTAAAATACGTCTGGTCTCCATTTGCAAAATGTATAGTATCTAATTTATCTGTTAAAATACAACCTGGTCGAAACAACATTTTCTCGCTTCGCACTTCTACTGATATATGAGGGCGTGGATCATATTGACTTTCCTTTTGCTGATGGTTGAGGCTCATAGATCGATAGGAAACTTATTGGTATAGATCGTAAATAATTTTATGAAAACCGCTATAAACAGAGGAAATCGGTACGTGGACAATTCGGACCTTGGCTAATTCGGACCTTGGCTAATTCGGACCTGATTCGGACCTCGGCTGTGGACAATTCGGACCTTGGACAACTCGGACCTTGACTAATTCGGACCTCGGCCACTGGTCAATTCGGACCCCGGAAAATCGAGGTCCGAATTGACCAATGATTTGTCCATAATTCAGGAAATCGACTCATCCGCGTTTTAGGATTTACTACAAAGATTTAAATAGTACTGCTTATTTCAACGGGCAAAACTATCCCGGGTGTTCGAATGCATCGGTACTGATTTCATTTGTTTACAGTTATTTACCGGTGAAAAAATGGTATAGCCTTATCACCATACATCCTTAGATTATCTGTACTTATATATACTTTTACTAAAGTCTAAAAACTTGCCTCTGATAGTGGTTTTTCCAAGAAAATTTTTGTGTGGAGGATGATATGAAAGTTATTTCCATGTCAAAAGCAGTTTGTCCTAATAGGACTTGCAAAAATTTTGAAAATCGGTTCACAGATAAAGTTTTAATGGCCAAAATGAATTTTGAATAATGAATTTGCATTTGCAAGGGAGATAATCCATGATCATAAAAATGGGTATTTTTCGAAAAATTTTACTTGGTCATGAAGATGTTGTTTCTAGTAAGTCATTTGTGTCATAATGAGTTTGAGCAATCATAATGAAATACCAAGAATTTTCAATTTTTTGCGGGAAAATATTTACCTCCCTTTCATGAGATTTTTGTACAGAAAATCCCTATTGAAAACTGTTTTTGACCAGAACTTTTTTATTTGTGAACCGATTTTCAAAATTTTTGCTGTTCATTTTGCGACAAACTCATTGCTCCATTGTGACAAGAAATGTTTCATCTAGATATAAGCAGTTGCAAAATATCTGCGAAAAAAACATTATCAGACGGTGGGAAACAGAATTTAAAACTAAGAAACACGTAATTTATTTTCAGATCTGTTGAATTTCATTTTGGAATCCATTCAAAGCTGGCTGTGTGATGAATGTGAATGAATTAAAGATGACCCCCGGTATTCATTTATTCGTCTATAGTTTTGCTAAAGTGGGTGCCGGAAAGAAGAAAGAAAAACATGTTATTGAGTGCTGTTTAACATACAAGATTCATTATTATAGTGTACTGTAGGTCAATACGAACTTCTACTTTCCGCATCGGTCGAATGCACTGGTACTGCAAATGTGCATGCTCTCTATGTTAATGTATATCCCATTGTTAATCTATATTCTTTGGAAATCATTTCTGCCATCTACTAGTATATTATAACAGATATCCACATACATCTACATGTATTAAAGATACTATTTTTAACATAAAAGGGTGTAGCGGACACATCGAGCATGTGATACATGTTAGCCAAATATAATTTTTGATAAATCTGACAAATTGATGATCGAATTTCATTGGCGTAGAACTTTCCATCCATTCATAAAGGGACATGTCAACAAAAGAACGCATAGATCAGAAACACTGAAAATGAATTTTGCATCATGTATTTTAACGCAAACCAGTACTTTTCAAACAAAGCAATCGTCATAAAATTCTTAAACAATCTATTTGTGTTTCCATTTCACTAATTCCAGCAGTTATAATTGTGTTGGGATCGTTGTTATTGTGAAAATAATTAAATTTGTTTCATTAAGTAGTTAATGCATCTTTGCAAGATTAAATGACACCGGAACGTAGTTCGGTTCAAGAACCCTCGGTTATTACTAGATGAGTCTTAATCTGAATCTTAATGGTTCACTGGTGACACGCCAAATTGACAATACTTTGCCGGGAGTGGGGGGGGGGGGGGGGGGGCACCAAGAGGGAAATTAGTCAATGAACCCTGGGTGATTGTAGTATGTTTAGCGACTATGAAGTATATTGCAGTTTAGGCCTTCAAAGAACGTCAGTTATCAGTTATAAAGAGTGGGTTGAGATTATAACTGAATTGAAGCTATAAGTGACCAGGAACTGGAATAACATAAACACGGTTAACACACTTCCTTTATAGCACAGACCGGACATACGTAAATCATAAAAAGTTACAAAAGTCAAGATGGCATTTATATCTCAAAATATAAGTACACATTCTCCTTTACCGAACAAAGCATACATGTAATTCGAAAAGTAAGCATGTGGCACTTTAGTAAGTACTAATATCCCAGCCCAACAATCTGAGAAGGGAAAGGAAGTACAGCACAAACAATGTCACAACACGCACAAAGTGCAAGACGACTGACTATTCCACAATATGACATCCATTTGGTTAGTATCTATCAAAATACAAACCGGTGACGAGTACAACCGAGAGGTATAAGAACAACAGAAAAGTTAATAT
The DNA here is from genome assembly GCA_964017185.1 of Rugalucina vietnamica. Lineage (NCBI taxonomy): Eukaryota > Metazoa > Mollusca > Bivalvia > Lucinida > Lucinidae > Rugalucina > Rugalucina vietnamica. The sequence continues at coordinate 21,777,195 of OZ024882.1, forward strand.
AACATCAAAATGATTAACAGCAAGCAGAACTGCATTGGAACGGTCAGTAAAGAAATTTCTGGAGGGCTCAAATCGATTTTACGGGGCTCCGATCCTCGCTTTCGGTTTGTCGTGATTTGAAAACAATGAATAATTGTGCAATTTCAGTAGAAGAATGCGAGCAGGTTATCATCTTGACCTTTCTTACAGACATGCATATAGCCATTCAGTTATTGAGAAATCCAGAATATTGCTCGATTAATGGTTTGGCTCTTGTATGACAATTTGGCCTCTTTTCCCAGTATTGCAACAATTGTGACAAATTAAGTGTTGATTTATTGAACAATAACTTTCAGTATGTTCCAAACCGTTGATGGATTTGTCATTAAGCGGGGGTGAATGTTTGGCGTCGCCACTTAAAGAACGATTATCATAGAATGTTGAGACATAGATTGTCTCATTATTGCTATGGTACATACATGTATTGACTTAGCCGAAATTTTCTTCTGTGACTTTAAACACCGGTTAATGTCAGACCTGGTCGGAAACCTCGAATACCGGTTTTCTCACGCCGCCAAGCATTATCGTAGCTTACCGAGTGTTCTCAGAAATATAGAAATGGCAAATTAATGTCCACAGGTTGGTCGAATCAGTTCACATGTTTTTAAGTTTTCCCAAACTTGGTAGAATTTCGCCTTGAACCTACTGAAAACAAATGGAACTGATTCATTGCCATCAATATGAAGTAACTGTATAGACTGCGAAAACTAATTTCTAAAATGGTGTAGAATTACTTATTGTGCTTATGTGTACAGAGTAACAGCAGCATGCTTATGCTACAATGTGTTTACCAGTGTCTTATGGTGGCTTTCCGCAGTTACTCGGTTTTTTTGGAGTGGGGCTTTCCTTCTGTTTACGCCATTACTGATCATCGCTTAATTCTACCTTTCGAAATGTGTATATGTAGAAGTAGTCTTTATGCATTGCACATGTGGTTAAAACAATACTTCATATGAAGAGTATAAGATATATAATGTGTCACACCATTGAAGGGCGTTTGTATATGATTACGTTTTAATTAATATGCACCAACTACACTCTTAATCTATACCTATCACTCGAATACCCATATTTATGTAAAGGCAAATAGTTGATGTAAATTTTCTTGACAAGACAAAAAGGTAAAACTATGCAATAATCAGAAAATGGCGCAATTAGAAATTCTCACTATAAAAACCGAGGTGGGAAAAAACTAAATTAACAATCAGGTACTTATACAAGGAGAATATATCGTAAGCCGAGTTGGCAGCTATTTCCCAATAGGCGGCCACTCAGTTACCCGAACTAACTGAAAATAAGAAAACGTACATAAGGTGCAAACAGCACAAAAATTCACCAAAATATAAAACATTAGAACCACAACAGAAGCATTGCCTTGGAAAGATCAGTAATATAAAATTAATGGGAGGTTTAAACCGATTCACAGGCACCCAAACTCACCCCCACCCTCCGCTTCTGATGTGACTCTGATATACACAAAAAATAAACATACAGTACGGACAATTTTGCAAAGAAAATTTAATATAAAAGATGAGTACCAAAGTATAACATGTATAACGGAACGCAGGGTGAGCGGCTGCGAGAACCTGAATTATTTTTTTTTTCAAACATTGAACTAAACAAACACATGGACATTGACAGTTTATGGATTATGGATTGGTGAACATTGGTATAGGTCATGGATAATCGTGGGTAGAAATCATTGGCTCTATTTAGTGGTACGGATTAGAGATATAAGCGATCAGAGATGTCATGGCCAGATTTGAATGATCGGGTACATATCCGAGAATGGGCACAGATCCGAGAGTGGGTATAGATCAGAAAGTTTGGACATGTCAGATCGTAGAGTGGATACATACCAAAAATGAGTACATGTCAGTGGGTACATGTCAGAAACTGTGTACATGCCAGAAAGTGGGTACAAACCAGTAAGTAGGTACAGATCAAGGAACGGCTATAGATTTAAGCTTTTCATATTCAAATACTACTGAAAAAGACACCTAAATCCCGAACGTCTGATGACCTTTTTATGGGACATAGGCAAACAGCAAAGCCCAAGATGTGACGCCGCAAAATGTGGCGTCCTATCAGGGGCTATACTGTTTGAAAAGAGGAAATTTATCGACAAATTAAATCAAATTCGAAGATCACTCCTGATTTACCTAAAATGAAAGTGGACCAAATTCTAACAATAGGAATGTTCATTCGTCCATAATGGGTTCAACAAAAAACAAAGACTAACGCCGTTGCCTTGGAACAACAACGACTAGAAAATATAAATTAAAACTTAGATCCTTTAAGAGCAGTGAACATATTAATGAGCATATTAATGAGAAAGCTACTCAAGCCTCATCAGTGACCCTTTAGATTTGGCAACATGGAGCCAAAGAGAATTACTGTCAATTTTCAACTTTCAAGAGGGTAGTCAACACAAAGACTAGTATTATCCAACTGGGACCAAATACATTTAAACGTTAGTTAGAAAATGAAACCGGTTAAAAATGTACCAAATATCAACCCCAGCTTCAGGTAAGGTGGCCTGAACATTTGGCTATACGTGTGTTCGTTTCTCATAGCGAAACTCTGACTAGCCAATGACTTTTTCATGTCAAAGCTAATCAAAGTTTTATTGAAGACACTGATAGCTTTCATTGATGTCTGAAAATCATAATATATTTCCTAGAATTATTCCAATGGGAGCTTATATTCATATTTATTATTGTAATTTTCTCCGACGGATGCGATTGTAAACAGGATCTCCATTTTTGCCTTTCATTTTTATCAAGGCAACACTTACATGCTTTAACATACGCTAGATCATAACGAAAACTTGCCCATGCAAGAGATTTTTGAGCGTTAAAAATTGAAAAAAAAAAAAAAAAAAACAGCTAAAAAAAATTTGATATTTTTCTTATTTTTGCTCAAAACATAGATTGTGGGTACACGTTAGAACGGCTCTAACGAGTATCCACAATATATGTTTTGGAGCAAAAACAAGAAAAATAGGCATACCCCTGCATACCCCAGTTTTACTATATAAAAGTGGGGTTTACGGGGGTATTCACTGCACGGACAATATTTTCCTGGTGCCAATTTTGTTCTTATCATGTAAAGACTTCTCTCTAGAAAGATTTATATATGTGAAACAATATTTGAGCCGCCTCGTGGGAAAACCAACAATTTGGTTTCCGACCAGGTCTGACATAAACCAGGCTGTACAGTCACAGAAGATGGCTAGAGGCTGGAAATTTTAGATTTAGAAAGCAGAGGAATTGTACTATCCGTGTAGCGAAAACAAAGACGCTGATCAGCTGTGCAGTCACTGCACAGCTGATCTGCGTGTTTGTTTTCGCATATGCAAATTGCTGGTTTTCTTATGCAGCGGCTCATATTTCAGCTTCGCCACCAATTCGTGCATATAAATGTGAATGCTTCTGTGAAAATAAGACAACATAATAGATCCATCTACATGTATGATTGTTTGCAGCAATGGTGTTATTAAGCGGCATACAGCTAGGTCAAACAAAGGCATGGCTTAGAAATGTTGACTATCGTAGCAAAGTAACAAGAAGATACTGAGACATTGGATATCCTTGCAATAAATCTGCAAATCGTCGGCTGAGTGCTATACTGTTATATCTCCATATTTGGGTCATATCAAGTGTGATATACCGTTGGAATCGGAATCAAAAGTTCTATCTCCTAGTGTGGTCAGATGTTGATATTTCTGCCTAGTTTTTATGTTATTAACAGATCTTTTATGTTCTATGTCCAAAATGGCCGGAAATTGAAATGCTGTACTGTTCTATCTCCATTTCGACCAATGAGATGTCTGCATTTGGAGTAATTCAGTCACATGACATTTTGGTCACATACATGGTTAAATGCTACTATGCCATTGGTTCCATTCTGTATTGGGCGTATAATATGATATCTCGGATACATATAAAAAAGACATTTAAGGGTATGTTGAGATAAATAGATTTATAAATAGTATTCAGCCTTTAAGGCTTACTTTGGATAATTATTATATATTTTTATTGCACTTATAAACGAGCGAAAATGCTGCATTGATTACTATGGAATCTGGGTCACCAAAATGTTCCATCTCCAGGCCATGAAAAAAAAAGGACATTCTTTATGCAAATTGTTCTATGTCCAAACACAAAATTCCTATTTTTTTCCAAAAATACTTAATTTTCACCGCTATTTTTTTAATTAAGCTCATTTAGACAGAAAGACATCTTCATAATGCATGTCCACTCTAAATATGAACATTTTGACCTTATTTGAGAGTCTCAAACCTTTGAACCCAATTTTCTCGAAATGTTGAAAAATGGAGATAGAACACTATAGCACTCAGCCGACGAAATGTTGTTCAGTAACTTTAAGAAGATATTTAATGAGCCTTCACGTGGGAAAACCAACAATGTGGTTTCCGGACAGGCTCGAAACAAACCGAGCTGTACAAGCACAAAAGATGGCCAGAGGCAGGAAATTTTGAATTTAGAAATAAAGAGGAATAGCTCTATCCGTGTAGCGAAAACAAAGGCACTGATCAGCTTGTAGTTACTGCGGAGCTGATCTGCGTCTTTGTTTTCGCATATGCAGATTGTTGGTTCTCTCAAAATGCGGCTCAAATGTTTGCAAGCGATTTGTACAGCCAATGCCTAACAAATAATAATTGTACACGTAAATTTTGTATGTTGTCTACTGCACAAAGGTTGTGAAAACATACATGGTTTGCATATGGTAGTGGGTAGTGTAGTAAAATTGTGAAGCTTTTCATGAGCATGTTAACTGGGCAATGGACCAATCTTCCATATGATCTCCAGTGGCATTGTCGTAATTTGACCGGGCACTAAACATTACAAGTGCATATTTGTTTGCTGAACAATGTTTGGCCTTCTGTGAGAGAATACACATAAATACAATATCGAAACAGCCCTTGCCATAAATCACCATTTGTCCTTCTGTTCAAAACTTCACAACAGAGGGAAAACGCCAAGAAAACAGTGTCAGAACATTGATCTTGTCTACAAGTACCTGTAACATTTCCCTTTTCATTTGACACAAATCTTATTGGAATATATCTATTATGAGAGCTTCAATACAACCAAAACATCAGGAAAACATGTCCGTGTAATGTATACCCCCCCCCCTGAACCCCACTTTTATATAGCAAAACTGGGGTATACCTATTTTTCTTATTTTTGTTCCAAAACATAGATTGTGGGTACTCATTAGAACCCACAATCAATGTTTTGAGCAAAAATATCGATTTTTTCTGCTGAAAATTCACAACTTTCTCTTTATATTGCATGGACATGTCTTCGTAATGACATCATCATGTTCCAATATGACAGCTAACATCAGAATATTGTCTCTTATCATGCTTTTCGATCATAGTAAAAAGATTAATTGAATAATGAATCCTTACTTTGAGGATTCATTTTATCTACAAAATCATCTTGACTTTACAAGGGCATGACACAACAACGAATGGTGATTTGAACATTTTTTCATTTAGTCTTTTTATCTTTCCTTTTTGTTTTCTATTTTCATCAAAAAGCACTGAGCAATAGTGAATTTTAACTGTTATCAGGGACTGTCACGATGAAAGTTTTAAAGCATTTTGTGTCAACAAGATGATTAGGGAAAACAATAGGTAATGAACTCGATTTTAGATAATTCTATCTTTTTAATGACAATTTCATATACTTGTTTCTGAAATTTGCCACGGTTTCTTAATTAAGTATCATACTGCGCTTACTGACGTATGAACGAGGTAGCATATATGTTTCAGCCATCTATATATATAGCGAACCCATCTATATGAATAGCGAACTAAAGCTTAACTTGTTATTCAGTATACGCATCTACATGCGTCTGAGAATCGTTTTTACAATCACAGTCATATTATTGTACACTATATATATATAATTTTCTAAAGATAAACGTGCTATTTTAGTACCAACGTTGTTACCCTGAAACAAACCAGCATGAAGGCTTCATTTCCTTCTTAAAAAAATTAAATATCTAAAATAATTAATTGGTGAACATATAATATTATATATCAGTACACAGTGGAGCGGCATGTTTTCTGCTTAAGAAATATATCTGAAAATTAAATAGAGATATTTGAAACACAACAATATGAACATGAGAGTTTGACCTTTCCAAATATTGTATTGGAATGACATAATCATATATGTACAGTACACGAACATTATATTTGTATATGTATACACGAGAAGTAATATAGTTATATAGTTACTTCTCGTGTATACATATACAAATATAATGTTCGTGTACTGTACATAGTTATTCTTCTAACAGAAAACTGAGAATTTATGTGTATGCCTTTCGACATCTCATAGAAAAATAATTATAAGTTTATTCTAAAATAACTAAATCAGTTCCAAAACATGCCCATATATTTAAGAGATGAAAAAAATGAAAGAGTTTTTATTTTTGCTCAAAACATGGATCTAAGGTAATGTTAGCTGAGATAGTTCTAATAAGTATTCACACACAAAAGAGTATTTTTGTTTTACAACAATTGGCTTGTTACTTGTTTGGCTTTTAATTTCACTATATTATATATATTGCACAGGCATGTTTTCTTTACCTACTACACCCATCAAGAAAACATGTCCATGTAACATATACCCCCTTAAACACCACTTTTACATAAGGAAACAATGTTTCTAATTTCACATCCAAAACATACATTGTGGTTACTCGTTAGAATCACCTCGTCGAGGCGGTTCTAACGTGTACCCACAATGTATGTCTAGAGCGAAAGTATTAAAATAAAAAAAAAATCCAAATAAATTGTCATTTTTTATGACAAAAAATCTCTCTATATTGCATGGGCAAGATTTTGTAACACCTAAAATAATTTGAATAAATTTTAAAGCTTACCTGGGAGACTTTGAGCAAGGCAATAAGAACACAACAAACTCCCAGCTGTCTTAGTGTGGTCGTCATCCTAGAATATAGTTGAAAAGTCCTCCCCTTTTAATTATAGTAAATCTGAAAAATTACCCCTTTTCAATTTATGCAATTTACCGGTCTTTTTACCAAGAATTATTAGTTTAGCTATTGTATATCTTCTAATTTAATGTCAAATTACGTTGATATCGCTTTCTAAGCCGGCTTTTCAAAGTAATTAATTTTGTTTTCAGCCTCTATTCCTGAAGCACGAAACTCTATCGAGTGGGAATTAAATTGTTTATGTTTAATTCAAGTATGATGCTCGCAATAATAGAACACGCAGCGAAAGTTCATATATATAACATCAAACCCCCACACAATAGCCAAATATCGGTTTCTGAGAATTGAGATTTTACGTCGATTCTAGAAGGTGTGGAATCAAGCGCGTGCTATCGAAGATTTTGATTGGTTAATATTTGAATATTATTAATTATTTATTGGCTCGTTTGTCTGCAGGCATGAGGGACGGGAGGAAAATAATTCTGAAATCAGATATGAGCGGCGTCATGGGAAAACCAACTATGAGGTGTCCGAACAGGTCCGTCACAAACCGAGCTGAACAAACATAAACAATGATTCGAGGCAAGAAATTTTGGATTTAGAAAGTAGGTGAATTACACCACCCATGTAGCGCTAACAAAGGCGCTGATCAGCGTCGCAGTTTCTGCGAAGCCGATCTGCGCATTTGTTTTCGCATATGCAAAATACTGGTTTTCTCACGACGTGGCTTTATTCTGAAATCAGATATATAGTCAATGCCATTTGACGTTCTCTATAGGAAAACTCATTTGAGTCACTGATCGACGTACTAATAAAAAGGAAACAACGTTTGAAATACCATTACCTTTGCTCCTTATAACCAATTTCACTATGTAACACAACGTCCTATCTATCTGAGTGTTAAAAATATACATATGTACGTCTGAAATTGTAGAACTAAAGGTTCATGTATATCTTAATCCCTTATACGTGTCCTTTGGCAGGTTTTACTGTGCAACATGTTCATTTGCCTTCGAGTCATCGCCTTTGCTGCACTCTAGCACTTTTCACGAATTTGGGCATGACGATTCGTTGACTATTTAGGGGTCTATAAATACCACAGGGTTCTATCAAACTCGATTTGTACAGCATGATCTAATTGTACAGCATAGCGAAGCGTTAGGTGTACAAACTTGTATCAACTTGAGTAAGAACCTTTGACAATACATTTTAACAGTTACAAGAAATGTGGACGTCCCAATGCAATTCAATTCCCACAAATAATAAGGTAAATCTTAGGTATGTTATAAGTGATCATATTTGTAGCAATGAAAATATAGGAAAGACTAAAATAACATCACGATAACATGTCCGTGTAATGTCTTCCCCCTTATACACCACTTTTATATAGCAAAACTAAGGTGTGTGGGGGTATACCTTTTTATTTTTATTATTGCTCTGTAAACATAGATTGTGGGTATTCGTTAGAACCGCATCGAAGAAAAATATCAAACATTTATTCCTGAAAATTTTCATTTTTGCATCTTTAGAAATCTCTGAGCATGTTTTTCATAACGTTCAACTGATCTATCGCGAAGCTACATGGAAGGACAATATAAAGTTCATTAGATATCTAACGAATCTAGAGAAAAAAAAAAATGATCTCTGTAAGTTCACACTTGTAAACGTAAACGCACTGGCTAAGGCACGAACGTATAGGCTAAGGCAATTTCAACGCCATGACTAAGAAAGAAAATAGCGGATAGATAGACACATATGCAGGTTTGTTGTTGTTTTACAGTTTCATTTTCCGGTTATCAATGATGACAGCTACTGGTTTGGCGGCGCGGGACCCACAAATGAGTCACACGCTTATGTTCGATGGTCCGATGTCGTCAGCTGCAGCCAGTAAAAGTGTAACCTCGACAAAGTGGTGACACTGAACCACGAAATCTCATGATTTTTCACGAAACGCTGTTTTTCTATGATATAGTACGCTGTTTTGTAGTTTATACATAATTATGCAAATGATAAATCGGACACCTTTGAGCATGATTCGTAAAAAAATGAAATTGAAGGGCCCCAGTGTGTGACAATTCTTGAAGTTTCATTACAACGCTATTGGCTAAGGAACTGGAAACAACGTAGTGGCTAAGACCCCACAGTTTTTCGGTGGGAAAATGTTATAATATGGTCGTAGGACTCGTAAGTGTCTTTCTCAAAGTAGGTTTTGAGGTCTAAATTATTATTCAAACATGGTTTAGAGCTTTCTTAAATAATTTGAAATGGTAAAAGTAGGCAATGATCAGGAAATGGAGCAATCAGAGAGAAAGTCCCACTCCACAAACCGACGGGGTGGGAAAAAAAACAAAATGGCATTTAGGTACTTATGCCAAGAAAACATACCGTAAGCCGAGTGAGCAGCTATTCCCCAATAGGCGGCTACTCAGTTACAGAAGTTAACTAAAAATGTGAAAACGTACATAAGGCTCAAACACTACGACATACAGTACAAAATTTCAACTCCAAAACACAAAACAAGTTCGTTTCCAACATCTAGCTTAGTCTTATTCACAGAGGGCGGTTAAGATGTAACAATTTAATGCTAATTCTCTATGAATAAGGTTATTTAAGAATTTAATATCAATCAATTTGTCTTCAAACCCTTATACTGATTAACGGATATTAATTATACGAACTACATGTCAAAACAAGCGTTTATTGCTAGGCCCTCTGATAAGAGAGTCAGACGTTTTTCAACGTGGATGGCCAAAACGTAAGATTTGAATTTTGTATTTTATCTTCTATTCAAAACCATCTGAACTAATAACAAATTATGTTTGTATAGTATAGTGAGTGCTACGTTCATTAACACTGCTTTCAAATCATGTTTGTTGAGGTTTGAATCAGTATACTATCTTTGATTATTGCATTGCAAAATTACTGCCACTGTTCGCGACAGATGTTTTCTGAGAGAGGGGAGGGGGCGGCGGGATTTCCATTGGGAATTAAACAATTTGGAAAAGGGTCTTATTCCCCAATCATTGATGACATTGATCGCATTGTGATGTCCTAAATCCCCTGGTGGGTCATCAATTTCGCTGTATATTTTTATGTACAATTTCCTAGTAAAGCTTCTAATTAACCATCCTTGGGTCATGGTACTCTGTCTAATTCCCAGGGATTGGGTTGTCTATATCCCCCTGTAAGCCCCCCCCCCCCCCCCCGAAGAAAAACATTGACAGGTACATAAATACGATATACTTTTTTTTTAATTTCACTAACGAAGCTCTAAACCATGTTTGAACAATAATTTAGACCTCAAAACCTACTTTGAGAAAGACACTTACGAGTCTTACGACCATATTATAACATTTTCCCACCGAGAAACTGTGGGGTCTTAGCCACTACGTTGTTTCCAGTTCCTTAGCCAATAGCGTTGTAATGAAACTTCAAGTATTGGCACACGCTGAGGGCCTTTCAATTTCATTTGTTTCATAAATCGTGCTCAAAGGTGTCCGATTTATCATTTGCATATGTATAAACTACAAGACAGCGTACGATATCAAAGAAAAACAGTGTTTCATGAAAAATCATGAGATTTCGAGGTTCAGTGTCTCCACTTTGTCGAGGTTACACTTTTACTGGCTGCAGCTGGCGACATGCGACCATCGAACGTAAGTTTGTGACTCATTTGTGGGTCCCGCGCCGCCAAGCCAGTAGCTGTCATCATTAATAACCGGAAAATGAAACTGTAAAACAACAACAAACCTGCACATGTGTCTATCTATCCGCCATTTTCTTTCTTAGCCATAACCTTGACCTATATTTTGTGCTCTAGTGACTTTGTCATTTTGAAGCCGACCCTCAATATCTCATCAACTATAAAACCTACAACCATCAAACCTTGCATATGGCTTCTCCTCGATGTCCCTACTCGGCACCCACATTGACCTACTGACCTTGACCTATATTTCACGCTTCAGTGACTTTGTGATCAATGAATATGTTAGCTTATTTATGCAAATAGCTCCCTATACAAAATGCATCTACAGGCAAGGTCAAGCTCACGGGTCATAGATTTTAACAAATTTAGTGGCAAAGCACAAGTCAGGCGAGCTACGCTGTCCTGCGACAGCTCTTACTCTCATAGTTGTTGGCCATGCATTTTTCTCCATTTTACCTTTGCATTTACAATGCATTTTCTCCATTTTACATTACTGGAAAACGTTGATAGCATTAAACAATTACAAATGACTTAAAGTGGAATACCCATGTCATAAATATCTGCAAAAGGGCCAACAGAACACATGAATTCTTAAGAAAAACATGTTTGCTTGTCCCCCAAGATGTTAAAGAAGCAGCTTATAAAGGACTTGGAATGTGGAAGTTCATTTTGGGATTGATTTAACTCCCCCCCCCCCCGTAATTTTATATTACTGATCGTTCCAAGGTGATAGTCCTGTTATCTACGTTTTCATAGTTTTAGTTACGTTCGGGTAACTGAGTGGCCGCCCATTAAGAAATAGCTGCTCACTCGACTATGTTTTCTAAGTATTAGTACCAAATTGTCAATTTAGATTTTTCCCACCTCGGTTTTGGGAGTGTGAAGTTTTTTCTGACTGCGCCTTTTCCTGATCATTGCCTACTTCTACCTTTTCATACAAAATGTCTCCATCGGTTGGCGTGTCACCAGTAAACTCTTCAGATTCAGATTCTGATTCAGTTTTCATTATTACTATTTTAACACATATGAACACACATAAGTTTATTCAAAACGTGTAACGACGCACCGAAGCGCCCTGATCCATTCAATACTAAAGGACACGCATGGAGGAAGTACATAAATACTATATAGTGTTTATGCTCATGACTTGTTCTTGTTTGTTTATTATTGTGCTTTCAGTAGACAGTTCAGCCGAGTCATGAGAAAACCAACAATGTGGTTTTTAAACAGATCCGACACAAGGCTGGAAATTGTAAATTTATATACTGACCGACAAAAGAAACCCGACACTTACTTGGGGGGGGGGGGGGGGGGGGGTAAAAATCCGTAAAACAAGTGCACAATGGAAATCTGGTTTATACCACATTTAAGACAAATCATTTTTCAATCATTTCATGCAAACATTTATTTTTTTCAATCAAACGACGATCAGTAATTCAGTAAGATTAAAGGTAGGGGTCGTTTACAAAATTCACAAACCTAATCTTTAGGGTTAATGAGAATAACTGTCCCAGGAATGAAATCGCACGATTAGCTTAGAGATACACCACAGAGAAATGGATAGAGTCCTCAATAGCTCGAACGTAGAGAAGAAAAAATTGTTACTGCGAAGCGGATGTGCGCATTTGTTTTCGCATATGCAAAATGTTGGTTTATGCTCATGACGCGGCTCAGTTGTTTGTTGTTGTTTTCCTCAGAATGCAAGAACCGTCTCGGGAGTCTCGTTTATCACACATTGAGTTACTTACAAATATAATCAAACATTTGAAATACTGCTTCTTTAACGACATCAATAGGAGGGTGATTGTTCACTATACCTTTCGCTGTTGACAAAGCGGCTTGATCCATAAACACAATTTTGTCATGTATCCCGTCAAACGCTTTGAACATTATATTCTTGTAGACGTATCCGAAATAGTCGTTCAGTCGATTGGCGCGATAACCGGGAATTTTATACGTGTGAGGAACTTTAATCATAAAAGTTACGTTATTATTTTTCTGTAGTATATTCCGAACACTATTACTGATGTGTTGCATTCGGTCTTGATATATTGAGTGATGAGTTGCTGTAAAATGCATGTACATATGTATCACAAAGATGACATTTTGTTCATCGCCAATTTCTGAAATTTCTTTGGCTAAGCAATTCGCCGCATATTTGTGCAAGTCCCATTCCTTTCCAGGTATAAACGGTAGTGCATGAGGTATCCATTCAATCGTCAGATTCAGTGATGGAGAAATACATTTGGATTTCCGGTGCCATTTTTCGGTTGTCCACCGTTCTGTTGTTAGCTTGCATTCGAAATAATTGATCAGAAATTTGAACCACTGCCGTGAAGTTGAATCGCCGGATATCATGAGATGTTTCCCGTGTAAACACGGTCTATAAACGGACCTGTTTGGTTGTTGGCAGTGGAGAAGGTGCCACTCGTTATTATAATAGAAACCTGTCGGTTGTGCTTGATTCCAAAGACGTTGTCTTGGGTAGGAATAGCATGGCGGTAGACCCTTTATTTTGCATTGATTACCTAAAGCAATTAACAAAAATCAGCCAGTCACGCGAAACATCAGTTTGATATATACGTGTTATGTGTAACCTTATAAACCCCATTTTTATAACGCAAAACTGGTGTATAGGGGTATAATGTTTGTTTTCTTATTTCTTATTCATATATTGTGGGTACTCTTCAGAACCGACTCACTGAGGCGATTCTTATGTGTATTCGCAATCAATGGTTTAAGCAAAATAAGAAAATAATCAAAACTTTTCATCCAATAATTTTCACTTTTAAAAGCTTAAAAAACGCTGTATATTACATATCGATGTATTTTCATAACAAAATTTGCCGGTTTGTTAAATACGAAGCCTGAAATGATATTTCACATTTTTAGCTCACCTGAGCCGAAGGCTTACACGGTGAGCTTATAGGATGACCATGATCCGGCGTCCGTCCATCGTCCGTCGTACGTCCGTCGTCGTCGTCGTCCACAATTTCAAAGACCTTCTTCTCTGAAACCGTTTGACCAATCTAGTTGAAATTTTATGTGGAGCCTCCTTGGGTAGTGGCATTGTAATTTTGTTCGTGATATCTTGGTCACGTGACCAAGATGGCTGCCACGCCCATATATGGTAAAACCCACTCAAAAATCTTCTTCTCCAGAACCGTTAGGCCGATTTCCACGAAACTTGGTATGTAGTATTGGGGACTTCAGCCCATCGTAGTTTGATAAAATGATGATCATAGAATGACCGTGACCTATTTTACGGCAAGGTCAATTTTGGAAACATAGGCTTTTACATGGGAAAAGTGAAAACTATGGATTTTTTGAAAACTATTGCAGCCTGAGGCCTGAAAAGTGGTAGATGCAAACAACTAATGAAGTAGATGAAGGTATGTGATTAATTCAGGTCAAGGTCATCTCTTGACCTTGGCCAGTCTGTCGTCCATACACACTTTTCAAAGATCTTCTTCTCTGAAACTGGTGGGCCAATCAAGTTGAAATTTTATGTGGAGCATCCATGGGTAGGGGAAACTAAGGTTTGATCGTAAAATCCAGGTCACATGACCAAGATGGCCGCCACGCCCATATATGGTAAAAACTACTCAAAAATCTTCTTCTCCAGAACCGGTGGGCCGATTTCCACGAAACTTGGTATGTAGCATTGGGGACTTCAGCCCATCATAGTTTGATAAAATGATGACCATAGGATGACCTTGACCTATTTTACGGCAAGGTCAATTTTGGAAACATAGGCTTTTACATGGGAAAAAGTGAAAATTATGGATTTTTAGCTCACCTGAGCCGAAGGCTCACAAGGCGAGCTTATAGGATGGCCATGATCCGGCATCCGTCCGTCGTCCGTCGTCCGTCCGTCGTCCACAATTTCAAAGATCTTCTTCTCTGAAACCCCTCGGCCGATCTAGTTGAAATTTTATGTGGAGCCTCCTTGGGTAGTGGCATTTCAAGTTTGATCGCGAAATCTAGGTCACATGACCAAGATGGCCGCCACGCCCATATATGGTAAAAACCGCTCAAAAATCTTCTTCTCCAGAACCGGGGGGCCGATTTCCGCGAAACTTGGTATGTAGTATCGGGAACTTCAGCCCATAAAAGTTTGATAAAATGATGACCTTCGGATGACCTTGACCTATTTTACGGCAAGGTCAAATTTGGAAACATAGGCTTTTACATAGGAAAAAGTGAAAACTATGGATTTTTTTTAAAAAAAATATTGCAGCCTGAGGCCTGAAAAGTGGTAGATGCAAATAACGGATGGATTAGATGAAGGTATGTGATTAATTTAGGTCAAGGTCATCTCTTGACCTTGGCCAGTCTGTCATCCATACACACTTTTCAAAGATCTTCTTCTCTGAAACTGCTTGGCCAATCAAAGTGAAATTTTATGTGGAGCATCCATGGGTAGGGGAGACGACAGTTTGATTGCAAAATCCAGGTCACATGACCAAGATGGCCGCCACGCCCATTAATGGTAAAAACCACTCAAAAATCTTCTTCTCCAGAACCGGCTGACCGATTTACGCGAAACTTGGTATGTAGCATTTGGGACTCCAGCCCATTATAGTTTGATCAAATGATGACCATAGGATGACCTTGATTTATTTTACGGCAAGGTCAATTTTGGAAACATAGGCTTTTACATGGGAAAAAGTGAAAACTATGGATTTTTTGAAAATTATTGCAGCCTGAGGCCTGAAAAGTGGTAGATGCAAACAACCAATGGAGTAGATGAAGGTATGTGATTAATTTAGGTCAAGGTCATCTCTTGACCTTGGCCAGTCTGTCATCCATACACACTTTTCAAAGATCTTCTTCTCTGAAACTGCTTGGCCAATCAAAGTGAAATTTTATGTGGAGCGTCCATGGGTAGGGGGAACGAAAGTGCGATCGCGAAATTCGGGTCACATGACCAAGATGGCCGCCATGCCCAACTATGGTAAAAACCACTCAAAAATCTTCTTCTCCAGAACCGGCTGGCCGATTTACGCGAAACTTGGTATGTAGCATTTGGGACTCCAGCCCATCATAGTTTGTTGAAATGATACCCTAGGATGACCTTGACCTATTTTACGGCAAGGTCAATTTTGGAAACATAGGCTTGTACATTGGAAAAGGCGAAAACAATGGATATTTTGGAAACTGTTGCAGCCTGAGACCTGAAAGTTGCTAGATGCAGACAACTGATGGAGTCAATGAAGGTAAGTAATTAATGAAAGCCAAGGTCATTTGTTGACCTTGACCCAAGGTCATTTAAATATCAAAATTGAAATTATGGTTTTCTCAGAAATCACTGGGTGCAGCCTGAGACCTGAAACTTTGCAGATGCATTCACCTTGTGAAGTCAATAAAGGTGTTTGAGTATTCAAGGTCATTTCATGATGACTTAATACTCCAAGATCAGGCTTCAGGTGAGCGTTCTCAGGACCAATGGTCCTCTGGTTGAATTTTGATTGGTACATATTACGTATTTAATTTATATATAGGGCAGCGATGTCCATGGCTGCTTGTTGTCTGCCAAAACATCAAACTGAACTTAATTTCATAAGGTTCAATCATAATGCTTTACGAAAATACAGTTCTGAAGAGAATCCCCTCCGAGAAGACTCGCCCCGAGTCTTTGCGTAGGAACTACATGGGTAAGACAACCACTGTCTAGCAGTTGTTATTATCCCACAGCTGCCACCAAATGTAACGAACAGCCGAGCCAAGCCACAGCTAAACCCTGTCGGCTAATCCAAGGGTTGTTTACAGTGCTATATGCGACAAGGGTTGTTTACAGTGCTATATGCGACACTTACATGTACTAACTTCACCAACTATCAAGTTTTAAATTTAGATATCTATCTATAGCACACATTTACACTATGTCCCCCTCCGAGAAGACCCGCTTCGAGTCTTGGCCTGGGAACTACAGTGATGATGGGTAAGGCAATTCCGGTTTAGCAGTTGTCATTATCCCACCGATGCCACCAAATGTAACGAGCAGTGAGCCAAGCCACAGCTAAACCCCATCGGTGGAAAAGCATGCTCATCCACCATTTGACCGATTCCGATAGCGTAGTGGTTAGAGCGTCCGCTTCGGGAGCGGGAGGTCGTGGGTTCGATCCCGCGCCGGGTCATACCAAAGACTTTAAAAATGGTACCAGTGGCTACCTTGCTTGGCGCGATGGCTTCTCTTCTCCCGAAACAAAATATAACATCACTAACATCGCATGTCTAATTAAAGTCCGAATAATAACAAAAAGGTCCGTTGTGCTAAATACGTTATCCTCTATAATTATTATTATTATTATTATTATTATTACCAAGGGTGGTTTACTGTGCTATATATATGCGACACTTACTGACTTCACCAACTATCGAGTTGGAAATTTGCATATCTATCTATAGCACACCATTAAACGTTTACCTTTGACTTCTACCTGCATTTCTGGAAATTTCTCCCATTTTGGCCTGCAATAGAACGGGACCAATCTGATTAACAAAATATTGAAAAAAGTACTATTAAGCAACACCCAGGAACTCTCAGTCATAATACTCAGAACAATGAAAGACACTATTTAGAATCCCGAGATACAGAGAGTATAGGATACAAATCGTTTATGTTATATGAAGGTTCATACCTGGGAGTAGAAAGATTTGAAATCTTCTTAGAAGGGAAGGGGGTACTTTAGGCACCCACCCATATGGTGCGGATTCCGGCGTTTCGGTTGGACGTGGTGAAGACATAAAATAATAAGAACCACCACATAAGCACCCCATTGGAACGATCAGCAAAATAAAATCACTGGCGAGCTTAAAAATTAAATAGATTTAACATGACCATAACAAGCTAACAGTGGTCAGTAAATTGAAATGTAGAGGATTCCGTTCAACGAGCTTGTCCACATACGATTTTTCTACTCTGTACCACATTGCCACATAATCTAATTAAAGAAACCCCTTTCGATTTGATAGAGTGGACCTTCAAAAGGGTATAAGATAAGTTTGATTCACGTTTTTGGCCTGTAATGACGGGAAGGATTTTTTCACTTCCTCTGACCAAAGTTGTTATGTCAGAATGTATGCGACACTTTATCCTATCTCCTGATTAATATTTATATTGGATTTGGAATATTCAGACAAATTTATTGGAATTCCGATTCGTACGCATTGCTCCCCTCTCGTAGCTGATTTATTCTTATACAGCTACGTAAGAGATTTCATGGATTATGTTAACTATGAAAATCAAGCTGACGATATCAAGCCTTTGAATTCCACTTCCAGGTACCTCGATGACCTTTTGAACATTGACAACGGTTACCCTTATTTAGTTTAAACATATATTATTCACAATTATAAACATATACATATATTGTAAACATGATACAAATAAGGTAGGATTAGAACGGAAGCTTATAGCTTATTGAGTTCTTCTCCCGTGTACTGACTTCAATGAAATGTAAGAGAGAGAGAGGATTCCGTTCAACGAGCTTGTCCACATACGATTTTTCTACTCTGTATACCACATTGCCACATAATCTAATTAAAGAAGTTCCTTTCGATTTGTAAAGTGGACCTTCAAAAGGGTATTAGATAAGTTTGATTCACGTTTTTGGCCTGAAATGACGGGAAGGATTTTTTCACTTCCTCTGACCAAACTTGTTATGTCAGAATGTATGCGACACTTTATCCTATCTCCTGATTATATTGGATTTGGAATATTCAGACATACTTATTTAAAGTATGGTCCACCTGAACAACAGTTGAATAAAGCCAATACCACCCGTATTTAGACTGCAAATGAATTGGTTTCTTATACAGTAAAATTCGAGATATTTAAACGCGACGATTTTTATTTTGATATAGTAAAATTAATTCCCAAATTAAATGTTGGGTTAAAGACGCTTTTACGTTATGGCCTTTCAGAACCAGAATTATAAGAAACTACGTAATTAAGGGTAGGAATGATTTTCAGTTTAGAAACATCATTATACGTTCCAAACGTATGTTATGCGACAGTCTGCATGCTTAGTTTTTAACCAAATTATGGTTGATAACTATGCTGCCTTCTTTAATTGCACGCCGGTGGGTCGGGCGTCAGACTCTATGATGGCCCCGACTAAAACAATTGATTTTACTTGGTAGGAGCCGGAGCTGCTTGTTTGTTGCTTGGCCCACCGGGGTTCAAAAAGTGTTTTTCATTTGCTTTGCTCCAGATTTTCAGTAATGTTGTTTGGCGCCCACGGCTCCCCATCGCCAGGCAGCTTATTGTATCCTTAAGTCTTCATTTTTGATTATTTATGGTGGTTATCATGATTTATTTGTTTTCCCTTGGTGATTCATTGACTAATTAGAGATTCACCACCAGGGCCGAACAACTAATAAATGTTGTAAACCACTGCAGAAGCTAATGGTGAGGTTAGGGTCCCGTAAAACTAGTTTAAGCCCGCCAGTAATCGTTCCAAGGCGATGCTTCTGTGGTGGTTCTAATTCTTTTATGTTTTGGTGTTGATTTTTTTGTGCTGTTTGGACTTTTGTACGTTTTCGTATTAAAGTTAAGTTTGGGTAACTGAGTGCCCGCCTATAGGGAAATAGCTGCTCACTCGGCTTACAATATGTTTTCTTAGTACGTATAAGTACCTGACTGTTAAATTAATTGTTTCTCACTTTTTTTTTTTTTTTTTTTTTTTTTTTTTTAATTTCTTTCTCATGATTGCGTCAGTTCCTGATCATTGCCTACTTTTACTTTAACATACTTGAAGATTTGTTCCTCGACTTTCGTCAGCGGTAGTTCTGGGTGAGGGGAAGCATACTTCGTAAATGACCAATCGTGGCAAGATAGCAATCTATTTTTAGGTTTCCCGCAATACCATGACATTCCGCCATTGTCCAGTGTTAAGTTACATATTTCCGGGTATGTCCAGTTTTGTAGCCATTTTATTTGGGCATGGCAAAACGTGGCCTCCATTTGAGTTCCATTCTTAAAAACTGCTTCGATTACCCTTGTACCTGGAATCTGAATAAGGGACGGATCTTCTTCAAGTTGTTCAAGTTTAAAGACATGTACGACAAATGTACTACGGTAGCCATGGTAGTGGCCAATGCAAAATAAACAGAAGAACGCCTGTCACGAAGCGTTCATAAATTGCGAAAGCATTTTTCATATTTGATTAAAAATCATGAGTCTGCGAATTAAATCATTTGCATTGCTTATCACAGGATAAAAGGGATATACATGTAGATATGTCTAAGCTTAAAATAAAAATAACTTCAGTGTTCTAGGATAAAGCCTAGGTTACATTTGCCCCGATCATCGTACGATTTTTCGGTCTGCGATTTTCTCTACGATTTTTAGACATCGTAGGAGATCGTGGGCTACGACGTATGTGTTAACAATTCATACGGGCATCGTACGATTTTTTGATCTGCCATTTGTCGACGTTCTTATACAAAAACGCAAGGCGATCGTACGGCAGTCGTATGTCTCCGCAGATAGTACGTAGATATCGTACGGATCCCGTGCGTTGTCCGTACGGAGTCCCGATACGTTTTGATACAAAACGCAAGGAGGCCGCACGGTAGTCGTAGGGTCTCCGCAGACTGTTAGTGGATATCGTACGGAGTCCCTTGGACTTCTGACTGATGCCTTGGTTACATTTGGCCTACGATTAGATTGCGATGATCGTACGATGCCATTTTTTGCATTTTCGTGCGGCCTCCGCAGGGTGACCTTACGATGTCCCTACGATTCTACGACTTTCTACGATCTCCGTAGCCTCTACGATCTTGTAATAGTCTGCACTATTACAAATTTTAAAATCGTAAGACCGTGGACCGTAGACACGTCGTAGGGCATCATACGGGCACCGTACGGATACCCTGCGATAATCGAGCGGTCACCGCACGATGTTTTTATGATAATTTGGGAACAAAAATCGTACAGTGATCTTAGGAAGGCCGCAAGGGGTCATGCCTAGTAGGTTACATTTGCCCCGATCATTGTACGATTTTTCGGTCCGCGATTTCCCTACGATTTTTTAAAAATCGAATGTGATCATGGGCTACGACGTAGGTGTTTACAATTCATACGGGCATCGTTCGATTTCTTGTTCTAGCGTTCTTCGATGTCCTGAGTCGGAACTGTTTGGAGATCATAGGGAAATCAAAGGGTCTCCTCACACTTTAAGTTGAAATCGTACGGAGCCTGTGCGATGGCCGTGAGAAGTCCTTGCGATTTCTTGCGGTCTCCCTACGATAGCCGTACGATGTTAGGTGTCCGTACGGTTTTAATAAACTTGTGATATAACCGTACGGATGCCGCACGATCACCCTAAAGGTCTACGATTATCTTATTATTTTAGTCCCCAAATTATCATAAAACCGTGCGGTGACCGCACGATCATCGCAGGGTTTCCGAAAGGCGCCCGTACGATGATGCTACCTACGACGTGTCTACGGGCTACGGTCTTACGATTTTTAAAATTTGTAAAAGTGCAGACTACTAAAAAATCGTAGAGGCTACGGAGATCGTAGGAAGCCGTAGGAAGTCGTAGGAAGCCGTAGGAAGCCGTAGAATCGTAGGGGCATCGTAGGGTCACCCTGCGGAGACCGCACGAAAATGCAAAAAATGGCATCGTACGATCATCGCAAGTTAATCGTAGGGCAAATGTAACCTAGGCTTTAAATGTAGCAGAGATTTGATGAATTTAATACTCAAGAATATAATGTTTACGGTTAAGTAATAAAAACACAGCGTAAAAGTGCAACCACTTCCGCTTCCTTGTGGCAGAAAACAAGATTTGATAGCTGTTTAATGTATTTTTAGAAAATAATAGCGTAGGAAATTACCCCTTGATGGCGGGGGCTTATGGGAAGCTCAAAGTCTAGAAATGACAATACCTGTTGTCGTATGGCATATATAGCCCTTATAAACTCTCGCGAGTTGGCGAGCCAGACGGAAATTGTCTGGTTACCGGCCCAGAGTGCTTGCAATGTAGCTGTGTAAGAACCATTGTTATGGTCGATCATGTGGCCGGTAATATACGCTTCCTGTTTGGTGTTAAACATCCTGATTCGGAGCTCATCACCACCCCTTGTTCGTGCTATTCCGTTCCCGTCTCGCAGTGTGATCTGTACTATTATATGCTCACATGTGTTGTAAATACTTTGGTTTCCTAAATTTGAGGAATATAAAATTGTGGTTACTGTCTTCCAGTGGATAACGACATGTAATAAAACGTGTTATAACCACGCGTGTATACACATTTTACGGGAATTCGTAACGTCACTGACGACGTTCGAAACATCAATGTAAATTGTTTGAAAATATGCATACTTTGAAGGCGATAATATCCTATTTTAAAAGTCAATGGATAAAACGATTCTTATTAATGTGTTCACTGCTCTTAAAGGATCTCAGTTTTATTTTTTTATTTATTTGTTTTACACTCGTGTGAGATCCTCTACAGGAGCGTTCAGTTATTAATATACCCCTGAAATATTCAGAAATAAATTGACAGCTCTACTTGTTTTTGAACAATCGTCATTGCCAAAAATGGACTACTGGATGAGTTTGTTTATATAATGTGTTAAGTACTTGTATGTCTATAAATATTTGTGCAAACAAATTCCAGATCTTGTAATGTTATATGCCTAAATTGATTACATAACGTATGGCAAAAATTTCGCTGATATTCAAGTTTCAAAGATTCCACAAGGAACCATGGTTATGGTTAATGGTTTCTAATTTTATTTGTACATTTTGAAAGAATAACCATTTTTATACCACGGCTGAAAGTTTGGTGTCTTTTTCAGCACTATTTACTAAGTTACACCCTGATTTTCATTCATTGTGCATTTTAGAATTTCATTGTTAAGCAGTTGTTACAATATAAAACTGAGCATGTCAATGTTATTTTGCAAGAAAATTAATATTTCATCAGGACGGTTTTACGAACAAAGCTTGCTAGTGGGTTCCTTCATGAGGTAAGCATGTCTTAAAGCACTGTGGAGTCGCCCATTACCTTGTATTCTGCCAATACGTGGGTTGGCATTTTATCATACAGTTTCATGATATTTCCTACGCACCGAGGGGCTAAGTGTTAAGTGACTCACATCACCTCTTCGTGATATTCCAAACCTCTTGTATTGTGTTTAAGTATAGTGTTTAAGTCATGGAAATTAACATGCCAATAAACTGATAAAGGATGCCAAAAATAGTATTTATGCAAGGCAATGTTCTTCGTATTTATTCTAAATCCGCAAAATACATTATTGATACTAGAGGTATGTCTGCCTTTGAATGTCCTGGTGATTCCCTTGACTTAAAGCCTATACAAGAGGATTTAAATACCATGAAAATAAGCTGTGAGAGATAGCCAAACAATACTAGTTTCTCTGTGAAAGTCCCTGTCCCTTATGGTATTCTGTGCCAAGAAAACAATGAATTGTATGATGAAATGCCAACCCACGTTTTGGCAAAATATAAAGCCATGGGTGACTCCAGAATGATTTAAGGCTTGCTTACATCATGAAGGAACCCACTAGCAAGCTTTGTTCGTAAGACCGCCCTGGTACAATCCCGCTTGCGTATTTGTACTCCATTTACGTGTATTTTACGCGTAATACGTGCGTTTTACGTGCGTGAGACTATTTACGCGCAACATACTCGTAACATACGCATATATACGCGTATCGTATATCATTAATATTCATAAGCATACATTAATTCGTCAATACGCGTAAGATTCGTTCAATACGCGTATGAATGATAAGCCAATCACAATTTCAATATGTTTACGCGTAATTACGCGTATTGACGCGTATTGACACAGGGTATAAGACCTTAAGTACCGAAAGGTTGATGTTATTATGTGTATTGTTGTGAAAATTACGTGCAAGTTTAAGGGACTGTACTGATATATCGTGATGGTTAAACTGGTGTGACTTTACTTTTAACCTGTTTAAACCAGTTATGCGATGGATAATTTGTTCAAAACTCTGCTGTTCCTGATTCATGAAGGCAGGTTTGATTTCTTCTTCTTATCTATATGCATGTATATATTTTACACAGTGCCTGAGTGAATTCGCAAAACTACATGGCCACTTCCATTTTACAAATAGGCTTGCCATTCGTATGATCATCAGAAAACACTTTAATTTGTAGAATAGTTTCACCTTTACTTTAAAGAATCATTGCCCCTGCTTTGTGACGTCATAATATATTCAATATACGCCATTTAAAATCACCGCATAGGTTACGCCTTTCAATATTTTCAGATTTTTAAACTGGATTGTATGGTGAATATATCAATTTTATGGTGAATATATCAATTTTATCTTAATTTTATCAGGAATGGTCTAAATGGATATTTGCAGTAAATGTTTGAAGTGAAGCAGGCGCACAGCTTCTAGGACAATTGTTTGCACAGTTCTCTCGACACGTAGAAGAAGGGAGGCTACATAGCAATAAATTTAGAGCAACAGATAGGATTATTTCCTCCCTTGTAACTTAAAATAAGTTTATAGTGTATAATATGGAATGGGTGTGGGCATCCAAGATATATGTGTTGTGTGTGTGTGTTGTGCTACTATGTCATGAATCACTATTGCTACTTGCATGTACTGTTTTCTCATGTTGCTTGTATTAAGCCTGAGGTATTGAAATAAACTGAAACTGAAACTGTAATAGAATCCCAGTCAAATGTTCTGATTAAAATCGATTCTCAAACATATCAAGTAAATAGATTTTGGGAAGTTGAAGCGGTATTAGCTTATGATTACATTGTGGTATGGACGCCTCTTTCAATAGAATTTTGTTACCTTTCAAAATGTTACAACTCATAGATAAATGTTTTACATGACAAACAACCGAAAACTTGTATCAATGGAATTAGCAAAGATCTGATACAAAGCAGCATTAACATTTTGGATCCGGCATAACTGGAAATGAAATAATGAGGCTCTGAAACTTCCATACCGACGTTCTTTCAATTTTACAATTCATAGTGCTGTTTACAAATATCAATTTAAAATCTAGGGAAACAACTTTTCGCCTATGTGTTACCAAGGCAATGAATACTCCGGAAGTATAAAAACGTGCTATAAAGGTGTCTCCCTTTAGAGACTCGGTTTGCAATGATTGATTGTATCATCTTAAAATGTTTGGGTGATTTCAATATTGCAAGGAACCAATTTAAAACTACCAAGTAACTCATCTCTGGTACAGATGCTGCTTTAGGAGAAAACGAGTCGATGACAAGAATTAAAGTACACCCCTCGTAGAGTCCATGTAGTCACGCATTTTTTTTTCTACTATAATTATTATTTTATTATTTATTTTCTTAACAAAATGCTAACAAAGTATCCCCAGGAATCAGACAACAAAAATTCAAAATAAGGATAAAATCACCAGATTGCAACGGGCCGTTGCAACACAACCATACCCGTGAAGACGCGGTGGCTTGATGTTTGCCAGGGTATTCATCTGCATGTAACTGGTAATCTTTATGTTGCCTTTCTTTTCTGTTTGTCTGTAAATGTTTATTATATTTGGATTTCTGTATTCAAAAATCCGTGGGTGCATGACTGTTTTTTGCTAATTCTGTCTGTGTCTCTGTATTTTTCAAATTTCCATTACGTTAATGCTATGCAGATAATTACCTACTTGGCAAAGAGCTAGTCATATTGCTATTGGAGGGCCCCATTAAAGATTTGATATAATCGTGTTGATATATGCGTCACCCTCATAAGATAAAGAACTCACTCAATGAAGAACTTACATATCTACCTACCAACCTACCTACCTACATATGTACCTACCTACTAACTATTTACGCGTGTATAACATTTTAGGTGTTTTGTGCTGTACTTTCTTTCAAGCCTGATTTTAATTATTTTGGCTGTATCAATGCCTGTGCCTTTTAATCGCTTCAGAAGCTGAGGGTGAGGTTAGGATCTTGTAAAACTAGTTGAAGCCCGCCAGTAATTTCATATTACTGCTCGTTCCAATGCGATTCTTCTGTGGTGGTCCCAATTGTTTTATGTTTTAGCGTTGATTTTTGTGCTATTTGCACCTTATGTATGTTTTCATATTTTAAGGTAAGTTTTGGTAACTGAGTGACCGATTATTGGGAAATAGCTGCTTACCCGGCTTACGATATGTTATATTAGTATGAGTACCTGGTTCATTTTAATTTTTATTTAGTTTCAAATCGGTCTTTGGGGTAAAAATTTCTTTCTGATTGCGCCATTTCCTAATCATTGCCTACTTTTACATCTAATACAATTTCGTATTTTTGCATTTTCATCAGGAAAACATGTCCGTGCAATATATACCACCTTTAAACCCCACTTTTATATAGTAAAACTGGGGTATGCAGGGGTATACCTATTTTTCTTATTTTTGCTCCAAAACATAGATTGTGGGTACTCGTTAGAACCGCCTCGGCGAGGCGGTTCTAACGTGTACCCACAATCTATGTTTTGAGCAAAAATAAGAAAAAATGTTTTTAAAAATCCAATGAAATTTTCAATTTTTACAGGTGAAAAAAAAGGTGAAAAAATCTCTGTATATTGCATGGGCAAGTTTTCATAATGGAGTCACAGAAAACTTACACTTATGGGAAAAATTGTTGTGATTAAAAATTTTGCACTTCCGAAACTAATTTACCCACTTACATCTTTACAAAACCCTCCGAAAGAAACTGTAAAACAAATAGAACAACTAATGTATTCATTTTTATGGGACAATAAACCGGATAAAATTAAACGTAGTACATTGATCAAAGATTACAACCAAGGAGGTCTTAGGATGATTGATATTGAAAAATTTATATGGTCACTAAAGGCAAGCTGGATTAAACGTTTTTTACAACCTGAAAACAAAAGTCTTTTCAAAACTTTATATGAATACGATTTCAAAAAGTTTGGAGGCAACATCTTATTTGAATGTAATTTTAATGACATTGATGTAATAAAACACTTCAAGAACAAACCTTTTCTAAAAGATATACTTATTGCATGGTCAAACTTAAACTTTAAACCCATTAGATATAGTCATTTCAATGAAATTCTTTGGAATAACTCTAACATACGTGTAGATAATAAAACAGTATTTTATAAACGTTGGTCAGAGCTAGGCATCAAATACGTAAAAGATATTTATGACCATGAAGCTAAAGTATATTGTCCATTTAGAACAATTCAGAATAAATTTGGGTTGCCTAGTAGTGATTATTTAAGGTATTTAAGCCTCATAAACAGTATCCCAAAAGACTGGAAACGTAAACTTAGCCAAGAAAACTCAAACATCCCTGTCGAAACAAAACTATTAGAGCAACTTAAGAATACTACGCAAGTAAATAAATTTATCTATAACTGTTTTCTGAACAAAACATTAACACATGAAATTAAATCTGAAATCAAATGGAATGAGCAGTTTTCAAATGAAAATTTAATCTGGAAAAATATATATACTGTCATATTCAAAACAACAAATGATATAAAACTTCGCAACTTCCAATATAAGTATTTGATGCGAATTATACCAACAAACCAGTTTCTAACGAAATGTCATGTTGTCAGTTCTTCCCTGTGTGAATTTTGCAACATGGAAATAGAAACTTTTTCACATCTTTTCTGGGAGTGCACATATGTACAACAATTCTGGACTTCACTGACAGACTTTCTGAATCGCTGTAATTTCAACTTCAGTTTAGATTTTAAAACAATGAGTTTCGGAATAACCCAAGCAAATCCCAATTACAAAGTGTTAACTCAAAATTTCATTATCTATATAGGAAAATATTTCATCTTTCAAGCTAAACAAAGAAAACAAATTCCAAACATACAACATTTTAAATCATTTCTTTTAACGCGAATCAAAATAGAGAAAGAGATAGCTTTGCTTAATGATAAACTTGCCTCTTTTGAAACCAAATGGAGAACCTTAATTGATACATTGACAATAAATGAAGCGTAAAGTTTAGAAGTAGACAGCAGCAATATTATTTATTTTATCTATTTATTTCATTCACTTATTTATTTATTGCATATTTTTTTTCTTTGAATGTTTTCTTTTCTTTCACATTTTCACTTAAAAGCATTATGTATAAAGATTTATAAATAGCATGAGTAGGTCTACATGAAACTGTATACATTAACATGCTGAATTGACTCACGATTATATGCTTACATGTATGTTAAATAGTGTTTGTATGAAGTTGTTGTTGTATAAATCTTTGTATAAAATGTGAAAAATAAATGAGAAAAACATAAAAAAAAGTTTTCATAATGGTTCTTTTTCATACTCGCCTTTGAGGTTAACAGAAGACCTCGCGAGATCAACAGCCTTCCGAACATCTGTAAGTGGTGGATCCTTCAGCGCTTCCTCCTCGGTGATGTATCCTTTATTATAAAACCCATTTCCCGTGTTCTTTATTTCTATTTCGCAGTGTTCGGTTGTTGGCGCCATGTTTAGATGCGTAAGAAGTTCAGTAGTATATGGTTCAAGAGTTTCATTAACAGAAGAAGTAAACACAGTTCTTAAAGGATTTAGCTGTGCGATTATAAATCTGGAAAGACAGTACAAAAAATTTATAGAAATGGCTTAATATCATATATCGCTTTCATAAGACACGATCATGAGCATCATTTCATATAAGCCTGACGTACTGTTTTGGGACATAGGCAAACAGTAACAGCAGTCACACATTAGCGTATAAGAGAAACGCGCGCCGGGCGTGTTGAAAAATTGCAAAATTCCACGTACGCCAGACACACGTCGGAGACACGTTCGAAACGCGTTACGAGTACGTTGTGTACGCTTGGTGTACGTCCGGCACGCGTCGCTGTATGTGGCTAAAAATCATCGCACGTTTCGTGCGCGTTTGGGATCAAAAATCTTTTAAACATGCTTAAAAATTTTCTAGAAGCTCGGCATGTAACGGGCGTGTGATTTATACGTTTCGAATAAGTTCCACGCGCGCTACAGGCACGTTGAATACGCTTCGAAACGCGTTTGGCGCACGTTTGAGGCACGCCAGTGTACGCTCCGCGCGCGTTCCGATTTTATGAAACATTGCTTCAGTAGAGTGTCCCAAGCGTGTGTGCGGCGCGCGTTGAACGTTCGCTGCGCGCCCATAGCGTGTGCTTAGCGTGTCTGGGACGTAAGACAAACGTACTCTAAAACTTTGAGATTTTTTATACGTCCGGCACACGCCTCAGTCGCGCGCTAATGTGTGACTGTTAAAGCGAGTTTTAAAGGTACAAATGATTTTTATACGTCCAGAATCTTCAGCGTGTTGACATTTTTCATACGCCCGGCGCGCGTTTGGGTTATACGCTAATGGTTGACTGCTGTTTAAAGCACAAGATAAGACGCCGCGTTCTTTCTACATGAGCCGCATCGTAAAAAACCCGGATTTTTGCGTATGCGAAAACAAAGGCGCAGATCAGCTTCGCAGTAATTTCAAGCTTCTAGCCATCTTCTGTGGCTGTACAGACCAGTTTGTGTCAGGCCGGGTCGTAAACCCCGAAGACCGGTTTTCTTGCGTAGCGGCTCATGTAATGTTTATTTATTTATTTATTTATTTATTTATTTATTTATTTATTTATTTATTTATTTATTTATTTATTTATTTATTTTGTTTTTGTTGTTGTTGTTTTTCAACAGAACATGGGATTGACACGGCAAAGTATTTTACTAATTCGTCGTACAGGAGAAGATAATAATAATGATGTCTTTATTTAAACATTACGAAAACATGCCCATGCAATATGCAGAGACTTTGTTTGTCAATACAATTTCTTCATGCAAATATCCTATGGGTTTGCATCCTGTGGGCATTTTGTCAAATTATTCCTTCAAAGACTGTGGTAGAAGTTGATAGGCCCGTTACTGCCCTTACCTGTAAAAAGAAACTATGAAAAATTGTTTAATTTCTGGTCAAAAATTATTTTTCACAATAATATTTCTTCATGCAAATGTCCAATGGATGTGCATCATGTAGGCATAATATCAAATTATTCCTTCGAAAACTGTGGTAGGAGTTGATCGGCCCGTTAATGCCCTTACCTGTAAAAAAGAACTATGAAAAATTGTCTGAGTTCTCAAAGCTGTCATTTTGTCAAAAAATACTTTTTCGCAATAAATGTTTTTTTTTTTTTTTTTTTTTTTTTTTTTTTTTTTTTTTCATGCAAATGTCCAGAGAATGTAGATAATATAGGCGTAATGTCATATTGTTCCATTCAAAACTGTAGTAGGAATTGATCGGCCTGTGAATGCCCTTACCTGTAAAATAAAACTTAGAAAAATTGTCTAGATTGTCTAGCTGTCATTTTGTCAAACGTTATTTTTTCGCAATAAAATTTTTTTCATGCAAATGTCCAATAGGTATACATCATGTAGGCGTGATATCAAATTGTTCCACGCAAAAACTGTGGTAGTAGTTTATCGGCCCGTGAAAGCCCATACCTGTAAAAAAAAAAAAAAAAAAAAAAAAAAAAAAAACTAAGAAAAATTGTCCAAGTTCTCAAAGCTGTCTTTCTTTCAGAAATTGTTTTTTCGCAATAAAATTTCTTCATGCAAATGTCCAATGGGTGTACATCATGTAGGCATGATATAAAATCGTTCCATTAAAAACTGTGGTTGGAGTTGATCGGCCCGTGAAAAAACAAAAAAAAAAAAAACTAAGAAAAATTGTCCAAGTTCTCATAGCTGTCATTTTGTCAAAATTATATTTTCGCAATAAAATTTCTTCATGCAAAGGTTCAATGAATGTAAATCATGTAGGCATGATATCAAATTGTTCCATTAAAAAGAACTGTGGTAGGAGTTGATCGGCTGGTAAAATTCCTCAACTGTAAAAAAACTAAGAAAAATTGTCCAAGTTCTCATATTTGTCATTTTGTCAAAAATTATTTTTTCGCAATAATATTTCTTCATGCAAATGTCCATTAGGTCTACATCATTTAGCATAATATGAAAAAGTTCCAACAAAAAAGTGTGGTAGGAGTTGATCGGCTCGTAAATGTACTATCTTCACTGTATACAAAAGCCATCAAGAACTATATATAAAAGTAAGTAACCCAAAAGGGACTGGCCCCTAGCCCTTTATTTTCGATTGTACATATTTGCCCCATGAAATTCCATCAATGGGTCTTCGAAATATTAAAGAAACAAAAGCGTTACGGACAAACGCACGGACGAATGCATGGACGGACAACGAGAAAACAGTATACCCACCTTAAAACTTCGTTTTGGCGGGGGTATATAAATTAAAAATTTAATTGGGGAAAAAATGTTAATTGAAATATGTTTTGGAGCAAAAATAAGAAAAATAGGTAGACCCTTGCATACCCTAACTTTGTTATATAAAAGTGGGGTATAAGGGGGTATATATTACATAGAAATTTTTCTTCTGATGAGAAATAGCTAATGGTCCTCTATGGAGAAGAAGGAGAAGTGGGAAAATCGCACAAATACAAATCGTCCATTAGGTCCTCTAGTGAATACATTTACATACTTACTGAAATTTGTTTATATCAGACTTCTTTGTTATCCAGGCCATTTTTTGCTAGTTGTGCAGTTCAAATAATAATATACTTGTGTACACTTAGAAACAACCGGTTCTTTACTTAAATGCCTTTGGTTTGACAGATCCGAGGTTCTAACTGGCGACATCCCGGTTTCGAAGTGGAAGCTCTACCACTTGAACTAATTGACGGGCGCAGACACAGAGCACATCACGAAACCATGTCCGTTTAATAAATACCCCCCCCCCCCCTTATACCCCACTTTCATGTAGCAAATGAGGGGGAAGCATGGGTATACCTATTTTTCTTTCTTTTTTTTTTTTTTTTTTTTTTTTTTTTTTTTTTCTTTTTTTTTGTTTTTGCTCCAAAACATAGATTGTAAGTACTCGTTAGAACCGCCTCGGCGTGGCGGTTCTTACGTGTATCCACAATCTATGTTTTAGCGAAAGTAAGAAAAATATCAAACTTTTTCTAATTTTCAATTTTTACAACTTAAGAAAAATCTGTATTACAGGGCGTGTTGCGTAATTGAGCATTACCTATCATTGTAAGTCGTAAATAGAAATCCTGTCATCGCTACCATGGCAACCACAAGAACAACAAGTATTTTCCGTAACATCCACATTCTTAATATTGGGGTTTCGATAACAACTCTTTGACCTAGGGTATACAAATTACAACAACAAAATAGATATCAAACATAGTTTTCTATGTATTCACACCTGAAACATTGAAATGATAGTCTGAAAGGCGAGGGTTTCAAACTCATTCGAGGGTCCCGGCAGATGTCGATCCATCTGAAACAGCATAATTTGCTTGTTGTAATTGCATTACAATTATTTGATGTTAACAAAGTAAAAAATGAACGTTCTTTAGATTTTTGTTCAAAACTTTGACTGTGGGTATACCTTAGAACCGCATCTCACGATTTCCCACAATCTATGTTCTGGACCAAAAATAAGAAAAGTAATATACTATTGTACACAGCAGTTTTACTTAATATTATTTTAGTGTAAGGGGTTTAATACGATATGCATTACGAAAATTTGCCCATGCAATAAACAGATATTTTTTGAGCATGAAATGTTAAAAATTTTAGCTGAAAAATTTTGATATTTTTCTTATTTTTGCTCAAAACATAGATTGTGGGTACACGTTAGAACCGCCTCGTCGAGGCGGTTCTAACGAGTACCCACAATCTATGTTTTGGAGCAAAAATAAGAAAAATAGGTATACCCCTGCATACCCCAGTTTTGCTATAAAAGTGGGGTTCGAGGGGGTATACATTACACGGACATGTTTTCGTAATGGATGTGTTATCCTGATTATCCTGATTACTTCCTGGCGTTTCCTGGCGTTGCACCGCAAAATAGTATTCTTCAGTCGACTTTATTAAATTTGAAATAACGAGAAAGCAAGTTTTTGGCAAACAAATGTGTTTCGTTGCTTACCCTTATTATTTAGAATAAATCCTTTTTCACAGCAACAAATTAAAAGAACCAGGCAACCTAAACACACATACACATGCACTATGTTTCTCCACTATCCACTATATTTGAGCCGCGACATGAGAAAACCAACAATGTGGTTTTCGAACAGGTCCGATAAAAACCGACCTGTACAAGCATAGGAGATGGCCAGGGGCTCGAAATTTTGGATTTAGAAAGTAGATTTATTGTACTATCCGTGTAGCGAAAACAAAGGCGCTGATCAGTTTCGCAGTTACTGCAAAGTTGATCTGTGCCTTTGTCTTCACATATGCCGCATTTGTTTTCACATATGCAAAATAAAATTGCGACAGCATCGATGTTGCAATTAAACACCAACGGATTCTGATAAACAAATGGCGCATGAACTAAACTCTGATACGCTTCGCAAAGTACAAACCGGGAAATAACTATCGGACCAAGGGAACCGAACACGCTCACCTGATTAACAAAGTAAGTATAGAAGGTCCAAAAATCGATACAAAGGTACAAGTAGGCAATGCTAAGGAAAAGGCGCAATCAGAAAGAAATTCCCACTCAAAAACCAGAGACGAGAAAAAAACTTAAAATTGATAATTAGGTGGTACTTGAATTAGGTACTAAGAAAACATATCGTAACATATCGAGTGAGCAGCTATTTCCCATTTAAATCCCAACCCAAGACTCCAGATGGGAGAAATGAAAACACAATACAATTTGAGCCTGTGCATGAGAAAACCAACAATTTGGGTTCCGACCAGGTCTGACACAAACAAGCCTGTACAGTCACAGAAGCAGGCTAGAAGCTTGAAATTTCGGATTAAAGAAGAAGAGGGATTGTACAATCCATGCAGTGAAAACAAAGGTGCTGATCAGCTGTGCAGTTACAGTGCTTTGTTTTCGCCTATGCAAATTGTTGGTTTTCTCATGCGGTGGCTCATTTTACGCATGCCAAAATGATTACTTTTTGCCAATCGCGTGAGTCATACGGTCATCGTCAACTAAACCAAACGATGACAAGCAGAAGAAATAATCAAACACCATAAAACTTAACAAAAAGGCTAAGGACGGCTAGTTACTAACTTACTTGAGGATTTAAATCGATCTTACTGGACCCCAGTCCTTGCACTAGGTCTGCTGCGATTTGACAAAAAATGTTTTGGCTCTAATCGAAGCTTATTGATGCAAAATAGTTAGGTTTTAGGTAATAATGTAAAATCGATTTAAACCCGCCAGTAACTTTGTGTTACTGATCGTTCCAAGTCGATACTTCTGCGGTGGTTCTTTTTGTTTTATGTCTTGGTGTTTAAAATATTTTTGTGCTGTTGGCGCCTTATGTATGTTTCCATATTTTTAGTTAAGTTAAAGTAACTGAGTGGCCACCTATTGGGAAAATAGCTGCTCATTCGGCTTGCGAAATGTTTCATGGTGTAAGTACCTGATTGTTAGTTTGGTTTTTACCCACCTCGGTTTTTGGAGTGGGAATCTTTTTCTGATTGCGCCTTTTCCTGATCTTTGCCTACTTGTACCTTTTTTTTAAAGTCACTGCGGTCATTGATTCGCATTAACACAAATAGAAAGAAGGAATTGAAAAGAAGAGAAACACAGAGAAAATGACAGAAATATGTTGTGGGGTATGCAGCAAAAGAGGCTAGAAACAACATCGAAAGCAGGAAGGTAATTTGCCAATGACGACCTCTTTGAATACTATCGATCGCTTCGGTAGTTTCCTGTGAGCTGATTGGACATGGTAAGAAGAATAAGAAAAAGAAGAAGAAGAAGCAGAAGAAGGAGAAGAAGAAGAAGAGACGGAAGAAGAAGAGGAGGAAGAAGAGGAAGAAGAAGAAGAAGATGATGATGATGATGATCATCATCAGCAGCAGCAGCATTATGGTCATGATCATGATGACGATGAGGAGGAGAAAGAGGAGGGGAGGAGGAGGGGTAAAAGGAGAAGGTGGCGGAGGGGGGGAGAGGAGGAGGAGGAAGAGTATGAGGAGGAGAAAGTTATCATTTAGAGTAAATAAAAAGGTTACCATATACGAGAAAATCAGCAAAGTTTACAAGTAGGCGTTTAGAATGTGTTTCTCCGAAGACAGACTTAGTAACTAGATAATACAGTGTAACTGTACATCAACTGATTATATGAGGCTTAAATATCCGAAACAGTTGTCTGTCCCAAACCCTTTCTCCATAACATTATCACTGTCTTTGAAAAAGCTCAGTTTTATATTTTACGTACATGTACCTGAAATGTTAATAAAGCCATTCAACATCAATATTATTAATAAGTTTGCATTTGTCTTTTATTTTAATGGTAGACACAGCTGTCGTAATGTAATAGAAAATGAAAAAAATGAAAACTAACGTGTGTTTCCTAGTGTCTGATAATGTTTTAGCATAAAGTTTGCAACTGTTAAAATGTAAATGAAATATTTTCTTGGCATATTTATTGAGAATCCTGTTCGTCGCAAATCCTGTAGCAAAAATTGATTAATAAAAATAAGTTCTGGTCAGAACAATTTTCAATAGGGATTTTCTGTACAAATATTTCGTCGCGGAAATGAGGAAAAATTTCCTGAAAAATAAATCTTATTTCTTAGTATTTTAGCATGATTACTCAAAATCATTATAGAATGGCACAAATGGCATATAGCCTGAAAAGAAATTTCTCTGATAAATAAAAACGTTCAAACATTATCCATTTTATTATCATCGATTATCTCCCCTGTCAATACGGCAAATACCTTTCCAAAATACATTTTGGTCATCAAAACATTCTCTGTGAAAAATTTTCAAAAATAATTTTCTATTGCCTTCCACACAAAAACAAAAAATCTACAAAAATCAGTTATATCAGATGCAAGGTTTCAAACTATAATTACAAGAGCGTATACACTCATGATCGTGTAAAACCTGGCCTGTGATACTTAATTTTCGCTACTGATTTTTGTCTATATGAAGAAGAAAATTTATTGAATAAGCATATATCAATTGGCCATTGAGCACAACAATACAGATCAGTACATACGATGTAATAAAATGACAGTACGGAAAAGTAACATACATGTACATAAATACGGGGTCTGTCCCAGAAATACGTAGACATTTGTGATAAAACAGTAATGTGTCTGCAGAATTTCATGAAATTTATATGATCTATTTGCAAACATCTAATTAACATGTCGTGCAAATATGGGTGAATTCACCCCTTACACAACAGATTTATATGCATTTATTCCAAGAGAGGTAGGTGTCTACGGCGCACGTCAAAAAACGCTGTTTTGAAATTCATCAAGATCAAATTCAACAGTTCCTGTAATTGCGAGTTTAGGTGATATTACACAATTTTAGCTATCAGTTGCACGAATAATTATGTAAGATAAGTTTTTGAAAGTTTGAAATAATTTCCACCATCAGCGTTGATTTTATAATAATTTTCTTAAACCTACTGCAATTATTTTATTGGAAAAAACTGACGTAATGTAAGTTTTGCGGCGCAAAAGTAGACCTTCTCCAGGTTTTTTCTTTCCGGTTAAGTATATTTAACAAAATTAATTTATAAAATCAACCTTCTATTGTGTCATTGATAATACTGTGATGATTCTGTATGCATTTTTTTCTTTAAATATTCTAAATGCTCGTTTCTTGTTGTCATTTAAAACAAGCGACATCTTTTTGTTTTATTTCAGTCTAAAAAAAAATTAGTGTCCCCTCATATAAAATGACAATGACCATGCTATTTTTTCTACTTATCATTTTATAACTCAAATTATTGACTATAATTTTAACTAAGAAGACTTAATCAATGCTTAGATGACAATATTCATCACCATTACGGCTCTAATAAAGAGATTGCACACAAAACATACAACCACCCCTCCACAAAAAGGTAGCAAAATGATTTTCAACGTGCTCCGTAAACGCCGATACACCATCATATAAATCTCCATAACTTTTGCAATTTGTAAGTTATTAAACTAATACTTTCACTGATTGCTCAGTACAAATGTAGTTTAAAAGCATGAACATATCTTTAAATTTCAACGAACCGTTCACGAAATATCAGACATCTTTATGATTTCCCGGGACAGACCTCGTATATATTAGTTTTACAGAGCCATACGTTCAGACGGACAGACATATATACATGTAACCGCATTTTTTGTTTAAGATGGAGAGAAAATTTGCACTTTTAGCTTAGCAACATAGCAATTATCCTGTAATCACAATCATTGTAAATAGTATTTAACCCATATTTGACGAATGGATTTTCCCATCATTATCATTAGGGTGAGTCCACTTTCATTTTTAGGGGCGTCAGGAGTGATTTTTAAAATTTATTCAATTTTTCGATGAAAATTCTCTAAGAAAATAGAATAGCCTCAGATGGGACGCCGCGTTCTGCGGCGTCGCATCTGGGGCTATTCTGTTTGCCTATGTCCCATAAAAGGGACGCCAGGCTTAAATGAGTTAAGCTCTTTATACGTACATCGATAGATTTCTCATGAACTTCATAACAGCTGTAATAAATAGCTGTGTTAGTTTATACGTTCTTGGTCCTGTTTATATACCGTTGTCTTACATCAGCATACATTGGACATAAAAATGAAATTCATCTTCGAGTTTATCTCAAATGCGACATTTCCTTTCGTCAAAAGGAGTAGATACAGGCATGTTCAACCTACTGGTATCCACCTTTAATCGGTGAGACGGACACTCTTAACGTTGTCACTGCTGTGCGAAAATTCTTTACAGAAATGATAACTAGATACGCTTGAAATTTGAGCCTGTGCATGAGAAAACCAACAATTTGAATATGCGAAACCAAAGGCGCAGATCAGCTGTGCAGTAACTGCACAGCTGATCAGCACCTTTGTTTTCGCTACACATATAGTACAATCCCTCTACTTTCTAAATCCAAAATTTCCAGCCTCTACCCATCTTCTGTGACTGTACAGACCGGTTTGTGTCGGAACCCAAATTGTTGGTTTTCTCACGCACAGGCTCATTTAAGATCAGCAATATTTGTTTTATAAAATAGAGCTCTAGATGATTTTTAATGTACTGGACCAACCCTGTATATTATACTGCTCTTTTAGACGTTGTCTTAAAACTGTCAAATATTGGTTCACATTGCCAACACCCTTTAAACCCAATCTACCCAACTAGTTTTCCCAATAGGTGGCCACTCAATTACCTAAACTTAATTAAAATATGAAAACTACATTAGGCACAAACAGCACAAAAAGTTTTAAGACCAAGACATAAAACAATAAGAACCACCACAGAAGTATCGCCATGGAACGAGCAGTAATATAAATTACTGGCGGGCTTTTATCGATTTTAAAGGTACCTAGCCTCACCTCTATTTTCAAAAATGTTTGCAAACAAAAGCTATGTGGAGTGACGCATTGTCATATTAACATAAATCATGTAACTATGCTTTTGCCGGTGTTTAGTCAGCGTGTTGCCAGATTACAGCCATACATGTACGTGTATAAACAACTTAGAATGGAAAAGCCTGAACTATACAGTCACAATTTGAACCAGATAGAACAAACCAAACAATGAAGGTATACTCTACAAAACCATCTAAATGTATGGACACAAAATTACAACTCGCCCTTGTATATAAGGAAGAATTTAGTGACGTATTTCAGCATTAAGAAAGATGCATCAAAAACATAATGAAATTAAACTATATAATCGGTTTAGTATGTAAATGACATTTTATATTACACACCAAAGCCAAGAATTGCAATCTCGCTTTAACGTTACTAAAGGTGGCGAATTTCAACGTCAAAAGGGGAGCATCTAAAAGGTAGTCAGACGTCTAGGACCAAAGACCTTTCAGACACTTGGTACTTTTCGGACCCAAGGCGGTTCGGACCAAAACATAAGCCGCTTCGGACCGATAATAATGACGCTTCGGACCCAAAATGCAACCGAATGTAAACAAACATATACACAAAGGGACATTGATAAATTAAACCTAGTTTTGAACTTCAAACCCCGTTTTCAATAAATATTTTCGGCTACTGTCCTTATTACACCAAATTTCAGAAACCACCACTTTCAAAATTACCAATTTTTAAGAAACATTTTTAGAAAATTATGAAATTGTTGTAAAAGGTGTCACTACTATTTTGAAAATCGGTTCACTTTTAAAGAAATTTTGTCCGAAAATAATCTTGAATTTTTTTTGAGCAAGTAAAGAAATCATGAAGCCTCAAAATTGAATTAACAGCAAATCTGTGGAAAAAATCTAATAAGAAGCTCAATATACAATTTAATTTTAATTCCGCGCATTTTAAGCGAACAATAATAAAATTTTGATTTTTCCAGGACAACAAGTTTTTAGACTTAATGTTTTTTGTGGCATTTTTAAAGACTTTTGAAATGCAAACGTGTGGCCTTATCATATTTTTTCTCGCACAATATTTTTAATCTTTCAAGCAATTAATGTTCTCCTGGCTAGTTGAAACCCCGGTATGAAACTTAAATCATGGTTTGTAAAATTACAATAATATTGGTTATTTAAACCACGGCAATTTGAAAAGCGTCAAGGTTTTTAGTGCAAAACCTAGGTTTAAGAACTTATTTTGCACTTGGACAGCTCAACCCACGGTTTGAAAGTTGAAACTAAGGATTGAAGAATAAATGTGCCACTGAACTACAAACCGAGTGTTAAAAAACTAACGTGCAGTTGGCTTGCCATCTTGCTGCCGGTCATCTGTAAGCAATATGTCAACCATCATTCATCCAGGTAATTTAATTAATAGAATAAATTGAATCAACAATACTACCTCCCTTTGAACGTTTTCACTGCTCCCAAAGGATCAAGCTTTTATGTTTTGTTTGCTACATGTATTACTGCAGCTGGCGTTGTGCCGTGTGGCGGCCCTGAAACGTTTCCTTGTACATCCTTGTACATCATCCATAAGTGCAGATTATATAATTTCTTTCGGTCCTTTGAGACCAGTAAGAATATTCAGAGTAATAAAAAGTACGTTTAGAGCCATCTTCTTAACATTGTCTTAGTTATTTGACCCCGTTTAGGCATGTGTCTTTGATTTAGACTTACCTTGTGTTAATGTTTGAAATTGATGTTTATTTATCTGGCTATGGTCGCCGGTTTATAAATGGTCACTGATGAGGGTTTAGTACCCGAAATTGCGCAATATGGCCCATACTACCTCCCTTCGAACGTTTTCACTGTTTCCAAAGGATCAAGCTTTATATTTAGCTCACCTGAGCCGAAGGCTCACAAGGTGAGCTTATAGTACAGTAGTCGAGCCGGCGTCCATCCGTGCGTCTGTCCGTGCGTGCGTCCGTCCGTTCACATTTTCAAACTCAAATATCTCTAAGACAACATGGCCGATCGTAATCAAATTCTATCTACAGCATCATTAAGGAGGGGGAAAGGTTGTGCAAGGTTTTGGGGCAGGTCGGATTAGAACACTGGTTTCCATGGCAACAGATGGCTCCCATAGACTTACAATGGGAAAACATAAAAAAAAAATCTTCTTCTCCGAAACCACAAGTCCCAGACCTTTCATATTTTGTGTGTAGCAATGTATACTGGTCCTCTTTATAAATCCTGCCAACCGTGCCCCTGGTATCCATACAGGCCCCGCCCCGGGGGCGTGATGGGGCAAAACAAAAAAAAAATCTTCTTCTCCAAAACCACAAGGCCCAAAGCTTTCATATTTTGTATGTAGCAATGTGTAGTGGTCCTCTATATAAATCCTGCCAATCATGCCCCTAGGGTCAAAAATGGCCCCGCCCCTGGGGTCATTAGCTCCTATAGACTTACAATGGGAAAAAACGTAAAAAAATCTTCTTCTCTAAAACCACAAGGCCCAGAGCTTTCATATTTTGTCAGTAGCAATGTATAGTGGTCCTCTTTATAAATCCTGCCAACTTTGCCCCTGGGGTCCATACGGGCCTGGGGTCAAATATGGCCCCACCCCGGGGGTCGTTATAGGACCCTGACCTTGTTAGATGATTTTTTCATGTGAACCAAAATGGCAGAAAAGAGGATACACAATCCAGACAAGAGCTCTTTTGCTGATGTAAGTAGGGTTTCGAGGTCACATGACCAAGATGGCCATCATACCCATATAATTATGGTAAAAACCCCAATAACTTTGTCCAGTGACTGTACTTGTTGACTTTCAGGTGAGCGATCGTTGCCCCTGGGCTACTTGTTTATACTTAGAATTTTGTGGCACTAGACTATGTAGCTTTTTCCACCTTGTAACAGACCCACGGTATAATCCCTGCAAGACCGAGGACACTGTTAGCTCGCCTCGTATAACTTGTGTATGCGTTATTTGTCACCAATATCGATCACTGAGATAATGTTATAACATGCATTTTCTTTGTAACAGGTGTATATCATTTTTTTCTCGCATAATGTCGTTAGAACGTAAATAACTAAAAGATAAAAAAAAGATTGTGAGCAAACACTATGATCATGTTGCTATGGTTTTCGTTTGGTCCATATTCATTCAAGAATAATATGAAAATATTTTTTAATAAGAAATTGTGTTTAGATATACTTGTAGAAACAAATATATAACATGCCTAACAGTAATTTTACATAACCGCGATACGTCTCAACGGTAGAAGTTAGAGAATCAGTGTCATACTGGGGTATGTTTTTCATATAATAATTTTCTAATAACCATATTGCTTTGTTCTTATGCAACTTACACGTAAATCTCGGCTTGATGGGGACGATCCCCTCCCGCTCCTTGGCACCTACTTTTACAAAATTCATCCACGAAATATACAGTGGTTTTAAAAGCTGTAAAAAATGGAAGGCGGACCCCGTGGCCGAGTGGTTAAGGTCTCTGACTCAGTGCTTTTGATCATTCGATCATTTCAATGCTGTGGGTTCGCGCCTCGCACGGAGCACAATTCACATGTAGGACAAGTTCTGCTTGCGGGTGTGTCAGGTGGTTTTCCCCGGGCACTCCGATTTTCGCCCCACCTTCCGATTAATTCGTCTCGAGATGAGTGAAAAAGCTTGAAATGGACGTAAAACTGAATAAGAAAAATCAAAATTATCATTGGAAAAAATATTGATATTTTATTATTTTTGCTCAAAACATTGGCGCTCTAACGAGTACCCATCATCTATATGAACGTTTGGGACTGAAATTAAGAAAAATGAATACGCTTGTAAACCCCAGTTTAACTAGTATATAAAAGTGTGGTATCATGGGGTATTTATTTCACGGGCATGCTTTCCTGATGGAATATTTAGAGGCATGGTACTCTTGCCATTGAACAACATTATGCATGTAGCATCACACAAGAAAACGACCAAGACATACATGTATTGGCATTGACAGTCAATACGTATATGCAGACTTATTTTATTTATTTATTTATTTATTTATTTATTTATAATATTGATTTATTTTTTGTTTAATTTCTTTTAATTTATTAACCGTTGATTACATTGGTACACACTATTGAAGCTACATGACATCTGATGATGATATATGAAATATGTTTTAAGCTTCAAGATACAATATCTTCATTCGAAAATCCATAAATGTCATCATTAATGAGTCGTCGAAAAGAAGTGAGAAGCATTAAAAAGATGATAATTAAAAATATATGACTGTACTATTTGAGCCGCATCGTGAGAAAACGGGATTATTGCCTATGCGAAAACAAAGGCGCAGATCAGCTTCGCAGTAACTGCGAAGCTGATCAGCGCCTTTGTTTTCGCTACTCGGATAGTACAATTCCTCTTCTATTTAAATCCGAAATTTCAACCTTTAGCTCTTTTCTGAGCTTGTACAGGCCGGTTTGTGTCGGACCTGGTCGGAAACCCCGAAGACCGGTTTTCTCGCGTCGCGGCTCATTTGTAAAAAGAAAATGGCAATGAAGACGTAGGATTCGATCTCACATCGCCAAGGGTCTCTACTGATAAGATTAACAAGTCTGATAGTAATATAAATGAAACAATATTCTCGCTCACATCCACCATAAAATCGGTCACTGATCAATTCTGTTCGAAAACTTCAACAAAAATAGATTTATGTGATCACTGTAAAATAAATAGATCCTATAACCAGAGGACCAATGGTCCTGTAAACGCTCACCTGAGATCTGCTACATATGCCAATAAACATGTTTGAATATTATGGTATTTAGCCCCAATGCAGGGGCAGATGAAGCCCTTGGGCCATTTGTTTTCAGAATAATCAATATTCTGTCCATTTGCCAATTTCTATTTTATTTATTCCCTTTAAATGACATGTTAACAGTTTTCCCCATTCAAATGCATTGGCAACATATGTTGACCTTGTCGTCAAATAGGTTAAGGTCACCACAGGGTCATGATTTATATACACATTGTAGTACTTTAGCCATCAATGTTTCATGCTAAGTTTCTTTGAAATCAGTCCACCGGTTCCGGAGAAGATTTTTAAAGGGTCTTTACCATATATGGGCATGGCAGCCATCTTGGTCACGTGACCTGGATCATTTATACACACATTGGTTACCCCATCCTTTAGATGCTTCACATAAAATTTGGCTTTGATTGGCCAAGTGGTTTCAGAGGAGAAGATGTTTGAATATTATGGAAATAAACATGTATACTGCCACAGGGTGGGGGCATATGAGCTCCTGGGGACCAATCTTTTTCAGAATTATTAATATTCAGTCCTACTGTGCATTTCCTGCAAGACTTTCACTTTAAATGACATTTCAAAAGTTTTCCCCATTCAAATGCATTGGCGACCTATGTTGACCTTGCCGTAAAATAGGTCAAGGTCATCACAGGGTCATGATTTATATACACATTGTAGTACTTGAGTCATTGATAATTCATGCCAAATTTCGTTGAAATCGGTCAACCGGTTCCGGAGAAGAAGATTTTTGAAGGGTTTTTACCATATATGGGCATGGCGGCCATCTTGGTCATGTGACCTGGATTATTTATATACACAATGATAACCCCATCCCATAGATGCTTCACATAAAATTTGGCTTTGATTGGCCAAGCGGTTTCAGAGGAGAAGATGTTTGAATATTATGGAGATATACATGTATATTGCCCCGGGGTGGGGGCATATGAGCCCCTGGGGTCCATTTTTTTTCAGAATCATTAATATTCAGTCCTACTGCCCATTTCCTGCAAGATTTTCACTTTAAATGACATTTTAAAAGTTTTTCCCATTCAAATGCATTGGCGACCTATGTTGACCTTGCCGTAAAATAAGTCAAGGTCACCGCAAGGTCATGATTTATATACACATTGTAGTACTTGAGTCATCGATGCTTCATGCCAAGTTTCGTTGAAATCGGTCCCGTGGTTCCGGAGGAGAAGATTTTTGAAGGGTTTTTACCATATATGGGCATGGCGGCCATCTTGGTCATGTGACCTGGATTATTTATATATACGTTGGTTCCCCCTTCCCATAGATGCTTCATGTAAAATTTGGCTTTGATTGGCCAAGCTGTTTCAGAGAAGAAGATCTTTGAAAATGGTGGACGACGGACGACGGACGGACGACGGACGGACGGACGGACGGACGGACGACGGAGCATGGGTATACTATAAGCTCACCCTGTGAGCCTGACGGCTCAGGTGAGCTAAAAACAATGAACAAAACAATCAACCTTGGTTTGACGAAGAATGACAGTTAACGACTTTTTTCAATATTTCTAAAATTCAATGTAGGACGAGAGAGATGTTTCTCAAACATCGCGAGATAATTATGACAATAGCTGTATCTTTAGTGGGCAGAGACACGTAATTATTTTCCCATTGACTTCCATTGTAGCATTTCCTTGTTTTTTTCATCACATAGCTTATACCTAACACTAACCTTCCAATAAATTTGAAGTTTGGGCTCAGATCAATCAGAAAATAACAAGAAAACACTACCTTAGCCAGCATCCATGTGCAGTTTCCGGGGTCTGAACGCCATCACCCAGTGTCCCGCAGAAAATAAACAATGTTTTTTCAAAAAGTTACTGGCTTTACTATTTGGCCCATAGCTGCCAGATTAAAGCACTCAGCAAATTAAATCATATTTCATATTAAACAGTAAATATATCCTCTTTAAACCAAAAAAGCTCTACTTTCATTTCATCATATATTGACCATTCACAAAGCTCCTTACATAAAAATTTAC
Organism: Rugalucina vietnamica; assembly: GCA_964017185.1. NCBI lineage: Eukaryota > Metazoa > Mollusca > Bivalvia > Lucinida > Lucinidae > Rugalucina > Rugalucina vietnamica. The sequence goes on from OZ024882.1 coordinate 21,822,113, forward strand.
TGCGGCAGATCTGCCCACACTTCCAGCCAATGGCTGATGGGCTTATATTTACTGGTCTCAGCCCTAAAGACACCCTTCTTTTGTAAATATGATTTCAAATATCAATTCCTGTCCATTCATTAAACATATTTGTACATAAAAATGGTGTTTGTTTTTGTCTCATCCCAGATAATATCAAAATATTTACTGATTTTAGGTGGTACCCACATCACTGAATAAACCAAAGAGTCCAGTTTTAAAAGTAATAGCCCAAAAATTAACATTATGTAAAAGTTTTAGGTATCACTTCTGGTAAAAATTAGTTCTAATGTAGAACCAATATTATTTAACAACAATGAAGTCCTAACATATATAAGCTGATCAACATATCCTCACTTAACATAAACAAGCCCTGGGGCACACTTACCCCACCCACCCCTATTTACATGGGTTTTACAAAAGTTACAGCTATTATGCCAGTGTTTTAAATCATATTGGCAGCATATCTCTCATGAAGCATCATGAAGCTTATATGTTTTGAAAATTTATTAAAAACAGCCAAAGAAATGCTATTCTGAAGCCTCTATGTCCACCCATACATCATTTCCTATGAAAAAGCAAGATTCTCCATTTTTGATGCAACTAGCCATATGTTGGTAGATTACATGATAAAAATGACCATAAATAAACAAAAATAATCAGATCTATCTACAAGAATGTTACTGAGTCTGTATAAAATCACTCTAACACCAACATTCAAACAATTCAGTTGCAAAATATCAAAACAAGAGCATGAGGAAAGGCAAAAACAAACTAAGGGGTAAAGCTACATGGTTTAAAAGTGGACATACACCGCACAATAAAGGAATAAAACAAATGGAATTAAGTTCTCAGGACAAGAAATCAGTTGTGTACGTCAGGCCCACAGACACAGAAATGAATATGGTACAGAATAATCCAATAGTGAGGTGTGAAACATCGGAAAATGAGTGCGCCGAGGCCAGAGGTGAATTATACAAGACTTTACGACCAAGGCCCTCAAGTCCGCTTGAAGTAGAAAAAAAGAATTCTGGCACTGGAGACAGCAGGTTGGTGTTTTTTATGACATGCGCCTCATGAAGCCAAAGCTTTAGCAGGGCAAGTTGGCTCGCACTGTTTAATAAGACAGATTTGTCCTAAATTGTTATAAATTTGCGGGTTACTGAGATAGGTTGAATTCAGTGGCCAGTAACATTTTTAAGCAAATACTGTAATAGTGTATTTATACTACCATATAACTCAAGAGCTAATTCAGCAGACAAATAAATAAATAAATAAATAAATAAATAAAAAGGAGAAAAAAAGACAGTAAAACACTACCATTTAGATTCACTGAACAGTCTAAGGGAGGTAACTGCATGAAAATAAAACTTAAAATCTTTGCTGTTGCACACAGACAGAAATTTCCTTGTAGCACATTTTAAACAAGAAGAAATGATAAATTTTCCATCATGTTCAACCTTTAAGTGAAATAACTACCAAATTATACCTACAGAAGCTCTATTTTCTTCTGACTAAGCATCTTTTTTGTATTTTCTCTTATAGCAATGAGGCAAATTGCTACAGACTGTTTCACACGGCACAGTTGTGGGATATGTTCAACCAAGTGTCCAGAGAACATACAGCCTCCCATCCTATTTGTCCAGGAAACTTAAATTTTGACTACACAGCTGAACAGCAGCGAGGAATGTGCTGGCGAGAAAAGGTCATATGCGACAAATGTGCGTACAAGTCAAAAGCATTCAACTTGTTTGAAGAAATTGAAACAGGAAAGCGGGGAAGAAGAGCAGCCACTGCAAATGTTGGGCTTAATGTTGCCCTTACACAGACATCTATTGGCCCCAACAGTGTGAGGCGACTTTGCCTTGCTACCAACATACCTGCTCCTTCTCGAAATGCTATGTATATTAGGGCGGCAAAAGTATGTAAGGATATTGAACGGATAAACACAGCGGACATGAAAATGAGACGGAACGCCTTGAAAAAAATCAACAAGCTGAGAGGGAGGCCAGAAACAGAAATCAACATTCAAGCTGATGGAATCTACAATAACAGTCTGTATTCTGGTGTGGGGAAGACCCCATTTCAACCTGCAACCCAATGCAGCTATGTCATTGCGGAAAACATGACCCACATGAAACAAGTAATTTCCTTAACAAATGTGAATAAACTCTGCTCTAAACATGGATTTCATTCTTCTGAAAGCAGCCAATGCAATATACTATCTGGAGAGTGCACCTCAACCACACCCATGGAGAAAAGCATAGGAAATGAGAAAGAATGGGCTAAACAGTGTCTTTTGGACTTAAAAACAGATAATTTGGAGCCAAAGTTCATAACCACTGATCCAGACAGCAGTGCTTATAAAGCGGCAATAGACTTGTACACTGAAAAGAAGTCGGAAACCTACCCTGAATTTCAGATTGACACAAGGCATTTGGGGGAAAATCAAAGAAAATACATTAAGAGGAGACCTTTAGTGTTAAACATGATGCCAGGTTTAACTAAATCCTATCGTGAAAGTTTGCGGAATAGGTTTTCCACAGACTTAAGTATGAGGTGCAAAACTGAATTTGAAAATCTTCACGAGCATGTGAAAGGTGAATGTGGAGATCTCAAAGTAAGGATAGGGCATGCCAAACAAGCAATAATAATGTGCTATTCAGGAGACCACAGCCTGTGTTCTGTAAAGTCAACTGTTTGTGATGGAACAAACAGCAATAACTGGATAACTAAGAGCCCATTTCTTCCTGACACCTTCAGAATAAACATTTCCAATCCTAAACATAAGCAGACTTTAACGGAATGTATCGATTACCGGCTTGGCTCAGAGACTTTAGAGAAAACCAAATTAAATACAAACACACAAAAGGTGGAATCTGTTAACCAAATAATAAGGAGATCCTTACCTAAGCGGTTGACCTTTTCTCGGTGTTTCCCAGGGAGGGCACACAGCGCAGTATTTGCAGCCAATAATGGCCCGGGTGAATCAATCGTGAAGTTGTGTGAAGAAACCGGTTGTCCAATCTCCACAAAAAGCCGTGTTGCTGCAGCTCTTCTCAGTGAACAAGTTCAATCTGAAAAACAGAAAATGAGAGCTAAATCTCTGAAAAGAAAATTAGCTCGCAAAATAAAACGTGAGAAATTGTTCAAAATATACGAAAAGCACCATGAGGAAGACAGCTACCAAAAAGGAGTTCTTCTGCAGCAAGGTCGAGCAGTCGGCCAAATTCGTATTAAGAAGAAACCTGTCATAAACTATGGAAACTCTTACTCTGTTCGACTCAACAGGCAGGCCCGACAGCTTCAGAGAACACATGGAGGGGCATGTGCCATTGTGCATACTCCTACCCTCCGGCAATAATTACGGGATGTGTTCTCTCTGTGGGATTCTAGCACCAAATGTTCCATGTTGATGCACAGTTTATTATGACACAGGTGACTAACTTCTACTGGCTCTCCATAACTATTATGTCTTGGCAAATTTGAAGATTTATTATGGACCATAAAAGCCAGTCTGTGGGTTCTTTCAACTGATCTTTCTCCACTTGGCCATAAAACTCTTTTTTTTCCATAGCCTTGACTGTCTTTGCAGCCTTTCCATATTTTGCAATTTACCCCACCCACCCCACTTTCTGAATTTTTTTCCAGTAAAATAGCAAGTTTCTCATAGAAAGTTGGCATTTTTAATTTTTTTTATTGAGTTGCGAAACAGAATTCTCGGAAAATCACCAGAAGACTGGACCAAATTACTTACAAAGCAACCCAAAGCATCCGCTGCAGAAAAAACTCATATTCTACTTTAGGGCAGAGACACGTAATTATTTTCCCATTGACTTCCATTGTAGCATTTCCTTGTTTTTTTCATCACATAGCTTATACCTAACACTAACCTTCCAATAAATTTGAAGTTTGGGCTCAGATCAATCAGAAAATAACAAGAAAACACTACCTTAGCCAGCATCCATGTGCAGTTTCCGGGGTCTGAACGCCATCACCCAGTGTCCCGCAGAAAATAAACAATGTTTTTTCAAAAAGTTACTGGCTTTACTATTTGGCCCATAGCTGCCAGATTAAAGCACTCAGCAAATTAAATCATATTTCATATTAAACAGTAAATATATCCTCTTTAAACCAAAAAAGCTCTACTTTCATTTCATCATATATTGACCATTCACAAAGCTCCTTACATAAAAATTTACTGCGGCAGATCTGCCCACACTTCCAGCCAATGGCTGATGGGCTTATATTTACTGGTCTCAGCCCTAAATAGTGAGCTTGATGCAAATTTCAGTCAGTCGGATCTTTCTCGCCAAATACATAATCTGAATAAAGACAAATCACCTGGTATCATGGGTTTAGACGGGTTGATAAATGAAATGTTTGTCAAATGCGAGAATGTGTTTGTGTCGATTTTTACAAAGCTTTTCAATCATATACTATCAACGGGCGTATATCCGGAAGACTGGTGTAAAGGAATAGTCATACCAATATTTAAGAAAGGGGACGCTGCAGGTAACTTCTGGTAACTTCAGGCCGATTACATTAGTAAGTCATTAAGCAAAAGTTCACATCTGTTCTAAATAATAGATTGTTAAAATGGTGTAAAAGTAATTCTTGCTTAACTTATGCACAATTTGGTTTTAACCCTAGATGTAGCACCGTTGACGCTATATTTGTTCTGCAAGCACTGATATCAGAATTCCTAGGTAGGAAAAAAGAAACTATATTGCTGTTTCATAGACTATCAAAAAGCGTTCGACAATGTGAATCCTGTTAAAGTGTGGTGACGACTTATTAAGTTCGGTATCATTGGTAAACTGTTCAACGTGATAAAGTCAATTTATGATCAAATGAAATTATGTGTCAGGTTTGACGATGAATTATCAACCACAAAGGTCTTGTCCAGGGCAAAGCTTTATCACCTCTCATTTTTTCATTATTTGTCAATGATACTGAACTGGATATCATACAAAATTATCTCGGCATACCAGATTAACTTGTTTTTGTTGATGTACGCGGACGATACAATCCTCATAGCTGAGACCATCTAACATTTACAAGAAATGATGGACGCTCTACAAACATGGACTCATGAGTACGGCTTGGCTGTAAACATTAACATGACAAACGTTATAAATTTTAGATCATCCTGGCAACTTGGAAACGAAACATTCTTTATAATGCGAACAGGTCGAGATCGTAAATACCTTCTCTTATCTTGGTTTGTATCTCCACTATAGTGCAAAGTTTAATGTCACCCAAAAAATTATTGCAGCACAGGGTAAAACTCCTTGTTCTGTTTAATATAAGAAGTTCAAAAACATACCTTTAATATTGTAACAGTTACACTATTGTCTTTGCTTGACACGTATATGAGTCCACTCTTAAATTATTGCTACGAAATCTGGGAATATATAAAGGCACTGGAAATAGAGAAGGTACATACGATGTTTCTAAAAAGGTTATTATGTGTGAAACGTTCTTAGAGTAATGATATGGTATATTGTGAAACGGGATTATTACCTCTTATATTCAGAGAAAATATCGAATGCTAAAATATTTGACAAAATTGATAGGAACTGAAAACTGCATGTTGAGGGCAGCTTATAACATGACATGGACGTCTTGTGCGGAGAATAATATACGAAACTGATTATCAGAGATCAGAGAGACTTTGATCGATATAGGCAAGGCTGAAGTATGGCAACAACATAGAATTGATAATGAGAAACTGTTCCTGCATGTTGCCAAACAGAGTTTTAAGGACTTAGCTTATCAAAAGATAGATAGGTTCATAAACGACTCAAATACATGCATTTTCTATAAATATGTTTATGATTGCAACAGACTCATTCAGCCATACCTTAATGTTGGTGTACTTAGGACATACAAGAACATTATTGCGAAATTTCGTTTGTCAGCACACGCTTTATAGTGGAGCTGCTAAGTGAGAAAATACTTCAGATGATGATACAAGCATGAAATTTTCACCATATGTTCTTTACATGACGCACATTCAAAAATGATTCCTGGCCACGCGAAATTCGGTCATTTTCAAGATGGCCGCCAAAATACAAAATGGCAGGCACTTCTGTAAGTGGTCTGTGTAATAAATTGATCATATCTCTGGTTCTATTTGGCACAAAACAAATATCTTTATATCAAATTAAAGTATAATCATCACCCTTGTATCTTATATCCAAATCAACAAGTTGCCTCATTTGCATATTTATGAATATTAATGAGTTCTATTTTTTTTGCCTCCAAAATCATGAAAATTGCAAAAAATTATAACAAAAATCAAATTATTCAACCATGGACTCTGCTGGAATCTTAAATGAAATATATAACTTAAATTTCACTTTGTCATACATTAAATTAGCATGATTACATTAAAGCTTATTTGCATATTTATGAATATTTATTTGAAATTACTCAATGTGTCTTCAAATTTTTGCGTTTATCACGCTGCGCAGTACAAAATCATTCAACATTTTATACAAAGAATGAATCAGACACAATTTAAACTCTGTTACTGTCCTTTCTTCCAATGCCGCTTAGAGTTTAGTTGTTAATTATAAATAAAGTCATGAATATTAATGACATATTGTCCTTATAATTTAAAAGAGAAAGCTATGGGAATTCAAGAAATAAAGGAAAAGAAATTATCTTAAAATAACATATTTTGACTCAAAAATAAAATACTAAATAAAAGACTCAAGAAATAAAATACAAAAATAAAATATTGTTTTATTCTACTAACCAATAAGCATGAATTATGCAAATTAACTCATTAAGAATAATTACATTCAGTACAGCTTATTTAAATTAAACTGAACTGGCTTTGCAATAAATATATCAAAGCCAATACAGAGATTTTTAAGTTGTAAAAATTGAAAAAAATCAGTAGAAAATCTTTGATATTTTTCTTATTTTTACTCCAAAACATAGATTGTGAGTACTTGTTAGAACCGCCTCGCCGAGGAGGTTCTAACGTGTACCCACAATCTATGTTTTGAGCAAAAATAAGAAAAATATCAAAGATTTTCTACTGATTTTTTTCAATTTTTACAACTTAAAAATCTCTGTATATTGCATGGCCATGTTTTCGTAATGCTGGGTCAAGGGGTAAACAGGGTCAGCAAGGGGAACATACATAATTTAAAATTACCCATCAAATGAAGGAAAACATTTGTTAAACATTACAAAAACTTGCCCATGCAATAAACAGAGAATTTTTGAGCTTTAAAAATTGACAATTTTCACCTGAAAAAATTTGATATTATTGTTATTTTTGCTCAAAACATAGATTGTGGGTACACGTTAGAACCGCCTCGCTAACGAGTACCCACAATCTATGTTTTGGAGCAAAAATAAGAAAAATAGGTATACCCCTGCATACCCCAGTTTTTCTACATAAAAGTGGGGTTTAAAGGGGTAGACGCTTCACGAACATGTTTTTCTGATGAACAATTCTATAGACATAAACAGTAGAAGAGTAATTATCCATGGTCGTATTTCATGTCTAATTGGTGTCAGTGTTAGTATAGTGCAATTACTTTGACCATGCCGGTAAACATTAGAAAATGGGCACCTTTTTGTTTTACAAAGTTTTCCAGTGCCACGTGATATTGTTTATCATCTTAGAGTCACATTATGTAAAACACACTTACATGTATTTAAGCAGTTCAATCAACAAAAAAAAATATCTGTCAGAGGTCAATCGGCACGACATGTCGGGGCGATGCCGCCATTTTATGGGACTTTTACCGAACATTAGGATGTCATGACACTCAAAATGGGCTTCATAAATATAACCACCCAAGCAAACCAATACGGCTCATTATATAGATGGTTTGACTAAACCACTCCTGGACAGGCTCAGACTGGGGCGGTTAACCAACAATCAAGTGGCCAAAGTACGTAAGTGAGTATGTCAATTATCAGTCGTAGGACCTCAGTGATCTCAATGTAATGCAATAGCTTTAATTTGAGTGTACATGCACATTCAGAACATTTCCTTACTCTGGTGTAGTATCATTTTTACAATTTGTAGACCCATCTCTGTATTAAGACAGTTTCTATGTAATAACAACCTTCAAGTTGTTAGTATCACAAACAATGTATTTAGTGTATCTATAACAACCATGCGTTTATGTTTTCAGGACCATAAGACTTAGTTATTTTTTTAAATAAAGACCACCTCACATCAGGGAAACATGTCCTTAAATCCCATTTTTATATAGGAAAATGGGGTTTGCAGGGGTATACTTTTTTATTATTGCTCCAAAACATAGATTGTGGGTACTCGTTAGAACCGCCTCGCCGCGGCGGTACTAACGTGTACCCTCAATATATGTTTTGAGCAAAAATTAGAAAAATATCAAAAATTTTCTACTGAAAATATTCAATTTTTACAAATTAAAAAAATCTGTATATTACATAAGGGCATGTTTTAGTAATGGTTTCTTATCCTGCTTTCCGTTATATGCTTTCCAATGTATTTTCTTATTTCTCGTGTATGAGATACGTAAAACTGATCCTATGCAGTAGTTGACTGCGAGGTTTGCTACATGTAAAATTGGTTTAAACCTCTAGTAGATTTAGATTTCTTCTAGCTCCAAGGCGGTACTTTTGTTGTGGATCTTTTTGTTTCGTGTTACGTTGTCGGTACTGTGCTGTGCGCGCATTTTATGTAAGGATTTATGTGCCTATATGTTGTATTCAGCGCACATGATTCAATAAGCACACAATAGGGTCTTTTTTTTATTCATTTATTTTTATTATTATTATTATTATTTTTATTTTTTTATTTTTTTTTTATTTTTATTTTTTTTATTTATTTTTTTTTTTTTTTTTTTTGGAAAATTTATTTTCTGACACTGCGTCGATCAATTTCTTATCATCACCTCAGGTGTCCATAAGCACAATTCTCAAGCCTGGCATTTCTGTAGTTTATACGTGTTGTGCCACTCGTATACCTTACTGAGTATTTAGGGCAACTATAAAAATAATGATTTAGTATGCCAAAAAGAACAAATGCGGTATTTAGTTTTGATCAGTTAACATTGTTAACATAACTGAAGCCACCTTTAGAGTAATTGTTGCTTACTCGGCTTATCGTATGTTTTCTTTCTATCAGTACAAGTTTTGTCATTTTTGGTTGTTTCAAACCTCAGTTTTATATTGTGATTTCACAAATGCCTGATAATTGCTTACTAATCACTTTTTATGTCGCAATGTCCTATAGATCTGGACGGCAAAGACCAGTCTAGACAAAAACAAATATTATTATCAAACTTGTCACTATTATCATTTATTATTATCAAAATTGGGATTACAGTAGTAGTAGTAGTAGTAGTAGTAGTAGTAGTAGTAACAATAGACATCTTGTAGCCGTACCGAATCTGTAGGCGCTCCGAATCAAAATAATATTCAAATAAATTAAACAAAAATATAAAACAAGAATTTCTTACAATGAACTTGGCCCTTTGACTCTTCATTCTAACATGTTTCATTCCATTACTAGTTGTACACGCCACTGGTTCCCGACTCATATACAGAAACGCAATGGAAATATCCTTCTTTTACACACGGGTTCCTTTGCTTCCAAAGGATCTAACAAATATTTTTATTTGCTATTACTGCAGCTGGTGTTGTGCCGTGTGGCGGCCCTAAAATGTCTCCCCGTACATCATCCATAGTGCAGATTATATTTTTCTTTTGATCTTTTGATCCTTTGGGATCAGTGAATATATATGAAGTATTTCAAATTTTTATATGTTAAGAATCATCTTCTTAACAGTATTTTGATTATTTGGCCCCTTTGGGAATTTGAGTCTTTGATTTAGACTACACAGATGTAAATTCTTGAAATTGCAGCAATATGTCTGGTTTTCGCTGCCAGTTTTATAAAGGGTCACTGATGAAGGTTCATTACCCGAAATTGTACAATATGGCCCATCTTCTAGCTTTGTATTTTTACTGCTCTCAAAGGATCTAACAATTATTTTTATTCAAACGCGATTTGCCGAAATTTCCAAAAATTCATAAAGGTACTATGAGTTATCTTTCGACATTGGTTGCTATTTTTTCCCAATAACTTTCTGTCATTTCTGACGAGGTCCCGTCCTCAAATCGAATATTACGACTGACATCAAAACCACATGAAGACTTGAGTAACGTATGATGTATATGTAAGAATGCACTAATTTAAAATTTTACTGAAATAATATGAAATAAAAATAAAACAAAACAAAAAAAAATGTACACTTTTTTCCATCTGACCACAACTGTATTGTTTCAACAGGTATGTATAAATGATGTCCATTCATCTTTTAAAAGACGACCACAAAACAAACTTTGAAAAAAATGTATCTGGGGCCAGTTGTTCAAAGTTAACGATGCCGTTTGTTAACGATACGTAAAGATTCGTTAAAATTTCAAATGGCAATATTACAAATACACTGTTATTTTTTGTGGGCAATATGTGAGAATCCTTTGCATTTCAAAGGATTAAACAAAAAATAACAGTGTATTTGTTTTTGAAGTCAGTATATAGCTAACAAATTGAAAGCTTAACGACAGCGTTAAGCTAAACGTAGTTTTGAACAACTGGGTCCTGGTGTTTACGCTCAATGCTGAAAATACGTAAAACTGCATTCTACTGACTGGTACGTTTACCTGTATACTAAGAGAATATCTAAATGTTTTAACCTATGTATTTCTTCGAGTCGAAAAGAGTTTCTGGGAAATCAGAAAATTATTTTCGGTTAAGATTCATTTTCTATCCAACGTTTTAATATATATTTGGCCCCACTTGGATTTTACTAGTTTTTGTATCGACTACTCTGTTGAAAGATGCAAAATTACATTAATTCTCTAAGCTCAATGATGTCAAATTTATAGGGTCACTGAAAACGCTTAAGTAGTCGCAAACGCGGTATGGACCACCCCCTTTCTCATTAATATGATTTCTGCTCCTAAAGGATCTCAGTTTATTTTTTAAGTTCGAATTATACAGTGATGATACCACGTTATGGTCAAAATGAGCGCAAAATACTATTTTGGATGTACAGTCAATAGACATAATTGTTCGTCACCTTCGGAAAACTCCATAAACTTCAATGTATTTTCATGTTTGCAAGAAAAATTATCCTGCTTCTCCTGGTTAACCCATTTTATTGTTTTTGGTTCATTTGAAAGGTAAATGAATAACGCAATACATAAAGGTCTTTTCATTAAATTCCATGCATGCGTTTTCAAGCTACAATTTTTTTAAGAAGTTGCGAGAATTTTTTTGGCAATTTTTGGGCAACGTCACCATTGACGTCAATGGGAAAGTGTCTTTTTCAAAATTTCGCTCAAGTTTAAACTTTTGTATTTCAAAAGTGAAAAGTCGAAACTTCACCAAATGACCTTTGTTTATTGCTTTCTTTATTTACCTTTCCAATGACACCAAAATCATAAAAATATGCCGACCATAAGAGGCAGGATAATTTTTATTGTAAATGTGAAAATACATTGAAGTCTGTGGAGTTTTCGAAAGTGACGAAAAATTTTGTCTATTGACTAGCGTAACGGCTAAAACACATGTGCCAAGGGCTCTTGGCTCAGCTTTGATGTTGCATAACTGCCAATCAGCTCTTGAGACGTCACTCCAACATTACGAAACCTTGCCAATGCAATATACAGAGCTGTTTGTTTCAGAAGAAAAAAAATGAAGGTACAAGTGGGCAAAGATCAGGAAAAGGCGCAATCAGAAAAAGATTCCCACTCCAAAAACCGAAATGGGAAAGTACTTATACTATGAAAACATACCGTAAGCCGAATGAGTAGCTATTTTCCCAATAGGAAAACTTCATTGGATTTATTTTATTTTATTTTTGCTCAAAACATATTTTGTGGGTACACATTAGAACCGCCTCGCATAATTTGAATCAAACTACCCAGTTTTTTCTATATAAAATCGGGGTTTAAGGAGGCATACATTTCACGGACATGTTTTCCTGAAGGTCGGCGACCATGGCTTACATGGCTGGGTAAAATCTATTTTGTGACGAATTTGTCATCATTCAGATTTATGCCTTCTGCGCAACTGTGTGTCTGTACTGTCTTTATTATTTCCCCTGATTTAAGTTTGCAACGCGAGTATGAGCTGAGCCTGTTGTATGGTTATCTTAATCTCAACATTTTTGCCATGAGCCATCAGCAAAACGTCTATATGACATATATTATATCGTTTTGTTTTTCATGAAAACATCAATACTTAACGGTTGACCTGATGTGTTGATTTCTTCCCAAGGAAGCTTTCAATATTTAATGGAAATACAAATAAAGATCTTGTTAACAATATACAAATACATTCGGACATTATAGTGTATATTCCCGGGAAAATCTCGATTACTTGTTACAGAATGCGTTAATGTGATATTAATTTGTTTCCAATTTTTAAATGCATTTTTTTTTGTAATTTCTGTTTTAAATGAAATACATGGCTGATTGAAAAGTCAAATTCAAACATTGTGACGAAATAAAAACACATAGTACTCTACAATCAACACTGGTATTTGTGGCTCTTAACTGGACAATACTCAGGTAAGAAAAATGAATGATGTATTTTGCATTTCGGTTAACCATCACATCAGGAAAACATGTCCATGTGAAGTATACCCCCTTTAAACCCCACTTTTATATAGCAAAACTGGGGTATGCAGGGGTGTACCTATTTTTCTTATTTTGACTCCAAAACATACGTTATGGGTACTCGTTAGAACCGCCTCGGCTAACGTGTACCCACAATCTATGTACCCACAATCAATGTTCTAACGTGCACCCATAATCTATGTTTTGAGCAAAAATAAGATAAAATATCAAAAAAGTTCTGATGAAATGTTTAATTTTTACAGCTGAAAAAAAAATCACTGTATATTGCATGGGCAAGTTTTCGTAACAAAACCTACTCAAAACAGGCTTAGCAATAAAAGGGATCACAATGTTTCTTTTAGGCCGCTAATAAGTCCTTTATTGGAGGTGGGTGTGGCTGCGACGGCTAACCACGTGATAGAACTCAAACTTCAGAGTGGTAGAAAAAAAGTACAAGTAGGCAAAGATCAGGAAAAGGCGCAATCAGAAAAAGACTCCCACTCCAAAAACCAAGGTGGGAAAAAACCAAACTAACAATTAGGCACAATTACCATGAAAACATCTCGTAAGCCGAATGAGCAGCTATTTTCCCAATAGGTGGCCACTCAGTTACCTTAACTTAACTAAAAATATGCAAACATACATAAGGCGCCAACAGCACAAAAATATTTTAAACACCAAGACATAAAACAAAAAGAACCACCACAGAAGTATCGACTTGGAACGATCAGTAACACAAAGTTACTGGCGGGTTTAAATCGATTTTACACGGCCGTAACCTCACCCTCAGCTTCCGCAGTGGTTCATAACATTTAGTTAGTTCTTCGGTCCTCGTGGTGAATCTCTAACTAGTAAATGAATCATCAAGAACAAACAAATAAATCATGATAAACATCCTGATGAATCAAAAACCAGGACTCACAGATTCAGTAAGCTGCCCGACGATGGAGATCCCTGGGCGCCAAATAACTTACTAACTCCAGAGCTAAAGAAAAACATCAGTTGGACCCCGGTGGGCCAAGCAACAGACAAGAAACTCCGGCCCCAACCAACTAAAATGAATAGCTTTAAGTCGGGACCATCATAGAGTCTGACGCCCGACCCACCGGCGTGCAATTAAAGAAGGCAGCATAGTTATCAACCGTGATTGGGTTAAAAACTAAGCATGCAGACTGTCGCATAACATTCAAGTTATAACCTATACGTCTGTAACGTGTTATGATTTTTCTAAACTGAAAAGAAAAGTCATTACTTCCTATAAGTTTCTTAAATTTGTAAACCAAGTCACCATAAAATTCTGGTTCCGAAAGACCCTCACTTAAAAGCGTCTTTAACCCAACATTATATTTGGAAATCAATTCATAGTGTCTACGATAAAATTTAGAAAAGGTTTTTCGAAGTTTATGATACCGATAGCCCTGTTGGAGAAGTTTGGCCGTTTAAGATTTATTTCGAGCGTTGAAGTCTGTAACATGATTGCAGACTCTAGCAAACCTAATAAGTTGCGAAATGTATACACCATAAGAAGCACGACGAGGAACGTCACCATCCAAAAACGGAAAATTTACTATATCAAAATCAAAGTCATCGCGCTTATCATAAATTTTAGAAGAAACAAATCCATTTGCAACAGAAAGATGTAGATCTAAAAAGGGGGCTTCGGTATCCGAGATATTGGCTTTGTACAACTGTAGTTCAGATGGATAAATTTGATTGACCATACCTTCAAAATAAGGGTTGTCAATGTTCAAAAGGTCATCGAGGTACCTAGAAGTGGAATTAAAAGCCTCGATAACATCAGCTTGATTATCAGGGTTAAGAGAATCCATGAAATCTCTTTCGTAGCAGTATAAAAATAAATCAGCTACGAGAGGTGCGCAATTTGTACCCATCGGAATTCCAACAATTTGTCTGTATAACTTGGTCCCAAATCTAATATAAATATTATCCAGGAGATAGGATAAGGCGTCGCACACATTCTGACATGACCAAAGTGTATACCGACTTTGGTCAGAGGATGTGAAAAAAGCCTTTCTGTCATTACATGCCAAATAAAGTGAACCATAGTTTTTTAATGCCCTTTTGAAGGTCCACTCTATCAAATCCAGAAGTTTTTCTTTAATTAGATTATGTGGTAAAGTTGTATACAGAGTAGAAAAATCATATGTGGACAAGCTCGTCGCACGGAACCCTCTACACTTCAATTTATTGAGCACCTCACCAGAATTTTTTATTGACCAAAACCAATTTTTATTTGAAGTTTCATACACTGTCTCACAGTATCTTATAACATGAGATTTGATAGCAGTAAGACAGGAAGTTAATAATTTAGAAAGTTCAGTAGTAGTACAAGAGCTAGAATTTGCAATAAATCTAGCTTTGTATGGTCTTTTGTGAAAGTGTCTTTCTATCTTTTCAAAGAGGCATAATTTAAAATGATAGCACATGGCGTCTCTTGGCAAATCATTGTCAAAGTTGACTAGTCGTCAAACCAGCTTTCACAAAATTCCAATATTGTTTGGTTTGAGTAAAAAAATATATCAATGTAGACTCTTGCCTTAAAAGCATAGACTCTGAAACATTTTTTTCTCATAACAACTCACCAGTGCACAAAACAAGATGTTGAGGCATTTCAGCCTGTTTTTCCTGCATCAGCATAAGTTCCTAATGACAAAAGGACCTCTGACGGTGGTAATGGGGGCCATAATGCATAGCTGCCTCAGATTTTGATAAAATAAATGTTGGTCAAATGCTTCTGTTTTTGTATACATGTTTGCTGGTAGTCCATAGTTTATGATATTGGATTGGGGTTCTTGTTTCAAAAGAAGTACTGCTTTATTTTTGGGTTAAAATGGGCATATTTTGTATTAAACATATAGACAAATAGAAAAGTATTTATTTAACATTGTTCCCCCCCGAGTCTCAAGAAATCCCTTTGCATATGAATGAATTGTCATATTATACATGATATATGTGAATGGCGTTCTGGGACTCGGGGGGGGAACAGTACCCTACAGCCCAAAATGTTATCTCAGTACTAGAGCCCAAGTATGTGAAATTGTTTTTAACTTAAAATTAAAAAGAAAACAAAACAGCAGTTAAGATGTATGCCATATATAAAGTACAAAAAATGGATATATACATTTGTTTCCAAAATTAACCCAAATCTGCTTGATTTATAACCACTTTTTATGTTCCATTCCCCAGAAAATGAGGGTACTGTACATTCTATGGAACAAACTTTTGTAATCATTCTATACTAATATTGTCCACTTGTTTACACGGCCAATAACCTCTTGCACCACAAACAGTAACATTGGTGGACTGTTTTCCTATTTTTTTTAATGTATTAACTTCCAAATCAACAACTTTTCAGTCAAGTCGGTACGATGCCACCACTGTCTTGGTATTAGTCAGTACCATTGGAACTTAAAATGTCTTTGTCATTGGTACAATACAGTGACGTAAAGTTTCGAGTCACCAACTTTAAGGGTGTTTACACAATTTTCCAGCTGAAGGCTCACAGGTGAACTTATAGTATACCCATGCTCTGTTGTCCGTCGTCCGTCCGTCCATAATTTCAAAGATCTTCTCCTCTGAAACCGCTAGGCCAATCAAAGCCAAACTTCATATGGAGCATCCTGAGGAAGGGGGAACGAAAGTTTGTATAAACAGTCCAGGTCACATGACCAAGATGGCCGCCATGCCTATAAATAGCAAAAACCTTTAAAATCTTCTTCTCCAGAACCAGAAGGCCTATGATTTTGCGACTTGGCATGAAGCATCAGGCAATGGAGCTCTACAAAGTGTGTATAATCATGACCCTGTGATGACCTTGACCTTTTTACAGCAAGGTCAACTTAGGTTGCCCACGCATTTGAATGGGGATAATTGTTAGGGCAAAACTTGCAGTAAATTGGCAAATGGACTGAATCTTTATGATTTAAAAAAAGAAATTGCCTCCAGAGGTTGCTCTGGTGTTATATACATGTATATTACCATTCTAGTGGTATAAATCTCAGGTCTCAGGTGAGCGTTTACAGGACCATTGGTCCTCTGGTTTTCTCTGGGTTCTCATGTTTTCGTCAATGTACTGATTGGTCAATCTCACATGAGCTGAAATAATCTTGAAAGGGACATTAAAGTGAATCAGAAAAATAAATACATTGAAGGCCGTGTTGTAACAGGTTTATACAGGTAAATAAATATTCATGCAAGGTTGCTCAGTGTGACCAAGTTTTGTCACAATGGGCCGTGTCTGGGGAAAATGTTTTTGGCTAAGATCGAACTCTAATCAAGCTGTGCAAGACATAGAAGATGGATTGAAGTTTTGTTAATTAATGAGTAGACACAATTCTGAGTAGCTGGCTGGTCATCGCTGATCTGTGTATAAGGTTTTGCATATAACAGATAGCAGGTTTTCTTATGAGTTAACAGTGCCTTGTATAATGTTTGGTACAGTAGTACTTAGACAATAATATTATACAGGTAACTGCTAAAGGTTTGTACCCAAAATGTTGACGTTGTAATATTTCAATTTTATTTCGGTGGCATTATGCATGTTTATCGCACTTTACACAGTGTTGCATGCACAAAATATGATACAGTAGTGAAATTAAAGGACTACAAGCAAGGAAAAGCGAAAAATTAAAATTTTCTCACATATAAAATTTTGACCCCCACCCCCGCTAAAATCGCATTTTTTACACTATATGGAGGAAATAGTCAAAACTTTTAATAGTTATAGGTTCAGAATACATTGGGCTTTTGCCCTAATCATGATATTCCACCACCAGAACCTTTGATACATTGTTATGGTATTTTGAAAACGAGGCATAAAACCCCTAAGAATGTCACTGATTCTTACGCTGCATCGCACTATGACCAACCGACATTTTTAATCTGACCAACAATTTGCCCATTTTGGTGTTGAGAAATCAGCATCCGTTACCATTGAAGCATCACAGCAAGAGCCTGGAGAGTTCTTGGTGACAATATTCCACACCAAACCCTACCAGGCTGTCCCAGAATGTGAAACAGCTGGTAAACGGGAGGCCATGTCTGGTGAGTGGGTTGTTTGGCCACAACGTTGTTCTGATGCAGGTAATCTTGGGTGATCTCGGGGCGATTTTCATCTGACATTGTCATCCTTGGTACCAACAATGACACTAGTGCTGAAAAAGCTTTACAACAGGTCTGCTCACCACAGTATGTGCACTGTACAGCTTTTAATGAGTAAATGTGTATATGGAGATGCGGTTATTGTGTGAACAATTTCCAGTGAAAACTGAAACACAAACCGAACAATTTGGCAATTTTGTGAAAACCTGTGGGACGACCAGTTTTTCAAGATTCTCTAAGGGCTTTTGTTTCAAATAAGCACTCATCTGAAAGATAAAAAAGACAATTTATAATAATTTGAAATTCATATTTCATGAAATATAGCGGTTCTTGTGTCACAGGCTCTCAAACACAATTTCTTTAGTTCTTTTTGTTGAGTATACATGCAACAAAACTTAGAAATGATTTTAGTCCGAGTTTGGTGTACCATGTTACGGTAGTTTGTGAGACTTAGTTCCATGGATGTGTTTAGTGTAGCGTAATCAGTATGTCTTATTTGATGCCATATAACGTATCTGTGCCACGAGACGTGTAACATATCAATCATGTGCTCTCCGGCCCTTGAAATGTCTTATTTTGTTAGGCGCGGACTAAGAATGAATATCGGGGGCCCATAAAATCGACGAAAGTTTTCCATTTATTTCAAGACCGTTCTGCTGTGATTTATCTTCAATCTGACGCACTTTGCACTTGTCATTTTTGTTTCTGGTTCAGCTTGGATGGCTACCTTGCTGCGAAAGAGTTAATCATCATGGTAGAAAATCATATCAGCCATTGCATGAGAAAAACAATTTAGTTTCTGAACAGGTCCGACACAAACCAGTCTGTACAATCACAGAAGCAAGCTAGAAGCTTGAAATTCCGGATTTATGAAAAGAGGAATTGACCTTCTGTGTAGCGAAAACAGGACGCTGATCTGATGTGCGGTTTCTGCACAGCTGGTCTGTGTCTTTGTTTTCGCATATGCATATTGTTGGCTTCAAGTTCTGGTGCAGCGGCTCATATCGTGTTGTTTGATGCTTCAAATTAAACATCGACACTTTGAGAGAGAGAGAGAGAGAGAGAGAGAGAGAGAGAGAGTTTGCTATTCGTGCGTGTTGAAATATTAATTTTGTGCGTTTGTGTTTAATTACCTTTAATAGATCTGGATTTATTGTATCGATCACTGTGTCTTTATTTCTACATCTCAACATCAAACATTTACATGTAGAACATCTAAGTTCAAATTATGAAGCTTTAGATCGAGTGGTTCGCGACGATATTCAAAGCCATAATTACCGTAAAAGAATGGGCAAGTCCATGTTTTGTCGTTCAGAGCGGACTAAGGATGTCGTTCAAACACGGACAAATGTTTTCATTTGTTGGGCCAAGTGAGACCTGGACAGTATGCCAACGTCATGCATTTCCATGCTGTTTAAGAAAGCTGTAAAAAATCAAGTGGCAAGACAAGATTCCAGACACAGAGGTCTTGAAGAAAGCAGGAGTGCAAAGCATGCATACAGTCTTAAAGCTAGCACAGCTAAGATGGACTGGTCATGTTATAAGAATGCCTGATGAGCGACTTCCAATGAAAGTTATCTATGGAGAACTACAGGAGGGAAACTGCTCTCAAGGTGGCTAGAAGAAACGCTACAAAGACACCCTAAAAGCCTCTCTGAAGGATTTCGAAATACCAATAGACAGCACAGGAGCGATCACAATGGCGAGGTCTCATCAACGAAGGAGCAGCTGTCTATGAAAAAAGAGAATCTAAGAAGCTGAAAGAAAACGAAGAGAACGCAAAGCCAAGACCAATGGGTCACCAGCTGATTCCATGACATTGACTTGCTCTACTTGCAACCGATAGTTTAGAGCTAGAATTAGCCTAGCCAGCCATCAAAGAACACACATGAACCTTATTCAAGAACTAATAATGGTCTTTCTCATTAGTGAGAGACGAACTATCAATCATTGCATCCCACAAAAAGATCAATAATTAAATTACATTTTCTTTAATTGGGAAAAAAGAAAAATAATTTGATGGGATTTGAATCAGCGACTGCCAGGAGAATACTAAATATTATACTGGAGAGGGTTGTCGATAATAGTGTATTTCATAGGTACCGTTCAGGTGTCATCAATAAGCTTAAACAGAAAGTTTCCCTATTATAATGTTAATACCATGCAAAAATACGTGGGTCACTTATTATACCATTGTCTTCGGGTCAATAGTGTTTTTGTGTTGTTTTTTGTTTGGTGAAAAAAAAGTCAAAGGGTACTTTTAATAGACAAAAATGATTTTATTCATAACACAAACAATCAAAGGTTAAATTTTGAACAAATCACGGTTTTAGAATAAAGTAAGAGGTCTGTATATGTAACTGGAGTTTTGCCGGTTTTATGATATTTACATTTTTTTTTTAAATTTATTTTAGCAGAATAACAGCGAGATTGTGTACATATATTGAATATGCACCATTTGTGTGATTTCTGTTCTCCATCGACAGTGTTTGCTTTGATTTAAGATAAATAAATAAATAAATAAATAAATAAATAAATAAATAAATAAATAAATAAGCAAAATCATTGTGTATCTCGTAAATGTGTTTCGTAATTTTCGTAATTTCTAGATCCCAGAGTGGTATTTAAAGGGCAATACTCGAAATGTGGACTTGGAAGAAAGGCTTTATTGTTCTTCTGGTTCTCATGGCAGGCATGACAGGACTTCTGTATACGACGTACAACAACAGGTAATTTCAATTTATTTGTCATCTAAAATATATAATAAATATCTAAATGAATAATCAAATAAATAATTTATAATAATTATCTGTATAAATAATCACATATAAGAAATACATAAAATAAATCATCAGGAAAACTTGTCCGTGAAATGTATACCCCCTTAAACCCCACTTTTATATAGAAATACTGGGGTAGGCGGTTCTAACGTGTACCCACAATCTATATTTTGAGCAAAAATAAGAAAAATATCAAAATTTTTCCAGTGAAATTTTTCATTTTTACAACCAAAAAATTTTCTGTATATTGCATGGGCGTGTTTTCGTAATGATCAAATAAGATAAATAATTAGATAATGAAAATGATAACAACAATCGAAAATGTTTTACGAAAACAAATCCGTGAAATGCATACCCCCTAAAACCCCACTTTTATATAGCAAAACTGGGGTATGCAGGGGTATGAATATTTTTCGTATTTTTGCTCCAAAACATAGATTGTGGGCACTCGTTAGAGATGCTTAGATTGGTCTGTTCTTTAATCATTGGCCGTATAATAAAGGTTTGGCCACCACCATATTTGATTCCCCAAAATATCATTCAAATGTCTGTTTCGCTTTGTGCTGTCTGTATTTACTTTCCACACGAGTACCCACAATTTAGCCTGTGTTTTGAAACAAACATAAGACAAATAGGTATACCCCTGTAAACTCCATTTTTGCTATATAAAAGTGGGATATGAGGGGGTGTACGTAAGAACGAAACGTTTGTGTTTTGCCGATGCAAACCACATGCATAGTCTTACCATGTCCATAACACATATGAAATATACCAAGTGAGCATGAGGAGTTACACACACACACACACACACACACACACACACACACACACACACACACACATTACATATACCCACTATCCATTCACTTGCATTGTAAAAGTGCCAAAATAGTTTCAACCGCAAAAAAGGTGACAAAATGTATCTTAGAGTTCAATTGAAACCAGATGCATATCTCCAGACAATGTCTTAAAAACCTGTTAAGTACAAAAGATCTGATAAAAACTGTAAGAGTTGTTGTGCACACAATGTAGTTGCTACCCATTACATTCACCTTCATGATCAAAAAGCAAGTGTCCGAAAAGAGACTATGTTGAAAATTGCAAAACAAATTCAAACCACATGCTCATCTTCAGACCATATACATAACACCTGCAAAAGTTTCAAAACAAGCAGGATGAAATTGTAGGAGTTCTTGTGCACATAAGGTACCCGCTTCAGTGACTTTGTGATCAATGAATATGTTAGCTTATTTATGCAAATAGCTCCCTATACAAAATGCATCTACAGGCAAGGTCAAGCTCACGGGTCATAGATTTTAACAAATTTAGTGGCAAAGCACAAGTCAGGCGAGCTACGCTGTCCTGCGACAGCTCTTACTCTCATAGTTGTTGGCCATGCATTTTTCTCCATTTTACCTTACTTGCATTTACAATGCATTTTCTCCATTTTACATTACTGGAAAACGTTGATAGCATTAAACAATTACAAATGACTTAAAGTGGAATACCCATGTCATAAATATCTGCAAAAAGGCCAACAGAACACATGAATTCTTAAGAAAAACATGTTTGCTTGTCCCCCAAGATGTTAAAGAAGCAGCTTATAAAGGACTTGGAATGTAGAAGTTCATTTTGGGATTGATTTAACTCCCCCCCCCCCGTAATTTTATATTACTGATCGTTCCAAGGCGATAGTCCTGTTATCTACGTTTTCATAGTTTTAGTTACGTTCGGGTAACTGAGTGGCCGCCCATTAAGAAATAGCTGCTCACTCGACTATGTTTTCTAAGTATTAGTACCAAATTGTCAATTTAGATTTTTCCCACCTCTGTTTTGGGAGTGTGAAGTTCTTTCTGACTGCGCCTTTTCCTGATCATTGCCTACTTCTACCTTTTCATACAAAATGTCTCCATCGGTTGGCGTGTCACCAGTAAACTCTTCAGATTCAGATTCTGATTCAGTTTTCATTATTACTATTTTAACACATATGAACACACATGAGTTTATTCAAAACGTGTAACGACGCACCGAAGCGTCCTGATCCATTCAATACTAAAGAACACGCATGGAGGAAGTACATAAATACTATATTATGTTTATGTTCATGACTTGTTCTTGTTTGTTTATTATTGTGCTTTCAGTAGACAGTTCAGCCGAGTCATGAGAAAACCAACAATGTGGTTTTTAAACAGATCCGACACAAAGCGAGCTGTACAAACACAGAAGATGGAAAGAGGCTGGAAATTGTAAATTTATATACTGACCGACAAAAGAAACCTGACACTTACTTTGGGGGGGTAAAATTCCGTAAAACAAGTGCACAATGGAAATCTGGTTTATACCACATTTAAGACAAATCATTTTTCAATCATTTCATGCAAACATTTATTTTTTTCAATCAAACGACTATCAGTAATTCAGTAAGATTAAAGGTAGGGGTCGTTTACAAAATTCACAAAACTAATCTTTAGGGTTAATGAGAATAACTGTCCCAGGAATGAAATCGCACGATTAGCTTAGAGATACACCACAGAGAAACGGATAGAGTCCTCAATAGCTCGAACGTAGAGCATAGAAATTGTTACTGCGAAGCGGATGTGCGCATTTGTTTTCGCATATGCAATATGTCGAAATGTTTTTTTTCACCAAACAAAATTTTTCTCATGACGCGGCTCAGTTGTTTGTTGTTGTTTTCCTCAGAATGCAAGAACCGTCTTGGGAGTCTCGTTTATCACACACTGAGTTACTTACAAATATAACCAAACATTTGAAATACTGCTTCTTTAACGACATCAATAGGAGGGTGATTGTTCACTATACCTTTCGCTGTTGACAAAGCGGCTTGATCCATAAACACAATTTTGTCATGTATCCCGTCAAACGCTTTGAACATTATATTCTTGTAGACGTATCCGAAATAGTCGTTCAGTCGATTGGCGCGATAACCGGGAATTTTATACGTGTGAGGAACTTTAATCATAAAAGTTACGTTATTATTTTTCTGTAGTATATTCCGAACACTATTACTGATGTGTTGCATTCGGTCTTGATATATTGAGTGATGAGTTGCTGTAAAATGCATGTACATATGTATCACAAAGATGACATTTTGTTCATCGCCAATTTCTGAAATTTCTTTGGCTAAGCAATTCGCCGCATATTTGTGCAAGTCCCATTCCTTTCCGGGTATAAACGGTAGTGCATGAGGTATCCATTCAATCGTCAGATTCAGTGATTGAGAAATACATTTTGATTTCCGGTGCCATTTTTCGGTTGTCCACCGTTCTGTTGTTAGTTTGCATTCGAAATAATTGATCAGAAATTTGAACCACTGCCGTGAAGTTGAATCGCCAGATATCATGAGATGTTTCCCGTGTAAACACGGTCTATAAACGGTCCTGTTTGGTTGCTGACAGTGGAGAAGGCGCCACTCGTTATTATAATAGAAACCTGTCGGTTGTGCTTGATTCCAAAGAAGTTGTCTTGGGAAGGAATAGCATGGTGGTAGACCCTTTATTTTGCACTGATTACCTAAAACAATTAACAAAAATCAGCCACGCGAAACATCACTTTGATATATACGTGTTATAAGTAACATTATAAACCCCACTTTTATAACGCAAAACTGGTGTATAGGGGTATAATGGTTTTTTTTTTTCTTATTTCTTATTCATATATTGTGGGTACTCTTCAGAACCGACTCGCTGAGGCGATTCTAATGTGTATCCGCAATCAATGGTTTAAACAAAATAAGAAAATAATCAAAACTTTTCATCCAATAATTTTCACTTTTAAAAGCTTAAAAACGCTGTATATTACATATCGATGTAGTTTCATAACAAAATTTGCCGGTTTGTTAAATGCGAAGCCTGAAATGATATTTCACATTTTTGTATTTTGATTGATACATATTATTTAATTTATATACAGGGCAGCGATGTCCCATGGCTGCTTGTTGTCTGCCCAAACATCAAACTGAACTTAATTTTATAAGGTTCAATCATAATGCTTTACGAAAATACAGTTCTGAAGAGAATCCCCTCCGAGAAGACTCGCCCCGAGTCTTTGCGTAGGAACTACATGGGTAAGACAACCACTGTCTAGCAGTTGTTATTATCCCACAGCTGCCACCAAATGTAACGAACAGCCGAGCCAAGCCACAGCTAAACCCCGTCGGCTAATCCAAGGGTTGTTTACAGTGCTATATGCGACAAGGGTTGTTTACAGTGCTATATGCGACACTTACATGTACTATAGCTTGACCACGAAAAATTGGCGGTGTTATGGTTATATTGTTTGTCAACATATAGCTTTTTATAGATCGCCGTTTATCAAAGGTGTTTTCCAAACAATTCACCGATTATTTACGGTAATGTATTGACATGTTGTTTTTAAAAATATTAGAGAAAGGAATTGGCTCGGTAGGTAGAGGAGCAGTTTAGTTCATTTGAAAGAGATGTATTTTTGACAACCCGGGTTCGATTCCCATCAAAGACATTTTAATTATTTTATAGAATGCTCTTCTTTATCTTCATTTTTTTTTCTTTCTTTGTCTTTTATGGTGTTATATTTTCTGATATTTTATTTATTTTCTTTGCAGATCATATCAATGCTAAATGATATCTTTATGTGACTAAACAAAGTATATTTGAATTTCTAAGTATAACTTTTACGAACATAGAAACTAAAGAAGGTATCCATATTAATGCTTACTTGCACCGCATTGTCTGCATCTTTTAGGTTATTTCATGACATGTCAAACATTAAATCATAGTTTCACTTAGAGTCCTTCACACCTTCGTCCGTGGAAACAGTCTCCTTGTCGCTCAATGTCGCGTCACCAGAACAATCGTCCCGCCGTCAGCATATCTGCCGTCAACGTGTTTTTGTCAGAGTACGCGAGCTAGACAAAGACTAATTTTACATTCTCACGTGAACTGCGAACAAAAATGATTATCATGTAAAACACGAACTGCATGAAAGTATGAGTGATGATTAGGGAATGGCGTGGAAAAAGAAATAAAATAAAATAAAAAATGAAATTCCTATCAGAAAAATATCTAAAGGGATTCGAACCCGCGACGGTCGGATCCTACGTCCTGCGGTCTAACCATTACACCAAATTCTTATGTAGACGATATGAAAATATTTGTTCAATACCACGCTTCACGAATTCCGATAAACCGATCAATACTTGTCTAAATACTCTCATAGGATTCCTTATACGTCATCAAATTTATAAATACACGTCGATAACCAAAATATTTACCAAACACCCAGCCATTTTATGATGGTCAAGCTATAACTTCACCAACTACCAAGTTTTAAATTTAAATATCTATCTATAGCACACAGTTACACTATGTCCTCCTCCGAGAAGACCCGCTTCGAGTCTTGGCCTGGGAACTACAGTGATGATGGGTAAGGCAATTCCGGTTTAGCAGTTGTCATTATCCCACCGATGCCACCAAATGTAACGAACAGTGAGCCAAGCCACAGCTAAACCCCATCGGTGGAAAAGCATGCTCATCCACCATTTGACCGATTCCGATAGCGTAATGGTTAGAGCGTCCGCTTCGGGAGCGGGAGGTCGTGGGTTCGATCCCGCGCCGGGTCATACCAAAGACTTTAAAAATGGTACCAGTGGCTACCTTGCTTGGCGCTCAGCATTATAAGGCAAGCGATGGCTTCTCTTTTCCCAAAACAAAATATAACATCACTAACATCGCATGTCTAATATAAAGTCCGAATAATAACAAAAAGGCCCGTTGTGCTAAATACGTTATCCTCTATAGATATAGAGATCATTATTATTATTATTATTATTATTATTACCAAGGGTGGTTTACTGTGCTATATATATGCGTCACTTACTGACTTCACCACTATCGAGTTGGAAATTTGCATATCTATCTATAGCACACCATTAAACGTTTACCTTTGACTTCTACCTGCATTTCTGGAAATTTCTCCCATTTTGGCCTGCAACAGAACGGGACCAATCTGATTAACAAAATATTGAAAAAAGTATTATTTAGCAACACCCAGGAATTCTCAGTCATTATACTCAGAACAATGAAAGGCACTATTTAGAATCCCGAGATACAGAGAGTATAGGATACAAATCGTTTATGTTATATGAAGGTTCATACCTGGGAGTAGAAAGATTTGAAATCTTCTTAGAAGGGAAGGGGGTACTTTAGGCACCCACCCATATGGTGCATATTCCGGCGTTTCGGTTGGACGCGGTGAAGACATAAAATAATAAGAACCACCACATAAGCACCGCATTGGAACGATCAGCAAAATAAAATCACTGGCGGGCTTATAAATTAAATAGATTTAACATGGCCATAACAAGCTAACAGTGGTCAGTAAATTGAAATGTAGATGATTCCGTTCAATGAGCTTGTCCACATACGATTTTTCTACTCTGTATACGAGGGTGGGTCAGGAAGTTCTGTCATAGGTGTTATATTACGATAAATAGACATGATAGGTTGCTGAGTTATACATTGTTAGAAAGGGCAACATTTCTCCTTTATAATGATACCAAACCCATGCCCAAAAGAAATAAATGGTTTAAATTATCCGTCTTAAAAGACAGGTGGGTTAAAACCACTAGCATGTTTTCTTGAAATTGTGAACCTTGTATTGTGTCTTTAATGTATTTTATATTTATAACTACTGGTCATATTTTCTTCAAGTTTTAAGTGATTAATTCTGTTATATTTAGAGAAGCAATCCGGCAGAAATGAACGTCACAACTGCGCTACTGACTGTATAATGAAGCGATAAAGATGACGTCATTGGAATATATACCCCTGTAACTGTTCAATACCACTCTGTCATTATAATTGCTGGCATTATTATGATCTTAATTCAGAGCACACTGAGATGATACACTTAAATGGTTAAATGCATTTAAAGCTTCGAAGTTCATGTCCAGATGTCATTTTTTCTTTGAATTTAAATTGCAGTTTTAGAAAATGCCAGGACAGACCTATTTCAACATTCCGTTGTGCTATAAAACAATTAAGTTAAGTTGAAGAAGTTTGAGTTTTGCAGGATATAATCACTCATATTCGAAAAATATATAGCACTAAGTCTTATGACTTTTTTTCGAAATCATTTTACTGTATATTTTTGCATTGTTTTCTTTAAACCATGCCAGTGTCAGGGAGTCACCGCTTTTAAAGTGATTTATTACATTTCATCCATGAAGAGCCACAAATAATTTTTATCACAGGTAATAGCTAGAGAAATGATCTTCCAGATGTTGCTATTTTAAAATAGTTTGCAATGACAGATATCGAGAAATATATGGAGTGACAGAACGTTTTGACCGATCCTCGTACCACATCGCCACACAATCTAATTAAAGAAACCCCTCTCGATTTGATAGAGTGGACCTTCAAAAGGGTATTAGATAAGTTTGATTCACGCTTTTGGCCTGTAATAACGGGAAGGATTTTTTCACTTCCTCTGACCAAAGTTGTTATGTCAGAATGTATGCGACACTTTATCCTATGTCCTGATTAATATTTATATTGGATTTGGAATATTCAGACAAATTTATTGGAATTCCGATTCGTACGCATTGCTCCCCTCTCGTAGCTGATTTATTCTTATACAGCTACGAAAGAGATTTCATGGATTATGTTAACTATGAAAATCAAGCTGACGATATCGAGCCTTTAAATTCCATTTCCAGGTACCTCGATGACCATTTGGACATTGACAACGGTTACCCTTTTTAAAAGTATGGTCAGTCAAATGTATCCACCTGATCTACAATACCACCCGTATTTAGACTGCAAATGGATTGGTTTCTTATACAGTAAAATGCATGATATTTAAACGCGATGATTTTTATTTTGATAAAGTAAAATTCATTCCCAAATTAAATGTTGGGTTAAAGACGATTCTACGTGATGGCCTTTCAGAACCAGAACTATAAGAAACTACGTAATTATGGGTAGGAATGATTTTCAGTTTAGAAGCATCATTATACGTTTCAAACGTATGTTATGCGACTGTCTGCATGCTTAGTTTTTAACCAAATCATGGTTGATAACTATGCTGCCTTCTATAAATGCACGCCGGTGGGTCGGGCATCAGACTCTATGATGGCCCCGACTAAATGTTATATATAATTGATTCAATAATATTGATTCTTTTAAAAGCTATTACTTATAATTTATATATATATATAATCAAAGGGGAGTAACCCAATTAATTAATATATATTTCTTTTTATGTTTCTACAATTTATTATCTAGAACTTTGTAGAAGAATGTCATTGATTATTTTTATCACTGTTATATAATTTAGAAGTATAGAAAATTCTATGAGCACTTTGTGGATAATTCCAGATGAAAATGGAGTGAGTGTTTTTTTTACCATAAGTTAAAAATATATTTGGACTATGTATACTGAGATCTCGAAGGGTCTAGTGGACTCTCGTTTAGTCTTGATGGTCGTTGCGGCCTTTAATTCTCTCTGGAGAATTCTAAATTCTCTTTGGAGAATTTAAAAGAACTTTTGTTAAGTTCGTTTCTTTTCTAGAGAAAAGTTTATTATATCATTCTCTAGAAACCTGGAGAATTTCCTTAGATGTATAAATATAGGTCCCAATTCAGTCGTAGGTATTCAGAAATTTGAAGTGATTTAAAGTATATAATTTTGGTTGTTTCAGTAGTGTTTTGGATTAGAATAAAAGTGTGGATTAAAATATACATGTGCTCATATTCTGGTTACTGGATTGTGGACTTACATTTGAGGGACAAGGACTTATTTGACATTAACTTTGTAAGTTATTTATTTATTTATTTACTTATCTGTTTGTTTGTTTGTATGTATTTGCAGCATTTATTTGTTTGATTAAATATTGTTAAGTTTAAATTACTTGGTTGTTTTTTCGCTGTACCTGTCTAGTTACGCTAGGTCGTAACAGATTTTGGGGGCTCTGAGCCGGGATTGAACATTTTGTGCACCTATTTTATTCTGAATTTGAAAAGATATTTATTGTTTGTCATACCAGCAAAAAGCAACCATGTTATTCAAACTTGAAGATTTCATTGCTGCGCCTTCTCAAGAGCTGTTAAACTTGGCCAAAAAGAGTGATCTTTTAGACATTGCTAGTCATTATAGCATACCTGATGTCAAAACATCTATGTTAAAACGTGAAATTAAGAATGTTATCATTCAGTTTCTTGTTGATGAGGAATTTTTTGAACCCTCAGCTACATCTCTAATTATGGTCTCACAAACCGACATACAGTTGAAAGAGTTAGAATTAAAAAGGCATCTTGAACTGGAAAAATTAAGATTAGAGTTTGAAGAAAAAAGAAGGGCAGATAAGGAAGAAAGGGAAGAAAGAATGCATAGAGAAAAGTTAGAGTTAGAAAAAGAAAAGTTAGCAAAGGAAGAGCGAGAAAAAGAAAAACAAATGCAGTTTGAAAGAGAAGAAAAACAAAAGCAAAGAGAAATGGAAGAACGACTTGAAAAAGAGAGATTAGAAAAACAAAGACAGTTAGAAATAGAAAAGTTAGAAAAACAAAGAGAGTTAGAAGAAAGGCTTGCAAAAGAAAAATTAGAGCAAGAAGAAAGAATTGAGGTTGAAAAAGAAAAACTGCAATATAGTTTAAAAATGAAAGAGCTTGAATTAAGCAGTAAATCAATGCCTCCTGTGTCTTTTGATCCTAGTAAAGTATTTGATGTTACAAAGCATATCAGGCTCGTTCCTCCATTTCAAGAAAAAGAAGTAGATAAGTACTTTTTACATTTTGAGAAGGTAGCAGAAAATTTGAAATGGCCAAAAGAGCATTGGACCTTGCTTCTACAGAGTGTTGTTATTGGTAAAGCTCGAGAAATTTACACTCAGCTTCCACTTGATCAAATTTCAGATTATGACACAGTCAAAAATCTGATTCTTAAGGCTTATGAGTTAGTACCTGAAGCTTATAGGCAGAAATTCAGAAATTGTAGGAAAGAACATGACCAAACCCATGTAGAATTTGCTAGAACTAAGGAGCAATTATTTGATAGGTGGTGTTCTTCAAAGGATGTAAAGTCTGATCATGCAAAATTAAGACAGCTCATGCTTGTTGAAGAGTTCAAACGATGCATACACTCTGATGTCAAATCTTTTCTTGACGAAAGGGAAGTAGAAACTTTAGATGTAGCAGCACGATTAGCTGATGATTATGCTTTGACTCATAAGGTGTCTTTTGTAAATAAGCCTTACAAGAAACCTTTTAACCCTCAATTTAAACCTAATACACCTCAGTCAAAACCATTTAACCCTCAACAGAGAAATAATTCTCCTCAACCTAATCCACAACCACAAGCTGGACTAACAGCTGATAGTTCCAGTCCTTCACATAATCCTAAAAATAAAGATACTAGTGAAAACAAAGGTCAAAGATCCTCATACTCACCCCGGCTGTTTTGCAATTATTGTAAAGGTGACGGTCACGTCATTTCTGAATGTGAAACTTTGAAAAGAAGAAAAGAGAGACAAAATCAAAATAATTCTAGACCAACAGGTCTTACTTCTTTAAGGTCAAAACCACAGTCGATTATTCAGGATGAAAATCCTATTTTGGCCAAAACGTCTGCGACTGATTGTATTATGGAGATTTATGAACCATTCTTATCAGAAGGTTTTGTGTCACTTACTAGTGATTCTGCCCAGTCTACCCCTATTAAAATCTTACGAGATACCGGAGCTTCTCAGTCTCTTATTTTAGCAGATACCCTGCCTTTTTCCGAGAAGACTTCAACTGGGACAAGTGTCCTTATTCAGGGAGTAGAGTGTGGATTTGTTAATGTACCGCTCCATAACATTTATTTGTCTTCAGACTTAGTTTCTGGTCCTGTGGCTGTAGGTATTAGGCCTTCTTTACCTTTTAAAGGTGTTCACTTGCTATTAGGCAATGACTTAGCCGGAGATAAGGTTGTGGTAAACCCACTTTTGACCAATACACCTTGTGAGGATCAGTTGCCTGATCCCATTGAGCAGGAAATTCCTGATCTTTACCCTTCATGTGCCGTTACAAGGGCTATGGCAAAGAAAGTCAAATTGAATGATGGGATACAGGATATTGACTTAACTGACACTTTTATAGGTCAGTCTTTTCATGATGAGATTTCAAAATCTCTTTCTTCAAGTCAAACTGACTTCAACAATCAAAGGTCAGACAATGACCTTTCACCTTCAAGTTTTGACCAAGGTCACGACCAAATGTCAAGGTCACAACTTTGTCAAGAACAGCACAGTGATCCTGAAATCTCGCCTTTATTTGAAAGGGCTTTAGATGAAAATGAAATTTCTCAGGTTCCTGTTTGTTTTTATGTCAAAAATGACATCTTAATGAGAAAATGGCGTCCTCCTGATGTTTCAGCGGAAGACGAATGGACCATAAATCACCAAATTGTGGTTCCTAAGGCTTATCGTCCTGAAATCTTAAACTTGGCCCATGAAACTCCCATGTCAGGTCATTTAGGGATAAATAAGACTTACCACAAAATTCTCAAGCATTTCTACTGGCCAGGATTAAAATCTGATGTTTCCCAACATTGCAAATCCTGTCACACTTGTCATATGGTAGGAAAACCTAATCAGACTATTCCAAAAGCTAATTTACAGCCTATTCCTGCATTTGATGAACCATTTAGTAGGATTATAATTGACTGTGTAGGTCCGTTACCCAAGACTAAATCAGGTTGCCAATATCTCTTGACTATAATGTGTGCTTCAACACGTTTTCCTGAAGCAATTCCACTCAGGAATATCAAGACGAAAACAATAGTTAAGGCCCTTGTAAAGTTTTTCACACTTGTAGGTCTTCCAAAATCAGTCCAATCAGATCAGGGTTCCAATTTTATGTCAGGAACATTTCAGCAAGTAATGCATGAACTTGGCATTAAACAATACAAGTCATCAGCTTATCATCCTGAAAGTCAATGTGCTTTGGAAAGATTCCATCAAACTTTGAAGAACATGATCAGATCTTACTGTTTTGACACCGAAAAAGATTGGGATGAAGGCATACATTTGCTATTATTTGCTGTCAGAGAGACAGTACAAGAGTCTCTTGGGTTCAGTCCGTTTGAACTTGTTTTCGGACACACTGTTCGTGGACCTTTAAAACTTATGAAAGAGAAGTTTCTTTCAAGTAATGACAGTCCTTTGAACTTACTTCAGTATGTGTCTGACTTCAAAACTAGATTGACAAAAGCTTGGGAAGTTGCTCGGTCCAATCTTAAGTCAGCTCAGAACAAAATGAAGTTGCATTTTGATGAAAATGCTCAGAACAGAAATTTTGACCCTGGAGACAAGGTGATTGCTCTTTTGCCCATTCCTGGCAGGCCATTACAAGCTAGATATTATGGTCCATATACTGTTGAGAAAAGGTTAAGTGATGTGAATTACATTGTTAACACTCCTGGGAGGCGCAAGCAAAAACAATTATGTCATATTAACATGCTTAAAAAGTACATTGATAGGTATAGTGATAATGATAGTTCAGTTATTTCCTCAGTAAGCATAGTTAATTCTGTCCCTCATGAACAAAATCAGACAGACTTTGAAGAAATGAACTCTGTGAACTGTGAACCATTATCCTCAAAACTCCAGAATTCTGACATTCTGCATGACCTCGATCAGAAACTGTCACATCTAGATCCGGACAAGAAACATGAACTAAAACAATTAATTCTTGAATATGAGCACTTATTTCCGGACATTCCATCCAGAACCGATAAAATCTACCATGATGTAGACATTATTGAAGGAGCAAAACCGGTGAAACAACATCCGTATAGACTTCATCCTGAAAGACAACAATATCTCAGGAAAGAAGTTAGGTATTTGCTGGACAATGACTTTATAGAACCTAGTCAAAGTGAATGGAGTTCTCCTTGTATACTTGTGCCAAAATCTGATGGGACATTTCGAATGTGCACAGACTATAGAAAAGTAAATTCTGTCACAAAAACTGACACATTTCCCATACCAAGAATTGATGACTGCATCGACAACATTGGTCACGCCAAATATGTGACGAAATTCGATCTTTTGAAAGGGTTTTGGCAGATTCCATTTACAGACAGTGTAAAGGAGATTTTTAAATTTGTTACTCCATATGAACAATATCAATACAAACTTAAAGCGCTGAAATGTTGCTTGATTTGCTTGGTTTGCTTGGTTCGCTTGGTTAATAGTTTGATTTTCGGTCTGGATGGGTGTAAAGCTTACATCGACGATGCCATCATCTACAGTGAAGAGTGGAAACAACACCTAGAGATCATCAGAGAATTCTTCAAAAGACTCAGTGATGCTAAACTGACAATAAACTTACCGAAAAGTGAATTTTGCCATGCTAGTTTGACATTTCTAGGACATATTGTTGGACAAGGTCAGGTCAGACCTGTAGAAGCCAAAGTTGAGGCTATATCAGATTTTCCTGTACCTACAGGAAAACGGCAACTGATGCGCTTTTTGAGAATGGCTTGATATTACAGAAAGTTCTGTGATAATTTTTCAGTTATAGCTGAGCCTTTGACAAACTTACTTTATGATAAGAAGGTCAGGTATGTTTGGAATGAGGCTTGTCAGAGTTTTTGTATGGTTTGGGCCATACTTAAAAGTGTTTTAGTTCATCATCATCACAAAATGAAAAATGAGACTCCATCTGAGTATTAGCTAGAGCATAAGTCTCATGTTGCAAGAGCACAATCTTGACATTAGACACATAAAAGGTAGAGATAATATAATTCCAGACACCCTTTCAAGAGCTTGACAGTTTTGCCTTGTATGTTTGCATATGAGTATTGCAAAAGAAAGTTTTATTTCACAAAACTTTCTTTTCGTTGAAGAGGGGAAGTGTTATATATAATTGATTCAATAATATTGATTCTTTTAAAAGCTATTACTTATAATTTATATATATATAATCAAAGGGGAGTAACCCAATTAATTAATATATATTTCTTTTTATGTTTCTACAATTTATTATCTAGAACTTTGTAGAAGAATGTCATTGATTATTTTTATCACTGTTATATAATTTAGAAGTATAGAAAATTCTATGAGCACTTTGTGGATAATTCCAGATAAAAATGGAGTGAGTGTTTTTTTTACCATAAGTTAAAAATATATTTGGACTATGTATACTGAGATCTCGAAGGGTCTAGTGGACTCTCGTTTAGTCTTGATGGTCGTTGCGGCCTTTAATTCTCTCTGGAGAATTCTAAATTCTCTTTGGAGAATTTAAAAGAACTTTTGTTAAGTTCGTTTCTTTTCTAGAGAAAAGTTTATTATATCATTCTCTAGAAACCTGGAGAATTTCCTTAGATGTATAAATATAGGTCCCAATTCAGTCGTAGGTATTCAGAAATTTGAAGTGATTTAAAGTATATAATTTTGGTTGTTTCACTAGTGTTTTGGATTAGAATAAAAGTGTGGATTAAAATATACATGTGCTCATATTCTGGTTACTGGATTGTGGACTTACATTTGAGGGACAAGGACTTATTTGACATTAACTTTGTAAGTTATTTATTTATTTATTTACTTATCTGTTTGTTTGTTTGTATGTATTTGCAGCATTTATTTGTTTGATTAAATATTGTTAAGTTTAAATTATTTGGTTGTTTTTTCGCTGTACCTGTCTAGTTACGCTAGGTCGTAACAGATTTTGGGGGCTCTGAGCCGGGATTGAACATTTTGTGCACCTATTTTATTCTGAATTTGAAAAGATATTTATTGTTTGTCATACCAGCAAAAAGCAACCATGTTATTCAAACTTGAAGATTTCATTGCTGCGCCTTCTCAAGAGCTGTTAAACTTGGCCAAAAAGAGTGATCTTTTAGACATTGCTAGTCATTATAGCATACCTGATGTCAAAACATCTATGTTAAAACGTGAAATTAAGAATGTTATCATTCAGTTTCTTGTTGATGAGGAATTTTTTGAACCCTCAGCTACATCTCTAATTATGGTCTCACAAACCGACATACAGTTGAAAGAGTTAGAATTAAAAAGGCATCTTGAACTGGAAAAATTAAGATTAGAGTTTGAAGAAAAAAGAAGGGCAGATAAGGAAGAAAGGGAAGAAAGAATGCATAGAGAAAAGTTAGAGTTAGAAAAAGAAAAGTTAGCAAAGGAAGAGCGAGAAAAAGAAAAACAAATGCCGTTTGAAAGAGAAGAAAAACAAAAGCAAAGAGAAATGGAAGAACGACTTGAAAAAGAGAGATTAGAAAAACAAAGACAGTTAGAAATAGAAAAGTTAGAAAAACAAAGAGAGTTAGAAGAAAGGCTTGCAAAAGAAAAATTAGAGCAAGAAGAAAGAATTGAGGTTGAAAAAGAAAAACTGCAATATAGTTTAAAAATGAAAGAGCTTGAATTAAGCAGTAAATCAATGCCTCCTGTGTCTTTTGATCCTAGTAAAGTATTTGATGTTACAAAGCATATCAGGCTCGTTCCTCCATTTCAAGAAAAAGAAGTAGATAAGTACTTTTTACATTTTGAGAAGGTAGCAGAAAATTTGAAATGGCCAAAAGAGCATTGGACCTTGCTTCTACAGAGTGTTGTTATTGGTAAAGCTCGAGAAATTTACACTCAGCTTCCACTTGATCAAATTTCAGATTATGACACAGTCAAAAATCTGATTCTTAAGGCTTATGAGTTAGTACCTGAAGCTTATAGGCAGAAATTCAGAAATTGTAGGAAAGAACATGACCAAACCCATGTAGAATTTGCTAGAACTAAGGAGCAATTATTTGATAGGTGGTGTTCTTCAAAGGATGTAAAGTCTGATCATGCAAAATTAAGACAGCTCATGCTTGTTGAAGAGTTCAAACGATGCATACACTCTGATGTCAAATCTTTTCTTGACGAAAGGGAAGTAGAAACTTTAGATGTAGCAGCACGATTAGCTGATGATTATGCTTTGACTCATAAGGTGTCTTTTGTAAATAAGCCTTACAAGAAACCTTTTAACCCTCAATTTAAACCTAATACACCTCAGTCAAAACCATTTAACCCTCAACAGAGAAATAATTCTCCTCAACCTAATCCACAACCACAAGCTGGACTAACAGCTGATAGTTCCAGTCCTTCACATAATCCTAAAAATAAAGATACTAGTGAAAACAAAGGTCAAAGATCCTCATACTCACCCCGGCTGTTTTGCAATTATTGTAAAGGTGACGGTCACGTCATTTCTGAATGTGAAACTTTGAAAAGAAGAAAAGAGAGACAAAATCAAAATAATTCTAGACCAACAGGTCTTACTTCTTTAAGGTCAAAACCACAGTCGATTATTCAGGATGAAAATCCTATTTTGGCCAAAACGTCTGCGACTGATTGTATTATGGAGATTTATGAACCATTCTTATCAGAAGGTTTTGTGTCACTTACTAGTGATTCTGCCCAGTCTACCCCTATTAAAATCTTACGAGATACCGGAGCTTCTCAGTCTCTTATTTTAGCAGATACCCTGCCTTTTTCCGAGAAGACTTCAACTGGGACAAGTGTCCTTATTCAGGGAGTAGAGTGTGGATTTGTTAATGTACCGCTCCATAACATTTATTTGTCTTCAGACTTAGTTTCTGGTCCTGTGGCTGTAGGTATTAGGCCTTCTTTACCTTTTAAAGGTGTTCACTTGCTATTAGGCAATGACTTAGCCGGAGATAAGGTTGTGGTAAACCCACTTTTGACCAATACACCTTGTGAGGATCAGTTGCCTGATCCCATTGAGCAGGAAATTCCTGATCTTTACCCTTCATGTGCCGTTACAAGGGCTATGGCAAAGAAAGTCAAATTGAATGATGGGATACAGGATATTGACTTAACTGACACTTTTATAGGTCAGTCTTTTCATGATGAGATTTCAAAATCTCTTTCTTCAAGTCAAACTGACTTCAACAATCAAAGGTCAGACAATGACCTTTCACCTTCAAGTTTTGACCAAGGTCACGACCAAATGTCAAGGTCACAACTTTGTCAAGAACAGCACAGTGATCCTGAAATCTCGCCTTTATTTGAAAGGGCTTTAGATGAAAATGAAATTTCTCAGGTTCCTGTTTGTTTTTATGTCAAAAATGACATCTTAATGAGAAAATGGCGTCCTCCTGATGTTTCAGCGGAAGACGAATGGACCATAAATCACCAAATTGTGGTTCCTAAGGCTTATCGTCCTGAAATCTTAAACTTGGCCCATGAAACTCCCATGTCAGGTCATTTAGGGATAAATAAGACTTACCACAAAATTCTCAAGCATTTCTACTGGCCAGGATTAAAATCTGATGTTTCCCAACATTGCAAATCCTGTCACACTTGTCATATGGTAGGAAAACCTAATCAGACTATTCCAAAAGCTAATTTACAGCCTATTCCTGCATTTGATGAACCATTTAGTAGGATTATAATTGACTGTGTAGGTCCGTTACCCAAGACTAAATCAGGTTGCCAATATCTCTTGACTATAATGTGTGCTTCAACACGTTTTCCTGAAGCAATTCCACTCAGGAATATCAAGACGAAAACAATAGTTAAGGCCCTTGTAAAGTTTTTCACACTTGTAGGTCTTCCAAAATCAGTCCAATCAGATCAGGGTTCCAATTTTATGTCAGGAACATTTCAGCAAGTAATGCATGAACTTGGCATTAAACAATACAAGTCATCAGCTTATCATCCTGAAAGTCAATGTGCTTTGGAAAGATTCCATCAAACTTTGAAGAACATGATCAGATCTTACTGTTTTGACACCGAAAAAGATTGGGATGAAGGCATACATTTGCTATTATTTGCTGTCAGAGAGACAGTACAAGAGTCTCTTGGGTTCAGTCCGTTTGAACTTGTTTTCGGACACACTGTTCGTGGACCTTTAAAACTTATGAAAGAGAAGTTTCTTTCAAGTAA
Source organism: Rugalucina vietnamica (assembly GCA_964017185.1). Lineage (NCBI taxonomy): Eukaryota > Metazoa > Mollusca > Bivalvia > Lucinida > Lucinidae > Rugalucina > Rugalucina vietnamica. The sequence goes on from OZ024882.1 coordinate 21,860,612, forward strand.
TGACAGTCCTTTGAACTTACTTCAGTATGTGTCTGACTTCAAAACTAGATTGACAAAAGCTTGGGAAGTTGCTCGGTCCAATCTTAAGTCAGCTCAGAACAAAATGAAGTTGCATTTTGATGAAAATGCTCAGAACAGAAATTTTGACCCTGGAGACAAGGTGATTGCTCTTTTGCCCATTCCTGGCAGGCCATTACAAGCTAGATATTATGGTCCATATACTGTTGAGAAAAGGTTAAGTGATGTGAATTACATTGTTAACACTCCTGGGAGGCGCAAGCAAAAACAATTATGTCATATTAACATGCTTAAAAAGTACATTGATAGGGATAGTGATAATGATAGTTCAGTTATTTCCTCAGTAAGCATAGTTAATTCTGTCCCTCATGAACAAAATCAGACAGACTTTGAAGAAATGAACTCTGTGAACTGTGAACCATTATCCTCAAAACTCCAGAATTCTGACATTCTGCATGACCTCGATCAGAAACTGTCACATCTAGATCCGGACAAGAAACATGAACTAAAACAATTAATTCTTGAATATGAGCACTTATTTCCGGACATTCCATCCAGAACCGATAAAATCTACCATGATGTAGACATTATTGAAGGAGCAAAACCGGTGAAACAACATCCGTATAGACTTCATCCTGAAAGACAACAATATCTCAGGAAAGAAGTTAGGTATTTGCTGGACAATGACTTTATAGAACCTAGTCAAAGTGAATGGAGTTCTCCTTGTATACTTGTGCCAAAATCTGATGGGACATTTCGAATGTGCACAGACTATAGAAAAGTAAATTCTGTCACAAAAACTGACACATTTCCCATACCAAGAATTGATGACTGCATCGACAACATTGGTCACGCCAAATATGTGACGAAATTCGATCTTTTGAAAGGGTTTTGGCAGATTCCATTTACAGACAGTGTAAAGGAGATTTTTAAATTTGTTACTCCATATGAACAATATCAATACAAACTTAAAGCGCTGAAATGTTGCTTGATTTGCTTGGTTTGCTTGGTTCGCTTGGTTAATAGTTTGATTTTCGGTCTGGATGGGTGTAAAGCTTACATCGACGATGCCATCATCTACAGTGAAGAGTGGAAACAACACCTAGAGATCATCAGAGAATTCTTCAAAAGACTCAGTGATGCTAAACTGACAATAAACTTACCGAAAAGTGAATTTTGCCATGCTAGTTTGACATTTCTAGGACATATTGTTGGACAAGGTCAGGTCAGACCTGTAGAAGCCAAAGTTGAGGCTATATCAGATTTTCCTGTACCTACAGGAAAACGGCAACTGATGCGCTTTTTGAGAATGGCTTGATATTACAGAAAGTTCTGTAATAATTTTTCAGTTATAGCTGAGCCTTTGACAAACTTACTTTATGATAAGAAGGTCAGGTATGTTTGGAATGAGGCTTGTCAGAGTTTTTGTATGGTTTGGGCCATACTTAAAAGTGTTTTAGTTCATCATCATCACAAAATGAAAAATGAGACTCCATCTGAGTATTAGCTAGAGCATAAGTCTCATGTTGCAAGAGCACAATCTTGACATTAGACACATAAAAGGTAGAGATAATATAATTCCAGACACCCTTTCAAGAGCTTGACAGTTTTGCCTTGTATGTTTGCATATGAGTATTGCAAAAGAAAGTTTTATTTCACAAACCTTTCTTTTCGTTGAAGAGGGGAAGTGTTATATATAATTGATTCAATAATATTGATTCTTTTAAAAGCTATTACTTATAATTTATATATATATAATCAAAGGGGAGTAACCCAATTAATTAATATATATTTCTTTTTATGTTTCTACAATTTATTATCTAGAACTTTGTAGAAGAATGTCATTGATTATTTTTATCACTGTTATATAATTTAGAAGTATAGAAAATTCTATGAGCACTTTGTGGATAATTCCAGATGAAAATGGAGTGAGTGTTTTTTTTACCATAAGTTAAAAATATATTTGGACTATGTATACTGAGATCTCGAAGGGTCTAGTGGACTCTCGTTTAGTCTTGATGGTCGTTGCGGCCTTTAATTCTCTCTGGAGAATTCTAAATTCTCTTTGGAGAATTTAAAAGAACTTTTGTTAAGTTCGTTTCTTTTCTAGAGAAAAGTTTATTATATCATTCTCTAGAAACCTGGAGAATTTCCTTAGATGTATAAATATAGGTCCCAATTCAGTCGTAGGTATTCAGAAATTTGAAGTGATTTAAAGTATATAATTTTGGTTGTTTCACTAGTGTTTTGGATTAGAATAAAAGTGTGGATTAAAATATACATGTGCTCATATTCTGGTTACTGGATTGTGGACTTACATTTGAGGGACAAGGACTTATTTGACATTAACTTTGTAAGTTATTTATTTATTTATTTACTTATCTGTTTGTTTGTTTGTATGTATTTGCAGCATTTATTTGTTTGATTAAATATTGTTAAGTTTAAATTACTTGGTTGTTTTTTCGCTGTACCTGTCTAGTTACGCTAGGTCGTAACATAAAACAATTGATTTTATTTGGTTGGAGCCGGAGCTGCTTGTCTGTTGCTTGGCCCACGGGGTTCAAAAAGTATTTTTAATTTGCTCCAGATGTTTAGTAATGTTGTTTGGCGCCCACGTCTCTCCATCGCCAGGCAGCTTATTGTCTTCATTTTTGATTATTTATGGTGGTTATCATGATTTTTTGTTTGCCCTTGGTGATTCATTGACTAGTTAGAGATTCACCACCAGAATGTTGTAAACCACTGCAGAAGCTAATGGTGAGGTTAGGGTTCCGTAAAACTAGTTTAAGCCCGCCAGTAATCGTTCCAAAGCGATGCTTCTGTGATGGTTCTAATTATTTTATGTTTTGTGCTGTTTGGACCGTATGTAGGTTTTTTTTTTTTGTTTTCTTTTCTTCTGATTGCGCCATTCTGATCATTGCCTACTTTCACTTTAACATACTTGAAGATTTGTTCCTCGGCTTTCGTCAGCGGTAGTTCTGGGTGAGGGGAAGCATACTTCGTAAATGACCAATCGTCGCAAGAGAGCAATCTATTTTTAGGTCTCCCGCAATACCATGACATTCCGCCATTGTCCAGTGTTAAGTTACATATTTCCAGGTACGTCGAGTTTTGTAGCCATTTTATTTGGGCATGGCAAAACGTGGCCTCCATTTGAGTTCCATTCTTAAAAACTGCTTCAATTACCCTTGTACCTGGAATCTGAATAAGGGACGAATCTTCTTCAAGTTCTTCAAGTTAAAGGACATGTACGACAAATGTACTACGGTAGCCATGGTAGCGGTCAATGCAAAATAAACAGAAGAACGCCTGTCACGAAGCGTTCATAAATTGCAAAAGCATTTTTCATATTTGATTAAAAATCATGAATCTGCGAATTTAATTATTTGCATTGCTTATCACAGGATAAAATGGATATAGATATGTCTAAGCTTAAAATAAAATTATGTTCAGTGTTCTAGGATAAAATATAACAAAGATTTGATCAATAAGTAATAAAAACACAGCGTGTTGTGGCAGAAAACAAGATTTGATAGCTTTTTAATGTTTTTTTTTAGAAAATAATAGCGTAGGAAATTACCCCTTGATGTCGGCGGCTTATGGGAAGCTCAAAGTCTAGAAATGACAATACCTGTTGTCGTATGGAATATATAGCCCTTATAAACTCTCGCGAGTTGGCGAGCCAGACGGAAATTGTCTGGTTACCGGCCCAGAGTGCTTGCAATGTAGCTGTGTAAGAACCATTGTTATGGTCGATCATGTGGCCGGTAATATATGCTTCTTGTTTGGTGTTAAACATCCTGATTCGGAGCTCATCACCACCCCTTGTTCGTGCTATTCCGTTCCCGTCTCGCAGTGTGATCTGTACTATTATATGCTCACATGTGTTGTAAATACTTTGGTTTCCTAAATGTGAGGAATATAAAATTGTGGTTACTGTCTTCCAGTGGATAACGACATGTAATAAAACGTGTTATAACCACGCGTGTATACACATTTTATGGGAATTCGTAACGTCACTGACGACGTTCGAAACATCAATGTAAATTGTTTGAAAATATGCATACTTTGAAGGCGATAATATCCTATTTTAAAAGTCAATGGATAAAACGATTCTTATTAATGTGTTCACTGCTCTTAAAGGATCTCAGTTTTAATTTTTTTTAACACTCGTGTGAGATCCTCTACAGGAGCGTTCAGTTATTAATATACCCCTGCGATATTCAGAAATAAATTGACAGCTCTACTTGTTTTTGAACAATCGTCACTGGCAAAAATGGACTACTGGATGAGTTTGTTTATATAATGTGTTAAGAACTTGTATGTCTATAAATATTTGTGCATACAACTTCCAGATCTTGTAATGTTATATGCCTAAATTGATTACATAACGTATGGCAAAAATTTCGCTGATATTCAAGTTTCAAAGATTTCACAAGGAACCATGGTTATGGTTAATGGTTTCCAATTTTATTTGTACAGTTTGAAAGAATAACCATTTTTGTACTACGGCTGAAAGTTTGGTGTCTTTTTCAGCACTATTTACTAAGTTACACCCTGATTTTCATTCATTGTGCATTTTAGAATTTCATTGTTAAGCAGTTGTTACAATATAAAACTGAGCATGTCAATGTTATTTTGCAAGAAAATTAATATTTCATCAGGACGGTTTTACGAACAAAGCTTGCTAGTTGGTTCCGTCATGAGGTAAGCATGTCTTAAAGCACTGTGGAGTCGCTCATGACTTTGTATTCTGCCAATACGTGGGTTGCCATTTTATCATACAGTTTCATGATGTTTCCTGCGCACCGAGGGGCTAAGTGTTAAGTGACTCACATCACCTCTTCGTGATATTCCAAACCTCTTGTATTGTGTTTAAGTATAGTGTTTAAGTCATGGAAATTAACATGCCAATAAACTGATAAAGGATGCCAAAAATAGTATTTATGCAAGGCAATGTTCTTCGTATTTATTCTAAATCCGCAAAATACATTATTGATATGAGAGGTATGTCTGCCTTTGAATGTCCTGGTGATTCCCTTGACTTAAAGCCTATACAAGAGGATTTAAATACCATGAAAATAAGCTGTGAGAGATAGCCAAACAATACTAGTTTCTCTGTGAAAGTCCCTGTCCCTTATGGTATTCTGTGCCAAGAAAACAATGAATTGTATGATGAAATGCCAACCCACGTTTTGGCAAAATATAAAGCCATGGGTGACTCCAGAATGCTTTAAGGCTAGCTTACATCATGAAGGAACCCACTAGCAAGCTTTGTTCGTAAGACCGCCCTGGTACATTCCCGCTTGCGTATTTGTACTCCATTTACGTGTATTTTACGCGTAATACGTACGTTTTACGTGCTTGAGACTATTTACGCGCAACATACTCGTAACTTACGCATATATACGCGTATCGTATATCATTAATATTCATGCGCATACGTTCAAATTCGTTCATTACGCGTATGAATGATAAGCCAATCACAATTTCAATACGTTTACGCGTAATTACGCGTATTGACACAGGGTATAAGAAAAGGCCGGGAGCCAAGTATAAAAGCCAAAGGGTCTGAAAAATGGCCAGTGTTTCCCTAGCTCCCTAACAGCCAACATGCAACTTTCATCACAGAAAATCAAGGAATGTGAAACACTTACCCCAACAAAAAGCTGTGAAGTTTGGCACATGTATTCTTTGAGACATTCAGAATAATCACATGTAAATATTAAACAGATATTATATTCCAAACTACACATTTCAGAAAATCTTTTTTGTCTTCTGCTCGAAATTCAAATTTACCTCCATTTATAATTGACAGCAAATGGGAAGGCTTACAGAAGTTCATAACCTCTTATCTGACAGCTGGTAAATACCTCAGAATACACAGATAACAATATCTGACACATGGCGGGAAATAAAGTACACAAATTAATTCTTGAAGAACAGGGCCAAATCAGCTTAAAATGTAGATAAAAAGGACTACATTATTCCCATAAATGTCCCAGATATGGCACACCAACTGGATTTGGAAACCACTGTCTTACAAGACTCAAAACACACTTGGGCATGATGTCACGTCGATGCCATTCATATTTTCTTTGTCTAGGATCTGCTCTCAAAGCCTTGAGTTTTTCTGCCTGATAACGTGGATCCTTCCAGGCTTCACGGTGGAACATCATAGTCCAAAATCGCTTATATCGTTCTTTCCTCAGCGCAGAATTCCTTCTACTGGGTGCCTGATTTTCATTTTCCCACCACATCTGTCTGTTTTGTTCATCTGTAATACATGGCCTACACAAACAAAATCGACACTCCTGTTCCTCTGGGTTTTGGGGAATGTGATATTCTTGAAATGCATCATCATTATTATCCACTGTTTCAGTTCCTGGTGTGGTTTGACATGCAACATCATTTCTATTTAGAACACTTTCAGCTGAGGACCCACTATTTTCTGCGACAATTCTGCTAATTTCATTATAATTCCAACCATAGTGACTAAACAGATGACTTATTGTGTCCACTTGTTCTTCAGAAACATGCAGTGTTATTGTTATATTTTGATTTTCCATGGCAAGAATGCTGTGAAAGCAAAACTGGTATTTTGAATACAAATCTCTGCACAAATAGAAGTATTAATTGATGTAAAACATGAAAATAAACACTATTTCTGATAACACTTCTTTGTTTACAAATTATCACCATGTGGTATTGCTAATTGAGGGCAATAGTATAATTTTGTGGGAAAAAAATGAAGCTAACCCATTCATATGTAGGGGTAGTAAAAATATCCCAACCAAGCTTACTTGTATTTAAATTGACTATTTAAATTTTTTGAATACAATTTAAAATATGCACAACTTCGCATATATGTAGTCTGTAAAATAGATGAAAATGGAATACTGTAAAATGCCTAACCCTAGTCCACTTCCAGACTGGCCGCCCTTTGCATCTGAAAGTGTGTTGATCTGGTAGAGAAAATGTAACTGGACACTTCTTTCTGAATAACTGTGGTTAGAAAGTTCCTGGATATATCAACAATTTTATTTTATGCTACATGTAGACTTAGTTTTACAACAGACAATTATGGAAGAACAAAGAAGACCAGTCAGGACTAGGCCCCCTAGTTTTAAAATGGAGATTCCTGGAAATGAACAGAAAAAGCTTGAAATTTCAGTTAAAATGCAAAAAATCAGGGGTTGTTTGGTGAACACATTTAACAAGCCAGTTAACAATTGTGACATAATAGATTCAGCACTTGACTTCTGGATTCAAAGCCATGTTCCAGACCAAGACGCGCAGACATTTCCTACACAATCAAAAAAGCTGAAAAACAAGAAGGACTCGAATGAAAACATGTTCGTATCTACGGTTTCATCTATACAGAAATTAACAGAAATGACAGAACATCATGGAAGAAACTGCAGATATAATCTGAAACAGCAAAAGGTTGTATATAGGGGACATGTGATTATTGTGACACTTCAGTGTGGGAACACACACGATTCTCATACATACAGGTGGACATCATCTCCTTATTTGCCAAATGACACATTCCTTGTAAACCACAGAATAAATCATGCTTTTGTTTGTTCAGGAATGCTGCCTGTGCATTACACTAGGTTTTCAAAAGCTTCAGGTTTTGGTGTCATTTCAAAGTCAAAAAGGAAAACATTTCTTCAGAGTTATGGGGACAGTCTTCAAACAGTTTATAGCAATTCTCTTGAGGAATCACTACATCTGGAAATTGGAAGTTATGATGAACTTGACGGAATTGACATTATGACGGATGCACGACATGGGTGGCGAAAGAATGCCAAAGACAGCAGTGTAGTGGCATTGGGTGAAAAGACTCATAAAGTGTTACAATGCATTCATGTAACCAAGGCTGATGATATTGTTTCACAACGGCATGAGCTGAAGGGGACACAAAAAATCTATGAGAACTTTGACTCTAAAGATGTGACCATTAAAGTCCACACACATGATAGAAACTTATCTATAAACAAGCTAGTGAAGTCGCGTCCAATGACCACAAATCAGAACGACTGTTGGCATGGTGTAAAATCACTGAAGAAAGCCCTTAAAGTTGTATCTTCGGGACCTAAATACAAAGAAGGCAAAACTTGGTTTGACCAACTATATGATAAAGCTGAACCCATTGCCACACACATTCACTGGGCAATGAGAAACTGTCAAAATGACCCCGAACGTTTGCGAAATTTCTTGTCAAACATTGTGAAACACTACAGAGATGAACATTCCGACTGCCCCGACTCGTCACGGTGTAAAGAGGATTCTAAGTATGAGCCTTCAAGAATGGTCATCACAAATCCAAAAGCTGAAAAATGTCTTGAAAAGGTCATATAAGCTTCCTGAGGACTTTGTTTTAGCCAGAGATTCTTCCTATGTTGAAAGCTTCAACAATGTCATGAACATTTTCCAGGACAAAAGGATCTGCTTCAGTAACAGGCAATATAACATGAGATCTCAGCTTGCTGTTCTTCATTGGAACGAGAATGTGGACAGGCAATACACATCAATATCAAACCAAAGAGATCCTAGGGCACCACGGAGGCGGCTTGGGAAAAAGGTTTACAAGGCCGTTACATACCGCTATCGTAACACTATCTGGGACACATACATGACATCAATGTTTGCACCACAACGACGACGGAGAGGAAACACATAAACTAGCCATTTATGCAGGATTATATATGTACATTTGTATGATGCTTGGAATTTTCACAACTGAGTGCAGAATAATATAATACCATTTGAAAACTGAGTTTCTTTGGATTTAAAAGCTTTCTTAATTTGGATTATTGAGTGAAATGTTCTCAAAACATATATTGTAAGTAGATCTATTAATTGCATGGCTTTTCTATGTATTTATCATATCTATCAACTGCAAAAACAATATTCATTCATTATCAAAATGTTCTACACATCATGCCTTCAAATACCTGGCTAACAGACGAAAATATTCACACAAATGAAAACCAATAGAATCAGCCTTCTAACATAGCAGACGATTGTAAGCCCATCCCACTTTGCCATATAGGCTAAATTGCTGTCCGTACGGAAATTTCAGTGTCTGGGACTTGGTCTTTAAGTACCGAAAGGTTGGTGTTATTACGTGTATTGTAGTGAAATTTAAGTGCAAGTTTAAGGGACTGTACTGATATATCGTGATGGTTAAACTGGTGTGACTTTACTTTTAACCTGTTTTAACCAGTTATGCGATGGATAATTTGTTCAGAACTCTGCTGTTCCTGATTTATGAAGGCAGGTTTGATTTCTTCACAGTGCCTGAATTCGCAAAACTATATACATGGCCACTTCCATTTTACACATAGGCTTGCCATTCGTATGAGCATCAGAAAACAAAATTTGTAGAATGTTTTCACCTTTACTTTAAAGAATCATTGCCCCTGCTTTGTGACGTCATAATATATTTAATATATGCCATTTAAAATCACTGCATAGGTTACGCCTTTCAATATTTTTAGATTTTGTAAATTGGATTGTATGGTGAATATATCAATTTTATGGTGAATATATCAATTTATCTTAATTTTATCAAGAATGGTCTAAATGAATATTCCCAGTAAATTTTTAAAGTGAAGCAGCCGCACATACCCGAGGAAAATTTGGCGAAATCAGGGAGTTCTATGCTACCCGAGAGTAAAATGGATTCTGATTACACCATTTATTACAGAAAACATTGAAATTTATCGTATCACTGGAATTAATTTTCTAAACAAGTCACGTTTTATGATATTTTGGTGAAAAGTTCATTTTTGAGAATTAAATTGTGAATTTCTGAAATTTCTCCTTGCCTCAAAATTACAATGCCACGTAGATATTTTCTTATCAAACCGACGCCTAACATATTGCCAACATTGTGTTCTTAGTTTTCAATGTGTTTTCATCCAGCAAAAGATTTTCAGTTTTGGGGATAATCTTGTTTTTTATGACAAAAATCGCGATTTTTTTAAATTTACCTTAAAACGTTTTCTGTCTGAAAGTTATACAAACGTTTTCCAGTAAAATTATATAATTATCATAGACATCATTATTCAGGCGTTTCATTTTATTTGGATGTTCCAGTGAAGCTGGGTACCAGAAATTATCAATGGGGTGTATTTTCAGAAATATATGACATATGAGCGCGTGGCTGTTTTTCTAGGCGGAAATGAGGAGTGAGTCAAAATGCTTTTTGTTTTACTTACATCTTTGTGCAAAAGTCAAACAAAATAGTTTCATAGGTGTTTGCTAGATTGGCCGTGTTTTTTTTTAGGGTTCAATTTCGGGGTAAATGGTGATTTTAAGAAGAAAAAAAATGCGGATTATTGCAAACTACCATATAAAGTTCTCCACAAGAAAACTGTTCAATTGTTTCCAGTAAAATGAAATACTAAGCCAAAGAACTGTCATTCAAGCATCTTTTTTTTTGTTAGATCGACTGAATTTAGTGCAAAGAACTGTTGTAGTCACTTCGGTCGTAAGAGTTCCCTTGTGCGTGCACGCTCTCGTAAGCGTCACACATGCTTTAAAGTTTTTAGAAGTCAATAACTTGATAGCCACTGACTAGAAAACATTCATGCTTGGGCCATATGTACCCTGTAGGGTTGGCTTTCAATTTAAGGCACCGTGCCCCAGGGTCTATGCACCAGGGTGGTGCTAGCGATCAAATTCTATATCACCTTAAAATTGTTCTAGAAGTCAAAATACATGCATTGAAAGCCCTATAAGTATTGATACTTTGACCATTGATACCCGGTAGGGTTGCCGTTCACATCATGGCTTCGGAGCCCCGAATCCTTGCTTAGAAGGGAGCGAAAGGTTAAAATCAAGAACACCATCACACATGACTTTTCTGTGTTATTGTTTCTAGAAGTCTATACATTGACAACCTTATAAAAATCAGCATTCATAGTAACTGTTGTGATGTTTGTACACTATAGGGGTGGAATTCATTTCATGGGAACGGATTCCTAGGTCCATTTCCAGTTGGATTGGGCTAGATATATCGCATCTATTGACAACAGCTTATCCTACAGCATTCATTCTTCATGTACTTTAGGTTCCAGGACATCGGGCCACTGGGTCCGAGACTAGGGGTTGGGCTAGAGGTCACAATCTAGATTACCTTAAATATTGTTTTCTTTATCATTCCTAAATAAAAAACAACTTAGAAAGATGGTCGGTCCTTAATGGTTTTACTTTAAAAATTCTTACACTGACGTATGTGTCAAGAGGTTAGGGCTGGGTTGACCTAATTTCCATGGTCCAGAACTTTTACCTTATATCTTGACACTCAATTATTATATGAGCATACTTCTTTCTGATTATGAGTGAGTATAACCATACAGTTCTTTGATCCCAAAGTACTTATTGGTCAATGTGACCTAATTTCATTGTTCAGTGATTTTGCTTTATATCTGAGTATGAATTGACCCTTGACCACAAAGTACTTATAGATCACTGCGACCTAAATTCTTGGCTCAGCCATTTTGCCTTTAAACTTCAATGCAAAAGGATGTATGAGGATGGTGCTTTTGTTTACATGTGAAGGTGATCCTGATGTCTGACAAAGCCAGAAGCAGTCAAACACACTGTCACAGCTCTTAAACCTTTGGCAGATAATAACGTCACCGGGCAGTGCCTGTATGGACCAATTTTGGAAAGTTTATAACGAGGATCATATTTTTAGTTAAGAGGTACAAGAAGGCAATGCTCCGGAAAAGGCGCAATCAGAAAGAAATTCCCACTCCAAAAACCGAGGTGGGAAAAACTAAATTGATAGTTAGGTACTTATACTTAGAAACATATCGTAAGCCGATTGAGAAGCTATTTCCCAATAGGCGGCCACTCAGTTACCCGAACTTGAATAAAAAACATTAAAACGCACATAAGGTTCAAACAGCACAAAATTGACTCCAAAGTTCGGTTTACTGAGTGACCGCCTATTTGGAAATACAGTAGCTGTTCATTTGGCTTACGCTATATTTTCTAAGTATAGGTACCTTATTGTCCGTTTAGTTTTTCCCCATCTCGATTTTTTGGATTGGTATCTATTTTGTTTTTGTTTGCGCCATTTCTTGATCATGGCCTTCTTTTACCTTACTATAATTGCAACAAATAAAATATAAACGCAAGATTCTGTTTTTCTTATTCCAAGACTATGGGAACTAATGACCCCCGGGTAGGGCCATTTTTGACCCCGGTGCGTGAATGGACGAATTTATTAACTGCTCTTCATAATATTGCTGAATACAAAGCATAGTATAATATTACAAGATTTGGTTCTTATTGTTTTTTGGGGGGTTCAGAGAAGAGGAGTATTTCCCACTATGGTAATAATCAAATCCCTCCGGATGGGCATGCTTTGCGGGACTTATGTCAAGCTCCATGTTACAATGTTGCATATCAAATACAGAAGCTTTGGGTCTTGTGGTTTCTGAAAAGATTTTTTCATGTATTTCCCATTGTAAGCCTATGGCAGGCAATGACGCCCTGGGGCGGAGCCTGTATGGACCCCAGGGGCACGGTTGACAGAATTTATAAAGATAGGTACTATGCATTGCTACACACAAAAATATTAAAGCTCTGGGTATTGTGGTTTCGTTGAAAAATATTTGTTCATCTTTTCCTTTTGTAAGTCTATTGGAGCTATATGTGGCCATGGAAACCAGAATTCCGGCCCTAATGTAACCTTCCCCCATCACTTACCCCAAAAAATTGAACTATATTAAACACATCGTTAGTCTTGCAAACACCTGTCAAACTGTTTTACATGCAATTGTTCCTACATTAATTTCGACAAATGTAGAGAGGAGATTTCATCTGCATTAAATGATTTCGGTAATCGATGGTGTAAACGAGAGGGTGTTGAGGATAATGCTCTTAAAGAATGGAAAAGAAGTATCTTCACTATCGTGGATAAACGTATTAAGTTTTATTCACAAAATACTAATCTTTTACCTCCTAAACCCAAATCGTCATTTAGGCATTTGAAGCAGGGTATCCAAGAATTTCATAGAAAATATGTTTTGGTTCCGGCAGATAAAGCCGCAAACAATGTTGTTGTCGTTTGTAGGCTTCACTACGTTAACACCTTAAAACAGGAGCTTGATGGTACCAGGGCTTATCTGGAGACAGATACTGATGAGGTGTCTGTAGTTAATGCCCACTTAAACGATTTACCTGTTAAGTTTTCTGTTTGTGTCAATGAAGGCCAAGACAAACTTCCTACGATGTATTGGTTACCTAAGCTTCACAAAAGACCATACAAAGCTAGATTTATTGCAAATTCTAGCTCTTGTACTACCACTGAACTTTCTAAATTATTAACTTCCTGTCTTACTGCTATCAAATCTCATGTTATAAGATACTGTGAGACAGTGTATGAAACTTCAAATAAAAATTGGTTTTGGTCAATTAAAAATTCTGGTGAGGTGCTCAGTAAATTGAAGTGTAGAGGGTTCCGTGCAACAAGCTTGTCCACATATGATTTTTCTACTCTGTATACAACATTACCACATAATCTAATTAAAGAAAAACTTCTGGATTTGATAGAGTGGACCTTCAAAAGGGCATTAAAAACTATGGTTCACTTTATTTGGCATGTAATGACAGAAAGGCTTTTTTCACTTCCTCTGACCAAAGTCGGTATACACTTTGGTCATGTCAGAATGTATGCGACGCCTTATCCTATCTCCTTGATAATATTTATATTAGATTTGGGACCAAGTTATACAGACAAATTGTTGGAATTCCGATGGGTACAAATTGCGCACCTCTCGTAGCTGATTTATTTTTATACTGCTACGAAAGAGATTTCATGGATTCTCTTAACCATGATAATCAAGCTGATGTTATCGAGGCTTTTAATTCCACATCTAGGTACCTCGATGACCTTTTGAACATTGACAACCCTTATTTTGAAGGTATGGTCAATCAAATTTATCCACCTGAACTTCAGTTGAACAAAGCCAATATCTCAGATACTGAAGCCCCCTTTTTAGATCTACATCTTTCTGTTGCAAATGGATTTGTTTCTTCTAAAATTTATGATAAGCGCGATGACTTTGATTTTGATATAGTAAATTTTCCTTTTTTGGATGGTGACGTTCCTCGTCGTGCTTCTTATGGTGTATACATTTCGCAACTTATTAGGTTTGCTAGAGTCTGCAATCATGTTACAGACTTCAACGCTCGAAATAAATGTTTAACGGCAAAACTTCTCCAACAGGGCTATCGGTATCATAAACTTCGAAAAACATTTTCTAAATTTTATCGTAGACACTATGAATTGATTTCCAAATATAATGTTGGGTTAAAGACGCTTTTAAGTGAGGGCCTTTCGGAACCTGAATTTTATGGTGACTTGGTTTACAAATTTAAGAAACTTAAAGGAATTAATGATTTTTCTTTTCAGTTCAGAAAAATCATAACACGTTACAGACGTATAGGTTATAACTTGAATGTTATGCGACAGTCTGCATGCTTAGTTTTTAACCCAATCATGGTTGATAACTACGCTGCCTTCTTTAATTGCACGCCGGTGGGTCGGGCGTCAGACTCTATGATGGCCCCGACATAAAGCTATGCATTTTAGTTGGTTGGGGCTTCTTGTCTGTTGCTTGGCCCACCGGGGTCCAACTGGTGTTTTTCTTTTGCTCCGGAGTTAGTAGGTTATTCGGCGCCCAGGGATCTCCATCGTCGGGCAGCTTACTCAGTCTGTGAGTCCTGGTTTTTGATTCATCAGGATGTTTATCATGATTTATTTGTTTGTTCTTGATGATTCATTGACTAGTTAGAGATTCACCACGAGGACCGAATAACTAACTAAATGTTATGAACCACTGCAGAAGCTGAGGGTGAGGTTATGGCCATGTAAAACCGGTTTAAGCCCGCCAGTAACTTTGTGTTACTGATCGTTCCAAGTCGATACTTCTGTGGTGGTTCTTTTTGTTTTATGTCTTGGTGTTTAAAAACTTTTTTGTGCTGTTGGCGCCTTCTGTATGTTTTCATAATTTTAGTTAAGTTAAGGTAACTGAGTGGCCACCTATTGGGAAAATAGCTGCTCATTCGGCTTACGAAATGTTTCATGGTATAAGTACCTGATTGTTAGTTTGGTTTTTTTCCCACCTCGGTTTTTGGAGTGGGAATCTTTTTCTGATTGCGCCTTTTCCTGATCTTTGCCTACTTGTACCTTTTTACATGCAATTGTATAGTTTTCATGCAGAGACTGATCTTTATATATATGGTTGTTTGCAATATTTCGCGATTTTCTGCTAAAATTCATTATTTACTCCAGAATTAAACTCCGGAAACACATTGTCAATCTTGCAAACACCTATTAGACTATTTTAGTTGCCTTTTACAAACATTTTAAGATTCTTCAATAACTTTTGATGCCTTATTTCCGCCTAGAAAAACAGTCATGCACTCGTATGTCAAATATTTCTGAAAATATACACCATTGTTTATTTCTGGTACCCAGCATCATTGGAACCCAATACAAATGCAAATTCAAATAAAATGAAAAGCCCGAATAATGATGTTTATGATTGCTATACCATTTTACTGAAAAGCGATTTTGTAATTTTCTTACAGAAAACTTTTTAAGGAGAATTTAAAAAAATCGCGATTTCTGTCATAAAAACGTGATTTTTCCAAAAACTGAAAATCTTTGGCTGATAAAAACACATTTAAAACTAAGAACACAATGCTGGCAATATTTTGACATGGGTTTAATAAGAAAATATCTTCGTGGCATTGATATTTTGAGGAAAAGAGGAATTTCAGAAATTCGCAATTTTATTCTCAAAAATGAAAATTTCACCCAAATATCATAAAACGTGACTTGTTTAGAAAATTAATTCCAGTGAAGGATAAACTTCAATGTTTTCTGTAATGAATAGTGTAATCAGAATCCATTTTACTCTCGGGTAGCATAGAATCGAAAACTAAGCGACTTATTGTAGATTTTTTCCTCTAGTAACAGCTTCTAGGACAATTGTTTGCACAGTTCTCTCGACACGTAGAAGAAGGGAGGCAACATACCAATAAAATTAGAGCAACAGATAGGATAGTTTCCTTCCTTGTAACTTAAAAAAGGTATATAGTGTATAATATGGGATGGGTGTGGGCCTCCAAGATATGTGTGTTTTTGTGTGTGTTTTGTTACTTTGTCATGAATCACTATTACTACTTGCATGTTCTGTTTTGTCATGTTGCTTGTATTAAGCCTGAGGTATTGAAATAAACTGAAACTGAAACTGTATCAGAATCCCGGTCAAATTTTCTGATTAAAACCGTCTACCAAAACGATCCTCTTACATATCAAGTAAATAGATTTTGGGAAGTTGAAGAGGTATTAGCTTATGATTACAGTGTGGTATATGGACGCCTCTTTCAATAGAATTATGTTACCTTTCAAACTGTTACAACTCGTAGATAAAGGTTTTAGAGGATAAAAAACCCAAAACTTGTATCAATGGAATAAGCAAAGATCTGATACAAAACAGCATTAACAGCTTGGATCCGGCATAATTGAAAATGAAATTATGAGGCTGTGAAACTTCCATACCGATGTTCTTTCTATTTTACAATTCATAGTGCTGTTTACAAATATCAATTTGAAAATTGCAATTTCTGTTCTAGGGAAATAACTTTTCGCCTTATGTGTTAGCAAGACTCCGCAAGTATAAAATCGTGCTATAAAAGTGCCTCTCCTTAGAGACTCAGGATGGTACAATTAATCAGTTTGATTAATTGTACCATCTTTGGGTGATTTCAATATTGCAAGAAACCAATTTATAACTACCAAGTAACTCTTCTCTGGTACAGATGCTGCTTTAGGAGAAAACGAGTCGATGACAAGAATTAAAGAACACCCCTCGTATAGTCCATGTAGTCACGCATTTTTAATTATCATTATTTTTATTTTTCAACAAAATGCTAACAAAGTATCCCCAGGAATCAGATAACAAGAACTTCAAAATAAGGAGAGAAATCACCAGATTGCAACGGGCCGATGCAACACAACCATACCCGTGAAGACGCGGTGGCTTGATGTTTGCCAGGGTATTCATCTGCATGTAACTGGTAATCTTTATGTTGCCTTTCTTTTCTGTTTGTCTGTAAATGTTTATTTTATTTGAATTTCTGTATTCAGAAATCCGTGGGTGCATGACTATTTTTGTTAATTCTGTCTGTATCTCTGTATTTTTCACATTTCCATTACGTTAATGCTAGCCGAATAATTACCAGAGCTAGTTATATTGCTGTTTGAGGGTCCCATGGAAGATTTGGTATAACCAAATGTGTCACTCTCATAAGATAAAGAACTCACTGAATAAAGAACTTACTTACCTACCTACCTACCTACCTAAATACCTACCTACCTAACTACATACCTATTTTCTATTTACGCGAGTGTAACATTTTAGGTGTTTTGTGCTGTACTTTCTTTCATGCCTGATTTTAATTATTTTGACTGCATAATACAGTATCAATGCCTGTGCCTTTTAATCACTGCAGAAGCTGAGGGTGAGGTTAGGATCCTGTAAAACTAGTTGAAGCCCGCCAGTAATTTCATATTACTGCTCGTTCCAATGCGATTTCCTGTGGTGGTTCCAATTGCTTTATGTTTTAGTGTTGATTTTTGTGCTATTTGCACCTTATGTACGTTTTCATATTTTTAGTTTGAGTAACTGAGTGGCCGAGTGCTTACCCAGCTTACGATATGTTATCTTAGTATGAGTACCTGATTCATTTTAATTTATTTATTTATTTAGTTTCAAATCGGTCTATGGAGTAAAAATTTCTTTCTGATTGCGCCATTTCCTGATCATTGCCTACTTTTACATCTAATACAATTTCGTATTTTTGCATTTTGTTCTTTCATCAGGAAAACATATCCATGCAATACATACCCCCTTAAACCCCATTTTTATATAGAAAAACTGGGGTATGCAGGGGTATACCTATTGCCAAGGCGGTTCTAACGAGTACCCACAATCTATGTTTTGGAGCAAAAATAAGAAAAATATTTTTAAAAATCCAATGAAATTTTCAATTTTTACAGGTGAAAAAAATCTCTGTATATTGCATGGGCAAGTTTTTATAATTGTTCTTATACATACTCGCCTTTGAGATATACAGAGGACCTCGCGAGATCAACAGCCTTCCGAACATCTGTAAGTGGTGGATCCTTCAGCGCTTCCTCCTCGGTGATGTATCCTTTATTATAAAAACCATTTTCCGTGTTCTATATTTCGTAGTGTACGGTTGTTGGCGCCATGTTTAGATGTGTAGGAAGTTCATTAGTATATGGTTCAAGAGTTTCATTATTGCCGTTTCACTTTAGTCTTGACCAGCACAATTGTCAACATGATTGCCACCTGGGGAAGTTAGAAAAGAAGTTCCTAACCATGTTCTCAAATTCATTCAAATTTAAATTGCTGCCTTACAAATTGATGGTGTAATCTGTCTTCCTAGTGTAGAGGCAAAGCTGATAATGACCCATAATCAAGGTATTATGAGTCACACCATGAAAAAAATTGTCTTCAGATTTTACTATCAGTTCTGAAACAAACCTGAATGTGCAACAACAGGAGATTGCTACAAGCTTGAAATTTCAGAATAATTAACAAGAGGACTTGCACGCTGGTTATCCAAGGACAACCAACATGACGGAGAATAACCAACGCAGATGGAATCAATTTACGGCTGTAGTATTCAAATACCTGTCTGTAGAAAGTTGTTCCCAGACAGGTATTTATTACCTAATGTTGCACATTGATTCCATCTGTGTTTGTTTGTCTCAGCTGTGTTGGTTGTCTCTTGGTACTCAGTTTGACTTGTATAATCTATTAAGCGACAACAAAGTGAAATGTATACCCCCCGGGTATACCCCCTTAAACCCCACTTTTATATAGAAAACCTGGGGCTTGCAGGGGTATACCTAATTTTCTTATTTTTGATTCAAAACATACATACTCGTTGGAACCGCCTCTTTATATTGCATGGGCATGTTTTCATAATGTAACCCGTCAATACGTTTTACATGGGCAAAGCGATTTGATAAAGAGAATGTTGCACAAATTGCTCCTTGGAGGCTGGATTTATATTTATATTCAATAAGCTCATTTCTAATTTATTAGGTGAGCTAACAAGACTTTGCTCAGGTGAGCTGACAATGATAGAAAATAATTATTGTTATGTTTCATTACATTGTGTGTATATTATAATCAGTGAGAACATTACTTATTTGCCAATTTAATTGGTCAGCTGCTGAAAAAGACACCTGATAAATTCATCAAGTTGACCAATATCATTAGGTATTATATTGGTTATTCAAATGGTAAATTTGCCATAAGAGTCTAATCAGATGTCTTGCTTCATGAGCAAATTATACATAAGAATGATGACTTGTATTCTTACAAAGTTTTCTGAAAACATAAGGTTTCAACATGCAACTGGATTTATCCATCTTCAGCTCAGGTGAGCTAAGAAGCATTTGCTCAGGTGAGCTAACATTGACAAAATTGCTGCTTTTCAATACATGGTGTATATTATTATCATGGAAAGTATTACATGGTGTAATATTTTTGATATTAGGCAATTTTCTCCCCTTTGACAATGATCTCTTCACACCTCCTATTGTAAACTTGTACACTAGGAATATATTATTGGGGAATTATCTCTAGACCAATTCAATTGATTTACCAACTCCTCAGGTCAAGTTGTGAAAGGGACACCTGATGTATTCATGAACTTGACAAGGTAATTGCCAATTATATTGGAAACCCTTATTGTGAAATAGCCATAACAGAAGAAGTAAACATAGTTCTTAAAGGATTTATCTGTGCGATTATAAATCTGGAAAGACAGTACCAAAAATTTATAGCAATGGCTTAATATCATTTTTTATACTTTACAGTGAAAACCAATGTATATCATCAAAACTTGATAAAATTGGTATTTTCATTGATATGAAATTTCACTGATGTCAAATCCCACTGAGATCAAAAGTCACTAGTGACTGATATCAGTCTATATCTTCACTGTAGATTTTGGATTACTTCTGACGTTTCCATTTACTTGACGTCATTAAATGTGTCTCACTTCGGAAATTCAAACGCCTATAACTCCGTTATTTATGAACGAAAACATAAAGTGTGGGTTTTCATTTTCTTAGTTAGAACGTAAGGAACAATGTGGTACCAAAATTATTTGTGTTTTCAAAAATTTTGGGGTTTTGCATTTTCACCGCCTGCCCGTGTATTGTATAAAATAAAAAGAAAATTTGCTTTTTTTCGGTGAATACCTAATATATTTCATCTCGTGAGTTGAAAACATAAAAATTTTCACTCGTGCTGCGCACTTGTGAAAATTCTGATGTTATTAACTCACTCGATGAAATATATTTGGTATTCACCTAAAAGAAGCAAATATCCTCTATTTATCTCAAACAGTATAGCACAAGATAAGACGCCGCGTTCTTTCAATACGGCCGCATCGTAAAAAAAAAAAAAAAACGGATTTTTGCGTATGCGAAAACAAAGGCGCAGATCAGCTTCGCAGTAGTTTCAAGTTTCTAGCCATCTTCTGTGGCTGAACAGGACGTTTTGTGTCAGACCGGGTCGGAAACCCCGAAGACCGGTTTTCTTGCCTCGCGGCTCATATAATGGTCACATTGTTAAGCCATATCTGACGAATGGATTTTCCCATCATTATCATTTAGGGTAGTCCACTTTAATTTTTAGGGGCATCAGGAGTGATTTTTAAATTTTATTCAGTTTTTCGATGAAAATTCTCTAAGCAAACAGAATAGCCCCAGATGGGACGCCGCGTTCTGCGGCGTCACATCTGGGCTATTCTGTTTGCCTATGTCCCATAAAAGGGACGCCAGGCTTAAATCATCGTGACTGGATTGTCCTATCCCGTTTATATGTCTTTTATTATTCATTTATTTATTTTATTTTATTTTGTTGTTGTTGTTGTTGTTTTTCAACAGAACATTGAACTAAAAGAAACTTTTGACACGGCAAAGTATTTTACTAATCCGTCTTACAGGAGAAGATAATAATAGTGATGTCTGTATTTAAATATTACGAAAACATGCCCATGCAATAAACAGAGAACTTGTTTAGCATTAATGAAAAAAGAGTCAATGAGCAATGCTTATTAAATACCCCCGCAGGGTAACTGTTTACCACAAAAATTATTTTGGCAATACAATTTCTTCATGCAAATATCCAATGGGTTTGCATCATGTGGGCATGATGTCAAATTATTCCTTCAAAGACTGTTGTAGGAGTTGATCGGCCCGTTAATGCCCTTACCTGTAAAAAAAACAAAAAAAAAAAAAATGAAAAATTGTTTAAGTTCTCATAGCTGTCATTTCGTCAAAAAATATTTTTCACAATAATATTTCTTCATGCAAATGTCCAATGGATCTGCATCATGTAGGCATAATAACAAATTATTCCTTCAAAAACTGTGGTACATGTAGGAGTTGATCGGCCCATTAATGCTCTTACCTGTAAAAAGAACTATGAAAAGTTGTCTAAGTTCTCATAGCTGTCATTTTCTCACAAATTACTTTTTTGCAATAATTTTTTTTTCATGCAAATGTCAAAAGAATGTAGATAATGTAGGCGTAATATCATATTGTTCCATTCAAAACTGTAGTAGGAACTGATCGGCCTGTGAATGCCTTTACCTGTAAAAAAACTTAGAACAATTGTCTAGATTCTCATAGCTGTCATTTTGTCAAACATTATTTTTTCGCAATAAAATTTTATTCATGCAAATGTCCAATGGGTGTACATCATGTAGGCGTGATATCAAATTGTTCCACGAAAAACTGTGGTAGAGGTTGATCGGCCCGTGAAAGCCCGTACCTGTAAAAAACTAAGAAAAATTGTCCAAGTTCTCAAAGCTGTCATTTTGTCAGAAATTGTTTTTTCGCAATAAAATTTCTTCATGCAAATGTCCAATGGGTGTACATCATGTGGGCATGATATTAAAATTTTCATTCAAAATCATGTAGGCATGATATCGAATTATTCCATCAAAAACTGTGGTATGTGTTGATCGGCCCGTGAAAGCCCTTAACTGTAAAAAACTAAGAAAAAATGTCTAAGTTCTCATAGCTGTCATTTTGTCAAAAATTATATTTTCGCAATAAAATTTCTTCATGCAAAGGTCCAATGAATGTAAATGATGTAGACATGATATCAAATTGTTCCATAAAATAACTGTAATAATAATGATAGGCATGGTATCAAATTATTCCAAAAACTATTTCAAAAACTGTGGTAGGAGTTGATCGGCCCGTAAAATCCCTTAACTGTAAAGAAACTAAGAAAAATTGTCCAAGTCCTCATATTTGTCATTTTGTCAAAAATTATTTTTTCGCAATAATATTTCTTCATGCAAATGTCCATTGGGGCTACACCATTTAGCATAATACCAAAAAGTTAAAAAAAAAACTGTGGTAGGAATAGATCTGTCCGTAAATGCACTACACGTATCTTCACAGTATACAAAAGCCATCAAGACCTATAAAAGGTAGTAATCCAAAAGGGACTGGCCCCTAGCCCTTTATTTTCGATTGTACATGTACATATTTGCCCCATGCAATTCCATCAATGGGTCTTCGAGATATTAAAGAAACAAGTGTTACGGACTAACAGACGGACGGACGCATGGGCGGACAACGTGAAAACAGTATACCCACCTTAAAACTTCGTTTTGGCGGGGGTATAAAAATTAAAAATTTCATCGGAAAAAAATGTTGTTTGAAATACGTTTTGGAACAAAAATAAGAAAAATAGGTAGTCCCTTGCATACCCCAACTTTGCTATATTAAAGTGGGGTATAAGGGCGTATATATATCATAGAAATGTTCTCCTGATGAGAAATAGCTAATGGTCCTCTATGGAGAAGAAGGAGAAGTGGGAAAATCGTCCATTAGGTCCTCTAGTCAATACATACTTACTGAAAATTATTATATCCGGCAGACTTCTTTGTTATCCAGGCCATTTTTGCTAGTTGCGCAATTCAAATGTTATTCTTGTGTACACTTAGAAACAACCGGTTCTTTACATAAATGCCTTTGGTATGACAGAGATCCGAGGTTCTAACTGGCGACATCCCGATTTCGAAGCGGAAGCTCTACCACTTGAACTAATTGACCGGCGCAGACCCAGAGCACATCACGAAACCATGTCCGTTTAATGAATACCCCCTTATACCCCACTTTCATATAGCAAAACAAGGGTATGCAGGGGTATACCTATTTTTTTATTTATTTTTTTTCTCCAAAACATAGATTGTGGGTACTCGTTACAACCGTCTCGGCGAGGCGATTCTTACGTGTATCCACAATCTATAATTGAGCGAAAATAAGAAAAATATCAAACTTTTTCTAATTTTCAATTTTTACAACTTAAGAAAAATCTGTATTCGTAATTGAGCATTACCTGTCGCTGTAAGTCGTAAATAGAAATCCTGTCATCGCTACCATGGCAACCACAAGGACAACAAGTATTTTCCGTAACATCCACATTCTTAATATTGGGGTTTCGATAACAACTCTTTGACCTAGGGTATACAAATTACATCAACAAAATAGATATCAAACATAGTTTTCTATGTATTCACACCTGAAACATTGAAATGATAGTCTCAAAGGCGAGGGTTTCAAACTCATTCGAGGGTCCCGGCAGATGTCGATCCATCTGAAACAGCATAATTTGCTTGTTGTAATTGCATTACAATTATTTGATGTTAACAAAGTAAAAAATGAACGTTCTTTAGATTTTTGCTCAAAACTTTGACTGTGGGTATACCTTAGAACCGCATCTCACGATTTCCCACAATCTACAGTATGTTCTGGACCAAAAATAAGAAAAGTAATATACTCTTGTACATAGCAGTTTTACTTAATAAAAGTTTGGTGAAAGGGGTTTAATATAATATGCATTACGAAAAATTGCCCATGCAATAAACAGATAATTTGAGCATGAAATTTTAAAAATTTTTAGCTGAAAAATTTTGATATTTTTCTTATTTTTGCTCAAAACATAGATTGTGGGTACATGTTAGAACCGCCTCGTCGAGGCGGTTCTAACGAGTACCCACAATCTATGTTTTGGAGCAAAAATAAGAAAAATAGGTATACTCCTGCATACCCCAGCTTTGCTATATAAAAGTGGGGTTCGAGGGGGTATACATTACACGGACATGTTTTCGTAATGGATGTGTTATCCTGATTATGATACTTCCTGGCGTTGCACCGCAAAATAGTATTCTTCAGTCGACTTTATTAAATTTGAAATTTGAAATTACGAGAAAGCAAGTTTTTGGCAAACAAGTGTGTTTCGTTGCTTACCCTTATTATTTAGAATAAATCCTTTTTCACAGCAACCAATTACAAGAACCAGGCAACCTAAAATACACATGCACTATGTTTATCCACTATCCACTATCCATATTTGAGCCGCGACATGAGAAAACCAACAATGTGGTTTTCGAACAGGTCCGATAAAAACCGACCGGTACAAGCATAGGAGATGGCCAGGGGCTCGAAATTTTGGATTTAGAAAGTAGATTTATTGTACTATCCGTGTAGCGAAAACAAAGGCGCTGATCAGTTTCGCAGTTACTGCAAAGCTGATCTGTGCCTTTGTCTTCACATATGCCGCATTTGTTTTCGCATATGCAAAATAAAATTGCGACAGCATCGATGTTGTAATTTAACACCAACGGATTCTTAGACTCGTAAACAAATGGCGCATGAACTAAACTCTGATACGCTTCGCAAAGTACAAACCGGGAAATAACTATCGGACCAAGGGAACCGAACACGCTCACCTGATTAACAAAGTAAGAATAGAAGGTCCAAAAATCGATACAAAGGTACAAGTATGCAATGCTAAGGAAAAGGCGCAATAAGAAAGAAATTCCCACTCAAAAACCAGAGACGAGAAAAAACTTAATTGATAATTAGGTGATACTTGAATTAGGTTCTAAGAAAACATATCGTAAGCCGAGTGAGCAGCTATTTCCCAATTAAATCCCAACCCAAGACTCCAGATGGGAGAAATGAAAACGCAATACAATTTGAGCCTGTGCATGAGAAAACCAACAATTTGGGTTCCGACCAGGTCTGACACAAACCAGCCTGTACAGTCATAGAAGCAGGCTAAAAGCTTGAAATTTCGGATTAAAGAAGAAGAGGGATTGTACAATCCATGCAGTGAAAACAAAGGTGCTGATCAGCTGTGCAGTTACAGTGCTTTGTTTTCGCCTATGCAAATTATTGGTTTTCTCATGCGGTGGCTCATTTTTACGCATGCCAAAATGATTACTTTTTGTCCATCGCGTGAGTCATACGGTCATCGTCAACTAAACCAAACGATGACAAGCAGAATAAATAATCAAACACCATAACTTAACAAAAAGGCTAGGGATGGCTAGTACATGTAACTAACTTACTTGAGGATTTAAATCGATCTTACTGGACCCAAGTCCTTGCACTAGGTCTGCTGCGATTTGACAAAAAATGTTTTGGCTCTAATCGAAGCTTATTGATGCAAAATAGTTAGGTTTTAGGTAATAGTGAGGTTATGGCCATGTAAAATCGATTTAAACCCGCCAGTTACTTTGTGTTACTGATCGTGCCAAGTCGATACTTCTGTGGTGGTTCTTTTTGTTTTATGTCTTGGTGTTTAAAACCGTGATTTTTGTGCTGTTGGTGCCTTATGTATGTTTTCATATTTTTAGTTAAGTTAAAGTAACTGAGTGGCCACCTATTGGGAAAATAGCTGCTCATTCGGCTTACGAAATGTTTCATGGTATAAGTACCTGATTGTTAGTTTGGTTTTTTCCCACCTCGGTTTTTGGAGTGGGAATCTTTTTCTGATTGCGCCTTTTCCTGATCTTTGCCTACTTGTACCTTTTTTTAAAGTCACTGCGGTCATTGATTCGCATTAACACAAATAGAAAGAAGGAATTGAAAAGAAGAGAAACACAGAGAAAATGACAGATATATGTTGTGGGGTACGTATGCAGCAAAAGACATGCGCGGATCCAGAAATTTTCATGAGAGGGGGTCCAACGAAAGTGGTAATTTTTGGTCACAAACGAGGGGGGGTCCAACCCCCAAAAAATCCAGAAATGACCCCCGGCCCCCCCCCTCTGGATCCGCGCATGAAAGAGGCTAGAAACAACATCGAGAGCAAGAAGGTAATTTGCCAATGACGATCTCTTTGAATACTATCGATCGCTTCGGTAGTTTCCTGTGAGCTAATTGGACATGGTAAGAAGAAGAAGAAAAAGAAGAAGAAGAAGCAGAAGAAGGAGAAGAAGAGACAGAAGAAGAAGAGAAGGGAGAAGAAGAAGAAGAAGAAGAAGAAGAAGAAGAAGATGATGATGATCATCATCATCAGCAGCAGCAGCAGCAGCAGCATCATGGTCATGATCATGATGACGATGAGGAGGAGAAGGAGGAGGGGAGGAGGAGGGGTAAAAAGTGGCGGAGGGGGGGGGGGGGAGGAAGAGGAAGAGTATGAGGAGGAGAAAATTATCATTTAGAGTAAATAAAAAGGTTACCATATACGAGAAAATCAGCAAAGTTTACAAGTAGGCGTTTAGAATGTGTTTCTCCGAAGACAGACTTAGTAACTAGATAATACAGTGTAACTGTACATCAACTGATTATATGAGGCTTAAATATCCGAAACAGTTGTCTGTCCCAAACCCTTTCTCCATAACATTATCACTGTCTTTGAAAAAGCTCAGTTTTATATTTTACGTACCTGAAATGTTAATAAAGCCATTCAACATCAATATCATTAATAAGTTCGTCTTTTATTTTAATGGTCGACACAGCTGTCATAATGTAATAGGAAATGAAAAAAATGAAAACTAACGTGTGTTTCCTAGTGTCTGATAATGTTTCAGCAGAAAGTTTGCAACTGTTCATTTAAAATGTAAATGAAATATTTTATTGGCATATTTATTGAGAATCCTGTTCGTCGCAAATCCTGTAGCAAAAATTGATTAATAAAAATAAGATCTGGTCAAAACAATTTTCAATAGGGATTTATTTTCTGTACAAATACGGGGGTCATTCAAGAATTAATGACAATGGATCCATATCGCGGAAAGTATAATTAAGCTCGGCTTTATTTGATATGTTACATGTGGACACATATATTATGCATTCGTGCTGAAAATTTTGTGCTTTTATCATGTCTAGATTTGACGCTATGCTAATTTGAATATGGCTCCTGAAGTGTCCATGGACGCGAAAAAGTCAATTTTTACTTATTTTTGTATGGGGGTAGGGTAAGTAAAACGTGTAGGATTGTTGCTGGGACAGTCTTATCAGTGATTTTTGATGATTAATGAAAGCACTAGAGGTCAACAAGGGCAACCATATTATTTATGTCAATTTCCTGATTTGCAACACTCGTGGTTGCTAAGCAATAACAGAACAGGACAAAATAAACCCATTCTGAGCCTAACAGTGTGTTTTAAACCAAATAATGAAACAATCAAATAAATTCCAACAGCTAGTGATGTGTTTAATCTTAAAGGTATTCCTATGGCTTCTTAACAAAAACAAAAATTCAAAAATCTGAGACTGTTATGGAACAAGTATTAGATTTTAAAAAGACTAGCTAGATTTAAAACAATTAAATTTGAACTGGAGACGGTGCCGATTCATTTTGAAACTATGTGTACAGTGTCACTGTGATCAATACCATTGACAGTCATGCTTAGAACAACCACATATTTAATCCTCATGAAATGCTGTTAATATATCCAAGATACTGGCCTTCCATCCAGGCAAGTACCAGCTTTTATAAACAACAGTATGTCGCGTCCAAGGTCATTTACCATGTATTCTTTGGTTGCCTAGCAACCACAGAACTGGTATCTAAGCATACTTTTGGAGGAACCATTGAATAGCATACATCTTCAAATTTGGTTATTAGTATATGAGAAGCACACAAGTGTTAAGAATACAGTTTAATGGAATCATTGTCATTAATTCCTGAATGACCCTCGTATTTCGCGGAAATGAGGAAAAATTTCCTGAAAAAAAATTCTTACTTCTTAGTATTTTAGCATGATTACTCAAAATCGTTATAGAATGGCACAAATGGCATATAGTCTGAAAAGAAATTTCTCTGGTAAATAAAAATGTTCAAACATTATCCATTTTATTATCATCGATTATCACCCCTGTCAATACGGCAAATACCTTTCCAAAATACATTTTGGTCATCAAAACATTATCTGTGACATATTTTCAAAAATAATTTTCTATTGCCTTCCACTCAAAAACAAAAAATCTACAAAAATCAATTATATCAGATGCAAGGTTTCAAACTATATATGTAATTACAAGAGCGTATACACTATAGTGTAAATCCTGGCCTGTGATACTTAATTTTCGCTACTGATTTTTGTCTATATGAAGAAGAAAATTTATTGAATAAGCATATATCAATTGGCCATTGAGCACAACAATACAGATCAGTACATACAATGTAATAAAATGACAGTACGGAAAAGTAACATACATGCACATAAATATATATTAGTTTTACAGTGCCATACGTTCAGACGGACAGACATACAGTCCCGGTAAAAAATCAACAACATATTCCTCTTTTCTCGGAGGACCCTAAGCTATTTTTCTCGGAGAAAGAATGCTAAATTTCTCTCTTCATTAAGACATTTCGCGTTTCGTTCAGTTCGATTTCTCGGAGAAACACCGAGAAATTTCACCGCGACCGCCGGTATTAACCGGTGAAAACAGGTAAGTCCAGATTTACCTGTTCGCGGTGTTTCTCGGAGAAATATTGTGCACGATTGTGAAAATCGATTTTACCATATTTTTAATAATTAAAGAAGTTTTAGACCTTTAACTGATCAGTGTTTATAAGTGTTTTTGTATATGGCACCTCTAACAGTTTGACACGTTTTAATAAGGCACATTAATTACTGAGCAAACATTCCACAATCTTCTTCACTGGTTTCCGTTACGGTTGGTCAGGCATTACTTGACTCTCATTTGACATACAAATTAAGAAGTACTATGTTTCATCTCAATTATGTCTTAATCCAAGTAGTTTCATTTGTTTGAGCTAGGAAACATAAAAACAATAGGCCATAAACATGTACGAGTATAATAGGTAACCATTTTGCGCATTCTTGAATTCATATTGTGATGAAATAAATGTTTTCTGGTTCTGGTTGTATGTCAAGCTATGGAAACGTGCATGTAGAATGAAATGGCATAATTTCATCACATTGTCAGCTTATGGAGCAAGCTATTTTTGTAAAATTTTATTGACCCGATTACCCTGCAGCGATCTCCTAACTCCTATATGAATATGCATTACAACATTCTCGATGATAAGGATACACAGTATTTAACTAGCACAAAGTTTTGTCGATACCTCTAAATCACTCGTTTATCAGGGGCACTGTTCGCATAAACATTTTTTTCATACCAAATTTGTGACCAAATCTTCACATAAGAATAAGGCGGATAACGAGAAAACAATTTATACACTTTTCTTTTTTTTAAGCATCTGTTTTATCTTGCTAAATGCATAAACGCAAAACCTATTGCCATGCATCCGCCATGAACATTTTGTGTTGGCGGCATGTTGTTTTTACAAGGTGCGGTCCGAAATGTCAAGTGCATAGGAAAGTGCATGATACATGGTGAAAAATGACAAGTAAAGACAATTTATCAATTACTGATAATTGATAAATTAATTGATAATTAATCGAGTAAATTAACAAACGCATTCACATGTTCATGTGCTTTAAACCCATATACATTGTACGAGGTATTGCTCAACATATTTACACACATCCCAGATAGCAAATATCATTGGGCCAACATTGCATATTGATTGGGTAATTGGCGTTTGGTTGCGGTCGCATATACATGATTGGGCCAATGTTGGTATAGTATTGCATTCACATGCAACATTTGCCGACGTTGGCCCAACTTTGGCAAACGATCTGTTACTGTAACGGGTCATGAAAGTGATTTTCTTTCACAGAAACAAGAGTGGCCCAATATTTGTTAGCCATTGTAACAAACGATGTATATACCCAGCAGGCACACAACATTCGTTGATGTTGTGTGCCTGCTGGGATGGAATAGGATTTTTTTCTATATAGTTTAGTAGTTTAGATGACATTAACGCATAATAGTTTATGTTTGAATTGACATCTATTAAGGAAAGTGTTAACTGTAGTGACCATGCATGACAAGGCTCATACAAAGAAGCCTGAGAAAATAAATAAAAACTTGTCGTGTACACTTTCCGTTGGCCGATGGTTGGCATATCATTGGCTGATTCGTATTTGATTAAATACTGACCGGTGTTAATTTGTAATCGATTAATTGTCTTTAAAATCTTATTCAATAAAGAGACTGATTAAACAGTCCGGTTTCCTCATAGTTTCAATTTATATATATCAATCATAAATAATTATTATGATTTATATGTAAATCAACATCAGTGATTTTAAAACCATTATCTTAACTAGCAGTTACTTCCTTGACCAGGCCATTTAAATTTACTGTATATCTATCTATTCGGTAAATATTAAGTAAGCAATGGGAGCAAAATTGAAGTTAACACCTTTTTCACTGTAACACGTCTTTTTATGATATTGTGGTTTATTATTTGCTTTGCTGCTCCAGCCAGAGTACAAGAGTACATAAGTTGTCATAGCAACGAGAAAGTTTCTCAGACATGTGAGAATTATCAACAGGTGTTTCGCATGAAGTTTTAGACAAGTAAGTTTTGCGTGTTAAGATACAGACACTCTGAGCTTTAGAAGGTAAGTTTTATTTATCTATTTTATTTATTTTTATTTTATTTTTTTTGCATTAATTATCAAGCTCATTTCTCCATCTTATCAAAGGCAGTAACTGTTGCGTAAATATAATTGATTTTACACAATATATTGCATTGTTTTATTTCCTTTTGCCATCATACTTCGTTGTAATAAAGAGGTATTAGTTTTAACATGTATTTCTTTAACAACTATTCCTTAAGAGCTAAAATGCACGCGTTCAAATGTTTTTTTTTTTTTTTTTTTTTTTTTTTTTTTTTGTTTTTTTTTTCAGCCACCCTTTTCAGGTGACCCATTTATTCTCCCCGTAAACATGACATGCAAGGGGTCGGGGAGGGCCATCCCCCTACATGTCTTACAATATATGATATACAATGTAGTTGATTTTTTATCTTTCACTCACACTCACTCACCATAACGTACATGTATGTAATTAACGACTTATTAATCAGTAAATCATTTATGCATATACAAGAAAACATTGGTACATTTATTTTATTGTTACAGGGAGGTTTTTTTAGTAACTTAAGAGGGAAACAATAGATAGAAATAAGGTAGATCTAGAGAAAAAAAATGTGGAAGACTGTTTTTGTTGGGAAAGCGTGACACTAAATTTGCTGTGTGTAAATGTATCTTTCTATAATGGTTTAGTCTGCATTATTCAAAAACTTATGGTAATTTTGCCATTTTGTATGAAAAAGTTCGTATGTATTTGATTGAACAGAAGCTTGTTTATATGTTTGGTATTGAAGTTTAAGTCTTTGTTTAAGAACTGTAAGACTCAGCCGACTCTTGCTGCATCTTGCATAGTATATATAATATTTAATTTCCATTAAAACCAATTTGTTAATATCATCTTCAAGTAATAATAATCCAAATAGGAATGATGTTTCATCTAAAATTATATATATGCCCTGTTGACTCAACCAAGAGATTACCTCATTTATAAATTTTTGCACATAGTCACATTCCCATAAGAGGTGTTCAATAGTTTCATCAGCTTCTGCACAAAACGTGCACTTAGGGTCGTTAGTAATTTTAATTTTATGTAAAAAAGTGTTTGTTGCTAGTATTTTGTGGTTAATTCTTGTTTGGAACCACTGAGCTACAGTGTCTTTTGTAATTTTAAATGGCTCTGCATATATTATATTCCATTCTTTTTCATCTATTTTGTACTTTTTATTCCATGCAATTTTGCCTGTTGGAGGGTCATTATGTTTACTTAATAGTTTGTACATGTTTTGTGCACCCTTTGTATTTTTTAGATATATTTGAATTGTGAGAGGTAGAATAGGATTTGTTGCACTATTTGTTATTTCCTCAAGTTTTATTTTTTTCCTCCATTCAATGATTGACTTAACCAACCCGGTATATTGTAAGAAGTTAATGGTAATATTATAAGTGATTTTAAGTTCATCATATGTGTACATGCTACCATTTTCCTTTGTAATATCATTTATAAATTTTATTCCACTTTCTAAGCATGATTTATTAAATATGATTTTGTTTCCTATCTTTATATCCTCATTATAGAAAATTGGACAAGCCAAAAATTGCTCTCTCTCTTTAGGTATTAATTTTTTGTATATTTGTATATGAGAAAGAAATACATCTATCCAAAATTTGTTTTTAATTTTAGGCAATATCTTTTCAGATATATATGCAGTACCGAAACTCAAAATATTTTGAATATTAGCATTACATTGAAGAAGTAAAATCCATTGACTGTTTTTGTCTATAATTAATTTTCTCAACCAAGTTGATTTTAAAGCAGTGATAAAAGCATTTATGTCTATCATTTTCAAACCACCATCACAATAATCTTGGCATAAAGTTGTCTTTTTAATTCTACTTGTACCTTCCCAGATGAATTCGTACAATATATCATTCATTTCTTTTATCATTTTTTCATTTGGGTTAGGCAGTGAAATAAATAGATGATTCATACTTGATAAAAGCAGAGATTTTATGACAGTGATTTTGCCAAGAGGAGTTAGGTTTCTACGTTTCCAAAAGCTTATTTTTGTTCTAATATTAGACAATTTTTCAGAGAAATTCAAATTCAATATTTTATCCAAGTCAATGTCAAAAGTGATTCCTAATAATTTAAATCTGTTTACACCCCAGTTTAATTTCCATTTTGTTTTTATTGCCTCAGTGCTATATTTTTTTGAACCTATCCAAACAACATGTGTTTCCAAGAAGTTTAAATGTTGCATAAATGAGGCTTGTTTATGTTTTGTCATGATGCTGTATTTATTCGTTTGTTTTCAGAAGACCAGTCGTCAAGAGAAAACGTTGACGTTCTCCAAAGACAAGAGTCCCAACTCGACTGTCACCATGGTGCTGCAGATCAAGAAACTGTGCCGAGTGGACATAAGCGATAGAAATACAACGTCGATAGGTTGTAATGAGCACATTCAAACAGTGATGGGCCAACAAAAAATGTAAAACCTCCGCATATTGGCCCAATGTCGAACCAATGTTATGGGCCAAAGATGGGCCGATGAGCTAACGCTAGGTTGGCCCATTCAAGATTTACAACCATGGGCCAATCGTGTGGCGTTCGATGGGCCAATGGAGGGCCAATGTATACGTGCTATCTGGGATCATGATAACATGTCCATGTAATGTATACCCCACTTTTATATGAGCCGCGTCATGAGAACGCTGGACTTATACTCATGCGATAATGAAGGCGCAGATCAACTGTGCAGTATCTGCACAGCTGATCAGCGCCTTTGTTTTCACTACTCGGCTAGTACAATCCCCCTACTTCTTTAATCTGATATTTCTGTACGCTGTGGCTTGGCTCGGCTGTACGTTTCATGTAACGTGGCTGTACGTTACATGTAACGTACAGCCGAGCCAAGCCACAGCAAACCCGTCGATGGAAAAGCATGCTCATCCACCAAGGGTGGTTTAACTGCGCTATATACCTAACACTTACTCGATTCACAAAGTCTCGAGTTTGAAATTTGCATATTTCCAAGGGAAGCTATCCCGTTACATTACTTCCCTCTCCGAGAAGACTCGCCCCGAGTCTTGGCCTGGGGACTACATGGGTAAGGCAACCCCGGTCTGGCGGTTGTCATCATCCCACCGCTGCCACCAAATGTAACGAGCGGTCGAGCCGAGCCACAGGAAACCCCGTCGATGGAAAAGCATGCTCATCCACCAAGGGTGCTTTACTGCGCTATATACCTAACACTTACTCGATTCACAAAGTCTCGAGTTTGAAATTTGCATATTTCCAAGGAAAGCTATCCCGTTACATGATCAAGATGTATAGATATGAATTTTTCACCGTATTCGATCTAATAAGTGCACTTGTTCCAAAAATCGCATATCCTGATCGTTTCCGAAAAACATGTGCAGCTCGACTAGCACACAGCTCAGCTGGCGTATGGATATCTTACATCAAATTTACACGTTAAATCGCATTAAAACTTAACCTTTATTAATGTTTCCGTAGAAGGCAGGAACGGATACACTCATTTTACACGAAAACAAATACACGACCTTATATTTTGTGTCAGTTTTAAAAATTACCGGGACCGTCTAAGTATACAAACTTTAATATGCATGTGCATGAATAGAAAAATCACTGCGCAATATGGCTGTTACTAACGTCCTTGTCCTCAGCCACGGTTATGTCGGTACGTTTTCGTCGCTTTATGGTACCGTACAAGTTTGGGATGTCCTGACGTTCGAAATGGGCTACACAACATTCGTATTTGTAAACCCTTCACTTACAAAAACTACCGAAACAGCATCCGACACGCTATGAACTGCAGATACTTGAATATGTATGTTTTGTATGTTTGATGCATCCACATTTATATCTCGATGTCGTAACACAAATGACGGCAAAATAATGGTGCATACGCAAAAGAAAAATAAAAGAAAAATACTATCATAACCGACATTGTCCCAAATTCATGTACATGTAAAGAAAAGTTTGTATATTTCAGCCACTTACTTTGATGCACTGTGTGACATATCCTATACAAAAGTATTTGTTGCACATAACATATACATGTACATTTAACCGCATTTTTTGTTTAAGATGGAGAGAAAATTTGCACTTTTAGCTTAGCAACATAGCAATTATCCTGTTATCACAATCATTGTAAATAGTATTTAACTCATATTTGACGAATGGATTTTCCCATCATTATCATTAGGGTGAGTCCACTTTCATTTTTAGGGGCGTCAGGAGTGATTTTTAAAATTTATTCAATTTTTCGATGAAAATTCTCTAAGCAAACAGAATAGCCTCAGATGGGACGCCGCGTTCTGCGGCGTCACATCTGGGGCTATTCTGTTTGCCTATGTCCCATAAAAGGGACGCCGTTAAGCTTTTTATACGTACATCGATAGATTTCTCATAACTTCATAACAGCTGTAATAAATATACTGAGAGGAACTAGAAACTTAAGTTCTTTAATTATTATACTTTGGGTTGGAACCCCGTAAGAATCGATTTGAATCCTACACTAATTCTTTTACTGACCGTCTGAAGGCGATTCTGCTGTGCCTAATCTTTTTATTCCAGGAAAGAAATTACCAGAGTTCTAAAATCGATTTTACGGAGCCCAACCACCAAACTATGGGAAGTTTGAAACTTAAGTTTCTAGTTCCTCTCAGTATAGCTGTGTTAGTTTATACGTTCTTGGTCTAACAATATAATACCCAGGGGCGGATCCAGGATTTCTGAAAAGGGGGTTTAAATGTAGAAAAGGGGGGTTCGCTTGCATAAATTTACACAAAATCTCCTGAAATTCCTCATGAAAATGAAATAATTTGGGCCAAGAGGGGGGTTCGAGCGAACCCCTTGAACCCCCTCTAAATCCGCCACTGATACCTGTTAATATACCGTTGTCTTACATGAGCATGCATTGGGCATAAAAATGAAATTCATCTTCGAGTTTATCTCAAATGCGATATTTCCTTTCGTCAAAAGGAGTAGATACAGGCATGTTCAACCTACTGGTATCCACCTTTAATCGGTCAAAACATAGATTGTGGGTACTCGTTAGAACTGCCTCGGCGAGGCGGTTCTAACGTGTACACACAAACCCTGTCAAAGTCAAAAATTTTCAGCTGAAAATTTTCCATTTTTAAAGCTCAAAAATCTCTGTTTATTGCATGGGCAAGTTTTCGTAATGGACACCCTTAACGTTGTCATTGCTGTACGAAATTTCTTTACAGAAATGATAACTAGATACGATTGAAATTTAAGATCAGCAATATTTGTTTTATAAAATAGAGCTCTAGATGATTTTTAATGTACTGGACCAACCCTGTATATACTGCTCTTTTAGACGTTGTCTTAAAACTGTCAAATATTGGTTCACATTGCCCACACTAACACCCAATTTACCCAACTAGTTTTCCCAATAGGTGGCCACTCAGTTACCTAAACTTAACTAAAAATATGAAAACTACATAAGGCACAAACAGCACAAAAAGTTTTAAGACCAAGACATAAAACAATAAGAACCACCACAGAAGTATCGCCTTGGAACGATCAGTAATATAAATTGCTGGTGGGCTTTAATCGATTTTAAAGGTACCTAACCTCACCTCTATTTTCAAAAATGTTTGCAAACAAAAGCTATGTGGAGTGACGCATTGTCATATTAACACAAATCATGTAACTATGCTTTTGCCGGTGTTTTGTCAGCGTGTTGCCAGATTACACCCATACGTGTATAAACAACCTACCCTAGCTAATTTAGAATGGAAAAGCCTGAACTATACAGTCACAATTTGAACCAAACAATGAAGGTATACTCTACAAAACCATCTAAATGTTTGGACACAAAATTACAACTCTCCCTTGTATATAAGGAAGAACTTAGTGACGTATTTCAGCATTAAGAAAGATGCATCTAAAACATATTGAAATTAAACTATATAATCGGTTTAGTATGTAAATGACGTTTTATATTACACACCAAAGCCAAGAATTGCAATCTCGCTTTAACCTTCCTAAAGGTGACGAATTTCAACGTCAAAAGGGGAGCATCTAAAAGGTAGTCAGACGTCTAGGACCAAAGACCTTTCAGACACTTGGTACTTTTCGGACCCAAGGCGGTTCGAACCAAAACATAAGCCGCTTCGGACCGATAATAATGACGGTTCGGACCCAAAATGCGATCCTATCTGATGACTCATGCAATCGAATGTAAAAACAGATCGCCAAAGGGACATTGATAAATTAAATCTAGGTTTTAACTTCAAACCCCATTTTCAATAAATGTTTTCGGCTACTGTCCTTATTACACCATATTTCAGAAACCACCACTTTCAAAATTACCATTTTTTGGAAACATTTTTAGAAAATTATGAAATTGTTGTAAAAGGTGTCACAACTATTTTGAAAATCGGTTCACTTTTAAAAAAAAATATCTGAAAATAATCTTGTATATTTTTGAGCAAGGGAGGTAATCATGAAGCCTCAAGATTGAAATTATAGCAAATCTGTGGAAAAAATCTAATAAGAAGCTCAATATACAATACTATACAACTTAAATTTAATTGCGCGCATTTTAAGCGAACAATAATAAATTTTGATTTTTTCAGGACAACAAGTTTTTAGACTTAAATGTTTTTGTGGCACTTTTAAAGACTTTTGAAATGCAAAAATGTGGCCTTATGATATTTTTCTCGCACAATATTTTTAATCTTTCAAGCAATTAATGTTTTCCTGGCTAGTTGAAACCCCGGTATAAATCATGGTTTGTAAAATTACCTAAAATTACGGGCAGCTTACTGAATCTGTTGAGCCCTCATTTTTATTCATCAGGATGTATATCGTGATTTATCTGTTTGTTCTTGATGATTCATTGACTAGTTAGGGATTCACCACGAGGACCAAAGAACTAACTAAATGTTATGAACCACTGCAGAAGCTGAGGGTGAGGTAATGGCCATGTAAAATCGATTTAAGCCCGCCAGTAATTTTATATTACTGATCGTTCTAAGGCGATATTTCTGTGGTGGTTCTTTCGTTTTATGTCTTGGTGTTTAAAATGTTGTGCTGTTTTCGCCTTATGGGCCACTGAAGAGGCTTGAGTAGCCGAAACCGCGGTATGGCCCATCCATTTTCTCATTAATATGCTAACTAATCTTGAAGGATCTCAGTTTATTTTTATTATGCATGTTTTCATATTTTAGTTAAGTTTAGGTAACTGAGTGGCCACCTAATAGCTGCCCACTCGGGTTGCAATATGTTTTTATGGTGTAAGTACCTGGTTGTTAATCTAGTTTTTCCCATCTCTGTTTTTGGAGTGGGAATCTTTTTCCGATTGCGCCTTTTCCTGATCTTTGCCTTCTTGTACCTTTTTTACAATAATATTGGTAATTTAAACCACGGCAATTTGAAAACCGTCCAGGTTTTTAGTTCAAAACCTAGGTTTAAGAACTTATTTGCACTTGGACAGCTCAACCCACGGTTTGAAAGTTGAAACTAAGGATTGAAGAATAAATCTGCCACTGAACTACAAACCGTGTGTTAAAAAACTAACGTGCAGTTGGCTTGTCATCTTGCTGCCGGTCATCTGTAAGCAATATGTCAACCATCATTCATTCAGGTAATTTAATTTCCTCCTGAAAAACAATCAACAATACTACCTCCCTTTGAACATTTTCACTGCTCCCAAAGGATCAAGCTTTTATATTTTGTTTGCTACATGTATTACTGCAGCAGGCGTTGTGCCGTGTGGCGGCCCTGAAAAGTTTCCCCGTACATCATCCATAGTGCAGATTATAGTATTTCTTTCGGTCCTTTGAGGCCAGTTAGAATATTCAGAGTAATAAAAAGTACGTTTAGAGCCATCTTCTAAACATTGTCTTAGTTATTTGACCCCGTTTAGGCATGTGTCTTTGATTTAAACTTACCTTGTGAACATTTTTGAAATTGCAGTATATTTATCTGGCTATGGTCGCCAGTTTATAAAGTGTCACTGATGAGGGTTTAGTACCCGAAATTGCACAGTATGGCCCATACTACCTCCCTTCGAACATTTTCACTGCTTCCAAAGGATCAAGCTTTATATTTTACATTTAGAATTTTATGTAGCTTTTTCCACCTTGTAACAGACCCACGGTATAATCCCTGCAAGACCGAGGACACTGTTAGCTCGCCTCGTATAACTTGTGTATGCGTTATTTGTCACCAATATCGATCACTGAGATAATGTAATAACATGCATTTGCTTTGTAACAGGTGTATATCATTTTTTCTCGCATAATGTCGTTAGAACGTAAATAACTAAAAGATTGTGAGCAAACACTATCATGTTGCTATGGTTTTCGTTTGGTCCATATTCATTCAAGAATAATATGAAAATATTTCTTAGTAAGAAATTGTGTTTAGATATACTTGTAGAAACAAATATATAACATGCCTAACAGTAATTTTACATAACCGCGATACGTCTCAACGGTAGAAGTTAGAGAATCAGTGTCATACTGGGGTATGTTTTTCATATAATAATTTTCTAATAACCATATTGCTTTGTTTTTATGCAACTTACACGTAAATCTCGGCTTGATGGGGACGATCCCCTCCCGCTCCTTGGCACCTACTATTACAAAAATTCATCCACGAAATATACAGTGGTTTTAAAAGCTGTAAAAATTGAAAGGCGGACCCCGTGGCCGAGTGGTTAAGGTCTCTGACTCAGTGCTTTTGATCATTCGATCATTTCAATGCTGTGGGTTCGCGCCTCGCACGGAGCACAATTCACATGTAGGACAAGTTCTGCTTGCGGGTGTGCCAGGTGGTTTTCCCCGGGCACTCCGATTTTCGCCCCACCTTCCGATTAATTCGTCTCGAGATGAGTGAAAAAGCTTGAAATGGACGTAAAACTGAATAAGAAAAATGAAAATTGTCATTGGAAAAAATATTGATATTTTATTATTTTTGCTCAAAACATTGGCGCTCTAACGAGTACCCATCATCTACATGAACGTTTGGGACTGAAATTAACTTGAGAAAAATGAATACGCTTGTAAACCCCAGTTTAACTAGTATATAAAAGTGTGGTATCATGGGGTATTTATTTCACGAGCATGCTTTCCTGATGGAATATTTAGAGGCATGGTACCCTTGCCATTGAACAACATTATGCATGTAGCATCACACAAGAAAACGACCGAGACATACATGTATTGGCATTGACAGTCAATACGTATATGCAGACTTATTTTATTTATTTATTTATTTATTTATTTATTTATTTATTTATTTATAATATTGATTTATTTTTTGTTTAAATTTTTTAATTTATTTACCGTTGATTACATTGGTACACACTATTGAAGCTACATGACATCTGATGATGATATATGAAATATGTTTTAAGCTTCAAGATACAATATCTTCATTCGAAAATCCATAAATGTCATCATTAATGAGTCGTCGAAAAGAAGTGAGAAGCATTAAAAAGATGATAATTAAAATAGATAACTGTACTATTTGTGAAAAGAAAATGGGAATGAAGACATAGGATTCGAGGGTCTCTCTTGGTAAGATGTAACAAGTCTGATAGACATATAAAATATTCTCGCTCACATCCACGATAAAATCGGTCCGACTGATCAATTCTGTTCGAAAACTTCAACAAAAGTAGATTTATGTGATCACTGTAAAATTAATAGATCCTATAAAAACAATGAACAACACAATAAACCTTGGTTTGACGAAGAATGTATTAGGAAATACAAGACAGCGTTAGCAAAATTCAACAAAAACAGAACATTGGTAAACAGAATATATCTAGCAAATGTTAAATCTTAATATAAATCATATGAAGCTAAGTTGAAGCGACGCTATAAAAGACAGGAAAGTAACATGCTTGACAAATTAAAACGAAAACAATCCGAAACAGTTTTACCAAATATTTCGAAGGAAACGTAGATCCGCGAAAACAAATTTGACAGTTAACGACTTTTTTCAATATTTCTAAAATTCAATGTCGGACGAGAGAGATGTTTCTCAAACATCGCGAGATAATTATGACAATAGCTGTATCTTTAGTGAGCTTGATGCAAATTTCAGTGAGTCGGGTCTTTCTCGCCAAATACATAATCTGAATAAAGACAAATCACCTGGTATAGACGGGTTGATAAATGAAATGTTTGTCAAATACGAGAATGTGTTTGTGCCGATTTTTACGAAACTTTTCAGTCATATACTATCAATAGGCGTATATCAAGAAGAATAGTGTAAAGGAATAGTTATACCAATATTTAGGAAATGGGACGCTACAGATTCTGGTAACTTCAGGCCGATTACATTAGTAAGTCATTTAACAAGTCATTTAACAAAATTGTTCACATCTGTTCTAAATAATAGATTGTTAAAATGGTGAAAATAATTCTTGCTTAACTTATGCACAATTTGGTTTTAAACCTACATGTCGCACCGTTGACGCTATATTTGTTCTTCAAGCACTTATAAAAAAGGATATTGGACAAAATTGATAGGAACTGAAAACTGCATATTGAGGGCAGCTTATGACATGGACGTCTTGTGCGGAGAATAATATACGAAACTGATTATCAGAGATCAGAGAGACTTTGATCGATATAGGCATGGCTGAAGGATGGCAACAACAGAGAATTGATAATGAAAAACTGTTCCTGTATGTTGCCAAACAGAGTTTTAAGGACTTAGCTTATCAAAAGATAGATAGGTTCATAAACGACTCAAATAAATGTATTTTCTATAAATATGTTTATAATTGCAACAGGCTTATTCAGCCATACCTTAATATTGGTGTACTTAGGAAATACAAGAACATTATTGCGAAATTTCGTTTGTCAGCACACGCTTTATATGTGGAGACGGGGCGATATGATGAGCCAGAGAGTTTGTACAAAATGTAACCTGCTCGATATGGAGTTCACTTTATCCTTAAGTGCCCCTTCTACACAGAAATTCGTAACTTGTATATAGGGTCATACTTTACTGCTAGCCCAAGTTACTCAGCACGCCAAACAAGCAAACATTATGTAATTTAGAAAAGTATTTGCCCAAAGCTAGCGAAAGGCGATTGAATCAATAGGCATAAATCAAACATACTCGTCCATATTCGACCATTTATGATATGTGTTTATTTACGCATGTTTATGTTGTTGATTATTTGACCGAATGTATTTGTATTTGTATCATGTGTATGTGTTTTGCACTCTCCAATGAGCCGTATGGCTCACGGAAATAAAGAATTGAATTGCATTGAAGTCCCTGAATCTCAGATTTGGGAGGACAGAGAATTTTTAGGTTATGCCTACAGGGTTGAATTATATTAAGCATTTAATGGAAAGAAATATACACATTTTCGTTTATAAAACCGTTTGTCAACCACCCCAACTTTGGCCTAATTGCAGTTGTTTATCAACAACACTTTTCAAACAAACAAATACTGGATTGTCTGTCGTTTAAATACTGGACAATGTCCACACATTGATTGTTTATTGTATTGTATGTAGTATGAAGCTTATTTTGAAAGAAATGTTGGATAAGTGCATACGATCTTTATTTCTAGGTTTGTTACCCCTGTCAACCAGCATGTCCATTCGTCAGTATAATTGAGCCGCCCCATGGGAAAACCAAGAATCAGCATAGGCGAAAACATAAGGCGCAGATCAGCTTACGTGTACATGTATTTAAGCAGTTTAATCAACAAATGCATATCTATGTCAGAGGTCAATCGGCACGGTCAAAGCGTTTGTAAATGTATACATAGAGATACAGTTAAGGTTCAAAAGTACATTTGCTTCCAATGTAACTTTGTGTATTGCTTCAATGCTTAGAAAAGTGAATTTCCGAACTAATTTTAAAATTGAAATAAATAGTATGTCTGACTTTCAAAATATATCATAATACATTAATACTAAAGAGCTAGACAGTTTCGTCTTTGAACGTGGCATATTTGTCAGTTAGGGAGAATCCCAACCTTATCACTAGAAATCCTTAACAAGTAAT
This sequence comes from Rugalucina vietnamica, assembly GCA_964017185.1. Lineage (NCBI taxonomy): Eukaryota > Metazoa > Mollusca > Bivalvia > Lucinida > Lucinidae > Rugalucina > Rugalucina vietnamica. The sequence goes on from OZ024882.1 coordinate 21,903,558, forward strand.
CAAGTGCTTAACATTGTTAGTGGCACTCTATTCATTTGGCCACGGCAGAAGATTTATAAATGATATGATTTTAACTTGGTAATACTTAAACAGAAATATTTACTTATAGGATCTATATATGCAGCAATCATCGGTACAAAGTAAGGATATCTTTAAGGGCAGCTCTCAGAGTGTGGCAGAAGGGTTTATGTCAGGTCAGGGGCAGGGGGAACTCATTAGTTTTGGTCGACAGTCCCGGTCTCTAAACAAAACCCAAGAAAGGGTAGCTTGAGCTCTTCAGTTGTGGCCAGTAATTTATATATGAATAACAATTACTGTTAGATCCTTTGGAAGCAGTAAAACATTCAAAGCGAAACGATGGGGCATATTGTACAATTTTGGGTAATGAATCTTCATTAGTGACCCTTTTCAAAACTGGCAGCGAAAGCCAGACATTTTACCTGCAATTTCAAGAATTTACATTTATGTAGTCTAAATCAAAGACTCATATTCCCAAAGGGGCCAAATAATCAAAATACTGTTAAGAAGATGATTCTTAACATATAATAATTTTGATATACTCCAAATATATTCACTGATCCCAAAGGATCAAAAGAAAAAATATAATCTGCACTATGGGTGATGTACGGGGAGACTTTTTAGGGCCGCCACACGGCACAACACCAAAATTCCAAAATAAAACCTGCGTGTCTGTATATGCCTAGAAAATAGATATGCAAAGACTCTTTCGGTAGACTGAGCGGAAGATTCAACGATTTGGAAAATGATACAGCATCATGTTGTGGAACATACAGAGCGTTACAAGGCATTAAAGAAGTTATGGTCACCCACTGCATCCGAACCCAACTCCAGACATCTTGACCTGTGTCTTGCCTCTGGGTACAGTTGGGTGAGGACGTGCGAGTGAGGTTAATGTTTCGTACCTCTTACTCACTATAACCCAATTTCATAGCACTTGTATACACAGCAATTTCATCACACATGCACCACATACCTACAAAAGTCTTGTGGCAATGGTCGAGTTGCGAAGCAGTAGGTGTAGGACACTGAGAGCTGTAGTTGCAGGCCTGCATGCAGGCAGCTCAGTTCTATATGGTCGTTTTCGAATCCAGATGGGTTAAGGACAAGTTCTATAATGACTTAGATGACGTTTTTACTGCAACACCCGTACGGGGTGTGAGAAGCTTATCTTTCTTCGTAACTTTAATGTCAGAGTTGGTACAGACCACCAGACATGGGAAGGAGTTATAGGTCTAGAGGGTGTTCGAAAGTACAACAGCAATGGTCTCTTGCTTCTAAGGCAGTGTGCTCAACATTATCTCCTAATCACCAACACAGTCTTCCGTCTACCCAATAGAAAGAAAACACCCTGGACATGCTGGATGCATCCCCGTTCCAAACACTGGCATCTCATAGACTATGTCATTGTGTGGAGAAGAGACAGGATATATCAGAGTGACAAAGACTATGTGTTGTGCAGACTGCTGGACAGATCATACTGTAACCAAACCTAAGAATCCGGACTGCGAGGCGACCTCAAGACAAGGAAGCTCCCGAGAGACTGGCTGTCTCATCGCTGAATCAAGACAGCATGAGACAAACTTTCTTAACGGACTGGATGCAATCAATCTCACTTTTGAGGAACAGAAGAAGACAGTTTTCCATAAACGGTTCATTCGTCAGCTGCAACTACTTTATGACATCCATCTGGCAAACATCAAGACCGGTTGGACTATAATGTTGACAAAATTCAGAGGCTTCTAGAAGAAAAGCTCAAGATTGCTCAAGGCACATCAAGATGACACTAGAAAAAAGGTACAAGTAGGCAAAGATCAGGAAAAGGCGCAATCAGAAAAAGATTCCCACTCCAAAAACCGAGGCGGGAAAAAACCAAACCAACAACCAGGCACCCACACCACGAAACATATCGCAAGCCGAACGAGCAGCCACCCTCCCAACAGGCGGCCACCCAGCCACCTTAACTTAACCAAAAACACGAAAACACACACAAGGCGCCAACAGCACAAAAAATTTTAAACACCAAGACATAAAACAAAAAGAACCACTAGAGAAGTATCGACCTGGAACGATCAGTAACACAAAGTTACTGGCGGGCTTAAACCGGTTTTACAGGCACCCAACCTCACCCTCAGCTTCCGCAGTGGTTCACAACATTCAGTTAGTCCTTCGGTCCCCGTGGTGAATCTCCAACTAGTCAATGAATCATCAAGAACAAACAAATAAATCATGATAAACATCCTGATGAATCAAAAACCAGGACTCACAGATTGAGCAAGCCGCCCGACGATGGAGATCCCCGGGCGCCGAACAACCCACTAACTCCGGAGCAAAAGAAAAACACCAGCCGGACCCCGGCGGGCCAAGCAACAGACAAGAAGCCCCGGCCCCAACCAACCAAAATGAATAGCTCCAAGTCGGGGCCACCACAGAGCCCGACGCCCGACCCACCGGCGCGCAACCAAAGAAGGCAGCACAGCTATCAACCACGACTGGGTTAAAAACTAAGCATGCAGACTGTCGCATAGCATTCAAGTCATAACCTATACGTCCGCAACGTGATATGATTTTTCCGAAAAAAAGAGAAAAATCATTTATTCCTTTAAGTTTCTTTAATTTGTAAACCAAGTCACCATAAAATTCAGGTTCCGAAAGGCCCTCACTTAAAAGTGTCTTTAACCCAACATTATATTTGGAAATCAATTCATAGTGTCTACGATAAAATTTAGAAAAGGTTTTTCGAAGTTTATGATACCGATAGCCCTGTTGGAGAAGTTTTGCCGTTAAACATTTATTTCGCGCGTTGAAGTCTGTAACATGATTGCAGACTCTAGCAAACCTAATAAGTTGCGAAATGTATACACCATAAGAAGCACGACGAGGAACGTCACCATCCAAAAAAGGAAAATTTACTATATCAAAATCAAAGTCATCGCGCTTATCATAAATTTTAGAAGAAACAAATCCATTTGCAACAGAAAGATGTAGATCTAAAAAGGGGGCTTCGGTATCTGAGATATTAGCTTTGTTCAACTGAAGTTCAGGTGGATAAATTTGATTGACCATACCTTCAAAATAAGGGTTGTCAATGTTCAAAAGGTCATCGAGGTACCTAGATGTGGAATTAAAAGCCTCGATAACATCAGCTTGATTATCATGGTTAAGAGAATCCATGAAATCTCTTTCGTAGCAGTATAAAAATAAATCAGCTACGAGAGGTGCGCAATTTGTACCCATCGGAATTCCAACAATTTGTCTGTATAACTTGGTCCCAAATCTAATATAAATATTATCAAGGAGATAGGATAAGGCGTCGCACACATTCTGACATGACCAAAGGGTATACCGACTTTGGTCAGAGGAAGTGAAAAAAGCCTTTCTGTCATTACATGCCAAATAAAGTGAACCATGATAGTTTTTTAATGCCCTTTTGAAGGTCCACTCTATCAAATCCAGAAGTTTTTCTTTAATTAGATTATGTGGTAATGTTGTATACAGAGTAGAAAAATCATATGTGGACAAGCTTGTCGCGCGGAACCCTCTACACTTCAATTTACTGAGCACCTCACCAGAATTTTTTATTGACCAAAACCAATTTTTATTTGAAGTTTCATACACTGTCTCACAGTATCTTATAACATGAGATTTGATAGCAGTAAGACAAGAAGTTAATAATTTAGAAAGTTCAGTGGTAGTACAAGAACTAGAATTTGCAATAAATCTAGCTTTGTATGGTCTTTTGTGAAGCTTAGGTAACCAATACATCGTAGGAAGTTTGCCTTGGCCTTCATTGACACAAACAGAAAACTTAACAGGTAAATCGTTTAAGTGGGCATTTACTACAGACACCTCATCAGTATCTGTCTCCAGATAAGCCCTGGTACCATCAAGCTCCTGTTTTAAGGTGTTAACGTAGTGAAGTCTACAAACGACAACAACATTGTTTGCGGCTTTATCTGCCGGAACCAAGACATACTTTCTATGAAATTCTTGGATACCCTGCTTCAAATGCCTAAATGACGATTTGGGTTTAGGAGGTAAAAGATTAGTATTTTGTGAATAAAACTTAATACGTTTATCCACGATAGTGAAGATACTTCTTTTCCATTCTTTAAGAGCATTATCCTCAACACCCTCTCGTTTACACCATCGATTACCGAAATCATTTAGAAAGCAGCCTACAACAACATTTGTAAGAGATGTAAGACAGTCCAGACCATGCACGATTTCTGGTTGAGAAAGAAAACAGAAAAAAAAATCAGTTTTTTTTTGCGGACAGAAAGGACATGAAGAAATTTCATGATGTACTGAAAATTTATGGCCCAAAGAGCTATGAAGCCACCACATTGCTCAGTGCAGATAGAAAAAGATACAAATATGCAATGATCAAGAAATGGCGAAATCAGAAAGAAATTGTCACTCCATAAACCAAGGGGTTGGACAAAAACTAAAATGACACTTAGGTACTTATACCAAGAAATCATTCCGTAAGCCGAGTGAACAACTATTCCCCAATAGGCGGCAACTCAGTTACCCGAACTGTACTAAAAATATGAAACGCACATAAGGCTCAAACAGCACACAAACTCGACTCCAAAAACACAAAACAATTAGAACCACAACATAAGTATCGCCTTGGAACGATAACAGAAGTATCGCCTTGAGAAGCACTCTTCTCACAGATAAAGATGCTCTCTTTTATTTAAAAGTGGGCAAAACACTTCAATTGTGCGCTCAATTAACGAGGATGCAATCGACAGACTTTCGCATTTAGATTTATTGTTCTGTAAGATGAATTTCCGACAGTCCTGGAAACAAGAAAAAAAAAGTTCAGCAACAGTCATCTGGCAAAGCTCCAGGTGTAGATGCAATTCCTGTCGAGGCTTACACGGCTGGGGGACTACCCATGGCAGAGAAACTGACATAGCTGTCTCACGGTAAGTGGAGGAAGGAGACTATCCCATAATTCCCAAGAATTTAAGGATGCATCCATAATTCACATATACTTGTACAAACGGAAAGGAAATCCTAAAGTCTCTGAATACCACAGAGGCATCTCTCGTCTATCAGTTGCTGGGACAAATCTGTTGAATAGCCTGAATGTTCATCTTCATCAGACCGCCAAATTATTTGTTGGTTTTCATGGAGTTGTATGCGGTGTACTGGAAGGACGAAGATCATTTATGCCTTTTATTGGGATACTTTTTGAGCTTGTTGCATCGTTATCTTAATCTAAACATTTATGTCATGAGGCATCAGCAAAACGTCTATATTACAGATATTATATCGTTTTGTTTTTTATGAAAACATCAATACTTAACGGTTGACCTGATGTATTAATTTCGTCCCAAGGAAGCTTTCAATATTTAATAGAAAAACAAATAAAAACCTCGTTAACAATATACAAATACATTGGTACATCAAACTGTATATTCCCAGGAAAATCTCGGCTACGTGTTACAGACTGCATTAACGTGATATTAATTTGTTTTTAAATGCATTTTTTGTAATTTCTGTTTCAAATGAAAGACATATTGAGGCTAACGCCGTCTGGCTGATTGAAAAGACAACTTATAACATTAAGACATTGTGACAAAAAATAAAAACAAATGTATTCTACAGTTAACGCTGATATTTGTGGCTCTTCTGAATTGGACAAATCTCAGGTAAGAAAAATGAATGTATTTTGCATTTCGTTTAACCGTCATATCAGGAAAACATGTCCATGTGATGTTTACCCTTTAAACCCCACTTTTATATAGCAAAACTGGGGTATGCAGGGGTGTACCTATTTTTCTTATTTTGACTCTAAAACATACACTGTGGGTACTCGTTAGAATCGAGGCGATTCTAACGTGTGCCCACAATTTATGTTTCTGATGACATTTTTATTTTTACAGCTGAAAAATAAATCACTGTATATTGCATGGGCAAGTTTTCGTAATGATACCGACTGAAAAGCAGGCTTAGCAACGACAGGAAGCACTATGTTTCTTTTATGCCGCGAATAGTCCTTTATTGGAGGTGGGGGTGGCTGCTTCGCCTAACCGCTTGACCGAACTCATAGCAGATAGCACCTGTATGCTTTAATTTGAGTGAAACTCAAAACTTCAGAGTGGTAGAAAGTGTCTTTCTATCTTTTTAAAGAGACATAATTTAAATTGAAAGCACATGGCGTCGCCTGGAAAATCATTGTCAAAATTGACTAGTCGTCAAACCAGCTTTCACAAAATTCCAATATTGTTTGGTTTGAGTAAAAAATATATCAATGTAGACTCTTGCCTTAAAAGCATAGAGTCTGAAGAAAATATTTCTCATAACAACTGACCAGTGCACAAAACAAGATGTTGCATCATGTCAGCCTGTTTTTCCTGCGCCAGCATAAGTTCCTAGATGACAAAATTACGCTGCAACCGATATTTTTAATCTGACCAACAATATGCCCAATTTGGTGCTGAGTCAGCCTCCGTTACCCCTGAAACATCACAGCAAGAACCTGGAGAGTTCTTAGTGACAATATCCCACACCAAACCCTACCAGGCTGTCCCAGAGTGTGCAACAGCTGGTAAACGGGAGCCCATGTCTGGTGAGTGGGTTGCCTAGTCCTTGACCACAACGTTGTTCTGACGCAGGTAACCTTCGGTGATCCTGGGACGACTTTCACCTGACATTGTCATCCTGCTACCAACAATTACACTAGTACTGAACAAAGGCTTTACAACAGGTCTGCCCACCACAGGTTGTGCACTGTACAGCTTTTAATGAGTAAATGTGTTTATGGAGATACGGTTATTGCGTGAAAAAGCTCCAGTGACAACTGATACACAAACCGAACAATTTGGCAATTTTGTGAAAAAAGTGGGAAGACCATGATTTTTCAAGCTTCCGTAAGGGTTATTGTCTCAAATAAGCACTCATTTGAAAGATAAAAAAAGACAATTTATAATAATTTGAAATTCATATTTCATGATATATACATGTAGCGGTTTTTGTGTTACTGGCTCTCAAACACATTTTCCTTAACTTTTTTATAGAGTATACATGCAACAAAACTTAGAAATGATTTTCGTCCGAGTTTGGTGTAGTTTGTGAGACTTAATTCCATGGATGTATTTAGTGTAGCGTAATCAGTATGTCTTATTTGATACCATATACATGTAACTTATCTGTGCCACGAGACGAGTAACATATCAATCATTTGCTCTCCGACACATGAAATGTTTTTTGGTTTTTTTTTTTTTTTTTTTTTTTTTTTTTTTTTTTTTTGTTTTGTTTTGTGTGTGTGTGTGTGTGTGTGTGTGTGTGTGTGTGTGTGTGCAACAATGTGGTTTTCTTAACAGATCCGACACAAATCAGTTCGTACAATCACAGAAGCAAGCTAGAAGCTTGAAATTCCGGATTAAAGAAAAAGAGGAATTGTACTATCTGTGTAGCGAAAACAGGACGCTGATCTGATGTGCGGTTACTGCACAGCTGGTCTGTGTCTTTGTTTTCGCATATGCATGTTTTTGGCTTCAAGTTCTGGTGCAGCGGCTCATATCGTGTTGTTTGATACTTCAAATTAAACGTCGACTGAGAGAGAGAGAGAGAGAGAGAGAGAGAGAGAGAGAGAGAGAGAGAGAGAGAGTTTGCTATTCGTGCGTGCTGAAATATTAATTTTGTGTGATAGTTTGTGTTTAATTACATTTAATAGATCTGGATTTATTGTGCCTTATTTATACATCTCAACATCGAACATTTACATGTAGAACATCGAAGGGTCGAGTAAAGATGTCAAAATCGCGTAGTCCGCGACGATATTCAAAGCCATAATTACCGTAAAAAATTGGCAGGTCCATGTTTTGTCGTTCAGAGCGGACTAAGGATGTCGTTCAAACACGGACAAATGTTTTCATTTGTTGGACCAAGTGAGACCTGGACAGTATGCCAACGTCATGCATTTCCCCTAAAGCTGTTTAAGAAAGCTGTAAAACATCAAGTGGCAAGACAATATTCCAGACACAGAGGTCTTGAAGAAAGCAGGATTGCAAAGCATGCATGCAGTCTCAAAGCTAGCACAGCTAATATGGACTGGTCAAGTTATAAGAATCCTGATGAGCGGCTTCCAAAGAAAGTTATCTATGGAAGGTGGCTAGAAGAAACGCTACAAAGACACCCTAAAAGCCTCTCTGAAGGATTTCGAAATACCAATGGGGTCTTAGGAACAGACTGCACAGGAGCGATCAAAGTGGCGAGGTCTCATCAACGAAGGAGCAGCTTTGTATGAAAAAAGAGAATCTGTGAAGCTGAAAGAAAGCGCGGAGAATGCAGAACAGAACAGAACAAAATCTTTTATTTCAAACTCAGGTCAACATACATTGACATATGAGAAAAAACACAATACAAAAACACTATATATGCTGAAGCATGGTCATTGCTTACTGTATGCCCTTTAAGGGCCGATTTGTGGGGTTTGTGCAAAGCCAAGACCAATGGGTCACCAGTTGATTCTATGACATTGACTTGCTCTACTTGCAACCGACAGTTTAGAGCTAGAATTATCCTAGCCAGCCATCAAAGAACACACATGAACCTTATTCAAGAACTAATAATGGTCTTTCTCATTAGTGAGGGACGAACTATCAATCATTGCATCCCACAAAAAGATCAATAATTAAATTACATTTTCTTTAATTGGGAAAAAAGAAAAATAATTAAATGGGATTTGAACCAGCGACTGCCAGGAGAATACTAAATATTATACTGGAGAGGGTTGTCGATAAATGAATATCGTATATGGGTACCATTCAGGTGTCATCAATAAACTTAAACAGAATAATTTTCTAATTTTCCCTTTTATAATGTTAATACCATGCAAAAATACGTGTGTCACTTATTATACTGTACCATTGTCTTCGGGTCAATAGTGTTTCTGTGTTGTTTTTGTTTGGTGAAAAAAAGAGTCAAAGAGTACTTTTAATGGACAAAAATAATTTTATTCATAACACAAACAATCAAAGGTTAAATTTTGAACAAATCACGGTTTTAGAATAAAGTAAGAGGTCTGTATATGTAACTGGAGTTTTGCCGGTTTTATGATTTATTTTAGCAGAATAACAGCGAGATTGTGTACATATATTAGAAATGCACCATTTGTGTGATTTCTGTTCTCCATCGACAGTGTTTGCTTTGATTTAAGATAAATAAATAAATAAATAAATAAATAAATAAGCAAAATCATTGTGTATCTCGTAAATGTGTTTCGTAATTTTCGTAATTTCTAGATCCCAGAGTGGTATTTAAAAGGCAATACTCGAAATGTGGACTTGGAAGAAAGGCTTTATTGTTCTTCTGGTTCTCATGGCAGGCATGACAGGACTTCTGTATACGACGTACAACAACAGGTAATTTCAATTTATTTGTCATCTAAAATATATAATAAATATCTAAATGAATAATCAAATAAATAATTTATAATAATTATCTGTATAAATAATCACATATAAGAAATACATAAAATAAATCATCAGGAAAACTTGTCCGTGAAATGTATACCCCCTTAAACCCCACTTTCATATAGAAAAACTGGGGTATGCGGGGGTAGACCTATTTTTCTTATTTTTGATCCAAAACATAGATTGTGGGTACTCGTTAGAACCGCCTCGCCGAGGCGGTTCTAACGAGTACCCACAATCTATGTTTTGAGCAAAAATAAGAAAAATATCAAAATTTTTCCAGTGAAATTTTTCATTTTTACAACCAAAAAATTTTCTGTATATTGCATGGGCGTGTTTTCGTAATGATCAAATAAGATAAATAATTAGATAATGAAAATGATAACAACAATCGAAAATGTTTTACGAAAACAAATCCGTGAAATGCATACCCCCTAAAACCCCACTTTTATATAGCAAAACTGGGGTATGCAGGGGTATGAATATTTTTCGTATTTTTGCTCCAAAACATAGATTGTGGGCACTCGTTAGAGATGCTTAGATTGGTCTGTTCTTTAATCATTGGCCGTATAATAAAGGTTTGGCCACCACCATATTTGATTCCCCAAAATATCATTCAAATGTCTGTTTCGCTTTGTGCTGTCTGTATTTACTTTCCACACGAGTACCCACAATTTAGCTTGTGTTTTGAAACAAACATAAGACAAATAGGTATACCCCTGTAAACTCCATTTTTGCTATATAAAAGTGGGATATGAGGGGGTGTACGTAAGAACGAAACGTTTGTGTTTTGCCGATGCAAACCACATGCATAGTCTTACCATGTCCATAACACATATGAAATATACCGAGTGAGCATGAGGAGTTACACACACACACACACACACACACACACACACACACACACACATTACATATACCCACTATCCATTCACTTGCATTGTAAAAGTGCCAAAATAGTTTCAACCGCAAAAAAGGTGACAAAATTTATCTTAGAGTTCAATTGAAACCAGATGCATATCTCCAGACAATGTCTTAAAAACCTGTTAAGTACAAAAGATCTGATAAAAACTGTAAGAGTTGTTGTGCACACAATGTAGTTGCTACCCATTACATTCACCTTCATGATCAAAAAGCAAGTGTCCGAAAAGAGACTATGTTGAAAATTGCAAAACAAATTCAAACCACATGCTCATCTTCAGACCATATACATAACACCTGCAAAAGTTTCAAAACAAGCAGGATGAAATTGTAGGAGTTCTTGTGCACATAAGGTACCCACTGATCATTACTATACATTTGCATAACTAAAATGTCTGATAAATGTCTTAAGTTGCGAAGAAAACATTCAAAACTTGAATTGATGTGTGTATACAAACCACAAGCAGACCATGTCCCTTAAACCCGTAAATCACTAAACCAAAATAATCATAGCTGATGGGACATGTCATTAATAAACGGAATTGAAACGATACGTATAGCCGGAACTAGAGCCTGAACGTTTGGCCCCATGCTAGGCTTTGTTACTCTACTATTTTGTGCCTTTGTTTCTAGGTTCGTACTGAATGAAATAATCCCAAAGATTAAACATTCAGTGGCTGTATTTGCTGCGTCCTATAATGCATCCAACGAAACGTTTATTGCTAAACTACGTAATCTGCGACTAGACATGGTGCCATCAACCCAAAACTACAAACTAAAGCTCATTGAAAAGGCGAGTTTTCATGATATTGTCTACATCACCGAGGAAGAAGCGCTGAAGGATCCACCACTTACAGATGTACGGAAGACCATTCATCTCGAAAAATCTTCGATACACCTCAAAGGCAAGTATGACCACTTGACAGCAAAACCTACAAGTATAGCGTTTGTCTATTATGATTCTCTGTTGTATACAGTATTGTCTGTCTGTCTGTCTGTCTGTCTGTCTGTCTGTATGCTTGTCGGTCTATCTGACTATGTGCCCAACGGTTTGTCTCGAAATGATATAGTGAAAATAACATTATTTTTGCGGTGAAAAAAAAATAAACATTGGACTTACATCATACAGTTTAAGATTATGTGTTTAAGTGAACATTCCAATAATGGCAAAGCGTTTTGACGACGTGTACGTAAAACGTAACATGAACAAGTTATAATTGTTGACGTCGGTGTAAGCCCTTGCAAATGGTGAATTCAAAGTAAGCATCTTTCGTTGTAATGCTGATACAGAAAAAAAAGAAATGATATTTAAGGTTAACATGCCGGTACTTGCAGCAATAGAAACATTATTACTCTCAGGGCGAAGTATAATTTCATAGGAAAAGAAGCTTTCTACATATTTTGTTCAAAATTTAGATCGATTTATCGATATATTTGTATTATAAAATCATTATTCACATTCGGCTATGGACAGCACTTTAAAAACAGGCATTGACAAATCACATTCTATATATTTCGATATTCATATTTAATGTTCTCGATAGAGATAAATAGCTTTTCTATCCGACAAAAGCAACCCGACACCTACTTTTGTAGGTAAAATTTGAGAAAGCAAAGGTATAATGAAATACAGCTTTATACAATATTTAATGTAAATCATTTCTACACCGTTTCATTAAAATTACTTTGTCAATTAATCCCTTTCTGTAACGCGCCTACAAATAAAACAATACCCACTACGCTGAGACATCGACCAGTTTATTTTGAATTAAAAAGTTTATTGTGTTGACCCTTGATATGCTGAAGATCTTCTTATTCCTTTTAGATAAAACATGTTACAAAATGGCAAAATAAACAGAGAATTTGCTCCCAGACTGGCTCGATATTTTTATTCAGTTTAACGTCCATTTCAGGCGGCCCCCGTGGCCGAGCGGTTAAGAGCGCTGTCTCTTAATCACTCGATCATCTCACCTATGTGTCTGGTGCGGGTTCGAGCCATTTCAAGATTATTTTAGCTTATATTATACGGTCCAATAAGTAGGTGGGGCGTAAAACGGGAGAACCCCGAGAACGGAAACACCTGGTACACTCGCAAGCAGGTACGGCTCAAACCCACACATTACGAAAACTTGCCCATGCAATATACAGAGATTTTTTAGCTTTAAAAATTGAAAATTTTCAACTGAAATTTTTTGTTATTTTTGTTATTTTTGCTCAAAACATAGATTGTGGGTACACGAGTACCCACAATCTATGTTTTGGAGCAAAAATAGGTATACCCCTGCAAACCCCAGTTTTACTATATAAAAGTGGGGTTTAAGGGGGGTATTAATTGCATGGACATGTTATCCTGATGGGTACGGCTCGAACCCAGCGGGCACATGACGTCAAAATGACGTCATATCAACGTCGATGCGACGTTATGACGTCGCATCGACGTCATTCTGACGTCATGTGCCTGCTGGTAACCCACATCAGACACAGCGGTGAAATGATCGAATGGTTAAGGGCGGTTATGCAATATCAGCGCTCTTACATGTACCATTTTGCCACGGGGCCGTCCTCAAGATGATAACCAAAGATATTATCCAAAAGGAAAATGGTAAAAGCGGGTCTGATCACCCAGCCGAACCAATTACATCCTGAAAGAACGTCGAATAACAACTGGATGACACATTGATTAATAATGCTCTCGCAGCCCGACATTTAATTCATATGAACAGAAGGGGCGGCAAAGAGAATTTTAAACGAAATTACGACGACGAAGTATGCGATTAACATTCACTTAACAGGTAAAAATAAAACTGAGATCCTTTAAGATGAGATTTTATTTTTGCAACGCATCCATAGAGCCAGGACTTTGCTTGAGCAAATTATGCTTAAAATACAACTTGCAATAGTATACAGGTATAGTTTGCAGTAGGTGTGTTTAAAGACAAAAACGAAGTTGAACGGCCATATCTATGGTCAGAGCCGCTCAAAGAATAAAACCAGAGGACCAATGGTCCTATAAACGCTCACCTGAGATCTGTGACTTAAGTTGACCTTGCCATAAAATGGGTCAAGGTCATCTCAGGGTCATGATTTATATAAACTTTATAAAGCTTTATTGCCTGTCAGATGCTTCATGCCAAGTTTCAAAATCATAGGCCTTCTGGTTCTGGAGAAAAAGATTTTTAAAGGTTTTTGCTATTTATAGCCATGGCAGCCATCTTGGTCATGTGACCTTGACCATTTATCCAGACTTTTATTCGCTCTTCCTAAGAATGCTCCATATAAAGTGTGGCTTTGATTGGCCAAGCGGTTTCAGAGAAGATGTTTGAATATTATGGTCATACACATGTATATAGCCCCGGGGCAGGGGCAGACAACCATCTGGGCCCCAAATTATTTTCATAAACATGAATATTCTGTCCAGTTGCTCATTCCTAGCAAGTTTTTTGCCATTAAATGACATTTTCCTATTTTTTCCCTTTCAAATGCATGGGCGGCCTAAGTTGACCTTGCTGTAAAAAAGGTCAAGGTCATCCCATGGTCATGATTTATACAAACTTTGTAGAGCTCCATTGTCTGATGCTTCATGCAAAGTCTCAAAATCATAGGCCTTCTGGTTCTGGAGGAGAAGATTTTTAAAGGTTTTTGCTATTTACAGCCATGGCGGCCATCTTGGTCATGTGACCTTGACCATTTATATAAACTTTCATTCACTCTTCCTAAGGATGCTCCACATAAAGTTTGGCTTTGATTGGCCAAGCGGTTTCAGAGAAGAAGATGTTTGAATATTATGGTCATTTACATGTATATAGCCCCGGGGCATGGGCAGACAACCCTCTGGGTCCCAAAATATTTTCATAAACATGAATATTCTGTCCAATTGCTCATTTCTAGCAAGTCTTCTGCCATTAATTGACATTTTCCTATTTTTTTCCCATTCAAACGCATGGGCGGCCTAAGTTGACTTTGCCGTAAAAAAGGTCATGGTCATCCCAGGGTCATGATTTATATAAACTTTGTAGTCTCTAGAGCTCCAGTCACTGATGCTTCACACCAAGTTTCAAAATTATTGGCCTTCTGGTTCTGGAGAAGAAGATTTTTAAAGGTTTTTTTCTATTTATAGCCATGCCGGTCATCTTGGTCATGTGACCTTGACCATTTAAATTAATATATAAACTTTCTTTCCCCCTTCACAATGATGCTCCATATAAAGTTTGGCTTCGATTAGCCAAGCGGTTTCAGGGGAGAAGATGTTTCATTATTATGGAAATATACATGTATATAGCCCCGGGGCAGGGGCAGACAACCCCCCAGGGGCTAAAATTTTCCATTAACATTAATCTTCTGTCCATTTGCCTATTCCCAGTAAGTTTTACCCATTAAATAGCATTTTACCATTTTTTCCCATTCAAATGCATTGGCGACCTAAGTTGACCTTGCCGTAAAATAGGTCAAGGTCATCCTAGGGTCATGATTTATATAAACTATAATGGACCCGTGTCCCCGATGCTACATACCAAGTTTCGTGGAAATCGGCCCACTGGTTCTGGAGAAGAAGATTTTAAAGGTTTTTGCTATTTATAGCCATGGCGGCCATCTTGGTCATGTGACCTGGACCATTTATATAAACTTTCGTTCCCCCTTCCTAAGGATGCTCCACATGAAGTTTGGCTTTGATTGACCAAGCGGTTTCAGAGGAGAATATCTTTGAAATTGTGAACGACGGACGACGGACGGACGCCGGAGCATGGGTATACTATCAGCTCACCTGTGAGCCTTCGGCTCATGTGAGCTAAAAAGGCGGCCCCATGGCCGAGCGGTTAAGAGCGCTGTTTCTTAATCACTCGATCATCTCACCGCTGTGTCTGGTGTGTGTTCGAGCCCCGCTCGTTCTGCTTGCGGGTGTGTCAGTTGTTTTTTCTCGGGGTTCTCCCTACTGATTGGCCCGTCTCATATGAGCTGAAATAATCTTGAAAGGGACGTAAAACTGAATTTAAAAAAAAAATGATAAAAAAAATCAATCGAAAATTCAATCGCTCCTGACAAAGAATACATTTGTATATAACATCAAACTGTGCCGGGTTTCTTTTGTCTAACAGTATATAAAATGTGCTAGTGAGTGTTGACCGAACATCGATATGTCATTTTGTAAAAAGGTACAAGTAGGCAATGATCAGGAAAAGGTGCAATCAGAAAGAAATTCCTACTTCAAAAACCGAGGTGGAGAAAAACTAAATTGACAATTAGGTACTTATACTTAGAAAACATATCGTAAGCCGACTGAGTAGCTATTTTCCAATAGGCGGCCAATCAATTACCCGAACTTAACTAAAACATACGAGAGGTTCAAACAGCACAAACATTCTTCTCCAAAACATAAAACAAATAGCACCACAACAGAAGTATCTCCTTGGAACGGTCAGTAATATAAAATTACTGGGGTCGTGGCAAAGGTCAGTTTGGTTCCGTGTTCCGCTAACTAAACAATTAAAACGGGACAAAGTTGGTCACGGGGAAATAGCAATTAGGCAATGGTACAAAGAGAGCATACCGTAAGCTAATTGAGCAGCTTTTCCTTCAATGAGACCACTCAGTTGCCAGAACTATCTTTAAATCTGCGGTTTTGTGCGTCTCCTAAGCTACATGTATATAATTATACATATATATTACAAAATATATAAATCGCCATTTTCTTAAAATTGTATGCCTTAGGAAACCGACGTATGTACAACACTGGTGAACATATAGCAGTACAGATTACACTACGAGATAGAAACGGAATGACACGAACCAGAGGTGGAGATGAGCTTCGAATCAGGATGTTTAACACCAAACAGAAAGCGTATATCAATGGCCACGTGACTGATCATAACAATGGTTCCTATACAGCTACATTGCCTGCCATCTGGGCTGGTAACCAGACAATTTCTGTTTGGCTGGCCTACTCCAGAGAGTTTATAAGGGCTATATATTACATACGACAACAGGTACTTTTCATACATTTATATAGATAAACAAGTATAAGCTTTAACAAAAAGCTTGGTCTACGCTTCGCATATATAAACTAGAATGTCAAAGAATCTCACCGTACTCCCATTTCATCGTGGTGCATTTGACTGAAAAGAAATGAAACGCTGTGCGGTGAAAGCATTCATACCTGACAATCGACCGTCACGATACTGGCGGTTCATTTCATTCCGTTGTGGCTTGGATAGAATGTAATTGGCTACACGGCAGGTGGGGCGCGGTCAAAGCTTTCATACCTGACCATATAGCGTCACAATACCATCGGTTCATTTCATTCCGTTGTTGCTTAGTTAGAATGCAATCATGCACCAGTTCCATGAATTTGCCCCATTTTGGTACCTACTGCACCGTTGGTACAAATGTTACCAACCAAAGGGAAGTTTGGGGGTGTTTACACGGTCCTTGGCGAAACGACCCGGAATCCTACTAACACGATGGTCAAGCCACTAGACTCAAACGTGCAGTTGCAGTTGTAGAGAGGGGTATGAGTTGTCTTGTAAGTAGGTCAATCTCAAACCTTAGAGTAGTCTACGCGCTGGCGCGTAGACAATAATCAACATTATAAGCATTGTTTAAGAATTAATTTTATGAAGATGTAAATTACACTGCTCCATTCAACGTAAAGAAAACAGCATTTGCACGTAACAAAGTGCAAGAAAGCCATATGAATTTCTTATAGAAATTAAGAACATAAATTATGCCTATCTTAATAATAACTTCTCAAATCAGTTTAACAAAAAGACCTTGTGGCGGGCAGATTAAAGACTAGTTATGGCGTCTTGCTATCAGGGAGGAAGAGTTGTGGTTGAAGTCACTAATGTAGTCCATGTTTCATCTCAGAAATACTTTAGTATGAAAAACAAAACAAATAATTTGCCAAACATTCGCCTTGTAGATAAAACATCGACGACATGGCCCAGTCTGGGCTTCGTCAAAACTTCTAATACAATTCTGCAACTCGTCCTCCATAATGTTTGCTAATTCTAATTTTTAAGAACTGTTTCATTTGCAAATTTGGTTGGTTCCTTCTTGTCTTGACTGCATGATTTGGTATGGAATGCACCAATTCCCGGTCATTGTTCACTTTTTGCTGGTTTCAATTAATCATAAATTCCCATTTGCTCAAAAGTCATTGCTGTAAATGGATAATTTTCTCCAATACAAATATCATTATGTCAACATTGTGATGATGTCCCATGACTATTGTTCGTTTTGAAATAGAGTGAGTAATAAACATTCTAAAGGTGGCGATAATGGCAATGAGATGCATTATTAACTTTGCTTTAATTGTCAGATAGAGATTATCATATGACAATTTTCATATCGTACCTCGTATCAACCCGAAAATCCCGTATCAGCCCGAGACTCTCGTATCAGCCCGAGGGCCGAAGGTCCGAGGGCTGATGCGAGAGTCGAGGGCTGATGCGGGATTCGAGGGTTGATACGTGGGTACGATATGAAAATTGTCATATCGTAATCTTTTTATCATATATTTTAATCCATGACCATTTTTCCCTCTCTTTGTTTTATTTATTTTATTTCTATTTTATTTTATTTTATTTTATTTTATTTATTTATTTTGACATACCGCCAAAGCATGCAATAGAGCGCATATTATTTCCACATTAGCACAAATCGAAAATTCGTCTCGACATGACAAAATACTGTTGCCTGTGACATAAAACCACACTCCAAACAAATCTAAAATGCCTGCGGTACACTACCTAATGAACTCAATACAATAGGAGCCGAGTGCTCCGAATATAATTGTATTAGCCAATCATTTGGTGATACGGCTTTTTTCTCCCTAGGGATGATATGGATCACGTGGGTATGTGAGCTAATCATTTGGTGATATGGCTTTTTCTCCCAAGGGAGTGATATGGGTTTTATCAATTTTTGAACGGATACGGCTTTCGAGATACTGTGCCGCGATACGTGAACGTAACTCTTGTCTGTATTGCATATGCAAAAAGAACATATTTTGTAGTAAAAAAATAATAAATTCTTTTATGACTATTACCATGTAGATAAATGCCCATCAGTATTTATTCACGGGGGTTTTAAGAATCACTTTGCTACATAGCTGTCGCTTTTGCGGTATATCTGTCTTACCCGTTCTGAAACATCGATAACAACAGTATCCATTATTTTCCAGACTCCAGGTACAAGGGGGATAGATGCAGTTTTCAAGAAAGGAAATCAGAAGGAGGCCACGTTTTGCCACGCCCACATAAAATGGCTACAAAACCTGACATACCCGGAAATATGTAACTTAACACTTGACAATGGCGGAATGTCATGGTATTGCGGGAGACCTAAAAATAGATTGCTGTCGTGCCGCGATTGGTCATTTACGGCGTACAGTTCTCCGCTTCCAGTGCTACCGCTAACTAAAGCCGAGAAAGAAATTTTTAAGTATGTACGAGCCAAAAAAGTATAAGTCCCATCATTTTTCGTATAAGTGTGGCATATAGCGAATGTTATATTTCTGTACTTAGTCGTGTGCACGTTAATACATCTTCAATACGATATTCAATATTTTACCAATTTTAAAATGTTACATTTTGCATGTTGCCTAATGCCTTAGCCCGTGCATCCGGTGCTACAAGCCTGGTACATGTACATTATGGCTCGGATCTTACAGTAACCCTTTCACAAAATATTAACACTTATTACCAAAACATACGGACCAGGTATGAATTGAAGGTGCTAAAATATAGCGATAAACATCTCATCGTATTTAAGAATCAACACGTCGCACGTATACATGAGTTCGATATTATGATTATGCTGGTTCCTAGAGACTGTTTGTGTTTTATGTTTGTAAAAATGTATATTCACAAAGACTGATATATGATGCTGTGAGAAAACCAACAATTTGGGTTCCGACTAGGTCCGACACAGACTTGTCTGTACAGTCACTGAAGATGGTTACAGGCTTCAACTTCAACATGAGGGTAGAGAAAACAAAGGCGCTGATCAGCTTCGCAGTTACTGCGAAGCTGATCTGCTTCTTGTTTTCGCCTATGCATATTGTTGGTTTTCTAATGCGGCGGCTCATATACCATTCTATTGCAGGCCAAAATGGGAGATGTTTCCAGAGTTTACGACAGAAATCAAAGGTACGCTTGTTATGAACCACAAATGGAAAAGTTATGTCGGTCAAGGATTTCCGACACAAACCAGCCTGCATACATGTATTCAAATGTTGGGGCGTGTCTTGGCATGTCAGATCGAGAAAAGATGGGAATTAGACGAGACATTATGTATGCATCAGAATTCCTTCTTCGTTTTCCGTAGGCAAAAAGGACAGTTCAATTTGCGGGACATGTACAATGCTTATTTGCATAAATTGCGGTTTGACAGTTTTTCATGTTTGAATGAACGTTATTGTCAAACACATGACCTCCAATTTTACTTGCTTAAACTGCCTGTTGCACATCTGTTCAATAGAACATGTTGTGAACCCGATGAATAGATCTTTAATGTTAGTTCGTCATTTCAGGCTTAGCGTTTTGCAAAATCGTGACACGTTTCCTTTGCTGTCACTCGTTATTTTTTTATTATTATTTTAGGTAATAATCTACGCGAAAGAAATGATCTACCGCCATGCCACTCCTATCCAAGACAACTGCTTTGGAATCAAGCCCAACCCACAGGTTATTTTTATGATAACGAGTGGCACCTTCTCCACTGCCAGCAACCAAACAGATCCGTTTATAGACCGTGTTTACACGGGAAACATCTCATGATATCCGGAGATTCAACTTCACGGCAGTGGTTCTCTTTTCTGATGAAATACTTGGAATGCAAACTAACAACGGAACGGTGGACAACAGAAAAATGGCACCGGAAATCTAAATGCTTCGTTAAATCAATGAACCTAACCATTGAATGGATACCTCATGCTCAGCCGTTCATGCCCGGCGATAGTTGGGATATGCATAAATACGCAGTAAACTGCTTAGCCAAAGATATAGGCGAAATCGGCGATAAACAAAATGTCATCTTTGTGATACATATGTACATGCATTTTACAGCAACTCATCACTCAATATATCAAGACCGAATGCAGTACATCAGTAATAGTGTTCGGAATATACTGAAGAAAAATAATAACGTAACTTTTATGATTAAGGGACCTCATACGTATAAAATTCCTGATGATCGCGGAAACAGACTGAACGACTATTTTGGATACGTTTATAAGGACATTATGTTCAAAGCGTTCAAAGGGATACATGACAAAATTGTATTTATGGATCAAGCAGCTTTATCCACGGCAAAAGGTTTAGTGAAGAATCACCCTCCCGAGGATGTCGTTAAAGAGGCAGTGTTTCAAATGTTTGATTATATTTGTAAGTAACTCACTAGGCAATGAGCAACTTCGAGGATTTTTGATCCAGGTGAATGAAGAACATAGAATTAAATGAAAGTGCCATATGTTTTTATACTAATAAAATTCTTCAAGATATATTTAATACCTCCATAAGTCATGTCTGTTAAATGACTTTCTCCATGAAAAGAACTATTTTCGACGTTTCCGATAGTCATCTAGTAAACATTTCCGTGTAATTTATACCCCTGTTTATTTATTAAAACTAAAGTGTGAAAGGGCATGCATTATGTTTCTTTTTAATCGATGACATAGATTTAGGCAGTTCTAACGGACGCCCACAATCTATGTTGTGAGCAAAAATTAAAACAATATCAAAACTTTTCAACTGAAAAATTCATTTTTTTTACATCTCTAAAATTCTCTGCACATTGCATGGACATGTTTCGTAAGGTACAGATGTTTTCCAAAGACTTCCCAACAGTACAACAGCGCATAGATCGTCAATTCAGCTAAACAAGTCGACAAACAGTCGTAATAGATACACAGTGCAACAATTAGACAAAATCTATTTAAGTCCAAATTAAAATACACAGCAAGCCCCTGGGAGCTTCGTCTTGTTTTATCATCCCTTTATGTGTTTTGTTTAATAATATTTATGTTGATCGCGTATTATTTTCCTCAAGTGTAACATTATTGACACGTATACACTTGGCAAAAATGCCAACCCACCATTTTTAAAAATTGAATAACTTTTGTTTCGTTTAAGATTTTGCTTTTAAATTTTGCATACTCTTCCTTGACGAGCATTTACACATTTTGACGAGATTATTTCAAATAAATTCTATCACGTGACCACGTCATAAGAATATCATGCAAAAAAGGTCGTTCTGTCGGTCTGTGAGTCCTGGATTTTGATTCATCGGGATGTTTATCGTGATTTATTTGTTTGTTCTTGACGATTCAATGACTAGATTCACCATGAGGGCCGAAGAACTAACTAAGTGTTATGAACCACTTTATGTAAAAAGGTACAAGCAGGCAAAGATCAGGAAAAGGCGCAATCAGAAAAAGATTCCCACTCCAAAAACCGAGGTGGGAAAAAACCAAACTAACAATCAGGTACTTATACCATGAAACATATCGTAAGCCGAATGAGCAGCTATTTTCCCAATAGGTGGCCACTCAGTTACCTTAACTAAAACACACATAAGGCACCAACAGCACAAAAAATTTAAACACGAAGACATAAAACAAAAAGAACCACCACAGAAGTATCGCCTTGGAACGATCAGTAACACAAAGTTATTGGCGGGCTTAAACGGGTTTTACATGGCCATAACCTCACCCTCAGCTTCCGGTTTAAGCCCGACAGTAACTTTGTGATACTGATCGTTCCAAGGCGATACTTCTGTGGTGGTTTTTTTTTGTTTCATGTCTTGGTATTTTAAATTTTTGTGTTGTTGGCGCCTTATGTATGTTTTCATATTTTTAGTTAAGTTTAGGTAACTGTGTGGCCACCTATTGGGAAAATATCTGCTCATCCGGCTTACGATATGTTTTCATGGTATAAGTACCTGATTGTTAGTTTGGAATTGTTTTTCCCACCTCGGTTTTTGGAGTGGGAATCTTTTTCTGATTGCGCCTTTCCCTGATCTTTGCCTACTGGTACCTTTTTTCTGCGCGTGCTGTTCGTTGTGATTGTCTTTATGGAATTAGAAAAGTTGTTGTTCGTCGAATAGAAGTCGAAAAAATAATTCGCCTCTCTATCGACAAAATCGCTAGTACGGCCGGCTTTGTAGAGAGGGTAGCTCGTTTAGCGTAAATACGTTTGAAATACGTTTAAAATCAATGGAACATTGGTATTTTTCATTTGCCTTTTTACTCTAACAAGTCGCATCGTATCATACTACATCTTGTTTTGGCGTCAATCGATTGGTCTTATGTTTATATTTTCCGTCATTTTTACATCTGTCTGTTGTCCCCAGACGTTGCCGCACGTTACAAACATTCGCATGCAAGTGGCAAACGTTTTGTTTAAAATCTGCGTTGATTATAAAATTGCGATTTTCACCGGCCTATCAATTTTATTGTTTTTACTTTAGCATCTTCCGATTATTCGAATAAAGGGTAGGGTTACCAAATGTTCGAATTTTTCGACAGAAATCACCGATTGCAATACAGATTCAGCATTCCGTTTGAAAATGATTATATTCAGCATATAGAGAATTTGAAGAATTTCAGTTCTTTCGTTTTTGAAATATTCAACAAAATTTTTCTAGGTGCGTTGGGAAAGGTGCGTTGGGAATTTGGTTAAGTATATATACAGAATTACAGTATGTTAAGATATGATTGATATGCAGCCTGTCTGGATGTATGAGATATTGTACTATTACAACAACATATCACAGATTTGCACGATGTAAATTAAATAAAAACATAAGAATTATCCAGATTCATAAAAATGAAAATGCGTTTATAAAGCAGCGTCTTCAGATAAGTATTTATGTTTTCAACTTTGTTATTTATTTAGTTCCCGGGGGGGGGGGGGGGGGGCACTCCCTGGTAAGCAGTGTACCGATGCGTGATCAAAAAAACGATGAGAAAGGGTACTTTTTTTCAAGAAGAGCAGTGCGCAGCGCTGACATCATTTAGGGTAGGCAAAATGTCGTTTTTGTGGAAAAAGGGTATGTTTTTTACAATTCTGCTAAAACGCTGTGAAAAGGGGTGGACCGAGGCGTCCTTGGCCGATATGTTTTGGGCCGAAATGACTAAAATGTCTAAAACCTAAGGGATAAGATATGATTTTCCCTTTCTGTTCAACAATGTGTGTTGCTTCAATAGAAATTATTGTTTCTGCTAATTGAGTAGTTCATACAAATAAAAATGGTTTGTATTAAATCTTGTCTTTTGTACCCTGCTCTCCATAATGCTTGCTATATGTAAGTGCTTGGTATTTATCTACTATATCAAGATTTATTTCAAGTATGTATAGAAGCCTAGTGGTGTAGTGGGAAAGCTGCTTGCCTTGTAAACCAGGGGTCAATTCCAGGCTTCTCTAGTTTTTCGTACAAGACTTAAACTAATTTCCTATCGCCATTACCTTAGCTGTTTAGTGGGACAAAACACAAAATTAACCAACCAACCATTATTTCATATATATGTGTGTCAATTTTCTGTGTACATTTGAACAAATTCAGATGCTGAGGGCAAAGCTTGAAAGCCCTGAAACAATTTAAACCCCCAATACTTTATTACTGACAGTTCCAAGGCGATACTTCCTCTGTGGTTAGTCTGTTTCTCGTTTCAGTGATGACAATTTCTTTTGTATGTGCATTTTAAGGTTTACCATCTTTTCTTATTGTACCTGTATGTTGCCTATTTGTAACTTTAGCTATTTCATGTGTTGATTGCATGACCAAATGTTTGTTTATGATCATATCAGTTCCACATTTTTAAGCATTTTAACCCAACAGAGCCAAAGTCTCAAAGGTGATCTTATAGGATAGGCAGGTACCTGGCATCCATCTTCCGTTACTGTAGTCTGTCTATATTTTAAAATTACTTCTCTGAAGCCATCAGGCAGATTGTTTGCATATTACACATATAGCATCTTCACGTGGTTATAAAAGAATTATTGCATTCCAGTGTATTAGTTGACTACAGTGGAAAGGGGTACTTTTTCACGGGACACAGTGGAAAGGGTCACATTTTAAAGCAAACACAGTGAAAAGGGGGGTCAAATTTTAAATGTCGATCACACTGTTTAGGGTATGTTCAACAATCCTTTGATCACGCATCGGTACACTGCTTACCAGGGAGTGCCCCCCCCCCCACCCCCCCCACCCCGGGATTTAGTTTAAGCATAGTTTATTCATGTGTTATAAACAAGTGCGTGCATTGTGAACATGAAAGGAGGTTGGCACAAAAACTTTCAGTTAATTTAATTCCCCGTAAATGTTATTCATTTCGTTGCATGTATTGTAGTTTTATGAATCGTCGCATCTTTCTATAATTACAATGAGTTTATGTACAGGTGCGTTCAGTTGTTAATATACACCTTCAATATTCAGAAATAAATTGATATTTCTTCAGTCTTGTTTTTGAACAATCGTCACTGGTAAGAAATGGGCAACTGGGTGAATTTGTTTATATATGTTAAGCATGAGTATAAATATTTACTCTGTATATAAAACTTCCAGATCTTGTGATGTTGTATGCCTAAATGATTACATAACATATGAATCCAAAATTGTAACAAAAATTTCGCTGATATTCGAGATTCAAAGATTCCACAAGGAACCATGGTCAATGATTTGTAATTATATTTGTAAATTGTGAGAGAATAACCATTTTTGTACTGAGGCTGAAAATTCGGTGTCTTTATGAGCACTTTTTACAACGTTACACCCTGATTTTCATTCATTGTATTTTTTAGAACTTCATGGTAAAGCGGTTGTTACAATATAAAATTTAGCATATCGATGTTATTTTGCAAGAAAACTAACATTCTACCAGGACGGTTTTACGAACAAAGCTTGCTAGTGGGTCCCTTAATGAGGTAAGCATGTCTTAAAGCACTGTGGAGTCACCCTATGGCTTTGTATTCTGCCAAAACATGGGTTGGCATTTCATCAAACAATTTCATGATTTGTTCTTCCGCACCGAATACCATAGTGGGCTAAAATGTTTGTTACGCAATGACATACATCTCTTCGTGATATTCCAAACCTCTTCTATAGTGTTTAAGTCTTGGAAATTAACATGCCAATAAAGCATGCAAAAAAATAGTATTTATGCAAGGCAATGCTCTTTGTATTAATCCTAAATCCGAAAAACACATTATTGATATTACAGGAATGTCTGCCGTTGTCTGATATTAGAGGAATGTCTGTCGTTGTATGTCCTGGTGACTCCCTTGACTTAAAGCCTATACAAGAGGACTGGAATATCATGAAGACAAGCTGTGAGAAATAGCCTAACAATACAAGCTTCTCTGTTAAAGACCCAGTCCACTATGGTATTCTGTGTCGAGAAAACAAACCATGAATTGTATGATGAAATGCCAACCCATGTTTTCGCACAATACAAATCCATGGGTGGCTCCACAGTGCTTTAAGACATGCTTACTTCATGCAGGAACCCACTAGCAAGCATTGTTCGTAAAATCTCCCAGGTAGAATGTTAGTTTTCTTGCAAAATAATATAAACATGCTTAATTTTATATTGTAACAACCGCTTTACCATGAAGTTCTAAAAAATACAATGAAAGAAAATCAGGGTGTAACTTTGTAAATAGTGCTCAAAAAGACACCAGTTTCAGCCTTAGTACAAAAATGATTATTCTTTCATAATTTACAAATCAAATTACAAATTGTTAACCATGGTTCCTTGTGGAATCTTTGAAACTCGAATATCAGCGATTTTTTTTGTTAAAAGTTTGGCTCCATATGATAACAAGATCTGTAAGTTTATATACAGAGTAAATATTTATACTCATACTTAACATATAAACAAATTCATCCAATTGCCCATTTCTTGCCAGTGACGATTGTTCAAAACAAGAAGAGTTATCACTTTATTTCTGAATATTAAAGGGGTATATTAATAACTGAACGCACCTATAGTTTGGGTAGTAGTGAAAATCAAGCACATGTACCGTCGGGAGACAAATCATGGCAAATTCCTCTCTGTTACAACGAGTTTATGTGGTTTGGGCAACAGTGAAAACCAAGTACCATCGGGCGACAGATCAGGCTGTACACCTGGTGGTAACGCCCAGGTAAACCGCTGAATAAGACACGCAAATATCAGGTGGAGCTCGGGTTTTGCCACTGTTTCCCCGAGGCACACACGTCTTCCCGCAGAAAACGGGAGCCAGTTCTCAGGTTTGGGTCCCAGCTTTCCGTTCTCGTCAAGGAATCTCTCTGGTATAAAGTCGCTGACTCTTTCCCATTTGGATGGATCGTGATGTAGTGCCCAGTAGTTCACTAGTATCACAGTATCTTTTGGAATGTCGTAAGGACCTGGAATTATATTTCAGGGCCCAGTTGTTGGAAATTAACGACTTCGTTAGTTAGCGATTTGTTAAAATTTCAAGTTGAGGTCTTAACGATGACGTTAAGGTAACAAAGTTTTGAATAACTGGGCCCAGATATGTTTTTTTTTTTTGTTGTTGTTGTTTTGGTGATGATTTTGTAACTTCCTAATAAACATCTACACTTATTTCGGGACGATTCTATTTGGACTTTTATACGAAGTTTTTGAGCCCGGATTCATGCAGAAAAGCAACAAATGCTTATTTCCTGGACAATCAAAATGGGCCGAGTCATGAGAAATCCAACATTGTGGTTTCAGAAAAAGTCCGACACGAAACTGAGCTGTACAAGCACGGAAGATGGCTAGAGGCTGGAAATTTCGGATTTAGAAAGGAGAGAAACTGTACTATCCATGTAGTGAAAACAAAGGCGCTGATCGCAGTTATTTCGAATCTGATCTGCGCCTTCGTTTTCGCATATGCAATATGTTTGTTTTCTCATGACGCGACTCAAATATGAACTAGGACTAATACTTTGTTTTAACATTATGTGCAATTACCAACGCTTGCAGAAATGCCCACGTCTGCCGTCATAAAATAGTGTTTGTAACTTTGTTAATGCAGATTCGACCTTTTTAACGTGGCATCGAGTCGAACTTGATATCGGAAACAAATAAGCAATCATTTACAGAACTTAATATATATAAATAAATCATAAACGTAAGCTGATTTGGAAGCAGTGAAAACGTTCTAAGAGATAGATATGGACAATATTGCGCAATTTGGGGTACTGAACCATCATCAGTGACCCTTAATAAACCGCGATAGCCAGATAAATACTAAAATTTCAATTTTTGCCAAATGAGGGCATTGTTGTGAACTTTTAAAATCTTTGGCGAGTAGTACTACTTTACCATACACGAAACAATAAATGAGTTGCCTCATGAGAAAACCAACAATCTGCATATGCGAAAACAAGGGCGCAGATCAGCTTCGCGGTAACCGCGAAGCTGATCAGCGCCTTTGTTTTCGCTACACAGATAGTACAATTCCTCTACTTTCTAAATCCAAAATTTCCAGTCTCTAGCTATCTTCTGTGATAGTACAGCCTGGTTTGTGTCCGACCTGTTCAGAAACCACATTGTTGGTTTTCCCACGAGGCGGCTCAAATGAAAATTTTACCTATATTTGTATCACAACTAGACTGATGTAGAGCCCCTGTAGGAATGACGCTGGATAACCTCATGCTTTCATGTAACACCGCCTCCGTGTAGGACAATTGTGGCCTGTGGATCATCGAGGGTAGCTGATCACCTGTAAAATACATCATCAAATAAACACCTTACACCCAACATTTATATGCTTAGTGTCAACGAAAAGTTACTTAGTTCATTTACATAGTAACAAATGGTAACCTTCCGTTAATTCCGAAAAGACACAGTGTCTCACCCATTTTTGCTACTAAAAAGGATGCTCATCACTGCCAAATAGATTATACTACAGTTTCCTTGACATGGTGAGTGATCCTCGATATAGATCTGCCTATACATAAATTAAACTGAGGTAATTTGTTTGTTTGATTGAGTTGTGATTTAGCGTCGCAGTATATGGTCATGTACAGACGTTGCCTCCATTTAAGGGGACTTATGAAACAACCAAAATTAGGTTGTCATCCAAACAGTGATTCAAATATAACCACCCAACAACTCAGCCAAATACGGCTTATATGTATGGATGGTTTGACTTGAAACACTTTACCTGGGCAGGCTCAGACCTGAGCGGTTAACCAGTAATCAGATGGTCAGTCATAAGCGTTGAAGCTTTGCCTGGAGGCACAAGCGTCCTATCTATTTCTCTAGGCCCCAATCGAAGTAAGATTTTTATTTCATTATGATGTGCTTACCACAAACCCGGTCTATCTCGGCTTTAACCTTGTCTTGTATCTCAGGATAGGCGGCCATGTGAAGCAAGATGTACCTGAGAGTATATCTAGATGTATCAATACCTCCTGAAATACAATTTATTGTTGGTCTACTTCATGTTTGTTTCACATTACGAAAACTTATTCATAGAATATTCAGAGATTTTATTCAGTAGCAAAAATTGAAAATTTAATTGAAACAAATTTGATATTTTAACATTTTTGCTCAAAACATTGATTGTGGGTACACGTTAGAACCGCCTCTAACGTGTTCCCACAGTCTATGTTTTGGGTCAAAAATAAGAAAAATAGGTTTACCCCTCCAAACCTCAGTATTGCTATATCAAAGTGTTGTTTAATGGGGTTTATCATATATTTACTACAAAATATGTGCTTTTTGCATATGCGATACAGACAAGAGTTACGTTCACGTATCGCGGCACAGTATCTCGAAAGCCGTATCCGTTCAAAAATTGATAAAACCCATATCACTCCCTTGGGAGAAAAAGCCATATCACCAAATGATTGGCTCACATACCCACGTGACCCATATCATCCCTAGGGAGAAAAAGCCGTATCACCAAACATTTGGCTAATAAAATTATATTCGGAGCACTCGGCTCTTATTGTATTGAGTTTCATTGGTAGTGTACCGCAGGCATTTTAGATTTGTTTGGATTGTGGTTTCATGTCACAGGCAACAGTATTTTGTCATGTCGAGACGAATTTTCGATTTGTGCTAATTTGGCTCTACTGCACGCTTTGGCGGTATGTCAAAATAAATAAATAAAATAAATAAAATAAGATAAAATAAAATAAAAAAAAATAAATAAATAAAACAAAGAAAGGGAAAAAATGGTCATGAATTAAAATATATGATAAAAAGATTACGATATGACAATTTTCATATCGTACCCACGTATCAACCCTCGAATCCCGTATCAGCCCGAGGCTCTCGTATCAGCCCGAGGGCCGAAGGCGAGAGTCGAGGGCTGATACGGGATTCGAGGGTTGATACGAGGTACGATATGAAAATTGTCATATGATAATCTCTATATACATTTCACGGACATGTTTTTCTGATTAATTAACATCTAATATGTGTCGTTGGCTTATCTGAACGACTGGAAAACCCTTGACAAAACTAACGATACCAGATCCTGTTTAAAAAGGGCAACCGGCTAAATGAACCATTTGTGACAAATACACTCGTCAATTGTTACCCTTTGGGTGAGCTCCCTAGATCTTAAGAGTCATCATGATTAATTTCAAATATTATTTCATTTTCATTATCAAACAGAATAGCTTCAGACTGTACGTCGCGTTCTGCGGCGTAACATCCAGGACGCAGTTGTTCAAAGCATCGTTAGCTTAACGATATCGTTAAGACATAAATTTGTTAAGCAAATATCAGCTAAAGTAACAAATACACTGTTAATTTTTGTTGAAAAAATGTTAGAATCCTTTGCAAAGATTTCTCACATTTTTCAACAAAGAATAACAGTGTATTTGTAATATTAATGTTTGAAATTTTAACGAAACGTTAACTAACGATGTCGTTAGTTTTGAACAACTGGGCCCTGGACTTCATTCTTTGCCTATGCCCCAAGGTTAATATGTGTTATGATGAGGGACTAGCTATTTGGGCCCATATTTATGTATGTGAGGTAAAATGTCCTTATACATTGTATATCTATATATACATTTAATGACATAATCCAAAAAGAAGAAAAAAGCATACCCATGTACAACATTTTCTGAACGAAGGTGCATGCACATGCAGTACCTTAACGACAAAAATACAAAACACTTAGCAATAAATAGTTAGGACAACCCAGATGAGTAGAAAACATCCCATTGTCAGTACAACTCCATTCGTGAAATACAGATTAGTTCAATACTGATGAAGAGCAAAGTAAGAATAGAAAGGATAGAGATAAATACCAGCGTTTAAGTCATGGCCAAATGAGTGTTGTTCTAAAAATCGTCGTGTGCGGTATGCAGCTTACAATAGCATCAGGATAACATAGCCGTGAAATGAATACCCCCTTGCACCTCGCTTTGTTATAGTAAAACTGAGGAGCGCAAGTGCATCTGTATAGATTGATGAAAATATGATTAGGGTATACTCGTTAGAACTACCGGTGATAATTCTAACGTGTACCCACAATCTATGTTTTAGAACAAGGTATGAAAACTTATTTTTCTGGTACACTCAAATTTTGCCGATGAAAGGGGTCTTGTTATCTTTATGTATTACAGAGTAAAGGTAACGTAACTAATGGCCACGCACAAGTACCAAAGCCCCACCAAAATCAGGTGGGAAACAAGCAAATTGACTACCAGGTGCTGAAACAAAAAGAACATATCGAAAGCAGAGTGAGTAGCTGTTTCTCTAATGGATGCCACATTGTTACCTACCAAAGAAGAGGTCTAGTAGTGTCTGTACAATGTGAGTATCTGTGAGTTACCTACCAAAGATGAGGTCTAACAGTGTCTGTACAATGTGAGTATCTGTGAGTTACCTACCAAAGAAGAGGTCTAGCAGTGTCTGTACAATGTGAGTATCTGTGAGTTACCTACCAAAGAAGAGGTCTAGTAGTGTCTGTACAATGTGAGTATCTGTGAGTTACCTACCAAAGAAGAGGTCTAGTAGTGTCTGTACATTGTGAGCATCTGTGAGTTACATACCAAAGAAGAGGTCTAACAGTGTCTGTACAATGTGAGTATCTGTGAGTTACCTACTAAAGAAGAGGCCTAGCAGTGTCTGTACAATGTGAGTATCTGTGAGTTACCTACCAAAGAAGAGGTCTAGCAATGTCTGTACAATGTGAGTATCTGTGAGTTACCTACCACACAAGAGGTCTAGCAGTGTCTATACAATGTGAGTATCTGTGAGTTACTTCCCAAAGAAGAGGTCTAGCAGTATCTGTGCAATGTGAGTATCTGTGAGTTACCTACCAAAGAAGAGGTCTAGTAGTGTCTGTACATTGTGAGCATCTGTGAGTTACCTACCAAAGAAGCGGTCTAACAGTGTCTGTACAATGTGAGTATCTGTGAGTTACCTACTAAAGAAGAGGCCTAGCAGTGTCTGTACAATGTGAGTATCTGTGAGTTACCTACCAAAGAAGAGGTCTAGCAATGTCTGTACAATGTGAGTATATGTGAGTTACCTACCACACAAGAGGTCTAGCAGTGTCTATACAATGTGAGTATCTGTGAGTTACTTCCCAAAGAAGAGTTCTAGCAGTATCTGTGCAATGTGAGTATCTGTGAGTTACCTACCTAAGAAGAGGTCTAGCAGTGTCTGTGCAATGTGAGTATCTGTGAGTAAGAGGTCTAGCAGTGTCTGTACAATGTGAGTATCTGTGAGTTACTTCCCAAAGAAGAGGTCTAGCAGTGTCTGTACAATGTATCTGTGAGTTACCTACCAAAGAAGAGGTCTAGCAATGCCTGTTCAATGTGAGTATGTGTGAGTTAATTACCAAAGAAGAGGTCTAGCATTGTCTGTACAATGTGAGTATCTGTGAGTTAATTACCAAAGAAGATGTTTAGCATTGTCTGAACAATGTGAGTATCTGTGAGTTAATTACCAAAGAAGTCTAGCATTGTCTGTACAATGTGAGTATCTGTGAGTTAATTACCAAAGAAGAGGTCTAGCAGTGTCTGTACAATATGAGTATCTGTGAGTTTTTCAACATCATCTTCATTCGGATCTTCTTCCACCTCTTTTCGCGCCAAAATTAGGGTATCTGTGAAGTCTCTGATATTACCTTAAAATGAAATATTCAAGATATAAATATGCAGAATGTTAATTTATACACAAAAAGTTAATGATGTGACAAGTTAAATAAAGTACCGAGTAGCAAAACATAAAGCGAGTCGAGACGAGGTGGTTCAACGAGGACTGAAACTGACTTTGATATGGCAGAACAGAAATCGACAGGTTCATACAATAACTTCCAAAATCGGAAGTAATGTTTAAAATACTGTTATAATTCCATCCATTGCTTGCTATTGAAATATTAGACTGCACCGCTGATATCCACTTGCATTGGATTTAAGGTCATGAAAGCTCCAAATTTGTCATACTAGAAAAGCAGCAAAAAGTACAGCAATTATTTTAAAATCTTTTGCATTAATAAAACCGATCTTTGTATTGGAGCCAACGCTTTGTTCTCAGTCAAATGGCTATGAAACTATCTTCTGTGGATCAGCAGTTAATAATGAATCACACCGCTCTTGCTTGCTCAATGAAACGACATTCCTTCATTGACATATAGACATATTCACTGATGATCATAATAAAGCATTAACTACCTCTTTCGAACGTTTTCACGTGTTCGTCGTACTTGACCTGCAGGAATTTGATAAGTATCTGGTCTATTCCATGCTTTAACTTCTTCATTTTGCCCGACTCCCAAACATACTGCAGCCACGGCATTACATCCTCCGGTATAACCCCCTTGGACAAGTCAGACATGATACCATCGTAGGTAGTGAGTAGATTCACAATTTCTGGGTCGTTATATTCTGTTCTGTAAACATCAGGATAGCATGACTGTGAAATCTATACACCATATACGCCACTTTTATAGTAATGACAGTAGGATGTACAGAGGTATACATTGTTATTTTATGAATCGAAAACTGTAGACTGTGGATACTCGTTTACCGCCTCGTTGATGCGGTTATAACGCGTACGAACAATCTATGCTTTGAGCATATCTAAAATATCCCTGTATATTGCATGGGCGTTTTTTTTAGCTCACCTCAGCCGAAGGCTCACATGTGAGCTTATAGTATACCCATGCTCCGTCGTCCGTCGTCGTCGTTGTCGTCCTTGTTGTCCACACTTTTCAAACATCTTCTCCTCTGAAACCGCTTGGCCAATCAAAGCCAAACTTCATGTGGAGCATCCTTAGGAAGGGGGAACGAAAGTTTGTATAAATGGTCCAGGTCACATGACCAAGATGGCCGTCATGGCTATAAATAGCAAAAACCTTTAAAAATCTTCTCCAGAACCTATTTTACGGCAAGGTCAGCATAGGTCGCCCATGCATTTGAATGGGGAAAATTGTTAAAATATGATTTGAAGGGCAAAACTTGCAGGAAATGGGCAAATGGACAGAATATTTATGTTTATGAAAGAATTTTGTCCAAAGGGGGTTGCCTGCCCCTGTCCCGGGGCTATATACATGTATATGACCATAATATTAAAACATCTTCTCCTCTGAAACCGCTTGGCCAATCAAAGCCAAACTTTATGTGGATGACCTTGACCTATTTTTCGGCAAGGTCAACTTAGGTTGCCCATGCATTTGAATGGGGAAAATTGTTAAAATGTCATTTGAAGGGCAGAACTTGCAATAAATTGGCAAATGGACTTAATTTTTATGATTTGAAAAAGAAATTGACTCCAGGGTTTGCTCTGGCCCTGCCCTGGGGTTATATACATGTATATTACCATTCTAGTCAACTAAGTTTATTGGTATATATATCAGGTCTCAGGTGAGCGTTTACAGGACCACTGGTCCTCTGGTTTCTTAATGTTTCATTTTGTCCGACTCTCATACATACTGTAGCCACGGCATTACGTCTTCGAGTATAAAACCTTAAGACTAGTCAGACATTATTCCATCATAAGTAGTGAGTATCATTATATTCTTTTCTGTGATTCTACGAATCGCTCAGTGACTATGATCATTTCATATATTATGATAACCTGATTTATAATATTTCTTATAATATAATATTTTGTTATAAACGTAAAGTCTAGGTTTTTAAGCAACCCTAACTTCCAGCGGCAAGCAAAGAAGTTTGATTTCTGAGAGTGGCATACGACTCAGATTGGATCAGTTTGGTGATTGACTTTTTTTTTCTGTCGAATGCCTTTTCGAAGAAAAGTGGAGGGGCATACACATAGTTTTCGTCTTTTTCGTACGTCCGTATGTCCGTCCTTTCGCACCCATATAGAAGTTTGTACATTGTGTGCGCAACTGTTACACCTCCAACAGTTTTATTCCGATTCATTTGAAACTTTACAGATGTCTTGACCATGCTTTGAAGATGTGCATGTGGTTTGATATAATAATCAGATTAATTTTTCATCACTTTTTTGGCAATCTGAACTCCATATTGATAATAAAAGAAAACGGGAAGTTGGTACCTTGTGTGCGCAACACCTCTTACAATCTTTTGAAATTTTATAGATGCCTTCACCATGTCTTCACCGTGGTTTATAAATGTGCAAGTGTTTTGATTATAATCCTCAGATCATTTTTTTCGCAGTTTGAACTCAGTCGTATTTTCGAGTATTTTTGACAAAGAAAGTGAATGGACAGTGAAGGGACCGATTCGTTTGAAACTGTACATGTGTTATTGCCATGGTCTGGTTTGGATATGCTACAGTTAGATCAATTTGTTTCATTTTTGACAACTGCACTTACATTTTGAGGCAAATGAAAGTGAATGGGTATTGGGTATTTTGTGTGGGCAACTCCTCCTTCAGTTTAATGCCGAGTCTTTGATGCTATGGACATAGTCTGAAGATATGCATGTGATTTGGATATACATAATTCTCAGATTACCTTTGTGTAGCTAAACAATCTGTTTTTGTTTGATTATTACTCCCATCAATCAATTTCTGATTATTCTTGGGAGGTGTACATTGTACACTCCGGTGTGTTTGCAGGATGAGCCTACATGCATGAGGATAGAACCTGTATAGGGATCTTTAACCGGCACAAGAGATGACTGTCCCTGCACAGGGGGCCTCCAGTTAACGTCCCGATCCGAAGGGTGGCGCACAGTATCATGTCATTCCTGCAAATGATGCGAAGGGAAGCGTGTTCGGACCAAAACAGTTTCCTCGCCGTCGGCGGGGATCGAACCCAGGACCTCTAGCACAAGAAGCCAGTGCGCTAACTACTCGGCTACCTCGCTTTTGACGGCGGGGGACATAAATTCTCTGAATTTGCTTGTCATTTTATATCAGATATCAGATATTTGAGCCGCCTCGTGGTAAAACCAACAATGTGGTTTCCAACCAGGTCCGACATAAACTGACCTGTACATGTGTACAGTCACAGAAAAGAGCTAGAATCTTGAAATTTCGGATTTAAGTAGAAGATGAACTGTACTATCCGTGTAGCGAAAACAAAGGCGCTGATCAGCTTTTTTGATCTGCGTCTTTGTTTTCGCATATGCAGATTGTTGGTTTTCCCATAATGCGGCTCATCTATTGAAGCAATAAGCCAAAGGCCCATGAGCATATAAACATACATCTACAATAACAAACATGTAGGATAGCAAGCTATCAAGGGAGGGGTGTTATGATAAAATTTTCCAACTGACATCAGATCCCTAGCTATACAACTGTCAATTTGTGTTTCAACTCTTTCGATTTACAAAAAAATAATTTTGATATATTATTTAGATAAGGAGTCAGTGATATAACACCATTTTTCTAATTTTGAATGCCTTTTCTATGAACAAACTTATCTTTTTCTGTCGATTAATTATGTTTTCAGACATGCATTGTTCTACAAATTTTGGCATACAGTACAGAACAGATATACAGATAAATAACAAATATGCAAAACTCCTTGCAAAGCAAACACTGCACATGGTACCACTTACTTTCCGCCAAACAGCAGTCCGTTGAGGATATGACACACAATAAAGTTGATGTACATTTCAGGGTCAAATGGCTTCTTTTCTTTTTTCATCTCAGAAAATATGACAGTGACGGCATCGTGAACTCTCTCCTGCAGAGCCTCTCCTTGCATATAGTGGCTGAAAGAAATGGAAAATCTTTAACCCATATTTGACGAATTGATTCTCCCATCATTATCAATGGGACGTGTCCACTTTCATTTTTAGGGGTTTTAGGAGTGATTTTTTTTATCTCATTTTCCTATGAAATTTCTCTGTACAAACAGAATAGCCCCAGATGGGGCGCCGCGTTCTGCACAAAAAGGACGCCAGGTTTATACGAGTTAAAATTGTACAACAGAATTAAATTTGGAATATACTACAAAATAGCAACATGGCCTTTGTTAAAGGAAGCACATCAACTTGTGGTACTTACTAATAGCAAGTTTCATTTTTCAAGTTGGTCTTTTTCTATGCTTTATAAGCATGCATTTTTACATTATATATATAATGACGCCGGTCATTATAATCCTTCATTAACCTTACCGTAATGCCTTTGCTGCTATCTTTCTGTGAACTCTCCAGGATGGACCGTAATCAGCAAATGCAATGTCTTTCCCGCCTTGAGAGAAAAGCTCGACTGAAATGGGCATAAAATTATATAGGTCCAATGGCGCGTATTGAATAGACGACAGATCACAGTCGAACAGAAGAAAATCCGTAAACAGACCTAAAGTACCAGATTTGATTTTCTGTAACGCGTGATCTGTATGTAATTCGTTGTGCAAATGCAAGAGAGCAATATAATATATATTTTCTATTATTAATTAATGGAAATATATATATGAAGGCCTAACTTTGACCCACAGTATAAGCTGAAATTTTATATTCAGCATTACGAAAATTTGCCCATGCCTTATATTTTTGTACCTTAAAAAAAAAAGATGAAAATTTCATTGGAAAAATTTTGACTCAAATTTTAATTCAACTTGAACACTGATGGTGTGTACACGTAAAAACCGCCTCGCCGAGACGGTTCTAATGAGTATCCACAGTTCATGTTTTGGAACAAAAATAAGTAAAAATAGGTATACCACTGAATACCCATTACTATAAAATTGGGATTTAAGGGGGCATACATTTCATGGACATGTTTTCCTGATGATAGTAACTCACTTGACGTTGTTCTGAATTTGTTTGAGAAATCTGTTCCTTTCTTTACCAGCGCCTCCATTGCTGGCTCAATGGCATTGATTGTTACAACTAGCATAGGACCTGGGTGACATACAATAGTGTGCAATTTATTAGTCATATCTTTAACACAGACAAAAAAAAGCAAAGACCACCGGGAAAGGGCTGTGACTTTATGTTAGTAGAACTTACAAGTGACCTAACGCTATTGCTTGTACATTTTAAAGCAATAAAACTGATTAAAAAAGTTGCCCGATTCATCATAGATGTATATAGTTAAATAACGTAATTACTTACTTACTATATACCTGTAGTTGCACAGTACACGTTCACCAGACTGTTATATTGGAAAATACTCAAACTGTGGAAGGTGGCAAAATTACAAATCGACAAACTCGTAAGATGTGATGACTATTTTCACGTACCTAGATATATAGACATCACTGGTCCATGTTTCTTCGATAGTTCAAATAACTCCTCATGAAGCATGTCGGACTTGAACTCTGAATAAATAAATTTAAATCTAATTATCTAATTATTGTAACATTTTTTGTGATGTTTTGTACTTTGTTTTCTGCTTGGTATATCTGGTGTGGAATTTTAAATTTGATTGTACATTGAATCTTTGTGCCTTCTATTCTTACTTTATTGAATAAATTTTCATGAGTGTGTGCCAATTCGCGCAGTCTGAACGCTCGTAGCACTCTAGCCTGCTCTGCTCTCAAAACATACTAGGTAGTTTGGTATGCCAATACGAAGCTACATTGTGCCATCCAATAATTCTCTTTTTTTAATGAAAATGTTTGCTCATTGCGTTTAGCATATTAAGATGAAAAAAAACAGTTCCATACATTTGGAGTCAGAACAGACTTGGAAAGATTACAAATGGACGACAATGTGCTCCGGATTTTGATAAGTTTTTGTCTCCCATTTATGATTTCATCATTTTGAGCATAATATTATTTTTTTGTACGGAGTCAT
Organism: Rugalucina vietnamica; assembly: GCA_964017185.1. Taxonomy (NCBI): domain Eukaryota; kingdom Metazoa; phylum Mollusca; class Bivalvia; order Lucinida; family Lucinidae; genus Rugalucina; species Rugalucina vietnamica. The sequence continues at coordinate 21,942,077 of OZ024882.1, forward strand.
ATTCTCTTATGTCTAACGCAAACTTTAAAAGTTGCGTCGGAAACCATAAACCAACACACTTTTTAAAAAGAAAATAAAAACCCATTTACTTACGCATTATATTCCCAACCAGCGGCCATGGGAATGGCCCGGGTGGTAGCTTATACCTTCGTGCCCGGAGAATCCAGCACACTACTATGGCTGTCACCACACCCACTAACACTGACTTCAGGGTCAGTAAATTCAAAATTAGGTCCAGCATCGCTCTGTCTTAGGTTGTTCCACCTGGTCACCTGGGTCAAATATATAGTACTCCCTTAAATTTAAGTATTGAATGATGACCTTATTTAAAGGTAAAAGAAGGCAGTGATTTGGAAATGACGCAATCAGAAAGAAATTTCCACTCCACCAGAGGTGGGAAACCACAACATAAAACATGTTGTTTAACACCACAACATAAAGCAGTTAGAGCTTGCGGAAGTACCAGGTGGTTTTTCTCGGGGTTCTCCCGTTTTCGCTCACCCACTGATTGGCCCGTCCCATATGAGCTGAAATAATCTTGAAAGGGACGTAAATCTGAATTTAAAAAAAAAAAAAAAAAAAAAAAAAAAAAAAAAAAAAGTTGGAACCACAACAAATATGTATATGTTTTGGAAAAGTTTATACTTAATTTTAACACGTTTTATGTTTAAGTATAAACACACTTATTCAGACCTAACAGCCTTAAATCCTGGTGATTTCAACAAAAGAAACTGAGACAGAATACTTATTTTAAGCTAAAACAGAATACTAATTTTAAGGTAAATACAATATAATTTATTATGCTTTCTGCAATAGTTGCTTTCTAAGCTCTTAGAATGGTTTATTGCTATAGCATTTACCTTGCTATATAACAAAATGAGTCGCCGCATTGGAAAACCAACAATCTGCATAGGCGAAAACAAAGGCGCAGATCAGATTCGCAGTCACTGCGAAGCTGATCAGCGCCTTTGTTTTCGCTACACGGATAGGATAGGACAATTCCTTTACTATCAAAAATTTCCAGCCTCTAGCTATCTTCTGTGACTGTACAGCCCAGTTTGTGTCGGACCTGACCGGAACTCCAAATTGTTGCTTTTCTCACGCACAGGCTCAAATCATAAATACTCACGACTAAAACTGTAGATGTGCGTGTACGCAAGAATGCAGCAACGTCCACAATCCCGAACAACATTGCGATATCAGCAAACATGCAAATAAAAATCACACCATATTCATGATACTGAGATAGTGTATACAACGACATGTATACGACTATATGCAGAAAACGGTGTGTAACATGTGTAAACCTATAGCATATGTAAATCTATAGCATATTTAAACCTATAATATCAGATAAGTACATTATACCTACAATGTTTTAGCTTTCACTGGATGATGAAAAGCATTAGGCTGTTAGCCCGAAGGGCTGCCCGGGGACATTTAAGCACCGAATGGTTTTTCATCATTCAGCTTGTTCACTTAAAGCTAAAATCTGAATTCCAATACTTATATTTGAACGCCAGTGCTACAAAATGGACCTTCTTATGTTACTAGTATGAAACTTTCAAAAGCGGAAAAAAAATCATGAAATTTATTATATGGCAAGTGATGAAATATAGAGAAATATGTATTAAATATAACCAATATTCTTGCATAGATATCTATGCGCATAGCTGTTTGAAGCCGTTTTCGATTGGTCGAAAGCCGTATTCAAACAGCAAAACCCATGTTCAAATCATGAAATTCACGTGCCGTTTGAACATGGGTTTTGGTCGACGTCATTGGTCAATGCGACGTGACGTCATGTGTTTTGTAGAAACAAAATGGCCGACGTTGAAGAAGCTCAGCGGTTTTCGGTGAGTTTTTACGTTGTTTATGTTATTTTCATGAGATTTTAAGTGGATAAGAGTGAAAATGCAAGAATAGCGATCAACCATGGTTTGTTTCAGTGTTCAAACATTCGCTGGATCACTTGGAAGGTGTTTGAACACGCGGCCTGCGGCCTTGTGTTCAAACACCTTCCTCGTGATCCATCAAATGTTTGAACACTGAAAACCATGGTTGATCCCTATATTTGAAAAAGTTATATTTTCGCATGTGAAAATATAAAAAAGTTATATTTTCACATGTGAAAGTATAAGATTTGGGAATACGCAAATTACGATTCCACCGTTTCATTTCTAATTTATACATAACTAAATTTTATAATCTATGCTATTGTTGACGCAATGAACGTTCACACACAATAGCAATGTAATGACGTGAGGTAATGACGTCATTTAAGATTTTGACGTCATATGCTTTAGCGCGCAATGTTACAATGACTACATGCAATATAATAAAAAGAAAATTCAAGTTTTTGTCGTGAATATGAGTTTTATTTCATCTCGTGAAGTGAAAAATTATATATTTCATTCGTGCCTTCGGCACTCATGAAATATAAAAAATCTTCACTTCACTCAATGAAATATTCAAACTCATATTCACTCCAAAAACTTGAATATCCTCTATATATGTTTAAGAAATAAATAAAAGTAAAATCAAGTTCCTTTAAGATCAGTGAAAACGTTAATGAGATAGGGGATGGGTCATACTGCGGTTTCGGCTACTCAAGCCTCATCGGTGACACTATAAATCTGGCAACATGGAACCAGATTTTTCAAATGTCAGTTGTGTAGTCATTACATTGACGGGCAAATCTAAAGAGAGCTTAACTATTAAAAATTGTTCAGATGTATGTATCGAAACTGATCATAATGTTCTGATTTTTCAGAATATCCTCACTGATCTTATTATTATATATAAAAGGATCAAATGGAAACTATAATCTGCACTACGCGGGTTCGGCTACTCAAGCCTGTAACACTTTATTTGGAATCTTTAAACACTGGGTTACCAAATACATGAGTTTTAAAGCAAATTAGTTTTCAATATTTGGAGTTATCTGTTTAAGCATGAAATTCCTGTTTAATCTCAGTCATGTGACTTATCATGTGATCAGGAAATAGATTATCAGCCAGGCAATAGAAGTTTCTATTTTGACTGTTTACATTTTTGTTACCTTATAGCATTGCAGTAATGTGACTTATCATGACCAGGCCATAGAAAATGCTATTGCCAATAGTGCACTATCAAAATTGTCTAACCGATCAATTTTCCTCAAAATTAAAAATAATCTGAAAATTCAAATTCTGTTAACACCTCTAAATAGGCAGACACTTCATCGACTAAGGGCAGTGAAAACTTTAACAAAAGTGTCCACATATCACGCAAGGTGTTCCGCTGAATATCGATACACCATTTTTAAAAATCGCTGCAAATTATTTTGTGAGGTACGACATTTTGAATCTCCACTTTCCATCCTTCAAATATTTTCATTTCTAACAATAAACTTATATTGAACATGTTCATGCAAAATTTGAATTTCCTTGGCATTACTTTCATCGCTATTGAACGTGAAAAATTACCCCACCACCTAATGCAAATTTTTGTCATTTTTGAAAATGGTACTTGTGTTTGGCAAGGACCCCTGTTGCATGTTTCTGAATTATGTTTTGTGGCCACCCTTATGGACGCATAAGAGTATTCAATGAAGCAAATAGAATTTACATATCGCTCTTTAGTTCGGAGAAAATCAATAAAAACCTTGGTGGCCGGTTAGAACTTTTGACTAGTATATTACATGGTATTAACAGAATAGTTTACAGTTATTTCATGCTTCAGCAGGCAATTAATAGTGCAAAGGACTTTCCCTGAGATGCAGGAACCGATTTGGCAGGCTATTGGCTTCACCTCGGGCAATAGCGTATGAAAACGTTACCGGCACCGAGGGGAAAAATGGTTTGCACTGTTGCCTGTTTAAGCTTGAAATAACTGTGTTCATATTTTAGTTAAGTTTGGGTAACCGAGTGGCCGATTATTGGAAAAACAGCTTCTCACTAGGCTAACAATATGTTTTCTTAGTATAAGTACCCAATTGTTTATTTATTTTTCCCGACCACGGTTTGGAGTGGGAATTTCTTTCCGATTGAGCCATTTCCTGATCATTGCCTACTTTACCTTTATATATCAGAGTTTTGTTTTTGTGTATGTGCCGTGTGGCGTCCCTTAAGGTCTCCCCTACATCCATTTAATGCTCTTATTTTTCCAATCTTCAGGGATTGCTTGCAATCAGTTTGCATTTTCCTCTGGTGTTTTTCTTTTGCTCCAGATTTTCAGTGATGTCGTTAGGCGCCCAGGGCTCTCCATCGCCGGGCAGCTGATTGTATCTTTGAGTCCTTGTTTTTGATTCATCATAGACGTTTTCATGATTTATTTGTTTGTACTTCCCAGCGGGCACATGACGTCAGAATGACGTCATATCAACGTCGATGCGACGTCATGACGTCGCATCGACGTCGATCTGACGTCATTCTGACGTCATGTGCCTGCTGGGTTGATGATTCATTGACGAGTTAGAGATTCACCACGAGAACCGAACAACTAACTAAATGTTATGAACGATTGTAGAATGCAATATGAGGTTAGGATCCTGTAAAACTAGTTAAAGCCCGCCAGTAATTTTATATTTACTGATCGTTCCAAGGCGACACTTCTGTGATGGTTCTTATTGTTTTATGTTTATGGGGTTGAATTTTTGTGCTGTTTGCACCTTATGTTCGTTTTCATATTTCATTAAGTTAGGGATACTGTGAATTTTGGTATTGTTCGCACCTTATGTACGTTTTCATATTTTAGTTATAAGTTTCTATTGCCTGGTACTATTTCATGGTATTAACAAGAGCTACTGGAATAGAAGAAAAAACGTAACAAATAGGTATTTCTATACAATTGTTGATGTATTTGAAGTTGAAAAACTTGCATCTGATAATGGTTTTTGGCAGAATTGTTTTTTGTGTGGATATGAAAGTTATTTTCATGTAAAAAAATCTTGATCGTAGTTTGTCCTAATATGACCTTAAAAATTTTAAAAATCGGTCAACAGATAAAGTTTTAATGGCCAAAATGAATTTTGAATAAGGATTTTGCATTTGCAAGGAGTCCATGATCATAAAAAAGAGTATGCTTCGCTTTTACTTGATCATGAAGATTTTGTCCAAGGTAAGTCACTTTTATCATTTTATATTGATTTTGAGCAATTGTAATGAAATGCAAAGAATTTTAAATTGTTGCGGAAATTTTTTACCTCCCTTTCATGAGATTTTTGTACAGAAAATCCCCATTCAATAATGTTTTTGACCAGAGCTTTTTATTTGTCAATCGATTCTCATAACTTTTGCTGCACATTTTGCGACAAACTAAATGCCCAATTAGGCCAAGAAAATATTTCATCTACATTTAAACAGTTGCAAAATATTTGCGAAAACCCATTATCAGACACAAGGAAACGCACTTTAGGAAGCATGTAATTAGGTAATAAAAGATTTATTTCATGCTGAAGATGGCACATGTGAAATATTTCCCAGGAAGTGAAGCTACCAACAAAAGCATGCCAAGTAAAAGATATCCTGATGGCCTTGTAGTCATATGACTTATCACGTGGTCAGGCAATATCTCAATCTCCAGACGGGCAATAGAATTTTCTATTGAATGTCGAATCATGTTTCCTACATAATTCTATTACAGCAATTTGTCTTAATCATGTGACCATGGAATATACTTATTGTCGACCTGGCAATACAATTAACCCATATTTGACGAATAAATTCTCCCATCATTATCAATTGGATGAGTCCACTTTCATTTTTAGGGGTGTTAGGAGTGATTTTTTTTCTCATTTTCCGATGAAACTTCTCTGTGCAAACAGAATAGCCCCAGATGGGACGCTGCGTTCTGCGGCGTCACATCTGGGGTTATACTGTTTGCTTATCCCACAAAAACGACGCCAGGTTTATATGAGTTAACTTAAGAGTAATACGCCGGGAGCTAATTTGACCTACCTTGCACCCCCACAGGAAAATTTTCCATGGGTGCCAAATCGTTCATTGGGACCCCAGAAATGCAAACAATTTTTGTCCTCAAAGATAAACTCAATTGCAATATGAAAAAATGCATGGTTTCCATGTTAAGCGTTAACGCGATTCTTGAGCATGGGGGTATGCATACAAAATTGACCATATCTCCACTAATACTTCTCCTAGACAACTGAAAGGCCTCATTTTAAAGCCTAGATATAGCCCTTTCATCATTTAGTATGTAATACAAATTATCGAATTTGCGTATTCATGAATTTTAATGAAAACATTAAACATGATAGAAAAATCGTTAAAAATCCATAAATAAACTAATTTCAGACACAAACTATTAGTGTGTCGCTTTGTTATTGAACCAGTAATATCATATTATATTATATGACAAATTTATTGATTACCTGGGCCTATATGAAAAATCGCATTAGCATTTTCATGAATATTGATGATAAATGTCAAGAAAATGAGTTACAACAGGGAAAAACTATATCCATTGCAAGGATATAAAATCTATCTTACATACCTGGGAAAAATTCTCAAGGCTGCCAATGTGGACAGAAGGACCACCTAAATGCCATATTGTCCTCAACGATGAACATATTTCCAAGAAGTAAAATGATATAGTTTTCACAACCACCCCCGTGCGATTCTAAAGAATAGGAGGTACTTACAAAAATACTCACACCCCACCAACAGCATGCTCTACGATACTATAATTGGACTGATCGTGATGCATGAACCTAACAATTTAACCTTTATTTAAATCATTGATTTTTCTCATTCTTGAAAATAAATAAAAAAAAAAAAAAAACATTAAAAATTGGAGAAAAATTGTGGGGAAAAATAGATGGTATACGTACAAAATTGTTTGTACCAGAGTTATTAATAAACCAAGGCTGCTGAAAGAGGTATCAAATGAATGCTATTGCAATGTACTATGACCCTAATGTATGATATAAGAATAATCTGATTTTCAACTTGAAGTTCATGAATTTTGATGAAATCTTAAGAAATTTGACAGAAAAAGTTAAAAAGTTAAATGGGTAAACCTACAAAATGACTTGCATCTCAGAAATCAATATCCCTATAGTGCTGAAAGTGGCATCAAATGGTTGCTAGGGCAATATCATACCATCCTGTACTACAGCACATAAGTCATGAAGAATATTAACAAAACCTTTTAAATTTAGTGAAAAAAATACGGAAAAAATATGGGGGTATACGTTGAAAAACGCTATTGGAAGACCTAGAGAGCTATAATTGGTATCAAATGATTGCTATGACAATGTTCTATAACCATGTAATCAGCTACATAAAACATCAGCTATTGTTGTATGGATAGTAATGCGATCGCTATAGATAAGAGAAAAATCCGAACAGGTCTGACGTAAACCAGGCTGTACAAGCACAGAAGATAGCTAGAAGCCTGAAATTGCAGATTTAAGAAGAAAGGAATTGTACTATCTGTGTAGCGAAATCAAAGCCGCTGATCAGCTTAGCAGGTATTGCGAATCTGATCTTCGCCTTTGTTTTCGCATAGGTAAAAATCTGGTTTTCTCATGACGCGGCTCATTTCGATTCGAACAAGCAGTAACAGCCAAGGTATTTTAAACATTTTGCTTCTCCCAGCGTTTCAAATTTAATATGTTAACTTACATCCTTTGCGAACTGACGGCCTTTTACCGCCTGTCGTCATAATTCAAGCCGACATTCAAGTCAAATCTGGTACATTTAATAGGCATAGGCAACATAAAAAATAATCAACCGTTTTTCATGACGACTACGTCATTATTTACAAATATAGTCTAACATTTGAAACACTGCTTGGGTAATGACATCCTCAGGAGGGTGATTGTCCACAATACCTTTAGCAGTTGACATAGCTGCTTGGTCCATAAACACGATTTTATCATGTATCCCTTCAAAAGCCTTAAACATAATGTCCTTATAAAGGTATCCGAAATAGTCGTTTAGTCGGTTACCCCGGTAATCAGGACTTTTAAACGTATGTGGACCTTTGATAATAAATGTTACGTTATTATTTTTCATCAGTATATTTCGGACACTGTTGCTTATATGTTGCATTCTGTCTTCAAATATTGAGTGATGGAATGCTGTAAAATGCATGTATATATGTATCACAAAAATGACATTTTGTTTATTGTCAATTTCTGCTATATCTTTGGCTAAGCAGTTTACCACATACTGATGCACATCCCATCCAGCACCAGGAAGAAATGGCTGCGCGTGAGGTATCCACTCAATCGTCAGATTCAGCGATGGAACGATACATTTTGATTTCCTGTGCCATTTTTCTGTTGTCCACTGTTCCGATATTAGTTTGCAATCCAAATAATTCATCAGAAACGAGAACCACTGCCGAGTTGTTGAATCTCCGGATATCATGAGATGCTTCCCGTGTAAACACGGTCTATAAACGGTTCTGTTTGGCTGCTGACAGTGGAGAAGGTGCCACTCCTTATTATAAAAATAACCTGTCGGTTGTCTTTGATCCCAAAGAAGTTGTCTTGGGTAGGAATGGCATGGCGTCAAACCCTTTCTTTCGTATAGATTACCTAAAACAGTGACGAAGAAAACCTGTATCCAGAGCAATTTCCAAAAATAAAAACAAGAAGATGCATGTTAGTCTGAAATTTATAACCCCTTGTTCTTGATACTTTGTTGGGTTGAACCTGTAATTTTTGCAGTTCACATGCGTTGATTGAAAATTGAACAGAAATGTGTATACGAAGGACGTTCAAAAAGTTCGCGGAAAAGTGCCATCATATTCTTATTTTGTAAATCAGCTGAATTAAATATTACAGTTATATAGACAAACATGATTTGTACTTATAAAGCAAATTTTGCTGCTCTGACATGAATATAATGTTAACAGTGGTTGCTATGGAAACCGTACATCACGATTACCGGCCCACTTTTGTTCATTTTTGCAAAAAGTCGATGTTTAATGATGGCGTTGCATTTGATAGTTTACCGTGCTTTTTTCACCAAACTTTGTATGAGCAAAGTTCAACGTGTTTGCGGTGAGCACATGACGTCATATAAGTGTGTGACGTCATATGGGCGTAAAGCGACCATATTGTTTAGTGGGTATGCCTAAAATGCGAAGGGATCAACGGTATTCGATAAATTGTGTGTTTGGCCGGAACGGACTATAAAAGAAAGAAACACTGCCAAGAGCAGAAAGCGCATATGGAAACCCGGAAATTAAGAAAACGGCAATCAACAAGTAGTATGCATGATTTCTACACGACCAAAAAAGCGTCCATGTCGACTCGCGCAGCGCAACGTCAAATAACGTTTTATTATATGGCAAGTGATGAAATACAGAGAAATATGTATTAAATATAACCAATATTTGAAAAAGTTATATTTTCACATGTGAAAATATAAAAAAGTTGTATTTTCACATGTGAAAATATAAGATTTGGGAATACGCAAATTACGATTTCACCGTTTTATTTCTAATTTATACATAACTAAATTTTATAATCTATGCTATTGTTGACGCAATGAACGTTCACACACAATAGCGACGTAATGACGTGACGTAATGACGTCATTTAAGATTTTGACGTCATATGCTTTAGCGCGCAACGTTACAATGACTACATGCAATATAATAAAAAGAAAATTCAAGTTTTTGTCGTGAATATGACTTTTATTTCATCTCGTGAAGTGAAAAATTATATATTTCATTCGTGCCTTCGGCACTCATGAAATATAAAAAAATTTTCACTTCACTCAATGAAATAAAACTCATATTCACTCCAAAAACTTGAATATCCTCTATATACTGTCGAAAACGATCGTCGTGAAAGAAAAGAGTAGAATTCGTGAAATACATAACATATCGAATTGTAGTTTTGGCACAATTCACCGCATTATACACACAGAACTGACAATTAGACGCCCGTATGCCAGGTAGATTCCAAAAATGCTTAAGAGCTAGCCAACAGCGGCATGAATGTGTATAGCATGACGTTGTTATGACGTTGGGCCGGTTTTACTGTTGTTACCTTAGAAACGCACGTGATTTAATGCCTAATTTTTTATCCGATTTTAGTCAGATTTTGTGCATATGTTAACTATATATTATTTTACGACATGCAGAGAGAACGTTAATTTACCATGACAATTACAAATTTGGCAGCACTTCCTCGAACTTTTTGAACCCCCCTCGTACATACTCAAAGTGACGTTTTCTATCATTTTTAAAGTCATTCAAAATTGTGAATCTATTTAATTTCGAACAATTTAGAATGAGAACGTGCACTCATCGGAGAAAGATTTTTTTAAATATGAAAACAAATCAGAATTTTGCTGCGCATGGTCGTTCCCTAGCTACATATATAGTGCATCAACCCTCCAACGACAAGCGAAACACCAAGGCTCTATCTATACTTGTGTCAGTGTTCAAGCCTTATTTGTGTCAGACCTTTTCGGAAACCTCGGAGTCCACAGAAAGACACGTTCAGAGTATGTCTTAGCATACCTTTGACTTCTATTTTAATATCTGGAAACATCTCCCATTTGGGCCTGGAACAGATTATGGAAACAAACTATGATAAATATCATAAACTATTTCAGGAATTCCTGATCTTCACAAGTTACCGTCTATTTTAATCTCCGCCGCGGGAATGAATTGAACAGAAGAAGGTTCCTACCCTTGTTGTATCTCCTATCTGTATATGCATTTATAATTGCACATTATTTTACTGAAACTTGTGTTAGATTATTCTTTATTTCCGTTGGTTATATACGTATGTTTAAATAAAAAGTGTTTAAACCATGACGTCAGAATACCACATTCTATTTTATATTGCGTTACTCTACGAGTTATGATTGCGAAATACTTGAACTAAATCTTTAGGATTCTTGGATCTGATTCCTATGCACATGAACGAACCGTTTAATGTGTAACACGCATCTAAGTCTTTTTCTACCTTGTCTAGTGCGTCCACCTCTGTCAAAGTGAAACAAATCGTACATAGGTCTACGTTTGTGGCACGTATGCAATAGAAACGACAAGCAGAGATACCTTATTTCACATCAGGGAAACATGTCCGTGCAATATATACCCCCTTAAACCCCACTTTTTATATAGTAAAACTGGGGTTTTGCAGGGGTATACCTATTTTTCTTATTTTTGCCCCAAAACATAGATTGTGGGTACTCGTTAGAACCGCCGATATTCAGCGAGGCGGTTCTAACGTGCACCCACAATCTATATTTTGAGCAAAAATAAGAAAAATATCAAATTTTTTCTCATGAAATTTACACAGTTGAAAAAATCTCTGTATATTGCATGGGTAAGTTTTCGTAATGAAAAGTTTACAAAGTTACCTGAATATCAGTTGCTCGGCTTTAGTCAGCGGAAGCACTGGATGGGGGATGGAAAACTTTGTAGATGACCAGTCGTTACAAGACAGCATCCTATTTTGGGGCTTCACGCAGTACCACGACATTCCACCATTGCCAAGTGTTAAGTTACACACATCCGGGTATTTTGATTTCTGTAGCCATTTCATATGGGCGTGGCAAAACGTGGCTTCTGTGAGTGCTCCTTTCTTGAAAACCGCGGCAATTTGTCTTGTACCTGAAATCTGAAAACAATTGAGCCGCCTCGTGGGAAAACCAACAATGTTGTTTCCGAACAGGTCCGACACAAACTGGCCTGTACAAGCACAGAAAAGAGCTGGAAGCTTGAAATTTCGGATTTAAGAAGAAGAGTAAGTGTACTATCCGAGTAGCGAAAACAAAGGCGCTGATCTGCGTCTTTGTTTTCGCCTATGCAGATTGTTGGTTTTCCCATGAGGCGGCTCAATTTGTACAGCTGTACGAAGGTGTTTGTACATGTACATGTATAGAGAGCGGGTAAAGTGTCACAGGGGCTCAGGCTTTTGGGCTGTTCCGAATATTCAGGACAGGGTGTGAGACTGTAACCCCATGAGAAGAAAAATGTTATCGCTGTCAACCCATGAAAAATGGAAATACTTATGATTAAGAAAATATGTTCAAAACTTTACGGACAACCCTCGTATATATATATATATATATATATATATATATATATATATATATATATATATATATATATATATATATATATATATATATATATATATATATATATATATACGAGGGTTGTCCGTAAAGTTTTGAGACTGTGTCTGTATCTCAGAGACGTTTGTATGATTTACAATAAAAAACATACCGATGAACAGATAAATGTTTTGTGTGGAACTATGGAAAAAAAATAGAGTCGAAAAATAAATATTGTTGGAGATATTCGTCTCCAAGGCAACCAATGTAGTGCTTCTCTGAGCACTTTGAATTTGACGTTTTCAAAGTACTTGGGACAACAAAACAAATGAGCACAAATAGAAAATCCGGCTCTTCAAAGCAGAAGCAAATTGCATGATGTCACTTCATGATCTCTTGAAATAGTTTGAGGAATTTCAAGGTGTTCCGATCGATAACATTGTTGCTATAGCTTACGGAAGTGTTCATGTCAATCAGAATGCTGGATAAAAATGCGACGTTCAAGCAATGCACGGAGCAGCGCCTTGCTACCAAAAGGTACAAGTAGGCAAAGATCAGGAAAAGGCGCAATCAGAAAAAGATTCCCACTCCAAAAACCGAGGTGGGAAAAAACCAAACTAACAATCAGGTACTTATACCATGAAACATATCGTAAGCCGAATGAGCAGCTATTTTCCCAATAGGTGGCCACTCAGTTACCTTAACTTAACTAAAAATATGAAAACATACATAAGGCGCCAACAGCACAAAAAAATTTTATACACCAAGACATAAAACAAAAAGAACCACCACAGAAGTATCGACTTGGAACGATCAGTAACACAAAGTTACTGGCGGGCTTAAACACTGTATGCATGCCGAAATTAGTCCCCAACATACTCAAAGTTTGTTCTTGTTGGCTAAATCAAATTAAGCACATGTTTTGTCATATTTGTTTGCTACGGGTGCAATTTTAGAAAAGATGCAGATGATCTGGGAAAGGGCAACAGACAGTTTAATGTTTGAGGGCAGAAGTAGCAAACTTAAAATCGGTGCAAAGTAATTGGGAGCTAGCTACATGAGATCTTGCGTATGGCCTTTAAAATAGAATAAGCTGTTGTTCAAAGAATAATCAAATATAACATAATAACAATCAAATTTTAGTGCCGAATAGACTTAAAGGCACTCTAAAAGGCATCAGATCGGAAGGAAAAATCTTGAAAATTGTAAGGCATGTGACGTTGTTGACGTCAAAGTGCTCCGAGAGGAGTGACATGTCGATACCAAAAAGATTAGATGAATAGGTTCCAGATGAGCTATTCTTCTGAAATTCTCAGCAAAACCTCATGATATATTGCCATGTTCCTGGGTAAAATTTCAATAGATTCCTTTCAGCAGTTACTGAGTTATAGACACAGTCTCAAAACTTTCCGGACAGCCTACGTATAATCATATATATGAAAGTACCTTTTGTCTTATGGAATATATTGCCCGTATGAACTCTCTCGAGTTGGCTAGCCAGACGGAAATTGTCTGGCTGCCAGCCCAGATGGAGGGCAATGTAGCTGTATAGGAACCGTTCTCATGGTCGGTCACGTGACCATTGACAAAGGCTTCCTGATTGGTGTTAAACATCCTGATTCGTAGATCGTCGCCACCCCTCATTCGTGTACATCCATTGCCATCTCGTAGAGTAATCTGAATGACTACATGTTCACCAGTGTTATAAATACTTCGGTTATCTAAAATAGTAAAACGTGATTTGTATCATGCTAACATATGTCAGCAGTAGACATAGAAAGTAAAGGCTATTTACATACAAGCAAAATGATGTCACTAAATTTTGATCAAATAAATGCTTAAAATCATTATTTATGGGCGAATTTAGCCCTCAGTCATCTTCATATATGCGTTGAACAAGTAAAAGTAGGTATCAATAACAACAATCGACACAATCTATTCCCCACCCCCAACACATTCAGTCGCCGTTAAGCATAAAAAGTATATGTTTGAAGTGCCAAGTAGCCGACCCTTTTCCAATTTGACGGTCAGCAAAACCAAGGAAACAAAATCTTTACCGTACAACAGAGAAGCCGAATCCCATACCGCAGTCCCAGTGTGACTGAATAAATGTTGATATACCACTGCGAAAACTTGCACATGTAATATACAGAGACTTTTTTCAGCTCTGAAAATTTAAAATTTCATTGGGAAAAGATTGATATTTTTAATAATTTGGCTCAAAAATTGATTGTGGGTACACGTTAGAACCGCCTTGCCGAGGCCGATCTAACGAGTACCTACAATCTATGTTTTGGAGCAAAACTAAGAACCAGAGGACCAATGGTCCTGTAAACGCTCACCTGAGATCTGAGACATAAACCAATAAATTTGTTTGACTAAAATGTTCATATAGATCTACATATATTTAGAATAAATAACCCCTGGGGTCAATTTCTTTTCCAAAATCATAAATATTCTGTCCATTTGCCCATTTCCTGAAGTTTTTCCCTTTAATGACATTTTATTAGCTTTCTGCAATATGTGACCAACGTTGACCTTGCCTTAAAATGTGTCAAGGCCATAACAGGGTCATGATTTATAAACACATTGTAGTATCTACATGTAGTCCCAACTGCTACATGTCTATTTTCATTGCAATAGGTTTAGCAGTTCCGGAGAAGATTTTTGAAGGCTTTTTACCTTGCATGGACATGGCGACCATCTTGGTCATGTGGCCTGAATTATTAATATATACATTGGTACACACTTCCTAAAATGCTTCATGTAAAGTTTGGCTTTTATTGGCCACTCACTGACTGAGGCAAGTGGTTTCAGAGAAGGAGATCTAAGAATATTTTGTAACATACATGTATATTGTCCAGGGGTGGGGGTAGACTAACCCTTGGAGTCAAAATGTTTTCAGACTGAAACCATTGATATTCTGTCATACTGCCCATTTCCTGCAAGTTTTCACCTTCGAATGACATTTTAACAATTTTTCCTATTCAAATGCATGTGCGACCTATGCTGGCCTTGTTGTGAAATAGGTCAGGGTCATCCCAGGGTCATAATTTATAAAACACATTGAAGTACTCTGGTCACTGCTGCTACATGCCAAGTTTTGTTGAAATTTGTCCATCAGTCCCGGAGAAGAAGATTTTTAAGGGATTTTACCATACATGGGCGTGGCGGCCATCTTTGTCATGTGACCTGGATTTTTATAACTACATTGGTTCCTCCTTCCTGTAGATTTTTTATGTAAAATTAGGCTTTAATTGGCAAAGCGGTTTCAGAGAAGAAGATCTTTGAATAGTTTTAGTAATTTACATGTATATTGCCCCGGGGTGGGGACAGACTGACCACTGGGGTCAAAATTGTTCAGAATCATAAATCTTCAGTCCATTTGCCCATTTCCTGCAAGTTATTCCCTTCAAATGACAATTAAACAGTTTGCCCCATTCTAATGCATGGGGAGTCTATGTTATCCTTGCTGTAAAATATGTCAAGGCCACCACACGGTCATGATTTATAGCAACATTGTAGTCCTTAAGTTCCCGATGCTTCATACCAAGTTTCGTTGAAACCGGTCATGTGGTTCCGGAGAAGAAAAGTTTTGAAGGGTTTTTACCATATATAGGCATGGCGGCCATATTGCTCAAGTGACCTGGATTATCTATAAACACATTGATTCCCCTTCCCATAGATGCTCCATATAAAATGTGGCTTTGATTGGCCAAGTGGTTTCAGAGAAGAATATCTTTGAAAATGGTGGACGACGACGCACTACGGACTGACGTCGGATCATGGCCATCCTATAAGCTCACCTTGTCAGCCTAACGGCACAGGTGAGCTAAAATAGGTATACCCCTGCATACCCCAGTTTTGCTATATAAAAGTGGGGTTTAAGGGGGTATTCATTGCATGGACATATTTTCCTGATGCAAACAAAATGTCACACACGTAAACGACAAGTTCGTATCCATGAGCTCCGTTTTAAAATACTCGCCTTTTAAGTTTACAGAGGACCTTGCTACAGAAACAGTCTTCATCACGTCGGTCAGTGGCGGGTCTTTCAGCGCTTCTTCTTCTGTTATATATTCTTTGACATGAAATACATTCTTTTCGTTGCTTTCAATAATCATACTAGGTGCCTTGTCTAACTGTGTGTGTTGTTTAGCAATGTGGGTATCATTGATTTCATAAAAGGACGCAGCATATACAGTCGCGGTTGGTATCTTTAGGAAAATTTCTTTCAGTGTAAACCTAGAAAGATACAGCATTGTGTATAATGTATAATGTAGAGTGTTTCTGTTTCAGTATAGTCATTACGAAATCTTGCCCATGCAATAAACAGATTTTTTGAGCTTTAAAAATTGAAAATTTGCAGCTGAAAATTTTTGATATTTTTCTTATTTTTGCTCAAAAGATAGATTGTGGGTACAAGTTAGAACCGCCTCGTCGGGGCGGTTCTAACGAGTACCCACAATATATGTTTTGGAGCAAAAATAAGAAAAATAGGTATACCCCGGCATACCCCAGTTTTTCTATATAAAAGTGGGGTATGAGGGGTATACATTTCACGGAGTATACCTATACCCCGGCATACCCAAGTTTTTCTATATAAAAGTGGGGTATGAGGGGGTATACATTTCACGGAGTATACCTATCAGAACCGACAGCCAGTTCCCATTCGCTTTGTTTTGTTGCATAAGAATGGTGTTCTATCAAAACGGCGCAAGGGATAATTATCTTTAGCTCATCATAACGGCGCAAACTATGCTCATCGATACAGCGCAACATAATTGACTCCTCCGCCAGCAAGGTATAGCCACGCCCACCCTATTTCCATAGACAAACATTGTGGTTTTGCACCTGTATTTACCTGTAAAAAGCACGTGTTGGTTTGTTTGTCTAACCCACGTGTTGGTCAACCGTCATTGACCGTTAGCTAATGTGCAGATTTGAATGGTCAATATAAAATGAATATTAATGATGGGTGGTTTTACGGAGGACTCAATTGGGCAGTTATCATAATTATTGTTATCGTTATCACTAGGTCTATTCTTCACTTCGGCAACAAATCAAAACAACACATTTGATGCAATGTGGCGCACTTTATTGTGAAGTGAACAGTGAACATGAGAAAGTGACAGCACTGACGGATTGTTTGTTACGTAAATTATGCGGTTGAAGGATAAATTTGAAAAGACCAAAATTAGTGTGACTTGATGTGTAGCTTAAGTATCGGACAATCGCTGGGTCACTTTCAGAGGTCTACTGTGGATGATCTCGACCCCGTACAGAATACCCGCCGCCCAGCAAAAACATACCTCAACCAGCCCTTATTTTTTGCTAGCGTTTCGGTTAAAAAAGCTGTAGATTACGTGCCTTGCAGTATATTCCTAGAGGGAAGGTGGCAATCTAACACCTTAAGATCATCATATCTATACAAATTTTGGTACAAAGCTGTTCACTTCGAGAGAGTGCCCTAGAAACTGAACTTCAAAATCACAGTAAACCGCTTACTCACTGAATCGCCCGTGCATAACCTCCAGTATACTACGACAAATTAGTCGCGCTCTCGTGTCGCATAGACAACTATTTCGATCTATTCGATGAAACGATCGAAATATTTAGTCTATTCTTCACTTCGGCAACAAATCAAAACAACACATTTGATGCAATGTGGCGCACTTTAGAATGATACAAAGGATAGACGCGTGTAAAGTACCAAAATTTGTATAGATTTTAAACAATTTTTAAATTACCAGCATATGAATGGAACAAAACGAAGCTCTATATACAATCCTCTTACCACAAAAGAATGTTTGACCTACTTGTCAATGATTCAAAACTTTACAAACTTGCTCTCTTCAGCTTTATGCTCCAACCATTAACATTGCTCATCGTAACCACACAGCCAATTCAGACACAGGAAGTTTGCAAACACAAGCTTGCGCATTATCCCCCGACATTTTACATCGCAAAACGAGCTTCAATATTTACAGGCAATTAGATTAAATTAGACTAGATTTGTGTAAAAATGTGCTTATCAGAAAAATACAACGTGACTCTTTCCGTTCTTTTACCTAGATAGACCGTTTCCTACATGACACTTAATTCTGAGCTCAGATTTCTCTAATCAAAATCTAACTATCAATTGAAACAAATGCCAACGTTTTACTGTATACATTTAGTTCATTTATGAGAACCAATCTTAACAAAGTCTAAACACATCAACGAGCTGCCTTAGCATACCGACAGCTCACAATTTCACTGTATAATTGTCCATCGTTCTCTCAACGTTTAAGCTCCCGAATTCTGTTCTTTGGAAAACAAGTTTCACCCGCAGTATCGCTCTTACGCCATTCTGCGAACATTCTGAAAACATACATAATGAAAGACATAGTATGACGAAACGAAAATAACCGATATGTTACTACTCACACTCTTCTATTTAAAATAATTTACAATGAATGTGACTGATCATTGAAATCCGACATCAACATTCATTTTTTTTTTTTTTTTAATTTTAAAACGCCCTGGTGCTTACTGCGATACGATTACACTCTTTCTACCTTTGAATAGTATGAATTTTGCTCAAATTACCAAAACAATTTTCTGTTATTATTCTAGGTAATGCTCTTTTGTTTTACCAAGGAGTTTCTATACCTGGAGTTCGTGCTTCACCACATCAAAGGTTCCATGTCCGGCACCGCGACACCTTTTAATAAGTCAAGTACCATAATAAATTAACACCTAATTATGTACCCAGGATGAACACGGCCTCAATGCTAGCAGATAACAGCATGGAAATGACTACAGGTTATCTTTCAATGTGTGCATAAGATTTCTTTTTTTTTTTTTTTTAATTCTTATAATATAGTATTCACGAGTAAATTAACTAAACGTTTTCTATACACTGTCCATATGTTTCACAAATTTCTAAGTGTTTGTAGGGGTCTCACATGCTCTTATATGATGCTTGACTACCGCGCGCTGCTCCGTACGTTTATCTATGCCTTTGTCTTAGAAAAGATGTCAAAATTGTAAATTTCATGTTACGAAGCTGATTCTTTGTACTTTAATCAAAACAAATGTTAATATGACATCATCAAAAAATTCACATCGTGGCGCCGTTTAATGACAGTGCTGACAAAGTTTCAAAACATCAAAAACATCTGAATGAGAGATTTTTCAAACTTGTGCTTCGTACCCTTCTATATGCCGTATGTCAATCGACATTTTTTAAATAATTCTTGCAAAATTTTACTAAATTTATCCGCAAATTAAAGAAAACGGATTGGCTTTGTTATTTCAAAAGTTTCATCATTTGGACCGGGAACTTTCCGACTATACCTCATCCAAAGACTAAAATCTTGTACGGAAGATCTAAACATAAACATATGTTCACCTCGACACACGATTAATATCAATGATACTTTTTTGTATGTGGAGGTGGGAAGGAGAAGTGGAACAAACAACTTTTCATTCCGAAAACCATGCAATATATTGAGATTTTTTCATCGGTAAAAAATGAAAATTTCATTCGAAAAAATGATACCTTAAAATTTGAAACTTGTTGTCTAGGCACAACACAGATATCTCTGATACTGGAATTTTAAATTCCATTGGTTTCAAAATAAAAACTTATTTAATATTAAAATGAATACAGTTAGATCTATCCCCATTTACGTAAGTTGCTGATGCGAAAAACAATGAAGATTTGAAATGTAGACTTAAATATTGTAATGCGCTTTAGAATCGCCCTCATAGGAAAACACCAGGCATACCCTAGTGCTTCTTTTTGACCCTTCAAAACACACTTTCGGATAATTTTGGACATATTGCTGCTTAGCTTACACGAAAGCTGAGAAAATTTCCCTTTTTAACATATGGTTTTAAAATTTAGGAAACCTTCGGAACATTTTGTAAATTAGGAATTAAATAAATTTGATGATGCAAATAAAATAAACAACTTACTTACTTCAGCGATTTAAAGATTACTGGCACCTGTTTGGTAAAAATTTCTTGATTATCGTGTAGAGCTGTATATCTACTTTCAATGATAATCAAGTGCGCATAATTTATTGCAAGTGTCATTGTGCTGTGACAAGTGCGCATTTACGTCTGTAATTTTCTGTTATAAAACTGAAGTGGCGATTTTATCCATTTTCACTGTTGGAGGCGGTGCCGGACATGGTGTTCAAAGGAATTGTTAATTAGATGATAATAACCCTTCAGATTAGATGTTTTCCGTTGACTTGCATTGCGCTCACAGCATGTGACTAAATGTGCTAAATAAGCTGATAATGAAGCACGAACTCCAGGTATAGAAACTCCTTGGTTTTACACATATATTTTGGTTTCCACAGCCTCTATAATTCTAATGCTATACCGAATACGACTTTTCTCTCTTTCATCTTATTTCTCGCCATTTTATATATAGTTTATTTTACAAAACGTACTTGTATAAACCGAACTTACCCGTCTGTTATCTTCATGTTAAGCTATTTTGCATTGTGTGATTCGTCTTAAATACACATTGACCCGCTTCTTACCTTTACCGAGTCAATAGATTTAATTCTAATGTACTGATTCCATGACAGGCCAAGTTTGCTCAAATTCCGTTTTCTATCATTATAACTCTACTAAATTGTTATCAATTACGCATATATTGATGCTCATACTGCTGCAACTGTGCAACCATTTGCATCGTTTCTGACTTTACTACCTCTGTGTTTACTGTCTACATTTTAAAATCACTAATCCGAAACTGTTAATTAAATTTCTACATTTTAACATCTTTAATCCGAAACTGTTAATGAAATTGGTATATTTTTGATACCTCCAGTCTATATT
Organism: Rugalucina vietnamica; assembly: GCA_964017185.1. Taxonomy (NCBI): domain Eukaryota; kingdom Metazoa; phylum Mollusca; class Bivalvia; order Lucinida; family Lucinidae; genus Rugalucina; species Rugalucina vietnamica. The sequence goes on from OZ024882.1 coordinate 21,962,956, forward strand.
ACGGGGTCTGATCATTACTTACTGACACATCAAACATTCGCCTTCTGTCACATCCAGGGCTTTTATTTTCAGCCACTCCGGGCTTTGATTCTTAGCCACATCCGAGACTTACATTTCAGCCACTTCCGGGGCTCAAGTTTCAGCCACTTCCGGGGCTCACAATTTAGCAGCATCGGAGCTTTGACTTTCAGCCGCATCTGAAGCTTTAGATTTCAGCCATATCCGAGGCTCCCATTTCACTGAGCCATTCCCTATGCTCACGTTACAGCCACTTCTGGAGCTCACACTTCAGCCGCATCCGAGCTTTGAATTTCAGCCACATCTGAAGCTTTACTTTTTAGCCATTTCCTAGGCTCTCATTTCAGCCACATCCGGGGCTCATATTTCAGCCACATACCTGGCTTACATTTAAATATTCATAGAAGGCTCATAACTTCATTTCCCATCGGTGTTCATATTTACCTGCATGATGTTCCAGCACATGTATTACTCTGGTTTTCGAGTCTGATCCAGTGCCCAAATCCGGGCTCAAAGTTTGGCCACAGCCTGGTCTCACAATTTAATACTCATAACCGGCTTATATTTCCATTTTCCGTCAAAACTCATATTTACCTGTGTGATACTCCGGTCACATTTATCACTCTTATTTTCTAGCCTGATCCCTTGTCTGCATCCTGGCTTAAATTTTATTCACAGCCCGGGCTCAAAATGAATTAATACTCATACGTGTCTCATATTTCCAGTTTCCATCGGTACTTGTATTTACCTGCATGATACTCCAGTCATTTAGTACACTGATTTAGTAACCTTATCCGGTACTAATTCTCCAAAGCTGGCTCTAGCCATATCCGTGGCTTATATTTTCAATGGATCTCGATGCTCACATTTCAGCGATGCTTTAAGTCTATCCTCAAACGGTACTTATGTTTACCTCATAATGCTCATGTCACTCGGAGCTATGAATTACTTGCCTCACAATGAATGGACATTATGCTATTGACGAATACTCATATCTACCTGCCTAAAACGATTTTTGTATATTTAATTTATATGTCTAATTTCAAAATTCATCAATGGCTCTGGTATATATATATGTGTATCATATTCCTTTTATCATATTCCAATTGCATTCGTGCTGCAGAATCCCAGTCTCTTCAGGGAAAAACTAACCACATACTAGACTCGTACTATACCATTATATCACTTACCAGTCTAAACAACGTGTATCTTCCAGAAAAGCGCACATATGTCGCATAAGCATATTATACAAGCATGCACATATAAACATTTCATTTCTCGTAGTCTTACAAGTGCATGTACCTTGTCAGTTTACTATAATACATACGCTATTTCCGTCTTTTGATGTTATTGACAACTTTTGATTATCCGTTTCTTTGCATAAGTAAACATTGATACGACAATATTACATGTTTGCACTGACAAGACTGCAAAAATATCCAGACCTTTAAACAACCGCCTTTGCAACAAATTTAAAATGTTTCGTTGCTGTACCAATATTTTTTTTTTTTTTTTTTAGCCAATTCAGAAGCTTTGATCGTGCTTCCAGTCTATTACTGACCTACGAAATGTATTAATCGGACCATTACAAACCTGTTTTTCGGTATAATCCGAACCTGAACTGACTGCCACTTTGTTTTCCTTATATTTCGGGATTTTACTTACATAACCGCCGCATAGACTGCCGTTGATTCCAGTCACATCTCTGTTCATTTAACTTTTACTACGTAGATTGATACTGTTTGAAACTTTTGACCGTTTCGGTGCATCTCAGCTTAACGTGTAACGATCACCTCAAGTTAAACAAGCCGTTGCAGTTGTTACCGTAAACATTTTCTTTTTCAAGAACTGTTGTGTTTTATATGTAAAACGGTAAAGGCTACAGTATTATTGACATGCAAATGTACAAAATGTAAAACAATGTACATACCGTATCTTAAGTGACATTCTACTTACACGTACAATGCACATACAGTCGCTATGACATTCTACTTGTATGTACAATATGTGTACATTCTATGACTTGCTAATCTAGTGTTTGATACAACATTACGTGTCTGTGGTAACCATCGCCGCCGTAATCTTTTAAAGAGAAAATCTCCTAAAAATACTTATCTTGCTGATATCCACGTAAGCATGTTATCACCATGAACCACTCGTTGGACATTGAACATTTTGCTTTCAGAACATAACCCAAGTCGTACAGTACACTGCCTCATGCTGAAACATAAACGCAATTAAGAATCGTAAGTTTCTAACGTTTCACGCTAAACTTTTCTGCGATTTTAGTGTGTGTTACTATAATGACGTACACGCTTATGGTAATACACAAATGCACATTACTATGTTTCCGATGCTAACTGCCAAGTCATGTAATGTTTCATAACGTATATCGTTTTACCGTTTACTATGCCAAATACGAATATTAAAATCATGACCGGAATATTATAATACCGGAAAACAGTTTCGTGAACTACTGAGGTGTACTTACATATTACATCCCGTTGTAGCCAGTTTTCGTCAGCTCGTTATTCATACCTGGATATCGATGCTACGTGTACAAATTTAAAAGACCTGAGCACGCCATGGTTAGGTCTTGTCCCTCACGTGTCAAATATGATGATCTATGCTCGTTACCATTATAAAGCAATACTCATTAAACTTTCTCACTAATTCACAAATTGCACTCTAATAAGAATGCTGCTTATATGCGCAATATAAATAAAACAGTATGTAGATACTCATCTTATTATACAAGAAATCTATCTCATCGTTACTGCCGAAATTGACATGGCGGTGTCTTTACCAGCATCCCATTACCCAAAACAACTTCACATTGTCGCTACCAGTGACATAAGCGCAAGACATTCTCCTGTTGTCCAGTTGCATCTTCGCTGCAAACAAAATATTGACAGTATATGAGGTTTAAATTGTGTATATACTTGATACGAACTGCTCAATAATATGTCGTAGAATGACTTTTTTTTTTTTTTTTTAAATGGTTACATATTTTGGTCAGTATATAATGCTGTTCTTCGGTTATGTTCTTTTTTAAAAATGTATCTGCTGTTACAGTCAACTACAGCCGTATGCTGAATAAAAGCGTTGTGTTCCTTCTTACCTCGTATTGCATGCAAAGCATGTGCGAGTAATAAAAAGCAGATCTTGTGATTTTTCTGTTGATTGCCTGAAAACTACATATTTAAGCAAATACTGCTAATAAGTCATTAAATGGCGCGGTAACCTATGCCATCACGAATTAAACAAACCCACGTGCATTTAACGTTTCATCTTACAACAGTAATATCGTTCGTGTCGATAAGGTATCACTTTGTAAATTATTGAGTTGACTCCAAGACGATGTCTGAATTTATACATTTATAAAAATGAAGCGACACAGATTTGAATTATGAAAATAAACTACCGTCCAGTAAAAACTTATCTTTTCTCCATGAAATTTCTCATCGCCGCCCCATTCGAGCTTCATCATGTCTCGAGCTCCATATGTTCCTCGAACGAAACCGTCAGTGTACATGTAAAAATCTCGCCGCGGTACAAAGCTGTTCACTTCGAGAGAGTGCCCTAGAAACTGAACTTCAAAATCACAGTAAACCGCTTACTCACTGAATCGCCCGTGCATAACCTCCAGTATACTACGACAAATTAGTCGCGCTCTCGTGTCGCATAGACAACTATTTCGATCTATTCGATGAAACGATCGAAATATTTATGATTTTCTACCTGAGCGGTTATACGCTTGGTGGCTTGATGACCCATGGTGACACTTGGCTTATATCGTTCACTGAGCTTATTACGGTGACAAGTTTCTGACAACAATGTACCTAAAATTTTATATTGATTTTAGCCTGAAATTTTAATGTGATTTTAACAAAAAAAAATGTATGAAATAATACACACTACAACCCAGAAGCGAGGAAAAAGCATAATATACGATGGATTTTCGTATAGATTGGATAGAAAAACAACGCTGAAACAAAGCTGAATGTCTGCAGACAGTGTCTATATTTTTCTGTATTATATGGCTAACGGAAGGTCTTTATACAGGTAAATAGACAGGTAACCAATTATCCCGCGCTGTAATGATGAGCACGATTTTACCGGCGTTTTACGAATGCGCGAATCGATATATCAAATGCACAGATTTTTTTTTACGAATGCGCGAAAAAAAGACTATCAAATGCGCGTTTAAATTGCGCGGAAATTAATTGCTTTTACAAGTATTTTAAGGTATACCGGTATCTCGCTATCAAGACCGAAGTTATGATAGCGAGATTCATCCACAGTTCTTCCGTTAGCCAGCGTTGAATTCAATGTCTGTTGCCTCCTGCTCACTAAAGGGGAGGTGGAAGTCAGAGTACAACATCAATGCTATAACTATTACCATTGTGTAACAAGCTTTTCTTTTGAAATTTTAAAATCCATGAGGTTAAAACAATATTTTACATGTAACTTTTCTGTCCATACGCTGTTTTGATAGCTGTTCTTCGCTGTTTTGATGACCCAATGCTACTTTAGCTCACAAGCTACACTTCTGAATTTTCTTCAACTAGAAGCATGAAATTGATTGTTTACACAGATTAGTATGGTGGCTTGTTAGTGCCATTTCGTCTTTTCGTTATTTCGCAGCGAAATAACGCCACGCGAAAAGACGAAAAGACGAAATAACGCCGCGCGAAAAGACGAAAAGACGAAATAACGCCGCGCGAAAAGACGAAAAGACGAAATAACGCCGCGCGAAAAGACGAAAAAACGAAATAACGCCATGCGAAAAGTCGAAATAACGAAATTACTGCACAAAAAGACGAAATAACGCCATGCGAAAGAACGCAATTTTATAGCCATCATAATGGCGTCTTTTCCAGTGCCTTTTTTCGTCATTTCGTCTTTTCGTGTTGCGTCTTTTCGTTATTTCGTCCTTTCGTTATTTCGACTTTTCGTTATTTCGTCTTTTCGCGTGGCGTCTTTTCGTCATTTCGTCTTTTCGTCTTTTCGCGTGGCGTCTTTTCGTGTGGCGTCTTTTCGCGTGGCGTCTTTTCGTTATTTCGTTATTTCGTCATTTCGCGTGGCGTCTTTTCGTTATTTCGTATTTTCGTTATTTCGTCATTTCGCGTGGCGTCTTTTCGTTATTTCGTCCTTTCGTTTTTTCGTCTTTTCGCGTGGCGTCTTTTCGTTATTTCGTCTTTTCGCGTGGCGTCTTTTCGTTGTTTCGTCATTTCGCGTGGCGTCTTTTCGTTATTTCGTCCTTTCGTCTTTTCGCGTGGCGTCTTTTCGTTATCTCGTCTTTTCGCGTGGCGTCTTTTCGTTATTTCGTCTTTTCGTTATTTCGTCTTTTCGCGTTTAAAAATAGATATACATGATAATAATCTACACCTTTAGTGACTTTTATTGAATACAAAATGTGTCACACTGTCTTTATTTAAATTGACACCATTGTAAATCGAAAACCGGACTTTTGCCTATGCGAAAACAAGGACGCAGATCAGCTGTGCAGTTACTCTCACAGCCTGATCTGTGCATTTGTTTTTGCTAATGGGATAATACAAATTCTCTTCTTCTTAAACATGAATTTCAATCTTCTAGCCTTCTTTTGAGATTGCATAGACCGATTTGTGTTGGAAACCTGAAGACCGGTTTTCTCACGTCGCGGCTCATTTGTGACCGAGCAAAAATAAATTTTATTAATCATGACCAATCAACATATCATTAGCCACTTGACTTTATTGCTACCTTCGAGGTTTTGATCCATGTCATTACATTTTTCTTTATCCGAACAGGCCCTCATGTGGGTATATCTGTTTTACATTCAGTCTAAACGTTCCTTACTAGATAACTTCATCTCAAATGAGACAGGCCAAGTAGGTTGGGCGAAAATAGAAGAAAAAAAACTAGAAGAAACACATGGCACACCCGCAAGCAGAACTTGGCTTGTCTAACATATGCCCCTTGTGGGACCCGAACTGTAACTCTGTCTTTATGTTAAATATTCACCACTTTAAAATACACTGTTATAACTGTAAATATTGTGACAGCCAGATTTCTGAATGTGTACCTATATATCAACAATCTGCCTACCTCAGTGTTTGAAAATGAATTTCAGCCTAACAGAAAGTTTAAACACAAACCATTCTGACAGCCAACAGTATCAAACACTGACACACATGAACAAGGGAAGGCCATCTATCTTTACAATATAACTGTTCATAAATTGTGCATTCAGCTTGCTTTATTACTTATTATAAACTAACTAAATGTTGTGAACCACTGCAGAAGCTGAGGGTGAGGTTAGGTACCTGTAAAACCGGTTTGATCCCACCAGTAATTTTATATACTGATCGTTCCAAGGCGATACTTCTGTGGTGGTTCTTTTTGTTTTATGTATTGGTGTTTAAAATTTTTTGTGCTGTTCGCACCTTATGTGTGTTTTCATATATTTTTAGTTAAGTTTGGGTAACTTAGTGGCCACCTATTGGGAAAATAGCTGCTCATTCGGCTTACGATATGTTTTCATGGTATAAGTACCTGATTGTTCATTTAGTTTTTTCCCACCTTGGTTTTTGGAGTGGGAATCTTTCTGATTGCGCCTTTTCCTGATCTTTGCCTACTTGTACCTTTTAACTTAGTTATGATAACGTGTTTTTACGACCATCTAATTTTATTGCTATAGCTCCATTTTGACCTCTGGTGCGCCATCTCAAAATAACATCAAAATGACATAATTGTAGTACCAATTACTACAAAATTAAATCAATATGATACGTTGGCAAAAGGAAGTTAATCACCGGAACATATTCTGTCATACTTTCTTAATAGATGTCATTTTTACCATGTTTGTTTTGAAACCGAGGGTGATTATTTAGGATAGAAACTATCAAAGACATGTAAACATTTGTCGTGCTAACCGGGCTGCATGAATTCAAAACATAAGTTTGGTGCATGTACCTTGATTTTCCTGTACCCGCTGTTCACCATGTAGAGTGCTTTATGCTATAAGTGCAACAACAACATCTTTTAGAATATGTTCCATAACTGACTACACAAACCATTCGACTTGTAAGATTTATGGCGTTTGTTATATCAATGATAATTTCTTTAAAATGCAGAAAATGCATCGTTAGAAGTTGACGATTATTTCAAAATCTGAAAGTGTATATGAGCCTTTAACAACTGGCCTTGAATTGTTTTGCAGCTCTTTCTCTTTATTTTGTGCAGTCGTTGGAAAGTTTTCTGCATTGATTTTCCCTTCTCTTAATATGAGCTGCTATCCTTGAAACTAGGTATTTGCTCAGAAATGTGTATTTACTTGTTTTCAAGTTTCAACTCTACCTGATGATGCCTTTATAATTTAAATATCTTTCATGATTTAAATGTAAATGAATGAACTGCTGCATTTTTTATTTATTTTTTACATTACATATTTTTTTTCAAGATGATGTTTATCTTAACTCTCACATAGTATAATTTTAGGGATAATATAATTATATGTATTTATAAATTTCTGAGATGTTGTATTTAGTTACTTTTGTTCTAATTTGTGCATGCACTGTGATAGTGTTGTTATTTTACATATGTTTGTCGAAGTAAAAGCCCTACAGGGCTTATGTTATTATGTTTATAATATTCGACAAAAAATAAATCTTCTATGCCTATGTCTATGTCTAACAAATCTTGATACACTTTAAAGGATATTGACTATGCAAACATCAGTTTATCTCTCATTGCATTCAAAATAAGATCGAGTTTTTCTTAGTTACGACGTAAAAGCTTTACGCCTATTGGCTATTTCGGGGACAATTTAATACCCTGTTCATCAGAGGAAATATCGCCTATTTTTGTGGAAATATGTTCTTAAAAATCTTGAATTATTTGAGCATTTATAATACGTCTACATAGTTTGTATTCTTCTTTAGCGTACACGGCAACCAGTTTAGTTTATGTCGATACTGCTGTGTCATTTATTCTAACCACACTTTCCTGGACAAGAATTAGCCGTGTTCATATGCAACATTTGTACCTGGGTGTATTTTGCACTCCGGGTGCAAATTTGCACTCTGTGTGAATTTTATGTCATGTAAACGGGTTTTTAATCACCCTGGTGCAAATTTGCCCCTTCTTTCGAGGTGGAAGAAATTGAAATTGCACCCGGTTGTATTTTATGCATATGAATGCATATGGTTATCACTATATGAACCACAATGCGACAAAATGTACCTTCGGACATTCCGACGTTACTAGTAGAAAGCGGAAAAAAAGAAAAATCATGTAATACACGTTTTAGAAATAACACTATATTTGTTATATTTGAACACTGGGCTACCACGTGAATGAGTTTTAAAACATATTCATTTTCAATATTTAGAGTTATCTGCCCTTGTTTTCGCCCATTTATTTATTTATTTTATTTTTTATTTATGCAATGTTTTAAGAGGGTGACGCGCTTAGCTTCATCAGCTATTCTACCTTGCGGCCCTCTGTATAACAATTATGTACATATATACAAACAATCAAATGAGCACAAACAATACATATTGTCTTAAAATAACATTAAAATAATAAATAAATAAAAGGAATAGAACACTTGACGGATAAAACAACTATTAAATTTAAAACACGAATGAGCGTATAAAACATTTAGCTTGGTTACTAGTATTTTACGAATCGGTAAAATTTAACATTTGGATAAAATATTTTTTCTACATTTGTAGCATTGCTCACGGTAAAAATATACTGACAAATCTTTTGATAGATCAGACTTCAAAATGGATTAAGAAAGATACTTGCATGATGGAGCCGGAGCATTACGAAGAGCTGTACACGAAACCACTTCCCAGCTCTGCAGGTACATAATATGCCTGCAGCAGTTGAGACAAAATTATATTAGCTAAAGTGGCCAAAATCACATATCATTGTTGCACTCAAATGATGTTAAGAACATAACATAAAATGATGCTTTGCTGCCTTTTTAAAACTGTCAAGGGTAGTTGACGTTTTTATCTCGCCCGGTAAAGCATTCCATAGTTTTGGCGCTGAAGCCGAAAATGAACTATCATACAGGGTGGTCTTGGATCTAGGTACCTTCAAAGAGACGTCTGTAACTGAACGTAGATTACGGGTATGGATTTCAGATAAGGGTTTAATCAAGTCAGAAATATACTCGGGAGTAAGGTTATTTAATGCTTTATAAGTTAAAACTGCTTTATTATAATTATGTCTGTTTGGAACTGTTGGCCAACCTAGTTCAGCGAACATTTCTGGGGACGGTGTGTTGTAGTCTGTTTTTAGAATAATGCGAGCTGCGCGTTTTTGCAATTTCGATATTCGTTCAATATTATATTTTGAAGTTGTTCCCCAGGTGTTTGAACCATAATCAATTAATGGAAGAATATATCCCTGATAAAAAAAGTTTTTGGATTTCAGTCGGAATGTACTTGGATAGTTGTCTTAAAAGTGAGATTTTAGAGGATATAGTCGAGCATAGGTAATCTATATGTGCCGTCCATGTTAGATTTTCGTCAATAAATACACCCAGCAGCTTTTGTTTGTTAACTTGTTTTAATGTATTGCTATCTATTTGAATGTTAAGTGCAGAGGCTTCACGGGTTTTAGGTCTAGTTCCAAGCACCATACATGTAGTTTTATCATAGTGGATTCTCATTTTATGTTGTTTTGCCCAAGTTTTTGATTTATCTCCATCATGTTGTAGCTTTGGTGCTATCTCGGTTTCGTTTTTCCACTGATATGATAAGTAGCATCATCTGCAAAAAAGTCAATAAAACAATGGTCCATATGTAGTGGTAAGTCATTTATAAAAAATAGAAATAGGGTTGGCCCTAAGATCGAACCTTGGGGTACGCCTGATTTGACCAGTGCTGGTTTTGGTATACCTTGGTTGCATTCGATAACCTGTTGACGTGTGTTTAAATAAGAAGACAATAAATTTAGCGTGGTATGTTTGCATTTATATAGAGAAAGTTTTTTTATGAGCAAAGAATGGTCGACAAGATCAAAAGCTTTCCGAAAATCAAGAAACACCGTACCAACTAAATCTCCGTTATCTATACACGTTAACCATTGGTCGATCAATTTAACAAGAGCCGTTTGACAACTGTGCTTTTGTCTGAAACCAGATTGATTAGGATGTATTAACTTATATTTATTTAGAAACGCCATAAGATGTTTGTTGATGTGTTTTTCAAATATTTTAGATATTGTAGGTAAAATAGATATTGGCCTATAGTTTACAGGGTCAGATTTAGAACCACCTTTATGTATGGGATAAACCTTAGCCACTTTAAGTTGTTCGGGAAATGTTGCTGTTTTTATGCTTTTGTTGATAAGAGCTGCTATTGATGGTGCCAAAATATTATTCGCCAGTTTGAGTATCCTGGGTCCGATGCCATCAAGACCAGTTGCTTTTGCTATGTTTAATCCGTTTATGAATTCAGAGACCTGAGTCTCCGTTATAAACGGTATTTCGAAACGCACATTATTCGGAATTCTTTGTGTAATAAAATCGTTTAATTTAGTAAAGTCAGGACTAGGTGTTGACTCGTCATCATTTTCCGAAAACAGTTCACTTAATTTTTGCAAAGTAATTATTTAGTCTGAACGCGACTTCCTCTGAACTTGTAAATGTTTTACCATCAACGCAGAGTTCATCAGGGATAGAGTTCTGGGAGGATATGGAGTCATTAGTTGCGGTGCGAAGATGTTTCCATATTGTCTTTGTATCTTTCGAATTTGTGATAGATTCAGAAAAATGTTGTTTCTTTGCTTTTCGTATGAGTTCCTGGGTTTTGTTACGGTACTTTTTATAATCAGACCAGTTTCCATTCTGTTTACTTTTATCCCTTAGCCTTCGAGATTCTAAAATATCCTGATTGAACCATTCGGGTAAACGTTTGGATTTTACCCTTTTTGTTTTCAATGGAGCATGACGATCTAACTGATTCTTTATAATTGAATACCACGCTGAACAATCTTCATTTATATCAGAGACAGGTAATAAGTATTTAAACGGCTCCATGTCGGCACCCAGATCCTGTAGAAATTGAGATTCGTTAAACGTTTTGAACGATCTGTACGTTGTTGATATGTGCTCATTTTTTGATACTTTATTTTTTATTTTACGTGAAAAACAAATGGGATAGTGATCACTTATCGAGTATACTGGTACAAAGCACTCAAAAATATTATCTGGATTGGAAGTGTAAACATGGTCAATTAAAGTTGATGAAGACTTAGTTACTCGAGTTGGTTCCGTAACCAGTTGTGTAAGATCAAATAGTTGTATTAAATTCAGCCACTTGCTGTTAGAACATGCATGATAATCAATGTTTACATCCCCCATAATAATCATTTCGAGACCTGAAGTCTGAGCGGCTGACAGCTCCTCTTCCAACAAATCAATCCACGGAGATTTTTCATCAGGAGGGCGGTAAAGCGTGCATATAAGGAAGGGTTTCGAATTGGGAAGTATCATTTCTGACCAAATAGTTTCAATGTTTGAAATTTCGAACTCTTTTCTACGTAAACACTTTATCGATTTTCGATAGTAGAAAATTAAGCCACCCCCGGATTTGTCGTTTGTTTCATATCTATCTTTGCGGAATTCAAGATTGGATTATTTTGTACGGGGTTGGGGGAGGTGCTGTCAGGAGTCAAGACATCGGATATAACTTTGACAGGCGAGGCATGCAACTGGCCAGTACTGCTGGAGTTAAATTGATCAGGTTTGGCTAGTAACAACGGTTCAAAAGAGTTTCTCAATGACATAAGAGTTGGCTGAACCAGTTGTACATTAGAACATTCTATACGCTCCAGGTTTTCCTAGCGCATCGATCGACCCGACCACCCCTCTGTCCTACCATTGAACCAGCATTCTTGGGTAACATGTCCATTTTTCATACAAATATGGCAATACTTGTTTGTTTGTCTTCTAAGATGTCCAGGCCTATCATTGTTACCTGATCTACGCACTCCATGTTGAGCCGGCGTGCGATACATGTATGAGGGTTTATTTCTACCTGTGGGTTGCACCTGTGATGTGACACGATGAACTTTGTCTATGTTTGATAACAATTTCTTGGTGCCATAATTGTTTAAATGCAATTTGTCTTTCAGATAGTAAGATTCAGGCAATTCACCTGAAGCCAAAAGAAAACTATCATAATTGTCAATGAATTCCGTCTCACAGGTATCACAGGTACCATAATATTCTTACGTTTCCTATATCTATCACTAAATGGTAACCATGGCAACCGTGTCGTCATCATGTGCAGAAATGAAGATCAGGGGAATTAATCTGCTATAAGAAGCTTGACCATCGGATTTCCAATACCAGCGGGAGTTAGCGAGCCTAATACCTGTTATGACATTCAAGGTAGAAACTATCGCCTAGGTAATATGCCCTTAGGCATCGAATGTGCCGGGTTTGTCTATTTTTAAGGTTTAGATCTACCTGTAGAAAGGTACAAGTAGGAGATTTGTTTTGTTTTGAAATATGACTATTGGATATCTTCTTTGACAAGTATTTTATTTTGAAATGAATCAACTTTACGTTCAAAATCATGGTTCTATTGATCTCGTAAACTTTTAAAAGTGAAAAAAAAGTAAAAACAAAATAAAAGTCATGATAATAATGATAATAATTATAACCAAAAAGCGCTTCTGCACATACTGATCATCGGTATCTTAAACTTTTCTATTTGAACATACATGTAAGTCATGAACATGCAACTCATGTAGCAAAACGATTCATTAAACTAACCACAGGCGGAATAATAAGTAGGGTTCTTGGTTGATGGTTGATTGGGGTTTAACGTCCCACCAACAGCTTAAGTCACATGGAGACGGGACCTCGGTTTTTAGTCCCATCCGACAGACTGGAGAAGCCCGGGATCGAACCTGCGAACCCTGGTTTACAAGGCGAGTGGCATAACCACTGCACCACGGAGGCTTCTAATAAGAGGGTTCATTACCCGAAATTGCACATGACTCACACTTCCTCCCCTTGAATGTTACTTTGTATTCACTGCTTCCAAAAGATGTTAATATTATAATTTTATCGAAACCATTTTATCTTATATATGTTTCATCTCTTTCGCGCATTCTGATCAATATCACATATTCGCTGCGTAGTCAGCAGTCTTGAAGAAATCTGCGGTGTTTCCGAAATAAAAATGCCACAATCAGATAAACTGTTTGTGTTTCCACTGGTTCTCGCGAAAGTGGGCATTTTGAGTGGCGTAAAAAAGGAGATACTAATTGGACCAAAAAGATATGCATTGCCTATCTTTTACTTGTTTCATGTCTATTGTAACGAATTTTAAAGTTTTTGCACTGTAAATGTCACATAGGTCCTAAACACATGTTGCGACATAACAACACTACCTTGTTTTGACTTGTATTCTACGAGTCAGGCATAGTAAACATTACACAGTCTTGTATGAAAATGTGCAATCGCTAAAGATAACCATTTAGCGCTTCTTATCAGGACTAGATACTGCTTTTGAAGTATGCCGCTAATTTACGGGTATCTAGAAAAATAAATTTCTTTTTTTCAGTCCGAAGAAGTACAAATATAATGTACTTACAGAAAAAAACTAGTGTCAATTTTATAGAAAGCATGCACTTTCATAAACCTACAAATAACAGGAAGTCCTTTTGTCTAATGGTTCATTGGGCACAATGGCTGTTTTAAACACTCAAAATTAAAGTTCATCTAAAAGGCGAAATTGAGCTCTTGCTTTCGCCTTCCTGTACCGACGGTTGTCCCGTAGAATACATGTACTGATTATAATTCACTGTTGTTGCATTATCTGCTGATTCCCAGCTTACACATAATCAATATTGGAAATACAGTTAATCCCCCCGCCCCCTGAGAAAATAATCAATAATCCAGGGGGGGGGGGGTTACGGGGGGTTACCTGTATCTTCAATACTGATTTCAATAAGCTGGGAACCAGTAGATAATGAAAAAAAAAGTGAATGCTCTAGTACAAAACAAAACCAAACAAAAATAAATGAATAAAATGAATAAAGTCGGCTTGAAAAAAATATCCGTGTAATTTAGACCCCCCCCCCCCAGACACCCATCCACCCCCCCCCCCCCGGCTCTTATATTGTAAACTGACTGGGGTTGACAGAATGTCTACATGTATACTTATCATTTTTATGCTAAAACATTGATTGTGGGAACTACGCCGAGGCGTTTTAAAGTGTTCCCTCAATCTATGCTTTGAGCTTTGTGGGTACCCGTTTGAACCGCCTCGCTCATGCGAAACTAACATGTATCCACAATCAACGTTTTTGACAAAGGAAGAGACGATAAATCTCTTCTATTTTTTCGACTGAAAATTAACATATTCACACGTGAGAAATCCATCCAGGTGGTAAAGACCTGTAATTGACATGATTTAAGCAAAAAAGTGAATAACAGAGGTACAGAACTGCGCATGCTAATCAATGTCTTTGCTGTTCGCTGGTCAGCAGTAGTCGAGACATTATAAGACTGCTGAAAACCACTTGTCCTATTGAAGATGTTGACTACCATATTCGTTTTAATTAGCGCACATGCTCCAATAACCGCACACCCTAGACGTTTTGAAAAACATGCTCAGAAGCGCACATGGCTCGACTAACGTATTGGTAGTTTACACCTATTTTACACATATATACCGTATCAAAACTTAACATTTATTGATGAATCGCTGTTTCTAAACGAATGGGACAAATAAATGACATCATCTGACATTGATATTTTGACATACATGTAGTTATTTCAGCAACTTTTATGTGTTGTTTCCGTTCGTAGTGTGCGCTAATTAGAACGATATTTAGTTACCTCCCCTGTCACACACGAGTTGGAGCTACGAGTTAAGCTCCGGTCACTTTTTTGGTGAACTCGTAGCAACTCGTACAGAAGTCGTCATATGTCGGCGGTTGTTGTACATAAGTCTTCTAAACTCATAGCAACTTGTAGCTGTCGTGGAAAGGCTTAAAATTCTCGTAGTAAATCACCGTGTAAAAGTGGGCGGGGCATGGGCGGAGCGTAACTCGTACTGATCTAGTAGCTTATCGACAGAACTCGTAGTAGTGTCGTGGGATGTCGTGCGTTGTCGGCGTCTTGTTAAATATGGCGAGTAACCTACATGTACGAGTTACCTACGAGTTGCTACCATACTCAAGGCGCCTTCTCGCGAGTTGCTACGACATCTCGCGAGTTAATTACGACATTCCTATGAGTATACGCGAGTTTCCATGACTTATATCGTAAGACGTGTAGAACTCGTAAGACAAGCGGCGAGTTATGATTTGAGCTAAATCGTAGCATGTCGTAGCTTCAGCGTAGCTTCAACTCGTGAGTGTGTGACAGCTTCTAATTTTTTCCAACTTAACTCGTGGCGACAAGCGCCGACTTATAACTCGTACCAACTCGTAGCATGTCGCAGCTTCAACTCATGACACTCCATTTTAACTTTACTTTAAGATATTTTGAAAAGTTATATTTACCTGTAAGTGCACTGTGTGGCGTGTGTGCTAATAGACATTTCCAACTTAGTCTGAGTTACGATATACGATATACGAGAAACTTTTATCGATTTCTGGGGGTATCTCAAGGCTGTCCAACTTAGTTGGTGAAAACCCTATACTTCTAGTACCTGCACATGATCAAATATGTTTGATAACTTGTGTACCATGTTTTATAAGTTTTTTCTGAAGGTATCTGAAGTTTTATTTTTAATATAAAAAAACGTACACCGTTCTTATTTTGGTCTTGTGCACCGATCACATGCATGCTAAGGCCATGATATGTTTTTGATTGTTTCCTGTCATGAATCACGCAAATCTATGTGGATGCAAGAAACAGACGCCAGGCGTAGCAATTCTGCTTGGCTTAGTAATTCTGCCTCTCAGATACCGACTGCCTAATGGTGGTGGTGGTCGTGGAGGAGCCACAGCAATTCTCAATGTGCAGTCGGTTAATACCCCGCGAAACCATCGTGCCCGGAACCATTGAAATATGCCGATGTTTGAACGATTTGAAAGGTTTTATCAATTATCGACATTTTACTGGCGTCGCCAATGGAAATCGACCCCTATGTAGATCGTCAGAAGCTTCAAACTTTTTCATTTCAAAATATAATCTGGTACTGAACATGTTTAAGCCAGCATTTGGATTTCCTGGGCATCACTTCCGTCTCTTTTTGACATGATTTACAAAACAAAACTTTGTAGTGCTCCTTACCCTGATGTCTCATGAGAAATTTCAAAACCGTAGGCGCTTTACTTCTTTAGAAGAAGATTTTATAAGTTTTGTTTTTCTTTCTATAGCCAAGGCGACAATCATGGTCATGTAACATGGACCATTTATATAAACTTTCGTTCCCCCTTTCTAAGAATGCTCCACATGAAGTTAAGCTTTGATTCAGAGGAGAAGGTTTTGAAATTGTGGACGACGACGGACGGACGACGGGCGGACGGACGGACGCCGAAGCATGGCCATGCTTTCAACTTGTGAGCCTTTGGGTCAGGTGAGCTAATAAGCGGGATGATGGTTTTACATAATGAATCTTGGACGGAATTAAGGATTTGCGGGAAAAGAAATGCATATGATTTCGCATATCATGTTGCAATTTTTATAGACCACCCATTACATCTATGGGTAAAATGTACAATTGCTTTCCCTTGATTTACAATAATTCTTTGTCAACAGCGCTTTTAATGCAGACTGATATGTGTTCGTCGAGTTCATGGTTTATAGTGTTGCAATTTTAAATTTATTTTGAAAGAAATGTTTCCAGAGTGCATAACACTTTCACCATCTTTGGTTTATTTTTACGTGTGCCCTTGACCCGTCAGTCCTTTTTGTCAGAAAGTGTGGATTTCACATTCATAAAACATACCAAATTGGCATTTTGTGTCGATGAGGTTGGGCACGTTATGAGAAAACCCTTCATTGAAATTCTTAAAAATCTCTGATATTAATATTGGCATATTACATAATTCCACTGTTTTCTAACATCGTTTATATCTACCACACCATTTATGGTAAAGCCATCTGAACTCTGGTCAGTCTCTTGCGTCTGGGCTTGTTAGCTCACCTGAGCCGAAGGCTCACAAGGTGAGCTTATAGGATGTCCGTCCGTCGTCGTTGTCGTCCGTCCGTCCACAATTTCAAAGATCTTCTCCTCTGAAACCACTGGGCCAATCAAAGCCAAACTTCATGTGGAGCATCCTTAGGAAGGGGGAACGAAAGTTTATATAAATGATCCAGGTCACATGACCAAGATGGCCGCCATGCCCATATATGGTAAAAACCATAAAAATATTCTTCTCTGGAACCGGTGGACCGATTTCAATGAAACTTGGTATGTAGCATTGGGGACTCTGGGCCATTATAGCTTATATAAATCATGACCTTGGGTTGACCTTGACCTATTTTACGGCAAGGTCAATTTTGGTTACATAGGCTTTTCAATGGAAAAAAGTGAAAACAATGAATTTTTCAGGAAGTTTTGTAGCCATTGACCTGAATGTTGGTAGATACAGACAACATGTTGAGCTAATGAAGTGATGTGAGTATTAAAGGTCAAGGTCATTTCTTGACCTTGGCCAAAGGTCATTTACTAATTAAATGTTAAACTTAATTTTCTCAGTAATTAACCGCTCAACCAAATAAAGCCAAATTTTTTATGTATTATCCTTAGGATAGGGGAATGAATGTTAATATAAATAGTCAAGGTCACATGACCAAGATGGCCGCCATGGCTATAAATAGCAAAAACCTTTAAAAATCTTCTTCTCCAGAACCAGAAGGCCTATGATTTTGAAGCTTTGCATGAAGCATCAGGGGGAGGAGCTCTACAAAGTTTATATAAATCATGACCATGGAATGACCTTGACCTATTTTACGGCAAGGTCAGCATAGGACGCCCTTGCATTTGAATGTGGAAAATTGTCAAAATGTCATTTGACGGGAAAAACTTTATGGAAATGGGCTAATGGACTGAATATTTATGAGTCTGAAGAAAAGGACCCCAGGGGTAGGTCTGCCCCCACCCCAATATACATGTATATTACCATAATATTCAAAGATCTTTTTCTCTGAAACTGCTTGGTCAATCAAAACCAAATGTCTTGTTGAGTATTCTTAGGGAGAATGAAAGTTTATATAAATGGTCAAGGTCACATGACCAAGATGGCCGCCATGGCTATAAATAGCAAAAAAAAAAACTTTAAAAATCTTCTTCTCCAGAACCAGAAGGCCTATGATTTTGAAACTTGGCATGAAGCATCAGGGAGAGGAGCTCTACAAATTTTATATAAATCATGACCTTGGGGTGACCTTGACCTATTTCATGGCAAGGCCAGCATAGGTTGCCCATGCATTTTAAAGGGGAAAGTTAGTAAAATGTTAGTAAAATGTGCCTTTGATTTTGAAACTTGGCCTGAAGCATCAATGAATACAGCTCTACAAAGTTTGTATAAATCATGACCCTGGGATGGCCTTGACCTATTTTATGGCAAGGTCAGCTTAGGTTGCATATCCCAGTTCTCAGGTGAGCGTTGGTCCTCTTGTTCTGTTGAGCCGTGACAAAATACAATGTAACTCTCATGCCTAAGCGAAGCAAAATTTATGGCCTTCGCCGAGCGTTATGTATATAACACAAGAACGCCGCGGAGGTCGATATCGCACCTGCATCGGGCAAAATAACTTAAAATGTGAAATATAGGTTGAGGGCACCAGGTTAAGGTGTGTTCTGAAAGGGTATGTGAAGGACATTTACTATGCAAGCTTTCACACTCGCAGCTATCACTGATGCAGAAAAAAACAAACTTCGACATAAAAAGTAACAAAGTCAATGGACCGTGAAATATAGGTCAAGGTCAGCGGGTCAAGGTGCGTGCTTGAAGGGTATGTCAAGGACAGTTACTATGCAAGGTTTCACACTCGCAGCTATCACTGATATAGAGAAAATCAAACTGTGACGTAAAAATTAACAAAGTTAATGGACCGTGAAATATAGGTCAAGGTCAGCGGGTCAAGGTGCATGCTTGAAGGGTATGTCAAGGACAATTACTATGCAAGGTTTCCCGCTCGCAGCTATTACTGATGCAGAGGAAACCAAACTTCGACGTAAAAATTAACAAAGTCAATGGACCGTTAAATATAGGCCAAGGTCAGCAGGTCAAGGTGCATGCTTGAACGGTATGCCAAGGACAATTACTTTATATATATATGCAAGGTTTCAGACTTGCAGCTATCACTGATGTCGAGAAAACCAAACTTTGACGTAAAAAATTTCAAAGTCAGTAGACCGTGAAATATAGGTCAAGGTCAGTGGGTCAAGGAGCGTGTTTCAAGGGTATATCAAGGCCAATTACTATGCAAGGTTTCAGACTCGCAGCTATCACTGATGCCGAGAAAACCAAACTTCGACGTAAAAACTTTCAAAGTCAGTGGACCGTAAAATATAGGTCAATGGTACTGGGTCAAGGTGCGTGCTTGAAGGGTATGTCAAGGAAAATTACTATGCAAGGTTTCAGACTCGCAGCTATCACTGATGTCGAGAAAACTAAACTTCGACGTAAATGTTGACGGATGGACGAACGGACGGACGGAAATTTGAATTCCTATATCGCACCCTGATATAAGCAGGCGCGATAAAAATCAACTGTCTTGTATATTTGTTAACTAAGATAATAATAATAAAAATATGCATGTACATGTATTTATAAGAAGCTTTGCTTGATGTACATACTCTACTTTGATTTTCAATTTGAGTATAATATAAAGTTTCAAAGTATAAAGTGAGGGTGAGGTTAGGATCCTGTAAAACCAGTTTAAGCCCGCCAGTAATTTTATATAACTGATCGTTCCAAGGCGATACTTCTGTGGTGGTTCTTGTTTTATGTCTTGATGTTTAAAAATTTTTGTGTGCTGTTGGCGCCTTATGTATGTTATCATATTTTTAGTTAAGTTTAGGTAACTGAGTGGCCACCTATTAAGGAAATAGCTGCTCATTCGGCTTACGATATGTATAAGTACCTTATTGCTAGTTTGGTTTTTTCCCGCCTCAGTTTTTGGAGTGGGAATCTTTTTGTGATTGCGCCTTTACCTGATCGTTGCCTGCTTGTACCTTTTCAAACAATATTTAGACCTTGAACAGTCCTACCTTAGTGCAAAACATATTGCAGGTCTCCACGGACAGGCGTTTATGCTTTGTTGGTAAATCATTTGCCTACCAAACATGAATCAGCATCTGCGAAACAGCTTCACTGGTTCTGATACTGACTATCATCATTTTGCTAGCAAGTAGGAAATGTCTAGTTACGCATGCGGTAGTGTGCAACTGTACAGGTTGATATATTGATAACCCGATATATTGCGTCTACCTGGGTTGTCCGCCATCCACGGACCGCTGAAAAAATGTGGGCTAGCACATTTGTTATGATCTCGCGCCGTAATCTTATTTTTCAACACAGCATGGCGCATGAGTAAGCGATTAACCGATAGATCCCGTGTATATACATGAACATGTTTGTATACATGTCTTCATCTATTAGTTTGCATATTGTCCTTGAGAATATCCCTCAAAAACATTTTCCGAACTACCATTTCAAACTCCGATATCAATATCGGATTAAGTTGGAAATGTCTAATAACATGTATCTGTATCTGACACCTCTATTGAGTATTACATGGAGTGCATGCGCAAATGACTGACATCCAAAAATAAAAGTTCTGATTCAAAAAACTGGTTCATAGGGAAATTTTTTAGCAAATTAGAACGAATACGATATATTTTGTATTCTATTTTGTACATAAACAACGTATTCTACGGGTCATTCTGCTCGAGCTTAATGAAATATATTGACACGCATTTGAATACCCGCACAAAATCCCTATCAGAATAACCGATTTCATTTATCAATAAATTCGAGTAGATCTACCCGAAATGCATTCTTCCGGCAATTTATGTATTGCACCGGTCATATGCAGAATCCAAAGTTTACACATTAATGAGCACACAGCATGGCATCGATTTTGGTGTAATTAAAACATACGTAATCGACACTATTCCGTGCATATTTTACCATTGAAAAGTTGTCTCGTGGATAAATAAGCATCTCGTTAAAAAGAAATTTCCACCTGTTTTATGGATAATGTTTGTTTTCACAACCGCTTTCAGCTTCTAGCAGCTTCGAAAATGGTCGTTCGTCCACCGATTATGACGTAAATTTCTATATGATATATGGTCAGTCAAAGTCATTGTCCCGTAGAATACGTCCCGTAAAATACAAACGCGATTTCAGATTAATTTTCCGACGAGCCGTAGTATACAAAAATATGAAATGTCTGTAGTGACCAATACGGGTTCTCTCCCTTTCACTGTAGGGACGGAGCCATATCTATGACTAAGCACTTCCTTACTATTGATGGGCTCGTAGAATACAACGAAAAATTACGATTTCATAATAAAGAATGCGGCATCATACCCAACGATGAGTTTAAGAAATGCCATTAAAATACTTTCATTTTTTGTTGAGATAAGTGTTAGTGACTCTCTGGTGAAAACAATCATGATGCTTGTCTCTTTTTGAAAGAATTGATTTAAGCTTTTATATCTGGGCTCGTAGAATACACCAAAGGCAATGACAAATATACTTTTATTCTGTTTATTTCCATTTGTCTCTGGTGATTGGGCATTTATTATGGATCAGAACAATACTTCTGTAGTAACATTTTTCGAGCGTATCTGGCTGTTTTAATGCAAAAAAGCCAATCAATAAAAACTAAGTGAGAAACGACCCATGTAACTATGACATTGTGATGAAATAGGGACCTTGCATCAACACACGCTATCATACGTACCGTTCGGTATATTAGACTCAAATTTTCTGTGCAAATATTTCAATACGAGGTAGATACTTCAAAACGCAATCTTAATTCAGGTTACCTATTGATTAAAGTAGCATAAGATGTGCATTTTACGCTATGACGCCATTTGGTCCACTTTCGTGAGAACTAGTGTTTAGCTAATTGATTTCATGCATTCTGATCAATATCATGTGCTTATACCGGAATTGTTCCAAGACCCGAAAATAGACTTTCTTGCGCTGCGACCCATTTTATGGGGTCAAATATGCAAGTGTCAAATTCATGAAATAGCCGCTGCATCAGAAAACTAGCCTTTTGCGTATTCGAAAACAAAGACGCAGATCAGCTGTGCAGTACTGCACAACTGACCTGCGCCTTTGTTTTCGCTACACGGTTAGCGCGATTCATCTTCTTTCTAAATCCGAAATTACAAGCTTCTAGTCATCTTCCGTGTTTATACTGCCCAGTTTGTGTCGTACCTGTTCGGAAACCACATTGTAAGTTTTCTCATGATGAAACTCAAATACTGTTTTTACAGTCAAACTTCGCACCCCAAGGCTACGAAGAGAAGCACGCGTGACCGTAAAAGATGTGACACAAAAAAGGAAAAACGAAAAACAGACATATTCGGCAAAATGTTATGTCAAGTCAAGATAATTGATATACATGGTCAGCCGAAAGGAGAGAAAAATAAATACATACAAAGTGATTTGCCGCCCGGAATGATTCCCGGAAAACGAGATACCTAGGCTGATCCGAGTGACAGTTCCCCATATGGGGGGCAAAGGGCAATTTTGCCAGACAGTGGCTGTTTCATAACGAAAATTGCAATGCTGTAAAAACAATCATATAGAAATCATGATGGAATTAAGCCAAAATTGACAATTTTAATTGATTGACACCTTAATCACTGCGAGTTATAGTGTGTGCACTGCTTTCGTTAAATGTCAAAACAGAGGGACATGGTATAGGAGAAAGACGACACATTGACCAAGTATACAAAAAATCAAAAAATTTTAAATCATTTATTGAGGGTCGCATTTTTGTGCATCTTTCTTTGGGTCATACTTATATTAATCCATTGCCTTTAATGTCGGGTACACATACTAAAAAATAATATATATAAAATTAAATAAAACAAATAAATAAATGAAAATAATAAATAAATTATCACTATAAACTAGCGTAAGTAATTTACAATATTATGAATCATACATGTAGTAGCCATTTTCAGTAAAATCAATAGGAGTTACCTGTGAATTTCAGGCCCGATTTTAAAGCGGAAAAAAAATAAAATTTCGTTGGTCTGACATTAGGATTTTCTGAAGTTTGACCCTATTTATTTTTATAGTAGGTTTTTGCAATTTATATCTTTATAAAGATAATTTTATCCCCTAATAGGAACCATTAAGGAAAATACATTTTGATTTAAGAAATGATGTTTATGTAGGCATTCGTCTAGATGAGGGGGTGCTTCTTTTTGTATTTTACTATCATTTTAATAGAACATGGGTCTAACATTTGTAACTGAGTTTGACTCAACTTTTTCTGAAGCAATTTTTTAAAAAAATATATCTTCATAAAGAGGTTATTTTGTAGATATATGAACTATTAAGGAAAATTAATTCATTTTAATATTTAATAGCGTTAAATGGGTTTTAAATGGCAGGTCCTATTTCGCCCCATTATATTTTGAGCACTCTACCTATCGGTATAATAATCCGATATCCAGGTAAAAGTGCTCCATTTCTGGGCATGACAAATAGACAAAATAATGTCGACAGATTGAATGTAGGGGTGATTAGATTCTATTTTAACAATAGGTTCTGACCAGTGCTTAAACAGTTTTAACCAAAGGCACCACATTGTGTAGGGTCTACTAACATGCAGAAATGTATTACGCAACTTTGACGTCATTTTTCAGGACAATGACGTCTGTAGGGTTCATGCAGTAAATTGGTCATAACTCACAAAATAACTTGAATAATCTGGTCAAATAAAGACTAACAGACTCTAAAAACATTATACATTCGAAGTAACATTGTTTTTTCCAATACCCATAAATTGTTCGAAGGTACATTTTCTCACGTTGTGGCCCATATGCATTTTGTATAGGAGTTTTATAACTGACAGATTTTATTTATGTGCCTTTGCTAAGAACATAATACCAACAATAAATATGCAACCGCCTCGGCGAGGCGGTTGTAAAGTGTACACAAACAGATATATATATTTTCGTTTTTTTTTAAAGCTGAAGAAGTCTATGTTTAGCCTCAGTCCCACTGCATCGTACGATTGCAGAAACGCAAGATAGTCTTTAGATTCGGGGATATTACGACACTCTTTAGAAATTTTCATGATCTTAAGGCCGATCCTTTCGGATGTAACACAATCCTACGATTTTGCTAAATATATTCGATTAAAAGACAGTGCCTTATATATGCCCAAACGTGGTGAAAGAGTTTTCAACTGATGAAGCGATCATTCTTGTAGTCTCGTTTAAACATCAGGACCCAGTTGTTCAAAGCATCGTTAGCTTAACGATATCGTTAAGACATAATTTTTTTTAAGCAAATATCAGCAAAAGTAACAAATACACTGTTATTTTTTGTTGAAAAAATGTAAGAAAGGATTCTCACATTTTTTCAACAAACAATAACAGTGTATTTGTAATATTAACGTTTGAAATTTTAACGAAACGTTAACTAACGACATCGTTAGTTTTGAACAACTGTAGAAAACAAACGGTTTTTACGTAATTGACTCCTCCGCCAGCAAGGTATAGCCACGCCCACCCTATTTCCATAGACAAATATTGTGGTTTTGCACCTGTATTTACCTGTAAAAAGCACGTGTTGGTTTGTTTGTCTAACCCACGTGTTGGTCAACCGTCATTGACCGTTAGCTAATGTGCAGATTTGAATGGTCAATATAAAATGAATTTTAATGATGGGTGGTTTTACGGAGGACTCAATTCACATGAATGGACGTGTTCACTCAGATTTAACGGTACATCTCTGGCATATCACGCCCATTTTAGTCATATGGCCTGCTTACGATTGTTTTCAGAATTTTGATCATGTCAAAAACCGCTTGCGACGGATTTTAATCCTACGATTGCTCAAGAACGCTAGGAACGGTCGTAGGATGATCTCAGATACTTAATATTATCTTTTTCAAGATTATACTATAAAGCATCATTTTCTCATAAACATCCGTACTTCTTAAATTACTGCATCCGATATTTTGGAATGGTCGTGGGTCCTTAAATCGATCCCTAAAACTGATTATTTCATAGGACCGCCCCAAATTTCTTCAGATCGGTCGTGCGATCCACTGAGTTTACCTGTGATTATCTCAGAAATGTGATCCTAAACTGGTCGTAATACGGCGATCTTAAGCGATCGTAAGCGCAGTGGGACTGAGGCTTATCTTGCATGGGCAACAACACATTTTCGTAATGGTATGCAACATATACAAACACAAAAGACACATGCTCCAAAGAATTTTAATATTTTCGTATTTTCATGTACCGTAGTGTGTATATCACCGGGTCCCTTTTTTCGAGGTACATGTATATTGATTTGGTAGGTTTAACGGCACATCCGTACCAGAATTACCTCGAGTTACCCCTCCCACCCCTCGAGGAAAATGATGGCGTTTTACAGAAAAAGGCGATTTTTCTGTATAAAGTGTGCGCTTCAAATTTTTTCCACTGAAAAAGGGGTAATCTAATTTGGAGTGGACTACGCAAAAAGGGCATTTATCGCGCTACATACACATACTGTCTCAATAGTCAATACTATTGAGACAGTATACTGAATTAGCCCCCCGGAGTGGTACTCCCATAATTATGGGAGTACCATCCCCTCGGGGCTAATTGGATATACCCTGGTCCACAAAGAAATTTGAATTTGAAGTTTTGTATCACCCCCCCCCCCACATACACCTTAAATTATAAAATGGCAACCTGGCTGCTGCTGGTGTAAGTAGCTGTGACCCTCTAGTGAAAAGCGACCTAACTCCTTTCAGTCTAGGAAATTGCCTGAATCCACGCCTGCTGACAGAAGTCAACTCAGTGCTGTCACAAATATATCAGTACTGTCACGACCGTTATACTACTGACTGTAGTAGTACTGTGTTTCGCACATAAATTTAATTCTACTGACTTACAACAGAATGCAGAATAAAAATTTTGCATGTCTATTCTAACTGGTCCTAAGCTGAAATTCAGTCATGGTCTTAAAATGTATGTGATATTTGCAAGAAGCGACAAAATGCGCGTGATAGTACCGATGGTTGTAAAATTCCCACTCCGATTTTGACATGTCTTTTTGGTATATGAACGGAGTAAAGCGATTTGTTCAAACGTTTTTTACCGTTACTTATTCAGCTTGGTGGTGTATACAAAATGTTATTGTTTTGATCATTACTCTGGTCCAAATCGATTTTAATAACTGTGACAGCACTGATACGTTTTCCAGGGACATCACTATATTATATGTATGTGTGCCGCCGCTCTTAAATAGCACTTTATAAATCATATTGTTTTTGAATTTGACCTAAGTAACATAATATGCATTGGATGGTAACAGAAAATGTGATTATTAGCAAGCTTCTTTTGCAATGAAAAGAATAAAATAGCACTTTGTGCATCACTTGTGGAAACGTGAAATCTGGTGTGGTTCTTGTAAAGCGCGGCGGATAATAATATTAAAGAAAGAGAATGCAAACCTCCTACATAGCGCTTTCGAGAAAATCATCAGGGACAAGGATTGCTCCATTTTTTATAATGACCCATACATGTATATACATGTAGTGAAAACGTGGTGCTTAAAAAACAAGCGAATAAGTTTGGATGGCTATTCCTGTAAATTCCATAAAATACTGAGTATAACAGTCTGATGAGTCCAGGCAGTGCCGAGGATGTGCCGGGGGGTAATTTCCCATCAATGCACGGTCACATTATTTCAAATTAGATATCAATTTGATTACTTTTATGGTCCTTATTTAATTTGCAAATGTACCTGTACTTTTTACACGCATGAGTTCAAGATCCTCTTTCATACTTCAGTTTCATCAGAACAGCTCCCAGCTATTGTTCCACATTATGGTCAGCCTCCGAGGAGCTGGGGCTTTTAGCAGGGATTTTACCACAAATCTGGCCCCGCGGTGCCGGGCTTTCAGCGGGGCTTTAAAAATTACCGTTATTCCCCGACCCTAGGGGAGCCGGGGATACAAATGACTGGTGCATAAGGGTATATGCCAAAAATAGGGGTTTGTGTATAAATGGTCCCATAGAATCTAAACCGCCTTTAAGGCAAATGGCGTTCTAACAGTTCTATCCGATCAAGAAACAACACTGGTAAACTACCGTCACAGAATAATTGTTTTTATGAAGTAATTGTTATCTCAAAACAGTCTCCAGAATAATGTTAGGGTGATGCTTAACTTATGTCTGACTGTATATATGGCATTATCTAATCAAATTATAGGATAATAAGGACTTAAAGTAATAAAAATAAAACTTTCAAAAGTTGATGGCATTTGACATGGCATGCAGCATAACAGTAACTGTTACTGTTAGTGGCTTTGTTAAATTAGATTATTTTCACTTTATTATGGTTAAGTATGACCTTGTATATCAGTTAACACTTCTATTCTTTTTATTGTAGCCAACATTCTGAACTACAGTCAGTGGACACCTTCAGAAAACTCCATTCTTGACATTATGTCGCACTACTGTACATCAGAAAAACATGTCCATGAAATGTATATCCCCTTATATCCCACTTTTATATAGCAAAACTGGGGTACGCAGGGGTATACCTATATTTTTTCTTATTTTTGATTCAAAACAAACATTGTGTGTACTTGTTAGAGCCGCCTCACCGAGGCCGTTATAACGTGTACCCACAATGTATGTTTTGAGCAAAAATATTAAAAACTTCAAACATTTTCCAATGTAATTTTTACTTTTTACAGCTGAAAAAAATCTCTGTATGTTGCATGGGCAAGTTTTCGTAATGCGTTGCCAAATACAATTTGTATTTGATTTGTATTTTGTATAATTTATATTTGCATATGCGAAACCAAAGGCACAGATCAGCTTCGCAGTAACTGCGAAGCTGATCAGCGCCTTTGTTTTCGCTACATGGATAGGACAATTTCTCGACTT
The DNA here is from genome assembly GCA_964017185.1 of Rugalucina vietnamica. Lineage (NCBI taxonomy): Eukaryota > Metazoa > Mollusca > Bivalvia > Lucinida > Lucinidae > Rugalucina > Rugalucina vietnamica. The sequence goes on from OZ024882.1 coordinate 21,991,056, forward strand.
TCTAAATCCAAAATTTCCAGTCTCTATCCATCTTCTGTGACTGTACAGGCCGGTTTGTGTCGGACCTGTTCGGAAACCACATTGTTGGTTTTCCCACGAGGCGGCTCAATTCTATTATTGCTCGGTCACAAATGAGCCACGAAGCGAGGTCTTTGGGTTTCCGAACCGGTCCGACACGCATCGGACTGTGCAATCTCAAAAGAAGGCTAGAAGCTTAAAATTCATGATTATTGTAATATCCGATTAGCGAAAACATGGCACTGATCAAGCTGAGAAAATAACTGCACAGCTGATCTGCGTCTTTTTTCGTACAGGAAAAGTCCGGTTTTCTTATGACGCGGCTCAAATGAAATTGAATGAACCATTCAGTTATTTTGTAAAGGTCCGTATTTAAAATACTTCAATGGTTTCGATTTAACATAAAGACAAGATGACAAATTTATTATAATAAAGGTCACCAAAGGTATAGATTATTATCATCTGTCTATTTTTAAACGCGAAAAGACGCCACGAGAAAAGACGAAATAACGAAAAGACGAAATAACGAAAAGACGAAATAACGAAAAGACGCCACGCGAAAAGACGAAATAACGAAAAGACGCCACGCGAAAAGACGAAAGGACGAAATAACGAAAAGACGCCACGCGAAATGACGAAATAACGAAATAACGAAAAGACGCCACGCGAAAAGACGAAATAACGAAAGGACGAAATAACGAAAAGACGCCACGCGAAAAGACGCCACGCGAAAAGACGAAATAACGAAAAAACGAAAAGACGCCACGCGAAAAGACGAAATAACGAAAAGTCGAAATAACGAAAGGACGAAATAACGAAAAGACGCAACACGAAAAGACGAAATAACGAAAACAGGCACTGGAAAAGACGCCATTATGATGGCTATAAAATTGCATTCTTTCGCATGGCGTTATTTCGTCTTTTTGTGCAGTAATTTCGTTATTTCGACTTTTCGCGTGGCGTTATTTCGTTTTTTCGTCTTTTCGCGCGGCGTTATTTCGTCTTTTCGTCTTTTCGCGCGGCGTTATTTCGTCTTTTCGTCTTTTCGCGCGGCGTTATTTCGTCTTTTCATCTTTTCGCGTGGCGTTATTTCGCTGCGAAATAACGAAAAGACGAAATGGCACTAACAAGCCACCATAGATTAGTGATAAGATCACTGTGGCCTGTTAATGGCCTCATAAAACTGCCCCATTGCTCCAAGAGGATTCTTAGCAGGTGGTGATTTCTACTGTCTGAAAAATTTTATTGCCGGTCAAACAAAAATGGTACTTGATGTCATACTTTTTCTAATGGTTAATACCAGCCTGCACATATGTTAGCAGTGAAATGTGTTTACATATATACTGCATTATGCCTTTCTGTCAGGATATAAGTCAGACTACTAAACACATTGATAAAATTCTTGCAACTACAATCCAGTACCATTTTTTTTCTATTCAGTTTAACGTCCCTTTCAAGATTATTTCAGCTCATATGAGACGGACCAATCAATAGGTGGGGCGAAAACGGGAGAACCCCGAGAAAAACCACCTGACACACCCGCAAGCAGAACTTGGCTTGTCTCACATGTGGCCAGAGCAGGGCTCGAACCCACACCAGACACAGCGGTGAGATGATCGAATGGTTAAGTGCGGTAATGAAATATCAGCGCTCTTAACCACTCGGCCACGGGGGCCGCCACCATTTTGTTTGATTTTCCAATGTTCGCTTTGGATGAAACCCACAAATACAAGGTTTCTTGAAACGGGGCTCATTTTAGAGAGCTAAGTATTATATTCAGGAAACACAGTGCACAATATTTTGGAAACTGGAAAATGCATCCAATGAAGACTACGGCCAGTGGTCCGGTCTGGTTCATCATACAATTAATAAATTCAATAATACTTGGGCCATTCAAAATTAATAAAATGTGAATAATTTTTATAATTTTTAGTCCAACCCCTTATTTAGATTTGAATTATAAGTAACATAAATTTGTTTCATCATATGACTTCTAAAAAGGATTGCATCGCCTTGTTTAATGAAAATTTACATTGTTGTTATGGACGTTTAGTTGTCAATGACGTTATGTATTCCCACAATAGGCAGCCACCGTGGCCGAGCGGTTTGAAAGCGCCGCTCTGGCCACATCTGAGACAAACCAAGTTCTGCTTGCGGGTGTGCCAGGTTTGTTTTTCGTGGGGTTCTCCGGTTTTCGCCACACCTTCTGATTGGCCCGTCTCATATGAGCTGAAATAAACTTGAAAGGGACGTTAAACTGAATAAAAAAAAGTGTTAACACACGTGAGGTCATAAATTTTTATTACATGACGTTATCCACTGTATAAAAAGCTATGTCATATGAGCCGCCGCATGGGAAAACCAACAATCTGCATATGCGAAAACAAAGACGCAGATCAGCTTCGCGGAAACCACGAAGCTGATCAGCGCCTTTGTTTTCGCTACACGGATAGTACACTTCCTCTTCTTCTTAATTTGCTAGCCTGCTTCTGTGACTGTGCAGCCTGGTTTGTGTCAGACCTGTTCAGAAACCACATTGTTGGTTTTTCCACGAGGTGGCTCATATGATAATAATAACTTTAACTTCTTATTTAAGTTTGAGTTAACAAATTCAGTCTGTTATCTTAGTAGTAGGTTTGTTCCTGTTTACACTTTGCATTTTGGTGTATGCATATACATGTAGCATCAGTTATGATTCCATTTCAACAATGCTGCAAATGAATCAGGTTATGACAAAAACTGATTTTGTATACATATATATATTGTGAAAACAAAGGCACAGAACACTACAAACCTGATAAGTGTCTTTGTTTTCGCTACATAAACTGTTAAACCCTTTTTTTCTCTTTTTCTCAAATTGAATTCAAGCATGTTGCATAATCTGCAAGTGCACATCCCGGTTTGTAAAATACCTGGTTAAAGCACTACAAAAGGTTTTCTTGAGACATGGCCTCAATATAAATGGGGTTATAAACTCTTTGAATGGGAGGGAAGATATAGAGTGACCACTGCAGCCAGTTCACAGCTGGAGTTTATTTAGTTAATGTTCTGTGAAAATCTGTAACTGTACAAGTGCCATTTAGTGATTAGATAGGGTAATTTGAGCTTTCCTCAAAATGAGGGAATTCTTGAGCTTGTGGTATATAGTAATGCGCTGTGTTGAATACATGTATAATAATCTACATGCGCGGATCTAGAGAGGGGACCGGGGTCCGGACCCCCCCCCCCTGGAATTTGAAAATTTTACCTAAAAAAGGGTAATTTCGGGATTTTTTGAGGGTTGGACCCCCCCCCCCCCTCGTCTGTGACCAAAAATTACCATTTTCGTTGGACCCCCTCTCATGGAAATTTCTGGAACCGCGCATGATTATGCTTCAGTCGATAGCAGTTTCATATTAGGGCGTCGTCTTTGTCATGTGTAGAAACTCTTCTATGAGATGATTTCTTTTTTTTTTGCATTCTGTCACGATAGCACAACAAAAATAAATAAATGATAAATAAATAAATAAATAAATAAATAAATAAATAAATAAATAAATAAATAAATAAATAACACAAGTTATGCTTGCACGTGTACACTGGTGATTTAACTAACCACATTTTCGTGGCAGGCTCAGACCTTGTAGCCGGTTAACAGTCGACGGGTCAGCAAATTACTAAATATAATTCAATTTAATTGTACATGACAAGTTTGCAAATCACAGAAACACGTGTTTGTCGGTCTCGTGAACGCAGAAATCTTGCTTTATATTTGACGAACGGATTTTCCCATCATTATCATTTGGGTGAGTCCACTTCAGTTCTAAGGGGCATCATGTGTGATTTTAAAATTTTATTCACTTTTTCGATGAAAATTCTCTTCTAAGCAAACGGAATAGCCCCAGATGAGACGCCGCGTTCTGCGGCGTCACATCTTGGGCTATGCTGTTTGCCTATGTCCCACAAAAAGGACGCCAGGCTTAAATGGAGTTAAAAAACCACCTTACCTCATGAACATCATCACCGTCACATTTATTATTATTATATTTTTTATCATTATAAATTTTATAAAATGTTAAATACACGATATATCAAATTATGATAAAAGAGAACATTACCGTTCGATGTAAGTCGTATATAGAAATCCAGCCATCCCTATCATGGCAATCAAAGTAACGACAAATAATTTCCGCCTGGTCCCCATTGAGAATATAGATTGTTCTTGGGGCCTTAACAAAAGTTATATTTTGGTTTATATCCTGTAGTTTCCACTGAGATGTTGATAAAATGATGACCCAATGTAGCATAAGCTATATATATTCATATTATCTAAAAATACAATATATACAGCGGATCTTACTAGACTTACTAAATTTCAATTAACAGATTTCTATTTAAACAACAGATCAAGTTATTTTATCGGATTTTGATAAAACGAGTTTCAACGAATACAATAGATTAATTAAAAACCACTTTGGTTCAACCACGTTTATGATATGATATTTTTGCATAGTACAACACATCTTCAAAATGCAATAGAGAAAACTATTGACCATTTGACTAAATAAATGCGAAATCCGTGGTGAGCGATTCACATAACTTCAATTACACTGCAAGTTATGTGTATCTACCAACTTTCAGGTCACTACCTACAAAACTATCCGAAAAATTCAGTGTTTACATTTTCCCATTTAAAAAGCATGTGACCAAAAAATTCTGTAGTAAAGTTTTGAAATTTCAACTTAACAAGTTGAAATTACGATTTGTTAAGTTGAAATTTCGACTTGTTAAGTTGAAATTTCAACTTATTAACTTGAAATTTCGACTTGTTAAGTTGAAATTTCAACTTAACAAGTTGAATTTACGACTTGTTATGTTGAAATGTCGACTTCTTAAGTTGAAATTTCAACTTATTAACTTGAAATTTCGACTTGTTAAGTTGAAATTTCAACTTATTAACTTGAAATTTCGACTTGTTAAGTTGAAATTTCAACTTAACAAGTTGAAATTTCAACTTAACAAGTTGAATTTACGACTTGTTATGTTGAAATGTCGACTTCTTAAGTTGAAATTTCAACTTATTAACTTGAAATTTCGACTTGTTAACTTGAAATTTCAACTTATTAATTTGAAATTTCGACTTGTTAAGTTGAAATTTCGACTTGTTAACTTGAAATTTCGACTTGTTAAGTTGAAAATTCAACTTATTAATTTATTATTACATATTGTGAAGTCGAAATGTCAACATAATAACTCGAAAATACGCGAGAACAAGTCAAAATTACAATATGTAAATATGAATTATTTGAACAACAAGTAAAAAATACGAGATGAGATGTTGAAATTTCAAGATATGAAGAGATAAATACGTGTTTGCATGTCAACATTTCAAGATGGTATTATGGCTATTTCACAATAAGGGTTTCCAATATAATTGGCAATTACCTTGTCAAGTTCATGAATACATCAGGTGTCCCTTTCACAACTTGACCTGAGGAGTTGGTAAATCAATTGAATTGGTCCAGAGATAATTCCCCAATAATATATTCCTAGTGTACAAGTTTACAATAGGAGGTGTGAAGAGATCATTGTCAAAGGGGAGAAAGTTGCCTAATATGAAACTTTTTACACCAGGTACTACTTTCCATGATAATAATTTACACCATGTATTGAAAAGCAGCATTTTTGTCAAGGTTAGCTCACCTGAGCAAATGCTTGTTAGCTCACCTGAGCTGAAGAGGCAAAACATGAGCTTATGAAAGATGGATTATAAGAAAACAAGTCATAATTCTTATGAATAATTTGCTCATAAAGCAAGACATCTGATTAGACAATGTTATGGCAAATTTACCATTTGAATAGCCAATATAATACCCAATGATACTGTCAACTTGATGAAATACATCAGGTTTCTTTTGCAAATAAGTAATAATCTCATTGATTACAGTATACACACAATGTAATGAAACACAAAAATGTTCGATCATTGTCAGCTCACAAGAGCAAAGTCTTGTTAGCTCACCGAAGCTAAGCCTAATCACAGTGTATATCCGAGCGTATGCAAAACAGACGGTTACGGAACGGACAGACGTTTACAGGAGCACGCGCTTTTTCGCGCCAAAAATGTTTTTCCGTTCTTTTAAAGTGACTAATGCAAATATTGAGACCAAACTAGAGCAGATGTGTTGCATACATACCCGTCTAGTTGTCTGTGCTCAAGAGCACAATGATTTTTCAGGGGGTTCGCCATAACTGCCCAAGACGTGTGAAAAATGGCATATTTTGTATTTTGTTTTGGCTGTGTGTCGAGATTGCTTGCAAAATAAGCCATTGTCAACCTTTTGGATTTAGTCCGTATGTAGTTAAATATGTCCTGAACCACCAGACATTAAATATTTTATATGTTTTCCAGTAAAAATAGCCAAGATTTGTTTTTTTCTGAAGCGTATGGTAATTTCATGGTTACGGGGCGGTACAGTCGTTTGTTACGGAGCGGAACAGACGAAATGACGCATTTCCATACGAAACGGAACAGACGTAGGCGAGCTTTAGAATACGGATAGAAACAGACGCTGTATAGTAGAAATGTAAGATACAAACATGTTTTAGCTCACTCGAGCTTTCTGATTCACTATAGACAGCGGAATTTTTACAGACCCAGCGTCTGTCTGTCCATCTGTTCCTCACCATCCTGCTTAGCAAATATTTCACCACATTCATAGGGAGAAATACATATGAAATGCCATCCGGTGGCTGCTAATGTCCGGACCACAGGCCAATCACGTTCAATGCCACCCGCAGCTAGCTAGTGGCTGACAGTCGGTATTGTGTCCTTGTCACAGCTAGACGACACTAGCACTTCGATGAGTAATCAGGCAGCGGAAGCCATTTCCCGACAGGTTTTTGTCATGACATCTAAAATTCTAAATCCTTACTTTAAAATAAATGTTTATGGCGTACGTCATAACAACATGGATTCATTCGATGCTTCATCATGTTCATATTCCGATGCTTCATCGTGTTAATATGCACAAGCATGGCTAAATAGTAATAAACTGCGAGTAAATCAAATAAGTAAGATGCATGACAGAATCATATATGCTTACAAATCACGCCAAAGATTATATCTGCTGCCGCAAGCTCCCTTTTGCGGCGTCTTGGCTGATTCTCACGCATCTGACATTCATATATGGAAAGACTTTGGAATATATGACCGATGCTTTGGAGAGTACTCCCGCCGGTGTGTACGGAGGTGGGTGTTCGCTTGATGACTTTGCTTAAGGACTGAGTATGCAAACAGGGAACCTTTTCCTTTGACCGAAATTCTAGGGTCTCTATATTACTAACGTATTCAGCACGAATGCCAGCCTTCCATATAGACCTCCGGTTAAAACAGACATGAGTCTTATTATCGGACCTTTTCAGACTTTTTTCAGTCTTTTATTTTAGAATTTATTGTTAGATATGCACTATTAGTGATACTATATTTAAAGGAGAAGAAAAGCCGTGATTGCCTCGTGATGCTGAGCACCAAGGAAGCCATTGGTACCATTTTAACGCATTTGATATGGCGCGGCCTGGGCGAACCCACGACATCTCGCCCCCGAAGCGGGCGCTTTTACCACTGAGCTATCGGGACCTCTCCCCCACCCCTCTCTCTCTGATCTGCTGTTTGCCCCCAAACAACTTTTTGTTTTCACAACATAGTCGATGCTATTCTGATACATGTACGATGCTGATCCAGGTCACCAGGTGTATTCCATCTGGTCACGTTCGAGTGCTACAATACAGAAGGTTGCCGCAAAGTGTTATATTTGACATCACAGTGTTGTTCATGTAGTATTCATGGCCGTCTGTGACCGCTCCGTATGCTGATTCGTCTGTTTTTTTCGTAGGCTACGTCTGTTCCGCCCCGTAACATAAACGAATCTGTAGACTGTTCCGCTCCGTAATGTTTTTGTTGCTAAGCAACAAAATTCTGCTTAAACTACAAGGCTTCCATGCCGGAAATTATGGTGTTTTGGAAGATAGTAGATGGACATGCAAGGCCGATATAACAATACATTCGAAGCGTACAGTTTTGGATGAAAAACTGTACAAAACATTTTTGGCGCGAAAAAGCGCGTGCTCCTGTAAACGTCTGTCCGTTCCGTAACCGTCTGTTCTGCATACGCTCGGATATACACTGTGCTAATATCTTTATCAAATCGCTTTGCCCATGTAAAAAGTATTGACGGTTACATTATGAAAAACATGCCCATGCAATATAAAGAGATTTTTTTCAAGAAGCAAAAAGTGCAAGTTTCGTTGATTTTATATATATATATATATATATATTTTCACTCAAAACATACATTGTGGGTACATGTTAGAACCGCCTCGCTGAGGCAGTGCTAACGAGTACCCACAATGTTTTTGGATAAAAAATAAGAAAATTATGTATACCCCTGCAAGGCTGTAACCCCAGTTTTCCTATATAAAAGTGGGGTCTAAGGGGTATACATTTCACGGACATCTTAACATGATGGTTTGTTTTTATTGTATGGAGGTTTAACGTCCCAGTCAACAATTTCTTGATGTATTCATATGAGAAAACCATGATATGCTTATCTGCATCTTTTGTTTTTGCTACATGGATAGAACAACGCCATTATTAACTAACCAAGAACAAGCTGACCTGTCCTGAAATTTGTCGTTCAACATAGCTTATCATCATCTTTGTTTTCGCTTAATAGATTACACAAGTCAAACTGATTATCAAGAGACAACCAACACAACTGAAAAAAACAAACACAGATGAAATCAATGTGCAAAATGAGGTAATAAATACCTGTCTGGGAACAACTTTCTACAGACAGGTATTTGAATGCTCTAGTCATAAATTGATTCCATCTGCGTTGGTTATTCTCAGTCACGTTGGTTGTCTCTGGATAACCAGCGCGCAAGACCCCTTGTTAATAATTCTGAAATTGCATGCCTGTAGCTCTCCTGTTGTTGCACATTCAGGTTTGTTTTTGAATGGATGGTAAAACCTGAAGACAAGTTTTCTCAAGGTGTGAGTCATAAAAAAAAAATGTTACACCCTATGGGCGGTTTGCCTTTATTACGTCAGGGTGAACATTTGTCACCAACATGACAGGCATATGTACCAGCCGGGTTTTGAACCCGCAACCTCTTGATTGCTAAGCGAATACGCTATCCATTACACCACCGCGGCTGTACTTTAAATACCTTGATTATGGGTCATTATCAGCTTTAACTCTACACTAGGAAAAAAGATTACACCATCAATTTGTAAGGCAGCAATTTAGATATGAATGAATTTGAGATCATGGTTAGAAACTTCTTTTCTAACTTCCTCAGGTGGCAATCATACGCAATCATGTTGACAATTGAGCTGGTCAAGACTACAGTGAAAGCGCTATAATAAGATAACTAGTCGATTATACGACATGAAATACGAGATATAATAAGTCCTTTGAAAATGGTCGGTCTGTAGTTATCGTAAGTGGCCTATAACAACGAATAATGGAAACTGAAAAGGCAATAAAACTTTATTTTGACCTGGGTTTAAACTTCGGCGATATATTGCATTGTTTAGCACAAAATGATGGTATTATTATAAGCAAGAGTACACTGAAACGTTCGACTTCACAACATGTAATAATAAATTAATAAGTTGAAATTTCAACTTAACAAGTCGAAATTTCAAGTTAACAAGTCGAAATTTCAACTTAACAAGTCGAAATTTCAACTTAACAAGTCGAAATTTCAACTTAACAAGTCGAAATTTCAAGTTAACAAGTCGAAATTTCAAATTAATAAGTTGAAATTTCAAGTTAACAAGTCGAAATTTCAAGTTAATAAGTTGAAATTTCAACTTAAGAAGTCGACATTTCAACATAACAAGTCGAAATTTCAAGTTAATAAGTTGAAATTTCAACTTAACAAGTCGAAATTTCAAGTTAATAAGTTGAAATTTCAACTTAACAAGTTGAAATTTCAACTTAACAAGTCGAAATTTCAAGTTAATAAGTTGAAATTTCAACTTAACAAGTCGAAATTTCAACTTAACAAGTCGAAATTTCAAGTTAATAAGTTGAAATTTCAACTTAACAAGTCGAAATTTCAAGTTAATAAGTTGAAATTTCAACTTAACAAGTCGAAATTTCAACTTAACAAGTCGTAAATTTAACTTGTTAAGTTGAAATTTCAACTTAACAAGTTGAAATTTCAACTTAACAAGTCGAAATTTCAAGTTAATAAGTTGAAATTTCAACTTAACAAGTTGAAATTTCAACTTAACAAGTCGAAATTTCAAATTAATAAGTTGAAATTTCAACTTAACAAGTCGAAATTTCAACTTAACAAGTCGAAATTTCAAGTTAATAAGTTGAAATTTCAACTTAATAAGTCGAAATTTCAACTTAACAAGTCGTAAATTCAACTTGTTAAGTTGAAATTTAACAAGTTGAAATTTCAACTTAACAAGTCGAAATTTCAAATTAATAAGTTGAAATTTCAACTTAACAAGTCGAAATTTCAACATGCGAAGTCGTATTTTCAACTTACCAAGTCGTAATTTTGACTTAAAAATGCGTTATATCAAGTTGACAAGTCAAAATTTCAACTTGTTAAGTTGAAATTTTTGACTTGCTATCTCGTAATTTCAACTTGTCAAGTCGTATTTTTGACTTGTGATCTCGTTATTACGAGATGAAAAAAAAAAATCTACTTAAGAGCCTAATACGCTTCCGTACTAATGAGTACCCACAATCTGTTTTGGACCAAAAATAAGAACCAGAGGACCAATGGTCCTGTAAACGCTCACCTGAGTCTGCTGCATATACCAATAAACATGTCTGAATATTATGGTATTTAACCCCAGTGCAGGGGCAGGTGAAGCCCTTGGGCCGTTTTCTTTTTTCAAAATAATCAATATTCTGTCCATGTGCCAATTTCTTGCTGGCGTTTCCCTTCAAATGACATTTTAACAGTTTTTCCCATTCAAATGCATGGGCAACCCATGTTGACCTTGCCATAAACTTGGCAGAAAACATATATGGGCATGGCGGCCATCTTGGTCATGTGACCTGGATTTCTTATATACACATTGGTTCCCCCTTCCTATAGATGCTTCATATAAAATTTGGCTTTGGTTGGCCAAGCGGTTTGAGAGAAGATTTTTGAAATTGTGGACGGACAGACGGACGACGGACGGACGGACGCTGGATCATGGCCATCCTACAAGCTCACCTTGTGAGCTTAACGGCTCAGGTAAGCTAAAAATAGGTAAACCCCTGCAAACCCTAGTTTTGCTTATGCAAGTGGGGTTCAGAGGGTATACATTCCACGGACATATTTTCTTGATGTGAAACAAAATAATAGGAAATCAGTACCGTATTATTAGCGCATTTCAAAATAGCTTAAAGGTGACAAATGACATACTGAACATTCAGGACACGACTTGGTTATGTTTCAACAATTAGCCACACCACCAACTGAGCTACTCTGCCAAGTAAAAACAGTTCTTGCAAGCAAATTACCTGGCATATTCATTATCAATTTACATACATGAAACAGAGGTAAAATATTAACATGTAGCAGATTTAATTCATGATAAATACTGGTACTATCTTCCTAACAAAACAGACCAAAAGCCATATATACTAGAACACCAAAGTTTCCCAACATTTATAAAATGCAAAGTTCTTCTTGACAAGTCCAGTTCTTTGACTTGCATACAACATTAAAATCAGAACGCTGCAGCTTATGGTTGCCGAGAAAACGTCAAAACTTTAAGGTAACCTATTTTTTAAAAGTCCCTTACATTGTATGCGAAAATTTCAAACCAATGTTTGTTTTCAAAAGCAAAAAGGACAACAAACGCAAATATGGAAATTTTATGCCTTGGTCAACGTTTATAATGTGTATGTGACTTGTTAAAGTTTGGACGTAATTGGCTGTTAATAGGCAAAGGAATATCAATAATCGAAATAGATGTATTTTATTGGCATTATGTAGCCCTCAGTACATTGCACAATTGACAAAAAGATCGAGTCCTAGCCGAGCATAATGAGTATGTCATGGCTGTTTGAAAAAAATAAGCTAACGTCGTCAAAGAAATACATCAACCAAGAGTACTGCTAAACAATACTTTCCAAACATTTTTGTTGTTTTCTGCTTGTACAGACACCAGGCTATCGATTGACCCTGTTTGTGTTTAAATCGAGATAAACATCTATATTTTAGACGCAAATTGTTAAAAAACACAAACGTCACATTAACGTCAGAACGAAAACATGTGATCAAATCCTGTTTTTGGCAAATCATTACACATTGTATAATAGGGACATAAAATATTCAAAAATATCCTTATATGGGCAATGTAGAAGAAAACGAGGATGTAAATTTTTGTGTTTCTTTTGCGTTTAAGTGTATCATCTCCACAACCAAGACAAATGAACACAGGTTAATTATATTGCAACTCTCGAAAATGAAGACATTTGAGCCACATCATGAGAAAACCAGATTTTGGCCGACGCAAAAACAAAGGCGCATATCACCTTCGCAGTAACTGCGAAGCTGATCAGAGCCTTTTTTTTCGCTACACGGATAGTACAATTCCTCTACTGACCAAATCCACATTAATTTGCTGGTTCCCAGTTTTCCAATAATCAATATAAGAAATCCAGGTAACCAGTAAAACCCCCTCAGTTAGTCATTGGCCAATATTGGACACACCTTCAAATACTGATCAATGACTAACTGAGGGGGTTTTACTGGTTACCTGGTTTTCCAATACTGATTATTGGGAAACTGGGAACCAGCAAATTAATGTAGATATGGTCAATAAATCCAAAACTTTCAGCCTCCAGCCATCTTCTGTGACTGCACAGGTCAGTTTGTGTTGGACCTGGTCAGAAACCCCAAAGACAAATTTTCTAGCATCGCGGCTCATATATAGCAATCAATCATAAAATTAAATCCATATGTAGTCTAGCATACATATTTAACAAAGCCATATAACAAATATTTCTGAGAGTTTGTAAAAAGCACATGTGTTTCTAATGGTTCAAAGGCAGAATAGCTGCTACATCAAAAACCTTAGTTATGACATCATTCTGAATATGATGTCACATATTTTCTGGCAGAAACATTAATGAGCCACATCATGAGAAAACCAACATTTTGCCTATGCAAAAACGAAAGGCAGATCAGCTGTGCTGATCAGCGCCTTTGTTTTCACTACATGAATAGTAAAATTCCTCTTCTTTCTTAATCAAAAATTTCCAGCCTCGCCATCTCCTGTGCTTGTACAGGTTGTTTTGTGTCGGACCTGTTCCGAAACCACATTGTTGGTTTTCTCATGATGTGGCTAATTTAACTTACAATGCCTGAATTTTTACAATACATGTACTAGTGTATTCAGAACACAAAGTCTTCTGCAATGACTAGCATTATTGAAAACTTCAATGTAAAAATGTACATACATATCAAATAAGCTGCATCATGAGGAAACCAGATTTTTGACTATGCGAAAACAAAGGCGCAGATCAGCTGTGCAGTTACCGCAAAGCTGATCAGCGTCTTTGTTTTCACTACTCAGGATTGTACAATCCCTCTTCTTCCTAAATACAAATTTTCAATTCCTAGCCTATTTCTGTAACTGTACAGCTTGGTTTGTGTCGGACCTGGTCGGAAACCCTTAGACCGATTTTCTCACGGCATGGCTCAAATAACATGGGACAAAACAGCACAGAAACAAAACAGGAAACTTAACAGCTCATAAACAAAACAAGATGAGCCGCTGCATGAAAAAACCTACAATTTGGATTCTGACCAGGTCCGACACAAATCGGCCTGTACAGTCACAGAAGCAGGCTAGAAGCTTGAAATTTTGGATTTACAAAAAAGAGGGATTGTACTATCCATGTAGCGAAAACAAAGGCGACGATCAGCTTTGCGGTTACCGCGAAGCTGATCTGCGCCTTTGTTTTCGCCCAAGCATTTTGTTGGTTTTCTTATGCAGTGGCTCATATCAAATAATGTGACAAAACAGCACAGAAATAAAACAGGAAACAAAACAGCTCATAAACAAAACAAGATGAGCCTCTGCATGAGAAAACCTACAATTTGGGTTTCCGACCAGGTCCGACACAAATCAGCCTGTACAGTCACTGAAACAGGTTAGAGGTTTGAAATTTCACATTTACGAAGATATTGTACTATCCGTACAGCTGCACAGCTGATCAGTGTCTTTGTTTATGCATATGCAGATTGTTGGTTTTCTAATAATGCTGCTCAGATATAAAACATCATAAAGACTAAAAGAATCTAAGATGATGTTGTGCCTCAGGCAAGAGAGATCTCAGGCAAGTTTTCAGATTATTGTTTTAGTTCTAAAAAAGCACAAAGGATGCCTAACTTAGTTAACTAAGACAGCAAAATAATAAGCACACACTATGCACATTGTTTTAGAAACAACCATGGTGTGCACTTATTGGAGCATGTGTGCCAATTATGAATGAATATGGTATTTTAATTTTGTATTTGCACTCACCTAACAAATTCAGCAGATTGTTGTTTTGTTGTTTTTGCAAAAAAAATCTTATCAAAATTGAATTAAAAGATTTTCACCAAAGCATAGGACCTGTTAATTACTATTCATGAAATATAAACCTCTAAGAACATTTATTTTGTCACTGACAGTTGACACTCAGCATGTCACTTCCAAATATGGAAGTAGGCATGAGGTGTACATTTTATGTACGGTAATACAGAAAAAATTGACATAACAAGTGCTGAAGTAGAAAAATCTCTGACAGACGCACAAAGGGATATGTTTGTCTAAGATACAAGAAAAATATAATATGAAGTATTCATATTATATATGGCGTTGCTACATGCAAAATGAATTATCTCCATCATATTACTAGAAAGTTTTTAGAAACGAAGGCAGATTTGACATAGTTTATAACCCAGAAAGTAGTGGCTTCTCACTATGACAAAATAATTTGACTGGAAAGTTAAATAAGCCATCATTTAACTAAAGTAAACCAAACAAAACTGGGAAAGCAGTCACTATTTGATCCAACGATGACTTTAACCCATTTTGTGGCGATGTCAAATTTTGTTTCTTAGGCATTTCTAAGATATTACTGTGGGAAACGTTGTAACAAATTGGAATAAGATTTCGATTTGAAAGTTGGTTAATATACACCATGAGGTTTAGAGGAGATTTTCATTTATCATGTACAAATAAAATTGACAAAGCCGACTGACGCCATGACATGCCAATCCTTTTAGCTTAACTAGCACCTATTAGCTCACCAGTGATTCTTTGGCTCAGTTGAGGTAGAACTTGTTTTTGAGTTGGCATATGTGTTGGACTGATTTCCCTCCTGGTGCACCCCTAGTGAAGTATTGTTAATTTGGCGAGTCACTGGTAAACCATTCAGATTCAGATGCCAACTTCTGTGATGCTTCTTTTTGTTTTATGTCTTGGTGTTTAATACTTTTGTGCTGTTGGAGCTTTATGTATGTTTTCATATTTTTATTTAACTGATTGGCTGCCTATTGGGAAAATAGCTGCTCATTCGGCTTACGAAATGTTTTCATGGTATAAGTACCTGATTGTTAGCTTGGTTTTTTCCCACTTCGGGTTTTTGGAGTGGGATTCTTTTTCTGATTGTGCCTTTTCCTGATCTTTGCCTACTTGTACCTTTTTTAAAATACTGTATGTGTTCTGTGAAGAATGTTATGATATGTAATCAGATTTTAAGAGTTCAATATCACAGACATTGCCGGTTTTAATAAGAAAATGACATAGTATCCATTTATCATTTACTTAAACTGAGCATTTCAGCATTTCAATATTTTCTTTTGTACTGGACATTAATGTGTAGACCAAGAATAGCCGCGTTGTCTGAAGCATTCTCATCATACACTCTTACTGTTTCAGTTATGTTTGCAGTCCATCTCAATTCATATTTTTTCACCATTTACTAAAACTGTCATGGTTTTTGGTATACTTGTCATTTTCAAGCCAATGAGCTCAACAAATTTTGAAAATTATCATCAAATTCCATGAAAGACAAAGTAATTTCTTTCAGTCATCTTTTCCAAGGAATATCTCTGCATTTAGCACTGCCTGAGTTGATGAGCTGGTGGTTGAAGGAACTGGACTAATTTGAGACTGGCAGGTTCTCTGAAACGAAAGGGTCAATGGTCTAGTAAATGATAACCTGAGGTCTGGTATATACATGTATAACAATATTAAAACATGTATGAATACTATAAATGGTCAAATGCATGTATATAAATCCAAGGTGCTGACAGATAAATTCTTGGGATCCTTTTTTGTTGTTGTTGTTGTTGGTGGTGGTCAGACTCATGCAGCATATTCTGTCAATTTGCTAATTTTGTGCAAGATTTTCCCTCTCAATGACATTTTCTTCAGTTTTCCCAAACCAAATGCCCAGGGAACCTAGAGTTCACTATTGCCTCAAGTAGGTCAATGACAGTGAAAGTCGTAATTTATAAGCATAGATTGTTTCCGCCTGCAACATCCCAAGTTCTGTTGAAACTGGTGCACTAGCTCTGGAGTAGAAGATTTTAGATACTTCTGTGGTGGTTCTTTTTGTTTTATGTCTTGGTGTTTAAAATTTTTGGTGCTGTTGGCACCTTATGTGTGTTTTCATATTTTTAGTTAAGGTAACTGAGTGGCCACTATTGGGAAAACAGCTGCTCATTTGGCTTACAATACTTTAACGGTCCCCCATGGTAAATAGCTAAGGTCCATTCTATCCTATAAACCCTCCAGTTCACAGGTTAGCTTCCCATAGGCAGGTTACTAGTGTTTAATGCAAATTTCTTTCACAACAGACAAATGTTACATTTGTATGAGCAGAAGAGGAAGAATATTTTCATGAGCAAATCTACATACCAATAAAAGATTTGCTGATTTAGGGCTGTTCTTGGGTTCACCTCAGTGCTAATCAAACATATTACCATGAAGTTGCAACATTATAATTGCAGGAAGCAGAAAATGTTCTCCAGCCTGAAATTAAAAAGTTACTAATTTTGAGTGTCTATCCATTGGACTTTCTAACTTTTGACCCAGGCTCAAAATTATCTGTACATGACATTTACAGCATTTGTATTGACACTCTTCTTCTAATCAAATTAGGAATCAATATGATTTTAAACAGGTTTTTACAAATTTTCAGTTGAGATTAAAAGCTGAGTTATTATATGATATTAGTTTTGGCCTGACATCGCAGCTACATCCTGTCTGAAATACCAGCAACACCCCATGTGAAAAATATTTAAAGGTGCTTTAGAATCAAGTAACTCATTCATAGGAATTAGGAATCTCAACAAGTAGCCCAAATGCAATGAACGCTCTCCTGAGAGTCAAAAAATACATTCACTGGACAAAAGAAAAGAAGTCGTGGATTTTACCATGCATGGGCATGGCAGCCATCTTGACCAGGATTTTTTGTATACACATTGGTTCCCACTTCCTTTAAGTTGGCATTGATAAGCCAAGCAGTTTCAGAAGAGGTTTAAAAATTATGGTTGTATACATAATATTGCCCCCAGGTGGAAGCAGATGAAACCCTGAGGTCTAATCTTTTTTTTTTAAATCATTGATATTCAGTCCTACTTCTTCACAAAATGGGGGGAGGGGCAGATGAGTCTGTGGGGTGGAAAGTTTTCAGAATCATTTATATTCAGTCCTCTGGTCCTGCTGCCCAGAATATCCATGCAAGATATTCTTTTTAAATGACATTTAACCAGTTTTTCCCATTCAAATGCATAAGCGACCTATGATGATCTTGCAGTAAAATATGCCAAGGTCTAAACAGGGTCATGATTTATATATACTTTAGTGTACTTTAGTATATATATACTTATATTTATATATACATGATTTATATATACTTTATATGTACTTTAGTGATTCATGCTGCATCTTGGTCATGTGACCTGAATTATTTATATAGACGTTGGACTTTGGTCCCAACATCCTATAGATGCTCATACGAAATTTGGCTTTGATTGGTCAAGCTGTTTCAGAGAAGAAAATCTTTGAAAATGTGAACGCACACATGCAGGGATGCCGGCTTGAGTACCATCCTATAAGCTCCCCATTAGCCTTCAGCTCAGGTGAGCTGATAAGCTTTGACAAAAGCTAACCATTTCCATCTGAGAGAAACCTCTTCCTGACTCTCTTCTCTGGCATATCTTCATCTTTGTGTTCTCAACCATGCTTGAAATAGCATCAATGATGTCAGTCATCTACTTCATGGTGATAAAACCATTCTTGTCAATGTCATACAAATTGAAAGCCTCTGGAAAAATCAATGAATGATATATGAGCCGCCACATGGAAAAAACAACAATCTTTATAGTAAAAAACAAAGGCACAGATCAGCTTCACAGTAACTGCTGATCGGCGCCTTTGTTTTCGCTACTCGGATAGTACAATTCTTCTTCTACTGAAATCTGAAATTTCAACGTTCTAGCTCTTATCTGTGCTTGTACAAGTCAGTTTGTGTCAGGCCTGTTCGGAAACCACATTGTTGCTTTTTATACAAGGCAGCTCTGACATATAAAACAGTAAAAGTTACTAAAACTACAGTACAGCTAAAGAGTTTACAAATGTCATGAACAGGTACATTATATCAATATACCTACCTTTGCAGAAGTTCTTTGTAACTACATGTATTTGTTTATAATTTAAGACTAAAGCAGCATGCCATTATTTTTTTCAAAAAGATTTTTATCAAATGCTTCATTTAATATGATGCCACAAAATATCAAACTTCCAGTCCCCTTAGGTCCTGTACGATATGTTTGCTATATGCCTTTCATCATTAGGTCCCATTAAATGAGATGCTAACATTTGAATGAAGTCCTGGAATTTCCTATAACATTGTCAATATGCATGTATATAGATTACCTCCCTTATATATATTAGATGCATGGTTAAGCTCACTTTTAGCCTTTACTGATTATTTGATAACCATTTTCAGATACATTGGCAGTTTGGTGAATTATATTTGTCAGTAACTATTTCTGAAGAAGATGAAATACAAAAGGTGGTTTCCAAACATTTTATATTACTATACTGATTGTTCAAAGGCCATACTTCTGTTGTGGTTCTAATTGTTTATGGTTATTGGTTCACATTATGTGCTGTTTGCTCTTTATGCATGTTTTCATATTTTTAGTTAAGTTCGATTTGCTGAGTGACCACCTTGGAAGCAGCTGCTCATTCGCTTACCATATGCTTTCTTGGTACAAGTACCTGATTGTCAATTTAGTCTTTTCCCATTTGGGTGGGAATTTCTTTCCAGTTGTGCCATTTCATGACCATTGCCCACTTTTGCCTCTTTATAAAAAGAATCTGATATAGAACTATAAACTTGTTGCTCTATATTTCACCAATAAATAAAATTCATGACCATCTTCACTTTCCAACATGCTCTTACCCATATACTACATCTGTGCCACCCATCAAACAAATTCCTTCATGTGTTCATGTCAGATAGTAAACTGTCTACAGACTCTGTATGACTGATTGACCTGAAAAAAAAAGAGAACTAGAAATGCGTGTTTGTAAAACACCATGCCCCCAACTGTATGCTTGTCCCTAAACTGGCACTTTGTATGATTCATTTATTTCATATGAATGAATCGAAATTTAATTTCCTGAAGAAGTTGTTCGGACCAGAAACAGAATGTAAGCTTTTTGCAGACAGTTTAGAAATGGAGTAAAAAATCAAAAAAAGGAGTAATTTTGTCGAAATTTGACTGAAAGTCCTCAAAAGTTTACCAGGTGAGCTTCTTCTCAGCATCAACCAGTATACCAAATATGAAGACTCTAGCTCAAGTACTTTTTGAGATATCTTGCACACAAGATTTTCAAATTTTGTTTTCAAAGGGACATAACTCCAAAAAGGGGCATAATTTAGACATGAAAAATATGGGTCAAATATTTTTTCATGAGGAATGTGTATATGAAATTTCATAACCCATCATTCACCATTCAAAAGTTTCAAGTTGACCGAAAAGTGGAAAAAAAAATCAATGAAATTTTCAAAATTGCATAATTTTGTCAAAATTTGACAGAAAGTGCTAAAAAATTATTCATGTCATCTACTCCTCAGCCTCAATCAGTGTACTAAATATGATGGCTCTAGCTTTAATACCTTTTGAGATTTCTTGCACACAAGATTTTCAAATTTTGTTTTCAAAGGGACATAACTCCTAAAAGGGGCATGACTTAGACATGAAAAAATATGGGTTGAATATTTTTCATGAGGAATATACATTTGTAATTTCAAAATCCTAATATTCACCATTCAAAAGTTCCAAATTTCACTGAAAAGTGGAATAAATCAATGACATTTTCAAAATTGCATAATTTTGTCAAAATTTTAAAGAAAGTTCTCAAAAGCTAATCAGGTCATCTACTCCTTGGCCCCAACCAGTGTACCAAATTTGATGGCTCTAGCGTTAATATCTTTTGAGATATCTAGCACACAAGATTTCCAAATTTTGATTTCCAAGGGATAATTCAGAAAATGGGCATAACTCGGGCATGAAAAAAATATGGGTCAACAATTTTTTCATGAAGAATATACATACAAAATTTCAAATCCCGAGCATGCACCATTCAGAAGTTTTAAAAAAAGTGACTTACACCCACTCACACATGCACAGACAGACAGACAGACTTTTGACTTACACCCACTCACACATACAGACATACAGACAAGCCGAAAACAATATGCCCTTCCAACTTTTTCAAAATTGGGGTCATAAAAAACAACTAAATGCATTGTGTTTATCATACATTACCTAAACAGAAACTTAAAACCATGATAGCATTATAGCTCCCACAAATTTATATATGTACCATGTCCAATCTATAACTGTGTTCTGTTAAGTCAGTTAGGTCATAAGCCATCCTGGAAACTGACTAGCAAGCCCTGATCAATTTATAGCAAGTACTGAAATCCGATTTCAACTACACCAGTCTTTGAGAAAAGTGCCAGTCTGTCAGCCAAAACCAGCAAAATTTCATTCTGTCTGACAAAAAATATTTATTCTGTCAGACAAATGTCTGGCAAAAAAAATACCAAAATTACTATGATTATATACAGAACTGTCCTACAAAATTGGGGTTTGTCCTGCAAACCAGAGGACCAATGGTCCTGTAAACACTCACCTGATACCTGAGATACCGGGTATATACACATACCAATAAACTTGTTAGACTAGAATGGTACAATGCATGTATATAACCATAGGGCAGGGTCAGAATAACTCCTGGAGTCAATGTCTTTTTCAAATCATAAAAATTCAGTCCATTTGCCAATTAACTGCAAGTTTTGTCCTTCAAATGACATTTTAACAATTTTCTCCATTCAAATGCATGGGCAATCTAAGTTGACCTTGCCGTGAAATAGGTAAAGGTTATCCCAGTGTCATGATTTATACAAATTTTGTAGAACTCCGTTCATTAATGCTTCATGCCAAGTTTCAAAATCATAGGCCTTCTGGTTCTGAAGAAGTTTTTTTAAATTTTTTTGATATTTATAGCCATGGTGGCCATCTTGGTCATGTGACCATGACCATTTATATAAACTTTCATTTCCTCTTCCTAAGGATGATCCACATAAAGTTTGGCTTTGATTGGCTAAGCAGTTTCTGAGAAAAAGCTGTTTGAATATTATGGTCATCTACATGTATATAGCTCCGGGGCAGGGGCAGACAACCCCTGGGCCAAAAATATTTTCATAAGCATAAATCTTTTGTCCATTTTCCTCATTCCTAGCAAGTTTTCTGCCATTACATGACATTTTCCTCTATTTTTTTCCATTCAAATGCATGGACGACCTGAGTTGACCTTGCCGTAAAAAAGGTCAAGGTCATCCAAGCGTCATGATTTATACAAATTTTGTAGAACTCCGTTCCTTAATGCTTCATGCCAAGTTTCAAAATCATAGGCCTTCTGGTTCTGAAGAAGAAGATTTTTAAACATTTTTGCTATTTATAGCCATGGCGGCCATCTTGGTCATGTGACCTTGACCATTTATACAAACTTTCATTCCCCCTTCCTAAGGATGCTCCACAAAAAGTTTGGCTTTGATTGGCCTAGTGGTTTCAGAGAAGATGTTTCAATATTATGTATGGTCATATACATGTACATGTACATAGCCATTGGGCAGGGGAAAACAACCCCATGGGCCCAAAATATTTTCTTAAACATAAAAAATTAATCTTCTGTCAATTTGCTCATTTCTAGCAAGTTTTCTGCCATTTAATTACATTTTCCTATTTTCCCCCATTCCAATGCATGGTAGACCTATGTTGACCTTGCTGTAAGATAGGTCAAGGTCATCCCAGGGTCATGATTTATATAAAATTTGTAGAACTTCATTCCCAGATGCTTCACACCAAGTTTCAAAATCATAGGCCTTCTGGTTCTGAAGAAGATTTTTAAACATTTTGCTATTTATAGCCATGGTGGCCATCTTTGTCATGTGACCTTGACCATTTATATAAACTTTCATTCCCCCTTCCCAAGACTGCTCCACATGAAGTTTGGCTTTGATTGGCCTAGTAGTTTCAGAGAAGAAGATGTTTGAATATTATGGTCATCTACATGTATATAGCCCCGGAGCAGGGGCAGACAACCCCTTAGGGGCTAAAATTTCCATTAACATTAATCTTCTGTCCATTTGCCTATTCCCAGTAAGTTTTACCCATTAAATAGCATTTTACCATTTTTTCCCACTCAAATGCATTGACGACCTAAGTTGACCTTGCCGTAAAATAGGTCAAGGTCATCCTAGGGTCATGATTTATATAAATTATGATGGGCATGCGTCCCCGATGCTACTTATCAAGTTTCGTGGAAATCGGCCCACTGGTTCTGGAGAAGAAGATTTTTTAAAGGTTTTTGCTATTTATAGCCATGGCGGCCATCTTGGTCGTGTGACCTGGAGTCCTGGTCCAGTTATATAAACTTTTGTTCCCCCATCCTAAGGATGCTTCACAAGAGGTTTGGCTTTGATTGGCCAAACGGTTTCTGAGGAGAAGATCTTTGGAATCGTTGTCGACGGACGACGGAGCATGGCCATCCTATAAGCTCACCTTGTGAGCCTTCGGCTCAGGTGAGCTAAACATTGCAGCCTGCCACACAGCAGCTGAAAAAAAAGTATGAAAGTTTCCAAAGATGCATTCATATGATAATAATATTATATAGCCATGATAAGTTGCTTAACCATCACTACCATGCCCGCGCCTCAATGTGTGAAAAACAAACATCATATTAATAAAATGTTTTTAATATTTGATTCAGTTCTATAAGAGAGACTCTTAAAGTGTAGAAAAACGCAAGTGCATTTTTTGTGAAAGTTGAATGTGGAATTTTGCTAAATATAAGTAGTGAAGCAGGGGTGTTGGTGATAAGCTGTGTGGAAACTGCACTTAAATCTTTGTTTAAAAAGTTCTACTATGTTTTCTTGTGGCCAGGCTCAAGTGTCATAAAATCTAGAATATCCCCTAACATGTTTTTATTGTACCCGTGAGCAGTGGACAAACACTGCTCCTTTCACACCTTGAGGCATTTTCATGACAATGTGAACATGACAATGTTCATATACACTAAACTTTGAGGAACCGCAACATCATGGGACGAATTACAATTTGAATAAATGTATCATGGAACACATCCTACGTTAATACCACATGCCCTGTTGGCGTATTGATCAGTAATGCCTAAATAAAAAAAAAAAAAGCTGTGTATCTACCAAACCTACCCATTAACAATTAATGCTACTACTGTTAATATTATCTCGGAACCAATATTTGAAATATTATTCTATAATACACTGGTTAATGTTAGGTTCTCATTTTTAAAAAACAAAATAGCTGAAACATCATTATTAACTATGCTTGAACAAAATCTCTAGCAACCAGACGGCTGTTACTTTTCTAGTGTTTTACATGCCTTATGTCATGTATGTGCACTTCATGATTTTGAAGACCATATAAACGTTATGTGATTCTGCACTAGTCATTTGTAACCAAGACCCCCCCCCCCCCAAAGCCTCGGGGGAAAAGCCAGGACTCTACTTTTGGTCCAGCAAATGCCCGCTAAAATCCCAACCCCATGACAGGACTTCTCATTGGCAAAACCACCACTGTTTTCCCCCCGTAGCCTGCTATTTTTCCTTTTTCACAGCCCTTTTTGACTATATAAAGCAAACCCTGGAAATATCTTCCCCGCACTGGCAAAACCACCACTGTTTTCCCCCCGTAGCCTGCTATCTTTCCTTTTTCACAGCCCTTTTTGACTATATAAAGCAAACCCTGGAAATATCTTCCCCATGGCAAAATTTTGGTCTAAGCCCCGCTCATTTTTACAGCTATCTGTGTCTTACCAGTGCCAAAAACATCTAGTACCACCGTTTTTATAGGGTGAACCAACATCATAAGGCCTAAAAAAAAATAGCTGTGTTTCCGCTAACGGTCTGAAAAAAATTAGGGTAGGTAGGCAGGAAAATCTTTTTATTTTCATTTTAATTTTTATGCAAAAAAATCCAGGGTAGGTAGGTAAATGTAATTTTTTTATACACAGTTTTTATTGAAAAAGGTCAAAATGGTCAATGCCGCGCAAAGGTACCTTCTTCAGCCATGTGAACCCATCAATGTCAAAGACTGGCAACATATTTTATAATAAGATTCAGTCTCCTTGCCTCAAATGATGTTGATAAACTTTCAGTCTCATCTTGTTCATAGACCACTATCTGAGAGCAGGGTGGCCTAGTGGTAGAGCTCGCTGAACTGTAAAGTACTGTGTTGGAATTCCACCAGGACTGGGTCTTGTCCTCCAGAAAGAAACCTTCTCTCAGATATGCATCCCAACAATGGCAACATGACCTAAATAAAGTTGACTGCGATGCAAAACCCCAATACAAACAATTTAGGGGATGGTATAATCTGACATATTTCACACAACAATACTCTTATTGCATGCAACTTAGCAGGAAAGGCCAGTATTGACAAACTAATAAGAAATAAACAGCTATATTTTCAAAACGAAATTTGAAGAACACAAACCATCAACATGTAAATTTCGATATTAAAAAAGATTACTCCCGAATTCAAAACTATAACTGTAACTGCATATCTGTTCCGGGTCACCTCAGCCCATTGTACAACTGTAACTGCAACTGAACCAACGAAAATGCCAAATGCAGGGACTCCCTTTATAAGGGATTACTGAATCGCAGATTATCTGAATACATGTAGTTTACTGGTGACACGCCAAATGACATCATTTCACCAGGTATTTGGATGGGGGAGGATTTAGTCCCTAGGACGCACAACTGAAGAATTCTCTGAAAGCAACACCTGTTTATTCTGATTGTATTATCCTCCAACCGCTAGGAGGTCTCTGCTATCCCCGAGTTATGGTATGATTACCATCACAAGTCTCCGATGATAGAAGTACATTACCCACCACTTACTATCATCTTAACATATTTACAGTATGCCATACTCTATCATTGAAGTCATTTTATTTTTCGGGGGAGGTAGGAGTAGGTGGAGAGAAGCCAGTGTTCGCCTTATAAATTCTGAGCGCATTTTAGCAAGATAGCCACTGGTACCATTTTTTAACGTCTTTGGAATGACGCGGCCTTGGATCGAACCCACAGCCTCCCGCTTCTGCAGCGGACCCTGTAACCATTACACTATCGGGACCAGTATATTATATTGCAGAAAGACAGGTTAGACCCAGATGAGAAAAGTTTGTTTAATTAAGAACACTTTGAAGTGTTGTGACATGCCTTCGGTATATTCACTTTTAGAACAAGACATTTCTAATTCACAGTGGCATAAACTCCTGAATGGCTCAGTTAACTCGTATGCCAGTTGAAGACGCATGAAGTCAGTGTGAGTGCGTGTGGGTACAGATTTTGTCCGTAAGTCATGTCTGAAGACTATTCACAGCACAGTCTTCAGCCTCGTCACAGTATGTCCTTGTGAGCAGTTTGTTCTGGAAAATTGTCATGGGGCCTCAGTTTATAGTCTCAATACGAAGGACTGGAGAAACCCGGGATCGTATCTACAATCTCTGGTTTACAAGGCAAATGGCTTAACCACAGCGCCACGGTGGCTTCTAAATGACACCAAATTCTATGTCATTTCGATGGAGTCTCGCTAAATAATCGGGGGAACTCTTCGATACAACAGAATAGACGCTGAAACTATCAGAGACATATCAGAAAAACCAACAAAGCCCGCGACACGAAATGCTTGGGTCGGGCTACAGAAAATGCTGGGTCGGATGTCGTAATTTTTACTTTTTTATTTTAACCATAGAAATAGCAGAGTCGGCAGGTTGAGACAGGGTAGGTCGGGTTAGCGGAAACACAGCTATTATTTTTTTACGCCTAACTCAGTTAAACTGATGCGTTAGGCTATTAAATAAACATCTAAACACTTTGAAAAAACACAGGCATGCATCTCGAGAAAAATCTGTAAGCCAAACAATGCATCTTAGCCCAAGTTCTATTGTCCCAGGATGCCAAATAAAAAAATGTTCATAGAATCACAATGCAAAACAGTGCAGAGAAGTAAGCATTTTCGAAAAGTTTTAACTTGTCAGTGTCATTCGTTTTGTTCGACTTCACTGACTCTGTTAAATAAACTGATCATCGAGCAGATAGAAACTTACAAATATCAGCTACTTCAAGCATCATTATGCTTCAAGCTGACATAAAATGTATGATATTCCATAAAAAGAGCTACTCGGCCTACTCCAATTTTTTGAGTTCGCATTCATTTTTTCTTCATCGGATATTGTCAGTATGAATGCGAACAATTCAGCCAGATAACATAAACATAAATATAAAATGACCAATGAAAATGTAAAATAAAAATGTGAATGATAATAATTGAATTGTGAAGTCTCATTTAATGGGACTACATTTTTAACAAAATTACAAACGATTTTCTGCCTGTTAAAACACACCCTTAACAAAGGCTGAGGTAGTGACCTAAAGTAGTGAATGAACAATAAATGGGTCAATTAAGAAAATTAGCAAGATACTGATTTCACTTCTTTCGACCACTCTATTGACGTATTGTCAATTTAGCGTATCAACAGTAAACCATTCAGATTCAGCATAAACTGTATAATGACTATAATGTGGTGAACTTGTTAGATTGAATTGACATCGAAGAAAACTTAGTTAATCATAATGTCATTACAAGCCAGTCTGAATAAAATTGGAAATCATGTTGTACAGGTCACAGCAGCTTGACACACATTCTTCACGCCAGTTGTGCATTTGATTGGTCGACAGAGCCACACCTCCAAATCGACGGCATTTGATTGGTCTACAGAGCCGTAGGTGATTTAACGAAACCAGGTCAAACACAAATCGAGACCCAAATCTAACGTTTTATACCCTCGTTTGCGAAAAACTCACTAAACATGCAAAGAAAAATTTACTCACCGCACGTCAGTCCAATAAACACACAAATTCGCCAATTAAAAGCACGAAATTTCCGTCGAGGATAAGCTATGGAATCACCGACTCGAGAAAACAAAATGGCGACGTAAGTCAAGCTTGTCATGAATCAAAAACCCAACTGATTGGTTTCCCGCATATGGTATAGAAATCCATTGTAAAATTATTGAAACGAGTACCAGAGGGCTCTCAATGGCGTAATTTTGGACTGCTCCATTTAAAAGGGGACACCAGGTTATTTTAACTGTATTTCAATACATCAAATAACGAATTCATAGTAACTAACCATAATAACATCCTACAAAATAACATTATAAAGCTGCTCCGACATTTTAGTTCTCTATCTTCTTCGAATTTTATTAAAATAAACAGCTAGTCAAATCTAAACACCCACCAAGAAGATACCAATCGAATTTTGATTATAAGATTAGGCACTATAAGACTAATTCTTTAAATAATTATTCTATTAATTAATCTAGAGAATTATTTATATTTTGAATAATTATAACAGTAATAATTAACGCCTAGAAAACAGGAAACAAAATGGCATAGAGAAAAAACTGGATACAAAATGTCATACAGACAAAACAAAAATGACATAGATACAAAACAGGATATAAAAACAAAATGGAATAAAAACGAACAGAATACAAAATAGCATAGTAACAAAACGGATAAGAGAAAACTCAATTGAACCTGAGATAAAGATGATGATAGTATATATCTCTGATTGAACATGGCATAGAGACAAAACAGGATACAAAATGGCATAGTGACAAAACAGGATCAAAATGGTATACAGATAAAACTGTAAGCAAAATGCCATAGTATATTAGACAAAACAGGATACAAAATGGAATAAATACAAAACAGAATATAGAAGTGGCATAACATGTTATAAAACTGCTGAACTCATATAAGCCAGGAATCCTTGGGACATAGACAAACAGAATATAAAAGTGGCATAACATATTATATAAGAGCTGTCGCAGGACAGCGTAGCTCGCCTGACTTGTGCTTTGCCACTAATCTACTAAATCTATGACCAAAGACATTGACAATGTCACTCAGGTGGGTCGTGATGGTACAGCATAAAACTTCAGACCAATAACTACCAACATGCTAAGTTCAACTTGATCCATCTACATATTTGATATAGAATTATATCATAAAATCTAAGTCTGTGACCTTGGCCACAGGTGTGTCCTTGACCTCAAGGTCACCCAGGTGGGTCATGATGGTACAGCATAAAACTTCAGACCAATATCTACCAACATGCAAAGTATCAACTTGATCCATCCACAACTTCAAGAGATATAGACTCATAAAAACTTTAACCAAAAACTTTAACATTTGAAGCAACGCTGACGCCGACGCTAACGCCGACGCCGACGCCGGGGTGACTGCAGTAGCTCTTCCTGTACTTTCGTACAGGCGAGCTAAAAACTGTTGAACTCATACAAGCCTGGAATCCTTGGGACATAGACAAACAGAATATCCCCAGATGTGTCGCTGCAGAACGCAGCGTCCCATCTGGGGATATTCTGTTTGCTTAAAGGAATTTCATCGAAAAATGAAATAAAATTGTACAATCACTCTTGCTCCCCCTAAAAATGAAAGTGGACTCATCCAAATGATAATGATTGGCAAGTCTATTCATCAAAAATGAGTTAACATGATATAAATTCAAACATCAAACAGATGTATCTAACATCATACAATAAAGTAACAAATAAACAAAACTTCTTAGTAGTGAAACCATACCCCTATTAAAATTGATAAAACATATAATATTTTACATTATGTTAACAATACACAGAACATTATCCTTGTCAAACGTGAAGCATTTTCTAGCTTTAAAGTGCTTAAGTTAAACAAGCTACAAAATATTTCTTAAGCATAGTAAAACAACAAGTTTAAGCGTTTCCAAAACGCTTGCGATCTCTCAGCACTAATTTCACTGTATGACCACATAATTATAAACCCAAGGCGATAACCACAGACCGAAAAGACTAGATGACAGCTCGGTTCGACGTGAGCTTTCATACCCGAGCCGACATGCGCTATTTGGTGTGACCCAATCGAAGCTGACTCGTCCAATCAAGTACGACGGAAGTCGGAAGTCGGTGGTCGATTAAGCCCCACGTTCTGATCTTGATCAACTATATATGCGATCTCCCAACGGGAGATCGCAATGAAATTTAGGGATGGCAACCAATGACAAAATCAGTATTCAAATATTTTCATAAGATAAGCTAGTATCTCACTGGCATGCGAATTTCTCGCGACTGTTTTGCGAATTTTGTCACGGGACTTTCGCACGACATTCGTGCGAGTGTCGCGCGAGTGTCGTGAGAATTTTTTGTGTCGCGAACTAGTCGCGAACTGGTCGCGAAGTTTTTCAACATGCTAACGTCGTAAAAGAAATACATCAACCAAGAGTACTGCTAAACAATACCTTCCAAACATTTTTGTTGTTTTCTGCTTGTACAGACACCAGGCTATCGACTGACCCTGTTTGTGTTTAAATCGAGATAAACATCTATATTTTAGACGCAAATTGTTAAAAAACACAAACGTCACATTAACGTCAGAACGAAAACGTGATCAAATCCTGTTTATGGCAAATCATTACACATTGTATAGGGACATAAAATATACTTTCAAAAATATCCTTTTATGGGCAATGTAGAAGAAAACGAGGATGTAAATTTTTGTGTTTCTTTTGCGTTTAAGTGTATAATCTCCACAACCAAGACAAATGAACACAGGTTAATTAAATTGCAACTCTTGAAAATGAAGACATATGAGCCGCATCGTGAGAAACCAGATTTTGGCTGACGCTAAAACAAAGGCGCAGATCAGCTTCGCAGTAACTGCGAAGCTGATCAGAGCCTTCGTTTTCGCTACACGGACAGTGCAATTCCTCCACTTTATAAGTCCAAAACTTTCAGCCTCTAGCCATCTTCTGTGACTGCACAGGTCAGTTTGTGTCGGACCTGGTCGGAAACCCAAAAGACAAATTTTCTAGCATCACGGCTCATATATAGCAATCAATCATAAAATTAAATCCAAATGTTGTCTAGCATACATATTTAACAAAGCCATATAACAAATATTTCTGAGAGTTTGTAAAAAGCACATGTGTTTCTAATGGTTCAAAGGCAGAATAGCTGCTACATCAAAAACCTTACTTATGACATCATTCTGAATTTGATCTCAATGTTTCTGGGCCTGCTAAAATAAAGTTGCTATTGCCACATATTTGCTGACAGAAACATAAATGAGCCTAATCATGAGAAAACATATGGCCAATGCAAAAATGAAGATACAGATCAGCTGTGCTGATCAGTGCCTTTGTTTTCACTACATGAATAGTAAAATTCCTCTTCTTTCTAAATCAAAAGTTTCCAGCCTCGCCATCTCCTGTGCTTGTACAGGTTGTTTTGTGTAGGACCTGTTCCGAAACCACATTGTTGGTTTTCTCATGACGTGGCTAATTTAACTTACAATGCCTGAATTTTTTACAATACATGTACTAGTGTATTCAGAAGACAAATTCTTCTGCAATGACTAGCATTATTGAAAACTTCAATGTAAAAATGTACATACATATCAAATAAGCTGCGTCATGAGGAAACCAGATTTTTGCCTATGCCAAAACAAAGGCGCAGATCAGCTGTGCAGTTACTGCAAAGCTGATCAGCGTCTTTGTTTTCACTACTTGGGATTGTACAGTCCCTCTTCTTCCTAAATACAAACTTTCAATTTCTAGCCTATTTCTGTAACTGTACAGCTTTGTTTGTGTCGGACCTGGTCGGAAACCCTGAAGACCGGTTTTCTGCGACGTGGCTCATTAATAACATGGGACAAAACAGCACAGAAATAAAACAGGAAACAAAACATCTCATAGACAAAACAAGATGAGCCGCTGCATGAAAAAACCTACAATTTGGGTTCTGACCAGGTCCGACACAAATCAGCCTGTACAGTCACTGAAACAGGTTAGAAGTTTGAAATTTCACATTTACGAAGATATTGTACTATCTGTACAGCTGCACAGCTGATCAGAGTCTTTGTTTATGCATATGCAGATTGTTGGTTTTCTAATGCAGCGGCTCAGATATAAAACATCATAAAGACTAAAAGAATCAATGGAGCCGCGTCACAAGAAAACCTGATTTTTGCTTATGCGAAAACAAAGGCGCAGATCAGCTTCGCAGTAACTGCGAAGCTGATCAGCGCCTTTGTTTTCGCTACACGGATAGGACACTTTCTCTTCTTATTAAATCCGAAATTTCAAGCTTCTATGCTGCTTCTGGGATTGTACATGTCGGTTTGTGTCAGACCTGGTTGGAAACCCCGAAGACCGGTTTTCTCGCGTCGCGGCTCAATGATGGTGTTGTGCCTGAGGAAAAGTTTCCGTATTAGTAGCACAAAGGACGTATTAGTAGCACAAAGGACGTATTAGTAGCACAAAGGACGCCTAACTTTACAAGATAACTTAGTTAACTAAGACAACAAAATAATAAGCACACACTATGCACATTGTTTTAGAAACAACCATGGTGTGCACTTATTGGAGCATGTGTGCCAATTATGAATGAATATGGTATTTTAATTTTGTATTTGCCCTAACCTTACAAATTCAGCAGATTGTCGTTTTATTGTTGTTGTTTTTGCATAAAAAACGTTTTGCAAAAAAAATCTTTTATCCAAATTGAATTGAAAGATTTTCATCAAAGCATAAGACCTATTAATTACTATTCATGAATTATAAACCTCTAAGAACATTTATTTTGTCACTGACAGTTGACACTCAGCATGTCACTTCCAAATATGGAAGTAGGCATGAGGTGTACATTTCATGTATGGTAATACAGAAAAAATTGACATTTTCAGACTGCTGAACAAGTGCTGAAGTAGAAAAATCTCTGACAGATGCACAAAGGGATATGTTTGTCTAAGATAAAACAGGAAACAAAATGGCATAGAGAAACAAGTAGCCCAGGGGTAACGATCGCTCACCTGAGAGTCAACAAGTACAGTCACTGGACAAAGTAATTGGGGTTTTTACCCCATATATGGGTATGGTGGCCATCTTGGTCATGAGACCTTGAAATCCTACTTACATCAGCAGAAGACACGGCTAACAAACCTTTAAATGCGTAACCGTGGTTAAGAAAAGAAATCCGATTCATGTACTCCTTCCTGTTTCGCATCAGATGACCAACAAAAGGTAAACAAACTTTTGCAGCTCGTGTTTCCGAGTAAAATATTTCGATTCGAAGACAAATATTATAATTCTCTCAATGCTATTTTATTAGTTAGACATTGCTATATTTGGACCCCAAAGGATTTCCAGAATTTTTTCTTTATAATCATGATTTTTATTTCCTACCCCCAAACACATGTTGGGATTGCATTGTACACAACGAAAATGTGGGTCAGTCGCAGGGATATTTTTAGATTTCCGCTCATTACGTCCATATTAACGGAAAGCAATACAGTGCGCAGATGATTTTAACATTGTATGAGGTCTGGTGACAGTTTTGTTGCCTCTGGCCAATGCATTCTATGCATATGTGGTTAAAAGCTGTGTCAACATTTCGGTTACGAATTTAATCATTAGAATGATAGCAATACAGTCATTATAGAACACATGTATTAAAGTTTTTGTTAATTGTTTTACGCTGAAGATTATTGTCACATTCTCTCATCTTTTCTTAATAGGTGCTTACTCAAATTTGGTGTGTTTGTGATATTTGCAGTGAAAATGTTTGTTATAAAATAATACAAATTGTCTATGAAATACAGTACATGTAATGCAATAGTCCACATGCATGATATTCCTGTTCATGAAGACGATTTTACAGCATTCTGTATACTTTAATTTGTTTTTTCTTGGTTTTATGTCTTTCAAAACAATGCCGGCCACTAACACAACAAAATACTGGCACAGACATCAGATGTAATTTAGTTAATACATATATGTAAATTTGTCATGGAACAATCACTAAAATTTGATATTTACCAGCAAATTGTCCAATTTTTAGTTGTATTTCGCCGACTTTGGCCTTGTTGGAACACCAGGTTCGAAGAAGGGAATAAATAACTCAAAGACCATCAAATTATTTTGCGAGCTACTTTGGTGCTGACTTACAATAGTAAATAAGTGACAAAATAGCATTAATAGATAATCGATATATTTCTGTACTAAAATATAATCATCAATCGATCCTAGTAGTGTATGTTTTGTTTACCTTTTCTTGGTATTCATATGCGGAACCGGAAGGGCGTGAATCGGATTTTCTTTCTTAACCGGCGGTTACGCATTTAAAGGTTTGTTAGCCGTGAGAAGAGCTCTTGTCTGGATTGTGTATCCTCTTTTCTGCCATTTTGGATCACATGAAAAAATCATCTAACAAGTTCAGGGTCCTATAATGACCCCCGGGGTGGAGCCATATTTGACCCCAGGGGCGAGATTGGCAGGATTTATGTAGAGGTGGGCCCCCGTATGCACCCAAGGGGCACAGTTGGCAGGATTTATAAAGAGGACCACTATACGTTGCTAAAAACAAAATGTGAAAGCTTTGGGCCTTGTGGTTTCGGAGAAGAAGATTTTTTTAAGTTTTTCCCATGAAGCCCCCGGGGCGGGGCCCGTATGGACCCCAGGGGCACGGTTGGCAGGATTTATAAACAGGAACACTATACATTGCTACAAACAAAATATGAAAGCTCTGGGCCTTGTGGTTTCGGAGAAGAAGATTTTTTTATGTTTTTCCCATGCCCCCGGGGCGGGGCCCATATGGAACCCAGGGGCACGGTTGGCAGGATTTATAAAGAGGACCACTATACATTGCTAATGACAAAATATGAAAGCTCTGGGCCTTGTGGTTTCAGAGAAGAAGATTTTTTTATGTTTTTCCCATTGTAAGTCTATGGGAGCTAATGAACCCCGGGGCGGGGCCATTTTTGACCCCAGGGGCATGATTGGCAGGGTTTATATAGAGGACCACTACACATTGCTACATACACAATATGAAAGCTTTGGGCCTTGTGGTTTTGGAGAAGAAGATTTTTTTTGTTTTTCCTAATGACCCCCAGGACGGGGCCTGTATGGACCCCGGGGGCACAGTAGGCAGGATTTATAAAGAGGACCATTATACATTGCTACACACAAAATATGAAAGCTCTGGGCCTTATGGTTTCGGAGAAGAAGATTTTTTAAAGTTTTTCCCATGACGCCCCCGGGGCAGGGCCTGTATGGACCCCAGGGGCACGGTTGGCAGAATTTACAAAGAGGAACACTATATATTGCTACAAACAAAATATGAAAGCTCTGGGCCTTGTGGTTTCGGAGAAGAAGATTTTTTTTATGTTTTACCCATAACCCCCCAGGGCGGGGCCTGTATGAACCCCAGGGGCACCGTTGGCAGGATTTATAAAGAGGACCACTATACATTGCTTCTGACAAAATATGAAAGCTCTGGGCCTTGTGGTTTAGAAGAAGAAGATTTTTTTATGTTTTTCCCATTGTAAGTCTATGGGAGCTAATGACCCCCAGGGGCGGGGCCATTTTTGACCCCAGGGTCATGATTGGCAGGATTTATAATAAGAGCTATCGCAGGACAGCGTAGCTCGTCTGACTTGTCCTTTGCCACTAAATTTATCAAAATCTATGACCCATGACCTTGACCTCAAGGTCGCTCAGGTGGGTCGTAAAAGCATAAAATTTCAGACCAATATCTACAAACATGCAAAGTATGAACTTGATCCATCAACATGTTCAAGAGATAGAGACTTCTAACAACTTTAACGAAAAACTTCAACAAAAAAAATTTCTAAATCTGTGACCTTGACCTCACGGTCACCAAGGGTGGGTCATGATGGTACTCCATAAAACTTCAGACCAATATCTTCAAACATGCAAAGTATCAACTTGATCCATCAACATGTTCAAGAGATATAGACTTCTTAAATCTTTAAAAAAACTTTAACATAAAATTTATAAGTCCGTGACCTTGACCTCAAGGTCACCCAGGGTGGACCATGATGGTACTGCATAAAACTTCAGACCAATATCTACCAACATGCAAAGTATCAACTTGATTCATCAATATGTTCAAGAGATATAGACTTCTAAAAACTTTAATGAAAAACTTTAACATAAAATTTCTAAGTCTGTGACCTTGACCTCAAGTCACCCAGGATGGGTCATGATGGTACTGCATAAAACTTCAGACCAATATCTACCAATATGCAAAGTATCAACTTGATACATCTACATGTTCAAGAGATAAGACTTCTAACAACTTTAACGAAAAATTTCAACAAAAAAAATTCTAAATCTGTGACCTTGACCTCACGGTCACCCAGGGTGGGTCATGATGGTACTCCATAAAACTCCAGACCAATATCTTCAAACATGCAAAGTATCAACTTGATCCATCAACATGTTGAAGAGATATAGACTTCTTAAATCTTTAAAAAAAAACTTTGACATAAAATTTCTAAGTCCGTGACCTTGGCCTCAAGGTCACCCAGGGTGGACCATGATGGTACTGCATAAAACTTCAGACCAATATCTACCAACATGCAAAGTATCAACTTGATTCATCAACATGTTCAAGAGATATAGACTTCTAAAAACTTTAATGAAAAACTTTAACATAAAATTTCTAAGTCTGTGACCTTGACCTCAAGTCACCCAGGATGGGTCATGATGGTACTGCATAAAACTTCAGACCAATATCTACCAATATGCAAAGTATCAACTTGATACATCTACATGTTCAAGAGATATAGACTTCTAAAAACTTTAACCAAAGGTGTGACGCGGACGTGGACACGGACGTGGACGCGGACGTACACGTAAACGCGGATGACCGAGGTGACAACAATAGCTCTGTGCACTTCGTGCAGGCGAGCTAAAAAGGACCACTACACATTGCTACATACAAAATATGAAGGCTCTGGGCCATGTGGTTTCGGAGAAGATTTTTTTTACGTTTTGCCCCATCACGCCCCCGGGGGGGGGGGGCCTGTATGGACCCCAGGGGCACGGTTGGCAGGATTTATAAAGAGGACCACTATACATTGCTACACACAAAATATGAAAGGTCTGGGACTTGTGGTTTCGGAGAAGAAGATTTTTTTATGTTTTTCCCATTGTAAGTCTATGGGAGCTAACTGTTGCCATGGAAACCAGAGTTCCAATCCGACCTGGCCCAAAACCTAATGCAACCTTTCCCCCTCCTCAATGATGCTTTAGATAAAATTTGATCACGTTCGGCCTTGTTGTCTTAGAGATATTTGAGTTTGAAAATGTGAACGGACGGACGCACGCACACACGGACGCCGGCTCGACTTCTGTACTATAAGCTCACCTTGTGAGCCTTCGGATCAAAATGGTATACAGACAAAACTGTAAGCAAAATGCCATAGTATATTAGACAAAACAGGATACAAAATGGAATAGATACAAAACAGAATATAAAAGTGGCATAACATGTTATAAAACTGCTGAACTCATATAAGCCAGGAATCCTTGGGACATAGACAAACAGAATATAAAAGTGGCATAACATATTATAAAACTGTTGAACTCATACAAGCTTGGAATCCTTGGGACATAGACAAACAGAATACATGTATCCCCAGATGTGTCGCTGCAGAACGCAGCGTCCCATCTGGGGATATTCTGTTTGCTTAAAGGAATTTCATCGAAAAATGAAATAAAATTGTACAATCACTCTTGCTCCCCCTAAAAATGAAAGTGGACTCATCCAAATGATAATGATTGGCAAGTCTATTCATCAAAAATGGGTTAACATGATATAAATTCAAACATCAAACAGATGTAACTAAAATCATACAATAAAGTAACAAATAAACAAAACTTCTTAGAAGTGAAACCATACCCCTATTAAAATTGATAAAACAATCATATAATATTTTACATTATGTTAACAATACATAGAACATTATCCTTGTCAAACGTGAAGCATATTCCAGCTTTAAAGTGCTTAAGTTAAACAAGCTACAAAATACTTCTTAAGCATAGTAAAACAATAAAATTTAGGGATGGCAACCAATGACAAAATCGGTATTTAAATATTTTCATAAGATATTCAAAAAAAAATTGAATATTTGGATAGCATACCCTTTAAAATTCATGAGTGATACTTCTTACACATGGCATTGTATCTTGACAGTACATAATGATGTCATGTAAGACCAGAGGACCAATGGTCCTATAAACGCTCACCTGAGATATGGTATATGCGACCTAAGCTGACCTTGCCATAAAATAGGTCAAGGTCATCCCGGGGTCATGATGTATATAAACTTTGTAGAGCTCCATTCACAGATGCTTCAGGCAAAATTTCAAAATCATAGGTCTTCCAGTTCTATGAATAAGATTTATAAAGGTTTTTGCTATTTATAGCCATGGCGGCCATCTTGATCACGTGACCTGAACCATTTATATTAACTTTTATTCCCCTTTCCTAATGATGCTCAACATAAAGTTTGGCTTTGATTGGCCAAGCCGTTTCAGATAATAAGATGTTTGAATATTATGGTCCTATACATGTATAGGCAGCAGCAGACAACCCTCTGAGGACATTTTTGTTTCATAAACACGAATCTTTGTTAATTTGCATACTCCCAGCAAGTTTCCCCCATTTAATTACATTTTACTAATTTTCCCCATTCAAATGCATGTGCAACATATGTTGGCCTTGCCATAAAATAGGTCAAGGTCATTCCAAGGTCATGATTTATATAAACTTTGTAGAGCTCCTCTCCCTGATGCTTCATGCCAAGTTTCAAAATATAGGCCTTCTGGTTCTGGAGAAGAAGATTTTTAACGGTTTTTGCTATTTATAGCCATGGTGGCCTTCTTGGTCATGTGACCTTGACCATTCATATAAACTTTCATTCTCCCTTTCTAAGAATGCTCCACACGTAGTTTGGCTTCGATTGGCCAAGCAGTTTCAGAGAATGTTTCTTTGAATATTGTATATTGCCCTGCAGTGGGGGCAGACCTGCCATGAGAAACACTTATTTTCAGAATCATAAATATTCAGTCCATTTGCCCATTTCCATAAAGTTTTTCCCTTCAAATGACATTCACAATTTTCCCCATTCAAATGCATGGGCGCCCTATGTTGACCTTGCCGTAAGATAGGTCAAGGTCATTCCAAGGCCATGATTTATATAACTTTGTAGAGCTCCTCCCCTTGATGCTTCATGCCAGGTTTCAAAATCGTAGGCCTTCCGGTTCCGGAGAAGATTTGTAATGGTTTTTGCTATTTATAGCCATGGCCGCCATCTTGATCATGTGACCTTGACTAATAAAGTTGGTCCACCGGTCCCAGACAAGATTTTTTTATGGTTTTTACCATATATGGGCGTGGTGACCATCTTGTGACCTGGACAATTTATATAAACTTTTGTTCCCCCTTCCTAAGGATGCTCCACATGAAGTTTGGCTTTAATTGGCCAAGTGGTTTCAGAGAAGAAGATCTTTGAAATTGTGGACGACGGACGGACGGACGGACGCCTGAGCATGGCCATCCTATAAGCTCACCTTTTGAGCCTTCGCTCCGGTGAGCTAAAATACTTTATGCCAAGCAAGCTACACACACATACATCTAGTCTTGGGCTACTAATGAAAAATATCTGACATGTTATGCAAGACATAAACGCACAGTGACATTGGTCCTCTGCACCCACCATTAAGAATGCTAATGCTTTTTGATGTTGTATGACCACACCATGATAGGCCTCTATTGACCCTGTGGATTGGTATCATTTGAGTTTTTCATGGTGCATCTCAAGCGAAATGCTTTCACACCTACCATTAATAATATCGAAGAAATAAAAAAAAACATGCTATGACATCTGAAATTGAATCAACAAAGTGTCAAGCTGTTAATCAAGTCATCTAAATTTGAAAAATTGTGTCAAAAATTACTACATGTAATGTTACATTCCTCAACTGATGAATAGGATTTGCGTATACTTTTAAACTTTGGAGCAATTGCGATTTCAAAATATTGCACTTAAGAAGAAAAAAATCAAATATTTGAATCCAGAAATCGCATTTAAATACATGTATTTGCATTTCATACAAACATTTGAATATTCGTTTACATCCCTAACAAGAGCAGATGGATTTGGAAAAGGAAACTTGTAGTGAAAAAAAACAAAACAATACAAATGAAACTTTTGTCAGAAACAATCAAATCAATCAGAAAAACATTTTCATGAAAAGCATAACCCCTTGAATCCCACTTTTATATAGAAACAATGGGGTATGCAGGGGTATACCTATTTCTCTTATTTTTGTGCCAAAACATAGATTGTGGGTACCCGTTAGAACCGTCTCGCTGAAGCGGTTTTAAGGTGTACCCACAATCTACGTTTTCAGCAAAAAAATAAGAACCAGAGGACCAATGGTCCTGTAACGCTCACCTGAGATATATACCAATAAACTTGTTTGACTAGAATGGTAATATACATGTGTATAACACCAGGGCAGGGTCAGAGCACCCTCTGGAGTCAATTTCTTTTTTAAATCATAAAGATTCAGTCCATTTGTCAATTTACTGCAAGTTTTGCCCTTCAAATGACATTGTAACAATTTTCCCCATTCTAATATGTGGGAAACCTAAGTTGACCTCGCCGTAAAAAAGGTCAAGGTCATCCCAGGGTCATGATTTATACAAACTTTCATTCACTCTTCCTAAGAATGCTCCACATAAAGTTTGGCTTTGATTGGCCAAGCAGTTTCAGAGATGTTTGAATATTATGGTCATACACATGTATATAGCCCCGGGGCAGGGGCAGACAACCCTCTGGGCCCAAAATATTTTCATAAACATAAATCTTCTGTCCATTTGTTCATTCCTAGCAAGTTTTTTGCCATTAAATGACATTTTCCTATTTTTCCCCATTCAAATGCATCACATTCACATTCAACAAGTTTTCAGCCTGACATACAAACTGAGGCTCTATTCCTTAGGTATTAACCAGTACTATTAAGAGTTTATGCCTTTCAATCAGACAACATGGTGCAATTTGGGTTTCATTACAAAAACTTGACCATGCAATATAGCCATTTTTTTCAGCTGTAAAAATTTCATTGGAAAAATTTTGATATCTTTAATAATTTTTTTTTTTTTTTTTTTTTTTTTTTTTTTTTTTTTTTTTTTTGTTTTTTTTTTTTTTTTTCATCATACGAGACGGGCCAATCAGTAAGTGGGGCGAAAACAGGACAACCCCGAGAAAAACCACCTGACACACCCGCAAGCAGAACTTGGCTTATCTCACATGTGGCCAGAACAGGGCTCGAACCCACACCAGACACAGCGGTGAATTGATCGAGTGATTAAGAAACAGCGCTCTTAACCGCCCGACCACGGGGGCCGCCTTTAATTTTTTTATTCAAAATATTGATTGTGAGTACATGTTAGAATGACGCTCCGAGGCTGTTCTAATGAGTACCCACAATCTCTGTTTTGGAAGAAAAAAAGTTTTACAATATAAAAGTGGGGTATAAGGGGATATATATTACACGGACATGTTTTCAGGACCTGTGTAAGGTTGAACACTCTTCCAATGGGCCACCAATTTCCTCTTACATACCTGGCATACCTATATGTATAAATGTACATATTTACCACACATGATGTAAAAAGAATGAAAACGGATAACAATATCATGAACTTTTACATGTTTAATGGGAATAAAACGATATAAGCAAAATGTGAAAGTGACACATAAGTTATCACAATGACTAGTTTGGAAGTCGAGACAAATACTAACTTGGTCCAACTATCTTGAAAATTTATCTTAAAAACATCAAAAACTACATGTTGTGCTTTTTTTTAAACATAATGGAGGTATAAAAAATTAATGTAAACATTTACATTAAACAAATGCACAGAAGGTTAGCTGTAAATGTGCCATAACAAAAAGCACCATCATGAAAAAAAGCTATATAACCTTTATATTTTATTTACCACAATTTGACCGTACGTTGGCCTAGAAATGTTGTACGAGTAGAAGGATAGTCCTTATCTTCTATAGAATCAAACCTTCTCTGGAGGGTAAGTTGTGTGAATCGAACTTTCAATTTTCTAGCTCCTTGACTATAACTCTATTATAATATATATACATACATTTGTATTTGAAATTCAGCAATGTTTTGCATTATAAATCTATGACAAACACAAAAATTCAATGTACTTGAGCCTGTGCATGAGAAAACCAACAATTTGGGTTTCCGACCAGGTCCAACACAAACCAGCCTGTACAGTCACAGAAGAAACCCAGGATCTTGAAAATTTGGGTATAAGTAGAGGAGGAAATGTACTATCCGTGTAACGAAAACAAAGACGCTGATCAGCTTCGCGGTTACCGCGAAGCTGATCTGAGTTTTTGTTTTTGCCCATGCAAATTGTTGGTTTTCTCACGCACAGGCTCACTTTTCTTTGGATTTTCATGCATCATCATTTGAAAAGTGCAACTCGAGATGGTGCCTCTTTAGGAATGCCTGCATCCAAGTGTCGGAGGCTTTAAAATTCAAATCTGGCCGTTTCCTATGCACTACAGAGATGGCATGGTTTTTGATCATGGGGCCTGAGACCTCCTTTCCCTCTTTCCCTTGCTGAATTATCCACCAGAATATCTCGTGATCAATTTTGTCACCATACGCAAGAGATCTTCCTCTTTTGTTCAGCTTTGGGTTTGGGCTTGG
This sequence comes from Rugalucina vietnamica, assembly GCA_964017185.1. Lineage (NCBI taxonomy): Eukaryota > Metazoa > Mollusca > Bivalvia > Lucinida > Lucinidae > Rugalucina > Rugalucina vietnamica. The sequence goes on from OZ024882.1 coordinate 22,033,389, forward strand.
TTCGATCCTGTAACTGTCAGTAACACTCCCACTTGCAACACTAGTAACACGGCTTTTCATCTCCCCATTGTTACTGTAATCACCCTGTACATTGTCAAATTCTGACATACTGGTTTCCCTTTCTGGAACATTGGCATCAGAATCTGAACTATCCGTTCCAATATTCACATTGTCTGCATTGCCAGTCTTTGTATCTTGCAATGAAACCTCTGTACCAGTGCTCTCGTTTTTAGCTTCCCTAGAGGTTGTTTGCTTGTTCAACTTTCCTTTCTCTTTTGTCACATCATTGGCTGCTCTCCAGCTGTAGAGCAGACTAGGGTTTACCTTGTAAAACAAACATGCTGCTCTCACTGACCTAACAGTTGCATATCTCAATATGCTGGCCTTCTGTCCATCTGTATATGTTCTTCTCATTCTAACACCTTTACTGTTCTTTAAGTCTGGAGCTAAATCAGTGTCTTTGGTCTTAAATGCCTTTGAAGCTACCTGTGTGTCATTGCTATTGTCTTCAATTGGCTGTCTGGAATTCTTAAAAACATCTGACACTAGATTCTTCAAATTGTTACGAATGAGAAAAGCATTTAGCCACCCAAATGTGGCTTTGAATTTGGGACGCTTCCTTTTCACTAACGAAAGACAATATGACCTCACCATGTTCCCACTCACATATTCATTCTTTTGAACCTTCTCTAAAATCCATTCCACTAATTTCTTCTCTATCTCTATTCCATATTTTATATGTCTTCCAACTTTCTTTCTAAGTACTGGTTCTGTTTGGTTCAGAACTGCTGCGGATTTTGCCTTTCTAATCTCCTCCTGCTTTTTCCAAGTCAACCAACAACTTACTGTGCCAAACGGTACCTTAAAATGCTTGCAGGTGGCAACTTTCCCATTCTCAATAGCATATTGTATAATTCTAGCTTTTTCTCCTTCTGAATACCTGTATCTAGTTTTACGACCTAATTTATGTTTTTCTTTTTTATCAACAGAGTTCTTTGTAAGATAAAACCATGTTCTAACAGTACTCAAGGGCACATTGTAAACTGAAGAGGCAGCTAATATTCCATGCTTCTTGGTATATGCCAGTATTTCTTCCCTTTTTTCATCAGAATACTTCTGTTTACTTGCCTTCAGTGCACTGCTTTTCATCCAATGTCTTACAGTAGGTATTGGTACAATGAAGACCTTCGATGCATCCTCTATTGAATGTTTTCTTGCATATTTGGTTATATCTCTTTTTTCCTCCTCAGAATATTTGCAATAACCACTATTGAACTTAATTCGTCCGGTATCTGAAAACCTGAGATCAATCTCTCCTGCTTTTACTGAGCAGGATGGTTCATTTTTCACATGGACATTTGTTGATTTTGGAGTTTCATCATTATTGTTTTTGTTTTCATCATCTTTTAGCTTTGTGGATGGACTTGAAAACCCTCTTATTGGTGATTTAGATTTAATATCTCTTCTTTTATTTAACACAGCCACGTCCAGTGGTTTAGTCAAGAGAGAAACAGATCTTTTCAAAGCCTGTTGCCTGCTTTTGTTCTGCAAAAAACCTTTTTCAACATAATTTGATCTATTAACTACCGATCTGGATGTATTTCCTTGTTCTGGACGCACTGACTTTATTTCATTTCCAGTTTTAATTGGGCTGCTAGTTGACTGAATCACTTTCCTTTGCTCAGCCAGGTATTTACCAATCTGGTCTTTTACTTTTCTATTTTCTGTATCTTTTTCATTCATTTTTCCCTGGTTAACTTCATTCTCTTTATCATTTTGATTATTATCCTTTGGATTCATCTCATTTTCAGAGTCAATATCAATTATAATCACATCATCGTCCGACTCTATGGCATTTTTCTTAATCCCAGATTCTCCATCAATAATTTCTTGTTTTATTTCATCATTACCATATTCAATGGGCCCAACACCAATTGTTTCACCTGAATTTTGTGAAGAACCATAACTGTTTGAACTTAAACCTACATTTCTTTCCGAGTTTTCAACAGTGTCATGTATGACTGAACCAATACCCGTACTTTCACCTTGATTTTCAACAGTGTCATGTCTAACTGAACCAATGCCCATTCTTTCTCCTTGATTTTCCACAGTGTCATGTCTAACTGAACCAATGCCCATTCTTTCTCCTTGATTTTCAACAGTGCTATGTCTAACTGAACCAATACCAATTCTTTCTCCTTGATTATCAGCAGTTCCATGTATGACAGAACCAAAACCTGTACTTTCACCTTGATTTTCCACAGTGTCATGTATAACTGAATTGATTCCCATTCCCTCTTTTGTAATTTCATTATTGTCCTCGTGTTCTTCAAAATAATGGTCTGAGCTGTCTGTGCTCATGTTATCGTCTTCATCAAGCAAATCAGTGACTGCATCCATGTCAATGAATGCTCTTTCTATGCTTCTGTGGACTCCAACATTATTGCCTACAAATAAAAACGTTAAAAGAGGAATGGATTATAGGGTTACTGCACAGATATCTGTGATTATTGTCCCGAGCTGGAATATCAAAGGATGCGAGCTTTATTTATAAAAAGGTGCAAGTAAGCAATGATAAGGAAAAGGCGCAATGAGAAAGAAATTCCCACTCCAAAAACTGAAGTGGGAAAAACTTTCTCATATAAAGCTTTCTCATTTTTGATGTTTTGTTGAGAGTTAACATTAAAAAATTGAAATTTCTACTCAAAGGCCAAGGTAACATCCATAAGTGATATTGTTTTTACACTAGTGCATTATCAGATTATATAATTTTTGCACTGTTAATATTCTGCAGCAAATGTTACAATGGAATCAATATTTCTGACATTTTATATCTTTTTCCGGCATAAATTACTTAAATCTACAAGTGTCAAACTTCCGTTGACTTTTCGGTCCTATATGTCATCATTTTCCATGCGACATTCAGATGAAAAGGTACATGTAGGCAATGATCAGGAAAAGGCGCAATCGAAAGAAATTCCCACTCCAAAAACTGAGGTGGGTAAAAACTAAATTGACAATTGGGTACTTATACTTAGAAAAAATATTGTAAGCCGGGTGAGCAGCTATTTCCCAGTAGGCTGCCACTAAGTTATCCAAACTTACTTAACACTATGAAAATATACATAAGGTTCAAACAGCTCAAAAATTTTGACTCCAAAACATAAAACAAATAGAACCACAACAGAATTATCGCCTTGGAATGATCAATAATATAAAATTACTGGGTGGCTTAAATTGATTTTACAGGGCCCTAACCTCATCCTCATCTTCCGCAGTGGTTCACAACAAGTTACAAATTTACAATTTTTCACTATGGCCATCAAGTCAAAAATTTTGCATTTTTTTATAAAAAGAATTTTCCACTTTTTTACAAAGAGTGCAATTATGAAGAAAGTGTGCTGGTAGACTCTGATATCTGCACACTTGTTACTCGGCTTTTATCCCTATGATTTTATCATTTGATATCTATAGCTATATAATAAAAAAGGTTATCCACCTAGCAATGGGAGGAAAAGAATGTCAAAATCCTCAAGAATTTAGGGGTCTGTACCCCATCAATGCCAGATTGTGACACATTTAACTTCCAATAGTACTGGACTACTGGTTAATACCCATAGGAAATGGTGGCTCTGGACCACTGCAGAAGTTGAGGGTAAGAATAGGCCTGTAAAATTAGTTTAAGCCCTCGAACGTTTTGAATCCCCCTCATACAGTACATGTTTTACTCATATTTTGAAAGAAGTATGTTCATATACCAACTGAGTGCCAAGTCACAGGGCAAAATCACTAACACTGAAATTAGGTCACAGACCTATAAATACTTTAAGGTCAAAGATCTAGTCATACTAACTCATAATGTGAAAGAACAAAGAAGTATGATCATATGCCCACATGACTATTGAAATATAAAGCAAAATCACTTAACCATGAAATTAGGTCATAGTGACCTATAAATATCTTTGGGTCAAAGGTCTTGTCATACTCATTCATAATCTAAAAGAAGTATGAAAATAAACTAATTGAGTGTCAAGATAAAAGGCAAAATAACTGAACCATGAAATAAGGTCATAGTGACCTATAAATACCTTTGGGTCAAAGGTGTGTTCAAACTCATTCATAATCTGATAGAAGTATGAAAATATACCAACTGAGTGTTGAGATATATGGCAAAAATCACTGAACCATGGAATTGGGTCGCAGTGACCTAGGACTTCTTTGGGGTCAAAGGTTTTGTCATATACAAACATACTGTGAAAGAAATATTGAGTGCCGAGATAAAAGGCAAAATCATTAAACCGTGAAATTAGGTCACAGACCTAGGACTATTTTAGGGTCAAAGGTTTTGTCATACGCAAACATACTTATGATGACACCTGCTTTACAACTTGTTTGTTCATTTGTATTGAGGCTTAGCAGCCCAGTCAACAATTTTTCAGTCATGTTGGGATGGAGCCAAGGCTTCCTGGGTATAACCAGTACTGTAGGGAGTTAATGTGTCTTGCTCAAGGACACAACATGGTGCCGCCTGTGGGGATCCCAGGACCTCTTGATTCAGAGTCCAATGCGCTACCACTAAGCTATCACACTCCCTGCTTTACAACTGACCGCTAGTGAACAATTTACTACCAGAGCTGATCTATTTCCTAATTGAGCCTGTGCCTGAGCAAACCAACAATTTGGGTTCCAACCAGGTCTGACACAATCCGGGCTGCTCAGTCACAGAACTTCTGTGACAGAAGCAGGCTAGAAGCTTGAAATTTCGGATTTAAGAAGAAGAAGGATTGCTCTATCCCTATAGCCATAACAAAGGTGCTGATCAGCTTCGCAGTTACTGCCAAGCTGATCTGCGTCTTTGTTTTCGCATATGCAGATTGTTGGTTTTATCATGTGGCGGCTTAATTAAGATACATTATGAGAAAACCAGCTTTATACGTAGGGGAAATCAACTGCAGTAACTGCACAGCAGATCAGTGTTTTTGTTTTCGCTTCACTGATATTACAATTCATCTTCTTAAATCCAGTTTCAAGTTTCTAGCCTTCTTCTGTGAGAGTGCAGGCTGGTTTATGTCAGGTCTGGTCGCAAACCTGAAAGACCAGTTTTCTTGACCCGGTTTATTTCTTAAAACAAACTTACCCTCTTCATTGCTCACAGCTCCCTCATTCCATCTCCTTGAATCATGGACCAAATTGTCAGTGTTGGAACCCCTTTCTGATGTTAAGTCACTGCCCAGTGCGCTGTCTGTGGGAGCTCCATTCGGCAGATCTAGAGATGGGGTACTGGTACACTGGGATATTTGTGTGAAGTTAAAGTCTACCGTACTGGACATTGATGTATCACTGTGTGATGTTTGTGTAAAGTTCAGATCTAATAAACTCGGAAGAGATGTGTTAAGCATGAAACCTCTCCGTGCATCACCGACTCCAATTTGGCTCTCTGTGCCAGTAAATGATTCGGCGGTGAAGGATCTGTCTAACTGATTGTCTGTAACAGTATCCACTAGACTGGGAGCCAATCTTTGTTGCTTTGTAATTCTGGTTTCTTCAACATGTGTCGACTCATTAGTTCTTTTCCCAACAGCCACAGTTTTGGACAATAAATGACCTGAAATTACATTGATTATAATCTTCTATTAATATATGAGCAGCATATGAAAACCAGCAAAATACATAGGCCAAAACAAAGACCCAGATCAGCTGTGAGCCTGTGAAGTAACTGAACAGCTGATCAGCGTCTTTGTTTTTGCTACACAGATAGTGCAATCCCTCTTCTTACTAAATATGAAATTTCAAGCTTCTAGCATGCTTCTGAGACTGTACAGCCCAGTTTGTGTCGGACTTGGTCGGAAACCAAAATTGTTGGCTTTCCCATGCAAAGGCTCATATTTTCATATGGATCTGCACTGGTTGTCACCTACTAGAAATAAGAAATAAATTTAACCACAATACACTTCAACCTATGACATCATAGTGGAACTAATGAATATTTCTTGGAAAAAATATGCCAAATTTCAAAGCAAGCAATCTCCAGAACAAGTCATGATACAGCCCCTTTCACTCGAGTTTGCTGTTTGAGCATTTAGGTCAATCAAGTTTATTCACTAGAGTTTGCCGTTTGTTTGTAAATCAGGTAACTTTTTATTCTATTTTAGAACTGAAACAGTGTCCCAGGTGTTCTTAAAATCTATTCAGCATTGATCTTTAGGTAATGATGTCACCTCTTCTGATAAAAATAATTGTAATTGTTTGGTTTAAGCACATTTTTATTTCAAAATTCTTTGCACAACATATACAATGCATTTTAAGAACGCACATTTGAAACAGGATAGTGACAAAAGCAGAATTTTATCAATTTAGGCAGTTACCTGATCGCTATCAATATGGCAAAAATTCCACAATGTAAGTTTTTTCACTCGAGTTTGCCGTTCTAAAGGTCATTAGTTTGAAACTGTCACTCAAATCAGCAGATCAATCCAGATGTCTTTGTGGACAACATGAAAAGAAACTCAGATCTTCGGAACACATGGTCTTCTTGTGTGATGCAAATGCTCAAGCAGCAAACTCAAGTGAAAGGGGGTGTAATTTGGTGAAGTTTTCTGCAATCAGTTTGCAGTTTGTTTCATCAATGACTAATTAAGTTTTACAAAATAAAAACCTTAAGATATGACCTTTCAGATTGATTTTTTAATGATTTACATCTACGCTTGTCAATAGCTAAGATCGCCAATTAATGTATGACCTTGAAGATAGATTTTTTAATGATTTACACCCATGCTTGTCCATAGCTAAGATCGCCAATTAAGATATGACCTTTACGATTGATTTTTTAATGATTTACATCCATGCTTGTCAATAGCTAAGGTTGCCAATTAAGATATGACCATTACGATTGATTTTTAATGATTTACATCCATGATTGTCAATAGCTAAGGTCACCAATTAAGGTATGACCTTTAAGATTGATTTTTTAATGATTTACATCTACGCTTGTCAATAGCTAAGGTCGCCAATTAATGTATGACCTTTAAGATTGATTTTTTAATGATTTACATCCATGCTTGTCCATAGCTAAGATCGCCAATTAAGATATGACCTTTACGATTGATATTTAATGATTTACATCCATGCTTGTCAATAGCTAAGGTTGCCAATTAAGATATGACCTTTACGATTGATTTTTAATGATTTACATCCATGATTGTCAATAGCTAAGGTCGCTAATTAAGATATGACCTTTAAGATTGATTTTTTTAATGGTTTACATCCATGCTTGTCAATAGCTAAGGTCGTCAATTAAGATATGACCTTTAAGATTGATTTTTTAATGATTTGCATCCATGCTTGTGAATAACTAAGGTCGCCAATTAAGATATGACCATTACGATTGATTTTTTAAATGATTTACATCCACGCTTGTCAATAGCTAAGGTCGTCAATTAAAATATGACCTTTAAGATTGATTTTTTAATGATTTACAGCCATGCTTGTCCATAGCTTAGGTCGCAAATTAAGATATGACCTTTAAGATTGATTTTTTAATGATTTACACCCATGCTTGTCAATAGCTAAGGTCGCCAATTAAGATATGACCATTACGATTGATTTTTTAATGATTTACATCCATGCATGTCAATAGCTAAGGTCGCCAATTAAGATATGGCCTTTACGATTGATTTTTTAATGATTTACATCCATGCTTGTCAATAGCTAAGGTCGCCAATTAAGATATGACCTTACGATTGATTTTTTAATGATTTACATCCATGCTTGTCAATAGCTAAGGTCGTCAATTAAGATATGACCTTTAAGATTGATTTTTTAATGATTTGCATCCATGCTTGTGAATAACTAAGGTCGCCAATTAAGATATGACCATTACGATTGATTTTTTAAATGATTTACATCCACGCTTGTCAATAGCTAAGGTCGTCAATTAAGATATGACCTTTAAGATTGATTTTTTAGTGATTTACAGCCATGCTTGTCCATAGCTTAGGTCGCAAATTAAGATATGACCTTTAAGATTGATTTTTTAATGATTTACACCCATGCTTGTCAATAGCTAAGGTCGCCAATTAAGATATGACCATTACGATTGATTTTTTAATGATTTACATCCATGCTTGTCAATAACTAAGGTCGCCAATTAAGATATGGCCTTTACGATTGTTTTAATGATTTACATCCATGCTTGTCAATAGCTAAGGTCGCCAATTAAGATATGACCTTACGATTGATTTTTTAATGATTTACATCCATGCTTGTCAATAGCTAAGATTGCCAATTGGGAAGGTCAGTTACCCTAGTGATACTGTTCATTGCCAAGCCTTCTTGATACGGACAACCAGTACTAAATGCACATTTCTTTCACCACTAACTGCAAAATGCTCTTTTTTAATCAGCAAAAAAGGAAATATGACCCTTAAAATATTTTCAATAACAAATCTTTAAATAGAATTCTGCGGCACATGAGTTAATCACAAGTTCATTTTACTATAAAATTGGACATGCTACTGCTTGGGGGATAATGGCTTGTAAACAAAGTTTTGAAGTATGAAATTTTTACCCAAAACTAAACATCAGGAAAACATGTCTGTGAAACAAATAACCCCTTATAACACCCCACTTTTATAATGTAGTAAAACTGGGGTTTACATGGCTAAACATTTTTTTTTTTTCAAATTTGCTCCAGAACATAGATTGTGGGTACTTGTTAGAGCTGCCTCATCCAGGTGGTTCTAGGCAGTTTTACAATGTACCCACAATTAATGTTTTGAGCAAAAATATGAAAAATATTTTTTTCACAAAAATTTTTCAATGTTTACAGCTTAAGTAAAATTGACATTTCATGGGCATGTTTAAGTAATAAAAACATACTTACTTTTCATGCAGTAGGCCAAAAACTTTGATTTCATTTCATCCTGATTCTCAAGGAAACCTCGGCCAGCTGTGGATCCATAATAGGCCAGGGAGCCATCATTTACTCCAGCTGTCATCACAATGGATTCTCCCCCTGTGTGTTCTGACAACTGCTCCAGCTGTTAAAGAAAGAAGGAAATTAATCACTTTATTTTCATGAAAGCTTAATTTTCCACATTTTTTCTATCTCAAGAAACCCTTGGCTGCCGTGGATCCATAATAGGCGAGGGAGCCATCATTTACCCCAGCTTTCATCACAAGAGATTCTCCCCCTGTGTGTTCTGACAACAGCTCTAGCTAAATTAGAAACAAATGAAAATCAACCACTTTATTTTCATGAACACCTAATTCACACTGGTTAACCTATACGTCGATTTGCGATGTTTACGATGGTTTGCGGGTATTTACGCTGATTTACTGGAGACAAAAAATGGTAGCGAGCAGTAATAATAATAATAAAGTAAATAAGTTTTGGATTTTTCATTTTTAATCATGTGTCAAAGGGACTATAGATTTATGTTCTTTTTAAGAATATGACATGCACCTGGGGATTGATGTAAGCATTTAGGGATGATTTTGAGTACCGACCACAAGGGTAAGTCCTTTTGTTTTAATAATCTACCTCCTTGATCCGTACTCAAATATATTCTTCAACGCATATATAAATCGACCGCTGCAGTGCATATTCACAAAATATACATATTTCTACAGTCCCTTTAGCATATGGCATGCTTTTCCATAGAGTGTATATGCAAATATAGACAAAATAGAACCACTTTCAAGTTTTTAAGCACCATCAAACTTATGTAAAACCCAACAAATCAGCGTATAGGTTGACCAGTGTGTAATTTTCCTCATTTTTTCTGATCTCAAGAAAACCTCAGTCAGCCCCAGATCCACAGTAGGCGAGGGAGCCATCATTTACGCTGGCTGTCATCACAATGGATTCTCCCCCAGTGCGTTCTGACATCTGCTCTAGCTCAATTAGAAACAAATGAAAATCAACCTCTTTTTTGTACTGTCTCTGTGCCTTCTATTATTACTGGCCACCTGTTACAGAATAGGCTGGTTTGTGTCAGACCTGATAAGAAACCCAAAAGACTGTTTTCATGACAAAAGTTGAACAAACCACAATCTATCATCCCAACCCACTTCTTCTTAATATGAACTTGAATACAAAGTTTGAAGAAAATTGGTCAATAAATAATTAATGCTTAAGATCTGAGAGCGGAAATGATGCACTGACGGGAGAATGGACAGACGGGAGAATGGACAGACGGGGAAGGGTATAACACAATTAATACCTATAGTAATGACTGACTTTTGTCTAACTAATAAAAGACCATGCAATACAATTGGTTTTCCTCATTGTACCTTACCAGAAGTTGTATCTGTGTTTGTAACACTATCTTTACAATGGGTTTATACCCAGGGATCTCTTTTAGAGCATTCACATCCATTTCGTCTTGAAATCTGAAAAAAAAAAAAATTAGCCCAAATATAACTATGCTGACATTCCTTTAGTGAAACTTTACATCAGGATAGCACGTCAATATCATAACGAAAACACGCCCATGCAATATACAGAGATTTTTAAGGCTGTAAAAAATGAAAATTTGCAGTAGAATCTTTTTTATAATTTTCTTATTTTTACTCAAAACATAGATTGTGGGTACACGTTAGAACTGCCTCGAAGAGGCGGTTCTAACGAGTACCCACAATCTACGTTTTGAAGCAAAAATAAGAAAAATAGATTATACCCCTGCATACCCCAGTTTTACTATATAAAAGTGGTGTTTAAGGGGGTATTCATTGCACGGACATGTTTTCCTGATGAATAAGGATAACATATCCATATAATGCACCAGTCATTTGTATCCTCGGCCCCCCTAGGGCCGGAGATAGCGAGGAAAAAAAGGGGCTAAAGTGCCAGGATTTAACCACTGATATGTCACGGCAGTGCCAGGGACGTGCCGGGGTTTTAATTTTCTGCCAATATAAGGTAATATCAATTCAAATTAGATATTAGTTGTATTTATAAAAGTTTAATTACTTTTATGGTCCTAATTTCAATAATTTGTAAATGCACCTTTACATTTATGTGCAGAAATTCAAGCCCCTCTCTTATTTTGCAGGCGATAACCAAAATGCCCATGTGATAATCTCTAATTGTCTGCACGACAGTCATGCTGATAAACAGTGCTATCGGCAAGATAGTCGTGTGGATAGCCTGTGCAATTAGTATTGACTATCGGCAAGACAGGTGTATGAGATTGTCTAAATAACCTTTCTTATGCACATATTGTATTTTAATGTCAGTTTTAGGTTATGTGTTATTGAACTTGATTCAAAGCAAATTGTTTGGAAATTAACTTTTGGTTGACTTAGCAGCCTAACGGGACCTGATTAGTTAGCTCTTTTATCATACTACGTAACGAAAACATGCCCATGCAATAAACAGAGATTTTTAAAGTTGTAAAAAATGAAAATTTTTGCTATTTTTCTTATTTTTGCTCAAAACATAGATTGTGGGTAAACGTTAGAACCGCCTCGCCAAGGCGGTTCTAATGAGTACCCACAAGCTATGTTTTGGAGCAAAAATAAGAAAAATAGGTATACCCCTGCATATCCCAGTTTTGTTATATAAAAGTGGGGTTTGAGGGGGTACACATTTCACGGACATGTTTTCCTGATGAACTAGACGTAAATCAAACTAAATCATGAGCCGCCTCGTGGGAAAACCAACCAGGTCTGACACAAACCGTACTGTACAGTCACAGAAAAGAGCTAGAAGCTTGAAATTTCGGATTTAAGAAGAAGAGAGATTGTACTTTCCGAGTAGCGAAAACAAAGGCGCTGATAGCTGATCTGCGCCTTTGGTTTCGCATATGCAGATTGTTGGTTTTCTCATGAGGCGGCTCAAATGTTTCCTTCTAATTTCAATGTTCTAATGATGAAGTAAATATCATAAGCAACTTTGATAATGTTCAAATAACAGAAAATATTTCAATTACAATTGTCGCTCAGTATCACTAATGTTGATGGTCACAATTTATATAGGTAAAATTTTCTAGCAAAGTCTCAGTTTTATTATTGTTAAGTGTACTTGATGAAAATCAAAATGAGATATAATTCACATAAGTGTTATTTCTGTAGATAAAAATGTCTTGTAATAATAGCATTTACTTAGCTTGTATTTACCAAATATAATTGTCCAGTTAAACAGTTTCCTAGTTAATAGTTTCCAGAATATTGTCCAAACACGAAAACACAGATTCCGAAGTTTAAAGCCATTCCAACATGCAAACATGTCCGCATTGAAGCGAATGACTGAGTCTGAGACAGATGTTTGCAGTATGAAGTTCAAGACTAGACTGATGAACCAAAGTTTTGGTCCAACTTAAAAATCATTTGAAACAGAAAGTGACAGTTTAATTATAAGAAGTTATCAGTTAAATCATTAAAGAACAATCAAGTTTCAATGAGGAAGCAAAAGTGACCAGTTTTTCTATCCATCACACCAATCTCAAAAATTAAGGTAATTAAGATGTCTAAAATCAGTTATGACTTAATGTGTCAATGAGTACTTCCTGAAATCTACTGATGCAAATCAACATGCTTGAGTAAATATTGGTGGCAATGATAAGAAAAATATGACTTTGTACCCAAACAATTTAGAAAAGTTTTAAAGTTTTATGAAAAATAATAGTATTCATACAGTTGTTCAAAATCAGACAAATTATTCATTTTAGCATGTACCTGTAATAAAAAACATGAAACAATAATAATATTTGATTGAATATCATGAAATTGCATGAATATTAATTATGCTTTTAATTTTTATTATTTTATTTTGTTTTTATTTATTATTATTTTGGTCAAAAATTTCACTTGGTGACATATACATGGAGATTGTAAACAATAACTGAAGGTCTGGATCTAGTTGACAAGCACAAGCACCCTTTCAAGTTTGAACTTGTTACCAACCTGGCCATCAAATCAGAGACTATAGACAAAGCCGTCAAGAAGCACCTTTCAGAAGCTAATAACTTGTTACATAGTTGCAAAATCTCATTCCACTATGTTCTGTTCCATAATGGTGATGTCAAGGCGCACGCTTTAGCGTGTGTCACTAGAGCTGCTTTCTGATTGGCTGAGTCCAGCGCCCCAAAACTGAGAACAAATGCATAAGCTGAATAAGTAAATCTTACAGAAATTTTGGATTTAAAGCAGGAAATCAGCACTTTTCTTATGAAACATCATCTGGCTACAAACTTTAAAGGCAGTGGCTATGGCAAAATAGTCCCTAGGAGCTATTTTTCCGGACCAGGTAAATATCTATATTGGACTTATAGGCTATTTTGCCAGACCAAATACTTATCAAATATTTTATTTTATATTTTGTTAAGGTATTCTTATCTACATTTTTGTTTTATTTATCTATTTATTTATTTGAGATATTTCTCAATCAATAGGTTGCTTTTTTGTGCCTTTTTTATGCCCCTAACTTTGGTAGGAAGGGCATGTTGACTTTGGTTTGTCTGTCTCTGTGTGGGTGTGTTGGGGTGGGTGTTTGTTGGTTGAGGTGTATGCCAGTGGGGTTGTGTGCAGAGATATGGCTGGCTGGCTGGGTCTGTTGGTCACATTTTTTGAAACTTTGAGAGTTTTGAAATTTTAAATAGACTTATGGCTGATCATGGCTAGTTCCAGTAAACTTGAGAGCCAACCCCGCTACCTTGGATTACCTGGAACAGCCATTCCCCTACTGGAGACCCATTAAGCAGTACAAAAGCAGTTTTGATTTGGGTCTTCTCTGTTTGATAAGAGAGATTTTTAGCCAAAAATGAATGAAATAAATGAATCATATAAATTGTGCCACAGGGTATGTTTTCAACAGATCGGCTGAAGGTGAAAGCAGCTAGATAAATTACCTATCTTATAGCATTCTTTGATTTTGAAAGATGTCTTAAAATGGGAGTAATAAATAATGCACCAGTCATTTGTATGCACGGCCCCCTTGGGCCACGGAATAACGGGGCTTTTAACTTTTTTAATTTTTAAAGCCCAGGTAAAAGCCCAGCCCTGCGAGGCCAAATTTTTGGTAAAGTCCCTGCTAAAAGCCCCAGCCCTCCGGGGAATGACAATAATGAGGAGTGACAACAAATGAACTAAGCTATTTGAAAAATCTTTACTAGCATATTCCAAGTTGCTGAGATTAGGCATAAGTTAGCCCAGTGGTTGCTGAGAAGAATTTGAACACCTCCTATAGACACACACAAGAGAGCCTTTGGTATTACTGAAATGAACTTAATTCATGCTCTTGAAATTTTGCATACTAGAACACAACATCTGTGGCTTGTTCTGATGAAATGCAAGTATATATTAAATATGAAAATACAATTAAGTATGGCTGAACCTTCGAAATTTGGGGCAATTCGAAATTCTGGGTAATTTGTGGTTCTAACATTTTCTCTTTCTATGTGAAGGTGTTTTGTGAAGCTTTTAACCCCAGATGAAACATATATGATTTCAACTAAACATTAACCATCTTAACTACACCGAATTTCAAAGGTACCATCATACTTAATTCAAATTAATGTGAAATATTCATGTTTGAAAGTGTGGCTGGTCACTAAAATGATATACATTGGTGGGTAATTAAAACCCTTGCACATCCTCGGCACTGTCTGGACTCGCCAGAGGTTAAATCTCGGCACTTAAGCCCTGCTATGTCCCTAGGGGGGCCGGGGATTCAAATCACTGGTGCATTAATATCATGTGACATGGGTATTTTAAATATTTATGCAATAATACACAATAAACAGATAAATTAGCAGACAAATTATAGTAAATTAATAAACAATAAATATCCCGGTACAACCAGTTTTCTACCGCCTAAGAGGTATTTTGCCTTGCTCTATTTGGTCTCATGATTGATCACTTATGTTTTTGTTTTATATCATCTATCAGCCTATGTGCAATAAACCAAGCACAATAAAGTTTTGAATGTCCTCCGTTGTGTCTAGCAAATATGGTAGTGGCCTGGAGTAGGCCTTTTCAGAATTTACTAACCTATTTTCGACCGCCAGGGGTAAAGTATATATGGCTCATAGAGTAAGAACTGAATGTGTTTCTGCTGTTGGGAAACAACCTTACAAAAAACACTAAACTTTCACCAGATAAAAGAAAACCACTACCTAACAGTGCTATCCCTGTTGAAAATAATGATACCCCAACAGCTGCAAAATTCAGTGTATTTATATTTTATAAGGCAAAGTCTAAGGTGGTCGAAAATAGGCAGTGGCCGAAAATAGGTTGTATGAGGATATGAAAATAAATTATTGAATAAATTATTATTTGCTTAGATCAGCTCTAGCTGTCATTTGAGGCATGATATATGGGGGGTTTCCACTGTGGTAGCTTTTGTGGTGGCCACTTTTCACCAAAAATCCACACATAGCTTGTACTCATAAGTAGTTTCTTTTACCAACATTTCAGTAGAGGTGTCAAAACGGCGCAAAGTAACGTCACACTTATTGGCCCAGTGAAACTGTTGCACAATTATTCACAGGTGTTCGAAGTTATATCCATAAACATGATAATTTACTAAAAGATCGAATTTCTAAAGGAGAACCGTTAGGTTCGACAAGTGTCGACAAGTGTCGAACCTAATAATTCTCCTTTAGAAATTCGATCTTTTAGTAAATTATCATGTTTATGGATATAACTTTGAACACCTGTGAATTATTGTGACAATATAGGTCTAACACGTTTATAACCATTGGCTATATAGACGAATTGTTAGAATACGTGATTGTCCGCCTTGTTTATTAAAAGACAAATATTTAACCTTATCTAAACAGTCTTTATAAGAAGTCACAACAATGGTGCTAAAATGAGTTTTGACAATATTCTGTTGTTTTGATGCTGAGCTTCAGGGGAAGTAATTCTGATGGTGCGCTTTCTGGTCAACTTGTACCCAAGGAAGCGGGTTAACTCGCCCCGCCCCCCCACCCGCCCCCTCCCCTGAGTCAACTCGGCCTGGGGTCAACTCGGTCTGATTATGTTTGTTTGATAAGGAAATGTTTGGAACTGTGTTTGAATATGTTTAAATCACTCTTGGAATATAGGAATAGCATTTTAGGTATACATATTAAAGTAAGAATGGAGGGACACCAGGAATCGATGCAATTATATTTTAAGTCTCAACATAGGCACCAGGTGGGAAGGAAAATACATAAACACTAGATCAGCTGACTAACTGTCACTCCGCTCCACTTCGGTATGTACATCGTTCCACTTCCCTAACAGCTTAGCATACACTGAAAAGCTTTAAAAACGCAAAAGTTGTAATTCAAATGTTTTTTCGTATTTCTAGTTGTTCGATTTTAATGAAATTTGACACACATAAACATTGATATGTTTGCAAACTATGCTGTGAATTTTATTTCAAAATAATGAGTAATGTGGAAGCAACAGTTCTTAAAATAGGGATACCCTTAAAATCCAAAACTGCAAACGATATTAAGCACGACTACTATTTGCTTCTTTGTATTAAGAGCATTGATATTTCATTAAAAGCAAAGGTTTTGCCAGTTGCCTTGATTGTCTGGCAATAATGCTAGCTTGTCTGAATGGTCTTGGTCGACGTAAATGACGTAATATAGCGTTTTTTACGTCAAACCTCTAGAGACATTAGTGCCTTGACGTGAAAAGTTCGGTTGATCAGACCGGCGTCAACCTTTCACTGTTCCAGTAGCCTGGGAGGGACTGCTGTAGTGCCGTATAGATGAAAGATGGTAAATATGACGTCACATGACGTCACATATATGTCATCAAGTTTGTAAAAATTCAATTGTGCCAGATAATTCATTTTCAAACACCCGTAGAATGGTCAAAAATGAGACAAAAGTAAAACTTAAATGCTTTTTATATATGGATTACTACAAGCTCCGTGTAAAATGGTCAAATATTTTCCTCATAAATTCAACGAGGCGCCACCTAGCAAAAGGTGTTAAATAGCTTTTTATTCCTTTGGGTGGTCAGTGACGTTACAAATACCGGTTTCATGTAAAAATAGAAGTAGAGTACAGTAACCGACCCCTTTCATCTGTTAAGGAAGACTAAAAATGTCCTTGGTGCAAAAAAATACCAATTCTTTTTTTTTGCGTTTTTAAAGCTCTTCAGTGTAGGTTACATTTATCTATATAGATCTATCTATCTTCAAATACTGCCTACGCCCTCGCGAGCATTTTTGGCAGGCACTGCGCGTCAGGGTTATGAAAAAGAAAAGGATAAAGTAATGATAGTGAGTCTGTGTCAAGATGAAAGGTTAAAAACTGGATCGATAATGAAGGGGGGATAAAAACAACTGTCTATGATTGATCGGCACTTACTGTTACAGACAGTGCATAAAATTGATGAGGGTGAAGGGTCTAAAAACATTTAACTGCTGCCTTGAAGATTTAAACCAATGTCGAACTGATAGCGGATTTTGTAAGTGACTTGCAGCTATGTTATTTTGCTATTAATAATATCATTTGTACCAGTACCGAAGATCTTCCAGTAATTACACACATAAAATTGCCTAAAAAGTTTAAATTAATGTAGAAAAACAAACGGTTTTCGACTTTGAGTCGCTAATTCCACAGTAGTCTCCCCTAGGCTTCCATAGACAAAAATGAAGTATATTATGATTCTGCGTACTTTAACTACTAGAATATTTATAATTTATGTGACATATGCAAGAAAAGATCTAACATAAGTAAAAATAACACAGTTTTGCAGTTTTGCTGAATTTTCATTTTCGACCAAGGGCTGAACTTTGATATATCCCATTTCCGTTTAACGGAAAACCGATGGAAATCTGTCTGATAAAACACAACAAAAGATTTTTTTCCCGACAAACCACACGAAGAGCCTGTAAAGATGATAGCATTAAATCGTCGGTATAACTTATCAAATATGAGATGGGCAATACACATTTAGTCATTTACATGTATACAATACGCATACAGGCCGTGTATGTGGGGAGATAGGGCTCGGGAGCAACCTATTCTGACCTAGGAGTTTCCTTGGTCTGTCGGGCAGAAACTTTTCTGCATTATTTTGGCAATGTTTTCTTTCTTATTTTTCTTTAGGAGACAATGATTACAAACGAAAATTACTCTTCTCTAGAAAAAGGTACAAGTAGGCAAAGATCAAGAAAAGGCGCAATCAGAAAAAGATTCCCACTCCAAAAACCGAGGTGGGAAAAAACCAAACTAACAATCAGGCACTATTACCATGAAACATATCCATGTTTGAATTTTCTACACGGAGTGAGGGTGTGGGATTCAGATTTTGGGCAAAACCAACAATTTGAGTTCCAACCTTGTCCAACACAAACCGGACTGTACAGTCACAGAAGATGGTCAGAAATTTTGGATTAAGAAGTAGATGAATGGTACTATCCGTGTAGCGAAAACAAAGGCGCTGATCAGCTTCGCAGGTACTGCGAAGCTGATCTGCGCCTTTGTTTTACATAGTGGTATTGCTATTATAATTGATTCTTAATTTGACATCACTTTGCTAGGTGGTGCTTCAATAGCAAGTGACGTCATAACGAATCTGTGATATCACTTCCTGCTATCTGCTGCAACTTGCATTCCTGGAAATGGAAATCAGTACCAAAATGCAATATCCGAGCCTTTATTCTTCCTCAAAAAGGTTATTAAGTGGAAGAAGTAACTATAAGTAACAGAAAAACAAAAGAAATGAGCCGCCTCATGGGAAAACCAACAATCTGCTGCATAGGCGAAAACAAAGACGCAGATCAGCTTCGCGTTAACCGCGAAGCTGATCAGCGCCTTTATTTTCGCTACACGGATAGTGCACTTTCTCTTCTTCTTAAATCCAAAATTTCAAGCTTCTAGCCTGATTTGTGTCAGACCTGTTCGGAAACTACATTGTTGGTTTTCCCACGAGGCGGCTCAAATTGTTAAAAATGGACCTCGCGCCACTTGGCAGATCTGAATACTCAGTCTAATAACTGTTGTAATGAAAAGAAATAATACAAATATCAACTCCTTTTCGCTATATAAAAGTCATTTTCTACAAACACCTGTCCTTCTCTGATTCAATGGTAAGATGATATAGCGAAAAGGACTCTTTTCGCTATTTAAAGTCCTATTTTGCAAAAAACAGCTATTTGTGCTATTTCTGAATGGTGACACACCAAATGACATTATTTTACTAGGGGGTTCGGATGGGGGAGAAATTAGTTCTTAGAACGCACGAGTGAAGCGAACTTGGTCACACAATCATCTGATATTTCAGCAGTGGAAAACAGAGAGTCAGGGAGGTCATTCCAGTCCCTGAGTGTCTGGGGAAAGAAACTACATTTATAGGCCTCTAGACTAGCTGACGGTTGCTGAAATGCCTTGGAGTGACTATTTCTACAACGCCTAGCCTTGGGGATAAGGTTATCTGTAGGCATTCTGGCTTTACCCTTTAGACCTTTGTATAGCAACATAAGTCGATTATCCGTCCTCCCGAAATTGCGCAATATAGTCCATACTTTCTCACTTTGAATGTTTTTACTGCTTCCAAAGGATCAAACTTATATTTTCTTTCCTATTACTGCAGCTGGTGTTGTGCCGTGTGGCGGCCCTAAAAGGTCTCCCCGTACATCATCCATAGTGCAGATTATATTTTCATTTAGGTCCTTTGAGATCAGTAACGATATTCAGAGTGTTCAAAACACTCACGTTTAGAAACATACTTCTAAGCAATGTTTAAAATATTTGACCCCATTTTGGAATGTATCTTTGATTTAGACTTCTCGTGTAAATTTTCGAAATTAAAGTATAAAAGTCTGGCTTTCGTTGCCGGATTTAATAGGGCTACTGATGAGGGTTCATTACCCGAAATTGCGCAATATAGTCCATACTTTCTCACTTTGAATGTTTTTACTGCTTCCAAAGGATCAAACTTATATTTTATTTCCTTTTCTTGAGAGATTTCCATTTGAGTTGCTCAAGACTGCCAGTCATACTTCCTTCCTGGAAAGTATAATTCCTAGTTACAAATCTAGCGGCACGATTCTGTACCTTCTCCAATTCATCCTGAAGGCCTTTAGTATGAGGATCCCAAACAGAACTTCCATATTCCATGTGAAATGGAAAGCTAAAGTGTAATTCCCATAACGGAGGAAGATGTGAAGCAGGCTTTTAAAAAGTAGAAAAAAAAACAACAATAAAGCTATGGATTCTATGGGACTCTGTAGTGAAAATCTAAAAACAGGCGACCAAGCAGTTGTCGTCTTTGTAACTGGTCTTGTGAACCGCATAGTTGAACCATGAAAACATATCGTAAGCCGAATGAAAAGGTACAAGTAGGCAACGATCAGGAAAAGGCGCAATCAGAAAAAGATTCCCATTCCAAAAACCGAGATGGGGAAAAATCCAAACTAACAATAAGGTACTTATACCATGAAAACATTTCGTAAGCCGAATGAGCAGCTATTTTCCCAATAGGTGGCTACTCAGTTATATAAACTTAACTAAATGTATGATAACATACATAAGGCGCCAACAGCACAAAAATTTTGAACACCAAGACATAAAACAATAAGAACCACCACAGAAGTATCGCCTTGGAGCGATCAGTAATATGAAATTACTGGCGGGCTTAAACCGGTTTTACAGGATCCTAACCTCACACTCAGTTTCTGCAGTGGTTCATAACATTCAGTTAGTTGTTCGGTCCTCGTAGTGTATCTCTAACTAGTCAATGAATCATCATGGACAAACAAAAATCAATCATGATAAATTCCATGATGAATCAAAAACGAGGACTCACAGATTGAGTAAGCTGCCCGACGATGGAGATCCCTGGGCGCCCAATAACTTACTAACTCCGGAGCAAAAGAAAAACACCAGTTGAACACCATTTGGCCAAGCTACAGACAAGAAGCTCCGGCCCCAACCAACTAAAATGAATATATTTATGTCGGAGCCATCATAGAGTCTGACGACCGAAAGTAACTATCTTTATTTTGTGAAAATGTGGTACCTGAAATTTGTCGTGCTTCTTATGGTGTATACATTTCGCAACTTATTAGGTTTGCGAGTCTGCAATCATGTTACAGACTTCAACGCTCGAAATAAATGTTTAACGGCAAAACTTCTCCAACAGGGCTATCGGTATCATAAACTTCGAAAAACATTTTCTAAATTTTATCGTAGACACTATGAATTGATTTCCAAATATAATGTTGGATTAAAGACGCTTTTAAGTGAGGGCCTTTCGGAACCTGAATTTTATGGTGACTTGGTTTACAAGTTTAAGAAACTTAAGGAATTAATGATTTTTCTTTTCAGTTTAGAAAAATCATAACACGTTACAGACGTATAGGTTATAACTTGAATGTTATGCGACAGTCTGCATGCTTAGTTTTTAACCCAATCATGGTTGATAACTATGCTGCCTTCTTTGTTCTTGATGATTCATTGACTAGTTAGAGATTCACCACGAGGACCGAATAACTAACTAAATGTTATATACCGTTTTCGATTGCTGTTTTTAGGGAGGACCAAATTTGTTCAACATCTTTGTTGGTAAGATTAGCCAAAAAATTCATTGCAAAATGATCTTATGTATAGCTTGAAGCCATCCCAGTTTGTCTTTTTATAAAGAGCGACAGATCTTTGAATTTGCTTACTTTCATATGGTTTAATGTTTACACTAACTATCTAGAACAGATTCATGGTCTGCAGGGTGGATTTTAATATTGTTTACCAGAGTAGGATTTGTCCAGGATGTTGTCACCTCTTGTTGGTTCACTTACCATCTGTACTAGGCTAAAGTCATCTGGAAGGTTTACAAAGTCTCCACTGTGTTTGGGGAAACTGGATCATAAAACTGTTTATAAAAAGGTACAAGTAGGCAAAGATCAGGAAAAGGTGCAATCAAAAAAAGATTCCCACTCCAAAAACCGAAGTGGGAAAAAACCAAACCAACAATCAGGTACTGATACCAAGAAAACATTTCGTAAGCCGAATGAGCAGCTATTTTCCCATAAAACTGTATATAAAACACTCACCAGTTTAAAGGTCATATCCAAAGGTTTTAATTTTGTAAAACTGAAGTAGACATTGATGAAAGAAACTGATTGCCGAAAACCTTGCCAAATTATCATGACTGGTTCCGGAGATAGCTTGATTTGTAATTTGGCTTTTTATCTAATGAATATTCATAAGTTCCACTATGACATCATAGAAGCACATAGGAAAATTTTGAATATCATTCAAACAAACAACTAAAACAAACAACTTATCATTTGAAAATAACAATTCACCATTTATACATCTTATTGTTTCAGTTTCAAAACTTTTAATCATCATTTAAGTGAATTATTTTGTTTCTTAATTTTTTCACCAAGGGAGACTACTCTCACATGAATATAATGTTGTTATTCAAATACGGTCCCATATCTTTTGAGCTGATGGATATATTTAGGTTTAGTTTTCAATTAACAAGTCCAAAGAACAAATGTGATCAGGAGACAAAGAATAAAAAGGTTCTGAAATAACTTTTATATATCCCCTTTAAGCAAATTAAAAGCTCAAGTGAAAAACGCTTACACCTTACGGTGGTGCCTCGACAAAGTAACGGGGAACTCTACGAGTTTTGGAGAAAGTGCAAAAGCTTGAAGCTAGGTTTGGAACTAGGAATTATACATATGAAAAAGGTAGTATGACTGGCATCCTTACAAAACTAAAATGGGAATCCCTGCAGAAAAGAAGGAAGGTTAATAGAATTATATTGCTTTACAAAGGTCTAAAAGGGAGAGCAAAATACCCACAGATGACCGTATCCCCAAAAATAGGCGTTGTAGGAATCAACACTCCTTGGCATTTCAGATACCTTCAGCAAGTACAAATGTCTATTTACATAGTTTTTCCCCAGACTATTAGAGATTGGAATGAACTCCCTGATTCTCTGATCTCCTCTGCTGAAATGTCAGAGATGATTGTATGTCTAATTTTACTTCTATTGTGAGATCTCGGGACTAATCCCCTCCGGTCAAGCCCCATCCCCCCTCATGTGGTATTGTCAGTTTGACGTTTTACCAGTAAACTATTGGCGTGTCACCAGTAAACCAGATTCAGATTTCCATCTGGCGCACCACCCCTGGTGAGGTATTGTCAATTTGGCGTGTCACCAGTAAACCATTCAGAATCAGATTTCCCTCCTGGCGCACCCCCTCCCCCCGGTAGAGGTATTGACAATTTGTCGTGTCACCAGTAAACCATTCAGATTTATTCTGATTCTGATATGAAAACTGAACTGAAATGAATGGTGAATAAACAACAACTATTTTTGTTCACTTCATAATTATTTCCCAGGGTGGAACGGACCCTATATCGATATAGGGTACTTGGTTCATGGCAGTGCATAAGTTCATGGACAGGAACGTCAATAAAAGAGGAATTCTGAACAAATGGTTGGCTGTCTTCGTATACTACCCACTCTGGCTCATTTTAGTACAGCTCTTTGCCAGATAACCTACAACCCAGCAAGCATGGCAAAATGGGTCCCATATAGGCAAATCCCGGCAAAAATGCCCAGATAGGTCCCATATTGACCCCTGATAGAAATATGTAGTCCATGCGGGGCCCATGTAAAACCTATTTATAAGCGATCTATTTATACGCAACTAAAATGATGAGTTGAAAGCCAGCACTACTACAAGGGCCCAATAGAGGCTCCATATGGATTGAAAAGTACCTGAAATTTCACGGTCAGCCTCAGTGTTTTTCATGTGGATCCCATCTGGGTCCTATATGGCCATTGTGGGGTTCCAAGGACCACATCTTACTTTTGTTTTAAAGCATGTTGAACCTACATGATGGCCGGACAGGGGCCATGTGCTATTGTTGCAATACTTTAATAATGTTAAAATCATATGTGTTGGAAAAGACCCAGAACAGTTAATGAAATTATTTCTAATTAATTTATTTAATTAAAGCCATTCGTTTGATGTTAAAAGTAAAAGAAAAATAATAAAATACTAATGCATCTTTTATCATTTCATGATTTTTACTGTTCAATTACACAACCTTCCTTAAAAATGGCAAGTTAAACTTTCACACCTTTTGGAAATAATAATTGTTCTTAATAAAGATAAACCGACACAGAGAACTTTAGATCTACATCTTTCTATTGCAAATGGATTTGTTTCTTCTAAAATTTATGATAAGCGCGATGACTTTGATTTTGATATAGTAAATTTTCCTTTTTTGGATGGTGACGTTCCTCGTCGTGCTTCTTATGGTGTTTACATTTACTTATTAGGTTTGCTAGAGTCTGCAATCATGTTACAGACTTCAACGCTCGAAATAAATGTTTAACGGCAAAACTTCTCCAACAGGGCTATCGGTATCATAAACTTCGAAAAACCTTTTCTAAATTTTATCGTAAACACTATGAATTGATTTTCAAATATAATGTTGGATTAAAGACGCTTTTGAGTGAGGGCCTTTCGGAACCTGAATTTTATGGTGACTTAGTTTACAAATTTAAGAAACTTATAGGAATTAATGATTTTTCTTTTCAGTTCAGAAAAATCATAACACGTTACAGACGTATAGGTTATAACTTGAATGTTATGCGACAGTCTGCATGCTTAGTTTTTAACCCAATCATGGTTGATAACTATGCTGCCTTCTTTAATTGCACGCCGGTGGGTCGGGCGTCAGACTCTATGATGGCCCCGACTTAAAGCTATTCGTTTTAGTTGGTTGGGGCCGGAACTTCTTGTCTGTTGCTTGGTCCACCGGGGTCCAACTGGTGTTTTTCTTTTGCTCCGGAGTTAGTAGGTTATTCGGCGCCCAGGGATCTCCATCGTCGGGCAGCTTACTCAATCTGTGAGTCCTTGTTTTTGATTCATCAGGATGTTTATCATGATTTTTTTGTTTGTTCTTGATGATTCATTGACTAGTTAGAGATTCACCACGAGGAACGAAGAACTTACTAAATGTTATGAACCACTGCAAAAGCTGAGGGTGAGGTTAGGATCCTGTAAAACCGGTTTAAGCCCGCCAGTAACTTTGTGTTACTGATCGTTCCAAGGCGATACTTCTGTGGTGGTTCTTTTTGTTTGTTGTCTTGGTGTTTAAAATTTTTTTTGTGCTGTTGGCGCCTTATGTATGTTTTCATATTTTTAATTAAGTTAAGGTAACTGAGTGGCCACCTATTGGGAAAATAGCTGCTCATTCGGCTTACGATATGTTTCATGGTATAAGTACCTGATTGTTAGTTTGGTTTTTTCCCACCTCGGTTTTTGGGAGTGGGAATCTCTTTCTGATTGCGCCTTTTCCTGATCTTTGCCTACTTGTACCTTTTTACATCTAATATTGTATTCCCTCTAATAGCTCACTGAGCAAAAGGGAATATGTGTGCATTGCTGCTCAAAGGAGCAAGGCACATTAGACATCTTTAAGAAAAGATGTATAATTCTAAAAGAAAAATTAGTCCACTAAAAGAATAACAATAATAATAATAAATGCTTTTTGGGCCCATATCGTTCCCACATGTAGCCCATATGGGCTTGCCCATGTGGGCCCCATCTCGAGCCCGGTTGCAAATCCCATGTGGGCCCCAAATTTGTTTTCCTATATAGGTTCCATATAAAAACCAACATGGGAACTTTGCTGGCTGGGAAAAGTCCTTGAAAATACCAGCATCTGTTTTTATCTTTAGCTCACCTGAGCCAAAGGCTCACAAGGTGAGCTTATAGTATAGTAGTCGAGCCGGCGTCCGTGCTTCGTCGTCCGTCGTCGTCGTCAACATTTTCAAACGACTTCTCCTCTGACGCTGCCAGACCGAATCTTTTCATATTTCACATATAGCATCTACAGGTGGGGGGAACCAATATTTGTGTTTTTTATTTCGATCGGATAAGAACTCTGGTTGCTATGGCAACTTGAAGTTTCCGTTGACTTGTATGGAGAAAAGCATCCTCGGTCACCCAGGCGCACTGCATTCCGTAACCTACATTCATCGTGATGAATGAAATTTGACGTAATGGATCGCACCTGGGTAACCGAGGATGGGAGAAAAGTGGAAATTGGCATTTTCCGTTGCCAGGCTGGGGATATTTGAATTTTGTTTTTACATAAATGTTTATTGAGTAGGCCTTCACGTTTAAGGCAACTTTTGTAAAAATCACTTTATTTGTTTGGTTGCTATAGCAACATAAAGGGTAAATTTTTTCGAAAAAGAAAATATTCAAACATCTTCTTCTCAGAAGCCGTATGGGGGATGAAGCTGAAATTTAGCATACATGCTTATGACATTAGCCTGTACAAAGTTTGTGTTTTTTATTGTCATTGTCCGACTACTGTGGTTGCTATGGTAACTTGAAGTTTCCATTGACTTATAAGGCAAAAAGTGGAAATTTGCAATTTCTGCCGTTTCAATGAGGATATTGAAATTTTGTTTTTACATAAATGTTTACTGAGTAGTCCTCTCCGTTTTAGGCAACTTTTGTCAAAATCGCTTTATTCGTTTGGTTGCTATAGCAACGTAAAGGGTAAATTTTCGAAAAAATATTCAAAAATTTTCTTCTCAGAAGCTGTAAGGCTGATGAAGCTGAAACTTTGCATACATGCTTATGATATTAGCCTCTACAAAGTTTATGTTTTTATTGTCCTTGTCCCACTACTTTGGTTGCTACGGCAACTTAGAGTTTCCATTGACTTATAAGACGAAAAGCGGACACTGCATGAAAAAACGCGTTTAATTTGCCATAATATCCGCACAAAACGTAATTAAATTTCAAATTTAATTGAATTTTTGTGAGTTTACATTGAAATCATATTTCAAATATACTTCTCGTTTACTTTAAGTTTAATGCAACGTAAACTGTTACAGTTTACTGCGTTTATGTGCAAATTATACTCAAACAAAATGTAAAATCTAAAGGAAGTCAACGCATATTATATGCCTTGTAAACGTGGAATTGTGTCAGCTTAAATTCATACAGAACTTGGAGTTTAATTTGACGTAAACTTGACTTAAATTTGACAATAATACATGCATAATCGTAATTGGCGAATAATGTTTTATGCAACATAGACAGAAAAAAATAAAGTGTTTAAACAGAAGAAGGAAAAGGAGAAAATGAAAAAGTAAAAAAAAAAAAAAAAAATGGAATACAAGTGAGATACAACACATTAAACATTATACCCTAACAATGTACTAGCACATTCCGCCATATCAACAGTTGATAGAAGCGGTGAAATTTAAGATAATAAGCTTTCTATTGTTAGGGTCTAAGTTTGATGAAATTTACGAAGATCAAAAACTCCAAGTTTTATAGCATTTAATTTTTCACTGCACACATGAAATTTTCAAGCCGTTTACTTGGAGTTTAAGAGGTACAACAACTTCACATTTTATCTATATCTTAAATTTGAACTTTATTAAAGTTGGGCTATATACATGAGTATGACCATAATATTCAAACATCTTCTCTGAAACCGCTTGGCCAATCAAAGCCAAACTTTATGTGGAGCATTCTTAGGAAGAGTGAATGAAATTTTGTATAAATGGTCAAGGTCACATGACCAAGATGGCTGCCATGGCTATAAATAGCAAAAACCTTTAAAAATCTTCTTCTCCAGAACCAGAATGCCTATGATTTTGAAACTTGGCATGAAGCATCAGGCAATAGAGCTCTACAAAGTTTGTATAAATCATGACCCTGGGATGACCTTGACCTTTTTTACGGCAAGGTCAACTAAGGTTGCCCACACATTTGAATGGGGAAAATTTTTACAATGTCATTTGAAGGGCAAAACTTGCAGTAAATTGGCAAATGGACTGAATCTTTATGATTTGAAAATGAAATTGACTCCAGAGGTTGCTCTGACCCTGCCTTGGGGTTATATACATGTATATTACCATTCTGGTCAAACAAGTTTATTGGTATATATCTCAGGTCTCAGGTGAGCGTTTACAGGACCATTGGTCCTCTGGTTTATATTACTGATCGTTCCAAGGTGATACTTCTTTTGTGGTTCTACTTGTCTTATGTTTTGGTGTTGAATTGCTGTGCTGTCTGCACCTTACATGTATGTGCGTGTTCATATAACGACATTGAACGATAGTTAGTACATGTATACTTAAACGCAAACCTTTAACAACACTTATACAATGCAAATTTCTTCTTATTGACTGAATCATTTCTTTCGGTAATATTATGATTGACAAGTCCAGTACTTTGCCTTGCATACAACATGATACTCAGAACGGTGTGGCTTACGGTTGCCAAGAAAACGTCAAAACTTCGAAATAACAAATGTTTTAAAAGTCACAGAGGTACAATACCTTACACTGTATGCAAAAATGAAATTTCAAACCAATGTTTGTTTTCAAAAGCAAAAAGGACAGCAATCGCAAAATTATGGAAATTTGATGAACCTGTAAAACAATTTTTTTCTGAATGTTTGCAAATCTATGTTAGGTTTTTGCATCAACAGACATGTGTGTAGAAAAGGATCAGCTAGGTCTTATGTTGGTATTTACTGTCTTGCTTATATCAATACTTATTAATATTATTGCTTTGACATATGTCACAATCTGATGTGAAAAGGTATCAGTTACAGACAGGGTTGCCATGCCTCTCAGGGAATGATTTTCAAAATTTCATAGCTTCGTGAATGTCATCTACCTTTCATTATGGCCAAGTATGTCCCTACATGCATTTCTCTGTAATTTGAATATTTTAGTGTAATGTCCCAAAAAGGTAAGAACTTCCCTGGACGTTTTTTGTATTACTTTGTCTTGTGGGAGTTTGAAATCTTTAATTTTTAATTTACATACTCTCTTGCACACGTAACAGCATATAATACTCAGAGATAAGGATGACGTAGTATCTATACATAGGAATTAAAGATAAAATGTTGTCTTTGAAAATTCAGGAAACAGTAAGTTCACTTACTTATTTGGATGATCCATTGAAAAAACTGATTAAAATTTGATATTGTATCTGCTTTGTAATACAAAGTGAAATAATGACAATAGCAAGTAGCCGTTTGTATCGTTAGCACGTCTTATGAAACATTGGTTGCCGTGGAAACAGAAATGCTTTAACTCTGCTAACAGAAATATTTATACTTATTCTTGTTTTGCATCATAAGCAACTTTTAAATCTTAGGTATTTGGACGATTACCTACAACGTTTTGTTATGATTTTTGCATTTTACCAATATTTATGATTAAGTTATGACTAAAAATGGTAAAATAGCTAAATTGCAATGAATATTCATGATTATATAAATGAGTTTATTTGTTTATGATGACATAATGATATAGAAAATTTATTTTCTTTAATCTGACACCAGTTTAGCTAAAGTGAGTCGAGTATTAGGTAAGTTATGGTTGAATAATTATTTGCTACGTCAGCTGTCTTTGAAATATTGGTTACCATGGAAACATAATTCTTTAAATATGGTATATAACCTATCTTGATTGCCCTGTATTTTGCAATGGACAATGTCCTATATTATTTACAGCTGGTATTGAAGTACTGACGGCTTGTATTTGACATTGCCTTTAAGTCTAAAGTCAAAATAATATGAAAAAGTTGGAATAAAAATGGCTTATTAATGAATATTCATGAATATGCAAATGAGCTAATTTAAAGTTACTATCAAAATAATAAGGGCATTCACAGACCTTTCATTTGATACTATTTTAAAGAAAATACAATAAGTACAAGTATAGCTATCACAGTTTTGTATTTGCGATTTCACTTCTAAAATTATGCTAGTGGTTGCCATGGCAACACAAATGATCTTGTGTTGTCATTAGTAACAGACCTAATCTCACTCAGATTGATATGCTGAACAATATCTGCATCAATGCGAATTAATCTCAAACGCTGAAAGTTAGTCTTGATAAATATATCACAAATAAATGACATTAAATCTTTTGAAATGAATTTTCCAGAAAATGAGGATTTGTGCCAACTTGTACCTTTTCTCACGGACAGGCTCATTTTACAAACGAATTGTTGGACATATAATTGTGCATTATATTCTTTTATATCAGGAATATACTTTAAGTTTAACCCAGCAGGCACCTGACGTCTGTTTGACGTCAGATATTGGTTATATTTTGGTCGCGACGTCATATAACCAATTTCCAACGTCTATCAGACGTCATTTCCTGACGTCTTTTGGACGTCTGAATTGGACGTTGTTTTGACGTCAAACTAGTTCGTCAGTTAGACGTCGTAATCAAGACGTGATTTAGACCTTGTGTTTTTCATACTCCTGACCATGTGTGGTGTGCAAATTAATGAAACTTCACTTTGGGTAAAAATCAGATCATTCGTATCGTGTGTTTCTTTTGCTTTCTTCCTTTCTTTTTTTTCTATGTTACTTCCAGCAGACAATTGACGTCCGTTGGACGTCAGATTGACGTCAGACTCCAACGTCATAATAACGTTGGAGTTAGGTTGATTTTAAAAGTTTGTTTGTTGTCAAAACTAGACGTCAATCTGACGTGCTAAAGCCAACGTCGGTTTAACGTCTGAAAGCTGACGTCAATCTGACGTCCTAAAAACGACGTTTGAATTCATGTCATATAAATAGTTTAAGGTGTATATTTTTTCGCATTTTTGAATAACAGTGGATTCAGAAGAGCAGTGATGCACTTTTGATAGTCCCTTTCACTCCTTTGATAGAGTTTTTCGGAACATACAAAATGTTCAAGATATTAATTCAGCCTGGTGTTGGTACATCTTATTTAAGCAAAATTTTATTGCTTTATGGTGCTAAAACCAATAAGACATTAGTGTGAGAAATAAGATTATTCTGAACAATGGTGAAATAAATATTAAAATATACAAATTTTATTTTCATCTTAATTGAAAGTTTGATAATTTAGTGAAAGACTTTATTTTGATTAATAGATAATCATTTTTTTCTACATTAATTAAGCATGAGGGCGAAATATGGGATTTCCCATACGAGACTCAGATATGACTTTTAAGTGGCAAGGTTGAAATTATTATTTGAATTTGATATTATATAGAGGATCTTACACGAGTGGTCATTTCATATGAAATTTATTAAACGAGCCTTCAGCGAGTTTAATAAATTTCATATGAAATGACCACGAGTGTAAGATTCGTTTTATCATATGACTTCTATCGCCTTCGAAGTGGACATATTTTCAATGAAAATTTACATTGTTGTTACGGACGTCGTCAATGACGTTACGTCCCAGCAGGCACATGACGTCAAAATGACGTCATATCAACGTCGATGCGACGTCATGACGTCGCATCGCCGTTGCTATGACGTCATTCTGACGTCATGTGCCTGCTGGGGTATTCCCGCAAAAGTGTTATTACACGTGTGGTCATACGATTTTTATGACATGACGTTATCCACTGGAAAACAGCGACGTCATATGATAATACATAATATGTGTAATAAATTATGTCAGTTTAAGGGCAGCTAACTCTGTCGACATATATGAAAAACACGTCCCCAGCAGGCATCTGACGTCAACTTGACGTCGGATATTGTCGATATTGGTTGTATTTTGGTCACGACGTCATACAACCAATAACCAACGTCCACCTGACGTCAGTGGACGTATTGATATGACGTCGAAATGACGCCGGATTCAAACGTAAGTCTAACGTCATATGTCGACAGAGTTAGCTGCCCTTGAACTGACATAATTTCTTGCGCAAATGTAACAATAATAATTTCAACATTGCCACTTTTAAAAAAGCCATATTAGTACAGTCGGTAAGTAGGGATTTTCATGAAAATCGTTCAAATTGTGATAAAAGTGTGAAATTTGGCACAAAGCTTCATTATATGATTATAAATCAAAACAGACCGGGACACAAGTGATATGAGCATTTTTGTGACGGCCATCTTTGATTTCAAGATGGCCGCCATAAAAATACAAATATGACAATAACCTATAATTCTTTTCGTGTTTTTGGCTCGATTTCAATTCCGATTGATGTGTTTTGGTTCAAGAAATGTATTGAATAAGATTATTTGACTCAACTGATGTAAGAACGCTATGTAACGCTTCACCGCTACCAAAACGGTATGTGCCACTGCAAGTCAAAATCAACAGAATGACATTTAGATTTCAGGGATTACTCAATATCAGCCCGGTTGCCTATCAAGTTCCTGAATATAGTTTTCTGTCTGAATTAAGAATGTTAATGTCATAGACAAACCCATTTAAGCAAGTGAAGACTCATACCAGACTGAGTGGATGCTTAGTGTGATCCATTTACTTGTACTGACATATGTTCGTATGGTAGTAATATTGAGAATGGGGAAAGCGTCCCGACATGACCATAGCTGTTGATTGGGACATTCAGCAACAAATAAAACTAACAAACAGACAAACAAACAAGCATGATACTTATAAGCAGCATCAGTCTTACCTCATTTTCAGTAGTTGTACGAGTTGTAGCGGTGTGCTTACACTCAGAGCGATTTTGCAATAGCGCACATTGCATCTGTCACAGTAGTAGAGTTGCAAGAAATTCATCAACAATTTTATGTTTTTTTTTGTTAATT
Source organism: Rugalucina vietnamica (assembly GCA_964017185.1). NCBI lineage: Eukaryota > Metazoa > Mollusca > Bivalvia > Lucinida > Lucinidae > Rugalucina > Rugalucina vietnamica. The sequence continues at coordinate 22,065,923 of OZ024882.1, forward strand.
TGAAGGGTCTTGACTGTTTGTGTTAAGAAATAACAGTCCCTAATGTCAATACAGTGTAACGTGATAGATCCGGGTGATAGATCCTGGAGAGGGCTGTACTTAGAACTGTAAAACTGAAACTTTTTGCTATGCAGTTAGTTCGCTCTTTATGTAAAGCAAACTTTGACCTCTATGTTCAATGTCTTGGTCAGCTTGTGTCGTGGCTCAGCTTGTGCCGTGGATGTTTGCTTTTGATCGCGAAACTATGCCAGATGGCGTACAATTCATATCAATGATATGATTCTACTTAATGTAAAAAAAGAGAAGAATTCGTCAAACTTTAAGGCAACTTCATTGTACAGAAGCCACCACATGTGTTTTCAACCAAGGCAATGGATCAGGCCCATGAACAGATGAATGGTCTGATAAAAGAGATGGTGGTGTAATCGGGATCACTGATAACCCATCAGCTTTGATATAATGGATGGCTGGCCCAGAGATCCCCAGCATTATTGAGGAATTTGACAACCCACCGCCTGCAAAAGGTTCACATCATCATGGTTGAGAGTCTTCAGTTCAAGCACAATTTGTAAATCACATCAAGGCAATGGTATCAGCCTTTGAGGAATCAGGAAATCCCTTCAATGAAGGCCGTCAGAATCTGGTTATCCTAGATTCAAAGGAGGTTATGGGTGAAACGGCTGTTAGCTCTATACGTGAAGTTCAGACAATTACTCAGTCACAGTATGAGATGTATGTAGATGAAAGGGCAAAGATCGGTTCTGATTTCAAAACATCATTCCTAAAAACAATGTCTCCATAATCAGGAAAACGCAACAAACTAATCACTCCAGAACAGCCCACGAAATCAAATCGTTGAAGAATAATTGCGAGTTATTCAGCAGAATGTACATATCCTGTCAATCAAGAGATGGAGATATGGATGATTATTTCCGACATGAAAATCAGGAAATGCCCCATCATTTCGAGACATGGGCGATCAAAGACCTGGTACAAAGTTTGATCTAATGGGGTCTCTTGAAAACCTTATTACAGTACCACAGAAAGACATGCCCGAGGTTTAAAAAAATGTTGATGGGTCTTTGGTTGTCAATATGCTTGAACCGAAAGCTTCTACTACAACTTTTGGTGACTACGCTGAAGTTGTGTTCATACCATATCTGGTCAATCAGAAGTACATCAGAAGTACGCTTTGGTGTTGTTTGGGACCGTTACATCGAGGGAAGCCCTAGAAGTTCCACAAGGGAAAAGTGCGGTTCAGGTAGTTGGATCATTGTGAAAAGCACAATGCCAAAGAACTGGAAAAGCTTTCTTCGATTTGATGAAAACACAAATATCTGTTTAACCAAACCGGTATCGGTTTAACCAACCCCAAGTTTATTGCACCAAGGACACAGACGTTGTTTCTACCAGCGACAGTGAAATATGTGCTGGCATTGCCCCATGTAATCACAAAGAATACGACACTCGACTGACCATTCATGCTCTTCTTTGTGCAAAACAGGGTCATTGCAGAATTATGATTAGGACTGTAGACACTGATGTTGTGGTCCTTTCGATAGCTATGTTACATGATTTGCATATTGATGAGCTATGTGTTGCTTTTGGGGTCAAGAAGCAATAGAGATATATCGCAATACAAACGATTTCAAAAACTAGGACGAGAAAATTCCAGAGCCCTCCCTTCTTCATTGTTATCACTGGCTGTGATACGATATCTTTTCTTAGCAGTGTCGGAAAGAAAACAGCTTGGGAAGTATGAGGTTACCAAGACTTTCATAGATTTCGGCAATATGCCACTTTCACTGTCGGACGAGACTATGAAACATCTGCAGAGGTTCATGATTCTGCTTTATGACAGAAAAAGTCAGAGCACACAGGTCGATGACAGTAGAAAATTGTTGTTTGCCAAGGGAAGGCAAATAGATCGCATACCTCCAACTGTGGCTGCTCTGAAAGAGCATGTCAACCGTGCAGTGTATCAAGCGGGGTACTGTTGGGGACAGACCCTCGTTGTGAATCAGGAGTTACCGAGTCCTGGAGAATGGGACTGGAAGAAAAGCACAATTCTCCTATGTCACTTCCAGAAGCAGCCAAAGTGTGTAAAGAGCTTGTCAAATGTGGTTCTAAAGAAAAGCATGTCGGTGGCCATGCAAATGCGTGTCTGTTTCACTTTCATGCACAGGGCTCTGCAACTGCGCGGCAACCTGTTATCAATAAAAACATATTGGATACGTTATAATGGGCATATATATATATATATATATATATATATATATATATATATATATATATATATATATATATATATATATATATATATATATATATATATATATATATATATATATATATATATATATATATATACATGTACATGAATTATTCAATGTCAAGTAATTACTCTGTCCAGGTTACATCAAAAATTAATATATAGTTGTTTTAGTGTTATCTTTAACCGTAAAAATGTTTTGTTAAAGATTACACCTCAATGCTCATCTTTACAATGGCTTTATTTAGACGAAATACCCTCTGTAGAGAATTTTCATACACAAACATGTAAAATAATGCTTTTTTCTTCATTGTTCTGGCTTCCTCGTGTGCTAAAACATATAAAATGACATTGAAATCATGTCTCTAATTAGTCTGAGAGCCGAATTATTCACTTGACAACTTCTTATTGGCGGCCATTTTGAAATTCAAGATGGCCGCCAAAATTTTTGTCATATCACTTGTGTCCCGGCATTTTCTTAAATCAAATGGTCAAAGGAGGTATTGTGCCAAGTTTCATACTTTTATCACATTTTGAACGATTTTTCCCTTATCTCCCATACTATATCTAGGTCTCGTATCGGAAATCACCCTGCTTAATTAATTTAGAAAAAAATAATTATTTGTTAATCAAAATAAAGTCTTTCACTAAATTATTAAACCTTCTATTAAGACGAAAATGAAATTTGTATATTTTAATACTTATTTCACCATTTTAAATTATTGATTGTTCACAATAGTCTTATTATTTACACTAATGTTTTATTTGTTTTAGCACCATATAACAATAAAATTTGACATGAATAAGATATATACCAACATCAGAGTGATTTAACATCTTGAACATTTTCCCGAATAACTCTATCAAAGGAGTGAAAGGGAATAACAATAGTGCATCACCGCACTACTGAATCCACTTCAGGATTTCAGAATGTTAATTAAACTGCGAACAAACATTCACGATATCGGTTTTAGCACGTCAGATTGACGTCTGTTTTTGACGTCAAACAAACTTTCAAAGTCAACCTAACCCCAACGTCATTATGACGTCACATTTGAGACATCAAACCAACGTTGTTTTTCTGACGTCAGAATGACGTCTGTTTTTGACGTCAGAATGACGTCTGTTTTTGACGTCAAACAAACTTTCAAAATCAACCTAAATCCAACGTCATTATGACGTCGGAGTCTGACGTCTATCTGACGTCCAACTGACGTCAAATGTCTGCTGGGAAGTGTCCCAACAATTTCACATTTTCTTTTTCTTAAATCTTAATTAAATCTTAGACGTCATATTATTTCTAATTCAATGCATGCTTATACGCAGGTAAACGCGGAATAGAAAGCATATCAAAATGTTTAAACAACGTCAAGTTTTGTGTCACCTAAAATTTGAATTAAATCTAAAACTCCGAGTTGTATGGAATTTTACGAAAATGTAAACTTGCTTAAACGCGTTTTTTCATGCAGTGGGAAAATTGCAATTTTTTGAAAACTATTGCAGCCTGAGACCTGAAAAGTGGTAGATGCAAACAACTAATGGAGTAGATGAAGGTTTGTGATTAATTTAGGCCAAGTTCATCTCTTGACCTTGAAGGGTCTGTCATCCATACACACTTTTCAAAGATCTTCTTCTCTGAAACCGCTTGGCCAATCAAAGTGAAATTTTATGTGGAGCATCCCTGGGTAGTGGGGACGAAAATTTGATCGCGAAATCTGGGTCACATGACCAAAATGGCCGCCACGCCCATATATGGTAAAAACCACTCAAAAATCTTCTTCTCCAGAACGGGCAGGCCGATTTTTACGAAACTTGGTATGTAGCATTTGGGACTCCAGCTCATCGTAGTTTGATCAAATAATGACCCTAGGATGACCTTGACCTATTTTACATCAAGGTCAATTTTGGAAACATAGGCTTTTACAGGGGAAAAAGTGAAACATGTGGATTTTATGAAAACTTTTGCAGCCTGATACCTGAAAAGTGGTAGATGCAAAACAACTAATGAAAGTATGTGATTAATTTAGGTCAAGGTCATCTCTTGACCTTGGCCGATCTGTCGTCTATACACACTTTTCAAAGATCTTCTCTGAAACCGCATGGCCAATCAAACTGAAATTTTATGTGGAGCATCCCTGGGTAGGGGTAACGAAAGTTTAATCCCGAAATCTAGGTCACATGACCAAGATGGCCGCCGAGCCCATATATGGTAAAAAACACTCAAAAATCTTCTTCTCCAGAACCGGCAAGCCGATTTTCACGAAACTTCCAAGAGAGCATGACAACGTTGGCCCAACGTTGGCATTGAATCGCATCGTTGGTAAATGGTTAGCCGTTGGCAGTGTAACGTTGGGCCTACGTTGGATCTATGTTGACCCATTTGTGACACAAAATCTTATTAATTTAATTCAGACAGTCAAATAATACTTAAGTTGGCATAGTGATGGGAAAACGTTTTCCTTTTATTGAAAAAAAATAAAACTTTTCCTTTCAATTATCGTAACGGTAGCCCAAAAGTTTTCTCAAATGTACATACATATGTGTAACGTTGGCCCAACGTTAACCCAACGTCGTAGGTTTCCTAAAATGTTAATACATGTGTATAATGTTGGCCCAACGTTGGGCCAACGTTAGCACATCAAACCCGAAAAAGTGACAATTCAAACTCTTAAATGGTCAAAACAACTATAGAAAAGCCTTTGCATTATCTGATCAGGTGTAAGTTGTTACACAATCTGATCAGGCGTAAGTTGCAGGTAGACCAGGACATTCCAGTTTCAATCTAACGTATTCCCAAATTTGACCAATTTTTGTTCTTCATACATGTAATTAAGCCGTTTTACTTGTTGGCTTACTTCAAACCAACATTCCATTAAAATGTGGTGTACAACCAGAAAGCACACATTTTGCTCATGCAGAATCAAAGGTACAGAACAGCTGCACAGTCAGCCCACAGATGATCAGCGCTTTTCTTATTGCTGCCTAAATGTTGAACCCGTCTCATTCTAACTCTAGCATTTCAAGGACCTATGTACTGTCCTGTTTCTTGTCATACGGTGAAATTCGCAAAAGGCAAACTTTTTTCACGACATCACCTTTTACACTAGGTGAGCCGATGCATCAGAGCACCAACATTCTGTATATGCGAAAACAAAGGCGCAGCTGTGCAGTTACTGCACAGGTGATAAGCGCCTTTGTTTTCACTCCAGAGAAAGTACATTCGCCTATTCTTTCTAAATCTGAAATTTCTATCTTCTTCGGCTCTACAGTCTGGTTTATGTTGGACCTGGTCAGAGAACTAGATTGTTGGTTTTCTCATGCATAGGCTCAGATAGTAATTGACCTGCACTGATTGACTGTGTAGATGCACATGCTGATCGCACACGTAATGTATTCCTGATGTGAAACTCATTTTTTTCTTAAATAATATGTATAACTATTTTTTGGTGCATTAAAAGGTACAAGTAGGCAAAGATCAGGAAAAGACGCAATCAGAAAAAGATTCCCACTCAAAAACCGAGGTGGGAAAAAACCAAACTAACAATCAGGTACTTATACCATGAAACATATCGTAAGCCGAATGAGCAGCTATTTTCCCAATAGGTGGCCACAGAAGAACAGAATACGTGGCCACAATTATCTATGGATAATTGAGCCGCGTCATGAGATAACCGGACTTTTGTTTATGCGAAAACAAAGGCGTAGATCAGATGTGCAGTAACAGCACAGCTGATCAGCATTTTTGTTGTCGCTACATGGATAGCACTATTCCTCTTCTGCTGATAACCAATACTTCAAGTCTGTAACGTTTTTTGAGTGTGTATAGGCCGGTTTGTGTCAGACCTGGTCGGAAATTCCCAAAACCAGTTTTCTCGCGTAGCGGCTAAATTAGCAACAGATACTCATTGCAGTTTGAAGAGACAAAGAAAATGTTGCAGAAGTAAGAAATGGTAAATTATTTTCTCTCTCCATTTTATTCTATTTTTTTTTCTGGTATTAAATGTTCATTTTTGCTATTGTTAAACCATGTTTTATTATTATCATAATTATTATCATGTTTTGAAAATTAGATAAATATGTCATTGAAAAATAAATTATGCAGTTTATTTATTGATTTATTTTCAGATTTATCTAAGTTGTGCTGTGATGATACTGCTACTAAAAGAGAAAAGATCAGTTTGCGCATCCCAAACCAGATCAGCATGTACACATTCTAACAAAGAAATGGAAACCTCTAACAACGGAGCAGATCGGTCTGCACAGTCGAACAGTCAAACAAAGGAATGGATCCTTCTGCACATCTACGCAGACTTTCAAGGAAGAATCATCCTGCACAGTCTATAATAGGAAAAGACAATCCTGCGAGTTCACAAGACCAGCGAATGAACAGACGAGTCAGTGCGTTCATGTAAGCTCACCCACACAGACTCAAAAGGAAACAGATCAGGCTTAACAAACAAACAGATCGGCCTGTACATCTATGCGCAGGCACCGCACAATCAGAAAAGGAACAACCTTAACAATGACGACGGCTACAAAGGAGAACAACGGACTCATCCGTGCAGCCTGACAAAGGAACAGATCTACTTGAATATATGTTTGTTTGATACATGTATTTCTAATAAATATACCGAAACATGTGCAGTTGTTTTGTCTATTTCAGTTTACTACTAGCATACTTCAACATTTAGTGCAATAAGGCACAGGTTTTTACTAAGGTTGGCATTTGATAGGCTAACTAACATTAAGCCAACTTAAATGTAACGTTGGCTCAACATGGAATCAACGTTGAATCGACGTTATCAGTACACTTTGACCTACGTTGGCCCAACGTTGGCCCAACACGTTGGCCCAACGGAGGCACGATGAGCAAAATGACGTTGGGCCAACGCAAGCTGCCGACGTTGGGCCAACGTAGCACACTACCGAAATCCTACGTTGGGCCAACGTTGTCATGCTATCTGGGTTGGTATGTAGCATTTGAGACTCCAGCCCATCATAGTTTGATAAAATGATGACCCTAGGATGACCTTGACCTATTTTACGGCAAGGTCAATTTTGGAAACATAGGCTTTTACATGGGAAAAAAGTGAAAACAATGGATATTTTGTAAACTAAATGCAGCCTGAGACCTAAAAAGTGGTAGATACAAACAATTAATAGAGTAGATGAAGGTATGTGATTAATTTAGGTCAAGGACAATTTTGGAAACATAGGCAAACATCGGTTACCCTAAATAGTACAAAGGACTCCTTTTTGCGAAAAGGACTTTAAATAGCGAAAAGGAGTCCTTTTCGCTGTATCATTCTTACCCTAAAATAAGAAAACGACTGATGTTTGTAGAAAATGACTTTAGTATAGCGAAAAGGAGTCGATATTTGTGTTATTGCTTCTCATTTCAACAGAATGTGTCACGAAATTAAAAAAAAAGAAAAAAAAAAAAAAAAAAAAAAAAAAAAAAAAAAAAACACACTAAAATTTAGTTATTAGACTGAGACTTGGCGCGTTGCTGTCAGCTGATTCAGTAAAATAGTGCAAAGTGGCGTAAAGAGGAGTAAAGTAGCGTAAAGGGGTGTGAAATGGCATAAAAGCTACTATTTATCAAATATGAGGTAGATGATACACATGTATGCAATATGCATGTATGACGTGTGGGGAGAGAGGGGTTGGGCGCAATATAGTCTGGCCAAGGAGTTTTCTTGATCTGACGGACAGAAACTTTGTTGCAGTATTTTGGCAATATTTTCTTTTTTCTTAAGAAGACAATATTTTCAAATGAAAATGATTCTACTCAAGTTCTGCAGTCCTAGCTTACAGTTTCCATGTGAGAGTAATTTTCTACACAGAGTGATGGTGTGGGGTTCAGATTTTACGCAAAATTTTACTGAAAGAAACATTGTGCAAAATAATGATCTTCAGAAGGCTTTGTAAAAAAACTTGTCTGCATGTGTGATGGAAGGTAGGAGGCATTTATTCTATGACGTTTGGCTCTTTCTTATACGTGGCGTGCAATATTTTACTAGGCAATGTCTCTGGTAAAAACTGCAAAGTGTCACGCATGTGGTGAAATATGTCAAATATTGTTTGGAAATTGGTCGTTGTTGTCTCTTATTCTAAGAATTTTATAGGTGTATCTTATTACACGGAGAGAAAGAAGAAAGAAACAATTTTGTGTATGGAGAATCGTTTGTAAAGGGTGTTAAGAAAGTTCGTTCCACACTTTACCAAATGATTTAAAAGCATTTTGTATGCACAAACTAATGAAATGATACATTTTCCATGAATCTGTTCTATTTTCAGATACAATATAGCAGTGGAAATGTTGTCTCACGTCGAGATGCTTCACAGATACATATTTTCTAAGGACACTATATTTCACAAATTTTGAAATAATTTGATTTTCTGAGAAAATTGTGAAAATTTTGACAATTGAATTTTCTTTACAGGTTTATAATTGAAGACATCACAGAACTATTATAAATGCCAAATAAGTAGTTCATTTAGGCATTATTCATTAATTTATAGAAGATTTTTACGCTTCGGTCTGAGCATGGCAAAGGTATTTACTAGTATACCCCCATTTTGTGTAAAAGTTCAAGGGTTAGAAAATGGGTGCGAGTGTTTGAGGGCCACTTTTTTCATGATCAAGTATCTGATTTAAAAGATATTTGATTTTGTCTTTTCACATACATCCAAATTAAAGTCTGTTTATGTCAATTTTTTGTTTTAAAGCATTAAATTTAAACTCTCGGGAAAACAAATTTTGCGCGGAACGAACTTTCTTAACACCCATTATATTAAGATCATGTGACTGAGCAATAAAAGGTGTGAAAACATATGTCAGGTTACCGTGCGGTAAACGAATTATCAGTCACTTGTCTGTTTGCGAGGTGTTAAAAGTTGTTGAATTAATCTCTACTAGCGCGTGTCATTAATTAGATTATCATGTATTTCGTGTTAACTGAAATTGGAATGTCCCCTAATTTGAAATTTATTAAAATGTTTCATATCGGCCGCGGTAGTCTAATGGATAGCGTATTAACTTTTAATACTTTTATTCTCGAAAATGGAACATGTTATAAACAAATAATTCTAAAACGTTAGCTTTTGCAACTAACATGTTTGCGCAAGGTTAAATTTCATTAATTGATTGCGCGGCTATGACACGTTCAAGAGCAAACTGTTTTTGATTTGTGTGTGTGTGTGTGTGTGTGTGTGTGTGTGTTTCAACCAAAGTTAGTACCAAAGTTAGTTTGCGCTAAAACATCATTCTCGGAGATTTAGGGTAAATCGTGGCATTCGTAACAGATCGTGCTCTAGTGTGAAAGCCGCATAGGGTCGGGTATGTCTATTTTTTTCTTATTTTTGTTCCAAAACACAGATTGCGGGTACTCGTTAGAACCGCCTCGGCGAGACGGTTCTAACGTGTACCCACAATCAATGTTTTGAGCAAACATATTAAAATTAAGCAAATTTTGCCTATGAAATTTTCATTTTTTATTATGCTGAAAAAGTTCTCTGAATATTGCATGGGCATGTTTTCGTAATTATATTGCATGGACATGTTTTCGTAATGATGTGTCTGAGTACCTTCTGGTTAACTGAAAAGATTCCAACCGCCCAATTACCGTTGAAGAGAACAAGAAAAGCGATGCAAAACTTATGCTAATTTAACAATGAATCCCCAATCTGATTTATGACTAATTTTTCTTGAGCACATTTCGACCCCCAGTTTCATATGCTATATGCAGTTGTATCGGAGAATAATATATCTTTGAAAAAAGATCGTCAAGAAAGCGTCTCGTCATTTGTGACCCTTTTGAAACACTGAACACAGCCGGCCAAGAAAAGTTAAGATTAACACATACATGTACATGTATGGGTGATAGGCTTGATATGCAGGAAAGAGGTTTTCGTTTATCACCACGAAATATAACGTTACAAATATAAAGATAAAATTAAAAAAATCAAATTAAAAAAAGGCTGGTAAATAGTCTTCAGGAAACAGCACAACCTAGAATAGATTTAAGGTAGTCTTGTTTCTAAACAACAAATCCTAGTCACACCTCCCCTTGACGAAGACCTACACTGCGCGGTGCCAGCTGGAAACAAAGGATACAATTTTATCCTTTGGCTAATGTGGTAGTGCAAAAATCAAGTACATGCATATACATGTAGCTATGTACCCTTTTCCATATACAGTTATATTTCTCTTATTTTCCCGAAAAGAAGTCCTTTTCTTATTTTAGGGTCAGTTGATATAGCGAAAAGGACTCCTTTTCGCTATTTGAAGTCCTTTTCGCGAAAAGGACTCCTTTGCGCTATTTAGGGTAACCCGGCAAACATGGGGGGAAAAGTGACAACTAGGTCTCAGGTAAGCGTTTACAGGACCAAATGATGCATGTATGGTAACTATTGCAGCCATAGACCTGAAACATTACCAAGATGGCCGTCATACCCATTTAAGGTTAAAAAAAAAAGAAGAAAAAAAAATCACTTTGTCCAGTGACTGTACTTGTTGACTCTCAGGTGAGCGATCGTTGCCCTTAGGCTACTTGTTTAAATATACTATCACTCTTGATCGCACTGTACAAAGTCTTGTCACCCACTTTTCATTGCTTTTATGTCAACTACCCCCCCCCCCTTTCAGCTCTTGGAATACCGGAACACCATCCTAACGCTCCGACCCGTGTTAGACCATTACATATCTTCAAGAAAATAGAAAAATTGTCGGGTAAGTGTATTCCTTGGACCAAATCCGCTTGGACCGCTGGACTTGGACCAGTCCAAGCGAATATCAGATGGACCAAACAGGGTATTCCTTGGACCAGGTAATCCTTGGACCGGTCATTTGGAAGTAATATACATGTTAAATTATGCTTTTAAAATGCATAATTTAGTTATTAAGCCTTATCTGAAAGTGGTGCAAAGTATCTTGTGGGTCTCAGTTTCCTTAAATATTTTTGGAAAAAGGTATCATTTGAATTTATAGGGAAAAAATTCCTGAATCTAGAATTTTTTCTCCATTTCTGTGTTTCTTTTTCAGCTCTTCAGAACTGTGTTAATTTTCATCCATCTGCATGTCCTAATTATCCCAAAGTAACTTTGTGAGAGTTTTATCATGATGGACATGCAACATAACACTTCTAACACCTTGTATACTTATCCTTGTGTGTATGGTGTTTCAACTAATTTTGACACTTTTGACACCACTGTATATCAAAAGATGATCTTTATCGATCAATGTACAACTTGTAACAAGATATGCTTATATCCTCAAATTTGGGTTATGTGGAAAAATATGAATTTAAACTTGTCAAATAATTAATCAACTAGCCAATGAGATTGAAAACAAAAGATATTGAAAGTCACAATGACTGATCATAGATAATAACCAAAACTGCCGAATTATGTTAAATTCAGCATTAACCATGTAAACTAATTGTTTTTTTTTTTTTTTTTTTTTTTTTTTTTTGTTTTTTTTTTGTTTTTTTGTTTTTGTTGTTGTTTTTTATATACATACTGATTCAATAAATATCAAATAAAATTATAATCTGGTCAAATTATGTGTTTATTATTCAATACTTATTGACCTAAATCCAATAGATAAATACTGGTCCAACAGGTATATCTGGTCCAAGGATTACCTGGTCCAAGGAATACCCTGTTTGGTCCATCTGATTTTAACATGTATATTACTTCCAATGACTGGTCCAAGGATTACCTGGTCCAAGGAATACCCTGTTTGGTCCATCTGATATTTACTTGGACTGGTCCAAGTCCAGCGGTCCAAGTGGATTTGGTCCAAAGAATACACCTACCCAAAATTGTCTTATGACTATGCAGTGGAGCAGCTAACGACCCGTGTGCGAAACGACCCGTGTGCGAAACGACCCCGTATGATTATGCCGCGTGAATTTTTTTATTCTGGTACTGGACTTTTCCAATTATCAACGTGATCATCCCACAGCGACGGAAACCAGTTTAGCAACTCTTCATCAATTAAAAGAAGGTTAGAAACGTCATTCAACGCACGCGCAATGAACATGCAATTAACACAACAAAGCCATGGACCACACATTTTGCAATGAAAATAAGCGAAAATAACAGGTAAAAATCCTTTTTGCAGTTCAGATCTTATCACTAATCCACACATAAGCACGTTGCTTGAATCCGCATCAGTGACATTCAAGAGGAAAGCAATATTCATAAAATTGGGTCATCAATGGCGGCTTGGGTGGCAATCCACATTTCTGTTAATTTAGCTAGATCCGCCAAAATTGATAATAGCTCTGTCCAGTCTGGTGAACAATCCGATTTCTCCCATAAAATCATTAAATCAAATGTCTAACAACAAAATAACATCATTTAAATCGCTTAGGAATGACTATCACCCTACCTGTGTTGGGGATATTTTCCCCTACCCCCTCTTTCAGACCAGTGAATTTTCGTAAAATATGCCTAAAGTCTGGGCCCCCATGCATGTTCTGTGCAAAAGGTCGCCCCATAAATCGCATGCACATACTTAGAGAATCTACCCAGGATCATAATGAGCAGTGCACAAATATGTGCCATCCAGCTACTTTTTTCGCTATTTGTGAACAAAGATAACCCCTGCAAAGTCGACAGTGAAGAGCGTCACCGGCTATGACTGGCGAGCGATCCGGGATCCTTATATAATCCCGGTTTTTACCAGTCTAAAAATAGAAAATAAGTATTTTTCACATGTTTGAGGCATAATTGATCCGATTCGGGGAAAGATGTCGGCAAATTATTGAAAGAGGATAATTTACAGCCCAATTTCATGCCCTACCCCTTAATATTGAAATTTTTGGCCCACCTCAAAAGTACGAAACTGTGAATGGAACCTTAAAGAAATACTTTTTGCACTAGTTTCTGGCAATTTTCGTCTAAAACTATTCTTTAACATAATTCTAATTAAATTCAGGCAAAGAAAGTGGATTTGCATTAAAACTGGCCTTTCAAGAGGAGTCAGAACGAGTCATATGGTTTCGAGGCATTTTTAGGTCAATTTTTGAGGAATAGAGCCCCAACTAACCGCATCCAGCTTTACTCACTCTGTGGTCGTGCGAGTGACCAACAGATCACGAAACAGTTATGTCCATACATTAGGCCACCTGATCAAAGGCAACTGAGACCTTCAAATGGAAATTTAAAAAAATCGGTTATTGCTTTAAGGTAGCAATCCACAGTTTTGAGAGCATTTTTCTGTTAATTTAGCTAGATCCGCCAAAATTGATAATAGCTCTGTCCAGTCTGGTGAACAATCCGATTTCTCCCATAAAATCATTAAATCAAATGTCTAACAACAAAATAACATCATTTAAATCGCCTAGGAATGACTATCACCCTACCTGTGTTGGGGATATTTTCCCCTACCCCCTCTTTCAGACCAGTGAATTTTCGTAAAATATGCCTAAAGTCTGGGCCCCCATGCATGTTCTGTGCAAAAGGTCGCCCCATAAATCGCATGCACATACTTAGAGAATCTACCCAGGATCATAATGAGCAGTGCACAAATATGTGCCATCCAGCTACTTTTTTCGCTATTTGTGAACAAAGATAACCCCTGCAAAGTCGACAGTGAAGAGCGTCACCGGCTATGACTGGCGAGCGATCTGGGATCCTTATATAATCCCGGTTTTTACCAGTCTAAAAATAGAAAATAAGTATTTTTCACATGTTTGAGGCATAATTGATCCGATTCGGGGAAAGATGTCGGCAAATTATTGAAAGAGGATAATTTACAGCCCAATTTCATGCCCTACCCCTTAATATTGAAATTTTTGGCCCACCTCAAAAGTACGAAACTGTGAATGGAACCTTAAAGAAATACTTTTTGCACTAGTTTCTGGCAATTTTCGTCTAAAACTATTCTTTAACATAATTCTAATTAAATTCAGGCAAAGAAAGTGGATTTGCATTAAAACTGGCCTTTCAAGAGGAGTCAGAACGAGTCATATGGTTTCGAGGCATTTTTAGGTCAATTTTTGAGGAATAGAGCCCCAACTAACCGCATCCAGCTTTACTCACTCTGTGGTCGTGCGAGTGACCAACAGATCACGAAACAGTTATGTCCATACATTAGGCCACCTGATCAAAGGCAACTGAGACCTTCAAATGGAAATTTAAAAAAATCGGTTATTGCTTTAAGGTAGCAATCCACAGTTTTGAGAGCATTTTTCTGTTAATTCAGCAAGATCCGCCAAAATTGATAATAGCTCTGTCCAGTCTGGTGAACAATCCGATTTCTCCCATAAAATCATTAAATCAAATGTCTAACAACAAAATAACATCATTTAAATCGCCTAGGAATGACTATCACCCTACCTGTGTTGGGGATATTTTCCCCTACCCCCTCTTTCAGACCAGTGAATTTTCGTAAAATATGCCTAAAGTCTGGGCCCCCATGCATGTTCTGTGCAAAAGGTCGCCCCATAAATCGCATGCACATACTTAGAGAATCTACCCAGGATCATAATGAGCAGTGCACAAATATGTGCCATCCAGCTACTTTTTTCGCTATTTGTGAACAAAGATAACCCCTGCAAAGTCGACAGTGAAGAGCGTCACCGGCTATGACTGGCGAGCGATCCGGGATCCTTATATAATCCCGGTTTTTACCAGTCTAAAAATAGAAAATAAGTATTTTTCACATGTTTGAGGCATAATTGATCCGATTCGGGGAAAGATGTCGGCAAATTATTGAAAGAGGATAATTTACAGCCCAATTTCATGCCCTACCCCTTAATATTGAAATTTTTGGCCCACCTCAAAAGTACGAAACTGTGAATGGAACCTTAAAGAAATACTTTTTGCACTAGTTTCTGGCAATTTTCGTCTAAAACTATTCTTTAACATAATTCTAATTAAATTCAGGCAAAGAAAGTGGATTTGCATTAAAACTGGCCTTTCAAGAGGAGTCAGAACGAGTCATATGGTTTCGAGGCATTTTTAGGTCAATTTTTGAGGAATAGAGCCCCAACTAACCGCATCCAGCTTTACTCACTCTGTGGTCGTGCGAGTGACCAACAGATCACGAAACAGTTATGTCCATACATTAGGCCACCTGATCAAAGGCAACTGAGACCTTCAAATGGAAATTTAAAAAAATCGGTTATTGCTTTAAGGTAGCAATCCACAGTTTTGAGAGCATTTTTCTGTTAATTTAGCTAGATCCGCCAAAATTGATAATAGCTCTGTCCAGTCTGGTGAACAATCCGATTTCTCCCATAAAATCATTAAATCAAATGTCTAACAACAAAATAACATCATTTAAATCGCCTAGGAATGACTATCACCCTACCTGTGTTGGGGATATTTTCCCCTACCCCCTCTTTCAGACCAGTGAATTTTCGTAAAATATGCCTAAAGTCTGGGCCCCCATGCATGTTCTGTGCAAAAGGTCGCCCCATAAATCGCATGCACATACTTAGAGAATCTACCCAGGATCATAATGAGCAGTGCACAAATATGTGCCATCCAGCTACTTTTTTCGCTATTTGTGAACAAAGATAACCCCTGCAAAGTCGACAGTGAAGAGCGTCACCGGCTATGACTGGCGAGCGATCCGGGATCCTTATATAATCCCGGTTTTTACCAGTCTAAAAATAGAAAATAAGTATTTTTCACATGTTTGAGGCATAATTGATCCGATTCGGGGAAAGATGTCGGCAAATTATTGAAAGAGGATAATTTACAGCCCAATTTCATGCCCTACCCCTTAATATTGAAATTTTTGGCCCACCTCAAAAGTACGAAACTGTGAATGGAACCTTAAAGAAATACTTTTTGCACTAGTTTCTGGCAATTTTCGTCTAAAACTATTCTTTAACATAATTCTAATTAAATTCAGGCAAAGAAAGTGGATTTGCATTAAAACTGGCCTTTCAAGAGGAGTCAGAACGAGTCATATGGTTTCGAGGCATTTTTAGGTCAATTTTTGAGGAATAGAGCCCCAACTAACCGCATCCAGCTTTACTCACTCTGTGGTCGTGCGAGTGACCAACAGATCACGAAACAGTTATGTCCATACATTAGGCCACCTGATCAAAGGCAACTGAGACCTTCAAATGGAAATTTAAAAAAATCGGTTATTGCTTTAAGGTAGCAATCCACAGTTTTGAGAGCATTTTTCTGTTAATTTAGCTAGATCCGCCAAAATTGATAATAGCTCTGTCCAGTCTGGTGAACAATCCGATTTCTCCCATAAAATCATTAAATCAAATGTCTAACAACAAAATAACATCATTTAAATCGCCTAGGAATGACTATCACCCTACCTGTGTTGGGGATATTTTCCCCTACCCCCTCTTTCAGACCAGTGAATTTTCGTAAAATATGCCTAAAGTCTGGGCCCCCATGCATGTTCTGTGCAAAAGGTCGCCCCATAAATCGCATGCACATACTTAGAGAATCTACCCAGGATCATAATGAGCAGTGCACAAATATGTGCCATCCAGCTACTTTTTTCGCTATTTGTGAACAAAGATAACCCCTGCAAAGTCGACAGTGAAGAGCGTCACCGGCTATGACTGGCGAGCTATCCGGGATCCTTATATAATCCCGGTTTTTACCAGTCTAAAAATAGAAAATAAGTATTTTTCACATGTTTGAGGCATAATTGATCCGATTCGGGGAAAGATGTCGGCAAATTATTGAAAGAGGATAATTTACAGCCCAATTTCATGCCCTACCCCTTAATATTGAAATTTTTGGCCCACCTCAAAAGTACGAAACTGTGAATGGAACCTTAAAGAAATACTTTTTGCACTAGTTTCTGGCAATTTTCGTCTAAAACTATTCTTTAACATAATTCTAATTAAATTCAGGCAAAGAAAGTGGATTTGCATTAAAACTGGCCTTTCAAGAGGAGTCAGAACGAGTCATATGGTTTCGAGGCATTTTTAGGTCAATTTTTGAGGAATAGAGCCCCAACTAACCGCATCCAGCTTTACTCACTCTGTGGTCGTGCGAGTGACCAACAGATCACGAAACAGTTATGTCCATACATTAGGCCACCTGATCAAAGGCAACTGAGACCTTCAAATGGAAATTTAAAAAAATCGGTTATTGCTTTAAGGTAGCAATCCACAGTTTTGAGAGCATTTTTCTGTTAATTTAGCTAGATCCGCCAAAATTGATAATAGCTCTGTCCAGTCTGGTGAACAATCCGATTTCTCCCATAAAATCATTAAATCAAATGTCTAACAACAAAATAACATCATTTAAATCGCCTAGGAATGACTATCACCCTACCTGTGTTGGGGATATTTTCCCCTACCCCCTCTTTCAGACCAGTGAATTTTCGTAAAATATGCCTAAAGTCTGGGCCCCCATGCATGTTCTGTGCAAAAGGTCGCCCCATAAATCGCATGCACATACTTAGAGAATCTACCCAGGATCATAATGAGCAGTGCACAAATATGTGCCATCCAGCTACTTTTTTCGCTATTTGTGAACAAAGATAACCCCTGCAAAGTCGACAGTGAAGAGCGTCACCGGCTATGACTGGCGAGCGATCCGGGATCCTTATATAATCCCGGTTTTTACCAGTCTAAAAATAGAAAATAAGTATTTTTCACATGTTTGAGGCATAATTGATCCGATTCGGGGAAAGATGTCGGCAAATTATTGAAAGAGGATAATTTACAGCCCAATTTCATGCCCTACCCCTTAATATTGAAATTTTTGGCCCACCTCAAAAGTACGAAACTGTGAATGGAACCTTAAAGAAATACTTTTTGCACTAGTTTCTGGCAATTTTCGTCTAAAACTATTCTTTAACATAATTCTAATTAAATTCAGGCAAAGAAAGTGGATTTGCATTAAAACTGGCCTTTCAAGAGGAGTCAGAACGAGTCATATGGTTT
This sequence comes from Rugalucina vietnamica, assembly GCA_964017185.1. NCBI lineage: Eukaryota > Metazoa > Mollusca > Bivalvia > Lucinida > Lucinidae > Rugalucina > Rugalucina vietnamica. Next base: position 22,084,088 of record OZ024882.1, read on the forward strand.
CGAGGCATTTTTAGGTCAATTTTTGAGGAATAGAGCCCCAACTAACCGCATCCAGCTTTACTCACTCTGTGGTCGTGCGAGTGACCAACAGATCACGAAACAGTTATGTCCATACATTAGGCCACCTGATCAAAGGCAACTGAGACCTTCAAATGGAAATTTAAAAAAATCGGTTATTGCTTTAAGGTAGCAATCCACAGTTTTGAGGGCATTTTTCTGTTAATTTAGCTAGATCCGCCAAAATTGATAATAGCTCTGTCCAGTCTGGTGAACAATCCGATTTCTCCCATAAAATCATTAAATCAAATGTCTAACAACAAAATAACATCATTTAAATCGCCTAGGAATGACTATCACCCTACCTGTGTTGGGGATATTTTCCCCTACCCCCTCTTTCAGACCAGTGAATTTTCGTAAAATATGCCTAAAGTCTGGGCCCCCATGCATGTTCTGTGCAAAAGGTCGCCCCATAAATCGCATGCACATACTTAGAGAATCTACCCAGGATCATAATGAGCAGTGCACAAATATGTGCCATCCAGCTACTTTTTTCGCTATTTGTGAACAAAGATAACCCCTGCAAAGTCGACAGTGAAGAGCGTCACCGGCTATGACTGGCGAGCGATCCGGGATCCTTATATAATCCCGGTTTTTACCAGTCTAAAAATAGAAAATAAGTATTTTTCACATGTTTGAGGCATAATTGATCCGATTCGGGGAAAGATGTCGGCAAATTATTGAAAGAGGATAATTTACAGCCCAATTTCATGCCCTACCCCTTAATATTGAAATTTTTGGCCCACCTCAAAAGTACGAAACTGTGAATGGAACCTTGAATGTGTTGGGAGAAAACACAGATACTTGGGGTTACTGTTTAGACTTTTTCAAAAGCTCATACTTGTACTCTTTTTTTCAAAACTTACAGTTATATTTTTTGTTATCTTTTTGAGCTTTTCTGCAATAGTCGTGACCTTGCAAAATTAGAAAAAAATGTCTAGAATCTATAGAAAGCAATCGAAATACTGATATGCCATCCTGAATGTAGAGAAAAAACACAAGATAACCAACTTTGCATCTCCAAATTCTCGACCGTCAGTTTGAAAAGACAAACTGATTCACTAATCCGTAACTACAAGACTCTTATATATATCAGCATGTCCGGGAATCATTACGCTTCAAACGGACACAGAAAGTATCTAATTATTCCCTTGCATACCCACAAAATCATCTGTTAAACAGCAGTTCTCATCGCTACCGCACTGAGGTGGCCACAAAGGAAATCCTGTTCGTCATGTGACTGGGCCGCTTGTTTTCATTGGTCAATCAGGTATGACGCAACGAAATTCAAATTGCCATGTGACTGAACAGCTTGTTTTCATTGGTCAATCAAGTCTGACGCAATCAGAGGTTACTTTCGGTTTGATCGCTGGTTACCCGTTTTCGCCGTTTTACAACGTACACCCAGAATCCAGTCTCATCCATTGTTTACTTCCGGCCATCTCAACGCGGTAGCGATGAGAATCATTGTTTAATAGCCGATTTTGTGGGTATGCAAGGGAATATTTAAATGCTTTCTGTATCCGTTTGAAGCGTAATGATTCCCGGACATGCTGATATATATAATATTCTTGTAAGTTGCGGATTAGTGCATCAGTTTGTCTTTTCAAAGTGACGGTCGAAAATTTGGAGAAGCGAAGTTGTTTATCTTGTGCTTTTTCTTTACATTAGTGATTGCTTATCAGTATTTCTAATGCTTTTTATTTTTTATATGTATTCTAGACATATTTTTCTAAATGTGTAAGGTCAGGACTAATGCAGAAAAGCTAAATGAAGAAGAAAAAAATACAAGAATAAATAAAAAAACAAAAAATACAAGGATTAGCTTTTTGCAAAATCTAAACAGTAACCCCGAGTATCTGTGGGAGAAAACATGTCTGCTTCCTGTAACCTGAAACTACTTACTAATCTAGCTCATGTTGTGGTTAACAGCATCTCTTTGTTAAAGCTGACTTTTCTAGACATTGGACTAAGCCAGACTTGTTGCTAAGAAGTCGCCAAAGTGGGCGCAGTGGGGTAGAGTGACTCTGGTCACTGAACCCCAGGTTTGGTGCTGTTTGTTGGAATCTGGGTTGTTGGCCTGGGTCGTTTCGGCCAATTTATGGGTTGGGTAGTTTCGGCCCTGAGTGGATTAGGCCACAGTACAAGGGATACTTCTAGCTCGAAAATATCAAGGGTGAAAATCTCTCACTAGGCCAAAACTAGCGAGAAATAACATTTTTACATGAGATATTTCCTCCCATTTGGCCAATTTCCATGAGAGTTTTGGTCAAAAAATGAGAGAAATTCCAATAATTATGTAGTTCTAGAAAAAGAACCAATCAATTTCGTATTCACTACATGCTATCGGTTCTAGTTGAAGCCATGGCTATAAAATCAAATTACAAAATCTCACCATTTGGATGTCAAAACAGCATGGTCACATGATGTCATTGTATATTCATATTATTCCATTCATGGCACTATCAAATTACACAGTATTCCACCAAAAACAGTGATAATTAGTAAAATTTCCATTTGTTTACTTGTTCATCCAACAGAAATCAGCAAATCCATGTGCATGATGTCAGTACATCACCAAAATTTTGCACCAAAAAAAGTGGTAGCATAGAATAGAATAGAATATTTTATTTGGTATACAAACTCGTAGAGTAAGTGTTCACCACAACATATATGTAACAATAAATAACATGGCAAACCAATCAATACATTTTTATTGTGTGTTGTATACACAGATAAACTGACTTGTTTACTTGCAGATCACTGCTCAAGTATATTTTGCTTAATTTATATCTTGGGCAAGTCAAGTCGCCCCAACGACTCTGCTTTGGTATTTGTACAGACCATACATTTTAATTTACCTAACGGTGCAATCCAACCTAGGCGAAGGAAGGTGATTTATGTAAGAAATTGATCAACACAGTATCTGAAGAAAAATAAAGAAGGAAAAGGATTTCTGGAGGGGTGTTCAAAGTCTCCAATGGGGGAGGGGGTTTCTCCATTTTATCTGCTTTTCTCTCAATTGACCCATGAAAAATGAAATAAGTTGGTCCCAGAGGAGCGTTCTAGCAAACCCCCTCTTAATCTGCCACTGTACCCAGATAAACACAGTTTGCCTCTAGCAAGGGTGTTAGCCTTCAAATAAACATTAGGTAATGGCTGTTGCAGTAAAATGTTGGTGTTTGGGGTGTCAGTTCCCAGTCTTCCCGAACAGATAATGCCTTCCATTACCAGAAGGGGCCTGATTACGGAAATGGAAAACTGGAATGGACATTTATATGTGTCCTGGAGTACTTTTTATTTGGTTTTTGAAGAAAGACAGTCATTAGTTCGAGAATCATGTGGTTTAAAAAAGTACAAGTAGGCAAAGATCAGGAAAAGGCGCAATCAGAAAAAGACTCCCACTCCAAAAACCAAGGTGGGAAAAAACCAAACTAACAATCAGGCACTTATACCATGAAAACACTTCGTAAGCCGAATGAGCAGCTAAGTACAGTTTGTTTTTTTGTACAATGTGGTAGCCTATGACAGATGCTAGGTCACTGCTTCAGTACCAGCACATTTTACTAATTTCTTTTTCTGTTCACCTCTGTCTTGCTGTATAACAAACACTGGTGATCTCTCTATATTTTAATCAAATAAACCTCTGAACAGTAGCCACAACACAGTCCCCGCCAATGAGCTAACTTTACCACTCTGGGAAGTCAGTTTTGCTATACTTGGTTGAAATATATCTTGGGCAAACTATCTATATGACTACAGAAGTATGTTTTTCTGCAAGTAGCATATATTTAACATGTTTAAAGCACCAAAATCCATAGCATAATGTCAATACTGGTCATCCATTTCTGTAAAAGTGCTCATTCCGGTCCATTCTGGTAAAGAAACGCACCCCTAACAAGCCTTATTTATTGGTTTCATCAAAAAGCCATTTAAGGATATGCTGGTCTGCAAATGTCTGAACCGCTCTATGACCATATCACAATCGCTAATGGCGAGTAATGGCGGAGGTGCAAGCTCCCCTATATATCTACCATCCTGACCAACATATTCTCAAGACACAAATACATGTACTGCTATACATGTAAGCATTGTTATTGCTTTAGGGTCATTATATTTGAATCATTTTTTTGATGTCATTACCTTCTAATTTTAGATAAAAGTTGATTAAAATGGAGGCAATGTCTCGACATGTCCAAAACTGTTGAGTGGGACGTTAAGCATCAATTCAAACAAACAAACAATCTTTTATTTTTCTTCTTTTTTTTATGTTTATATTTATCTTGCACACAAGATTATGATAATCAAAGGGGCATAATTCAGCAAAGAGTTATTTTTACTGACAGAAAAATATACAGGTCAACAATCTTTTCACAAGGCATTCTTATTAAATGAAACTTTAAGGCCCTAGCATATACGCCATTCAAAAAGGAATCAGCTCATGTCTTGTCCATTGAAAAATAACTTATGAAATATTTAAGTTACAATACGCCAAAGCAAGCAAAATAAAAGGGTCCAGTTTTAATGTGTCTGTCATATGTTGCTATTGGATTGGAACCTGCATCTATTTTTTTTTTTTTTTTTTTTTGAATTGTCAATGGGCATACACTGTACTTCACTGAACTTACACAGAAGGTCAGTTTGCACATGTGTTAACTGAGAAAAGGAGGAAGGATAGTAGACTTATACTGCTATACAAAGGTCTAAAGGGTAAAGCCAGAATACCAACAGATGACCTTATCCCAAAGAATAGGCATTGTAGAAATCAACACTCTTTGGCTTTTCAGATACCTTCAGCTAGCAAAGAAGCGTACAAAAGTAGTTTCTTTCCACAGACTATCAGGGACTGGAATGACCTCCCTGATTCACTCATTTCCTCTGCTGAAATGTCTGATGACTGTGTGTCCAAGTTAGCTTCACTCGCGCGTTCAAGGGACTAATTTCTCCCACATCCGAAACCCCTGGTGATATAATGTCATTTGGCATGTCACTAGTAAACTATTCAGATTCAGAGAACAATGGCTGACTGAAATATGAAAATATTGTGTAAAAAATGGTGACAATGGAGTACTCAGCGATCTAGTCACACTGGAATGATTTTAAACAGTCAATATTGTAGATTGGTATGTTTTCTTCAATAGTCACATAAAGTTTTATAGTGACACATCAGCAATATTGAAAAATCTACTCTTTTGTAATGAAAGAGATAACATGTCATTCCCGTTTTACAAAATCTACCACTAATAATTATGTTACTTTGGCCATTCATTTTGGCATGCAAGTCATCTGTCTAAACCATTTTCTTGCATAATCCATACTTATTTTACAAGGCACCCCCAGGCAATGTTTTTAAGCAGATTTTTTAGCGATATTGTCACCGTTGTGCAGCATTTGCGGTAGCAGATTGAAATCGAAAGTAGAAAAATCTCAACATCTGGGAGATTTTCTTATCTGATTTTTGATTGGCCATTGTTGCACGCCTTGGTGCACATTGTTTTCCATATCACAATAAGGCGAGGAACCGAGTTCCAAAAAAAGATGAATGCACTAGATTGTAACTGTGCACATGTGCAAGCACACTGTGACAGTTGGGTAAACATCCTGTATACAAGTTTATGCTTTTCTGTATAGAGTTGTAAATCTTAATTGGCATTTTGATTGGGTAAATATGCAGATACACTGCTTATCTGTAGCACTGTTAACATGCCAACAATTGTTGGCATTTTAACATTTATAAGCAGGATATATTACAGGCTTTGATTATCTAAACCTGGAATTTCAATTTACTGTATTTATGATATATTTAGTATTTATGAGCCCTTTAAATATCAATTTATTACTTTTATCACCTGGTTGGCCTTTTCATGCTTTAGATAAGGATTTAGGGTATTTACACCCATTTTTGGCATCATTGGGTATACAAGATTTAAATTGGGTAATAACTTGCATATCCCAAGTTTCTTTATTGGGTGTCAATGAGAAAATAAAAAACGATGAAGCAAATAGATAAACATTACAAAAACATGCTCATGTAATATACAGATATTTCTAAAATTGTAAAAAATGAGAATTTTTTAGTAAAAACGTTTTGATATTTTTCTTATTTTTGCTCAAAACACAATCTCTGTGTTGGAGCAAAAATAAGAAAAAAAATAGGTATACTCCTGCGTACACCAGTTTTGTTGTATAAAAGTGGGGTTCAAAGGGGTGTACATTACACAGACATATTTTCGTGATGATAAGTCATTTAAAGTTATCATCAGAAATTTACATTTCGCCATTTTTGTAAGCTGGTCTGATGTTGTAAAATTTGGTCAGTTTGTTTAGAGTCGTTTTTCCGCCTTTCATGGGGACACCACAAACCCAGCTGCACAAACCAGGCTCAAGATAGATATTTTAATTTTAAAAGTCATATAATTTGAAGCATGTAGTCACCTGTGGGTTTAAGTTAGTCTTGCGTAAGTCTTGAACAACAAAGTTTTTCTAAAAATGATTCAAACTTACATCCTTTCAGGTGCTGTACTGCTGAAAATTCGAAACACAAAACGAAAGATATATCAACAAGCTCGTTCACAAGCTGGGCTGTACATCCATCCCAACTGATAGTGGTGGTCTGTGGTGCCCAGTAAGATGACTTCCACAGTGGCAGACATGGATATTCTGAAGGATATTCCTGGTTACAAGGCTATCATGAAGGCTGTGCTCAAGACACAAATACAGCTTCTGGTGAGTTTCAACAGAAGAACCATCACAAACATGACAAAATTTTGCCCATGCAATAGAGATTTTTTCCATTTGCAAAAAGTGAAAATTTCGTCGGAAAAATCTCGATATTTTTCTTATTTTTGCTCAAAACATAGATTGTGGTGCTTGTTAGAACCGCCTTGCTCAGTACCCACAATCTATGAGCAAAAATAAGATAGTAAGAAAAATAGGTATACCGCTGCATATACGGATATGTTTTCATGGTGCTACAGCAGAACCATCACAGAAAAGAAAATGATATATTTTCTTTTTTGTGTTCAACTTCAAGACTTTGATTGTGAGTACAAGTTGGATAGAACGGCCTCGTCGGGTCTATGTTTTGGAACAAAAATAAGGAAAACGGTATACCTGACTTTCTTTATATTAACATGACTAAAGTGAATTTAAGGGCGTCTTCTTTTCATGGACATGTTTTCCTCATAAATGAAAGAAGTGTGAAAAAAATTGCCTTTGCAAAGCACAGCAAATATTTCTGGTGTGAAAATGATAATTGAGCTGCTGCATGGGAAAACCAGCAATTTGGGATTCCAACAAGGTCTGACACAAACTGGTCTGTAAAGTCACAGAAGATGGTTGAAAGCTTGAAATTTCAGATTTGGAAAGAAGAGGTATTGATCTATTGAGTGAAAACAAAGGCGCTGATCAGCTGTGCAGTTATTGCACAGCTGATCTGCGCATTTGGTTTTGCATTATACAGATTTTGGATATATTAGAGCAAGGTCAACTACGGTTGTTCATGCATGAGGCGGTTCTAATAATTACCCACAATCTATGTTTTGGTGCAAAAATAGGTATATATATATATATATATATATATATATATATATATATATATATATATATATATATATATATATATATATATATATATATATATATACACCCCTCCATACCCCAGTTTTGCTATATAAAAGTGGGGTTCATGGGAGTATACATTACATTGACATGGTTTTATGATGGGGAAAAAATTACTGTATGTTACTCAATGATTTGTGTGTAATTTCTGATGCCAAATTTAACTGAACTCTTGAGGATATGAAGTTTACTAAGCTTTCATTCAGATCCGTTTATCAGAGGTCTCCCTAGGAGTTTGAAAATTGGAGTAAAAGTGGGATCATTCTTAAAATGTTGGATTCTTTCTATTCTTTGCTATTGAGGATTTCCAAAAAATTGGAGTCTGGATCAAAATGTTGGAGTTTAAATTAAAACTCCAAATTTGGAGTTAGTGAGAATGGAGTTAGTGAGAACTCTGTTTATAATGACACATTTGTTTTTACAAATGAGCCACTGCATGGGAAAGCAAACAATCTGCATATGCGAAAACAAAGACGCAGATCAGCTTCGTGTTACCGCGAAGCTGATCAGCGCCTTTGTTTTTGCTACATGGATAGTACAATTCCTCTACTTTCTAAATCCAAAATATCCAGCCTCTAACCATCTTCTGTGACTGTACAGCCCGGTTTATGTCGGACCTGGTCGGAACCAAAATTGTTGGTTTTCTCATTCGAAATTTTGAGTTTTATCTAAACTCTTCCAGGTTGAGCAGCTATCGGACCATACTGGTGAAGAGTCGATAGTTCTGACAGCTAGCGTTAATGATGGATCCCTGTCCCATCTTGGCTCTCTGACGGGGAAGGGCTTCCTGGAGGGGCGTGATGAGATCAAGTCACAGTTCTTGGCTTATTGTTTAAAAAGTAAGTTTCTGTATGCCAAGTTTTCTGACAGATAGGTTGGTTGGTTGATTGATTTGATATTTCGTGGGGTTAGTGCAAAACTATTGTAACTGTTACAAAGAGGGCTTAGAACAAAACTATTTTAAGAGCATAGTAGCGCTTACAGTAGTTTTGTTCTAAGCCCTCTTCGTAACAGTTACAATAGTTTTGCACTAACCCCATGATATAATGATACAAATTAAATGGCGATCCTTTAAGAGCAGTGAACATGTTAATGAGAAAGGGTATGGCCATACTTAAAAGATGTACAGGTAGGCAATGGTGAGGAAAAATGCAATCAGAAATTTCCACTCCAAAAACTGAGGTGGGAGCTAAGTAAGCAGCTATTTCCCAATCAGCAGCCACTCAGTTACCCGAGCTTAACTAAAACTATGAAAAGGTATGAAAACTGTCAAAGGTGTTTTGAAGGAAAGATGTCAAGTCACCTTATGAGCATGGTATGGGACTATGGGTGCTTTCTATTTGGATGTTCACATGTGAAGCTTAAGTTTTAGGATATATGTTTCTGCTCAGATAGCATACTTAGTATTTGTCCTCTTCATTAGGCATGCGTTTGCAAACAAGTCACCTCTAATTTGGCTATGCAGATTGCTTTTAACAATATCACTGAAAAATGAAAAGAAAATGTATTATTTAATACACCTGATGTTGGTAATATACCTGTCGGATGGACAGGGATCGCGGTGGCGTAGTGGTAGATCATCAGATTCTGAATCAAGAGGTCCTTGGTTTGATCCCCACAGGCGGCACTGTGTTGTATCCTTGAGCAAGGCACATTAACTCCCTACAGTACTGGTTAAACCCAGGAAGCATTGGCTCTGTCCCGACATGACTGAAAAATTGTTGACTGCGACGATCAACCTCAGTACAAACAAAATCACCCAGTTGACATAGACTAGTACATGAACTGTTGTAAAGCTTATCTTGGGAAGCGTGGTGCCATAGTGGTAGAGTACTGGGGCCAGTTGTTCAAAATTAACAATGTTGTTAGTTAACCATTTGTAAAAATTTCAAATGGCAACGTCACAAATACGCTGTTATTTTTTTGTTGAAAAAACATATTTTTTCAACAAAAAATAACAGTGTATTTGCTTTTGAAGCCGATATATAGTTAATTAAGTGAGGGCTTAACGACAGCGTTAAGCTAATAAAGTTTTGAACAACTGGGCCCAGGAGCGACATTGCTGTGTCAGTTTAGCAAGACAGTTCACAGGAGTACGAGCTTATACCTAGGGAGGGTTGGCTGCATCCCAGCATGACTGAAACATTGTTGACTGGGAAGTTAAACCATAACAAAACGATGCAAAACAAACAGGTTGCCTGTTTCTATATCACAGGTCACCATAAAAGAAAAACCCAGGAGGAGCCTGCCCCTCCATACCAGAGGAGCAACATCTCCCACCCAGGTCCCAGGAGTGCCATGCAACAGATGTCAAAACGGCCTCGATTGCATCCCATGGCAGTGAACAGGAGTGGGTCACAAGGTTCTGACCCCGATGGCAGTTTGCCTGGCGATGGCAGTGGGGATACCATGTTTACTTCAACACCAGCTAGAGGCACACAGCAATCTCAGAAAGGAATTTCATCAGACAATGTGTTAGGCCAAACCAAAACTTTACCTAGTGAAAGTCCTTCTATGTTGAAACATGAACAGTCCGGTGCTGTGTTAGGTGGCGATGGTGATTCTAGTGATATAAGAACAGACTTAATGGCCCCTGCATCTCTGCCGCCCACTATAGGACTAAGTCATACCCAAACGTCTTCATCAGGGGCAGGCGATAATAGTCAGCGAAGTGATAAAGAACAATCAGATACCGGTGTTGCTAGTCAGGAAGGAGGTGCTAGTATCAAAATAGAACCGAACACTGAATCAGAACTAGACCTTGAAATAACAGGGATTGAGGGAGGTGATAATTCGAGTCAGATGTCGGGAGAGAACTGGGATCAGAATGTGTCGGGATTCGGAGGGACCATGGGGGATGGGTCCTTTGACCAGTCAGGATCTCAAGCTGGTTACAGTAAGTACTTTTATGAGATATCTTTTATTTGGTCATCATATGATACCCATGCTTGTAATCTGTTATCAAGATATTGTGTCTTAGGAGATTTAATGTTGAATATTTTATACAAATTTGGTACCCGAGTCCTTAGGTAGAAGTAAAAGTGGTGATCATAGGTGATCTCTCAGCATAAATGACATAAGAACAAATGTGTAAAGAAATCTGTAAAAATTTCAGGCTCAAATTATTCAAGTTAATGATGGCAACCTAATCACACTGTTCAGAAAGTTTTCTCCATTTGATCTTATGTCTGTTATTTATTCCTAGGAAGAATTGGAAGTGATAATTTAAAGCAAATCTTGGATAAAACAAGTTTGATTTGTTCTCGTGTGTAATTACAGAATCACTTGTACATGATATTTTGGTATGCAGGTGCACATGAGTAATCATATGTATGGCTATCCAGCATCTAACCTACATTTAAGAAGGGAGACATTTACATAGATGCTTTATCTGTAATGAATGTGGAATCTATGGTAGGTTATAAAGGAATAAAGACATTGTTTTTGTCAGCTACCTTTTAAAATGGCATCGAAGAATCATATTCAGATGTCATAGTTTATGGTTCTTAATGATATTTTGTCATAGTGCATAGAAACTTTACTATGCATCTAGGATTTGAGCCACCGCATACGAAAACCAACAGATTGCATAGGCGAAAACAAAGGCAGTTAATGCACAGCTGATCCGCGCCTTTGTTTTCGCTACACAGCTAATAAAATCTGTCTTCTTAAATCTGAAATTTCAAGCTTCCGGCCTGCTTCTGTGACTGCACAGGCCGGATTGTGTAGGACCTGGTCAGAAATCAACTTGTTGGTTTTCTCATGCAAAGGCTCATTTGTAAGGAATCAAGATCTTCCTTTGTGTAGGTTAGATGCATCATATCAGAAGAACAGCAAAGTTACATGCAAAAAAAAATGCAGAGACTTTTTCAACAGAAAAAAAATTTTCAAGTGAAAAAAACAAAACAAAACAAAAAAACCTGAAAACAAAAAAACAAAAAAAAACTGAACATGCTGAAAAAAAAATAAAAAAATAAAAAAATAAAAAAAAATAAGAAATAAATAAAAAATAAAAAAATAAAAACAACAACAAAAAAGCTGAAAGTTTTCAGCAGAATAATTTTGATATTTTTAATATTTATGCTCAAAACATAGATGGTGGGTACACGTTAGAACCGCCTCGCAAAGGTGGTTCTAACGAGTACCCACAATCTATGTTTTGGGCCAAAAATAGGTAGACCCCTGTAAATCCCAGTTTAAATATATGAAAGTGGGGTAGAAGGGGGTCATGGACATGCTATCCTGATGCATTTGAACACGATGCAGGATTAAGCAGAAAGAGATGAAAAAAGTTAAAATCATGTCTTGAATTCCACTTTTATTTATGGAAGGATGTTGCAGTGAATTTGTTTTTACTGGTCAGATCAGCTTGGAGCTTTGGAGCAAAAATTCAAAATGACAACAAAAAATGTGAAAATTGATGATCTGATGTACACACACACTTAACATGCTAGGTGTGAATAATTTTGTCTGCCAGAGAATTGATATTTTAATAATTTGCATACTTGGTTGTTCTTTTGAAATGATCGCTTGATCATTGACAAGTATTGTTGTGCTGAAGATACAAGTTCTGACAATTTTGCATAGACAAATTAAAAAAATATTTCATGTGATAAAGCGTTTCAATCCAGCAGCAGGTAAAATACATGTAGGAACCCTTTGTTTTCAAGTGTCTGTTAAAGCAAATGTTTTCCTGTCTATAACACAACGAAAAACATACATCCACTTGACATATTAATACATGTGTGATGAAAATGGAAGGCAGGCAAAATGGTTTGTTCTGTATTTTGTGTTGTTAAGTTAAGATGTACAATGCCAAACACTTCATGTGTATGCATGTAGTCCAAAATTTTACCAAGACTTTCAAATCTTTGATGGCTGAAATTGCAGCATTTGTATCATCAGCACAGTCATTGTCTTTTTACCTTATTTAAAATATAAATGTATTGAAAAAAAAATGGTTTCCTGTTCCTAAGCTCTGTGAGTATACATGTAGACACATGATTGTTTCATAAGTAATCAAAAACGAACATTGTATTTCGTTCTTCGATCACTTCCCACACAAACCAGCCTGCACAGACAGAAGAAAGCTAGAAACTTAAAATTTTGGAGTTAACATGGTGAATGTAGAAAGTTCTATCTGTGTAGTGACAACAAAAGCACAGCTGATCAGCACCCTTGTATAAATGCTTATTGCTAAAATCTGGTTTTCTCTTGACATGGCTCATCCAAGACTGGATGAAATAATGGTTAAAGTGGAATAAAACTTAAATGATAATTAAATCATCCCCTAAAGTATTTTGCTTCATCTCTTGAAAAATTTGTTATAAATGCTAAGTAATGTTGATGTGAAATGTTAAAATCTCAACTAGGGATAGACCAAGGATCATGTGTTTACACGTTTACTACTGCATGCTTAGATGACTTAGGTACCTCTCAAAACTAACTCAATTTAAGGTACATGTACTAAGTTGGTGAAGATTTATGAACTGAATCAGTGAAGACTTCTGCCATGTCTGTAAATTTTGTATAATTGTTAATTTATAAATGAACAATCCGCATCTGAAACAGAAACCGTTTCATGGCATATACGTACATAATGCAGACTAAATGACTAAGACTTATAAAAGAGTCAAAGTAATCCTGTTTCAAAGTTAGATAAATAGGAGCCAGAACTTCAAAGGACATAAGTTGATCATTTGAACTGTAAAAAGATGTGAAGTGGAATACTGTGGCCTAGTGGTAGGGTACATGCTTCTGGAGCAAGACTTCCTGGGTTTAATACCCACCTCAGCTGTGTTGTACCCGTTTATGCACAGGTAGAGTTGAATCCGTACCGACATGACTGAAAAATTGTTCACTGAAACGTTGAGCCATAAGCAGACCAGACAGACATGGTATCAATAGGACTTTCCTTATGGTTTCGTTGTTGTATTTAGCATTCTCGGACCTGAGAAAATTGCTTTCTACATTGCATTCATACATCATGTATGTTGTAACTGTTTCCTAAGTTGGCTTTTAGAAGCACTTTTTTCTAATGTGTCTGAAAACTAATTTTGTATTGAGCAAAAATCTTTTTTGTCTTCACAATCAGAATCTGTGGAATAGCCTCAGACACAGTCCTAAACTACTAGGTTTATGTGGAATAAAATTGTCAAATGGTTTGTTTGAATTTATAGCAGCTCTGGTTTGAACTTTGTGGGTTTTAAGCTTCATTTACGAGAATGAGTTGTTTGGTTGTTTGTTTCATTTCATGCAGTGACTTATTTATAACTGCAAATTCGGTAACTTTGACCTGACTTTTAACTTTTGTTTTGTTTCACATATTATCTATTCCCAAATTATTAGGGAGTTCTTGAATTTGCGAGAGGGTGCCCATTCATTGGTAAAACATTAATTATCATGAAAGCATTTTATTTTGCGAGAACTTTGAGCTGGCAAGGCAACAAATACCCACAAATTAGTGAAATTCTCAAGAAATATTTATGAGCATAGAGTAGTTAATCCTTATATCCAGTTTTAACCAATGTCCCATCTACGTATGACAGTAGCTGTTCAAGTGGTTGAATAGTTAACCCAAGCTCAGCAACAACAAGACAAACTTTTAAGAGTCACTAGGTAAGTCCAAACTTACTATCAAGATATGGAAACAAGATATGGAAACAGGAAGCGCTTTGGCACATTGGTAGAGAATAGGACTCTTCAGTGAAGGATCCTGTATAATACCATAATAGGAGCCATAAGCCATAATACAGGACATTGGTGAGTTATATCAGGTTTTTGAGCTCATAGGAAGATAACCCTGGCTTTCTTGATACATACATATACCCATTGTCTCTGTAGGCACGTCCAAACAAAGCAAAAACAAAGAAATTACAATAATCACAAATAGGAACATAAATTTACAACTGCCAATAAAATCCTGCCTATGTTTTAGATTTGAGGAATGGAATTTCATACCCATACAAAATCCTTGATTGAAATACTCATATGCTGTCTAATGTTCAGATTGTGTCATGCAAGGAAAATTGAACTATCATGGAAGATTTTAAATACGAGTTCCTACAAGGTTTTTATCTGCTGCTGGAATTGGGAAATGCAAGAGGACTAAATAGATTAAATTATATACACTTGTAAAAGCAGTTCCAAAATCTTGTCTAGGGTATGACTTCTCAGCTGTTGTGCAGTACGTTTAGTGGCACAGTGGTAGAAATTGGGCACGATGGTGAAAATCAAGGGTGAAAATAAGCAGTGATCAGGACTAGGTACAGTCAGAACCAATGACCCACCTTAAAACAGAGCTGGACAAATTAACTCCCCATAGTACTGGTTTTTGCCCAAGTTGTGATTGGAATATTAAAACTTTAAACCACAAAACAAATAAAAAATATAATGCAAGTGCTTACTAGTTGAGTCACATTGTACCATTAGAAAATTCTACTTGTCTTAGATGTAAGTGATTTGTACAATGAGAGAATCACTTGTTTCAGTTCATCACACTGGTAGGCCAGAGACTGGTCAACAGAAACGACCACTGTCAAATGATGTTTCTCTGGATAAATCAGTGGTCCAAGCCAGTGGTATGAGGAGCCTAATGAATTATGATGCACAGAAAGGAAACGCCAGTATGGAGAAGGTGATGGACTGGCGGGCAGTTGGATCTTTAGCAAGACTTGGAACATTGGAACAACATATACAAGGATCTAAAATAAAGCCAGAGAAAGAGGGACAACATGTGCATGTATTCAGACCTTTATCAAGACCACGGACAGTGGAGCAACATATTCAAGATGCATTTAGTATAAAACCACCAGCTGAATCACCAAAAACTGTGACAGAAATGAATGAAAGTCAAAGGCTTGCACTTGTGCAATCTAAATGTGGTGTACCTTTGATAGGAATACCAAGAATTGACATCCAGATTAAGTCTAATACCAACTTTAAAAAGCCAGTTGGTGGTCCACAAAAAATAATACAAGAAAGGTTTTTGTCAGAAACTTTAACCCCTAAAGGTGGATCAATTAAAAAGTTCAATACTAAGCAAACATGTTCAACAGTCTTTCAAGTGAAAAGGCCAGTTGGTCGTCCACGTAAGCAGCTTGCAGGAAATGAATCTTCTACTAGTGCAGTGCAGATGCAGCCAGTTAACCCAGTTGTGGACTTACAACAAAAACAGCTATATGTGAAGGCATCACATGTTGCCAAGGATATACCGGTACCTGGTTGTCTAAGGAAGGAACACTCATTGAGTGCAACCAAAAGCAGTACAGACCCTCCCACGACAAGTGGTCCTAATGTTGGCCCACATTTTGTAGGACCAGCTGCAAACCCGAACTTCTTCTTTAAAAGAAGGGGTAGGCGCCCACAGAAACATGTCATTAGAACTCCTCCCACTGAAAGTCCAGTGAAACGTAAAGTAGGCCGTCCCAGGAAAGTTATTCCAGATGTCTGCCCTGTTGTGATAGAGAGAGTTGGAAGCCCAAGTGATATGCAGCCTAAGGAAACAATTGGTAAACATGATGAGTCATCCACACACGATACAAGTCCTACTAGAAAGAACTATGTTGAACCAATAGAAGATATAATCGATGCAGATGAAGAATATCCTGTGAAAATGAATACCAAGGACAATTTAGCTGGGACAGATAGAATGATTGAGGAAACGTCAGACCCTAGTAAAAGGCCAGTTGAGATGCATCATGCTAAACGTCATGTTGGTCGTCCAAAAAAAACACAGCTTCTGAAACGTCGTCCAGGTCGGCCTAGGAAAACTCAGCTTGGAAGCTTGATTCAAAGACCATACTTCAGCAAGCCTCTGCATGGCGTTTATAAACGACCAGTTGGAAGACCAAGAAAAAGACCAGTTGGAAGACCAAGAAAAATAAAAGAAAATTCTGGTTTGGCAGCAGCTCTGATTCACACTTCTAATATTCAAGGCAAACAAGAAAAAAGCAAAATGCTAGTGGTTGAATTGGATGATATAATGAAGACAAAACAAAGAAGTTTAATGACGAACAGTGAAGTCTGTAATTTGCCTGATAGTTTCGGAAAGGATACTAACAGAATGGTTACTGTTGATGTAGATAGACAAAAAGTTGACAAAGATTCATCTATTGAACCATCTCAAATAAAGGTGTCACCAAAGCCAAAAGTTCATCTCCCAAAATCCATGAGGCAAGAGATTTTAGAAGTTGCTGAACAGGAAGGCATTGATGCAGCTGCCTCGTTTTATGGGATTGCAAAGAGCACAGTTTATAATTGGCGTGCTCAAGTTAAACGAAGTGAAGGACCTGAATTAAATCATGTGAAGCAAAGTAATGGATTTGAGTTAAATAGCACAAGTGCACAGATGAAAAAAAGTGACAAACATGAATTACATAGCTCCAGTACCAGTAGTAGTGCAGAGGAGCTTGTCTCTAGTAGTAATGTAGGTGAAAATAAGGTTATTCAGATGCTGCCTGAATCAGAAATGAGGATCATTAAGTGGATCAAAGAACAGCGGACAAATAATGTTAATGTCACAGCAGAGATGATTAAAGTATACGCGGATGCAGTTACATTTGGAAAGGTATCAGGCTTCGAAGCTTCTGATGAATGGTTGAGGTCATTTATTGATAAAAATGATCTTTCTAATGTTCTAGGAATATGAGTCAAGAATTTTTCCGGTAGTTTGAAGTTGAATTTGAATGTTGTGGCCTGGTGGTAAAGCATCAAACTCTGCATTACGAAAACTTGCCCATGCAATAAATAGAGAATTTTCGAGCTTTAAAAATTGAAAATTTTCAGGTGAAAAAGTTTGATATTTTTCTTATTTTTGCTCAAAACATACATTGTGGGTACAAGTTAGAACCGCCTCGCCGAGGCGGTTCAAACGAGTACCCACAATCTATGTTTTGCAGCAAAAATAAGAAAAATAGGTATACCCCTGCATACCCCAGTTTTGCTAAATAAAAGTGGGGTTCAAGGGGGTATACATTACACGGACATGTTTTCGTGATGTGAATGAGAGGTCCTGTGCTTGATCTACAGACAGGGTGTTGTTACAGTTGTATCCTTGATTAAGACACATTAACTCCACAGAGTACTAGTTAATACCCAGGAAGTGGTGGCTCTGTCCTGACATGACAATAATTGTTGTCTAGGATGTTAAATAAAATACAAACATGTATGTCAGAGGTGAGCATGTGTATGTGTGTGTGTTTATGTGGGGAAGGGGCGTGCTTGGGGTCTACAAGCCAGGGTATAGGTGCCTCTCTCGGCACTTTTTATAGTTGAATCATATTCTGTAATGTACTTTAGTGATAACGTTTATCAAATTATGTATGAACGAAATATATTTGTATTATGGTAATTGATTGAATGGAGTAAAGTAAATATTTCTTACAGTGAGGAAGAAAGGACTAGGGCGTTTAACGCCTGATTTTGGCCTCAGATTTTGCTAAAAAATAAATTTTGGAATTTAGGTGAGAAAACTATTCCTTAAAACAGCCATATGTTTCCTCTATCAAAACCAAGAACAACGAAGTACTTCATTTATCCTACAAGTGTTGCCATGGCAAGGCCCAGAAGAACCACAGATAGAGCACATTCTGCATTTTTTGGTCTATTTTTGACCATTTCTGAACAGATTTATTTTTATTTTTAAGGGTCAGCCCACATGACGAACAAAATGATACTTAGCATACAATATCTCTGGATGATACTTCATAATTATTTCATAATAAATTGTTTGTCGCGTGGGGCGGTAGTTGGAAATGATGTTGAATGGTGAAAAATAGACCCAAAATTGCAAAAGTTGTATCTTTATGCTTTTCGGAGCATTGCCATGGCAACAATTGTAATTTGAATGTGATATTTCCGCTAGAGTATATAAGCAGGTACCTATATCTGCTATTTGCAATACTTTTCTCCTCAAAATTCCAAAATTCAATTTTTACCAACACATGAGGCCTTAAATCCCCTAGGCCTTTGTGTTCATAATTACATAAGATCTTGGTTTGTATAGAGTATACGTCTGTTAGATGGGCTTCTTGGTGCCTCTGCAAAACTGCTTTCAGGCTGACAACCATGAGAATGAGTACTGGTTAACTATGTAGAAAATGGAGTGGCCATTAAAATAAGCTTTCAAGTTTTTTTTATAGTGTGACAATAAGCATCAAAATAAACAAACAAACATCAGAATCTCATATATTTCATGTATATAATTATATTGCTTGAGCTTTTTTAGTTCATTTTTTATTTTTTTTCTTGAATCTAGTCAATATATATATATATATATATATATATATATATATATATATATATATATATATATATATATATATATATATATATATATATTGATGTAGATTGTGTTGTTTAATTTTCTCAGTTTTTGTGCTGTTTAGGAAAAAAGAAAAGAAAAGAAAGAACTGGTGACAGGTCAAGTTAAACTTGTGTTGAATGATGAAAATCTCAAGAATATTCTTCATATTTAACTAAAATTATTCAGTAATTATTCATTGAATATTATTCCTGGATTAGAGATTGTATTATATACGCTGTAGTATGCTCACCGGCAAAAGTTTAGTCAGTGAAAATACATTTAAAATCCTTTTGGGACAGTTTACATCTCTATAGCTTCAAAACCCCTTGATTATTTGTGATTAAAATTACCAGTCATAAAACTGTGAATAAAACCTAACATTTCCAACAAAAACGATTGAAATATCGCATGTGGTTTTGCCACAGTGCATACAGTGTCCTATTTTCATTTATGTTTTAAATGTAAAAATAACTAATATTTGACTTATATTCTCAATGCTGCGGCTGAATTTTGAAAATATTTTTTCAGATTTTTGTCACTGGCAACAACCTCTATCAGAAAGCGCTATGAATCAAAGCGCCGATTCGATCATTTATCTGGTAATTATGAAAATGATGTTTTATGAAAATGGCCAATAACTCTGTCGAAATTGACAACTGGTGGAGTTTCTTTCCAGAATTAGATTCTGACTTTGCAAATTTAATGAAGGGGAACAAATTCTAAGGCAAGCGACTGGGCATTATAGTAATCTGATTGTCAAAGTTACTGACTAAACTTTTTCCTCTGAGTACATAATGCCACTCTAATGCTGTCAGTCATTTTCAACAAATTTTCTATTCCCTTTAAGCTTGTAAAGAACAGATACCGATCAAGATAGATTGGAATCATATACTGACTAACATGTTAGTATGAAATATACTAGTATAGTTTAACTTTTATGATTAGAAATCTTCAGCCCTGTTATATAAATTGTGGGATGTTTAATTAAATAGGCACATGTACATATGTTTTACTGTTAGTTTGGAAATTTTCATGAGAAATGTTCATGAGAATTTAATTTTCGGGAATATTTGTAAAATTATTGCCACGCGAATTCAAAGTTCTCGCTATTGAGGAAGTACTATAAGCCATGAAGACTACACGAAGCTCATTCGCGAATTTTAGACCCTGCGAAAAAATCAATGGAAAATTTGTGAAATAAAAGAACTGAAAATTTCCGAATTTACACCTTTTTTTGACCAATGAATTATACAAAGTTTTGTTGTCATTTTTATATAATTTTGTTTTATCAACAATTAGATTTGATTAAAGTTATTATAACTTCTTTGTTTTATTGTTCATCCAAGATTTTGAAACTGAAATCTCACATGAGTGGCTATTTCCTATAAAACTGAACAAGTCTTGACAAGTTCAATATGTTTCATATAAAATGACCGACTTTGTGAATACATATGACCATTCAAAGATATAAGTAGTATTCCTTGTTGTCCAGGATTGATATTTTATGTTTGTTGAAATTTTGTTCTGTTAGGCCAAAAAAAAATAAATAAATGTTTCTCAGGCACCGCCGCATCTCTTTCAGACCCACCGCATTACCCTTTTTTATTGCTCAAAATAAAAAAAAAATACAGAAACCACCGCATTTGTCTTGAAACCTTCACAATTGTCACTTTTCCGCTAGCGGTTTTCAGAAAAACGACTGCGCATGCAGTCTGCGCATGACGGCTAGTAACACGGTATTCGTTGTGACGCGGTTCCGGGACATTTCGAGCCTTCACCAAAGGACCGAACTGCTTCGTCATGATGTGCAGGTACAGTACAGTATATGGTAATGTCTGTTAGAGGTATTCAATTTTTAGTCAAAAACACATAGGGTCTAGGTAGCAATCCCGCGTTCTATTGTCCATGTACAGTTTACGTACGAACTTTAGTTGGGCTAAATTACATGCGGTCAATATTCTGATGCTTGTTTCAGCTGTTTATATCATAAGGTTTAGGATAGCCACTGGATAATTGTATTGAACATGTAGACACCTGTACTGCTATATAGCCTGGTAAACCAAAATTTCATCCACCCAAATATCGCGACGGCGGCACCAAGGCGCCGTTTAACCCTTGTGTTCCTTTATACTAATTTATTTATGTGCAAGTAAAAAATCAAAACTCGCGGAGAGGAAAAACGAAATATCGTTTTCCGGGCATTCGCCAAGGCGCAGTTTTCTTACAGTTTCTCTTTTAAGTACTTTAAAAATGAATAAACACATTTAAAACGGAAAATTGTGTTTTTGATAGCCTAATGTGTATGAATCATGTCGTCTGCTCAAAATTCGTGTATACTCATGAGTGATAATTGTCATCTCACTAATGTTTAGGTGACACAATCCATTGCTCGCGAAGCGTGAATGACACTCAAATTATATTAATCCATAATAGTTTTGAAAATAAGCCGAGCCATACACGTTATCGCACTCGTGACTAGGGGATTATTGGTAGACCGTAACGTTACCGTAAACATTGGGTTATTATAGGCTATTGATGACACGTTGGTCAATGGTGAGTGATGTTAATAATAGTAAGTGGATATTCTGTAATTACAAAACAAATTTTAATCAGCATGTATATAGTACTAAACTTCATTGTAAAATAATAATTACATGTATAAACATTATTACAATTCTTAAAAGGCAATAGGCAATGTTAAGCCTGATAAGGTTAGTGAATCAGCTTGGTTCTCAAACTTTGTTATTGATCTTGCAATTCAGTGACAAAAGCTCTGAGAGAATGTTACTGTCTGTGTGTCCATCCCCTGGCTGGGGAGAGGGGGGCAAATGTCCACCTTTATACATTTGATGAGGGTGCAAATGTCCGCACCCTTAGATGAGTTAGGGGGCAAATGTCCTTACATGCCATTTTTGGGCAGGGGGCAAATGTCCGAGGGGGTACATGTCCGTCCCCCGAGTAAGGGTATTGCAATCACCAGACTCTAATCATCTAATGATAGAACCAAGGACCGTATATCGATATACTGTCCTTGATAGAACTAAACTGCCCGTCACCAACCACCACCTCAATAATTGTACTCCCATCACGGAAGTTATCTTTTTGGGAGAAGAGATGCCAGTGCTTGCTTTATGAATGATGAGCGCCAAGCTAGCAAGGTATTTTTTGGTACCATTTTTAACGTTTTTAGTATCACGCGGCCCGGGATCCAACCCGATACCTCCCTTGCCCGAAGCGAATGCTCTAATCATTTCGCTATCATATGATCACCGATGTGTGATCGGTACAATGTTCAAACTTTCATTCGAGTGAAATTAGAAAATAAGGACAAGAATAGAATGTGTTACTTGCTGACACAACATACAGTGGATTTCGATTCTTTTCCGACAAGTTATAAAATGTCTTGACAATAATTACTAATTGACGTCGTCATTCGCTATCTCATGGGCCAATGGGCGGAGATTATGACTCGTGTTGAGATGTACTCAGAGAGCGTGATAATCATGATAATTGAGGGGAACTCGTGCTGACTGATGTTCTCAAATCTATTGTTATCGGATTAAGTGATAGACCAATAGGTATGATATTGTTTCCGAATTACTAATGCTCAACCAATTTTGGCAATCACAAATTAGGTGTGAAATATCGATCATTAAATAAACGAGAGTTACCGTACGGTGACTCGGGCATAGATCGCCGGAAGCATATTGTCCGTTTATCACTCACTCGCCATATCTCCATACCGACCCTACCCCCCCCCCCCCCCCCCCCCCAGAAAAAAGGTTAAAAAAAAAATATATGCCGCCGCCCGCATTCGTTTTTGTTCAAATAAAAATTAAAATAAAAAACCTGCCGCCCGCATCTGTTTCTTCAAAAAGTGGCCTGAGAAACAATGGTATTATTTTTTTTGGCCTTATAACTTTGTTTTTTTTTTTTCTTATGAGTTGTGTTTTGTTTTTCATGGCCAAAGCTGACTAGGTTATTATGTTCAGTATGGGAAATGGCTATGCAGTTGACTTGCCATACATTAATGATTTATTCTGATTGTTGTTTGCTTGTTGCTATATCTATTTCTTGTTTTGGCTTCAATGAGAGTATTTTGGTTTTGATCGTAACTGCTTGTTGTTGGTGGTGTTTACTGGTTGCTATATCTATTTTTTTTTGTTTGGGCTTCGACGAGAGTATTTTGGTCCTGATCCTAAATGATTGTTGTTGTTGTTGTTGTTATTTTTGTTTCAATACTTTGAGTGAGAGTGCAAATGCGAACAGTTGATATAAATACACATTATCAAAAGTATTTATTTTTCAAAATTATATGATACCTACTTAGTTGATGTAAGCTTTGGAAGTCAAAGTTATGAGTTTTTGTTGGGCCCATCCAGTTTCTTGTTTTGTCTTGTTTGTTTGCACTGCCCATTTCATTAAATGAGCCGCATCGTGAGAAAACCGGATTTTTGCCTAGGCGAAAACAAAGGCGCAGATCAGCTTCGCGGTAACCGCGAAGCTGATCAGCGCCTTTGTTTTCGCTACACGGATAGTACAATTTCTCTTCTACTTAAATCCGAAATTTCAAGCTTCTAGCTCTTTTCTGAGCTTGTACAGGCCGGTTTGTGTAGGACCTGGTCGAAAACCCCGAAGACCGGTTTTCTCGCGTAGAGGCTCAAATAATGTTGAATTAAAGTCATGTTCACCAAGACATACATGGGAAGCGTGGTGGCAGAGTACTGGCCCGGAGGTTATAAAACTTTTTTCATGCTCAGCTCAGCTGAGACTAAAATTTATCCTGCTCATAAATGTTAAAATGCCAACAATTGTTGGCATTTTAACATTTATGTGCAGGATAAATTACATGTACTAGTTTTTTAGTTCTGAACCTGAGTTTTCCACTACTTTTGACTATTTCAACATTTATGAGCAGTTGAAATTTCATGCTCAGCTGAGATGAGCTTGAAAAACGTTTTATAACCTCGGGGCCTGGACTTCAAAGCGAGAGAGCTAGAGGTATTGGGTTTGAAGAGTACCATGACCTCTGCCGTGTAGTGTACACGGAGAGCAAGACACTTCTAGTTTAAGCTTCCCATATCATTGATTAACCCATATATGGCGAATGGACTTTCCCGTTGTTATCGTTTGGAAGAGTCCACTTTCATTTTGAAGGACATCAGGAGTGATTTTGAATTTTTATCTCATTATTCTATGAAGTTTCATTTAGCAAACAGAATAGGTTCTGCGGTGTCACATTTGGGGCTATATTGTTTGCTATGTCCCATAAATAGGAAGCCAGGCTTATCTGAGTTAATGTCCAGGAAGTTGTGGCTCTGTGCCAACATGACAGATATTTGTTGCCTGGGACATTAATCCATGTACATAGAAGCCTCCGAGATGCAGTGATTACATCACCCGCCTTGTAAATCGGGTCGCAAGTTCGATCACAGGCTGCTCGAGTCTGTCGGAAGAGATTATAAACGGAGGTCCCATCTCCATATGGCTTTAGCAGTTGATTGTACGTTACACCCCAAATTAAATCAATAAATTAAAGTATACATTCGCTTAATCCTGTAAACATTTACACATCCATGCAACAAATAAAATGTGGAGCTGTGAAGAAGTGTAGAAGTTTGGATAAAGTTTATTCAAAACAGTGATTTGGTACTTTGCCATGAAGAGTTTTTTTTTTTTTTTTTTTTTGGATTCAGTTTTACGTCCCTTTCAAGCTTTTTCACTCATATCGAGACGAATCAATCGGTAGGTGGGGCGAAAACCGGAGTACCCGGGGAAAAACCACCTGACACACCCGCAAGCAGAACATGGCTTTTCTCACATATGAATTCGTGCCCCGTGCGAGGCGCGAACCCACATCGGTGAGATGATCGAATATGAAGAGTTTTGAAGCTCAAAGGAATGGAATAGCCTTGCACCTGAAGCAGGCAGAAAGCATGCTACAGAAACTTTACTGCACAGGTGGGTACAATATTGTAAGTTTGAAATACCAATAGGAACAGGAAACAAATGAGCTACAATTGACTACATTTTTGATTTGCATTGCTTGATTGTTACTTGTTTAGTTTGTTTAAAAGAGGATGAAAAAAGAAAGTTTGAAAAACAGCTCCACATTTTGTTTAATGCAGCCTTTGTTTTTATCTTTATTTTACTGAAACAATACACGTACAAAATATTCATTAATGTCAAATTAGAAAGCCATCATAAAGTATGAGCGCATAAAGGACAAATCTGGTGAAATTGCGGTCACCAGACAGCCAAACACTTCCTGTATACCAATAATAATCATAGATCTAGAAAGATAAGCTAAATCAAATCAATCAATATTCATATATAAAATCAGCAAAGGAGCAACGTTTCAAACGTTCACATCCAACTTTTAAATAAGTTATTGCTTGTGGTGACAGGTGCATGCTTACAGAAAGAACCTACTGAATAGTAAGCATCAGAGTGTTGAAGTGATGGGCAGAAAGGTAAAACAGAAATTCTGAAATATTCACTTCTTATGCATGGAAGTAGTAGTCTTTAACTAGTTACATGTACCTCAGTGGTACTGTAGTGTTGGACTCGAGAGCCTTCCCTCTTCACAATGTTTTAATGTTATTCATGGGGAGTGCAAAAGCCTGGTAGTAGAGCATCGAACTCTGCATCAAGAGGTCCAGGATTTGATCCCGCAAGGGCACCATGTTTCTTTGAGCAAGAAGCATTAACTCTCCGAAGAACCCCATAATAACCATGAAGTGTTGTCTCCTTACCAGCACGACTGAAAAATTGTTGACTTGGATGTTAAACCTCAATACAAACAAAGAAATGTTACTCAAGATAAGGACACTTAAAGGCAGCTGATGGCCAATCCCAATATGACTGAGAACTTGTTGACTTGGCCATTAAACATCAAGCCTTATCAGCAGTAATCCTGTTCTGGAGGACTTCCTGTAAAAAATCTTATTGGGTAGAACTTTGTGGACTTAAATTTTTTTCTTACTTTGAATATTATTGAGACAGTTTAGGTGTCTCATTATCACAGATATGCCATGGTGGTACATTCATTGAGTTAGGAGTCAAAGTATGTTTCGTTCTGATAAATCAAATTTTGAGTGAAATCAAGTAATTGAGCTGCCGCAAGGGAAAACTAACAATCTGCATAGGTGAAGAGTAACTGCGAGGCTGATCAGGGCCTTTGTTTCGCTACTCGGATAGTACAGTTCCTCCTACTAAAATCCAAAATTTCAAGCTTCTAGCTCTTTTCTGTGACTTTGCAGCCCGGTTTGTGTCAGACCTGGTAGGAAAACACATTGTTGGTTTTCTCACACGATAGCTCAAATATTGTTTTGCTCAAGAATGATACATCAAAGGTAGAACTGGTAGGTTTGTGTTTGTTCCCTACTGGTGCTGCATTGTGTCTTTCAGAAAAACACACAAACTTAATATCCAGGAACCTGACACAATTGACTTACAGAATGATGTTTGACTTTGACATTGAATCACAAACTGTACTTGTTTATAGAAAATTGACACTTTTTTAATGTATCGGAGTGACAGATGATAATTTCTGTAAATTCGGTTGATAGTTATTTTAACTTTGATATGTTCTTTATATGCAAGTTCAATAGTGCATTTGATAGTACAAATTGAATGCGTACTTGAATATAGGATGCAGGCTGTCAACCAATTCCTATATTCCTATTAAACTCCTATATTTTGGGTCCAAATCCTATATTTTTAAGCACCTCCTATATTCCTATAATATCTCCTATATTTTTAAAATATTTCCTATATTTTTAGGAAAATTTGTTGCCGATGAATGATCATATATAGCAAATAGTAGTGCTCTGAAACTGCCTCTTCATTCTTCATCCTTTATTTTTTAAATAAAATCATATTCATAGTGTATATTATATAGTGCATAAAATGGTCTTTATGTTACCCCTTACTCCTTAGTCAGGGTTACTTTTAAGTCCAAAGCATGTCCCATTTTCATAATAATTAATAAATTATATATCCTAGTTTCCATCAAAGTAATGTCTTGTTTTTATATTGGGTCTTTTTTTCTATTTTCTTTCTTCCTATGCCTTAATTTTGTTGTAAATTGATGCAACTGTACAGTGTACTATTGATCCCAGGAAAAGCTGAGATCACAGGAGACAAAGGTATGTACCCTAGAGCTTCTGGGGGCCGCCAAGGCCCCCAGACCCCCGCCTTATTTCACTGGATTATTACATACAGTACATTATGTTCTATGTTATGCACCTTGGAAATTCAGCTGAGATTCAGAGTTGCATACATTTAAAAGAATATGATAACTCACTCTTTCAGAATTAATTTTTTTATATTTTCTTCTTTTATAAGTGATCAGTGAAAAATAAAAGTAGGTCTAAGTTTGGAAGTAGAGAAAAAGTTGACCTTGATTTTCTCTATTCTCTGTATATATTTTTACAATGAAAAAGACTTTATTTTGCCAAAAGAATGCCTTTATATAAAAACCTTTAATTCTGTGAGAGTATGCTAATAGGCCTGTTTAGTATCACCATCCTGCATAATGCTTCAGCACACTTCATCATCACATGAATGGTTACCTGTCTTGATTGTGATGCTGTGGATCTGAATGGTTACTTAGACATTATTTAATGTGGAAAAAGTGAGTTTGGAGGTAAGGATTGTTAGTATAAGAGCATAGATTGAAGCGATTTTCAAGAGAAAACTCCTATATTTTTCCTCAAAATGAGCTAAAACCTCCTATATTTCTCAGAAAATTTCCTATATAAACTCCTATATTTTTAGAAGACTTGGTTGACAGCCTGGATGAAACATAAAATAATATATGAGCTTCGACGCAAGAAAGCCAGTCTTCGGGATTTCTAACCAGGTCCAGCACAAACTGACCTGTACAGTCTGTGAAAAAGGCTAGAAGCTTGAAATTTCAGATTTAAGAAGAAGAGGGATTGTACTGTCCATGTAGGGAAATCAAAGGTACTGATCAGCTGTGCAATTTCTGTTTTCGCATAGGCAAAAATCCAGTTTTCTCATGATGAGCCCCATATTATGCTATACGAGTTAGCTGTTTAAAGGAGAATGCAACAGCAGCAACATGAGTGCTGTGACAAAATGTTTGTTTGTTCGGGTTTAACGTCGCTTTCAACATTATCTGTCATAACACGACGGTGTCTGGTTGTGACAGGGAGCTAAATGCCCACTTTTATAGTGCTGCCTCACTGTGGTATCAGTTCACAGACACTTTTAACTGATACCATCTCCAGTCACATTATACTGACACCGGAGCGACCAGTCCTAGCCCTACCCCGAAAATCCGAGAGCCAAGCGGGGAGCAACTAGTACCATTGTTAACGACTTTGGTATGTCTCGGCCCGGGGTCGAACTCGGTACCTCCCGATCTCGGAGCAGACACTACCTACTGAGCTACCGAGGCCGGTTTGTGACAAAATGAACTACATTGATATTGACCTTAGTGCTGAAATGTATATTTATACTAGTATTTCTATAACCACCTTGAGTTGCAATTATTGTATTGCATATGCGCTACGTTGATGAATCATTAAACATTTAAAGCAGTTAAGAGAGAAGCTTTGAGTTGCTTAAAGATGAACTGATGAATACAGATCTATTATACATGTATTAGCATTTTGGCTCGAATTAGCTTAGTTCATTGTATTTGTGTATTGGTATGACATCTGTCCGCAGTCTGTCATTCACCATTTTCAAATATAAATTCTTGTGAAACCAAGTTTCGTGCTTCCTCTGCTGAGATTTTATGATGTTCTCGGCCATTTTCTTGCTCCAGTTTGCATTCTGTTGTCAAGTTGATGGGATATGGACACTATGTGATGAAGTTAGAACAGGTGTATAGTTGAATGGTATGTGATTTCACTTGGTATTGAATAAAAAAAAATCTGATGCTAACAGAAACAAGAACGACATTTGCTTAAAATTCATCTTTTAAGGGTGTGAACAGTTGATATGATGCTGGTAACAATTAATCCAACAGTTTTAATATTTTGAGATCTTTTTTTAGTTTGGTGGCCCCTTTAAACAGTTATTTTTTGTAATGGAACAAATTTGATTACAACAATTTATCTGCAACTAGAAAGCAAGGAAATATTAACAGTACATGTATGAATCTGTTCAGAACACAAAAGAACAGCATACAATTTTGTACAAAATGTTCTCTAAGCTTGTATATTTGTATACGGTTGCGTTTGTATCTTAGCTTGTGTTAGCTAGCGCTTAATTTTGAAGGTGATTGTTGTGTTGATTTAGCTGCTATCATGTGTGTTCAAGACATTTTGAAGGGAATTATTCGATGATGCTGTCTTAGACATTGACTGGGTAGGTGTTACATTTTGATGTTTAATCTTGTCACATACAGACATAGATGGCTTGATAAAATCTCTTCATACAGACTGAATAACCAATGAAATTTGACTTTTTGAGTGGGAAATATCTTCTCCATTCACCACTCGTTTTCTTTTTTGTGAGTTTCCATAATACATAGTACTGGTACACAAATAAGCATTTTTCAAAGCTAAGTCGAAAATTCTGCAATTGCCTATACATGTATGTACATTAGGCCTAAAAAAAAAAAATGTTATGTTTCCGATTTCATCATAAATTTAGCATAGGGTCGGTAGGTAGGCTTTTTTTTTTTTTTTTTTTTTTTCCTTGGAAAATCGGGGTCGGTAGGTATTTTTTTTTTTTTTGACCAGACTTTCTTCTTACCGCACATTTGACTCCAAATCGGAAACCTTTACACCGAGGATGGCCGTCTTCGTATAACAGGGATAACGGGGCATTGTGCCGCAAGGCTTTTATTACATTTGAAGCAGGTATGTGGCTACATTTGTCGAAATAAATGGCGACTAATGTGCTCGGTCGTGTCAACACACTACACAGTAGCCATGTTGCTGATTGAAGACCGAAAATATCCGAAAATCGGCGCGGACAAATTCTCGTAACGAAATGGTTTTGACTTTTGATAAAAACCGGAATCGTTGAACAGGGTCGGTCGCCGACTTTTTTTTTTTTTTTCTGAGCGCTAAAAAAGTTGCAGTCGGCGCAGATTTTGACCAGTCGGTCGGGAAATCGGAAACATAACATTTTTTTTTTAAGCCTTATTATGGAAGATGAAGTACACAGATGTAAAGTCCTCTATAAAAACAGGAAACCATTTTGATTTTAATATTGCCACATATCTTATACATGTATAATGCAGATGTGAGCTTCATCATGAGAACTGCATGATACTTATTATGAGATAAAAGGTTTACTATCAAGGCAGTAACAAATAAAGGCACTGACTAGATGGTGCAAAAGAGTGCATGAATCAGGTTCTTGATTAATAAACAGTTTACTGTTATCAGAAATACATTCTCATGGCGAGGCTCATATTTGATTGAAACAGTTTCTAGTATATACCCTCCCTTTGTATTAATATACTAGTATAATTATGAAATGGTATTTCTCTTGCAGAGAAATCTGATGTAGATAAGGGAGATGACAAGTTTATTTCACCATCTAGTCAACCAGTTTTCCCGGGCCAATTGTCTCCCTTTGTTACTGCACCACAATTTGATATGACTGGATTCGATCCTTCTATGTTTGACACATCGGCACAACAGAAGGCAAATAGTGACACGCCAAGCAATGATCTAGGTAATTCTACCGACAAATCTATCGAACAAACTCTTGATAGTGACACTGTGAGACAAACACTCAATAAAATGTTATTTCCTGGCCAGGACCCTTTGGCGTTTTACAGGGCACACTCTCAGTATGCAAGAGCGGAATCTCTTTTCAAAATGACTCGGCCGCCTGGACTATTTTTCTGTAAGTTTTGCGGCAAGGTGATGCAGAATAAGTCCGTGTATGAATATCATCTTCGTACGCACACTGGCGAAAAACCTTACAAATGTGAAGTCTGTAACCGGCACTTCGCCGGGCGCCAGCCGCTAGAGACGCATCAACGACTTCATACTGGGGAACGTCCGTTTTCGTGCGCGATTTGTCAAAAATCGTTCACGGCGCGGAGTGGACGTGACTACCATCAGCGGAAACATCACATCAATATGTTTAATGAGTTTGTCTCCACTCCTGCATTGCAGTCAAATGAGTTAATTGTGACCTCTGGCTTAAGTGACACTATTGTGAAAGCATCTTCTGCAAATGTTATTGAATCTAGTGCAACCGATTCATTGCCTTCAAGTGATCTTCAATGAACAAATGCATGTTATCAAAATCTGCTGAATAATTTGTGATATCTGACACTTTTTTATGCAGAGCAAATGAATCAAACCAAGTTGATATTCTCAGACACCAAAAGTCATGCAAAAATCAATTGCAATTATACCATACAATACCATACAATATTTTTTAAATAAAAGAAACATTGTCAAGGATGAACTAAACAGTTTGCACCAAGAACAAGTGCGAGTTGATTTGGAACATGCTTTAAAAGACTTTTCAACTATTTGCAGAAAAAAGAGCAAGTGAACTTATGGAAGAATTTCTGGAAAATTCAGATGTTTCATTAACATCGTTTGAAACTGACTACAACTATGATGAATCTGGAGAACCAGAGGGCATGTTCATCAAACGACGCCGTGGACGCCCACGTGGATCAGGACTGAAGCAATATTCACAAAGAAGTATCACAGTAGGATCATTACAGAAACGGAAACGTGGGCGTCCTCGTGGATCGGCACTGACCGCAGATAATCAAGAACTCTATGAATCGATAAAAGGTCAGCCGGTAGGGAGAGGATATGTTCGCTGTGAACTGTGTCAGAAAATAATCAAGGAAACATCGATATACACACATCGTCAAACTCATCTCGGAATTAAAAGGTTCGGGTGTGAATTCTGTGGTAAAAAGTTCATACAGAAAGGTGCGCTAATGACACATCGGAGGCTTCATACTGGTGAAAGGCCTTATACTTGTGCGCGTTGCCAGAAATCATTTGCTGCCCATAGTGGACTTCTGCAGCACAAGTGCTTGAGTAATCAGGAGACAGAATCTGAAATACAAGACACAAATACTGTTATGAAAACAGTGTCACTGAATGTGTAAATCTTTTAAGATAATAAGTTCATAGTGGAGTAGTTAAAGTAGATCCACTGAAAGAAACTGTATGGTATGTTCTGTAAATCTTTCGTATAAAAGCTTACGTATAAAAGCTTATGCACTGAAAAGTAATGACACATGTGCAGCACAATTTTTTACGCACTGAAACTGCAGTAAATATGAAATTAAAGACAGGTATGAAGCTTTATTTCTTAAGCACTGAATCTGTTGTAGAACTGACAGTATCGAGGCTAAACAGTGATATGCTGTGTATATAATAAATATACATAACAGACTTCTGCAACAATGGATAAATTTGTTTTAGATTAAAGTGCCAAAACATTTAGTTGTATACATATAATTTTGGATTGTACCATTAATGTACACAGTAGACTTTTGTAGTACAGATGCTTTTGCAGCGTTGTAAAAATCCTGTATAAAGTAAATTTAACCTAATGAATTTAACTGTGAAATATGCTGTATTAGATAAACACCTTTAAAATTGATATTTTATAATTGTTATGATTTTTGGTTTAGAATTCTAGTCAGCAATTTTCAGTCATGTCTGCATCCTGGGGTCTTAATCAGTGTGGTATGGAGTAAATTTGTTTCAAGGACAAAACTCGGGACAAAACTAGGCACAAGTGATATTTTAATACCTGCCCTGTTGATGGTGGAGTAGGATGCTCAACTACTAGGTAACTGACATTGATGATATTGTCATATTATGACACAAACAAATTTTAAGCTAAATGACAGCGAAAGATAATGCAATCAAAATGTTTGAACATACATGTAGAATATCAACCGAGAACCGTGTTACTGTAAGTTTGTCATGTGCTGTGTTAGTAAAGAAAGAGAAATTTTCAATCAGATCATCTACATTTTGCGAGAAAAGATTTCTGTATGTTTCTCCGTGAAATTTAATTTTTCTTCAGGGTCTTCAAGAGAGATGTAGATTTTGTTTGGAAACTTCATTCATCAGGAAAACATGTCCGTGCAATTAATACCCCCTTAAACCCCATTTTTATATAGTAAAACTGGGGTAAGCAGGGGTATACCTATTTTTAGCTCACCTGAGCCGAAGGCTCACAGGTGAGCTTATAGGATAGGCAGGCATCCGGCGTCCGTCGTCGTCCGTCGTCCGTCGTCGTCCGTCGTCGTCCGTCGTCGTCCGTCCACAATTTCAAAGAAGAATATTTCTGAAGCTAGTAGGCCGATCTTGATCAAATTTAATGTGAACCATAATTGGGTTGGGGGATTGATGGCATTAGGTTTTGGAGCAGATTGTATCAAAATTGTGGTTTCCATGGCAACAGATAGGTCCCATAGACTTACAATGGGAAAAACTAAAAAAATCTTCTTCTCTGAAACCACTAGGCCCACAGCTTTGATATTTGGTATGTAGCAATGGCTAATGGTCCTCTACGTAAATTGTGCCATTCATGCCCCTGGGGTCAAATTTGGCCACGCCCCGGGGGGTCGATAGTCTCCATAGACTTACTATGGGAAAAAAATTAAAAAATCTTCTTCTCTGAAACCACAGGGCCCACAGCTTTGATATTTGGTATGTTGCAATGGCTAATGGTCCTCTTCATAAATTGTGCCAGCCATGCCCCTTGGGTCAAATTTGGCCACGCCCCAGGGGTTGATAGTCTCCATAGACTTACTATGGGAAAAAAATAAAAAAATCTTCTTCTCTGAAACCACAGGGCCCACAGCTTTGATATTTTGTATGTGGCAATGGCTAATGGTCCTCTACATAAATTGTGCCAATCATGCCCCTGGGGTCAAATTTGGCCACGCCCCGGGGGTCGATAGTCTCCATAGACCTACAATAGGAAAAAACTAAAAAAATCTTCTTCTCTGAAACCACTAGGCCCACAGCTTTGATATTTGGTATGTAGCAATGGCTAATGGTCCTCTACATAAATTGTGCCATTCATGCCCCTGGGGTCAAATTTGGCCACGCCCCAGGGGTTGATAGTCTCCATAGACTTACTATGGGAAAAAAAATTAAAAAATCTTCTTCTCTGAAACCACAGGGCCCACAGCTTTGATATTTTGTATGTGGCAATGGCTAATGGTCCTCTACATAAATTGTGCCAATCATGCCCCTGGGGTCAAATTTGGCCACGCCCCGGGGGTCGATAGTCTCCATAGACCTACAATAGGAAAAAAACTAAAAAAATCTTCTTCCCTGAAACCACAGGGCCCACAGCTTTGATATTTGGTATGTGGCAATGGCTAATGGTCCTCTACATAAATTGTGCCAGCCATGCCCCTGGGGTCAAATTTGGCCACGCCCCGGGGGTGGATAGTTTCCATAGACTTACAATTGGAAATTTAAAACTAAAAAAATCTTCTTCTCTGAAACCACTAGGCCCACAGCTTTGATATTTGGTATGTAGCAATGGCTAATGGTCCTCTACATAAATTGTGCCATTCATGCCCCTGGGGTCAAATTTGGCCACGCCCCAGGGGTTGATAGTCTCCATAGACTTACTATGGGAAAAAAAATAAAAAATCTTCTTCTCTGAAACCACAGGGCCCACAGCTTTGATATTTTGTATGTGGCAATGGCTAATGGTCCTCTACATAAATTGTGCCAATCATGCCCCTGGGGTCAAATTTGGCCACGCCCCGGGGGGTTGATAGTCTCCATAGACCTACAATAGGAAAAAACTAAAAAAATCTTCTTCTCTGAAACCACAGGGCCCACAGCTTTGATATTTTGTATGTGGCAGTGGCTAATGGTCCTCTACATAAATTATGCCAATCATGTCCCCGGGGTCAAAATTGGCCACGCCCCGGGGGTGGATAGTCTCCATAGACCTACAATAGGAAAAACTAAAAAAATCTTCTTCTCTGAAACCACTAGGCCCACAGCTTTGTTATTTGGTATGTAGCAATGGCTAATGGTCCTCTACATAAATTGTGCCATTCATGCCCCAGGGGTCAAATTTGGCCAGGCCCCGGAGGTTGATAGTCTCAATAGACTTGCTATGGGAAAAAATTAAAAAATCTTCTTCTCTGAAACCACAGGGCACACAGCTTTGATATTTTGTATGTGGCAATGGCTAATGGTCCTCTACATAAATTGTGCCAGCCATGCCCCTGGGATCAAATTTGGCCACGCCCCGGGGGTAGATAGTCTCCATAGACTTACAATGGGAAAAACTAAAAAAATCTTCTTCTCTGAAACCAAAAGGCCCAGAGCTTCTATATTTTGTATGTAGCAATGTTTGGTAGTCCCCATTATAAATTGTGCCAGTCATGCCCCTGGGTCAAATTCGGCCATGCCCCGGGGGTCAATAGTGTCCATGCATAGACTTTCATTGGTCGATTCTCAATTAATTTAAATCTCATGAGCTTACAATGTGATAATCTCTCAGGTGAGCTACAGGACCAATGGTCCTCTAGTTCTTATTTTTGCTCCAAAACATAGATTGTGGGTACTCATTAGAACCGCCTCGCCGAGGCGGTTCTAACGTGTACCCACAATCTATATTTTGAGCAAAAATAAGAAAAATATAGAAAAAATCTACTGGAAATTTTCGTTTTTTTACAACTTTAAAAAGCTCTGTATATTGCATGGACATGTTTTCATAATGGTTATCTGAATTTAGTCTGTGAAATATCCTCCTGAATTAAGCACAAGAAACTCACAAAATTTTCAGGGCCCAGTTGTTCAAAGCATCGTTAGCTTTAGCCTTAACGATATCGTTAAGACATAAATTTGTTAAGCAAATATCAGCTAAAGTAACAAATACACTGTTATTTTTTGTTGAAAAAATGTGAGAATCCTTTGCAGTGCAAAGGATTCTCACATTTTTTCAACAAAAAATGACAGTGTATTTGTAATATCAATGTTTGAAATTTTACGTTAACTAACGACGTCGTTAGTTTTGAACAACTGGCCCCAGTTTGTCAACGTCGAAGCCGTCGAAGCCGGTTTCTCCTTGAAGCAACTAATGTTGAATATTTTTCTGTGCAAGCTTTGCACATTAAATATGAGAACATGCGCTGAGAAACCACAAGTATATTTGTTAATACTTGCTTTTACAACTGATTTTAATTATAATTTTGTGTTTAATTTGTTTTAATGACATTTAAAGTTATGTTGAAAATCAAGGTCTAGGAGTAATTCTTATATTGAGAAAATTATTTTACTCGTGTGTTAGCTCACTGTGAAAAATGTCACATTTTATAAACATGCCCGTGCAATATACAAAAAAAAAAAAAAAAAATTGTTGTAAAAAGTCTAAAATTTCATAAGAATATTTTTGATATTTTTGTTATTTTTGCTCAAAACATAGATTGTGGGTACACGTTAGAACAGTCTATGTTTTGGAGCAAAAATAAGAAAAATAGGTATACCCCTGCATACCCCAGTTTTTCTATATAAAATTGGGGTTTAAGGGGGTACACATTACACTGATATGTTTTCCTGATGCAGTATGTAAAACCAGCAACATGGGCACCCTTTTTCTCTGATAATTTCCCCAACATACATTTGAGATGCAATGCCAGAAAACTGACCTACAGAATATCCAACCTGGTCTGACATAAACCAGTGTACACAGAAGAAGGTTAGAAGTTTGGAATTTCGGACCTGAGAAGAAGAGGGATTGTACATGTACTATCTTTGTAGTGACAAAAGGGTGCTGATTTTGCTGTGCAGTTACTGCACAGCTGATCTGCAACTTTGTTTTCGCATAGGAAAACTCCAATTTTCTCATGTAAGCTCATTTATGTAGAAAGCATTTACATGTACATTGTATTTGTTATCAAATGCTGAAAAAAACTTGGAAAAACTTGTAGCGCCGTAGAGTACATTATATTTGTATTTAATGACTTCAGATATGTACCATTCTGTGCATTTGTCTTTCACAATGATTGTGTCTTTAAATTTTTAGTATTTGATTTAATAAAAACCTGTTGGGTCACTAATTAATATGGTATCCAGATGGTATGTAGACTGTTTTTTATATGCATGTACACCAAAGATCACTCCCCATATTGTTTTATGAAAATTTAGTAATATAAATGTTTTTCATCAATTGAGCCACCGCATGGGAAATCGACAATTTTCATAGGCGAAAACAGCTTGGCAGTAACTGGAAGCTGATCAGCACCTTTGTTTTCGCTACAGGGATAGTAAAATTCCTCTACTTTCTAAGTCCAAAATTTCCAGCCTCTAGCCATCTTCTATGACTGTACAGCCTGCTTTGTGTTGGACCTGGTCGTAACCCAAATTGTTGGCTTTTTCACACACAGGGTCAAATGTTTTTCGTCAACTTTTGTTTGCTTGTTCAAGATATGAGGTGCCAGAGTATTGTCCTTGTAGGCTTCTTGGTCTGGAACTATGTGGTTTGGATGGATGATTTTTCAGACATCCAGAGTTAGTACCATATTCATTTTAATTACACACAAGTCAAGCTCCAATAAACCTGGAGTTGTTACCATTTTAGTACCTCATCTGAGCCCAAGGCTCACAGTTGAGCTTATAAGATAGGCAGGCATCCGGCATCCGCCCATCCTTCCACAATTTCAAAGAAGAATATTTCTAAGGCTAGTGGGCCAATTTTGATCAAATTTAATCAGAACCATCATTGGATTGGGGGATTGATTGTATTAGATTTTGGGACAGATTGTATCAAAATTGTGGTTTCCATGGCGACAGATAGCTCCCAATGACTTGTAATGTGAAAAATTAAAAACATCTTCTCTGAAGCCATAAGGCCCAGAGCTTCTGTATTTTGTATGTAGCAGTGTTTGTAGTCCCCTTCATAAATCCTGCCAACCATGCCCCAGGGGTCCAAATTGACCATGCCCTGGCACCCCAATATCTGCAACAGTCTCATAATGGGAAAAATCTTCTTCTCTAAAACCACAAGAGCTAGAGCTTGTGTATTTAGCATGTAACAATGTTTAGTAGTACCTTACACAAATCCATCCAATCGTGCCCCTGGGGTCAAAAGTGGCCCCACCCTGTGGGTCATTAGCCCCTGCAGACTTACAATAGGAAAAGCATAAAAATCTTTTCTGAAACAATGTAGCCCTTAGCTTTTATATGTTGTGTAATGTATAGTGGTTCCTTTAATAAATCCTACCAACCATCATCTCTCCCTGAGGTCCAGATTGGACACACCCCAGGGGCTTGAATATCTGCCATAGGCTTAAGATTGGAGAAACATGAAAAAATCTTCTTCTCTGAAGCCACAAGACCCAAAGCTTGTAGACGTAGCATGCAGCAATGCCATGTGGTGCTCTACATAAATCCTGCCAGTCTTGCCTCTGGGGTCAAAAACGGCCCCAGGGTGGGGCCATTAGCTTCCATATACTTTGGAAAAACACACAAGTCTTTTTTCCTACAAACCATGAATCTAAAAGCTTTTATATTTTGTGTGTATCAATGGATATTAATTTCCTTTATAAAACCTGCTAACAATGTCACTGGGGTCCATACTTGCCATGCCCCAGCGACGTCATTATCTGCTATATGCTTATAATAGGAAACCTGAAAAAGCTTTTCTGAAACCGCAAGACAAAAAGCTTGAATATTTACTATGCAGCATCCTGCCAATGATGCCCCTGGGGGTTCAGAATGGCGCCACCCCAGGGAACATTATCTCCCATATCCATAAAATGGGAAAATCATACAAAAATCTTCTTCTCAGAAACCATGAGTCCCAGAGCTTTTATATTTTGTGTGTAGCAATGTTTAGTAATCTTCTGTATAAATCCCGCCACCACCTGTGCTCCTGGGGTCCATACCAGCCACAGCCCCAGGGCAGGCATCATGATTTGCTCCCCTACCAGTCTAGCTGTCCAGATCAGGTGAGTGTTTATGGGACCATTGGTCCTCTGGTGTTATGAATCTTTTCTAAAACGTACATATACTTTTTGGTCGGAAATTCCTCTAATACGAAAGTTCACTTTAGCTATGTAGATCACTACATTGTACTTAGTTTCAGCATAAGTTAAATGTGATTAACAAAATGAGAAAGATACTTGTTCTTCCATTTCATTCTGTTAATTACCTATCTGTTTTAGTAGTTTTTACAAGGCATCATAAATTTAAATTTGGGGTTAAACACTCCTCAAATATGCACTTATTATAAAGATACGTAATTTGTTACCTTATTATTTTGTAGTAAGTTTGAAAGCATAAACACACCATGTGCAAATTTGATGAATATGGTATGTTTACTAACAACAAGGTTGTGAACATGGTTACTGACTTTTTTTATGTACCCGGTATATCTGATTCATTGTATTGTTTTTGGGCAACCGTTTCATTTGGACACTGCTGTTTGTCATCAAATCATGCTAATTTGGCAACTGTTCTAGATTTTGATAGATTTTGTGCAATTTTCAGTATTCAATATATCTGGTCTTTAGACTTAGTTCAATTTTAGCTCCATTAAATAAATGTAGGTTTCATGCTTTTGTTTTCTTTATTCCCAGTGAAGCCTGTGACACGTGACATTACGAAAACTTGCCATGTCAATTTATGGAGATTTTGTTTCAACTGCAAAAATTGAAAATTCCATAAAAAAATGATATTTGAGCCTGTGCGTGAGAAAACCAACAATTTGCATGGGCTAAAACAAAGACGCAGATCAGCTTCGCGGTAACCGCGAAGCTGATCAGCGTCTTTGTTTTCGCTACACGGATAGTACATTTCCTCCTCTACTTATTCCCAAATTTTCAAGATTCTGGGTTTCTTCTGTGACTGTACAGGCTGGTTTGTGTCGGACCTGGTCGGAAACCCAAATTGTTGGTTTTCTCATGCACAGGCTCATTTTGAATATACTTTCTCAAAACACAGATTGGAGGCTACACATTCTAACGAGTACTGACTATCTATGTTTTGGAACAAAACAATGAAAATTGTGTATCTCTGTATACCCCAGGTTTACTATGATAAAAGAGGGGTTTGAAGGGTACACGTTACATGGACATATTATCCTGATGAGGAGAAAACAGTTATATATGCATTGGCCAATTTACAGGGTGGGAATTTGCCCATACCCCCCCCCCCCCTCCCTTATCTAGGCTGTGAGAATAAAGATGGGAAAAGCTTACAATCAACTAACTGACCACCTGATTTCAGCTTCACAGCTTAAAAGGTCTTACGAAGCCTGCACAGAAAAAATGGTAAATCAACCAATCCATACACACACACTTTAGTTGTTTACTAAGGTGGTTCTTTTTTGAAGCATTTCATATTTCATCATCATCAGTCATGACATCCAGACATGACTACGGCTGTTTGGATGTAAAGCAACAAATCAAACAAAGAAAACAATTACTCTTCAATAGGACGACAGTGCACCTAGTAACCTCAAATATGCTAGCATCGGCTCGTCTTTGTTTATTTTTCAAGTTCATTCATGGCCTAGTTGCCGTACTCCTCCCGGACTATGTGCAGTACTCAAATAGAATTTCCCGGTTCTGCCACTCCATGGCCTTTAGGCAGGTCTACACCTCTAAAGACTACTATAAATATTCATGTTTGCCACTAGCTATAGTACAGTTGAACTCTCTGCCAGAGTCTGTTGCAAGCTTGCAGAACTTTCGAGGCCTTCAAGGCCGCAGTCTGCAAGCTGCAGCATTCTCCTCCATAGATACCAACATGCTTGTTTTTATCTGATTTTAAGTATTCTTATCTATTTATCTATTTTAACCTATCATCTGTTTTTTATCCTTCACTTTTATGCTTTTGAACCTCTATACTATTAACTCCTTTTCCTGTCTGATACTAACAGACGATGCGCTACCCTGCCTAGAATGTCCGCGAAGGCGTCTGGCAGAGATACAGAGATAGATACAGAGATAGATATCAGCGATAAGTTCACCTCACGGGCTGCCGGCTTGCATGTTTAATATGGAGGAAAACATTCAAAACATAGGTATAACCAATTTACTTAGATGATATTTTGTTTACCTTTAGAAATAAAATTTGGCTTATTCTCAGTATTTTACATATACTCATTCACAAAAGAAACACAAAAATAATTGATTTATTCTTTCTTTATTGATTCCTAAATTTACAATGATGATATGAATATCGACGGTCCCATTATTTATCGTTCATACCTCATTGTAACAGTTACATTATAAGCGCCGTTTGGGAAATGGCTGATCTTGCAAACGACTGATTGTTCCCGTGTCATTTTTTAGTTTTTGTTGTGTATGTGAATAAGAACGCTATAAGTTACTTCATAGATGTTAAATAAAACGATGTTCAAGAGCAGAGTAGCTATTATTTTGTATACGTAGTTGTTACGTTTGCTTGTTTTCAATGGCAGGTGCTTACAAACTGTAGTGTGCATGCATATTTGGCATGGTCTGAAGTACCAGAGTTATGAAGCTATATATTTTGCTTGTTTGGTCGTGTTTCTGATATTGACGGAAAATTCTTGTAGTTTATCCAAACTTACCAAATGTTTGGCGGATTCGTTACAGAGAAGGAAATGAACTAAAACATCACTTAGCAACAGTCTCAAGTTTCTAGGCTCACTTATAATGTTATCATTGCCTTAAAATGAACATTCTCGTACAAGCGCTCTATGCATTGTAAACGATACATGACAGACCGGATGACGAGGACAAGATTTTGAACCTTACCGCCATACCGGTATCGAATTGTACATTTATCGGGACACTTACTCCCCATAACACTGGTAAATATCGAGGAAGTGGTTCACTATCTCAGTATGATGTCTGGGATATTACTATAATGTTATTAATCAAGTAATTTCGTATTGGCCCAGTTACAGGTCCAAGGTCTGCTGTATTGGCCCGAGGCGAAGCCGAGGGCCAATACAGCTGACCGAGGACCTGTAACTGGGCCAATACGAAATTACTTGATTAATGAAAATTTTATTAATTAACTTTTCTATTTGAATTGTGCTCCTTGTGACCATTTTTTTTTTCAGTTCGATCAGCTCTAAAACACCAACTTTTTCTGAATGCACTCATTTTTTCCAAGTTCGATCAGCTATTAAGGCACAATTTTACAGTTCTGTCAACTTAAGTTCTATCAGCTTTGAAAGCACCCACTTTTTAAGTTTGACCAGCTCTTTAAGCCCCCCTTCTTTTTAACCTTGGGTGTCACGTACATACCCATTTTATATGTGAGTATCAGCCCCCCCCCCCCCCTCCCCCCCCATCCCCGGGAAAGCAGCCCATAGCTTGATGACACGAGATTCGTGATCTAGCGAGTCGACTCTTGAAGAAGGCCAATGAATTATAATAACATTGTATTTTCCTGGATAAATAATTAAAGTTTCAAAAGATGAAACAAGCGCTTTTGAGACTTGGAAAGCCGTAGTGAAATGCCAACTAACCTTATGTTTTCATACAAGAATGGCTAGATCTAGATACAAAACCAAATTCGTCGTCTGAATTCTGTATATCCTTTTTATTAGCGATAACTGTTGACAATTATTTTTAATTCTATAAATGCAACTGCAGTTGCAGCACATATTACAAATACAACTGCAGTTTATAAGCGGCGATGCGGAGGAAAACATGGCCATTTTCTTTTGAAAAAGAACGTCGAATGACGTCATTTTCATATTGGCCGACTTTTCTCGTATTGGCCCAGTTTTTCTCGTATTGGCCGACTTATTCTGTATTGGCCGAGTTTTTTATTCGTATGATGCGGGCTGATTTATTCATACAAATACCAATATTAATGTAGTTAATTAATAAACAGCAGTACAAACAAACAAACTATTTTACATGATTTTTACCAGCAGTGCGCTTGTCATATGAATTCAGCATGTTATGGTTCATTTTCAGACAACAGTGGCGGCAATGACCAGAGATTTGGTCTTGGAATTCTTAGAAAAGTTGAGATGTGTCCGTTCTGTCCAAAGACATTTCCATCAAAGGCCCGCCTTAGAAGACATCAGCTAATACATACTGGAGAGAGACCATATCAGTGTTTACTCTGTAATAAATCTTTCAATCAGAACAGCTCATTGAAAAGACACCAGGTGGTGCATTTGAATTCTTAATAATACAGTCTTTGATTTCGTGATATTTTGTTGTTCCGTGTTTGGACACAAACCAATAGTGAAACTATGAAACTTCTGGGAGAGACCGTATTGTAAATGTTTACTTTGTCATAAAACATTCACTCAAAACAGATCATTGTTTCGACACCAAGTGGTGCATTTAAATTCTTAAAAGTTTCTTGGGAGTAATTGATATTGTGTTGTCACTTACTAAAAAGGCAATGTCTAAAAGAACAAAAATATACTTATTATTTTTTTTTTTGGTTTTAAAACGATTTTGATTTAGACCTATAGACAATTGCTAAATGGGTGTTAAATTCTTCAAGCAAAAAGAAATTGGTCTATTTCAACTGATAAAGCTACATCATACGTACTGGAACAAAACCGAAGTAGACACGATTTGGTCTATTGGTATAGTGTCGGAAGCGAGAATGAGAGATCGAGGATTCAGAACTTCCATGCCAATAGTTTACTAAGCAGCTCATAGTGTGGTAATGTAGGATACAACGGGTGGTCCCATGATCCCAACGTGACTTAAACATACTTGATTGGGGTGCTTATTAACTTTGAAACAAATTAAGCCACGAAACTCACCTCGTACATTTAATTAAATTTTTTACACATGAGCCGTTTGAATGCTGTGAATACAGCGATGACTGGTGTTCATAGTCAAGTAATGATAATGAACATGTACAAATAAAGATGCTTGTGTTTAAAATATCCAGTTTGTGTTAAAATAATGTAAGCCTGATGAGCCATGTCAACGTTCTGCAAGATTTCAACTGTTAAATTGCTTCACTTTCGTGTATTTAATGTAGTTTTTATTTTCTGTTTGTTTGTATTTTAATTACATCTTGGGTTGATTTTCAATAAAACGTGATTCAAAACGATCCTTCAAAAGTGTTCTACATTTAAACCCGGTGTATAAAAATTTATGATAAGAGATGTAGACTCAGTGGGTTTAACGAAGTGGTGGTGTGCAGTCTCAATATTTTAAAAGCAGAAGCATCCGCCCTCACATAACCAAAGTTATTTTGCAGAGACATGAGGTCTTAAATAAGGATAGATTGTACTGAAATTG
Organism: Rugalucina vietnamica; assembly: GCA_964017185.1. NCBI lineage: Eukaryota > Metazoa > Mollusca > Bivalvia > Lucinida > Lucinidae > Rugalucina > Rugalucina vietnamica. Next base: position 22,128,262 of record OZ024882.1, read on the forward strand.
ATACAGTTAAATTTAAAATCCTAGGACAGGATGTAAAGGTTAACACGGCACAGTACGGTTGTTTTTTAATTACGCATGAAGTCTTCAAGAGCAAGATGACCAGCTCTTTCACGAGAAAGACAGCATACTGCTAGCATCAACCAAAATGATGGTAACAACAGAGTGACAGTCGGAATAAACAAAGCATGAAGATCACAGCAAAAGTGTCTTAGAACAGTTTGTGAAGAAACACTGGTGGGAGCGGTGGCTGGGAGTGGGGGCTTCAGTTAATTTTACTGGGCCCCAATCCTCGTCCGGAGCATGCCTAATCCCCCACCCCACCCCAACAGTTAATGCGTGCTCCTAAGCTCCCCTTAAAGGCCTAGGTGGACTATAAAAGGAAAAAAATAGGTAGCTAATCTCAGTATTTGTCTAGACACCAGAGGTAATATCTCCAGCAGCTCCTAAAAATCCACAAATTGATTTGATTGGCTGTGACTGCTACCTGTAAAGTAAAATAACTGATATATATACTTGTAAAACAGATAACCATCAATACATATGTCCATACCTGTAATTAATTTTATGGCAATTTATTCAAACAGGTAAAATCTTTGGGATTATCAATAGGACAATAAATATGACAGTAGCCATACAGTAGCATATCTCTATCTGTATTACTTGTCTCAATGAAGGTAATTATCTCTCGCCACCCGGCGGCTGACTTAGGTGGACTATAAAAGGAAAAAATAGGTAGCTAATCTCAGTTTTTGTCTAGACACCAAAGGGGTAACATCTCCAGCAGCTCCTAAAAATCCAATAAGTGATTTGATTGGCTGTGACTTCTACCTGTAAAATAACTGATATATGCGAACTTGTAAAACAGATAACCATCAATACATATGTCCATACCTGTAATTAATTTTATTGCACTTTATTCAAACAGGTATAATCTTTGGGATTATCAATAAGACAATAAATATGACAGTAGCCGCACAGTAGCCACACAGTAGCCGCACAATAGCCTATCTCTACCTGCATTATCCGTCTGAATAAAGGTAATATTCTCTCGCCAACCGGTGACTGCCTTAGGCCTTTAAACGACCCCTGATGATCTCCAGCTTATTAAAAATGAACAGCTCTTCTCACAGCTCCTCGAACCCTCTGGTAGGCCCCCTGGATATTGTTTGGTTATTACTTTTAATGTTGTTTATTAAAAGCGTTTCTGCAGTTTGTGGCTAATCTATTTATTTAATCAAACCAAACGTATGTGATCTGAAGACTTGATTACTGATTTAAAATGATGCTGATAACAGTTCTTTCTGGAAGAATGGATGGGTTATAAAAATATCTAGCATGAATTAAATTGATTTAAATGATTTTGATATGTTTGGGTATTGCCCTAAAAACTGGGTTTGACTGGGTCAAACTGGGTTTGACCGGAACTGAACAGATGTTTATAAAATCAAACGTTTTTTTTTTTTTTTTTTTTTTTTTTTTTTTTCAATTACATGATGATATATGTTATCTGCATACCTAAAGCACAACAGATGGGCTAGCTTTACAAGTGAAGACTATGGTGATTTATACCATTTAGTTTCTGTCTTAATACAAATATTCTGCGTGCGTGTATATGACAAACATGTAATTGCGCTATGGTTTTCAGCTCATCTGAAACTTGTTTTTTAATATATACATGCCATTAAGTTGTTAGTTGATTGGCTATGCATGCTAAACTAGGTGTATGGTTGTTGCAGGTGAAGGAACGGTTGCTGATGCACCTGTAGAGCACAGCGAGGACTACGATGCAAGTGTTGATAACAACAAATTCTTCGCATTAACGTCTGGTACAAAGGAGGATGGAACTCTTGAAAAGCAGTGGTTTTGCACGTGCTGTGACTATAAGACTATACGAAAATACAATATAACAAGGCATATGAGGAAACACTCAGGTTTGAAAGTGGTTAAATGTTTATATTGTACGGAGAGCTTCGCAAATAAACCAGATTTAATTAACCATGAACAGATTGTCCACAATAAACACTTTATATGAATCTCTTGTTTAATTCAAGAAAGGTGTGTATTGATATAGTGATCTGATTATATACACTGTTGACGAACATGTATGGCACGAAATTTCAAGTTGACATACAAGACAAGGCATAGTTGACTTTGTTTCATGACTTGTATTACGCAACGCAAACGTTACATTGCAAATCGATTGTCGACTGATATTACGGATATCACTTTTACACTTACAGTTGCTACTTATCTACATGGAATATTTTTGTGAAACCAAGTTTATTTCTTCATTATGTGTTGTGTATAGGTAGTTGTGAATGGTGACTCATTGACTTGTTGATTTTACTGTCACATTAAAATATACATGTTCTTGTTTATCATTGATATGTTATTGTAAGAAATAAAACACTCAGCATAACCTTGCCTACTGTTATGTGTCTATTATTTCCAGATATATTTATGACTTTAACCCTGCGCCATGCATGTTTTAAAGTATGCTTTTGTGTCTTTGCGTGATCTGTGTTTGCATGATCTGTGTTTGTTTCTGTGTTTGTCAGGTATTTCCATAGAGTCGTCTCCGGATTTAACAGATAACTTTGAACCCTTCAAGTTGACGCCACCGCCCGAGTCTGTTACACCAAAAATTTCAGATTCAACTGACGTATCTGATAAACAAGTTCCTTTCACGGAAATGCGGCCTGTCTTAGATACAGTGCGACCTGACATGAATACATTGCGACCTGTCATAGATATAGTGCAGCCTGACATAGATACAGCGCAGCCTGTCATGCGGCCTGACATTGAGACAGTTGATGTACAGAAATCCTTAAAACGGATTCCTAGGCCAATGAATGCATTTATGTGTTGGGCACAGTATGAAAGGAAACGGGTCACGGCGCTTAAGCCGGGTTTGCTTAACCCTGAGATTAGCAAAATACTAGGAACACGGTGGAAGATGTTGGATCCGAAAGAAAAACAACAATATGTAAAACAGGCGGCGCGACTGAAAGACCTTCATGACCAGAAATACCCGGGTTACAAATATCAACCTCGAAGGAAACAGCGAACCACAAAGGTACTGATTTTTTGGTGGTTATTTCAGGCGTCTACTGAGTGTTAATCTTATCATACACTTGTATGTCTGAATTTTGTCTGAAACAATTTTAATGTAAAATGCATGTCATTGAAGTTCACTGGCTTGTTAATTTATTATAAAGAGACATTTTCATTCTGTTATCCAACTTAAGTTGAACTTAAAAGAGCTTAGTATCTATATGGTATCAATATGGCTTCAATTGCAAGAACAGCGTGCTTGTAAATACCTGTTTGATGTTGTTTTATTTAAACCCCTTAAGATTACTCAATGAGTTATAACTGCAGTCATCTGTTCATGTAACTTACCTGACCAATGAAAAAGGGAGTGTAAATTACAGCATTCAAAATTGATCGATATGGAACGTTCCCAAACGTTACGTAGTGGTACCAACTTTTCAAATTGTTGTGCAATTTGCATTCAAAAACGGCTTTGATATTATCAGAACTGATTATTCTGTGCGGACTACTTTTGTTTCGACGTGATTTCCGAATATAACGTAAAGCGAATTCCGTTTCAGATATCTACATCAACAACCGGAAGCTGGTACCGTATGTCCGAAGGGCAAATCGGACCTACGTTGGGTGGACAGTTTAGACCTACCTTGGATGGGCAAATCAGACCGGCCATGGGAATGAGGTTTCAGGTAAGATAGGCGGACGGTATTGTGACATTGTAAATTCATGAAAGCTGAATTGATAAGACAATTAAGGCATTTTTCTGCTTGTATAGATAGATTGACTTATCGTGATCACCAAAATCATTAATCATGGTTAGAATCAAGGACCCTCGTACATCATCCATAGTGCAGATTATATTATTTCTTTCTGCCCTTTGAGACCAGTTAGAATATTTAGAGTATTAAAACATGTACGTTTAGAGCCATGTTCTAAACACTTGTTATGGCCCCCGCCCATTGGGGCCTAGGAGAAATATATGGGCTGCTTGTGTCTCCAGGCAAAGCTTCTTTACTACTGACCGACCATCTGATTACTGGTTAGCCGCTCAAGTCTGAGCCTGTCCAGGAAAAGTGGTTTAGTCAAACCATCCATACATATAAATTGGCTTAGTTGGGTGGTTATATTTATGAAGCATTTTTTGAGTGTCGTGACATCTTGATGTTGGGTAAAAGTCCCATAAAATGTACGATACGTCCCGACATGACTATTGCTGTTGACTGGGACGAAAAGCATCAGTTCAAACAAACAAACAAACAAACACTTGTTAAATTATTTGACCCCGTTTAATTGAGACTTCCCTTTTGTAATTTTTTGAAATTGCAGTATATTTATTTTGGTTTCTTACCCGGTTTATGAAGTGTCTTTAATGAGGGTTCAGTACTCGAATTCGGGCGATTCGGCCCATATTACCTCTTTTTGAACGCTTTTGCTGCTTCCAAAAGATGAAACTCCTATATTTCATCTATATGATCATGGTATCAAACGGCTCTATCTGGTTTGGTCTATATAAAGGGCGATTATATGCACTTATATTGTTTTTTGTATTCTTTACCCTTCTATTGATGTGCATCTACTGTACTAAGAGTTCCTATCTTTATCTACTCAGAGTCAATTGGTGTTATGCATCCCAAAACGTGTCTCTAAAATGGGATTCATAATGGTTTGAAAGTCTTAGCCTATACATTGAACTGTGTGTATGTGCGCGCTGAGTTCAAATTAAATGTGCAGTTAAATGGAAAATACAACAAAACCAAAGCATTGTATTTACGCGCTAAATAAAGTATTCACAAAGTCATGCCATTCGTCTGTGCTTAAAAATGTTTGATCTCTTTTCAGACAACGGCTATAAGAGTTCCAAATTGGATGCACACTTCTCCAGTAGCACCACCGAATATAGTGATGTATCATCAAACGCACCAGGATCAAACCTGCATTGATCTAACTAGCGAGTCTAACCCATGCAAACGAGAACCAACAGAACAAAGTTCTCCATAGATTCTCAAGTATATGTGCCACCATCACCGATACGTTGTGAATACTGTTCAATGACGTTTAAGCTGAAGTCAGACTTATCGAGACACACTCAGTGTTAATTTTTATTGTGAAACCCGGCTTGAATGGCAAAACTGCCTTAAATGTAATGGCGGATTCATATGATTATACAGCTTCGTCCAGTCATTAATATACCACTGCAATATGCAGAAATGCATTGACAACTCTTCTTGATTTTGAACAGTCTTCACTGGCAAGAAATAAATATACTGGAGAAATATTTTGTTAAGTATGAGAGTAAATATTTATTCTGTATAGCAAACCTCCAGATCTTGTATTAAATATTACATTCCTAAATTGATTACATAATATACGCAGCCTAATTTTAAACAAAAAATCACTGATAGTCTAGTTTTAAAGATTCAACAAGGAAACATGGTTAATGGTTTGTGATTTCATTTGTAATTCATGAAATAGAAATAGAACTGAGATCCTTTTAAGAGCAGCGAATATTATAACCACTTTAGTGTGATGACTGAAGAGTTTGTGTATTTATGAGCACTATTTACAAAGTTACACCCTGATTTTCGTTCAGTGTGCATTTTAGAATTTCATGGTAAAAATGTACAAGTAGGCAAAGATCAGGAAAAGGCGCAATCAGAAAAAGATTCCCACTCAAAAAACCGAGATGGGAAAAAAAAACAAACTAACAATCAAGTACTTATACCATGAAACACATCGTAAGTTTTGAAAACACCAAAATTTGGGATGCAGCAAAAAGCCTGTATCTTTTTTTCTGGGCTTCCAAACCTGAATTTGTTTCATATTCTCACTCAAGACAGTGAAAGCAATCATTTAAAGCAAAAAACTAAAAACTGATTTTTTTGGACAAAAACACTATTTTTGACCAAAAATAACGATTTTTGAGATTTTGTTTAACTTCTCAGATAAAGCTAAGTAACGCATCTCTCCAATAAAATGGGTTGTTTTACCTTCAAAGACAACATGCAACACCCCTTAATGTTTAACTGGAGGTACTGCTTTTCATCCCATCCAAATTCCGACTTTTTAAAAAGCTGCATATCAAAAACATACTCATACAACTTCTTTGAAATGAGATCGCCTTTAACAGAAAGAAAACAAGCGGCAGGTTTTGGTGTCAAAACATCTCATAAAGATAAAAAAATGAAATGAATTTTGATTCTACTCATTTTCTCCAAAATTTATGATTTTTTTTTTTCAAAATTTGCAATTTTGTCAAAAAATGCATTTTTACCAAAATTTTGAGATTTTTAAAATTGTTTTTAGGCTTAATCATTAGCTTTGGGGCTCTTGTGTGTAAATTGGGAAGCAAACATTTGTTCTTTAGTCTGTGTCATTTTTGGTGGAAATTTTTCGATTTTCCAATTTTCTATATTTACAGAAAATAGGAATTTTCAATTTTTCCTAAAATCGTTTCCGCAACTTGTTTTGGTCTTATCACACACATTATCAAACTCTTTCAGACTGTGCAAATTGAAAAAGCTAGGTTGAAAATTTGTTAGTCAAAATGTCAGTTTAAAATATGAAAAAAAAAAAAATGGTGCTAAACTTCCTTTGAAGGGTATATATAAATAGTGCTCATAAAGACACAAAATTTTCACCCTTGATACCACAATGGTTTTTCGTTCACAAGTTATAAAGAAAATTACAAACCATTCACTATGGTTCCTTGTGGAATCTTAGAAACTCGAATATCAGCGATTTTTTTTTTAAAATTGTGCTCCATATATCATGTAACCAATTTAGGCATACAGCAACACAAAATCTGAAATTGTTTATTCAGAGTAAATATCCCCCCCCCCCCCCAAACTTAACAAAATGTATACACAAATTCCTCCAGCTGTCTATTTCATGTCAGTGATGATTATTCAAGAACAAGATTTATTTCTGAATATTGCAGGGTTATATTGATAACTGAATGCAGCTATAAACGAAACTACAAATTTGAACTTACTGTGTAATGTGGAGTTGAAATTAATGGTATATGAAATGAAAGAAACAGACGTAAAAAGATTTTGGCGTAGCAGACATGGCGTGAATGTCATTTTGCTACTCAAAAGTGGTATTGAATAGGAACATGGAATATGAACAACATGGAAAAAGAAATACAACCCAAATTCTATTATTTCGTCGTAAAATCATTTTAAATGTCATTTCGTTTCGTGGATATGATGAGTCGATAATGACATCAGTTCTTGGTCTGTTTATTTTATTATCAACATCAACAATGTAAATATTCAAATGCAGAACACGTGTTATTGTAACCCGAGTTGTCTTCTACAAAACTGTTTTCATTCCAGTCTACGCCGTTATCCGAATAACTTTGTATAGACGATCATGCTACTGTCACCCTTGTTTCATGTTTTTGTCCTTTGATTATTTAAAGTTGGCTGTATAGTTTGTATTTGTAATTGAACACTTTGTTTATCTCATATTTGTATGAAATATGGCTGTATAGTATGCATTTGTTAGCACACTTATGTGTTGAATCTCATATTTTGTACTGATATATTTTTGAACATGTGTCTTTGATATTATTTTCTCGTAGTATTTGTATGCATGTGTGTCACCTATTTAGGGGTAGAAAACAACATATTTTATTGCATATTTGTTAGATTGTTTAATTATAGTTTATTTCCTAAATTAAAGTTTTGATACCATTTGGAATAAACATGTTTACAGTTTGCTTCGGTTCTATAGTTTGTTTTGTTAACCGTTTATTATTTTAGTCATACCCGTCCCGACATTAAACAGTTTAATCACAAAACAAACGAACAAACAAACACATTGAAAGTGTCAGTCCACTTTGTCATTCTGTGCCGAGGAAACAAGTTGTGAAACTGTTTCTGAAATTCCAATCGGCATTAAAGGAAAAGGTAAAAATTGGCAAAGATCAGGAAAAGGCGCAAGCAGAAAAAGATTCCCACTCCAAAAACCGAGGTGGGAAAATCAGGTACTTATACCATGAAAACATATCGTAAGCCGAATGAGCAGCTATTGTCCCATTAGGTGGCCACTCAGTTACCTAACTTTAACTAAACTATGGAAACATACATAAGGCGCAAACAGCACAAAAATTATAACACCAAGACATAAAACAAAACGAACCACCAAAGAAGTAACGCCTTGGAACGATCAGTACTATAAATTACTGGCGGGCTTAAATCGATTTTACATGGCCATAACCTCACCCTCAGCTTCTGCAGTGGTTCATAACATTTAGTTAGTTCTTCCACAAGAAACATTTTATTTTTGAAACAGGGGATGAAATGCTTATTAGCGAAACATATATCTGTATATATGCTCTCCGGCAAAAGTTAAGTCAGCGAAAATACATGTAAAATCCCATTGGGACAGTTTTAATCGCTGTAGCTTCAAAACTCCTCGATAGTTTGGGATTAAAATTACCAGTAATAAAACTGTGAATAAAACATAACATTTCCATCAAAAACGATTGAAATATCGCACGTGGTTTTACCATCAAGCATACACCAAGTTTCGTTCTTATTTTAAATGAAAGGGAGATTATCTGAAAATAATGAATATTTGACTTGTTATTTTTCGAGACTGGCTGAATTTTGAACAGATTTTTTTCGGATTTTTGTCACTGGCAACAACCTCTATCAGAAAACGCTATTAATCAAAGCGCCGATGTAATCATTTATCTGATAATTACAAAAAATGATGTTTTACGAAAAGGGCCAATAACTCTGTCGAAATTGGCAACTGGTTGAGTTTATTTCCAGAATTAGAAAGACTGATTTTGCAAATCCAATGAATGGAAACATCTAAAGCAAGCGGTTGGGCATTATAGTAATCTGGCTGGTCAAAGTTACTGACTAAACTTTTTCCTCTGAGTATAGTAGTCATTGCCTACTTTTACCTTTTGATGATCATGTTTGATGTGATATGACAAGCGATATCGGTTGACTTTGCTTCATTGCTCCTAATACACTTGTAAAACGCCACAGACTCAGTAGAACGGTAATCAGCGTCCTGGCAAAAGTGATTTGTCTTCACTGTATATCTTGTGTTTAATCTGCTGCCTTTCTGTTGTGCGCGTTGCCCTTGGTTTTAGTTTAGACAAGCTGGACGTTTCCCTCGTTTGAAAAGAGTTAGTCATGCTGTTCATCGAGTGTGTTGTCGGAAAAATGTTTTGTTATGTTCTTTCCCTCCTGTTGGCGATTTTGGGAGTCTAAATTTAATTGCATCGATTCATGGACCTTCTTTTGTTTTTCGCCATCAAGGGCAAATATTGCATGTCGACAGTTGTTAGTTACTTGGCACTTGACTTTCGTTACACTCTATTCCTATAATAATTTTGTGAAACGTGTTCATTTCTTCTTGGTGAACTGTGCATGGCTGGATGCAACAATATTACTTATTGAACATGCAGGTTATATAGATCTCAGACGATTGGAGTAAATTACGTCACAAGTTTACCGTTATACATATTAATGAAATGAATGTATTCGACCGATAGTGACAGGCGTGTCATTAATATTTATAACGGTAAATCTGTGACGAAAGTCTACTGCGATAGTCGGGGACTATGCTGTCACATAAAATGCACATGTTCATGTTTATCATTAATAGTTGACATTCGAAATAAAATACCCAGTATAATTTCGCATACTGGTATGTGCTCATTATTTGCGCTACTTTATCGTTGAACCTCTAGTTAATCAGAAAATATACTCATGTATTTTTAGCTCACCTGAGCCGAAGGCTCACAGGTGAGCTTATAGTATACCCATGCTCCGGCGTCCGTCCGTCGTCGTCCGTCGTCCGTCCGTCGTCCACAATTTCAAAGATCTTCTCCTCTGAAACCGCTTGGCCAATCAAAGCCAAACTTCATGTGGGGCATCCTTAGGAAGGGGGAACGAAAGTTTATTTTAATTTATTATTTGAATTTAGTCTCTATTTTTATAACTAGCTGATGAAAGATTAAATTGGCTATTTGATTAATAGCGTTGTCGAATAGACTGTTGTCAGCGACAAAAGTCCGAAAAAAATCTAACCAACATTCAGTGGCAGTTTCGAGAAATAAGTGGTCAAAAATTCAGAATTTCGAGATTACCTCCCTTGCATTTAAAGTAAGAACGGAAATCGGTGCATGTACTTGAAAACCATGAACGTTATTTAAATCGTTTTTCTGGGAAAAGCTTGGTGTTATTCACAGCTTCAATACTCTTGATTTCAATCCAAAAGTATCGAGAGCATTTTAAAGCCATAGTGATTTAAACAGCCCAAATGGGATTTTACAAATAGTTTCACTGACTAAAATTTTGCCAGGACAGATCCTCTTTTCACAATAATTTTCTTTGAATTAGTTTTATGGGTAAACCACAGTTACGCTTTTGAATATGCAATGTTTGTATTTTGGTGTTTAGTTCAGACTGAGATATCAAAACTATTTGTTATTAAGAACTGATAGTTTCTATCTTTCAAAATTATGTTGGCAGTGCTGAGCGCTTTATTCATTTCGTTGACAAAGTCCCTACAAATGATGACATTGCGGATACGATTTTGATTTTAATCCTGTGTCATACATGTTTTTTGCATGTGTGTCTGTGCATGATCTGTGTTTGTTTGCATGCACCAACTGTATTTCCGTATTTCAGGTATTTCCGTAGAGTCGTCGCCGGACTTAACAGATGACTTTGAACCTTTCAAGTTGACGCCACCACCCACGTCTATAACACCAAACAGACCAGATGAAACAATCCGGCCAGATGAACCTGCCACTTACACTGAAATGCGGCCTGACATGGATACAGTGCGGCCTGTTGATACAGAGCGCCCTGTTATGGGTTCAACAGAAGCACAGAAATCCCCAAAACGTATTCCTAGGCCAATGAATGCCTTTATGTGTTGGGCTCAGGGTGAAAGGAAACGGGTCACGACGCTTAAGCCAGATATGCATCATTCTGAGATTAGCAAAATACTTGGGACACGGTGGAAAATGTTGGATCCGAAAGAAAAGCAGCAATATGTAAAACAGGCGGCACGACTGAGAGACCTCCATCACAAAACTTACCCAGGGTACAAATACCAACCTAGAAGAAAAGAACGAACACCAAAGGTACACATTTTCTTGTGTTGATTTCGTTTTAGCGCTGAATGTGTAACAAATATTAGCCTTCTTAGGATTTATTGTTCACACACTTTGGTACATTAACATTTGGTACATTAAGTCGACAAATATTTTCAACTTTTTTTTCTTCTAATTTGTTTTAAAATAGGATTATGCGCATGAATTGATATAATTTTCTCGTTGCTAGCGGACGTGATAAACACGCATTTAATGATGGCATGTCATTTTATCGACACCCTGTCGAACATGGCTGAATAGCTGTTGATCTGTGATAGATTCGTATTCACTGCTAAGAAATCAATTCTCACAATGATCAAATATGTAGGCTAACAGTTCGATTTTGATTAGGAGTGGTCGAGGATTTTGTTTTGACGTGTGTCATACAAAATGCGAAACGTATCGAAACGGTCAAAATTGATCTCGTCTATACTTTATAATCCTCTCGCTTTATATTTCTATCATTTATCTTAAAAAGGAAATTTGAAATAATTACTGTTCGCAAAACTTTGATCAGTCCCGACCTCATTGAAATATATGTTGTTTTTAGATATCATCGTCAACGACCAGAAGCTTGTATCGTCTGTTTGAAGGGCAAATGGGACAGATCACACCTACACCTGAAGGACAAAGCAGACAAATCACACCTACACTTGTAGGGCAAAGCAGATCTACACTGAGAGCGCAGGTCAGATCTGCCTTGGGTGGACCAATCAGATCAGCATTGGGAATGAGATTACAGGTAATACAACGGACAGATCTGTAATATCATTATTCATCGCCACCTAGGACAATAAAATAAGTTGCATAATAAGTCGTTAATCCTAGTATGCGTTTCACATGTGCACAGTGTGTATACGCTTAATTTATTTGAGCTCAACTTCCAGTTGCAGTAAAACTGACAAAATATTTGCAAAGTAATGTCATCCGTTAGATTCTGATAAAATTTTATCTATTCTTCAGACACCTCCGACACATATCAGAGTTCCGGGTTGGACGCACACTTCACCAGTAGCACCCCCAAATGTAGTAGTGTATCAGCAACCACATCAGGATCAAACTTGCATCGATCTAACACACGATTCTAGCCCTTTCAAAGAGGAACCGACAGAACATTTCCCTCCATAAATTTCTAGTCATGGTCACGGCGCCATTGAAACGACAGTGTTGTGAATACTACCCAATGTTGTTTCAGCTCAAGTCTGACTCAGCATGATATATGCGTAGACAACCATGCATTGGTCTCACTAACGTCGTATGCAAACAGGGACCAGCAGAAAAGACACGTTTACAGATTTCGATTCATATTCAGCACAGTCGTCAGTTGATGGTCATGGCACCGTTGAAACGGCATCGTTGTGAATACTGCCTAGTGCCATACGAAAAATATACGTAACATTCAGGCCTGGCAAGGCACACGTGTAGACAAGACTGACAAAATATGTGATTATGAAGATCACCTTAAAAATAAACTGAGTCGCCTGATCAGAAAACTGCACTGCTCATCAGCGCCGTTTGTTTTGCTACACAGTGCAATACCTCTTTTTCTTAAACCAAAATTTCAGCTTCTAGCATGCTTCAGTAACTATGTCGGACATGGTCGAAACCTCAAATTGTTGGTTTTCTCTTGCAAAACCTAATTGTTGGTTTTCTCATGCAAAGAGTTGCTCCATAATACACGTGTTCATAATGCATGTCATGACAAACATATTTCTTTGAACAGAATATCAAGACTGAACTTATTATGGCGTGAAAATGTAACCGTACTTTGAAAAAAAATATTATCTTCGTGAAATGAAAAATATGACATGGAAAATGCATGGCATGAAGGAGCATCCAATAGGAGGCTCTCAAAGAGACAAAGGGTAGCAATAAATTGATTAAAAGCATTTACCTTATCCTTCGTATTCGTTCGAATGTGTTATTTCATCCAGTGCTTATGATTCACAATTCATCACTTCCCAATGTCTACATGTACCTTATAGGATAAATATTCAAGCAGAGAATGAAGGATATCATACCATTGTTTAATAGGATTTTCTTTTTTGACAACTCGATAATGCATATGCATTGTAACTGCAGCTTTAGATTCGTGAATTGTACATGATCTCGATCTTATGTGGTTGGCGATTCTGAATTTAATAGGGCCAATTTCTTGTCGCTTATCCTTACTTTAAACATTCAAACGCTGTTTGTATTAATCTGATCTGTTTTCTATCATCACTTTAATCCAATATACGCAGTTGTTTTGAATAACATTGTATGTGTATAGGTGGTCTAAAGTCATCAATGTAACTGTTCCCATTTAAATTGCTTTAGCGAGTTTTTCCCATTGATATTGTTTTACTTGACTGTGTAGTAACATTTGCAAATTAAACTTTTCACTTAGTCGAATGGAATCTCACATTTTGTGTTAATATTTTGTTAGCGACTTTTGTCTTTGATACTATGTTCTCTTTGCTAGCATGTTATTACCGATTATGTCCTGATAGAAAGAAGATATGTAATATTGCACATTTGTTTGTTGTGGTTTATTATATTTCCTGAATGATGCGAGAAGTCCGTTTCCATGTAGTCTTGCCTTGTAGAACTTTTTAAGTGGGTAGCCATTAGGGAAAACACGCTGGAGTATAAACATTACCGCCTCCTGCCAAATCATAAATGAAATCAATGCTCTCTCCTTTTGCAGGTATTTCACAGATACAGGATGAACTTGATGTCGATCACGAGTTGACAACTGTCCACCATAAAGCACCAGAAATGGAGCGGCCTAGAGTCAGACATACCTGCCCCGTCTGTGGCAAGGATATGAGACAAAAGAACGAATTACGGAGTCATTTGCGAGTCCATTCTGGTGAAAGGCCTTTCGTTTGTAATATTTGTCAGAAAGGGTTCACGAGGAAAGATTCATTGAAGAAACATCTTTACCTTGTACATAAACAAACGCATTGATTGTGCTACTTTTAAGATGACAGTGTTGTGTGTAATGTTTTGTCGTTTCTGCCAGAAAGGAAACACAATTAAAACTTCACTGAGAATTTTTTTTTATCTTGGACATAAACAAACACACTGCTTGGCAAGGAATGATTCACTGGGAAGACATATTTATCTTGTACATAAACAAACACAAACTTGCAAGGAAAGGTCCATTGAGAAGATATATATATCTTGTACAGAATCAAGCGCACTAATTTGCATCGAAAGATTCTTTAAGAAGATATATGAGCCTCGATGTGAGAAAACCGGTCTTCGCTGTTTTCGAACAGGTCCGACACAAACCGGCATGTACATTTACAGAAGAAAGATAGAATCTTGAAATTGTGGATTTAACAAGAAGAGGGGTTGTACTATCCGAGTAAAGCAAACAAAGGCCCTGATCAGCTGTGCATTTACTGGCAGCTGATCTGCGCCTTTGTTTTCGCACACGTAAAATTCCAGCTTTCTCATGACGCGGCCCATATGTACCTTGAACATTTGTTTCAACCCATTGATATTGGTCTCAGTAACGATCAGATGCAATTCTTGTTTCATCCGTTTTCAGAGGTATATTTAGCTCACCTGAGCCGTTAGGCTCACAAGATGAGCTTATGGCATACCAATGCTCCGTCGTCCGTCGTAGTTGTCATTGTAGTCGTTGTCATTGTTCATAATGTTAAAACGTCTTCTCCTCTGAAACTGCTGGGCCAATCAAAGCCAAACTTCACGTGGAGCATCCCTAGGAAGGGGATCGAAAGTTTGTATAAATGGTCTAGGTCATATGATCCATCATGACCCTGGGATGACCTTGACCTATTTTACGGCAAGGTCAATATAGGTCGCCCATGCATTTGAATGGGGAAATTGTTGAAGTGTTATTTGAAGTACTTAACTTATAAAATAGCAGAAAATACGCAGAATATTTAAGTTTATCATGAAAAACTTTTGTCCCCAGGGCCCCTGGTCTATATACATGTACGAGCCTATATGACCATAATATTCAAATATCGTCTTCTCTGAAACTGCTTGGCCAATCAAAGCCAAACTTTTTGTGGAGCATCGTAAGGAAGGCGGAGTGAAAGTTTGTATAATTGTTCATGGTCACATGACCAAGATGGCCGCCATGGCTATAAATAGCAAAAACCTTTAAAAATCTTCTCCATAACCAGAAGGCCTATGATTTTGAAACATGGCATGCACCATTGCTTGTACCATTGACTTTGTTTCAGTTTTTCCAAAACTTAACACACTCAATGCTGATGTGTATATCCTGGTTACAAATAAGTTTGAACAGGATCGGATCAAAAGCTAGCTAGAAAAAAAAGCAAACATTGTTTTCGCCATTATAACCCTATCGGACCTATCCTTTGCCATGGTTACCAGAGTTTTGATCCATTCCACCCTATATTCCAATAAAAACATTTGTCCCGCTAAATACATGCGTCATGTGAAATTTGATGGCTCTGTGTTCGTTCATTGGTTTGGGATTTTTTTTTTTTCAGATTTTTTTCTCTACGGACAGGTCATTTTAGTCCAAATTATTATTTACATAATTCTACGTCATTATTGGTGTTGGTTTAATATTTTTTCATATGGCAATTATCAGTTTTGAAGACTCGATGACCCAATGTGATTTTAAACTTCCAGAAATATGTGACGTCATAGAGAAATTTATGGGTTACGGACAGGACACTTTTTGCTACATTGTCCTCAGTAATTTGGGACGTACATTTCTGTCCAGTGATAATAGTGAGCCACACCACTGGTTATATTTACAAATAAGGTATGCCCAAATATTGATTATAACCCATTGGAAGAGGTATTGGATGTAACAGTATGTCTTATATGGCAGGTTATTCCTTTATCATTTGAAAATATCTCACTTTGTCTCATGTCAGAAGCTTTAGTAATTATGGCATAACTCAAAAATAGATAGTCATAGCCCATTCAAATAAAAGACAGAATAAAGGGGGTATAATTGCCCGTTAGCCACGGCCTATTTTGTATGCACATAAAGTGTCAGTTTCAAGCCCCTAACAAATAAAAATGTTCAAGTGAGACAATATAACCCCTGTTTTGGTGGTATATTTGGTTATTTAAACTTATACTGTGAAAAAATGGCTTGTCCAATCAACATGAATATTTTAGGACAGTGAGATATACTTGATCCCGACATCCTGCAATTTAACTCAAGTATTTTGGTGTTTCAGTTTTTGTTACACAACCGTATAATACTTGATGGATATAAAATTGTCATCTGATCTTGGCTGAGCCGATTGTTACTTTGACGGTGGCTGTGTTGCCTGTAGTGTTCGTCAGAACTGATCGCTAGGAAAGATTCACTGAGACTTTTTATTTACCTTGTACGAAAACAAACGCATGGAAGCAATTCTGCGGAGTAAAGCTTTGCGTCTTAAATGTTTGCCAGAAACGTTTCGCTAGGATTTTAAATAGAGATTTTCTGTATAAAAATCTTATGGAAGGGAGGTAAACTATTTTCCCAAAAAAATCTGCAAATTCTTAGTATTTTATGATCGCTCTAAATCATTTTATAATGACACAAATGACATATCTGAGAAAAAATCTTAATGACCAAATAAAATTTCGAAAAGAATACATTTCCATGATCATCGATGATCTCCCTTGCCAATGCAAACTCGCTATTCATACTTCATTTTGGCCATAAAAACGTTTTCTGATGACCGATTTTCAATATCTTTGTAAGTCCTGTTAGGACCAACTAAGGTCAACATTTTAACTTGAAGATGCTTTTCCTGCCGACCTCCACATAAGACAAGACTTTTAGACGAAAGAACAAATGTATTATTGTTTGTTCATGATGCATAAGTAGTACAGCTCTGGAACTTTAGAAACAGGAATGCCATAGAATGTCTGAAATGTACTCAATAAAACGAAATGCTGCTTACACTAAAGTTGCCCCGTTAAGTACGTCATTTATTACTCGAATACAGTGTCATAAACTTCTTACTTTTGTTCGAATTCTTAAAGTCAAGTAAACATACTAGAATAACAATTTTCTGCATAAGTATATAAAACCGATTTTGCAAGAGTTTAGCAGACATATTGTAGGCGATTTGTCAACGGTATTCGTCTCATGAAATACACAGTTGATCAATTGCAAGTTTAATTCATTGATGTGTTTCAGCTGATATGATTCATGTTCAATTTCACTTTCAGTGGAAGACAACACCTACAGGTTGACGAGCCCCCAAACACCAACTACGTCACGTCTCATCACAAACAGCTCAACATGCAGCTTCTGTGGGAAAACGTTTAGTAATGCACAGAACTGTCAACGGCATATAAGAATTCACACCGGAGAGAGACCATATAAATGTGATTATTGTGAGAAATCATTCAACCAAAAAAGCACGCGAAAAGCTCACGTGCGCATCCATACGGGGGAAACGCCGTTCACGTGCTCGCTATGTAATAAAGGTCACAAACAAAGGACACATCTACGGAGACATATGGTCGAAAAGCATGGCATATTAATCTGATATAAATTATAATAGAATAAAAACGGCTGGTAGATGGCTTTAGCCTATACAAACATCTTGTAAATGAGGTTGTTTTCAATGCTAATAATCTTGTGATATTTGAAATTGATGGCCCCGTGGCAGAGTTGTTAAGAATGTTGATATAACATTGCTGCGCTTAATCATTCGATCATCTCACCGCTGTGTTTGGTTTGGGTTTCAGCCCCATACTGGACATTTGTGAAGTTTTGCTTGCGGGTGTGACACTTGTGGTTTTTTTAGGGTTCTCCCGTTTTCTCCTAACCTATTGATTGACCCTCTCATATGAGCAGAAATAATTTTGAAAGGGACGTTAAACTGAATAGAGAAAACAAAAAAGATATTTGAAAGTAATGCTAATTGAAAACCATACCCATACAATTGCAGGAAAATACTGCTATATTCTACAAATTCTTACTAGAAAATTTCTTGCTAGGAAACTCAGAACCTCACGATTCGGACAACCTGAGGCCACCGCACTCCCCATTGATTATCTTATATCAGTTCTACACGTCTGCCGAACCATCAGCTACTGATGACGCAAAAAGGCAAACATACTTAAAATACTATGTGTGCAATTTTTTTTCAAGGAAAGAAGTCAAAAGTCTGGCTACACTTTTGGGTTTAATAGTTGTGTTTGTTTGAATTGATGCTTTACGTCCCAGCTAAGGTCATATAGGGACGTTGCCTCTATTGTACGGGACTTTTACCAAAACTGAGGATGTCATGACATCCAACAAGTGCTTGAAATATAACCATCCAACTAAGCCACAAAAGGCTTATACGTATGGATGGTTTGACTTTAACCACGTTTCCTGGCCAAGCTCAGACCAGATTAATTAACCAGTAAACAGATGGCCAGTCATTAATGCATAAGCTTTGCCCGGAGGCACAAGCAGCGCATCTATTTCGTTAAGCCCCAATGGGCGGGGGCCCTATGTTATATTGTTCCACGTTCGTGATCTAAAGATGAGGTCCATTCTGACCTGAATGTTATGCATTGACACCTATTTTAGACACATTAAACTTGCACCACCTTTGCGAATTAAAAGTGCAGAAGCAGAAAATTAAAGGATCTCGGAAGAAGATATAGGATTTCCGCCCAAAGTTTGAGTGTTTCTGGCAGCTTCTGTGTTAATCTTATAGAATATCTGTTGCTTTCTCCGTAAAATTAAAAGTTTGGTTAATACAACAACATGGTGGAAACATCTTTATGTTATACACCTGCTGTTAATCCAATAAATTACACCATTTAAACAGTATAGCTTTAATACACAGCAACAGTAATATTACAAAGACATAACGTCATGACGTCGTTTCCATGACGTTAGAAACATCACAATTAAAACAGTAACCGTAACTCAAGCCAAACATAAAATCTGATTACTGCAACAGTTGTTTCCCTTGACTGTAATAAAATTAACATTAATTACATTTTCTTTCTTTTTGTTTTGTTGTTTTTGAAATGGTTACCAAAATGTTATAAAATTTTTTTTTTTTTTTATGAAATTTTAGAGAATAGGTTTGAAGGCGAAAACAGCTAACTTAATACAATAATGTCTCATGAGGAAGTCATATTCAGTTATGACTTTTTATCAAATGTCCGACAGTTCAATTATCTGATAATTTCACTTAGCATCTGTCCCGACTGTAGCACTTTGAGCAAATGAAACCCAGACGCTCCTTGCTTTGTCAATACGTTTGCAAGCTGCAAATGTCCTGGAACCCACTGGATGCTGCTAACGTCTTGTAACTTCAGCAATTCTCGGATCGTAGCTATATCCACCCGCAGACGTTTATCCTCTACCATTCTTGTGGAAGAAATTGCCTCGATTACACTCTTGTTATCAACATATGCCTCAATGTTTATGGTTTTAAAGTCAAGTCCAAGAATCTCCTCCAGCATTTGTCTGTAATAAAAGCCAGCATCAAGGCCTTCTCCTAGACTCAGCATCTCGGCTGCTAAAGTCGATCTTACTACCCTTCTAATTTTGTGTGTGTTCCATTCAATAGGACAACAGTTTCCAGTTTGATCCATCACCCAAACAATGTATGCGCCAGTGCTTCCAAGTCCCTCATTTAGATTACCCAGCGAGGCGTCTGTGAAAATGACAATTTTCAAGCTGTTTCTGTCCAACCTAGGAAATGTCAGAAAGGACTTTATATCTTTGAGTCTACTTATTTTCTTGATGGCTCTAGTGAGATCACTGACATTGCCTTGTTTCAGTTTTGTACTCATTGATATTAGTTCAAAGGCCATGTCAGGTCTAGAACCCTGTACTGCCCAGTTTAACTGACCAATCAGTTGCCTATATGCTGTCTGTTCACTCTTGTTTAAAGGAGTATTTTTCTCTGATGCTCTTCTTGGATCTAAAACAGAATTTCTTATATTGACAATGTAGTCAGAATGATCCAGAATTACTTTATTAGAATGCTGCTGAATTTTAAATCCTATGTACTTGAATGATTTCTCTTCAACCTTGCCAGCAGAAAATCTTTCTCTTAGCTTTTGCATAAGTTTTTCAAAACTCTGATCTCCTCCATGCAAGAAGTCATCCACATGGCAGCATATAACCCCTCTGAGTTTTCTCTTGACTTGAAAGTAAAACACTGCCGGATCTAGTTTACACTGAGTAAAGCCGAGTTTAAGTAATTCATCTTTTACACTCTCAAAAAATTGTCTTGCTCCATCTTTAAGTCCATATAAGCCATGTTTAAGCTTCCAAACGACATCCTGCGGTGTCTTGCCTTCCTCTGGTGGCTTAATGTATACATCCCTGTCCAGTGTTTTGCCTTGTAGAAAGGCAGACTTAATGTCTGTAGTTTTTACTGTCCATTGCTCTAGGGCTGCAATTGATAGGAACATTCGCATCGCCCCTTTTCCAACAGTGGGACTGTCTTTGGGAATTTCCATATCTTGTTCCTCAAAACCCCTGACCACTAATCGAGCTTTAGTATTTCCATCTTTGGTGGTTATAACCCATCTAGTTGATAATGTCTTCTGTCCACAGTTGACCACCTCTTCATAAGTTTCAAACTGTGCTAGTTTTTCGAGTTCATTTTCTTTAGCTTTGATAATGTCATTTGCTCTTGTGTCATCAGATACAGCTGTGATATTAATTTCAGTTTCAGGTACCTTCTCCCATTCTAGATTACTCAGGTCAATACTTCTTTCCTGGTTATTTTCATCTCTAACATTATACCATGTTTTGTACTTCCCAGTTGATTTACCAGCACGACCCAGGATTGTGCCAGTAATCCATTCATCATCAATCTTATACTTAACAACATCATTGATTTTGACAGTGTCTGGTTGAACTGTATGTCTGCCTCTTACCTCATTTTCTGTTTCAACATGCGTATCTGTAGCATTTTCTTCAGGAACCTCTTCAGCTGGCAGTGTTTCTGATACGTGAAAGTCAGTGCTATCTTTTCCTTTGTCTTGATCAATGTCAGTGTCAGATTGTTCACTATTTGGTCGATCTGTTTCAGTGAGGCTCTTCATTTTATCTCCTTTTCTCAAACGGTTTGGAGACACCCTTACAAAAATTCCGCCATGCCTTACAAATACAACTTTACCATCTTGGAATACTACAGTTGCAGGGCCCAGCCATCTGTCTTTTCCATCCCTCTTGTAGTATACAACATCTCCATGGTCATAAATCTGTTCAGCAGCCCTTACCTTTGTACGCAATGCTCTCCGTATGCGTTCATTTGCTTCTGTTTGAATGTATGCTTTCCTTGCCTCGTGCAAGGCATTTAGATGCTTGGCAAACACTTCACTAGTAGTAGTGCCCTCCAGAGCTGGTAATTTGTCTGTCATAACACCAGGCACACTTGGATTTTGTCCGAATACCAGCTGATGGCTGCTGTAACCGTTCCACATTTGAAGAGAATTACGCGCCATGTTTGCCCAACCCAGTAATGTTTGACTGTCAGTTTTACTGTTTTCTTCCTCCAATTTTAACAGCATCACATCTGTTACAGCATGCACCCGTTCACACAGGCCGTTCTGGAAAGGACTCTCAGCTGCTGTTGTAATTACTCTCACGTTTAAGACGGACATTACTTCTCGCATTTCGTCAGAGCTGAACTCGCCACCATTGTCTGTCATTATTGAACCCATAATACCAAAGACAGCAATCCATTTCTGCATCAAAGCATTCAGTACATCACTAGATTTTTTCCTGTCTACGAAGACAGAAACAGTGTATCGTGACCACATGTCTATTATGTGAAGGATCCAACGTTTATTCCATTGCTTCAAATCCATTGCCACTTTCTCATTGAAATGTGATGCCATTGGCAAACTGACTACAGGACGGGGTGGGGTCTTAGCATATCGTTGGCATAGGTCACAGTTCTTACCTATTTGTACAAGCAGATCAGTGTATTCTTCCTGCCATTTCCCAGCATCTTGTAACAGCGCACTCAGCTTTTTCAAGGATGGGTGAGCAAACTGTCTGTGTAGTTTCAATAGCACCTTATACTTGTCCTTGCTGTCCATCTCCTCCAGCTGCAATGAGAATACTTCTGCAACAGTTATCTTTTCTGCTTTGTCTATGGGTATGCAATAATGTCCTGAATTAGTTAAGTTCAAGGCAACATCTTTCCCAAAAATGTTTGCAGTGTCATTCTCCAGATCCATTTTAACACCTGCTGTCTTCATTGCACCCCTTGATAACAGCAAAGGAATATCGGAATGTACAACGTCAGTTTTGATAGTGACCTCTTTTCCTGCAATTATCCCTGGAAGACTATATTCTCCCTTTGATTGAAGGCGTTCACCGCCACCGAATTTAAATGTCTTATGGCCTACATTCTTTCTGACTCTCTTTCTGTCTCCGTCACTCAGTGAATTTAGGTAGTTGTCCAGCCACATTTCTCCACAGACAGTGCTGCTGCATGCGCTATCCAGTACAGCACAGTTACGAGCATCAATACCCAGCTGACTTATCTCCCCTTTGTTATATCCAGTGAACAGAACAGCATGCTCATCTTCTGCAATATTCACTTTTGCCATTTTCTCAGTCATATTTGAAGTTTCCCGGTTATGTGGGCATTTTGCAACAAGGTGCCGAAAAGAGCCACAATATCTGCATGTTAGAATCTTACCATCTGATCCGATAGGATTTGTATTCCTGTTCTGTTGTTGTTGCCAACCTTGTTGCCGGCCCTGACTTCCGCGACTGTGGCCACTTCTTCCTGATGCACCTGATTTTCTCCCACGTGAGTACTGCCTACTGTAACCTGCTGCCAATAGAGCCTCTTCATTCTCTGCGAGATAGGCTGGTTCCAGTTTGATTGCTGAGCTTGAGCCTCTCTGACCCTCTGTGATGTCACCCTTAAACTTCTGGAGTGACTTTTTAGCCTCCTCATATAAAGTTGCTTTATTTTCATAATTCATTCCTGTCAAGACGAGCAGTTTCTCTTCTTTTCCAATATTTGCTTTCCTGAGCAGTTTGAAAGCGAGTATTTCCATAGGCAATTTCATATCTAATTTCTCTATCTTCCTGTAAAGGGAGTCAAAGGATGCTATATATTCTGTTATGCTCATGCCCATTTTTCTCTCAAAGTCTTCGAACTCTTCAAATTTTTCCAAACTGTCAGCCAGGTCATCTTTCTTGAGATGACTATCCAAAAATGCTATGAGAGTGTCAAGTCCATCATCTTTCTTTAAATCATCAAGTTTAATTTGTTCAAATACCTTTTCTCTGATTCTGTTTTTATCCTCCTCCGGCAGTGATAATGCTATGGCAACTCCCTGTTTATCCTTCCTAAGGTCTGTGACTTCCCTCCATGCCAGTAGCTCATGTCTATAAAGTTCATAACTTTTTGTCCTCAAACTTGGTGGGTCAATTCTTGTAGCCATTTTCAGGATTAATTCCACAAATCAATTATCACAGTCAGTATCAGTGTTCAGTATAGTCCAGTGTCTCTATGTTGTGGTCCTCAGACCCAACCTCGCTCTGCTACCACTTGTTAATCCAATAAATTACACCATTTAAACAGTATAGCTTTAATACACAGCAACAGTAATATTACAAAGACATAACGTCATGACGTCGTTTCCATGACGTTAGAAACATCACAATTAAAACAGTAACCGTAACTCAAGCCAAACATAAAATCTGATTACTGCAACAGTTGTTTCCCTTGACTGTAATAAAATTAACACCTGCAGCATAAATCTGTGTCAAAGGGGGAAGGGGTCAGAATTTTTCAAAAAATTATTTTGTCAGAAAACAACTTTTTTACCAAAGATTATCAAGAAAATACAACACTATGCTTATTGCAACCTAAAATTTTGGGTAGAAACTATTTATGCACGAATAACAGGTGCATCATTTTATCAGATATATAATTCTAAATAACACTGTCCATTACTTCTGCAAAAACCTGTACCTTAAATATACTATGCAAAACAATTAAGCAACTTTTACTTTCAACAGTGACTGCATATGGTTTGCAGACATTAGGGAAGTTCTTCTGACAATTGCTTGCATATTTATCAAATTAAGGTAAAACCAATCAATGTATGTTAGGTTTTAAGTCTACGGAGGCGTATCTCAAATAAAACATAAACCATCAAAAATTGAGAAACATATTTTGCACAGTATATTTATATGCATAATAAGTGTATTCTTTATGTGTATACCTCATGTTAAAATAGGACAGATAGTCTGTTCATTCAGGTAGAACATATACAGTATATTTCCATAGCCTTGGTACATTACAAATAATAGAGCTGAGCCCATTTATCGTTTTTGGGCTTTTTGACAGCCTTCCCCCCCTTGCCCAAACATGACATTTTGATATAATATGTCATTTGCAAAAATACAGTTGTGTTCAAAATATTTTGATTGGGCAAGGGGGGGAACATGGACTTATAAAAAGTTTTCTATTTCCTATATGATCCTATATTAAATTAAATGATTTTGTCCAATTTTTAAAGACGTCACTTTTTGACTCACACACATCATTACATGTCTAAATACAACATAAGCTTACTTTTCGACTTCAATAAACTTCGTATAAGTGCCTGGAACTCATGATTTTGAAAATTTCTTGGGCAGTCTCACTAAAGAAATCTTCCCAGATCCTTTAAATGCCTTGTATATAACTACTTTGCAAATGCATGTTTTCAGCACATTAATTGTCCGCAAGTTTATCCAATTTAATGATTTTGCGTCTGAGATGAGCACGTAAACTCGCTTGAAATACTCAGTATGACCGTTGATTTTATCAAGATGGCTTATATTGTCATCATCCCAGAGAAACTTCCATCGATACATATTTAGCGTACAGTAACAGAGTAGCAAGACATTAAGAGCAGTTTTGCTTCCTTGACATATAATGTATGCCTGCAATGAAAGTTAATAATTGTTTCTGTTCTTTTATTGAGAATGTGGTACAAGTTTTAAGGTATCTAAATAGTTGTCAATGAATAGCATTCAGGTCAGAAAGTGGCAATATTTACAGTTCTAACATAATGCCAATCGGAAGGTCTTAAATATATGAACAGAACTCTGCCAGATTTTTGACAGTCGTATAAGCAGCTTCCTACCCTATCAATATATACGGAATAGCATTTTAACAGACATTGATATATACACAAAATATTAAAGTTTTATTCGAGCCAGATTAGTTAGTAACCATCCAGCGATGATCGATGCTGCAGATGGAGTGGCCTATATATTTTGCGCCATTACAGTGTTGTATGTTATTTTTGAAACGGAGATGTATGTAAGGATTTTCTCATGTATTGAGTCCCATACATGAGAAAAGCCCTATATATGAGCCGCCTCATGAGAAAACCAACACTCTGCATATGCGAAAACAAAGACGCAGATCAGTTTTGCGTTAACCTTTGTTTTCGCTACGTTTTAGAACAATTCCTTTTCGTCTTACATCCGAAATTTCAAGCTTCTAGCCATCTTCTGTGCTTGTACAGCTTGGTTTGTGTCAGACCTGTTCGAAAATTACATTATTGGTTTTCTCTCAAGATGGCTCAATTATATGTCAGGTTTGTGATCAGGGCTTCACTCAGAATTGTGACGTCATGATTCAGGCAATCAGGAAACGTGGAAATAAGTTAAAGAAAGACTTAACTTGAATTTTTATATATAGTAAATAACTACCCCGTGACCAAAAATAAACCGATTTATCACGTGAGGATAAGTAAGCAGATGAAAGGAGGATCTTTCAGCGAGCCTTTTCATCTGCTTACGGTCCGAGCGTGATAAATCGGCTTATTTGTGGTCTTGGGGTAGTTATTCACTTTATAATGCAACGAAAGCCGACAAGTTTCGCGAAAAAACTCACCCGATGTGAGGAGATTTGCTTTCCGCCATTTTCTTTATTTAGTCAACAGCTCAGCAATCACTCCGCAGAACGACTCAAAGAAATTCGCCACCACAGCAGTATATTTTGTTGATAATTTAAATTTTTCTTGTCTATTGTTTCGTCTACGTAACCTTGCATAACAATGTTGGAGATTGACGTCACAAAACGTGGCTAAATTTGACGTCACTGGCGCGCTTCTTTTTGTTGCGTTAAACAAAATTGCAACGCGGTCTTTATTTAGTCAGTAGAGATGGCCTTTATTCGGTCAGTAGCTGAATAAAGTTTCTATTTATGAACTCCTCTTTATTAGGCCGATATGTAGGGTTGTGGCATTATAAATACATATAATATACACATTCTAAATACAATAGTAGGTCTCGAACAGAGAGAGTGTAACTTCGCTTTGGCTGATTTTACCTGAATGTGTTTGCAGAAAATGATAGAACTATTGGTCTAGTGAATAATAATGGTACTGTATTTCAAGTTGGGTTAGTTAATATGTTGACGTCTTATTCCGGGTTAATACGCCCCTTTCTATTAATAACATTCAACGGCAGAAAAATTTGATTCCTGTCGTCCGTAAAGCGTTTGAAAACACACTAACCTCATGACTTTTTTTTTTCGCCCATAATTTAAGGTATTGCAGGTCTGTGAATTTCAGAAAGGGCGATTGTCTTAGAATGAGAATTGTAGGAATATCGGCAATCACAAGTGATAGCGGTTTAATGTTTGTATTGAATTAAAGCCAATGTACACAAACTGTTCATATGTCATCATCAAGTGAAAAAAAATTAAAGTTGTCACGTTACAAAATTTCAGTTTATTATTATACCCCCGGCATTTATGCCGACGGGTATATAGTTTTCGCTTTTCCGTTCGTCTGTTCGTTCGTTAGTTCGTTTCTTCGTTAGTAATTCCGGAACGTTCGTAAAATTTATGTCAAAGTTTTGGTTAAAGTTTCTCTAGAGGTGTATATCTCATGAAGCATTGGTCAGAAACTATTCATATTTGGACCATAGGTACCCTATAGGGTTTGCTTTGTTTCCATGCCCAGGGGTGGGGCTAGAGGTCAAAATCTAGGTCTTGTTTAAAATGTGCTGTTTACAATGTTAATCTTTCTCCTTTAAGTCCATATCTTATCAAACAATCATAGGGATATATTCTTATTTAGTTCATAGTTACCCTATAGGGTTTGCTTTCATATTCAATGTCACCAAATCCTGGGTACCATCCCCGGGGTAGGGGCTAGAGGTCAAAATCTAGGACACATTATAATATGATAGATACCATGATAACTTTTCTGTAAGTCTATTTTCTTGACATCCATTAAGTCTTGTCAGAAAGCATTCATACTTAGAGCGTAGGTACCGTGTTAGGTTCAGACTCTGGGGTCCATATGCGGTGGGGGGGGGGGGGCTAGAGGTCAAAATCTAGAACTTCTTTAAACATTGTACGTTCGTATTTTCTGTACTTTTTACCACCATGTTTAGAAATCATTCATACCCGACCAAAGGCACTCTATATGGTTTGCTTTGTTCCTAATGACATTAGACTCTAGGGTCCATGCCCAGGGTGGGGCTAGAGGTCAAGATCTAGGATTTCTAATTTTATTTTTTTTTTATTTAATATTATTGAAGAATGACATTCTATTTTCCATCTAGGACAGAGGACCTGACCCTCAATGTCCGCAATCAAGTCCTAGATTGAGTATACAAGTCAGCTCTGTATACTGCTCTATAATAGATCTGTCATTCTACTACACCCCCCACACTCCCAATTGTTTTAGACATTGCTTTTTGCAAAAACAAATTTTAAGATGTACTTGGGGGGGGGGGGGGGGCTCTCTTTATTTCGGGAATTGAAGTTCAATGTGCCAGTGTCAGTGAGCATGTCTGGGTCGGGGGCGGTGGGCTTAGGGGTGGGGTGGGGCTACCAGCCGGGGTCAAGGCACTTTTTCTAGTTTTTTTTTTTTTTTTTTTTTTTTTTTTTTTTTTTTTTTTTTTTTTTTTTTTTTTTTTTTGTGGTTCGGTGTCTTAAAGCTTAATGTTAAGATTCAATCACATATTAAGGGATTGAAAAAATGCCACAATCACTGACAATTAAGCCTACTTGGTTATCAATATTAACTTCAGTATATGGAAGAAGCATTTATTTTGTTAGCTGTTGATATGCATGTAGCTGAGTGACCGACGTTTGGAAGATCTTTGACAATCAAGCTTACGTTATCGAGGCTTTTAATTCGACTTCTAGGTACTTTGATGACCTTTTGAACATTGACATTGACAATTATTTTGAAGGCATGGTCAACCAACTGTCCAACTTTATTCCCCTGAACTACAGTTGAATAAAGCAAACGCACAGATACCGAAGTCCCCTTTTTAGGCTTACATCTTTCTATTGCAAATGTATTGATTTTTTCTAAAATTTATGATAAACGCGATGACTTTGATTTTGATATAGTAAACTTTCTATTTTTGAATGGTGACGTTCCTCGCCGTGCTTCTTATGGTGTATACGTATCGCAACTTATTAGGTTTGCTGGAGTCTGCAATTATGTTGCGGACTTCATTGCGCGAAATAAATGTTTAACAGCTAAACTTCTCCAGCACGGCTATTGGATTCATAAACTTCGAAAAACATTTTCTTAATTTTATCGCAGACACTATGATTTCATTTCCAAATTTAATGTTGGGCTAAAGACCCCTTTACGCGAGGTCCTTTTGGAACCAGAATTTTATGTTGATTTAGTTTACAAATTTAAGAACTTTATAGGAAGGAATGTTTTTTCCCTTTCAATTCAGAAAAATAACACGTTACAGACGGGATATAACTTAAATGTTATGCGACAGTCTGCATGCTTAGTTTTTGACCCAATCAAGGTTGATAACTATGCTGCCTACTTTAATTGCACACCGGCGGGTCGGGCGTCAGACTCTATGATGGCCCCGACATAAAGCTATTCATTTTAGTTGGTCGGGGCCGGAGCTTCTTGTCTGTTGCTTGGCCCACCGGGGTTCAACTTGTGTTTTTCTTTTGCTCCGAAGTTAGTATGTTATGTAAGCGCCCAGAGATCTCCATTCGGGCGGCTTACTCAATCTGTGAGTCCTCGTATTTGATTCATCATGTTATTTATTATGATTTATTTGTTTGTCTATGGTGACTCATTGACTAGCTAGAGATTCACCACCCAGGACCGAACACCTAACTAAATGTTGTGAACCACTGCAGAAGCTGAGGGTGAGGTTAGGTACCTGTAAAATATATTTAAGCCAGCCAGTAATTTTATATTACTGATCGTTCCAAGGCGATACTTCTGTGGTGGTTCGTATTGTTTTATGTCTTGGTGTTTAAAATTTTTGTGCTGTTGTGCGCCTTATGTATGTTATCATATTTTTAGTTAAGTTTAGGTAACTGAGTGGTCAGCTAATGGGAAAATAGCTGCTCATTCGGCTAATGATATGTTTTCATGGTATAAGTACCTGCTTGTTAAATTCAGTTTTTCCCACCTCGGTTTTATGAGTGGGGATCTTTTTCCGAGTGTGCCTTTTCCTGACCGTTGCCTACTTGTACCTTTGAATGTGACCTCCTTTATGCTTTGTTATAGTCGACAGCTCATTGATATTGTGTGCATGTTTTACAGTTTAAAGGTAGTTTTAGAGTGTGATGGTCCGTCTCTAAACTAATCATTTTAGCCGAGCGTTCAACTGGTGATTTATCTTATGCTCTAGATTTCCAATGGTGTTTGTTAGATTCTGGATCATAGCATATTATTGCATCTGTGAAATTCTCGATTTGATTGTGTCTGACATTATATTGCGGGGGTAGGCTTCAACACACATCCTCTCGTTTCCACAAAGCTTCTCTAGTAAAATTAAAGGTTCTGATTATTATATTGATGCTGAAAATTATAATAACATTACTTAAATGTAATAGTTTTTCATTAACTGAGAAACATCATTGAAATGTGCATGTTTTCCTTGCAGGATTTCCGTCCCAGCAAACGCAACAGCATGCCGGGAGTTATATCCAAGAAAACTTTTATATCACAACTGAAAGGACCCAGCCACAGCCACTAAAACGAGGACGAGGACGCCCACGTATTAAACCTCCCAAGAAACGGTCGTCGGTGGTACACGTTTGTCGATTTTGCGGTCGCCAGTTTGGCGGGAAAGTTGACTGTCAGCGGCACGAGAGAACACACACTGGTGAAAAACCATTTGCGTGTGAAAAATGTGATTACAAATTTGCCGTCAAATGTGCCCTCCAGATGCACATAAAGAGAAAGCATAGTACTTGATGAAATATGATTATCGATGAACCGATAAATGTGCCCCCAGATGTAGAAAAACAAAAGGATCGCACTTGAAATATGTATTAACTGTCAAATGTACCCTAAAGATGCGTATGTAGAGAAAATCGCAGTACTTGAAAAAAAAAATGTGATTACATATTTGCCGTCAAATGTGCCCTCCAGATGCATGTTTAGAGAAAACATACTACTTGAACAGTATTTGATAATTGTGATCACTAATTTGCCGTAAAGTGTGCGCTCCAGATGCATGTAAAGCATTACGAAAACATTTCCATACAATGTACAGAAATTTTTAAAATTGTAAATTTTCTTATTTTTGCTCAAAACATTCTGGGAGGCGGTTCTAACGAGTACCCACAATCTATGTTTATGAGCAAAAACAAGAAAAATATCGACATTTTTCAGTTGAAAAATTCTCAACTTTTAAAGCTTAAAATCTCTGTTTATTGCTTGGGCATGTTTTCGTAATGGAGTGACGGATTTGCCGACATATGTGCCCTTCGGATGCATAAACATGTAAAAATAAAACACAGTGTTTGATAAACTATGTGTATATTTGAAAAAGGTGCCTACAGATTTACCGTCTAATGTGCTCTCCAGATGCATGCAAGGAGAAAACATAGTACTTGAAATATGTGCCTCATAAAACTCATAAAATTGGAAGAAGCATACCAAGTTTACAGGATCGGTATATGTGCTTTCTGAAGGCGAATATTTTGCCAGAAGGGTATAAAGATGAAATCCTAGTGCTCCTACGTGTAATTTTCATTTTCTGAAACGTATATTACTTTGCATAATGTTTATACTATAACATTATTTACGTACAATCATCTATGTGCATGGGACCGAGTTATGTTGGCGTAGGTGTTTCTCTGTGTTATAATTATTACACAATGTATATATTTTTGCTGTCTCAAATGTAAATAAATTCTGAATTTTCAGGTACTCTTATTTTATTTGGTTCAAAACCCATATGGCAGCCATTACCGATTTGTTATAGACGTCTCCACTTTTGGCAATTGTACCAAGGAGTGCACACAAGTTGTTCAACGGCGTTCATTAGGCGTTCATGTGTTCAGTAGACTGCTAATTATAAATAAATGTTCTCAAAACTCCTCAGAATTAATCACTTTATATGATTGGTTAAGTATGCCCTTTCGTACATTTGAGCCACCTCATGAGAAAACCAAATCCAAAATTTCCAGTCTCCTGCCATCTTCCGTGCTTGTACTAGCCGTGTTGGACCTGCTCGGGTTTTCCCATGAGGCGGCTCTTTTGGTTTTGTTGAATGATATTATGTGTTATGTCTCACCCAAGAACAAAGACCATGAAACCTCGGATTGAATTCATAACCCTTGGTGTACGAGGCAAGTGGTTGAGGAGTTGGTGATGAGGTTTTACTCAGTTTATGCCCAAAATATGCACTGAAGTCATGCATTGTGTTCTGATGATAATGTTGGCTCTTTGGGCAAGTAGATTTATGTAGGATTCTGGCGATATTCCTTAGGTATTAATCATTAAAGTTTTGTTGTGTATGCTTCAATATTTTGATGTCACCTTTTTATGAGAATCTGTAACGAACTACGTGTTTGACCCATCTGATACACGCACAAACGTGCGGATCAAGATTGAAGGGTCACCGTATAGTTCGTCTTGTACATGCTTTCATTTGGTGAGTAAAAATGCGGGTTTGACCTTTGCTTAAGGTCTCGTTTCCTAGGACAATTTTTCTTCGACAAAGTAGGTTTGACGCAGAAAAATATGCTCGTGTAAATTAATATCTTTGACAAAGGTGAGTGAGCTAAGTAGCATGAGTAATCTTTGCTGTGCAAACGCAAACGCAAACTCATTGCAAAAGTTTCTGTGACAGATAATCTTCGTCAATGAAAAAATGTCCGTGGAA
The DNA here is from genome assembly GCA_964017185.1 of Rugalucina vietnamica. Taxonomy (NCBI): domain Eukaryota; kingdom Metazoa; phylum Mollusca; class Bivalvia; order Lucinida; family Lucinidae; genus Rugalucina; species Rugalucina vietnamica. Next base: position 22,160,520 of record OZ024882.1, read on the forward strand.
ACCAGGCTTAAGAATCTAATTATGTATGGACGGGCTACTGCTCCTTTTGTACTACGTGAACTTGTTTGTCTACTAAAATACTGTATTAATTAGAAAAAGAATGCGTCATTGAAAGTAGTATTACTTTAACAATTGCCAAATACTAGATTCAAGAGTCAGCCAGCTACCAGTATATAACTATTAAAAAGTAAATCATTTTAAGAATAGAACTAGTCTATTGAACACACATTTAAAAAGGAGAAATAGGCAATGACCAGGAAATGACGCAATCAGAAAGAAATTGAACACCGTATTCGTTCTAATTGGCACAATATTTCAATATAAGCGCACATTGGGTTCTTTTTTGAGCGATCATAACTCTATGAAATAGGGAACATGGTTTTGCCCAACAATACTGTATATGGACGGTGTATTTGGAAATTAATTGGGGACAAGTTCATTGTTATAATTATACCCCCGGCATTTATGCCGACGGGTATATAGCGTTTGCTTTTCCGTTCGTCCGTTCGTATGTTAGTTAGTTAGTTAGTTAGTTAGTTCGTTTCTTCGTTCGTAATTCCGGAACGTTCGTGGAATTTACGTCAAAGTTTTGGTTAAAGTTTCTCTAGAGGTGTATATCTCATGAACCAATGGTCAGAAACCATTCATATTTGGACCATAGGTACCCTATAGGGTTTGCTTTGTTTCCATGAGTTCGGACCCCAGGGCCCATGCCCGGGGGTAGGGCTGGAGGTCAAAATCTAGGTCACCTTTAAAATAGGCTGTTTACAATTTTAATGTTTCTTCTCTAAGTCCATATCTTAACAAACAATTATAGGGATGGATTCTTGTTTAGTTCATAGATACCCTATAGGGTTTGCTTTCATATTCCATGCTCGGTACCATCTCCAGGGGTGGGGCTAGAGGTCAAAATCTAGGACTTATTTATAATATTTATGATAAATACCATGATAAATTTTCTGTAAGTCTATTTTCTTGACATCCACAAAGTCTTGTCAGAAAGCATTCATACTTACACCATAGGTACCATGTAAGGTTCAGACACTAGGGTTCATGTGCGGGGCGGGTCTAGAGGTCAAAATCTAGAACTTCTTTAAAAATTGTATTTTTTGTACTTCTCTTTTCCGCCATGTTTAGAAATGATTCGTACTTACACCAAAGGTACTGTATAAGGTTTGCCTTGTTCCTAATGACATTAGACTCTAGGGTCCGTGCCCAGGGTGGGGGTAGAGGTCAAGATCTAGGACATCTTATATTTTTTTTTTAATTTATATTTTAAATATTATTGAAGAATGACATTCTACTTTACATCTAGGACCGAGGACCTGACCCTCAATGTCTGCGATCAAGTCCTAGATTGAGTATACAAGTCAGCTCTGTATACTGCTCTAAAATAGATCTGTCATTCTACTACACATCCCCTCCCCATGGTTTTAGACAGTGCTTTTTGCAAATACAAATTTATAAGATGTACTTGTTGAGGGTGCTTCCTTTCATCAGGAATTGCGGTTCAATTGTCAGTGAGCATGTCTGGATTGGGGGTGGTGGGCTAAGGGGTGGGGGCGTTGGAAGTAGCTACCAGCCGGGGGTATACGTGCCTCTCAAGGCACTTTTTCTAGTTAAAAAAGTGGTAATTCTTATAGGCGGTTTGCCTTTATTACGTCAGGTTTAACATTGTCACCGACATGACACGCATATGTACCAGCCGGGTATGGATCCCGCAACCTCTTGATTGCTAAGCGAATATGCTATCCATTACACCACTGCTGCTGCAGCATATTAGCCTGCCACAACCCGTTCATTCAATGATTGCATTTTAAATTGATCACAGTGACAGCTTTTTTCTCTCTCAGCCGATTTTTAAATCTGGTTAAGCGTATATCTCAAATATGCGCTTTACTGAGAAATATGTTTGTTACAGTACCTTTGTTTTCAATGGCCATCATAGAAAGTACCAGTTTAAAAAGTAATATTACTGTATCTTTATGTTTAGAAAAACTTATAATATTTGGTATTTTTTCAGACAAAGATGCACATGGGATCGATATAGAACATCTTAGCAACATTGCCAGCTTCGCCCCACCGATATCCCGACCCAAGACCCTGCCGTGCCGATACTGTCAGAAAGTGTTCTGGCGTCCGGCCGACGTGAGACAGCACGAGAGAACACATACTGGAGAGAGGCCGTACCGGTGTTCGGTCTGTACAATGACATTTCGCCAGAAAACTACGCTAGATCAACACATGATACGACACACGGGAGAGAAGAAATTTGTTTGTCAAATGTGCGAGAAAAAGTTTGGACGAAAGTTTCAATTACGGAGGCATTTGCTTTCCGTGCATGGAATTGGGTTTGAATAGATTATGAAGTATTTCCATTCAAATTACAGAGGTAGTCCCGTGATGTATACCGAATTTCCACAGCTGTAAAACAAGAGACGGGTTGTAACCAATGTTGTAAGAACTTTGAGCCCAACCCCTTTGTCTTTGAGTTGACAATAAAATATGTTTAAACAAAAAGAAGATGTAAAAACTAAGCTGTTCATTTGAAAATATTTTGCTTATTGTATCTCAAAACATTGATTGTTGGTTCACTATAGAACTACCTTGTCGACGTTTAGCCCATGAGAGGTAAGACAGCATGAGCGAAGCCACACTGGAGAGTTTCAGCTACGGAGGCATTTGCTGTATGTGCCTGGATAAGGGCATCAGTAGTTACGAAACAGTTTCCGCTACGGTGACACATTTGCTGTCTGTGCATGGATATACATGTAAGCTTGAATAGTCTACGGACATTCGGACGAAAGTGTTTGTTACGGAGACACTTGCTATAAATGCATATATGTGGACATGAATTGGTTACAGAGACATTTTCTATCGTACCTGGATAAAGGCTTGAATAACTTACGAAACAAAGTTTCAGCTACGCTGATTTTTGCTATTTGTGCGTGGATATGGGCTTGAATAGGCTTTGAAATCAAGTGTCATTAACGGAGAATGGTTGTCTGTGTTTGGTTATGGGCCTAAATACGCTACGGAGCATTTGGATGCAATTTTCCGCTACAAATTAGCTACCTGTACAGGGAATTGGGCTGGTAATGGCTACGAAACCTCTTAACAAAAGTTAACATGTATGTTACAGATACATTTGCTATTTGTGTGGCTTTGGTTTTACATAAGTAACATATATAGTTTGATCTTGTGTTATTTTCTGAATATATATATAATGTGCACGAAATGAAAGTTTTAAAGACGGAAAAACTCTACTTGCCATCTATGCATGGTATTGGATTTTGATTACGTGGAAAAGGCTTTGCATCATGTTTCGATAGCTGAGTAGTTTGGTTTGTTAGTTTGTACACTACAATTCGAAAGTCAAATGAAATTTACTCAGTTAAGCCAGGCGTCATTTTAAGTGGGCATAGGCAAACAGCATGTGTCCCATCTGGAACTCTTCTGTTTGCACAGAAAAATTGCATCGAAAACTGAGATAAAAAATAAAAATAACTCCTGTTGCCCCTAAAAACAGAAAGTGGACCGAACAACTAACTAAATGTTATGAACCACTGCGGAAGCTGAGGGTGAGGTTAGGATCCTGTAAAACCGGTTTAAGCCCACCAGTAATTTTATATTACTGATCGTTCCAAGGCGATACTTCTGTTGTGGTTCTTATTGTTTTATGTCTTGGTGTTTGATTTTTTGTGCTGTTGGCGCCTTATGTATGTTATCATATTTTAGTTAAGTTTAGGTAACTGAGTGACCACCTGTTGGGAAATAGCTGCTCATTCGGCTTACTAAATGTATTCGTGGTCTAAGTACCTCATTGTTAGTTTGGGGTTTTCCCGCCTCGGTTTTTGGAGTGGGAATCTTATTCTGATTGCGCCTTTTCCTGATCGTTGCCTACTTGTACCTTTTTATCCAATTGATAATGATAGTAGAATCCAATTGTCAAATATGGGTTAATGGCGATTTATTTGAAAGCAATGAATCAAATTCATAACTTGTTTACGTTATTATGAAAATATGTCTCTTGTTATTGATGTCAAAATGCGATGTCGTTAAAGGCGCAGAGGACGAAAGTTTCAGTTACGAAAGCTATTATGTGCATCGCGTTGGGATTAGAACTAGAAACTTAAGCTTAATATATTTTGGCTAGGACTCAGTGAAAGCGGTTTAAGCCTTTCAATATTTTTACTTATATAAAATTAAAATAAAAGTTAGATCCTTTAAAAAGATGAGCATATTAATGAGAAAAGGGATGGGCCATACCGCGGTTTTGGCTACTTAGGCTTCTTCAGTGACCCTTCAGATTTGGCAAAATGGGGCTAAAGAGAAATATTGTAATTTAGCAACTTTCAACAGGATAGTCGATATAAAGACTAGTATTATCCAAAACAGCCAAATATATAAAACGTTGGTACATCACAGGGGATGCACCTTAGAATGGTCAGTAAAGCATTAATTGATTACGTGTTTTGATTGCTGAGTAGTTTGATGTTTTAGTTTGTACGTTACAATATTTTAAAATCACATAAATATAATGGGGATTTATTTGAAAGCATAGGGTGGCCATAAATGGACACCACTAAACTTAACGTGGCCGTCACAAAATATGAGTTATTAAAAACTTAAGTTACTTGTTCCACTCAGTATAGTTTATCGGTCCCGTGGTTACCTTCTTATTCGGGAATGAAATTTGGACAAAGGTTTATATTGTTTTGTCTTGGTGTTGATTTTTGTGCTGTTAGCACCTTATGTGCGTTTTCATATCTTTTAGTTTAGTTTTGGTAACTGAGTGGCCATCTGTTGGGAAAATAGCTGCTCACTCGGCTTACGATATGTTTCCTTGGTATAAGTACCTGGTTGTTAATTTAGTTTTTTCTGACCTCGGTATTTGGAGTGGGAATTTCTTTCTGATTGCGTCATTTCCTTATCATTTCCTACTTGTACATTAAAATGCAATTTAGTATAGGGATTTTAGCAAACGTAGTAGTTTTAGGCATGAGTTCACAAACTTGCATAGTCCATGATGCCTTCAAGAGATTGTTAAATCCCATTTAGTTTTTGTATATTGATAGTCATTTTATACCTGTGTTTCCTTGTGTTAAAAAGAATGAAAGAAATGTCACATCGCATCACCGAAGTGTTATCTCATTTAATGGTAAAACAATAACTTTGCACTTGGTTGGGGCCGTTTCATCTCTATTATACAGTAGTCACTAGACACTGCTAACATTAATTTATTGAAAGGCAGATCATATGATTTTTTTTTTTTTTTTTTGTTTTTATGTCTTTAACGTGTGACCATTACCTTCACAGCCAGTGTATCATTTGTTTAATTATTGTGTACATTGTTGGTTTTACCTGTTAAATAGTCTTTGAACTCCAACGATACTCATCTGATTTCCACCAATCATTTAGAAAATTTACACTTGTCTGACAGTGTCATAGCTTATAATTGTGGCGTTACATACGATGTTTGTGTGAATCGTTTCAAGAAAGTAGTTGAGTTTAAAGACTTACTTCTGAAGTAGCTAAAAGTGGTACCACTGTTTATTCGGTTAATGACCCCTAATGGTGCAATATGGTCCTTAGATCAAAGGACTGTCATAATGAGGTGATTATCACATCTCTGCAGGGGGTCATAAAGAGGCCCTTAGAGGATAATACCTGTAGTTCCACTGTTTATTTGTCCCTGATAACCTGTGCAATTAAACTGTCTCCCTCTGCAAACAATATTTATTTTTCCTGTTTTGGCCCCTGCCTGTATTCTGAGTCATAGTCAGGGCACTAGGTTTTCTAATGCCCTGTCCCTTATTGAATGATCCTCAATAGACATGGAAATAGGTATTTAAGTCAGTTGAAGAAATTCCAATAAATATATTGCATCGTCATTTGATTTTGACAAATGTTTAGTTTTGGACATTTACTGTTGGCTTATAGTGCTAGGTTTGAAAAGCTAGAACGAAAGATTCACTTTTATTTACTTTCACTGCACAGTGTCAGAAAGGAATACAATATTTCGTTAATTTGTCGATAAAACATTTACTATTCTTGATTCGTGAACTCTGTATAAACAGTCCCATTGAAATATATTTTCCTGTAATCATCATTGAAAGTATGGTACAACAATCCCATGTGCGTATATGTTGTTAAAATAAGGTTATGATCTCATTCAATACTTTGTAAATGTGTTGCATGTCGGTCGTGCATGTTTTAATGGTTGTTCACTTAGCCTTCTGCATTTACTTGTTCTGTCCAAGCTAGCACTGTGACCACCTAATACCTTCAATAGCTGCTCGCTCTGCTTTCCGTTATTCATGTTAAACGTTGGTATCTATGTTTAGTATTTTCTAAATATGATATCTTATTTCTTGTTTATCACTGAACCACTACAGAAGCTGAGGGTGAGGTTAGGTACCTGTAAAACCGGTTTAAGCCCGCCAGTAACTTTGTGTTACTGATCGTTCCAAGTCGATACTTCTGTAGTGGTTCTTTTTGTGTTATGTCTTGGTGTTTAAAATTTTTTGTGCTGTTGGCGCCTTATGTATGTTTTCATATTTTTAGTTAAGTTAACTGAGTGGCCACCTATTGGGAAAATAGCTGCTCATTCGGTATACGATATGTTTCATGGTATAAACTACCTGATTATTAGTTTGTTTTTTTCCCACCTCGGTTTTTGGAGTGGGAATCTTTTTCTGATTGCGCCTTTTCCTGATCTTTGCCTACTTGTACCTATTTCTCAGTTCACATTGCATAGCTGCCTTAAATGATATTGCCACTTTTCATCTTATAATAGATGGCGACCCTGGCGGATAAGAATCAAAATAATCTAACGTACTATTTCTTTTGTAGGTGCAGTAAAGGAGGAACGGACAGACACAGATATTGCTAGACAGGACACATCCAGGAAGCAGAGACGTCCAGGAAGTTCTATTTGTGACGAATGTGGCAAAATGTTTCAGTCACATTACAAATTGGAAATACATAAGCGTATACATACTGGAGAAAAACCATTTCAATGTGAAAATTGTGGTGTTTCGTTTAACACACTGTCATCGTTAAAGCGTCATCAACAACGGAACCATGTCGCTGGAGGAGAAGGTTGTAAGAAGAGAAGAGTTGATTGGAAAGAAAGGCTTAATTTGAAAATAGCTTCAAAGGTTTACCAGTGCGAGGCTTGCGGTAAACATTTGTCGGGTGCAAGTAGACTGGCTCAGCATTTAAGAGTTCATACTGGAGAAAAACCTTATTGCTGTTCGGATTGTGGTAGACATTTTAGTTTTAAAGAAGCCTTTGTTCGACATCAGACATTACACAAAACTGGACGTTTTAAGAAACCCAAAATAGATTGGCGAGAGGCTTTGAATCTTGAGGGAATCTCGAAAGACTTCAAATGCGAAATATGTGACAAGGTTTTTCAAAAGCCCTGTGTTTTAGCTCGACATCTGCAAATTCATACTAAAGATGCTCCTTATAAATGCGTGCTTTGTGGTCAGGCGTTTAAGGATAAGTGGTCGTTGAAACGACACAATGAACTGCATATTTCTGGTCGTTTTACGAAGCCAAAAATATATTGGAAGGATGTTCTGAATCTCACAAGACAAAACAAAATGTACAGATGCGAATACTGTGATAAAGCGTTCCCCAAACCCTACAAGTTAATGAGACATTTACGAATTCATACTGGAGAAAGACCATTTGAATGTGCGAATTGTGGTAAAACGTTTAATGCTAAATCGGCCTTAACTCGACATCAGACTAAAGTATGCTGCAAGTCAGCAAATGACGAGAAAACAAACGGTAAGACTGTGATGGATTTTGACTGAGTCAACTCAGTCAATCATATCAGTTCAGAGTTTATAGCAAGTTGATAGTCAAACAAACTTGCCATTGTACATGTTTTAAGACCTTATAAAATATCTTTTAGAAATGACAGTATAAATAGGACAACAGGCTCATATAAATTACAATAAAACTCAATGTTCATGCTTTTTACGTTTGAAAAAGACATACCTTTTGTCTATATTTTCGTAGAAAAAATATTATTGCTCTGTTTAATTTGCTGTATTTGGCCAAGTGTTCAATGTGAAGGATATGCTACATCTACCTTAATTGCTATCAGGAATTTGATATTTTGTATTTTATCGAAAGATTTGCTATTCATTGGAAACTGCAATTTTATGTTAAACGTGCACCAGTCATGTTAGGTTTAACTGTCAAATGCTAACATAACGATGATGTTTATTCTCATAATTCTTAGATAATTCATAGTACACTTCAGCAGGAAATACGCATCTGAACATTTTATGTAACCTTGTGAAAATATGTTAAGTCTCAGCTTAATTGTTCCATATAGTTAAAGTACAGACATTAAAAAGGTACAAGCAGGCAAAGATCAGGAAAAGGCGCAATCAGAAAAAGATTCCCACTCCAAAAACCGAGGTGGGAAAAAACCAAACTAACAATCAGGTACTTATACCATGAAACATATCGTAAGCCGAATGAGCAGCTATTTTCCCAATAGGTGGCCACTCAGTTACCTTAACTTAACTAAAAATATGAAAACATACATAAGGCGCCAACAGCACAAAAAATTTTAAACACCAAGACATAAAACAAAAAGAACCACTACAGAAGTATCGACTTGGAACGATCAGTAACACAAAGTTACTGGCGGGCTTAAACCGGTTTTACAGGTACCTAACCTCACCCTCAGCTTCTGTAGTGGTTCAGTGATAAACAAGAAATAAGAAATCATATTAAGAAAATACAAAACATAGATACCAACGTTTAACATGAATAACGGAAAGCAGAGTGAGCAGCTATTGAAGGTATTAGGTGGTCACAGTGCTAGCTTGGACAGAACAAGTAAATGCAGAGGGCTAAGTGAACAGCCATTATATTCGGGTGGTCACAAAGCCATGCAACATGAAACTCGTAATTGGAATAACTTTGATAAGTGTGAACCAGAACAGCAGTACCGCCTTGGTACGGTCAGTTATAAAATAACTGGGGGGCTTAAACCGGTTTTACAGGTACCTAACCTCACCCTCAGCTTCTGCAGTGGTTCACAACATTTAGTTAGTTCTTCGGTCCTCGTGGTGAATCTCTAACTAGTCAATGAATCATCAAGAACAAACAAATAAATCATGATAAACATCCTGATGAATCAAAAACCAGGACTCACAGATTGAGTAAGCTGCCCGACGATGGAGATCCCTGGGCGCCGAATAACCTACTAACTCCGGAGCAAAAGAAAAACACCAGTTGGACCCCGGTGGGCCAAGCAACAGACAAGAAGCTCCGGCCCCAACCAACTAAAATGAATAGCTTTAAGTCGGGGCCATCATAGAGTCTGACGCCCGACCCACCGGCGTGCAATTAAAGAAGGCAGCATAGTTATCAACCATGATTGGGTTAAAAACTAAGCATGCAGACTGTCGCATAACATTCAAGTTATAACCTATACGTCTGTAACGTGATATGATTTTTCCGAACTGAAGAGAAAAATCAGTTATTCCTTTAAGTTTCTTTAATTTGTAAACCAAGTCACCATAAAATTCAGGTTCCGAAAGGCCCTCACTTAAAAGTGTCTTTAACCCAACATTATATTTGGAAATCAATTCATAGTGTCTACGATAAAATTTAGAAAAGGTTTTTCGAAGTTTATGATACCGATAGCCCTGTTGGAGAAGTTTTGCCGTTAAACATTTATTTCGAGCGTTGAAGTCTGTAACATGATTGCAGACTCTAGCAAACCTAATAAGTTGCGAAATGTATACACCATAAGAAGCACGACGAGGAACGTCACCATCCAAAAAAGGAAAATTTACTATATCAAAATCAAAGTCATCGCGCTTATCATAAATTTTAGAAGAAACAAATCCATTTGCAACAGAAAGATGTAGATCTAAAAAGGGGGCTTCGGTATCTGAGACCTTGTTTTGTTATAACTTAGAACAAATTGAACAAACTTAATATTTTTACACACAGTTTTAGTGGTAGAGTAGCATTGTGTCTGAAAAAGATTGGTTGATATACCATTATGTTATCTGTAGAGCCCAATAAGTTTTAGATACCGCCCTGAAACGCTCCTTATTATCATTATCTTAAGATTTGCAAGCTTCTCGAAACATTATGCGCATGTGGAAAGACAATGGTACTTGATATTGTAAAAAAGTTTTTGTTGATTTTTATGTAGTGGAATTAAAGGGGTGTTTGGCTTAACTTATTTTAAACAGCGTATGTGCTTAAATAATTTTATTATTAGCTCACCTGAGCCGAAAGCTCACAGGTGAGCTTATAGGATAGGCAGGCATCCGTCGTCCGTCGTCGTCGTCCGTCCTCGTCCGTCCACAATTTCAAAGAAGAATATTTCTGAAGCTAGTAGGCCGATCTTGATCAAATTTAATGTGAATCATGATTGGGTTGGGGGATTGATGGCATTAGGTTTTGGAGCAGATTGTATCAAAATTGTGGTTTCCATGGCAACAGATAGGTCCCATAGACTTACAATGGGAAAAACTAAAAAAATCTTCTTCTCTGAAACCACTAGGCCCACAGATTTGATATTTGGTATGTAGCAATGGCTAATGGTCCTCTACATAATTTGTGCCATTCATGCCCCTGGGGTCAAATTTGGCCAGGCCCCGGGGGGTCGATAGTCTCCATAGACTTACTATGGGATAAAAATTAAAAAATCTTCTTCTCTGAAACCACAGGGCCCACAGCTTTGATATTTTGTATGTGGCAATGGCTAATGGTCCTCTACATAAATTGTGCCAGCCATGCCCCTGGGGTCAAATTTGGCCACGCCCCGGGGGTCGATAGTCTCCATAGACTTACAATTGGAAAAACTAAAAAAATCTTCTTCTCTGAAACCACTGGGCCAACAGCTTTGATATTTGGTATGTAGCAATGGCTAATGGTCCTCTACATAAATTGTGCCATTCATGCCCCTGGGGTCAAATTTGGCCACGCCCCGGGGGTTGATAGTCTCCATAGACTTACTATGGGAAAAAATTTAAAAACTCTTCTCTGAAACCACAGGGCCCACAGCTTTGATATTTTGTATGTGGCAATGGCTAATGGTCCTCTACATAAATTATGCCAATCATGTCCCCGGGGTCAAATTTGGCCACGCCCCGGGGGTCGATAGTCTCCATAGACCTACAATAGGAAAAACTAAAAAAATCTTCTTCTCTGAAACCACTAGGCCCACAGCTTTGATATTTGGTATGTAGCAATGGCTAATGGTCCTCTACATAAATTGTGCCATTCATGCCCCTGGGGTCAAATTTGGCCAGGCCCCGGAGGTTGATAGTCTCAATAGACTTGCTATGGGGAAAAAAATCAAAAATCTTCTTCTCTGAAACCACAGGGCACACAGCTTTGATATTTTGTATGTGGCAATGGCTGATGGTCCTCTACATAAATTGTGCCAGCCATGCCCCTGGGGTCAAATTTGGCCACGCCCCGGGGGTAGATAGTCTCCATAGACTTACAATGGGAAAAACTAACAAAAATCTTCTTCTCTGAAACCAAAAGGCCCAGAGCTTCTATATTTTGTATGTAGCAATGTTTGGTAGTCCCCATTATACATTGTGCCGGTCATGCCCCTGGGTCAAATTTGGACATGCCCCGGGGGTCAATAGTGTCCATGCATAGACTTTCATTGGTCGATTCTCAATTAATTTAAATCTCATGAGCTTACAATGTGATAATCTCTCAGGTGAGCTACAGGACCAATGGTCCTCTAGTTGTTTTATCAACGTCTAGTCATAGGTTTATATTCAGTCTACGTGTCATAGGTCTATATTTGGTCCCAATTTCGTTTTTACTAGTCGTTGTATTGACAACGCTGTTTAAAAATGTAAAGTTACAGTAATTCTCTTTGGCTCCATGTTGCCATATCTATAGGGTCACTGAAGAGGCTTAAGTAGCCAATACCGCGGTATGGCCCATCCCCTTTCACACTAAAATGTTCACTGCTCTTAAAGGATATGTTTTATTAGCTCACCTGAGCCGTTAGGCTCACAAGGTGAGCTTATAGGATGGCCATGATCCGGCGTCCGGCGTCCGTCCGTCCGTCGTCCACCATTTTCAAAGATCTTCTTATATGAAGCATCTATAGGAAGGGGGAACCAATGTGTTTATAAATAATCCAGGTCACATGACCAAGATGGCCGCCATGCCCATATATGGTAAAAACCCTTTAAAATTCTTCGTCTCCTGAACAAATGGACCGATTTCAACAAAATTTGGCATGAAGCATTGGGGCCTAAAGCACTACAATGTATTTATAAATTATGACCTTTGGATGACCTTGATCTATTTTACAGCAAGGTCAACATAGGTCGCCAATGCATTTGAATGGGGAAAACTTTTAAAATGTCATATAAAGTGAAGGTCTTGCAGGAAATGGGCAGTAGAACTGAATATTAATGATTCTGAAAAAAAAACAAAAAAAAAAAAAAAAAAAAAAAAAAAAAACATTGACTCCAGGGGCTCATTTGCCCCAACCCCGGGGCATTAAACATGTGTTATTACCGTAATATTCAAACATCTCCTCTGAAACCGCTTGGCCAATCAAAGCCAAATTTCATGTGAAGCACCTATAGAATAGGGGAATCAATGTGTTTATAAATAATCAAGGTCACATGACCAAGATGGCCGCCATGCCATCTATGGTATAAACCCTTCAAAAATCTTCATCTCCGGAACCGGTGGACCGATTTCGAAGAAACTTGGCATGAAGCATCGATGACTCAAGTACTACAATGTATATATAAGTCATGACCCTGTGATGACCTTGACCTATTTTAAGGCAAGGTCAACATGGGTTGTCTATGTATTTGAATGGGTAAACTGTTAAAATGTCATTTGATGGGAAAAACTTGTATGCACAGTATATGGATTATTCTGAAAAAAAAAAAAAAAAAAAAAAAAAAAAACAATGGCCCAAGGGCTTCATCTGCCCCTATACTGGGACTATTTTCGATAACATTAGTATATACAGCAGATCTCAGGTGAGCGTTTACAGGACCATTGGTCCTCTGGTTTTTATTAACTCACCGTAATCGTTATAATTAGCGCACAGTGCGCTTAACTTGTCAAAATAAATGAAAGTTAAGGTCACAAAATATTGTTCTTAAAAGCGCACACTACGAACGGAAACGAGTATAAAATGCTTCAATAATTATGTCAAACATATCAATGACAGTGTCATTTAAGAGTTCCAAACGTTGCCAAAATGGTGTTTGATCATTTAAGGTTAAGTTGTGATGCAGTTAATACGGTATTTATGTGCAAATTTAGTATAAAATACCAGTTTGCTAGTCAAAAAAAAAAAGTGCAAGTAGGCAAAGATCAGGAAAAGGCGCAATCAGAAAAAGACTTTCACTCCAAAAACCAAGGTGGCAAAAAAAAACAAACTAACAATCAGGTACTTATACCATGAAAACATTTCGTAAGCCGAATGAGCAGCTATTTTCCCAACAGGTGGCCACTCAGTTACCTTAACTTAACTAAAAATATGCAAACATACATAAGGCGCCAACAGCACAAAAATATTTTAAACACCAAGACATAAAACAGAAAGAACCACCACAGAAGTATCGACTTGGAACGATCAGTAACACAAAGTTACTGTAACACAGTAACACGATCAGTAACACAAAGCAGTGTGCGCTTCTGCATATGGTTTTTGGAAACGACCAGGTTGTGCGCTTATTGGAGCATGTGCGCTAATTAGAACGAATATGGTAGTTTGGTAAAATTAATGAACCCTATTAATATGATAGACTACTTTGATCTAACAAGTGAGTACTGCTTGTTGTAGTGCGTCTGTATCAGTATTCTGTCGGAGGACCATTGTAGTTTACACTGACTGAGGGGTGTAAGGTGTGGAGGTTATAACAAATTCAAGCTCAATTCACCTGAGCATGAAATTATAACGGCTTATAAATATTGAACTAGCTAAGGCGATACTTCTGTGGTGTTTCTCATTGTTTTATGTCTTGATGTTGAATTTTTTCTGTTAGCGCCTTTTGTATTTTTTCATGTTTTTTAGTTAAATTTGGGTAACTGAGTGGCCACCTCTTGGGAAATAGCTGCTCACTCGGCGCATGATATGTTTTCTTAGTATAGGTACTTAATTGTCAGTTTAGTTTTACCCGCCTCGGTTTTTGGAGTGGGATTTTCTTTCTGATTGCGCCATTTCCTGATCATTGCCTTCTTGTACCTTTCTAAATTCATTTGTATTTTAATATATAAACCATAAAAAACTACGATTATCCTGCTATTAAATTTCAGTTTCAGCTGAGTTGAGCATGTAAAAAATTTTATAACCTCTGGGCAAGATGTCATGGGAAAAAGCTCTGTGTAAACTGTCTCTCTTCGTATTGGTAGTTGACAAGTATTACAAGTGAATTAACTTTACATTGTCATGATATGTCTATATGTCCTATTGATATACAATATAAATAACATGTTCTACCGAACATTGAGATTGTTGCCCTTAATAGAACTACGAGGATCGGTCAACTTAAGGTTATTCTGAAAAGGTAAGTGCACTGTGCGCTGATAAGAACGAATATGATAGTTTTGTTTGCTTCAATATATGAACGTTTGAGATGTAACAGATTGTACACGCTGTTGTATTGATAATATCTTGCGATATTATCTTTGCTATGTAGAAAAGTATAACTTCTTTATGGTAAACGTTTATGCTCACACAATGAATATTACTATATGATGCCACGTGTGTCTTTCCCATGTTTTTCCCTGTATAAAATGTATAAATAAGCGTTTTCTAGTCACCACCTTGTATCCGAGCTTTTTTAATAAAACCATTTTAACTGCATCCTTATATTGTTTCTTTGTTTTCTCTTCCTTGAATAAAACTTTCAAAGGCGTGTTTATTACAATAACAAACAAACAATACAATAACATTACAATTAGAGCCTAAGTTTGCATGATAAAATTACAACAATATATATCTCTGACTTGTATATGTCTCATTGAATTTGGATTTACCTTGAGATTTTAAACACTACGATATATGGAAAACTGTACAGTCGTACTTAACGTGATGTGTTGAGTGTATTTAAATCCAATGTCTACTGATTGAAGTCAATAACTTTCTTTTTCTTTCTCGCTAGGTGGCGTCAAACAGCAGTTCATAACAACACCTGGGGACAAGTATTTTTATACCTGTCGTTACTGCGGCAAGAAGTTTCCGAGCAAATGTAACCTGGTTCGGCATGAGAGAATCCATACTGGAGAGCAACCTTATGAATGTGAAATCTGTCATCAGAAATTCAATGTGAAAACATCCTGTCTGAGACACTATAGAGTTCATTTTAAGGAGTAATTCAAACAATTGGAGACATCACCACAGTACATTTAATGCTTTAACAGATCTTATCGACTAAACATAAATAAACATTGTGGATGTTGGCTAGAACCGCCTTGGCGAGGCGGTTATAACGTGTACCCTGAATGTATCTTTTGATCAAAAGTAATAAAAGTATAAGATTTTTTCTCTAGTTTCCTTTTTAAGCCAGAAAAGACCGTATGAATCTGAAATCTGTCATCAGAAATTCAACGTGAAGACGTCTTGTCTGAGACACTATAGAGTTCATTTGAAGGAATGATTCAAACAGAGACAGTTCAACAGATACTACCATATATTGAATGTAAAGGCACCTTTCTGTGGCATTATTTAGCTAATTTTAAGTCCTTGCAAGTGAGAATTCTTAGTTGATCGACAGTGTTAACTGATAGCAAATCAAGATCATGCACAACATAGCGAGTCGTTTGAAACTGACACAGACAGTCGCCTATTAAATGCATGTATGTGTGTACATGACATATGTTTATACATTAACCAAACGAGCTTGAATGTGTACCGAACCTGACATGTACAGTATGCCAACACTGGCCGACTTAATCATGAAACAGTTCAAAATAACCGAGTACGTTAGTTTCAAAATTGCCACTATTAAACTTGGGAGTAATGCTTCATTAACAAGCTTGGAAAAGGCAATGATCAGGAACTCGTGCAATCGGAACAAAAATTCCACCCTTAAAACGAAACTTGGAATACATCAAACTGCCATTGGTACATACACAAAGCATAAGCAGCTTTGGTCCACCCAGTTACCTGATACATGTATACGTACATTAAATGCGCCAACATCACAAAATGCGTCACCAAAACATAAACAAAACGTTTTCTATTGGAAATGAACAAGTTCTTGTCTTTTTATCACAGTGGAGTCAGGGCGAAGATTATGACCCCGTAGCCCCCAGAACATTCTTTACTGACCAGTACGGTTTTAGTTGTGGTTAATTTCATGTTTTTTTTTTTTTTTTTTGTTTTTTTTATCATGGTCTGTCCTTCTGTTGTTCTCATCACCTGCTGGATTGTTTCCTTGTTTGGTCATCTTGCTCTGCATGTGTGTTGTGATAATGTGATGTCATGTGCTGTCCTTTATTTGCCATCCAGTGCAGCGATTCCTGTTTTACACAAACTGCATAGACGTTTCCTAATCAGTTAGCATTATATCGTGGGCGTCCAGGTTCGATATAAACCGACTTGTACAGTCTCAGAATAAGGCTTGGAATTTCGGATTTAAATAAAAAGGTACAAGTAGGCAACGATCAGGAAAAGGTGCAATCAGAAAAAGATTCCCACTCCAATAACCGAGGCGGGGAAAAAAAACTAAAAATAAGGCACTAAGACCATGAATACATTTAGTAAGCCGAATGAGCAGTTATTTCCCAATAGGTGGCCACTCAGTTACCTAAACTTAACTAAAATATGATAACATACATGTACATAAAGCGCCAACAGCACAAAAATTAAACACCAAGACATAAAACAATAAGAACCAGAACAGAAGTATCTCCTTGGAACGATAAGTAATATAAATTAATGGCGGGCTTAAACCTGTTTTACAGGATCCTAACCTCACCCTCAGCTTCTGCAGTGGTTCATAACATTTAGTTAGTTGTTCGGTCCTCGTAGTGAATCTCTAACTAGTCAATGAATCATCATGGACAAACAAATAAATCATGATAAATTCTATGATGAATAAAAAAACGAGGACTCACAGAATGAGTAAGCTGCCCGACGATGGAGATCCCTGGGCGCCTAATATCCTACACGTCTGTAACGCGTAATGATTTTTCTGAATTGAAAAGAAAAATCATTCATTCCTTCCAATAAGTTTCTTAAATTTGTAAACCAAGTCACCATAAAATTCTGGTTCCGAAAGGCCCGCGCGTAAAAGGGTCTTTAGCCCAACATTTAATTTGGAAATCAGTTCACAGTGTCTGCGATAAAATTTAGAAAAGGTTTTTCGAAGTATGATACCTATAGCTCTGCTGAAGAAGTTTGGCTGTTAAACATTTATTTCGTGCATTGAAGTCCGCAACATGATCGCAGACTCTAGCAAACCTAATAAGTTGTGAAATGTATACGCCATAAGAAGCACGGCGAGGAACGTCACCATCCAAAAACGGAAAGTTGACTATATCAAAATCAAAGTCATCACGTTTATCATAAATTTTAGAAGAAACAAATCCATTTGCAATAGAAAGATGTAAGTCTAAAAATGGGGCTTCGGTGTCTGTGTTGTTTGCATTATTCAACTGTAGTTCAGGGGGATACATTTGTTTGACCATGCCTTCAAAATAAGGATTGTCAATGTTCAAAAGGTCATCGAGGTACCTAGAAGTCGATGTTATCGAGTACAGGGCCTCGATAACATCAGCTTGATTGGTATGGTTAAGAGAATCCATGAAGTCTCTTTCGTAGCAGTATAAAAATAGATCAGCTACGAGAGGGGCGCAATTGGTACCCATCGGGATTATCCGTGTAGCGAAAACAAAGGAATGCGATTTGTTTTCACCTACATGTATAATGTATTTTGTTGGTATTCTCATGCGGCTGCTCATTTCACGTTGTTGATTTTCTCGATGTGATATCTACCTATTCGTTCTTTCCTTCCTAATTTTCTTTCCTTCTTCCTTTTTTCTTTCTTTCTTTCTTTACATTTGTACTGTGAAACTGCAAGTAGTTGCATTGTGTTTCCCTCATGCTCTCTGTTATCTGTGGTCTTGGAGGAAGAGTACAATGCATAATTAGTAGTTTGCATACTCGGTCATAAATCAAAAGTTTCTTACAAGACCAGCTATTTTCTTCTCAGGGCAAATACTAGTATTTAAGGGGGCGCGGTGGCGTAGTGGTAGAGCGTCAGACTCCGAATCAGAGGTCCTGGGTTCGATCCCCACAAGCGGCATCGTGTTGTGTTCTTGAGCAAGACGCATTAACTCCCTACAATACCCAGCAAGCGTTGGCTCCGTCCCGACATGGCTGTAAAATTGTTGACTGGGACGTTAAGCCTCAATACAAACAAACAAAACTAGTACATCAGGATAACATGTCCGTGAAATGTATACATACATATTTTACATAACAAAACTGTGGTATGCCTATTTTTCGTATTTTTGCTCCAACTATAGATTGTGAGTACACGTTAGAACCGCATCGGCGAGGCGCTTCTAACATGTACCCACAATCTATGTTTTTAGTAAAAAATATAAATGTATATTTTTTTTCTATGAAAATTTTCCTTTTTACAACTTGGGAAAAGTCTCTATATTTAACATGGGCAAGTTTTCGTATTTGCATATGCAGCTGATTTAGCCGGATCTCATCACAATCCTATAAATATCATTATACTGACCCTCCGTCAGATACATGTAGATATGTCCACAATTTCTTCATGCACATACGAAAACATTATACGATTTATCTACGTATTTGTTTCATCTTTCTTGGATACATTAAAAATGTAGTCTTGAATTGCATCGATGATTGAATTATTGCATTGAGCTTATGTATGGCTTGATAGCACCCAATGACGGAATGTGCTTTGATTTGCGCTAGCTTTTTCAGCTTGATGCATGCGTGATATGGCTTTTATATATCGGCTTGGTGAAACGGTATTGTTTTTGATGTTCTTAACTTGCTTATTTTAGTTGCACATTCTATTTATTTTTTTTTTCAGGTTTTGAATACCTAGACGGGTCGAGATTCCCCGTGGGCTTCCACGATAACACTACCGGCTCTCCTACAGTTGTCTTCCCCAAGGGTTTTGCGTGTTCCTTCTGTGACCGAATCTGCGGCAACCGATCCCACTTGAAACAGCACGAGAGAATTCATACTGGAGAGAAACCTTATAAATGTGACGCATGCGCAATGGCATTTAATCAGAAGGGGACGCTGAATACACATTACAGAATACACACTGGAGAGAGGCCGTATAAATGTAATTATTGTGAGAAAGCTTTTGTGTCACGTGCTCCGCTGAACTACCACATCAAAAAGAACCACCCGCAGTTTTAGTAGGTTGCACCTCGTGCGATGCTGGTGGAAATTCACACCAAAAAAAAGAAAAGAAACAAGATTAATAGAATATATCCTGGAGAGCTACTGTATATTTAAATGTGTATTTTTGAGGGATGAATTCCGTGTGACGTGCACCTCTGAACTACTACAGCAAAAAGAACCACCCCAGCTTCAGTAGATGGCAAAAGTATTGTTGCGCCTCGTGCGCTCCTCGTGGAATATCATTTCGAAAGATGTATAGAGATACAGAGACATTATTCTGGACTATAATCAAGTTCGTTAACTAACGCACGAGAAGAAAGAATCACTCGGTCTTAATATTAAGTGTGGTTCAGTACTTTTAAGCCACACGCACCAAAGAAGTATCACTGTAAAATGAAGCATAGAGAGACAGGACTTTCTTATTTGTATCTTGAAGGCGTCTTAACGATGGAAAAACACCAATTTAATAATTGTGACTTATTGGTATGTGCACAAATGATTTATCCATCATTATAACAAGACTTTTATAATGTATACATCGTTCATGCCTGACATGGATTGTTTTATTTTGATGTAAATACTCAATATGTGGCTAAAAGGCCCGTTATGAAGGAGACAGCTTATGAGATTTTAGGTAGTGTTTTAAATGCATGCGGTACATGTACATATACATGTACCTCAATAAAACGTTTTAGACTAGATTTTAGCTGTTGATATCAAAATTTATCACCCTGTATACCCGTGATGCAACCAGATATCATAAAGCGTAGATTGATGGAACATCACACGACGTGTGAATAAATTCTGCAGTTTCACAATAGCCAAAAATGTATTTTACCAGAGGACCAATGGTCATGTAGATCATTTGAGAGATTTCCTGATTTTAAACTAAAAGGTACAAGTAGGCAAAGATCAGGAAAAGGTGCAATCAGAAAAAAGTTCAGATATTGACACCCCCGGGGCGCTGCCTGTTTAGACACAGGGGCATGATCGGTAGAGTTTATGAAGAGGATTACTAAACATTGACACACACACACACATACACACACACACACACACACACAAATATTAGAGCTCTAAAGTGCTAATGATTTTAGAGAAAAAAACTTGTTCTTATTGTGAGCATATGGGAGCTAGTGACCCCCGGGGACATGATTTATGTAGAGCTCCCAGGGACATGATTTATGTAGAGCTCCACATAATATTATTGTCTACGCGCCAGCGCGTAGACTACTCTAAAGTTTGAGATTGACCTACTTTTAATTAAATTACAAGACAACTCGTACACCTCTCTACAACTGCAACTGTACGTTTGAGTCTAGTGGCTTGACCATCGTGTTAGTAGGATTCCGGGTCGTTTCGCCAAGGACCGTGTAAACATCCAAAACACCCAGGCAAACCTCCCTTTGGTTGGTAACATTTGTACCAATGGTGCAGTAGGTATCAAAAATGGGGCAAATTGTTAAATTCGTGGAACTGGTGCATGACTGCATTCTATCTAAGCAACAACGGAATGAAATGAACCGACGGTATTGTGACGCTATATGGTCAGGCCTAAAAGCTTTGACCGCACCCCACCTGCCGTGTAGCCAATTACATTCTATCCAAGCCACAACGGAATGAAATGAACCGACAGTACTGTGACGGTCGATTGTCAGGTATGAATGCTTTGACCGCGCAGCGTTTTATTTCTGTTCAGTCACATGAACCACAATGAAATGGGAGTACGGTCAGATTCTTTGACATTCAAGTTTATATATGCGAAGCGTAGACCAAGCTTTTTGTAAAAGCTTATACTTGTTGAATACTAAATATCAGGTATTGGGCCTTTGAGAAGAGTTTTAATGCATTTCCTTTTATTAGCACATGACATGTAATGGCACCCTAGTGGCGTGGTATGTATGGACACCAGAGTTCTGGTCAAAAACCTAACATACTGTGACCTTTCTCCCACCTAAATAATGCTTCAGATAAAATTTTATTTCACTTGGCTCAGTGGTCGTTGAGATATTCATGTTTGAAAGTGTGAATGGACGGACGCACGCACAGACGGACACCGGCTGGAGAACATCCAATACTCCCACATTGTGAGCCTTCGGCTCAGGTGAACTAAAATCTAGAAGTTATGATAGAAACTGCTGCAATCAGAACCAAAATGTCACCCCAAAAATTCTTGAAAAAAGTACCTTAAGGTACGCATGTGTAGATATTGTCGAACGAGTAGCTATTTCCCAGAAGGTGGCCACATAGCTACCTGAAATAAATACATGCATATGTATAGACACGTAAAAGTCGCTGACAACACAAAAAACGACACAAAAACAAATAGAACCACAACCGAAGCACCGCATTGGAACCGCCGGTAATTTATTATAACCATGATTACAGGTGGGGTTAAACATGTTTTCCCCCAGCTTCCGCACTGGGCAATGGCTCATCACATTTTAGTTGTTCTGTCCTCCTGAAAAAATGATTTAGTAATACAATGAATATGAAATTTAAGCTGAATTACCCGATACCCTTTTGGCTTAAGGAAAAATGCTGTTGTTTTGTTATCTTAGGAAAACGCAAAACGAATGTTCCGTGGACTTCTCGACAAGGACGTTGTCTAGTGGTTCTTGACTTATCTCGTATAGTATTTCATACATGTAAGAGCATTTTGATGTTTACATTTTGAAAGAAATACAAATATAAGCCGTTTCTTAAACGAAGTAATGAGAAGGATGTGTACTATCCTTAGATCATCTGTCAGAAAACACTTTTTTTTTCATAAACTACCGTTTTCTGAAACAACTCGAAAAAATATGACCCTGCCATATTTTATCTATCATTGAAAATCATTTCATAAATAAACATTAATTGTTTTTTCAAAGATTATCATCTTGAATACTTTTGCATATACTAGGAAGGTTGACAGAAGACCTTTAATTCAAATTCCAGTTAATTTGGGAGTTTTTTTTTTACATTCCATGTAATGATTACCCATTTATAGAGTAATGACAAAAATACGTTGAGATGAAGTGTTGATATTGTGCGAAATGACATGAGAAAACAATGTTGTTTTCGAGCAGGTTTGACACAAATCAGCCTGTGTAGCCGTAGAAGATGGCTAGATGCTTGTGATTTCGGCTTTAAGAAGAAGAGGGATTGCACTATCCGTGTAGCGGAAACAAAGACGCTGATCAGCTGTGTAGTTACTGCACAGTTGATCTACGCCTTTGTTTTCTCATATGCACATTGTTTTCTGATGCGGCGGATCATTTATTGAGTTTGAGAATCTTGGCATTGCTCATTATTTTAAGGGCGCTTGATTGTTTATGATATATCCATGCTTTTGGATGATTTTATTGGAACGTTGTGTAACATGGTGTATGATGTCAAAAGCATTGTTTGATTGTTATCTATTCTCGGTTGTAAAGGCTGTAGATCGGCTACACTTCTTTACGAAAATGCATTGGAAAACAAATGATATTTTCAATATTTGTGCTCAAAACATATAGATCGTGGTAGCTCTTAACGAGTACCCACAATCTATGTTTTGGACCAAAAATAACAAAAATAGGTAAACCGATGTATATTCCAGTTTTACTATATAAAAGCGGGGGAAAATGGGGTAGATATATTGCATGTACATGTACATGTTATCCTGATGTTTGGTACCTCGTTGCATTTCCGTTTCACAGAATATCGGCAGGAACATCGTGTATATAACGTCCGTACTGATGTCCTGTGGGCCTGCTGATGGTTTAGTTCCTGGTAGACTTTCAACCATTATTCGATTGTCCTTAATGCAGAGATTATCTTATGTATGGTCATGCTGTGATTATCTTATATATGGTCAGGATGAGATTATGTTACATATGGTCATGCTGAGATTATCTTATATAAGTGGTCATGTTTGTCGCAGTTTGATTTGTGGATTGGCTGGCTTCAGTTTGGGCTTATCTGCATTCCTCTTGGAAATGAAAACACAAGGGCATGGTCTGAACTAAATGATCCGCGTAGTGAAAAACGGGATTTTGGCATAATATGCGAAGACAAAGCTGCAGATCAGCTGTGCAGTAACTACGCAGCTGATTAGCGCCTATGTTTTCGCTACACGGCTACATGGATAGTACAATTCCTCTTCTTCCTAAATCCGAAATTTCAAGCCTCTAGCCTTCTGTAGCTGCACAGACCGGCTTGTGTCAGACATGGTCGGAAACCCTGAAAACCGGTTTTCTCGTGACGCGGCTGAAATAATGTTGACATAACTTGTAGCCCAATCCCATTGTTCCGTAGAAAACAATAATGTGAGCCGCATCGTGAGCAAAACCGGATTTTTGCCTATGCGAAAACAAAGGCGCAGATCAGCTTCGCAGAAACTGCGAAGCTGATCAGCGCCTTTGTTTTCGCTACACGGATAGTATAATTTATCTTCTTCTTACATCCGAAAATTCAAGCTTCCAGCCTGCTTCCGTGACTATACAGACCGGTTCGGAAACCCCGAAGACCGGTTTTCTCGCGCCGCGGCTCATACAGTTTACGCAAATGAGAAAGCATACTCATGTAAGGTGAATGTGATAAGACTCTTCAAAATAAAAGAGAGATTTTGGTGTATGGTGACGTTGTGGTACAGCATCGGGTCCCGAATCAAGAGGTCCTTGGTTCGCTCCCAACCGGCGGCACCGTGTTGTGTCCTTGAGCAAGGCACATTATCTCCCCAGAGTACTGGTTAATACCCAGGAAGCAGTGACTTCGTCCCGACATGACTGAAAAATTGTTGACTAGGACGTTAAACCTCAAAACAAATCAAAATAGTTAGCAGATATTGATTTCAGTACTGCAATGTATTTGTAGTAAAGTTTGGGTTGAGTTGGACTCTGTTTGCGGGGAACATTTCAAGGAATGAATTCATTTCATCTTATACTGCAACTGTGTTTTATAACAGTAGCCTTTTGTTAACTTGAGCGTCACAAGCTTTTTTGTTGAGTTGCATTAGCATGTTGTTTTGATTTGCATGGCGAATGCTACTGGAATGACAACGTGCATGAATGCATGATGTATTTTCATTTATATATATAAATGAGCCGCGTGATGTGAAACCCAGATTTTTGCTTAGGCGAAAACATAGACGCAGATCAGCCTCGCAGCACCTTTGTTTTCGCCACACGGACAGTACAATTCCTCTACTTTCTAAATCAAAAATTTCTAGCCTCTAGCCATTTTCTGTAGCTGCACAGGCCGGTTTGTGTCGGACCTTGTCGGAAATCACGCAGACCAGTTTTCTCACGTAGCGGCTAAATATGATTTCAATTCAGTTGATATAAAAACTTATTACGAAAACATGCACATGCAGCTTACAGAGATTTTTTCACCTGTAAAAATTGAAAATTTCACCAGAAAATTTTTGATATTTTTAACATTTTTACTGAAAATATACATTGTGGGTACACGTTGGAACCGCCTCGCTGAGGCGTAACGAGAACCCACAATGTATGTTTTGGATCAGAAATAAGAAAATTATGTATACCCCTGCAAACCCCAGTTTTTTCTATATAAAAGTGGGATTTGCGGGGGTATACATTTCACGGACATGTTTTCCTGATGTGTATTTCCCTCTATTCCAGGGCAGCTGTACATGGTTGTACCGAAGGATGTGCCAGTGCCAAAGTCCATTCTTCAGAATCGCAAGGCATTTTGTGCCAAACCAGCGGCCATTCCGCAAGTACCAACGGGAATTTCACCAATTCAACGACAAACACAAGAACATTCAATAATTCCACCTGGGTCATCGGGTGCCACAAGAGGACCTCGATCAATTGTAGATGATCTTCAAAAAGGGATTGATTCTTTCATTGAAAGGATAATTGAAAACGAGCACCCGCGTCCAGTTTATAGCGGGGCAGTTAACCGTCAGTTTCAGCGCTCAAATGCTGGCTTTGTGTCCACGCCTTTAATAAGCACTACAGCTGGTCTTGAAGGCCCGGTTATACATACGTACAGTTCTCTGAATACTCGGCCAGGCAACGGTATCCCAACCATGGCTCCATCAGCCCCCACAGTATATATTGACCTTGATCCCGATACAAGCGACGAGGTGCAAAAAGATTATGTAAGTTCCGGCAGTACTACATATATGTCCACTGCCCTACCCCTTGACCGCGCCCAGTCCGCATCTCTGGCAATGCCTTTTGATTCTTCAATATTACGAGGCGCTCCGCCGCCCATGCTATTTGAAACAGCCCATGAGTCTGCAAGGTTAAGAGGCCCGCCGCCGCCATTGCCTTTTGATCTAGCCCCTCCTTTCGATCCACCCCAAACATCTGGACACGATTCCCCTTTCCAAACAATAGATGAACCTCCTCGCCCAAGCTTCGACCCGTCCCCAACCCTCCGACCACGGTCTATGTACATACCGCCTCCAAGAATCTTCCACCACAGAGCACGCGGTCCGAGACTCAGAAATACCAATAAGGAGTTGTATGGCCTATACAGGAATCAGCTTGTCTTGAAAAAGTTCATATGTCCCCAATGTGGCCACAGGTGTCTGAAAAAGTCAGATTTAACTCGGCATCTCAGGGTCCACAGTGGTGAAAAACCATGGAGCTGTGAGATTTGCATGAAGAAATTCAGTGAAAAACACATTTTTTATCAACACATGAGAAAATTTCACCCGGAATTCTGTCAGTGAAACACTTATTACACTTTGTACGAAAATTCATTGAAAAACGTTTCTTCTGTCATAATCAACACATGATAATTTTCCACCCGGATTTTCTCTCAATGAGTAAAATACTTACAATTTGTTAGAAAACATTTTATTATAACAAGTACGGAAATTTGCTGTAAATTCAGTGAAAAACAATTTCTATCAACACATGAGTACCCTGCATGCATCAGGAATTGGTTAATGATTTTAATTTTTCTTCGTTAATATCAAATGATTAACTTGCATTTATTTAGAAACAGTATGTGCTACAATGTTAGGATTATCCATATAATGTACACTTCTGTCTTCAGGCGTATATAGTTACACTATGAATTGTTTTTCTTTATTGTTTTTCTTTGACCTTTTCTTATGTTATGCAATTTTGAGCAATCGTTTGAGTTGCACCATGTGTTATTATCTGCGTCATGAGAACACCGGAGTTTCGCTTATGCGAAAACAAAGGCGCAGATTAGCTTCGCAGTGCAGCTTATCAGTGCCTTTGTTTTCGCTACTCGGATAGTACAATTCCTCCTCTACCTATATCCAAATTTTTTAGCTTCTAGCCTGCTTCTGTGACTGTACAGGCCGATTTGTGTGGGACCTAGTCGGAAACCCCGAAGACCGGTTTTCTCGCGTCGCGGCTCATATGTTATCATCTGCAATTTGGCTCATCATCACTATTACATGTAGTTGGATGTCGGATGGAGCCACACATAATACGGTCGCCATATGCCCCGTATTATGTGTGGCTCAATCCGACATCCAACTATGATACGCATCTGCTTTGGTGATACATTGTATAACAGAGATACGCACATGCTACATGTAGTTTTTGTTACGTTGTATGTTTGTTAATTGTTTATAGTTTTGTTTTGCGAAGAGTATTTCTTCTTTATAGTGCCAATGAAACTTGTACATTTGTAAATATCGAGGCATTTGAGTTATTTTATCAGGGAAATTGTTAATTGTATTGTTTGATTGCATAATTGTTTCAGGCAGGAAACAGGGGGCACGATTTGATAGAATTTTGGGGTTATACATGCAGCAAGAGATATTTACTATTGATGTTTTTACCAGTTGGAGGTTTAGCGTTTTACTTTAAGGCCTCGTAACGCTTAAGAAGCGAAAATCCTTTGATGTAGACTTGCGTTATCGTTTTGTTGTTGTACATCTCGGTCAACAGCTATGGCCATGACGTTAGCTGTTGACAGGGACGTGAAGCAATAAGTCAAACAAACAGTAATTCACTTTTCGCAATGGAACGCAAGTCTGCATCAAGTGATTTTCATTTGTGTGTGACGAGGTCTTTACACCCAATGTACATATATGTAAGAGAGATAGTGTCGGGAAAATCATTTTTCAAAGTAGCACTGTCCCTAGTATAATAGCATCAGTGCATGACATACATGTATATACTACAACGTACGTTCGCACTGTACGCCTAAACCAGAGGAAAGGGAAGACAAATATATGAATTTCAGTACTGCTTGCATTAGTTCATTTTAATCGTAATTGCACTAATTACATGTATACAAAATTAATTTGTGCCGCCTCGTGGGAAAACCAACACTGTGGTTTCCGACCAGGTCTGACACAAACCGGCCTGTATAGTCACAGAAGATGGTTAGAGGCTGGAAATTTTGGACTTAGAAAGCAGAGGAATTGTACTATCCGAGTGGCGAAAACAAAGGCGCTGATCAGCTTTGCGGTTACCGCGAAGCTGATCTGCGTCTTTGTTTTCGCCTATGCAGATTGATGGTTTTCCCATGAGTCGGCTCATATTATGATACCCCTCCCATGAGAACTTAATTATAGAAATCGCTGGACGGCAAGCTGCATACATATATTTAGTCAGCTGTTGTCTGACCATGTCCGTTTGGTTGTTGAGCTGCAGGGGTCTTGGCAAAAAATGAAATGCATTGAGATTTTCCAGAACGCGACATGTGACGTGTATTCGTACCCTAGAAATTAATGCCGGTTTTCAGGATTACCCCTGCTCCACTTTAGACAATGAATAATTTTATTGTCAAATGATCATTTTTTTTTTTCAATTTTGAGCAGAGCTGAATTCTCATTTTCGCCCCCCCAACCATTCAAGTAAACTCACATTTTAACATTTGTTACAGACGTTCCTGACTCAACAATTGGATGCTATTGTGTTTTCTAACACTGCTGATTGACGGAATGAACATGTTTCCACAATCGTATCATTAAACACTTTCGCCGTTAGAATTTTTCACTATTTCCATTTTCTATTGTGTTCAATGGAATGCTCAGTATTAAACGTTCAATTTTCAATGATGCAAACTTTGATTTAAAAGTTTGGGTACAAATGGAAGGCATTTTACAATTACCTAATCGAGCCTCACTGGACGATCAATAAAGAAGCAATTTTTGTTAAAACGGACTTCCAGAATCTCTTAGGAGACGCATGCCACCCAAATAACCGTTTTGTCCAATCAGATTCGAGCTCAGTGACCCGTGCTCTGAAAACCAAATTTTTGTACCCAATTAATTCACTGGCGGTTGCTGACCAGCATATGTCTGGTAGACCCTCTTGCATTACGTTAAAATGCGAAAAAAATGACATAACCGTGTTGCTGTATAAGTTTGGCTTAGTATATAATAGTTTATTTGTATATTTCGATACATTATAGGTCAGGGTCTAGTTTGTATTTTGTAACTGTGATGTACCCGCAATAGTCACGTTCATGGCATGGAAACAGGCTCCGAGGTTATAAAACTTTTTTTTCATGCTCAGCTCAGCTGAGACTAAAATTTATCCTGCTCATAAATGTTAAAATGCCAACAACTGTTGGCATTTTAACAATTATTAGCAGGATAAATTACTGGCTTTGATCGTCTAAACCCAAAAAAATGTAATACATTTGGGCTATTTCAGTTTTTATGAGTGGTTGAAATTTTATGCTCAGCTGAGTTGAGCATGAAAAAGGTTTATAACCTCTGTGCCAGATTAACGCCACATACCTGTTTAGCGCCACATTGTAGAAATAAAAGGATAGGAATCTGAATTGATGCTACCAGCCTTTTTATGTACTGTAACATGATGCTAAACATTGTGTATGTTAGAAACTTGGACACACTCATAATAATACTCATATCTTATTTCTGTCTTTCTGTTGAAATCATGCATTTTATGTGATTATTAAAAGTTACAAATATTTAAGGCTGTTAAATATGTGATAGCTGCATGTTAGTTACTTGTCTTTATAATTTGAATTTAAAAACAGTTTTGGTACATGTGTTTGACATAGCATAGTAACCCTTTTAACTTGCTTGATTTAGTAGGGTACCCTGGTATGTATACTTAGCGTCAATGAAAGGTTCAATTAACACATTGCAATGAATAGACAACGGCCGATACTTCGATCAGTATTCATGTTCCTGGCATAATAGATGGTCATTCATCATTGCTATTTGAAACAGTGCTTATCGCAGTTTATACGTGCTCCTTGGCGAAATTATGTCAGAAGCTTCCATTTAAATATGGAAAAAGCAAAATTTGAGTATTATCTGAAAATGAGGGCTTCTATTCCGCCAGCTGGTGGAAAAAAGAAAAATTTGGTGGCGTTTGCAATGAGGTTGTTAGAGGCATAAGAAGGCATGAGAACTTCACGTGCATCACGTGCACAATTGTTCCAGGGCTGTTGGAAGTGTTTAATGTCACTGTATCGATCTGCCTTTGACCAGAATCATGAATGAAACCAAATAATTTGATAGAATTTTATATTTTTCATAATGTCAAAATTTTAGTGGTGGTAACTTTTCATTGACGCTGAGTATACTAGATTATGTACTATTTGATGGTTTTACTGATCACATAGATTCTAGTTAGTGCTATACAGTACCTTCGTAACGTTAAAATATCTTTGAAATGAAAAAGACATCAGGAAAACGTGTCCCTGTATTGTATACCCCCTTATACCCCACTTTTTATATAGCAAAACTGGGGTACGCAGGGGTATACCTAATTTTCTTATTTTTGGTCTAAAACATAGATTGTGGGTACTCGTTAGAACCGCCTCGGCGAGTCGGTTCTAACGTGTACCCACAACCTATGTTTTGAGCAAAAATAATAAAAATATCAAAATTTTTCTGTAGAAATTTTCGTTTTTTACAATTTTAAAAATCTCTATATATTGCACGGGCGTGTTTTCATAATGTATATATAAAGAAATAAAAGTTTAAAAAGGTCAGTCATGCCGCAGAGGGACTTTTTTATTTATTAGAAATTTCATAATTTTACACGTATTATTAGGATTCAGATTAATAACATACAACATTTGTAAGCATATGTAGGCGCCAAAGGATCGGATGTAGGCATGCCTCTTCTCCTAGAGGTTGCCAAAAACGTTTTCCCACTAGTTTGATGGTTCTTCTATGAGCAGCTCTGCATGATGACAGTATCAAACCACTGGAATGTGTTGCTGATGTTGGTGCATCAGGGCCCATATAAAGAAAACATCAGATTTGGTGATCAAATGACTTGTGCAAATCGTTTTGTGTATTGAGCAAAACGCTGAGATGTTTCTTCATTTGTGCTCTTGTTTGACATGCAGTAACTCATGTGATATTCTTATTCGATTAGTCATTTTTAAGCAATGTTTGCAAATATTTGCCATCTGGTGCCATGTTGTTTTGTAAATAAAACGTTTTCAACGCGTTTGCTGACTTCTTTATTACATCCTTAGAAATGTCGAGTTCATTAATTGGTGTGTTTTTAATCATTTGTATTCTACCTGTTTCAGTGTCAGACGATGTAACGCCGCTATGTCAAAATATGTTGAATAGACCTCACAAAAACATGTCCTTGTATACCCCCTTAAAACCCACGTTTATATTGAAAAACTAAGGTTTGCAGGGGTGTACCTAATTTTCTTATTTTTGACCCAAAACATACATTGCGGGTACTCGTTAGAACCGCCTCGCGTAAAAATAGTAAAACAATATAAAAAAAAAATCCAACGAAATTTTCATTTTTTTTTGTCTTTGGAAAAAATATATATTGCATGGGCAAGTTTTCATAATGAGGTAGTCCTTAGTCTCCTCAGAGAATAGTTTTGGCCGGGAAAGCTCGGTCACCCTGATCAAATGTTAGAGTGATAGACTCCAGAGCGATTTGTTCTAGATTCAAAACCAACCTTCGCCATGTTGATGGTTTTCGTCCCAATCTGCAGATAAGATCACATGGAGTCTCATTTGAAGGGCACCAGAAGCTTCGCCATATGTAATCTTAGAGCAGTACACATTTAGATTATATACAATAGTACTTTATCATTACCCATGAAGCATTGGGCCGCTCTGGCCACATGTGAGGCAAGCCAAGTTCTGCTTGCGGGTGTTAGGTGGTTTTTCTCGGGGTTCTCCCGTTTTCGCCCCACCTACTGATTGGCTCGTCTCATATGAGCTGAAATAATCTTGAAAGGGACGTAAAACTGAATCAAAAAATAAATAAATAAATAAATAAATAGAAAAAAAAATGAAGAATTGGCTCCGCCTGCACAGGAAAAAAGTGTTGACTAATATTTAGAGATACTTCATCCAACCAACAGTATATAACAGTTTGTCCTTGAGCATTGCCATTGTCATGCCCGAATTATATATAGGAAGCCAAAGTCTGAATACCTGATTAATGATTTTGGTATGTTCTAATGTAAAAGTATGCCGGAAATAACATAAGGCGTTGCTTACAATCTGGCACAACCAACGTTTACATCGCCTTTGGTTGAAGCAATGATCAGGAAATGATGCAATCAGAACCAAAGTCTCACTCCAAACACCCAGGTGGAAAAAAAGTAATTTGACAATCAGGTACTAATACGAAAACATATTTGAAGCCAGGTGAGCATTTTTTCCATTTTTTTTTTCAAAATTTTCACACTTATATAGCTCCTAAACAAATGATTAAGCATTGTTTTATAAGAGTTGGAGAAATTGAGTAAAATCGATTTTTATATAGAACATTTTCCGTCTTTGGATGGTGATTTTCCCCGCCCTGCTTCTTTCTTATGGTGTATACATTTCGCAACTTATTAGGTTCGCTTGAGTCTGCAATCATGTTACAGACTTCAACGCACGGAATAAACGTTTAACAGAGGGCTATCGGTATCATATAAACTTTGAAACCCATTTTCCAAATTTTATCGCAGACACTATGAATTGATTTCCAAATTTAATGTTGGGTTAAAGACGTTTTTACGCGAGGACCTTTCGGAACCAGAATTTTATGGCGACTTGGTTTGCAAATTTTAAGAAAACTTTTCCTTTCAGTTTAGAAAAAATCATGCCACCTTCTTAAATGGCACTCAGGATTACTGCATGCTGTGTTTGGTTAAAGATAAAACAGTACTTTCTTAGAGAGATGAATTACTAAGCTTAACCTGTGAATTTGAACAAAATCGTTATTTTTTTCAAAAAGGCATTTTTATACCTAAAATTCAATTTTTAATTTTTTGCTTCCAAAGATTCCAAAAATTGTATTATTCTTTTCGGTCCTTCGAGATCAGTAAGAATATTCAGAGTATTAAAATTGTACGTTTAGCGCCGTCTTCTAAACATTGTTTGATCCCGTTTAGCAGGTGTATTTTATTTAGATTCCCCTTGTGTATATCTTTGAAATTGCATTTAATTTATCAGGCTATGAAGGGTCACTGATAAGGATTCAGTACCCGAAATCGCGCAATATGGCACATACTGCCTCTTTTTGAGCGTCTTCACTGCTTCCAAAGGATCAAGCTTTTATATTTTATTCATTACCTCGAGTGTTGGTATGAAAAATTTCTAGGTTTGGAAGTCCAGAAATAAATTTATATTTTTTTTTTCTGTCCCGACCCCCAATTTTTGCTGCTCTCCGAATGCAACTCTTAAGGATGGTATCATTCTTGTAAGTATATTTGAAAAATGTAAAACTGATTATTATTTTTGATCAGTACATATGAACCGGTACTACGGAGAGCTAATGTTTCATAGCTAAGGGCACTCGATTCTGACGCTCTAACCACAAGGCTACAGCGCCCCCATTACGAAAGCATGCCCGTGCAATATACTAACAATTTTAGCGGTAAAAAATGAAATGGAAAAGAAACAAATGGATATTTTTGATCAAAACAATAACTGTTGGTTAACGTTAGAATCGCCTCGCGTAGGTGGTTCTAACGGGTTCCTACAATCTGTTTTGATTCAAAGGTAAAATAAAATGTACACCCCTGTGTACCCGAAAGTGTATTTCTGACGCTCTAACCACAAGGCTACAGCGCCCCCATTACGAAAGCATGCCCGTGCAATATACTAACAATTTTAGCGGTAAAAAATGAAATGGAAAAGAAACAAATGGATATTTTTGATCAAAACAATAACTGTTGGTTAACGTTAGAATCGCCTCGCGTAGGTGGTTCTAACGGGTTCCTACAATCTGTTTTGATTCAAAGGTAAAATAAAATGTACACCCCTGTGTACCCGAAAGTGTATTATATAAAAGTATATAAAGGGGGTATACATTACACGGACATGTTTTCGTGATGTATACTCCACAGTATCTGCCGTTGTATGTGTGCCATATTTATAACAGTTTTTATATTGCTGTAGTCAAGAGACGTTTGTCCTAAATCTAAATTTTTGCATGTTGCATTTTGCTGACTTTATTTGTTAATACTATGTATTATTTAGTATGGTTTTGGATTTGATACTTACTTTCTTCCTTTGTTTTGTATTTGGTTGGTTGTTTTGTTCTGCTTTTGGTGTTTGTTGTTTAGTTTGTTTATATGGTGATTTTGTTTGGTTGATTGGTTTTATATGTTTGATTTGG
Organism: Rugalucina vietnamica; assembly: GCA_964017185.1. Lineage (NCBI taxonomy): Eukaryota > Metazoa > Mollusca > Bivalvia > Lucinida > Lucinidae > Rugalucina > Rugalucina vietnamica. The sequence continues at coordinate 22,194,441 of OZ024882.1, forward strand.
TTTAATTCTTTACTTGCAGGTGTTTCATCTGATGTACTTCCCTGATGATACTTTGTAGGATCAAGATCCCAGCACGTATCAATGTGTGCACTAGAGTAGATGTATGCTTGTTTGATAGAACAGCGCCTAATTTCTGTTTCAATGATTTGTTTATTTAGCTGTTTTATTGGCTAGGTTGTCTTAGTTTGGTTATACGTTTGATTTGTTGATTCTATAGATTTGGTTGGTTGGACATGGATGATGGGCTGGTCTGTTTGTTTAGTTGTAAGTATACTGAAGTCGCTACAACTAGACTATATAGCATGTCCGTGACTTGGACAACAAAAATATTAGAGTAACAGTTCGCAGAAACGGCTTGGAAATGGCTTCTGCTCATGGAAACATTATATTAAACAATCAAGAAAGCCCAATAGTATGCTAGGAAATAAAAGTACCTGTCATCAGGTCACGAGGTTAATCATATTGCCGAACAATATCTTATGTCTAATGTTGTATGTTTCTACTAAAAGGCAAAAGGGACTTATCAGCTTAACAATGCATGCTTCACACATATTTAATAAATGACACTGTATAAACTAACACCTTAAAATACAATGATTAATCAGATAATACAAATCGATTTAAACAGTGACGACAATGGGTTGTTCCCAAAGTAAAAAGTGCTGTATTTAGTATCAAACTATACTACACTGTTACTGAAGTACTTCTCGGTTCATTTTTGTTTTCAAAATAGTTGACGCGCAAGCTATTGCTTGAGGCAACGAGTCAAATAAAACAAAATTAATGAAACGCAGAGGTGGTAAGAACCTACAGAGGACGTGTTGGGAACAACAAGGACGTGATAAGAACGCAGTGATTTCTTCTATGAGGCGGTATTGACGTACGAGAAGCGTGTTTGGGTCTTATCGAGAACCTGATGGACGCAGCGCGGACGTAGTGAAGACGTAGTGAGGTCTTGGTGGTCAGCACAGGTTTTATATACCACGTCCACGAAGACCTTACTACGTTTGCACTGCGTTCTTTCTACGTCCTACAAGTTCCTACTACGTCATTACTGCGTTCTAATTCCACCCCGTCCTCACCACGTTTCTTTTGAGCCTGTTCAAAATTTGAATAAGACCTCCACGTCCACCAAGATCTTGCTACGTCCTTACTACGTTCCTACCACGTCCTACAAGAACGAACCACGTCCTTACGGCGTCCTGAATTTTTAGGACGTAGTAAGGTCGTGGTGAGAACATGGCCCAGTCGATTTTTGGGAAATACCTATTGTCGTCACTGTCATAAACTGTGTGTTATAAAGTAGAAAGAAAATTGTTTTATGCTAGTTTTATTTTACTTTTACAGCAATATTTGCCAGTTCCAGTTTTGGAACAGAAGTACAGCCTCAGACATTACAGGATTTCCAGCTACCAGCGTTAACTAAATTCGGTAACAAGATGAAACCGAGAAGGTTTCCTTGCGAATTCTGTGATCTCGTCACAAAAAGTCCAAGTGATCTACAAAGACATTTATTGGTATGATGTTTCAAATCATTTGTGACGAAAGTTCAAGTAAAAGTCAAGTGCAAACTGATTGATTGGACATAGCACGCTTTTTTTTAGAATAAGAACATAAAATAATTATAAAAACCTTAAATATAATAACGCTATGTTCTGTCAATAAAAATGTTTTAATTATATCAGATCAATAGAAAACAAGATTTTTGCCTATGCGAAATCAAAGCCGCAGATTACTGTACAGCTGACCACGCATTGATTTGCTTCTCAGACCTAGTACATTCTTAAATCCGGGCCCCAGCCCATTGAGAAATAGATGTGCTGGTTGTGCCTCCAGGCAAAGTTTATAAACTATTGACTGGCCATCTTATTACTGTTTAACCGCTCAAAAGTTCTGAGCAACAGATAGGAAGGTATGAGCCTGCCCCGGAAAGGTGGTTCAAATCAAACCATTCATACATGTACATATAAGCCTTTTTTGGTTTAGTTGAGTGCTTATTTTAAAGCACTTTTTGGATGCAATGACATCTTTATGTTGGGATTGTTGGGTAGAGATCCCATAAAATGGAGTCAATGTCCCGACATGACCATAGCTGTTGTCAGGGACGCTAATTATCCACAACACAAATTAAAAATCTTTAAAAATCCAAACACTAACGCTTCCAGCCTTCTTCTCTGTCAATACAGGTCGGTTTGTGTCGGACCTTGTCGGGAACCATGAAGTCCTGTTTTCTCGCGACGCTGATTTAAATATGTGTATATGTATTTTTATATAAATTGTTTTTCAACTATAAAATTAATTTATTTATCTTTTTTTTTTTTCAGAAACACACGGGTGGTAAACCGTTTGAGTGCCCACACTGTTTGATAATGTTTACCAGAAAGTATAGTTTAGATATGCACCAGAAACGATGTAAAGTTCTGTTAGGAAAGACGAAAGTAGGTGACGATAACAATGATGAGGCGAAAGAAGGTAGTAAGAGACGACGGAAAACAAGAGAGAAACAACATACATCGGAGAACGACGCTGTTAAAATTTTGAAAGGCGGTGAACATGAAGAAGCGTTTCCAGAAGGAAAAATGCCGTTTATGGTAAAAATGGAGCCCATGGCGCACTGTGATGAACTGAAGAAGGAAGTTATCGAACCCAATACAAAATATATTATTGAAACGAATTTTGATGATGTTGAGACTGTGACGAGTGCGATGTTATAGTAAATCCCAAATATTTGGAGGGCAGAACCTGTTTGAGTGTTTGTTGTTGCAGTCGTTAAATGAAGTGTATTTGATTTGTATTTGAATAGTAGTTGTATATAGAAGAGTCGGGTGACATTTCATTACGAAAACATGCCCATGCAATAAACAGAGATTTTTAAAGTTGTAAAAAATGAAAATTTTCAGTGGAAAAATTTTGATATTTTTCTAATTTTTGCTCAAAACATAGATTGTGGGTACATGTTAGAACCGCCTCGCCGAGGCGGTTCTAACGAGTACCCACAATCTTTGTTTTGGAGCAAAAATAAGAAAAATAGGTATACCCCTGCATACCCCCGTTTTACCATATAAAAGTGGGGTTTGAGGGGGTATACTTTACACGGACATGTTTTCATGATGCATTGTGCAAATGTTTTATGGTAAACTTTTAGAATTCGACAGGACGTGAGTTTTAAATTTATATCATATCACATACGGCGTTTGAATATTCTCACTAGAAAGAAATGTTAAAGTGCACATATGAAGATTCAAAATAAAACAAATCAAAATAATTGAATGATATGAAATAAAAGATAATGTCAGTCGCAACACGGGACGTTTTTGTTTTGTGTGACCAAAACATTTTCCTTTTTGCCGACAGTTCTTCTATGAAGACCATATGAGCAACCACTTGACAATACCAGAACGTCGGGATATATTTTTATGTCCGTGCATCGACAGTGTCCATATAAATAAATGAGCCGTCAGTATTGTGGATATATTGGTTTGTGCAAAAAGCTGACGTGTATTTCCGTTTGGGCTCACATATCCTCGTGAGAACAAAAACGACAAAATTGCACAATTGACTTTAAGTTGGTAAACACGCGATTGAAGTTAGTTTGTCCTGCAATGGTCAAATGGATATTCTTTTTTATAAGCATGTCATTTTGTAATCTACTGTAAGTTACCAAATATTTTATAAATGTTGTCATGATGTTTTGTAAATAAAACGTTTTCAAAATTTTAGCTGACTTCTTCATTACATCCTTAGTATTGCCGATTTGACAAACCGACATTTTTATGCCGTAGTGTTCTACATCTAAAGGCAGTGTATAACGCCGCTTGGTCGAAATACGTCAGCCTTGTCAGAACATATCATTGGGAAAACGAGTAGTTGAGTGTTAAACATCGGAGCGAGAGATTTTGAATTTTTGCCTTCGCCGCAATGTGTCATAGAGCAAGACAGATAGAGACCTAATAGTACTGGTTCGTTATCCAAGAAGCGTTGGTTGCTCAGTCTCTACATGCTGCAAATGTGGTTGACGGTAACATTAAGCCATAAAGCAGTATGAAACTGTTTGTCATTGAAAGTTGTCATGCGGCTTACAATTCAAGTCTCACCTGAAATGAGAAGCCAGGGATTGAACCTACGACCCATGATTTGTGAGACAGGAACAAGAGTCATCTTAGACAGTTTAGCTTCAATTTACCCGTAATTACTTTGGATTTCCAGAGACAACCAACGCGAATGGGAACAACGTACGTAGATGAAATCAATTTTGGGTTGTATGAAAGAAAAAAAACGGTCTATGATCCGCATCAAGTTGCTCAAAAAACGTTATTTCTTAACAGTTGTCGCTTATTTATTTCATGTGAGATAACTGTTCTCATTGTTTCTGTATATACGGCATGTAAACGTTGGAAGCAATTGTGAGCATCAGTAGGGGAAAAGTGACTGTTTGGGAAATTTGAGAAACAACAGTAACCGGAAATGTTTGATAGGTTTTAAACATATTTTTAACATTTTGAGTTCGTTTCCATTAATGGCGATCTTTATGTTGACTCTCCTAATAAAATAGACGAATTACAGTGTTTTGTACTTGCACATGTTTCCAAGTATTGAAGATCAAGGTCTGGCTCAACCCTTTCATGAATATTGACATTGCTCTCAATGTTTCTCAGTTTTGCTTTTATTGAATAAGCCAATACCTTTGCGTGAGGTACGGATAGAATATTGCGTCCCGAAGGTCACTGTATGCATCACGCGGCTCTGAAAAGTGATTATAAGTTCAAATATTCAATTTGTCAGGAAATGGTGCAATCAGGATCACATTCCCACCTTGGAGTCCTAGGTGAGAAAGCATTACGAGAACTTGCTCATGCAATAAACATAATTTTTGAGCGAGGCGAGGCGGTTCTAACGAATACCCACAATCTATGTTTTGGAGCTAAAATAAGAAACAATAGGTATACCCCTGCATACCCCAGTTTTGCTATATGAAAGTGGGATATAATGGGATATTCATTACACGGACATGTTTTCATGATGATCATCTTAACGGTTGCCACCTTTCATTATTTCCTGGACTTTACATTTGATTAAGTTTAGCGTTTAATTTCTGAACAGAAGAATATAACACGGCCATCACGAATACTAGAAAGCTACAAGAAGTTGCTTGGCAACTACAGCTTTCAAAGAAACTACACCGCCACTGAAAAATATGAATCAACGGTGATGCATCTGAATGTTGATGGTTTTCCTCGGGTTCTCCGGGTTCCTTCTCCATGTTTGACAACATGTAACACTAACATCCACGCCTTTAAAAACGCGCATGAGTTCCATAAGCTTCCATAAGAAGTACAATAAATAGTCTGTTTGAAAGCGTTGGTTCCCGATTATTCTTTCTCTTTAATATGCAGGTTCGTTGTGAAACCAACAGTTAGCAAATATAACCAATCAGCTGCCTAACTGCTTCTCTTACAATGCGAAGATTTGGATGAATATCTTTGTTACCTTTGGCTATTGTCATGTCTCCTTGCTCCATGAATACAACTTGATCGTGTAAACCTTTAAATGCCTCTTTCATAATTGCGCGGTGCATGTAGTAATTGTATGCCATAATAGCGTCAAACGTATGCGGTCCTTTGAGGAGAACAACTGCATTTTTATTTCTGCTGAGAAGACGCCTCACTCCGTTACTTATAGCATTCATCCTGTCCTGGAATATTTCGTTGCGATAGTGTTAAGCATGAGCGAACATATGTATAACAATGATCATTTTCTCTTCATGAATTCCATCAAGATACGCTATTGTGGACTTAGTTCCATTTTCCGGTTTTGTCCAATTCTTTCCAAAGTAAAAAGGACGTCCATGAGGAATAAACGATGCAGTAAAATTCCACGGCTTATTTACACACTTTGACTGCCTGTGCCACGTCTTCGTCGTCCATTCTTCTGTCACTTGTGTACAATTCAACTCATTTCGCATGTATTCATACCATTGTCTAATCGTTGAGTCACCAATAAAGGCAATATTTCGTCCATTAAGACATTTGTTCCAATTTTTGTCACTAGGGAGATTGCAGAATGTAGGGCGCCACTGTTTCCAATAGAAAAATCCCGACGGAGTAGGTTGCATCCACGTTTTTGCCTTTGGAACTGACGAACAGGCGGGTAATTTATCACGAGACTGTAGTGTGCCTAAACGTAGTAAAATAAACGAAACGTTAAATGATGATGATGATGATGATGGTCTAAAGTCTCTAAATAAAAACGAATGATTTTATTTTGAAATTGCATATTTTTTGCTCACCTGAGCCGAAGGCTCACAGGTGAGCTTATAGTATACCCATGCTCCGGCGTCCGTCGTCGTCCGTCGTCCACAATTTCAAAGATCTTCTCCTCTGAAACCGCTTGGCCAATCAAAGCCAAACTTCATGTGGAGCATCCTTAGGAAGGGGGAACGAAAGTTTATATAAATGGTCCAGGTCACATGACCACGATGGCCGCCATGGCTATAAATAGCAAAAACCTTTAAAAATCTTCTTCTCCAGAACCAGTGGGCAGATTTCCATGAAAGTTGGTATGTAGCATTGGGGATGTGGGCCCATCATAGTTTATATAAATCATGACACTAGGATGACCTTGACCTATTTTAGGGCAAGGTCAACTTAGGTCGCCAATGCATTTGAATGGGAAAAAATGGTAAAATGCTATTTAATGGGTAAAACTTACTGGGAATAGGCAAATGGACAGAAGATTAATGTTAATGGAAAATTTTAGCCCCTGGGGGTTGTCTGCCCCTGCCCCGGGGCTATATACATGTATATTTCCATAATAATGAAACATCATCTCCCCTGAAACCACTTGGTCAATCAAAGCCAAACTTCATATGGAGCATCCTTAGGAAGGGGGAAAGAAAGTTTATATAAATGGTCAAGGTCACATGACCAAGATGGCCGCCATGGCTATAAATAGCAAAAACCTTTAAAAATCTTCTTCTCCAGAACCAGTGGGCCGATTTCCATGAAACTTGGTATGTAGCATCGGGGACGTGGGCTTATCATAGTTTATATAAATCATGACCCTAGGATGACCTTGACCTATTTTACGGCAAGGTCAACTTAGGTCGCCAATGCATTTGAATGGGAAAAATGGTAAAAGCTATTTAATGGGTAAAACTTACTGGGAATAGGCAAATGGACAGAAGATTAATGTAAATGGAAAAGTTTAGCCCCTGGGGGGTTGTCTGCCCCTGCCCCGGGGCTATATACATGTATATTTCCATAATAATGAAACATCATCTCCCCTGAAACCGCTTGGCCAATCAAAGCCAACATTCATATGGAGCATCCTTGGACAGGGGGAAAGAAACTGTATATAAATGGTCAAGGTCACATGACCAAGATGGCCGCCATGGCTATAAATAGAAAAAACCTTTAAAAATCTTCTTCTCCAGAACCAGAAGGCCAATGATTTTGAAACTTGGTGTGAAGCATCAGTGACTGGAGCTCTACAAAGTTTATATAAATCATGACACTGGGTTGACCTTGACCTATTTTACGGCAAGGTCAACATAGGTCGCTCATGCATTTGAATGGGGAAAAGTGTTAAAATGTCATTTGTAGGGAAAAACTTGCAGGAAATGGGCAAATGGACTTATGATTGATGATTCTGAAAATATTTGGACCTCAGGGGTCTGTCTGCCCCCACCCCGGGGCAATATACATGTATATTACAATGATTTTCAAAAATCTTCTTCCCTGAAACTGCTTGGTCAATCAAAGCCAAACTTTATGAGGAGCATTTTTAGGAAGTGGGAATGAAAGTGTATATAAATGGTCAAGGTCACATGACAAAGTTGGCTGCCATGGCTATAAATAGCAAAAACCTTTAAAAAACGTTTTCAAAACCTTTAAAAAACGTTTTCTCTAGAACCAGAAGGCCTATGATTTTGAAACTTGGCATGAAGCATCAGGCAATGGAGCTCTACAAAGTTTGTATAAATCGCGACCCTTGGATGACCTTGATCTATTTTACGGCAAGGTCAACTTAGGTCGCCCATGCATTTGAATGGGGAAAATTGTTAAAATGTCATTTGAAGGGCAAAACTTGCAGTAAATTGGCAAATTTATGTTTTCAAAAAGAAATTGACTCCAGGGATTGCTCTGACCCGGTGCCCTGGGGTTATATACATGTTTATTACCATTCTAGTCAAACAAGTTTATTGGTATATATCTTGGGTTTCAGGTGAGCGTTTACAGGACCATTGGTCCTCTGGTTCAGAAAGATACACGTGCATCAACATTCACAGTTTTCGTGAAAACGGTAATTCCTTCCTTCCTCCCTTCCTTCCTTCCTTCATTCATTCATTCATAAAAGAAAGAAAGGCATATTTTTGTTAGCTTTATGTACAGATATGTAAGCATTTCGTTGTGCGTCATAATTGAATATTTCTATCATCAATGTTGTCAAAACAGGCAATAAGATTTTGGTCCGATGAAAAACGAAACTTCACACCCACGGACATTGCACATTATTTAATTTTAACTCGGGTTATGAAATCGGCGACCTAAACCACTCAACCAAGACAGCTAAGGGATCAACAATTGATTTATATCGATAAGACAACTGTCCCCAGGCATTGACATTACCTGGACAGATTAGCCGGATGATAATCGAATATCGCCGGCCAATATCGGATATCATCGGAAAGTCTCCGTAAATTTACCTGAGCATTAGTTAAAATCGATTGTTTGCTTCTGGGCCTACCTTGAAATACGAGATAAGTTCGGGATGGATGATAAAAACGAAACGTTGAATGATTATGATGATGATGATGATGATGATGATGATGATGATGATGATAACTCTATTTCAACGGAATAAATATTTGACACGTATGTCAGTCTATCAAAATTAAATGATCACAATTTTACATGCTTATGAAAGAACGTACTATTATTTACAGAATTATCTGAGTCTAGCGGGCTTTTTATAGTGTGTTACAAATATTTAAGTTTAATTTGTTGCTCATTTTGTATAATACCAGTCTCTTCTGTGTTGAACGTTACAAACAGCAAACATTCTCTCTGGTTCACTCACCTTTTATTGAAACGGTGATGTTTCGTTCTATTTCGCGGTAGTGGTAACCTCTGAAACAACAAATAAGCCGCGTCATGAGAAAAAACAACAATGTGGTTTCTGATCAGATCAAAACAAACCAAGCTGCATCAGATGATGGCTAGAGGCTTGATGTTTTGGATTTAGAATGAAGATAAATTTTACTATCTATGTAGCAAAAACAAAGACGCTGATCAGCTTCACAGATACTGCGAAGCTGTTCAGTGCCTTCGTATGTGCACTTTCTTGGGTTTCCTTCTTCTTTTTTCCCTTTCCTTGTCCTGATTCTTGATAGAATGTACTGTTGACCAGTACGAGGCTCAAATATCACTAAAATCAGAATTCTTAGTTTAAAGAAGTACCAGGCATAAAAAATGATTATATTATTGCTGTCAATTACCAATGCTTATCCAAAATTAGTAACGGATCAAGGAAGATTAATTATGATTACCCCATGTCTGATTGAAACAGCTGTCTTTCTGCCTCCGTTTGCTGAATAAATTCAAAAGGAGGAGCCCAAACTCTAGCAAAGTCCTTGCACTTTAGTGGATTGCGTTTTGGTTTCCCACAATACCACGGCATGCCTCCGTTCTGCTTAGTGAAATCGCATAACTCCTCAGATGGATGGAAGTACTCTTTCGCAGGTTGACAAAGTACTGTTTCGTTAGTTTGGCCGGACTCGTAACGACCATAGATAGGCCGTGTAGAAAACGTCTACAAATTAGAATGTCACAGATCACAAGCCATTTCAGCCGCCTCGTGGAAAAACCAACAATGTGGTTTCCGAACAGGTCTGACACAAACCGACCTGTACAAAAACAGAAAAGAGCTAGAAGCTTGAAATTTCGGATTTATGAAGAAGACGAATTGTACTATCCGAGTAGCGAAAACAAAGGCTCTGATCAGCTTCGCGGTTACCGCGAAGCTGATCTGCGTCTTTGATTTCGCCTATGCAGATTGTTGGTTTTCCCATGAGGGGGCTCATCTTCTGCTAAAGTTAGCAATGGAATAAAATAGGAACGTTTAAAAGGAATTATATGGACAGAAGATAGGTAGTGCTAGATTACCAGACAAGTATGTAAAGTCTAATTTAGCGAACGTATAGCAATGCTGACTAGTATTTATTTCAGAAGATAACAACATGTAAGTTATATCATGTTTAATCGGAGTTTAGAATCAAACTAACACACTGATGAAACAAACGCCAAATTGACAATATCACAGCAATGCTACAGTCAAGCCTATGAAGTCCTTGAGCGATTGCAGAAACCCGCTGCTTTTTGCCGTGTATTCTGTATGTTATCTTTCTGCTGTCTGTCTCTGTTCTGTTTGTCACCTTTGTTTTGTTGATGCTTGCCGGATGGCTACCTTGTTGGGAAAGAGTTAGTCGTTTTGCTCTTCAGGCGTTTTGAAAAAATGGTGTTTTGTGTGTTCTTTTTTTCCTGTCAGGTGTTTTGGTTGGTATTGTAAATTAAATTGTATCAATGTCTAGACCTCCTAATCTACTTATTTTCTGACTGCAACAGTTCCTGACCATTGCCTTAAATATCATTTTCACTTGACATTTGAAAAGATTATCCCAAGAGGCGGACCGTCTTACCTGCTGCTTTGTGGCGTACATTACACGGATAGTCTCCCTTGGAAATGCAAGATACGTAGCAATTATTGACACACCCGGCCATAGTGCCGGAACCTTGGCAGTGTATGTACCATTATCATGATCTATAACATCACCGGGGGCGTAGGCGCCGTATGTTGTGTTGTATATCCTGACGTGTAATTTGTCCCCACCCCGTTCCCGTCTTCTACCGCTCCGATCTTTGAGTGTAATTGACAGGACGATCTTGTCGCCGACATTGTAAGGCGATCTTTTTCCTTAAAGATGATAATGTTCATAATGTTGTCTGAGCATTCTGATTTACAAGACGGAAACTATCAGAAAATGACAAAATTGTGTTTTAAGAAAATAAGTAGAAGGAAAGGATTTATCATCATGATTGTGTTTTAGGCTTGTCGTTTATAAGTAACCTTGATTGATAGAATTCACAGACTTCGACCAGTTAGTAGCAAACGTATAGGTCTTAGTTGCCAGTAAATTTAAAATGAGCCGCCGCATGGGAAAAACCAACAATCTGCATAGGCGAAAAGAAAGGCGCAGAACAGCTTCGTGGTAACTGCGAAGCTGATCAGCGCCTTTGTTTTCGCTACACGGATAGTACATTTCCTCTACTTTCTAATCCAAAATTTCCAGCCTCTATCGATCTTCTGAGATTGTACAGCCCCGTTTGCGTCAGACCTGGTCGGAACCCTAATTGTTGGTGTTCTCATGCACAGGCTCATATCGTTGATACTGCTGTAGTTATTTTATTCATTGTAAAACGTACATTAAAATTTGTTGTATATGGAATGAGTATCATTGGACTATTGTGGACTTACCTTGTATCTTTGTCAATGATCGCTGCATTGAAACAACATTTTGTATGTCTGTCAATGGTGGGTATCTAAGAGCTTCCTGTCTTGTTAAGTAACCTTTGATTGACAAGTCACTCTCCGTTTTTTGATTGTCACTGAAATAATACTTTGTTGACCAGTCGCTCACAACACCGTCCTTAGAAGTCGGAAACGGGTCTGCCCATCTGTTCTGTTGTCGCAATATTGACACAACAAAAGTCAGGGCCATAAGACAACCAACACCAACAGGAAAGATTTTCCTCATCATTACGAAAACATGTTCGTCATATATACTGCTGAAAAACAAATACAAAATTTCTGATTTTTCTTGACTCATCATTAAAACGTCCGTGGAAGGTATACCCCTTTATGTAGAAAAACTGGGGTTTGCAGGGGTTTACCTATTTTTCTTAGTTTTGCTCCAAAATATAGATTGTCGGTACTCGTTAGAACCGCCTCGATTAAAAAATCTTTACATATATTGCATGGGCAACCTTTCGTAATGGTAATGCATCTCTTCTTATCATTTGCATTATATAATTATTTATTTCATTTTATTTATTTTATGTATTTCTTATATTTGATTATCTATACAGATAATTTATATAAATTATTTATTTGATTATTCATTTAGACATTCAATCAGCTATATGTTATTTACATCATTTTTATTTTCATGGTCGCCCTGTGAAACAAACATTGATGCTACATGAAAAAAAAGTACAAATAGGCAATGATCAGGAAACGGCGCAATCAGAAAGAAATTCCCACTCCATAAACCGAGGAGTGGGAAAAAACTAAAATGTCACTTAGTTACTTATACCAAGAAAACATATCGTAAGCCGAGTGTGCACTGCTATTCCCCAATAGGCGGCCACTCAGTTACCTGAATTGAACTAAAAATATGAAAACATACGCAAGGCTCAAACAGCACAAAACTCGACTCCAAAACACAAAACAATTTGAGCCCAAATAGAAGTATTGCCTTCCTAAAATTACTGGGGGGCTTAAACCGGTTTTACAGGCGCCTAACCTCACCCTCATCAATTCAATACCAAAAATACCAACATAATTCAATACCAAATATAATACAATGCAATGCAATATAACTCAATACACTATAACACAACGCAACGCAACACAACACAACGCGAAACAACATGATACTATACAATACAAAATAACAACATACTGTAATGTAATGCAATATAAGTTATAATCTAGTTGAGAATAAGCAATATTTATATGTGTTTGTTCGTTTGGGTACTTGATTTTCCTTATGCATAGTTTCAAACATGTATTTCCGTTTCAAGGACTGTCATTTTGTGTTCTTTTAAGGAATATTGATGAAATTTTCCACGTCATGTTCCATGATTTGCCAGAAGTTTAGCTTGAATGACACTTAACTATATTGACTTTATAATACCCCAAGAGTACACTAGCTCTTACGTTCGCTGCGGGCGTTGGGGATAGGCCTTCCATATCTGTCCGTCTTATAAGAACGTGCATTTTTGTGAGCATTAGGCGTATGGTATCCTAATAAATACGTTTCGAAAGTTATCAGAACATAACTGAAAGCCGACAAAGACCGTAACCGAACGAAACAACACATGAAACATATACGTATCGATCCGCAACAAATGCGTGCGGAAAGATACCTTTAGAGACGGAATAGATACGGTTTTGATACCGATTAGACTGGGACAGATTCGAATAAACGCCTTCAGTTAGTGGCATTACCTACCATTACGGAAACTTCATCCGTGTCCGATTTTTTGACAAATTAACAATTATCAAAACTTGGCCGCGGATCTTCCGGACCCTGTGAATCAGACACGTACAGGTACAGACATTACGGATAAGATACGAATCGTTACGGATAGGACGGACAGATACGGAAGCCCTATCAGCAGCGTACGTAAGTGCTAGTGTGACCAAGGCATAAGGGTCAGTGTCTGTTGATTTAAACAAAAAAGCCGTTCATGGGCATACTCCCTTGAACGGGTCTCCAGTACCTAGTGCACAATGATTTTGAATGAATGGTGGAAAGAGAATGGTCTTAGAAAAAAAAAATCATATCCAATACTTACGAAAAGCGTGCCGGATGTGGTGATCGATCTTGTGAATGCCTGATTACATATTCAAGGCAGACGCATAACCGACTGAGCGGACTTGTCTGGTTTATTTTGCTTTCCACTAACTTACTTTGTAACTTTCAAACAAACATGCATGTTTAAACAACCTGGCGATGCAGCTGGCCATTTTGATCAGCGCTTAAGGAAAATGTGTTCAGACAAGTTTCCTATTACAATAAATCTAGCCAAGTTTTAGAAATGGTATAAAGTGTATTTTAATCTTTCCAATGAGGCCTTATTTGAACTGTTCTAGGCGCTACTGCCTGGATAATTTCTCTTGTCACCATTTGTAGAAAGGGCTACTTTTTTACGTTTGTAGCCTTACATGGTGAACACTGCGTTGTTATTCAAAAAGTTTGATTTAAACACCGTAAAATTCGATAACTGGAATAAATTATACATCAGGACTTAGGTAATTCAGTACCCGCTGAGTGATAAGTGGATATGACATTATTATTTTTTTAACTTTCAATATTCCGATATGGCCCGCACTCTTTCCCTTGCATATCTTACTGTTTCCACTGAGTGTTCACGTTTATATATACTCAACAAAAATGTATGAAAACTGTGTTCAGACAAATTCTGTTTAAAATAAATCTAGCAAATTTTTAAAAATTCAAACGTCAGAATGGTATAACGTGTATTTTTATCTTTTCAATGAGGCCTTATTTGATCCAAGACAATCTTCCTACGATGTATTGGTTACCTAAGCTGCACAAAAGACCATACAAAGCTAGATTTATTGCTAATTCTAGTTCTTGTACTACCACTGAACTTTCTAAATTATTAACTTCCTGTCTTTCTGCTATCAAATCTCATGTCATACGATACTGTGAGACAGTGTAGGAAACTTCAAATAAAAATTGGTTTTGGTCAATAAAAGATTCTATCGAGGTGCTCAGTAAATTGAAGTGTAGAGGGTTCCGTGCGACGAGCTTGTCCACATACGTTTTTTCTACTCTGTATACCACATTGCCACATAATCTGATTAAAAAAAAATTACTCGATTTGATAGAGTGGACATTCAAAAGAACATTAAAAAACTATGGTTCACTTTATTTGGCCTGTAATGATAGAAAAACATTTTTCACTTCCTCTGACCAAAGTCGATATACACTTTGGTCATGTCAGAATGTATGCGATGCCTTATCTTATCTCCTGGATAATATTTATATTAGATTTGGGACCAAGTTATACAGACAAATTGTTGGAATCCCGATGGGTACCAATTGCGCCCCTCTCGTAGCTGATCTATTTTTATACTGCTACGAAAGAAGTTCATGGATTCTCTTAACCATGACAATCAAGCTGATGTTATCGAGGCCTTTAATTCGACATCTAGGTACCTCGATGACCTTTTGAACATTGACAATCCTTATTTTGAAGGCATGGTCAAACAAATTTATCCCCCTGAACTACAGTTGAATAAAGCAAACAACACAGATACCGAAGCCCAATTTTTAGACTTACATCTTTCTATTGCAAATGGATTCGTTTCTTCTAAAATTTATGATAAACGTGATGACTTTGATTTTGATATAATAAACTTTCCGTTTTTGGATGGTGACGTTCCTCGCCGTGCTTCTTATGGCGTATACATTCGCAACTTATTAGGTTTGCTAGAGTCTGCAATCATGTTGCGGACTTAAATCAAAACATTTTCAGGAGGGCTATAGGTATCATAAACTTCGAAAAACCATTTCTAAATGTTATCGCAGACACTATGAATTGATTTCCAAATTTAATGTTGGGCTAAAGACCCTTTTACGTGAGGGCCTTTCGGAACCAGAATTTTATGGTGACTTGGTTTACAAATTTAAGAAACTTATTGGAAGGAATGATTTTTCCTTTCAATTCAGAAAAATCATTACGCGTTACAGACGTATAGTATATAACTTAAATGTTATGCGACAGTCTGCATGCTTAGTTTTTAACCCAATCACGGTTGATAACTATGCTGTCTTCTTTGATTGCACGCCGATGGGTCGGGCGTCAGACTCTATGATGGCCCCGACATAAAGCTATTTATTTCAGTTGGTTGGGGCCGGAGCTTCTTGTCTGTTGCTTGGCCCACCGCATACTGTGTACATTCTCTTATCTCAATCACCGCACTTTACCCCCAAAACACAGGAAAATGGGGGTAAAGTGCGGTGTCCACTTATGCTGTAATACCTGCTGTGAACATGTGCAGCTTATCAGTATTGAGCTGCCTCTACTGTGTAATTATGCAAGGAATAGTCAGATTTACTGTAATCTGATACCTAGAATTCCAGGTATTTTACAGTACAAGACAAATCACAAAATGCATTTTTGTAAATTTTTTCATCAAAATCCAATGAAATCAAAATAATTAAATTAGTCATAAAAAGTTAAGCGACACTGAATTTTCAATGGTCTTAATCGGCCATGATTTAAGGATTTTGTATGGTCATTGGTACATGCTGATCAGACCAGATGTTCCTTACCTGGAATTTCTTATCAGAGGCTGCTGAACTGAAATCATCCCTGCTAATTGGCTTTACTGCCTTTTCCACCATGGGTGGCTAATGACCAAAGTGGATTTTTGGAGTTAAGAGAATGTACACACTATGGGGGTTCAACTGGTGGTTTTCTTTTGCTCCGGAGTTAGTAAGTTATTGGGCGCCCAGAGATCTCCATCGACGGGCAGCTTACTCAATCTGTGAGTCCTCGTTTTTGATTCATCGTGGAAATTATCATGACTTATTTGTTTGTCCATGATGATTCATTGACTAGTTAGAGATTCACTACGAGGACCGAAGAACTAACTAAATGTTATGAACCACTTCAGAAGCTGAGGGTGAGGTTAGGATCCTGTAAATAAAAATCAAAACTTAGATCCTTTAAGAGCAGTGAATACATTAATGAGAAAGGGGATGGGCCATACCGCGGTTTCGACTATTGAAGTCTCGTCAGTGACCCTTTAGATTTGGCAACATGGAGCCAAAGAGAATTACTGTAATTTTGCAACTTTCAACATGGTAGTCAATAGAAAAAAAAGTACAAGTAGGCAAAGATCAGGAAAATGCGCAATCAGAAAAAGACTCCTACTCCAAGAACCAAGGTGGGAAAAAACCAAACTAACAATCAGGTACTTATACCATGAAAACATTTCGTAAGCCGAATGAGCAGCTATTTTCCCAATAGGTGGCCACTCATTTACCTTAACTTAACTAAAAATTTTGCAAACATACATAAGGCGCCAACAGCACAAAAATATATTAAACACCAAGACATAAAACAAAAAGAACCACCACAGAAGTATCGACTTGGAACGATCAGTAACACAAAGTTACTGGCGGGTTTAAATCGATTTTACACGGCCGTAACCTCACCCTCAGCTTCTGCAGTGGTTCATAACATTTAGGTAGTTCTTCGGTCCTCGTGGTGAATCTCTAACTAGTAAATGAATCATCAAGAACAAACAAATAAATCATGATAAACATCCTGATGAATCAAAAACCAGGACTCACAGATTCAGTAAGCTGCCCGACGATGGAGATCCCTGGGCGCCAAATAACTTACTAACTCCGGAGCTGAAGAAAAACATCAGTTGGATCCCGGTGGGCCAAGCAACAGACAAGAAGCTCCGGCCCCAACCAACTAAAATGAATAGCTTTAAGTCGGGGCCATCATAGAGTCTGACGCCCGACCCACCGGCGTGCAATTAAAGAAGGCAGCATAGTTATCAACCGTGATTGGGTTAAAAACTAAGCATGCAGACTGTCGCATAACATTCAAGTTATAACCTATACGCCTGTAACGTGTTATGATTTTTCTAAACTGAAAAGAAAAAATCATTACTTCCTATAAGTTTCTTAAATTTGTAAACCAAGTCACCATAAAATTCTGGTTCCGAAAGACCCTCACTTAAAAGCGTCTTTAACCCAACATTATATTTGGAAATCAATTCATAGTGTCTACGATAAAATTTAGAAAAGATTTTTCGAAGTTTATGATACCGATAGCCCTGTTGGAGAAGTTTGGCCGTTAAAGATTTATTTCGAGCGTTGAAGTCTGTAACATGATTGCAGACTCTAGCAAACCTACTAAGTTGCGAAATGTATACACCATAAGAAGCACGACGAGGAACGTCACCATCCAAAAACGGAAAATTTACTATATCAAAATCAAAGTCATCGCGCTTATCATAAATTTTAGAAGAAACAAATCCATTTGCAACAGAAAGATGTAGATCTAAAAAGGGGGCTTCGGTATCCGAGATATTGGCTTTAATCAACTGTAGTTCAGATGGATAAATTTGATTGACCATACCTTCAAAATAAGGGTTGTCAATGTTCAAAAGGTCATCGAGGTACCTAGAAGTGGAATTAAAAGCCTCGATAACATCAGCTTGATTATCATGGTTAAGAGAATCCATAAAATCTCTTTCGTAGCAGTATAAAAATAAATCAGCTACGAGAGGTGCGCAATTTGTACCCATCGGAATTCCAACAATTTGTCTGTATAACTTGGTCCCAAATCTAATATAAATATTATCCAGGAGATAGGATAATGCGTCGCACACATTCTGACATGACCAAAGTGTATACCGACTTTGGTCAGAGGAAGTGAAAAAAGCCTTTCTGTCATTACATGCCAAATAAAGTGAACCATAGTTTTTAATGCCCTTTTGAAGGGCCACTCTATCAAATCCAGAAGTTTTTCTTTGATTAGATTATGTGGTAAAGTTGTATACAGAGTAGAAAAAATCATATGTGGACAAGCTCGTCGCACGGAATCCTCTACACTCCAATTTATTGAGCACCTCACCAGAATTTTTTATTGACCAAAACCAATTTTTATTTGAAGTTTCATACACTGTCTCACAGTATCTTATAACATGAGATTTGATAGCAGTAAGACAGGAAGTTAATAATTTAGAAAGTTCAGTAGTAGTACAAAAGCTAGAATTTGCAATAAATCTTGCTTTGTATGGTCTTTTGTGAAGCTTAGGTAACCAATACATCGTAGGAAGTTTGAAAGACTAGTATGATCTAAATGGGACCAAATATGTTAAACATTGGTAAGAAAATGAATCTTAACCGATAATAAATTTCTAATTTCTCAGAATATCCTCGCTGATCTCAAAGGATCGAAAAGAAAATATAACCTGCACTATGGATGATGTACGGGGAGACTTTTTAGGGCCGCCACACGGCACAACACCAGCTGCAGTAATAGCAAATAAAATCAAAACTTAGATCCTTTAAGAGCAGCGAATACATTAATGAGAAAGGGGATGGGCCATACCGCGGTTTCGACTATTGATGTCTCGTCAGTGACCCTCTAGATTTGGCAACATGGAGCCAAAGAGAATTACTGTAATTTTGCAACTTTCAACATGGTAGTCAATAGAAAGACTAGTATGATCTAAATGGGACCAAATATGTTAAACATTGGTAAGAAAATGAATCTTAACCGATAATAAATTTCTAATTTCTCAGAATATCCTCGCTGATCTCAAAGGATCGAAAAGAAAATATAACCTGCACTATTGATGATGTACGGGGAGACTTTTTAGGGCCGCCACACGGCACAACACCAGCTGCAGTAATAGCAAATAAAAATCAAAACTTAGATCCTTTAAGAGCAGCGAATACATTAATGAGAAAGGGGATGGGCCATACCGCGGTTTCGACTATTGAAGTCTCGTCAGTGACCCTTTAGATTTGGCAACATGGAGCCAAAGAGAATTAGTGTAATTTTGCAACTTTCAACATGGTAGTCAATAGAAAGACTAGTATGATCTAAATGGGACCAAATATGTTAAACATTGGTAAGAAAATGAATCTTAACCGATAATAAATTTCTAATTTTCAGAATATCCCCGCTGATCTCAAAGGATCGAAAAGAAAATATAACCTGCACTATGGATGATGTACGGGGAGACTTTTAGGGCCGCCACACGGCACAACCGGTTTAAGCCCGCCAGTAATTTTATATTACTGATCGTTCCAAGGCGATACTTCTGTTTTGGTTCTTATTGTTTTATGTCTTGGTGTTTATTTTTTTTTGTACTGTTGGTGCCTTATGGTTTTTTGTGCTGTTGGCGCCTTATGTATGTTATCATATTTTAGTTAAGTTTAGGTAACTGAGTGGCCACCTATTTGGGAAAAAGCTGCTCATTCGGCTTACTAAATGTATTCATGGTCTTAGTACCTTATTGTTAGTTTGTTTTTCCCGCCCCGGTTTTTGGAGTGGGAATCTTTTTCTGATTGCGCCTTTTCCTGATCGTTGCCTACTTGTACCTTTTTGTCATTAAAAGGAGTTTAACAGAGCCGCATATGATTGACATTGAGTTGGTTTATACATAAAAAGAAAACAATATCAAAAGGAAATGTTTCTGTTATGAAGGCTTTACTGATTATTTCTGAAAATATTCAAGCGATGCTTATTTTTGTCTGACTGTATATATGAGCTCGTTTATGAGACTAAGACAAATCAGACTCCCCGCTTAGCTGTCAAAAGCATACATATATTATAAGAATATCCAGTCATGCCTTTCTTTTGTTTATGCGGTTTTCAAAATCATTTAAACAAAATTTGAACAGCAATGAAACTTAATTCAATTAAATTAAATATTTTAATTCAGGGCATATAAGGCTGTTCTGATATACTGCTGCTAACGTTTCTAAGACATTAAAGCTATTGAAAAACAACAATGCACCAAAACATTTTATAGGCAGCAAATTTTGGCATACCCCTATCCCGCTATTAACGCTTCTAAGACATTAAACGTATTGAAAAACAATAATGTACCAAAACAGTCGGAATCTTTCCAGTTGTTTTCTTTCATTCCCTCATCAGTTGGGTGCTTAGCCAACCCATTGTGAATATTTCTGCAACAGTGAGCGCGGACTTTCCCTATTGCCAAGAAGGCATCTCATATTCTCCTATCCCGCTGCTATACATTTTAAGGAAATAATTTATGCATGCTAGTCACAGCAGGGTTTATGGGTATGCTGCTGTGGAAATTCCTATATCAGTGACAAGCAAATTTTATAACCCAGAACAGTATGATTCCAGGTTATTCCACCGTAAAAACTGAAAAGCAATTAAGGTACAAATATATGCCATTGGACAGTCGGAATGTTTGCAATTCAAGAACAGACAGAAAAGCGTCACTGATCAACAAAGTAATGCAGTGCCACAATAATATTCCAGAACACCAGAACAACTGTAGGGACATGGATTTTAGGAGTAAAATACTGTGTTTTGCTCGGAGGAAACACTACCGAAACAAACACTTATTTATGGTGACAGGAGTACATTGCAATGACTTTGGAGTTCGTTTTGGCATATTTTAGCAGTTGTGAACTAGACCAATGTGATTAGTGTATATTCGTGGAATTATGTATTATACTTTAACACGGGGACCTAACTGTTAATCGTGATTATTGATGCGACGTGGAATGTTAATGCATGCTATTATGAAGTTTCGTATGGTTTATAAAGTCGACCTGTAGATACAATTTTACCACGGAAACTCATTACATTCTTAAATTCGTTTTGTTTTTCTTTGTCTTGGTCGTAAACTAAGAAGTATAACACAGTCCTGTGGGTGTCTTTATTGAAATTTGTATCCAAACGGCTTTGTAAATGCACATTTATTTACTGAGCGTGAAAAAAAACAGAAAGATAAGCATCTTTTGTATGCATCGAAGACGAAGGTACGTACTACTAGAATGAGTCATGGAAGAATTAGCATTTTTGTTGTGCTCTTTCAAAAGTTATTTACGTACATGCAGAAGCATAACGAGTGCCTTTATCAAGCGAAATATTGCATGGCGTTTTTTTCCTTGGACTACATGCACTCCGTTGAGCGAGCTTCAAAGCATATACCACTTTTATTTTGAAGGGGTTTCTGATTCAGCTTTGTCAACTTTCGAGTGACACAACTAAACAGCAAATCATTTTCGGACATATCAGTGACAGAGCTTATATGTTTCCTTACATTAAATGAATCTAAGGCTAAACCAAATAAGTTTTGATCATTGAATATGGGTGGCTCCATCCATTTCTAGTAAGCAGGGGGGGGGGGACAACAGAATTAAAGGGGTTTATGCAGTTTTTAGGTGCGGTTGCGAGGCAGTTTTCCATTGAAATGGTGTGTTATACAAGAGCAGCGATCAACTATGGTTATTTCATTGCATTTACATTAGAAGAGTCTTCGGGAGAATTCGGGCTCAAACAACTTTCTGTAGCATCTGCAAGTAATAATACAGTATAAAAACCATGGTTGGCCCCTTTAACATGTATTTATTGAAAAAAATGCATCATTGTCTCCATATCGCAACATTTGCTATTTTATTTTACTAAATCATCGGTCTCATTCTTCCACGATGCATTTCTGTGTCGCATATCAAATTTTAACAACGTCTTCGATGCATACAACAGATGCTTATCTTACTGTTTTTCACTTTCGGAAGATAAATGTGCATTTACAAAGCCGTTTGGATACATATTTCAATAAAATAAAGACACCCACAGGACTGTGTAATACTTTTTAGTTTACGACCAAGACAAAGAAAAACAAAAGGAATTTAAGAATGCAATGAGTTTCCGTGGCAAAATTGCATCTACAGGTCGACTTTATAAACCATTAGCTGAAAAACACAAGTGCCGTAAGTATTCCAATTGACTTCAAATGGGAACATACAAGAATTTTGCAGATCATAGTGGACGCCGATTTTGTAAACTCGGCTTTGTTTATTTTCGCGAGAGCAAAACATGTGATACTTACCGTTCAAGGGCAGAGGATGTGGAATGTCGCATCCGTAACAATATCGCCGACGCATACGAAACTTCATATTAGCATGCATTAACATTCCACGTCGCATCAATAATCACGATTAACAGTTGGGTCCCCGTGTTTAAGTGCTCCATATATATTTCATATTGGATTATGATGGAATATGATATACGCTCGTAAATCTATGCTAAACATGTTTATATTGTGTATGCATATGACTATGGTTGGTATAGTAAAAAATTCATTTTCTTTTCTACATAAATATTTTTATAAATAACAATATTTACCTTTTGCGGTATCTAGACTATAGCCGTTTACATTGTTTCTCAAGAATATTCCATAAACACTGATGCACCAACCAGTCATTAGCTCACCTGAGCCGTTAGGCTCACAAGGTGAGCTTATAGGATGGCCATGATCCGGCGTCCGTCCGTCCGTCGTCTGTCGTCCGTCCGTCCACAATTTCAAAGATCTTCTCCTCTGAAACCGCTTGGCCAATCAAAGCCAAATTTTATATGAAGCATCTATAGGAAGGGGGAACCAATGTATATATAAAAAATCCAGGTCACATGACCAAGATGGCCGCCATGCCCATATATGGTAAAAACCTTTCAAAAATCTTCTTCTCCTGAACCGGTGGACCGATTTCAACGAAACTTGGCATGAAGCATCAATGGCTCAAGCACAACAATGTATATATAAATTATGACCCTGTGATGACCTTGACCTATTTTACAGCAAGGTCAACATAGGTCATTTGAATGGGGGAAAGTTTTAAAATGTCATTTAAAGTGAAAGTCTTGCAGGAAATGGGCAGTAGGACTGAATATTAATGATTCTGAAAAAAAAATGGACGCCAGGGGCTCATGTGCCCCCACCCCGGAGCAATATACATGTATATCATCATAATATTCAAACATCTTCTCCTCTGAAACCACTCGGCCAATCAAAGCCAAATTTTATGTGGAGCGTCTATAGGATGGGATAACCAATGTGTATATAAATAATCCAGGTCACATGACCAAGATGGCCGCCATGCCCATATATGTTAAAAACCCTTCAAAAATTTTCTTCTCCGGGAACGGTGGACCAATTTTAATGAAACTTGGCATGAAGCATCGATGGCTAAAGCACTACAATGTATATATAAATCATGACCCTGTGGTGACCTTGACCTATTTTACGGCAAGGTCAACATAGGTTGCCAATGCATTTGAATGGGGAAAATTTTTAAAATGTCATTTAAAGTGAAAGTCTTGCAGGAAATTGGCTGTAGGACTGAATATTAATGATTCTGCAAAAAATTGGACCCCAGGGGCTCATATGCTCCCAACTCGGGGCAATATACATATATACATGTATCTCCATCACATTCAAACATCCTCTCTGAAACCACTTGGCCAATCAAAGCCAAAGTTTATGTGAAGCGTCTATTGGATGGGACAACCAATGTACAATGTATATATGTTACAGCCAATCTGTGAAATCAGCCTTTTCATGAAATGGCTAAAAAATTTAGCCTTTTCGTGAAATGACTAATTCACTCAGCCATTTCATGAAAAGGCTAAATATTTCAGCTTTTTCATGAAATGACTAAAATCTCCATGTCATTGTTACACAGATTGACTGGTTCAGTTTCAGCCAATATATGTAATAATGCCTTTAGTTTTATTGATGCCTTTGATATCATAACAGGAATAATTCATTTGATTACACCACAAAAATGAATATGATAGTACATTAACTTCCATTTTCACTTTTGACGCCATTTTAAGGTCAAAAATAGAAACAAAATAAGTGTAAAGAAAACCACTAAAATAACCTGTAATGTGATAATTAGGGAAAAAAAGAAATATGTCAGATGAAAGATAATTAAAAGGCCTTTAATCTGGTAAAAGGATTTAATTGTTAAAAGGTTCTACTTACTGACTCAGAGAAGATAATTCCATTCAATTAATTCTAATTTTGAAACTACCGCTCGTTTGCCGGATCACGCGGGGCAACGGGTCGTTTCGGTCCAAAATCATGTCACAGTAGATAAAGGGCAAAATAATCAGTGTGTCGTCCTCTCGATAGAGTGTCCTTGACTTCACCAAGCTGTGAAAGCAACAACTTCAGGAGGTCAACGTTTGTTTCGATGTGATTGTAGTAGAAATGGTAAAAAACAATGTCAAACCAACAGATGTAAGTGTTTTAAGGCTGGTAAAAATGTGCAATGGCAGATGCCATAAGAGTCTCCGATGTAAGGATAAGTAGACAATGTATGTGAATTAAACTGAACATTATGTGTGGTATTGAAAATGTACACTATTGATACGTGTTTCTAATGGCATGTTGATGATATTTTACTATTTTATAAGTGAATGCTTAGTATCTCATATTGTGGGATTCAATAACTTTGAATATTCCAAAGACGATAGGAAAAAATGAAACGAAATTATTGTGCCAATAAGAAATTGAAAATCTCAATATATTAACTGGAGTCTGGATTACTCTTGTCACATACAATTCACCCTGGTCCGTCATTACGTACAGGAAATTAAAGCAACGTATAGGTTACTAAAGCGCAACGTATAGTTTCTTAAAAAAATGGCGGATTTTGGTGGACACGAATCGGTGAGTAAGATTTGTTTATTGATTCTGATGTTCCTTTTTTGTTTATCTTAATCAAACACACCTTACGGACCAGCAAAACTATTGTGTTATTTGCCTCGATCGGTACATTCTGCAGGAAATCACCCATTTAAGTATAATGTTCGACACCCTTAGACAGCTGATTGCCAAATCGTGTGTTTTGAACTTCTCCGAGAAGAAAACCTTATATTGTGGTCAAAGTTCGATGGTAAATGGGTTGATTTTTGATGTCGAACATAGATACTGACCTAATAAGACGATCTGGCCAAAAAAAAAATTTTCAAATGTCCTTTGATAGCGAAATTATTAATGATTTTTCATTACAACGCATTCGACACCTAAAACGGTACAACGAAAAAACAACTAAAACGTTCTAATTTGGGTAAAATAAACCTTGTTACGATACTATGGACTCGGTTAGATCCTCTTAATGTCTGCCCACAATCTATTTCTTGTGCAAAATTAAAAAAATATCAGAATTATAACTGAAAATCATTGTTTTACAGGTGAGAAAAAAACTTTACAATTGCATAGGCATGAATAATAATAATAATAATAATAATAATAATAATACATGGGTTTCGAGTCACCTCGATCCAAATCTTCTTGTCCAAGAAAGTCTCGGCTATGTCAGCTCGACCCATTTTTTTCAATCAGAACCTACCGGACCATCCCCCTTAATTTATGGATTTTGACCCTGAATGTTCTGGTTCACTACATGGCATACCTTTTATGTATGTGAATAAGATAACTACCTGTACATTGTCTTTTGTCACTGACTTTTAGTGGTTTACCTTATATGGTCATGCATGTAGGTTAACCTTATAATGGTCATGCATGTAGAGAACACTTTAAGAGGTGGTCAAAACTGACTTCCACATTCTGTCTTCGGGGTTCTCGACCAGATCAAATACAAACGTGTTGTACAATTAGAGAACTCGCATATTTTATTTGGAGAAAATAAGGGATTCCTCTGTCTATAAATTAAAAAAAACGGAGCGGATCAGATTCTAAAACCGGTTTAAGCCCGCCAGTAACTTTGTGTTACTGATCGTTCCAAGGCGATACTTCTGTGGTGGTTATTTTTGTTTTATGTCTTGGTGTTTAAAATTTTTTGTGCTGTTGGCGCCTTATGTATGTTTTCATATTTTCAATTAAGTTAAGGTAACTGAGTGGCCACCTATTGGGAAAATAGCTGCTCATTCGGCTTAGGATATGTTTCATGGTATAAGTGCCTGATTGTTAGTTTGGTTTTTTCCCACCTCGGTTTTTGGAGTGGGAATCTCTTTCTGATTGCGCCTTTTCCTGATCTTTGCCTACTTGTACCTTTTTCTAAGATCTGTTGATCGGCGCCTTTGAACTTCTCAGTTTATGCACAACTGATCTGCGCCTTTGCGCTTTGTATAACAAAAATAAAATAAAATAAAAAAAAAACAAAAAAAAACAACAAAAAAAAAGGTTTACTCATGATGCTGCTCATAATGAACAATATACAATTGTTGCCCTTGGGCGAGGATGACCTGACGATTAGTTAACCCAAGACAGGTAATATTGCCCGAAGGATTTAGATTCTGTTTCCGTGTTTTGGAGTTAAAGGTTTTACTTTGCTGTTGCAATAAGCGACCTAGTGAATGGTGTGGAGGCTATACATGACATATATATTAACTGCTGACAGCATCTCGGATTGTGTTCTGGAAAATGAGTGATGCATGCAAAATTGCAAATTGCAATTTCACGTTTCATGGCTTCATTCATATTTCAGAAAAAAATCCAGATGCTGTTTATACAGGGGCCGATCCAGGATTTCTGGAAGGGGGGTTCAAATTTACAAAGGGGGTTCGTTTTCCTATATTAACCTAACTTTTCTGAAATTTCTCCATGAAAATGAAATAATTTGATCCCATAGGGGGGGGGGGGAGTTCGAGTGGACCCCTCGAACCCCCTCTAAATCCGCCACTGTTTATAATAGCAGTTAACGGAGTTAATGTAGCCTTAATATCATGCACTAGGTCATTTACAGCAAGGACAAAGCCCCAGAGTTTGGCCCTAGGCTTCATGGGTCGAGATGACAGGAAACTGTACAACTATCTAGAACGCAAATAGTCTGAGGGCCCATGCACCCACCGGCTTGCACTTAAAGAGGAAAGTAAAGTTTTTTTACCGTATCTGGATTAAAAACTAAGCATGCAGTATATTGCATTAAATTCAACCGATTCTTCGATATCTTTTTCTTAAATTTAACAGCAAAATGATCAGATTTTGTCTTTTCATTACTCTCATCCAAAATTTTCTTAAATTTAAACATTAAGTCACCATAAAACTCGAGTTTGGCTTCATATGATGGTTTTGATGCCTATTTTAATGTTTTAGGGTTTAACCTGTGAGCTATATCAGCAAATCTTGAGATAAAAGTATACAAATGAAAACTTTGGATGAAATAAAACGCTATAGTAACAAAGAATGTTACATACAGTATCGTAATAAGGTTTATTTTACCCAATTTAGAACGTTTTAGTTGTTTTTTCGTTGTACCGTTTTAGGTGTCGAATGCGTTGTAATGAAAAATCATTAATAATTTCGCTATCAAAGGACATTTGAAATTTTTTTTTGGCCAGATCGTCTTATTAGGTCAGTATCTATGTTCGACATCAAAAATCAACCCATTTACCATCGAACTTTGACCACAATATAAGGTTTTCTTCTCGGAGAAGTTCAAAACACACGATTTGGCAATCAGCTGTCTAAGGGTGTCGAACATTATACTTAAATGGGTGATTTCCTGCAGAATGTACCGATCGAGGCAAATAACACAATAGTTTTGCTGGTCCGTAAGGTGTGTTTGATTAAGATAAACAAAAAAGGAACATCAGAATCAATAAACAAATCTTACTCACCGATTCGTGTCCACCAAAATCCGCCATTTTTTTAAGAAACTATACGTTGCGCTTTAGTAACCTATACGTTGCTTTAATTTCCTGTACGTAATGACGGACCAGGGTGCAATTGATCATTTGATGTGTTTACATTGTGTGCTTTATTATAATATAACCAATGTTCGGAGCTTTAATAAAAATAAACTTCAGTCTTTGTCTTGTTTTAAAGGCTCCCTTGTTAGTTTAGCCATTTCATGAAATGACTAGAGCAAATTTGTAGTCATTTCATGAAAAGGCTGAAATATTTAGCCGTTTCATGAAATGACTGAGTGAATTAGTCATTTCACGAAAAGGCTAAAAATTTTAGCCATTTCATGAAAAGGCTGATTTCACAGATTGGCTGTAACATATATAAATAATCCAGGTCACATGACCAAGATGGCCACCTCATCCATATACGGTAAAAACTCTTCAAAAATCTTCTTCTCCAGAACCGGTGAACTGATTTCAAGGAAACTTGGCATGAATCATTGATGGCTCAAGTACTACAATGTATATATAAATCATGACCCTGTGATGACCTTGACCCAGTTTATGGCAAGGTCAACATGGGTTGCCAATGCATTTGAATGGGAATAACTGTTAAAATGTCATTTGAAGGGGAAAACCAGCAAGAAATGACGATTATTCTGAAAAATGAAAATGGGCCAAGGGCTACATCTGTCCCTGCACTGGGGTTAAAATACCATAATATTCAAAGGTACAAGTAGGCAAAGATCAGGAAAAGGCGCAATCAGAAAAAGATTCCCACTCCAAAAACCGAGGTGGGAAAAAACCAAACTAACAATCAGGTACTTATACCATGAAACATATCGTAAGCTGAATGAGCAGCTATTTTCCCAATAGGTGGCCACTCAGTTACCTTAACTTAACTAAAAATATGAAAACATACATAAGGCGCATACATACAAACATGTTTATTGGTATATGCAGCAGATCTCAGGTGAGCGTTTACAGGACATTGGTCCTCTGGTTTGTATCTCCGGCTTCTACGGTTCTTGAACATCTCCGGCACTGCCGGGACTCATCAGACGTTTTGCACTTAAGCCCGATAGTGGTGGGGATACAAATGACTGGTGCATGACACATAAAATAAATCCTATATATCCAACATAATACACCCTGGAAGACCTAAACGCATACTGAAAGATATAGCCAAAATATTCAATAATGCATTCAAAATTTAACCGAAATGCATTTTGTTACATATTTCACTACACTTCTTTAGAAATACAGTATTCAATGTGCATTTTTATTAGCACCCTGCTGAAGTTTTAATCTATATGACAGCAAGGGATTTTTTATTAAAATACTTTGTAAGTACCTTTGAAATTAATCAATCCAGCTTACATTTGCACTTAGCAGCCAGATTCGCTTGGAACTCGTACAGTCCAAGGTTCCATGGTTCCTTGTGGAATCTTTGAAACTCGAATATCAACGATTTTTGTTAATAATTTGGCTCCACATATTATGTAATCAATTAAGGCATACAACATCACAAGATCTGGAAATTATATATACAGAGTATTTTTAGACATGCTGCTCTTAAAGGATCTCAGTTTTATTTTTTATTTGCTATTATTGCAGCTGGGCTGTGCCGTGTGGCGGCCCTTAAAAGTCTCCCCGTACATCATCCACAGTGCAGATTACATTTTCCTTTTGTTCCTTCGAGATCAGCGAGTGTATTCTGAGAAATCAGAAATTATAATCGGTTTAGATTCATTTTCTAAACAACGTTTAATGTATTTAGTCCCATTTTGGATTATAATATTCTTTGTATCGACTATCCTGTTGAAAATTGCAAATTTACAGTATTTCTCTTTAGCTCCATGTAGCTAAATCTACAGGGTCACTGAAGAGGCTTAAGTAACCGAAACCGCGGTATGGCCCATCCCCTTTCTCATTAATAATTTTGCTGCTCTAACAAAAGGTACAATAAGGCAGCGATCAGGAAAAGGCGCAATCAGAAAATGATTCCCACCCCAAAAACCGAGGTGGGAAAAATCAAATTAACAATCAGGCACTTATACTACGAAAACATATCGTAAGCGGAATGAGCAGCTATTTTTCCGAAAGGTGGCCACTCAGCTACCTAAACTGAACTAAAAATATGATACCATACATAAGGTGCCAACAGCACAAAAAATTTAAACACCAATACATAAAACAATAAGAGCCACCACAGAAGTATCGCATTGGAACGATCAGTAATATAAAATTACAGGCGGACTTACATCGATTTTACAGGTACCCAACCTCACCCTCAGCTTCTGCAGTGGTTCACAACATTTAGTTAGTTGTTCGGTCCTCGTGGTGAAGCTCTAGCTTGTCAATGAAAAGGTACAAGTAGGCAACGATCAGGAAAAGGCGCAACCAGAAAAGATTCCCACTCCAAAAACTGAGGCCAGCGAAATAGAGAACGATGCGTACAACGTATGTACGCGCGATTTTTCTCTCTGTACGCATAGAAAATTCGGACATGTGCGTACCATGTACGCAGTTAAAATCAACGGTACGCAAACAATTTTCGGTTTTATGCATACTCAGCTTAAAAAATACCTTTAAAATTATCACAAAATGACAATTTTTCAACTAGTTTTGTCTGGCTGCTCTGTCAACAATGGAAAAGTAGTTACAATATTAATTTAGCTTTTGCTCGTTCCATATTAACATATCATGCAATATAGTATGTATCTTCACGTGCTCTCCGTTCAGTTCCTCGGCCAGACAAATCGTTTACCAAAGATTTATTCATGAAGTTTAGTTCGTCACTTTTGTTTATTTCATAGGCATTTTGCATCGTTTTCTGGTCATTGTTTTTAAATTAAAACGTGATGTATTCCATGTTCTACAGCCAGCCCAGTTTATCATGCGTTCCTATTTTTTTTCTCTCTTATTATCTATGCACGGGAAAAAAGTAGGGTTTAACATGCCTAAATATTAGAATAACATGTAATTACAGGATTGTTAACCAATTTACTTGAATTTTCATTACTTGAATAAATTGTCTAATCCATACGTGTACACATATCTATAAGTTTAACGGATTCTAAATGAGAGGTTATAATAAGAATCGTCAAAAAACGTGTACACAGTTGTATTGTCGGTACGCAATGTGCATTTATTTTGATGCGTACAGTACGCATTATGAAAAATAATTATCTACATCACTGTGAGGCGGGAAAAAAACTAACAATAAGGTACTTATACCATGAAAACATTTCGTAAACCGAATGAGCAGCTATTTTCCCAATAGGTGGCCACTCAGTTACCTAAACTGAACTAAAAATATGATACCATACCTAAGGTGCCAACAGCACAAAAAATTTTAAACACCAAAATAAAACAATAAGAGCCACCACAGAAGTATCGCCTTGGAATGAACAGAAATATAAAATTACTGGCGGGCTTAAATCGATTTTACAGGTACCCAACCTCACCCTCAGCTTCTGCAGTGGTTCACAACATTTAGTTAGTTGTTCGATCCTCGTGGTGAATCTCTAGCTAGTCAATGAAGGATCTCAGTTTTAATACTTCAATGGTGGTTCTTTTTGTGTTATGTCTTGGTGTTTAAAATTTTTGTGCTGTTGGCGCCTTATATATGTTTTCATGTTTTTAGTTAAGTTTAGGTTACTGAGTGGCCACCTATTGGGAAAATAGCTGCTCATTCGGCTTACGATATGTTTTCATGGTATAAGTGCCTGGTTGTTGGTTTGGTTTTTTCACGCCTCGGTTTTTGGAGTGGGAATCTTTTTCTGATTGCGCCTTTTCCTGATCTTTGCCTACTTGTACCTTTTTATTTTTATTAACACATTATATAAACTAATTCATCCAGTTGTCCATTTCTTGTCAATGACGAATGTTCAAAAACAAGATGAGTTGTCAATTTATTTCTTAATGTCGGTAGGGACACATTAATAATTGAACGCACCTGCAGATGTATAATCGTGTGACTTATAGCTTTATTATATACGACAGCATACATGCTTAGTAATTCGATAACTTTAAGTATGCTTTCTTCTTTGCAAGCCAGTGGGTCTGGCGTTAGACTCTGAAAGATGTCCCCGACTTAAAGATATTCATTTAAGTTGGTTGGGATCAGAACTTTCTGATCGGTTGCTTGGCCCACTAGGGGTTCTACTGGTTGTTTTATTTTTCTTCAGATTTTTAGTGATAATGTTTGTCTTCCCATGGATCTCTAGCACGTTTCATCTGTGAGTCGTCGTGAGTTGTCTGAGGGGCACATACATTGTGGAAAAAACTAAATTGTTTAATTTATATATAATTGAGCCGCCTCGTGGGAAAACCAACAATGTGGTTTCCGAACAGGTCCGACACAAACCGAGATGTACAGCCACAGAAAAGAGCTAGAAGCTTGAAATTTCGGATTTAAGTAGAAGAGGAATTGTACTATCCGAGTAGCGAAAGCAAAGGCGCTGATCAGCTTCGCAGTTACTGCGAAGCTGATCTGCGCCTTTGTTTTCGCCTTTGCAGATTGTTGGTTTTCCCATGTTGCGGCTCATATAATACATCACAGTGGTTATCTACTTTTTAGTATGTTCAAATATTTGTAAAGAAAACATTCTAGTAGGGCATCTTTACTCGTATCCCTACACAAAAACAAACTACATTAATGAAGTATATAAAATCCGGGATCTCAATAGCAAAACCCCATCATAATAGATTTTGAATAACCGAATTTATTATCGAGCTAGACCTCGAAGCTTTTATATTTTTCCTCGTACGCATGACTAATTGTGCTTTCTTTCTAACATGTTTTTGAATTGTCAGGCAGAATTGCTGAACGGGAAGCAGGAAGGGTGTTGTATTTTCAGGCATGTCGGTATTGATTATTTTGTGTTCTAGGATACAGGTGAAAAAAATCTCTGTATATTGCATGGGTTGTTCTGACGTGAACCCATAATCAATGTTTTGAGAAAATGAGAAATAAATAAATAAACAAATTATTCTTTTACAGGTGAAAACAAAATTTCTGTATATTGCATGGGCCTGGCTTGCACGGAATTATGAGGGTATGACAACATAATATAGTTCATTATTTCTTTCAGTTTCTACTGGTTGCCTGCCGGACTTTATCGAAGGAAGCCACGATGCAAGGACCACCGACCCCACCCTACCATACCGGCCTATTGAGCCACCAGTAACACAGCCGGTGCTAGTCCAGGGGCAGTGGGACAAGCGCCTCTATGGGCGGTCACACAACAGACTTTACAAGAAGAAACATGCCTGCCAGTTCTGTGGGAAATTGTTTATGAAACCATCTGACCTTGACCGTCACGAGAGAATTCATACTGGGGACAGACCATACAAGTAAGACTGTGTTTTTACATTCACCTGAGGTATGACTCATCCACTTTCTCATTGGAAAAGGTCCCTCAGGACCTTTTCCACAGTGTTTACTTTGAATATGAAGAAAATTGTACCCATGATCGACTGCTCTCTCTCAATTACGCGTTTTGTCACATAAAGCGCTTAATAAAAACTAGTAAACCCGTCTATACTGACTAGACAGTTCACCGCAATCAATTTAATTTATCCAGTGTTGACACTCTCCGTCAAATAGCGGTAAATATCGATCGTGGAGACTGCTTATCATAGCGCATCTAGGTTTAGATCGTAGGTACCCAGTGACGAGGGGTACAGAAACTATAGGAACTCTATATGACTGACTTGTAGTCCATCACATCGGACCCGTGGGTCTGTTTCTGGTAATGAGGCTGCATGTCAAAATTCAGAACTCTGTCACAAATTTACTGCACTGCAAAATAGTTTTCTACAAATCGACATGATATTGATTGTAATCGTGTTCCCTTTAGTATTGGCTTTGATTCCATACCATCAGAAATTTTGGTCAATGCCTTGAGTGACAGATACACACACTGGTCGAGCGTTCACAACAAGAAACGGCATTCATGTATAGGAAACGAAACTGAAACGTATGAGAATCGAAATTAATGACGAACCAGAGAATCAACAACACTGAAATCATCTCTTATAACAAAAGGCTGCTGACCTTTTCATTGGTTTCTTTTTAAAGAAGCCAACTTGTATACCCCTTTTTTGACGAATGGTCAGTGTTTTGTCTCATCATTATCAATTGTGTGAGTCCACTTTCATTTCTATGGAATTCAGGTGTGATTTGAAATTTTAATTTCATTTTTAGGGAATTAAGGTGTGATTTGAAATTTTAGTTTCATTTTGTCGATAAAATTTCTCTAAGCAAACAGAACCAGGTGGAGCTATACTGTTTGCCTATGTTCAATAAATAAGATACCAGACTTGTATTACTTAATATGTTCACTTCACTTGAAGAACCTCTTTTTAGCTCACCTGAGTCTAAGGCTCACACGGAGAGCTTATAGGATGGCCATGATCCGGCGTCCGGCGTCCGTCCGTCCGTCGCCGTCCACAATTTCAAAGATCTTCTTTTCTGAAACCGCTAGGCCAATCAAGTTGAAATTTGGTAGTGTCATTGAAATTTTCTTTGCGATATTTTGGTTACATGACCAAGATGGCCGCCACGCCCATATATAGTAAAACCCCCTCAAAAATCTACTTCTCCAGAACCGGTAGGCCGATTTCCATGAAACTTGATATCTAGCATCGGGGACCCCAGCCCATTATAGTTTGCTAAAATAATGACCCTGGGATGACTTTTACCTATTTCGCGGCAAGGTCAGTTTTGGAAACATAGGCTTTAACATGGAAAAAGATCAAACAATGGATATTTTGGAAACTGTTGCAGCCTGAGGCTTGAAAATTGCTAGATGCAGACAACTAATGGAGTCAGTGAAGGTATGTAATTAATTAAGGTGAAGGTCATTTCTTGACCTTGACCCAAGGTCATTGAAATATCAAAATTAAGTCACAATTTCAAAATTCTTCTCAGAAACCGGTTGGTCGATCAAATTGAAATTTTGTGTGGAGCCTCCATTGGTAGTGGCATTGAAATTTTGTTTGCGATATCTCGGTCACATGACCGAGATGGCCGCCATGTCCATATATATTAAAAACCCTTCAAAAATCTTCTACTCCAGAACCAGTTGGCCGAGTTCTACGAAACTTGGTTTGTTGCAACGGGGTCTCCAGCCGATTATAGTTTGCTCAAACATCACCCTGTGATGACCTTGACCTATTTTACGGCAAGGTCAATTTTGGAAACATAGGCTT
Source organism: Rugalucina vietnamica (assembly GCA_964017185.1). Classification (NCBI taxonomy): domain Eukaryota; kingdom Metazoa; phylum Mollusca; class Bivalvia; order Lucinida; family Lucinidae; genus Rugalucina; species Rugalucina vietnamica. The sequence goes on from OZ024882.1 coordinate 22,229,654, forward strand.
TTACATGGGAAAAGGTGAAGACAATGGATATATTGAAAACTATTTCAGCATGCGACCTGAAACTTGGTAAATGCAGACAACTTATGAAGTCAAGTTTTAGTATTCAAGGTCAATGTCATTTTATGATGACCAAATGCTCCCAAGATCAGGCTTCAGGTGAGCGTTCTCAGGACCAATGGTGCTCTGGTTTTACGTAAATTTGATGTAATTGTCCGCTTGTTTATTTTACCCATTCACGGATGATTTATTTGTTTTCTGCTTTAATTGTGGAGGACGATATGAAAATCATTTTTATGTCAAAATCTTGATTTTAGTTTGTTCAAATAGGACCTGCAAAAATATTGAAAATCGGAGAGAAGATAATAATTTTATGGCCAAACTAAATTTGTAATATGGATTCTTCATTGCCAAGAGAGATAATCGATGTTCTTGAAAATGCATACTTTTCGAAACAAATTTACTTGATCATGAAAATTTCGTCTATTATTTTATAATTATTTTGATCAATCACCTTAGAGTACGAGGAATATGAAATTTTTACGGGATAATATTTGCCACCCTTCAATGAGATTTTTGTACAGGAAATCCCTGTTCAAATTTTTTTTTATCAAAACGTTTCTATTTGTGAACATATTTTCGAAATTTTTGCTTCACATGTTGCGACAAACTAAATGCTTTATTGTATCAAGAAAATATTTCATATACTTTTAAACAATTGGAAAATATCTGCGAAAAAAAAAAGAAACACACTTTAGTTACAGATTCACCACAAACACCAAATATCCGGTTGTATGTTGTGTTCCACTGCAGAAACTGCGCGCAAGGCCAGACAACTATAATTCAGTTTAAGCCCCTCAGTAATTTGTTTTGACTGGCCGTTCCAATGCGGTATTTCTGTACATGTAAAGGTTTGAATTCAGGTTTTTGACCATCCGATTTCGGATTTGAACCATTTCCGCCTGATTGCTTACTTGATTTTAATTTTACTATGTTTTATGCTTCAACAGGTGCGACGACTGCGGAAAGACGTTTATTCAAAAATATAATTTACGTTTGCACATGACCAAGTTCCACGATAAGTGCGACCTTTGATGAGAATGGAATAAAATCGGTAAGAACGATCATTCATTTTACGTATGCGACCACTTATTCATCATACTTTTGTCGGTGACCTATCTGGGATTCCCATTACGAAAACATGCCCATGTAATATGCAGATTTTCCTATGTTGTAACAATTGAACGTTTTCAGTTGAAAAAAAAAATATACATATTAATTTTCTACCTTTTTACTCAATAATGTTGGTACACAGTAAAACCGTCTCACCGAGACGTTTCTAACGAGCACCCACAACCTATGTTTCAGAACAAAATTAAGAATCGGAATGTATACACCTTTAAACGCCAGTTTATACACAATAACAAGTTGATAAATTTAGACATAGTTTATTCATATAATTAACATAATGTACTAACCATAATTTCTAATGCTTAAAACTTGACACATGAAACACAATCTAAATAATTTTCTACAAATTACATAAAATTAAAAGCTAACAACTTGGGCTCTTTCTTGGGGGCAGCTCACTTCCACTATCTTGAGTTGCTTTGGCTAACCTGGGGATCAACCCTATATAGTGGGACTACCAAAACTGTGTAATATGCAGGTCAGAATCAGTGTATCGATTCCACCTTAAGGCTGTAGCAAGCATGGAAACGGTGTATGAAGAGTGGTCTTTCCAAGAGTGGTCTTTCCAAGCATAAGAATTATGCCCATCATGGTGTTGTCTGAAGTATGAACAAGAGTGAATAGGTCACCTTGACTTGGATTGTAATGCTTGCTTGCCTTTTGAATAAAAGCTCGACTCTGAATTGCAGTCTCAGACATGGTACTGAATTGTTGAACGGAAAGAATTTGTATGAACAGATACAGTGGCAACATTGTTTATTGTCACCTCCCCGTGACTGGCATTGTCCCGTTTTAACTGTTTAGCTAACTGAACACGTGACCAAAATGACCTTTGACACGCAATGTTTACAAAATTACATCGAATTACATCGTAGTTTACAGATATGGCATTTATAGATAAAGTACATACCACCATTGAGTGAGTAAGCCACTAAAATAATTATGTCATTACGAAAACTTACCCATGCAATATACAGATAATTTTTTTCACAAGCAAAAATTGAAAATGTTAGAAAAGCTTTGTTATTTGTAATATTTTTGCTCAAAACATTGATTGTGGGTACACGTTTGAACCACCTCGCCGAGGCGGTTCTAACGTGTACCCACAATCTATGTTTTGGAGCAAAAATAAGAAAAATAGTTCTACCCCTGTTAACCCCAGTTTTACTATATAAACGTGGGGTATGAGGGGGTATAAATTTCACGGACAAGCTTTCTGATGACTTGTTTATCAGTATGATACTAAAACGTTTGATACTAAAACGTATGCATTCATCTATATGTTACAACCAATCTGAAGCATCAGCCATTTCACGTAATGGCTAGAAAGTAAAGCCTTCTATAAAATAACTTATGCAATTAGACATTTCATGAAATGACCAAAGTGCTTTGTCTTTCAATTAATGATTTTATGTATTGTCAATGTTTTCAGTGAATCAACGTACCGTCTCACCGGTAATGATGCGGGCTCGGGAATAGTTTGGAGTGAAAAGACGATACTGTACAGAATTGTGATTCAGTTTACAGTTTATTTCAAATTCTCAGGCTTAATACAAGCAACGTGAGTAAGCAATACATGCAAATAATAATGATGCTACACAGCATAATATTAAAACAGACACAAAGACATACACACATTGAAGGCCCACTCCCATGTAATAGTAAGACTGTATAGAAGTTTATTCATTGTTATTTATTTACTGCTAAATGACATCCCTTCTTCTACTTGTCAAGTAAACGTATGCTCTGATTTGTATGTTTGTTTGATTATGGCTTTACGTTCAAGGCAACGTCCTGTCATGACAACAGCTGTTGATTGGTACGCTAAGCCATACTCAAACAATCAAAACAAGTGATTCTTAGATTTTAATGTTTTTCATATTCATAAACATGTATGAAATGGCGCCAACAATGCAGTCTATAGATAATAAAAACTTATAATCACAATGTCGTAGTTTTACAAAAATAAGCAATGACCAGGAACTCTTGCGCTCAGTCCCAAGTCCCAATGTAAAAATACGGGATGAAAAATCCCATACGACAATTTAGAGCTGATAAAAAGAGAATGTATCGTAAGCCAAGTGAGAAAATAGTTCCCTGAAGGTGACCAGTCACTTACTTGAACTTAAAGTTGTTAATATGCATACAAAGCTTATGCAGTTTAAATAATTCGACACCAAAATCCAAAACAATTAAAACCACAACAGAAGTACCGCCTTGGAACGGTCTGTAAACAACATAACTCGGGGGCTTAAACCGGTTTGCCTTGAACGTAAATTACCCGAAATTGTACAATATGGCCCATCTTCTCGCTTTGAATGTTTACTCAGGGTTGCCACGGTCAGGGAAAAAGTCTGGAAAACGAAATTTTTTCCAGGTCAGGGAAAAGTCAGGGAATTTGGGTTTGCATCAGGGAAATTTTTGCAAAAAGGCAGAAAGTCGGGGAAAAGTCAGGGCATTTCAAAATTTTCTCAAAAGTGATGTTCTTTGGCAGTGTATCAATGTCTTAAAAGAATTAGAAAAAAGTGAACTCTTTTTCCCTAAAGTTATATGGCCTTCAGTTTTTCAGAATTTCTTAATCATTTAAAGTCTTTAAACATATTGTTTGAAAAATACATGTATATGATTTTTCCTTTTTACAGAGCTTGAGCTCCTCATCAGGAAAACATGTCCGTGAAATGTATACCCCCTTAAACCCCACTTTTATATAGCAAAACTGGGGTATGCAGGGGTATACCTATTTTTCTTATTTTTGCTCCAAAACATACATTGTGGGTTCTCGTTAGAACCGCCACCTGTACCCACAATCTATGTTTTGAGCAAAAATAAGAAAATATATCAAAAATGTTTTGCTAAATTTTTACAACTTAAGAAATCTCTGTATATTGCATGGGCATGTTTTCGTAATGTCTGTATCCTACTTGTTTTATTAAATTAATCCCTCTATTCATTTTGGCTGCATGTTAAAAAATGATAAATGACCTCAGGAGAGGCCAACATCAGAGGAGATGGTATTAATATCTTAGCGGCCCCCAGACCCCCGCAATATTCAGTTGCCTTTTTACATACAACATTTCCATGAGAATATAAGCATGGGGCGGAAAAAATGAAGAAAAAGTAAATGAAAACATTTATCGGATTTACTTTTAACACTTTGTTCTGTTATAGGTATAACTATAATAGATCATAATGATGAAAATAATTTTCCAACATAGGAAAATGTGTGTAAAGAAGAACCTTGCAACCTGTGATTTTAAAGAAGGAGAGATGGCTTCAAAAAACTTAACAATGGCGCCGATAGGTCGATAAAAGGATCTGGAAAACTGTAAAAAGTCAAAATATTTTAAACACAACTGTATTTTTGTAAATGACATATTATGTCAAAATGCCGTATTTGGGCAAGGGGGTAAGGCTGTCAAAAAGCCCAAAAACCGATAAATGGACTCAGATTCATTATTTGTTATAAACCATTGCTATGCTATGGAAATATCATGTATATGTACGCTGTACCTGAATGGACAGACTATCTAGGTATACACAAAGTGTACACATTAGAATGTATATAAATATACTGTGCAAAATATGTTTATTAATTTTTGACGGTTTAGATTTTATTTGAGATATGCCCCTGTGGAATTAAAATCTAACATCACTTCAGCACCTCACAATCGGTCTTAGCGTAATTTGATATATGTAAGATATTGTCAGAAGAACTTCCCTAAATTAAATGTCTTAAACATATGGAGTCACTGTTCACAGTAAAAGTTGTTTAATTTATTTTACAAAGTATTTTTAAGTCGCAGGTATTTACATAAATGATGGGCTGTGTTATTGATGCATAAATAGTTTCTACCAAAAAAATTAGGTTGCAATAAGCATATTGTTGTATTTTCATGACAATCTATGGCAAAAATATGTTTTCTGACAAAATATTTTATAAAAAAAAATCTCCCCCGTCCCCTTTTTATGCTGCAGGAATGTAACATCAAGAGCTTTCCACCATGCTGTTGCATTTATCAAATGTTTTATTGTACGGAGAAATCAACAGATATTCTATACAAATAACACAGAAAAAGGTACAAGTAGGCAAAGATCAGGAAAAGGCGCAATCAGAAAAAGATTCCCACTACAAAAACCGAGGTGGGAAAAAAAACTAACAATCAGGTACTTATACCATGAAAACATTTCGTAAGCCGAATGAGCAGCTATTTTCCCAAAAGGTGGCCACTCAGTTACCTTAACTTAACTAAAAATATGCAAACATGCATAAGGCGCCAACAGCACAAAAATATTTTAAACACTAAAATACAAAAAGAACCACCACAGAAGTATCGACTTGGAACGATCAGTAACACAAAGTTACTGGCGGGTTTATTTCGATTTTACGTGGCCATAACCTCACCCTTAGCTTCTGCAGTGGTTCATAACATTTAGTTAGCTCTTCGGTCCTCGTGGTGAATCTCTAACTAGTCAATGAATCATCAAGAACAAACAAATAAATCATGATCAACATCCTGATGAATCAAAATCCAGGACTCACAGATTCAGTAAGCTTCCCGACGATGGAGATCCCTGGGCGCCGAATTACTTACTAACTCCGGAGCAAAAGAAAAAACATCAGTTGGACCCCGGTGGGCCAAGCAACAGACAAGAAGTTCCGGCCCCAACCAACTAAAATGAATGGCTTTAAGTCGGGGCCATCATAGAGTCTGACGCCCGACCCACCGGAGTGCAATTAAAGAAGACAGCATAGTTATCAACCGTGATTGGGTTAAAAACTAAGCATGCAGACTGTCGCATAACATTCAAGTTATAACCTATACGTCTGTAACGTGTTATGATTTTTCTAAACTGAAAAGAAAAATCATTACTTCCTATAAGTTTCTTAAATTTGTAAACCAAGTCACCATAAAATTCTGGTTCCGAAAGGCCCTCATTTAAAAGCGTCTTTAACCAAACATTATTTTTGGAAATCAATTCATAGTGTCTACGATAAAATTTAGAAAAGTTTTTTCGAAGTTTATGATACCGATAGCCCTGTTGTAGAAGTTTGGCCGTAAAACATTTATTTCGAGCGTTGAAGTCTGTAGCATGATTGCAGACTCTAGCAAACCTAATAAGTTGCGAAATGTATACACTATAAAAAGCACGACGAGGAACGTCACAATCCAAAAACGGAAAATTTACTATATCAAAATCAAAGTCATCGCGCTTATCATACATATTAGAAGAAACAAACAAGAAGACGTCAGAAACACTCAAACTTTGGGCGGAATACCTATGAAGTCTTCCGAAACCCTTATGATAAACGTAATGGTAAATCATAATTAAAACTCAGAGAGACAATATGCTGCCTGACAACTGGAGATCCCTGGGATGCTAAGCAACATAACTGGAAATCTAAAGGAAATGAAAACCTCAAGGCGACCCCGGTTGGCCAAGTTACAGGCAAACATGCTTTAGATTATAATGACCTTTATTGAAACGTTATATGATTATATGGCTTTATGTTTGTCCCTCGTACTCTCATACAAGTACTCGTATGTAGACAGTACATGCATATTTGCATAAATCATACTGGACATGGTATCCGAGAAAGATCCACTGCAGACGGGGAATCAGAGGTATGCCTAAAACACGGTACCAGGTGGCTTTACCTGTAAAAGGAATTTAAACAGAGTATGTAAGAAAAAGAATCCATCAATGGTGTTCAGTGGACAAAGGAAAATCCCAACCCTCGGGTCCACCGTTCCAGTGGGAAACTCGGCGAGCCTCGTTTCCCACTGGAACCGGTGGACCCTCGGGTTGGAATATTCCTATCTCTACTGGACACCCATAATTGATTCTATTTATCTTCTATCGATGTATTTCACTGTCAGCGATAGCCAATTGAGATGTAAAAGTAGAGAGTCAGCTCAAAATTTACTGCATTTAACTTGAATACTCCTAGGCCATGATTCAACTCAACAAGCTTATTTATATCCAATGATTCAGAAGATGTAAGCGTCTTTTTATCGAAATATAGTCTGTATTACCAGTTTGCTAAAAAGGCAAGCTGCCTTATCAAAGCTGAGCCGATGCACATGCATCTTGTATTATGTAGGTGAAAAATTACAGGTGCAGATCAGATGTGCTGGAGCTGAGTTCTTACTATTCCTGACATGATAGAATAATACTCCTATATTTTTAAATAGTCTTTATATTTTTCAATCAAACAAACCAAGCACAAATGGTAGCAATGGTAGCTTTCAAGCTGTGCAGCATCCAGTGTGGTTATTAGGGTCTGACTAATGAAGAAAGGTTTTCTCATACAGAAACTAATGTGTTAACAAAATTATAAATCAAGCCCAATTTTACAAGCCAATTATACAGGGGATGTAACCTAATAAGTTATAGTAATCAGTTTTGCATTTTCAATAAAACTTGTACACTGCATATACTAGTCTACAGAGAATATACAAATGAAGTAATGACCAGGAACCGGCACAATCTGAGAAAGGTACTGACCTAACTAGATGGGAAACAATCAACATCTTAATATAATAAGGCTGTATGTGGTACATGTCCACTGCTTTTTACTTTAAGTATGAATGATCTTCATTACATTCTTGTCAGTCCCATAGGCTTCACTCATCTTTCTGACACTATTTTCTAGGAAGTTTTTGATAAGCCTGTTCATAAAAATGAAATTTGGTCACCATATCAAAACTTCAGAAATGGCTTCATAAAAATGACCACTAACTGTATAATGTAACAAAATCTTGTATCGCAGCATGAATTGGTTAATCAGATAAAACTTGATGTATGCAGTCTCCAGTAAATTAAGTTTGTAAAAATGCATAATGATGTTATTACCCATGTTATTATTATTATTATTATTATTATTATTATTATTATTATTTTTATTATTATTGGCATGTTTAACGGCGGCCCCCGTGGCCGAGCGGTTAAGAGCGCTCATCTCACCGCTGTGAATGGTGTGACAGGTTTCGTCCCACCTACTGATTGGCCCATCTCATATGAGCTGAAATAATCTGAAAGGGACGTAAAACTGAATTAAAAAATATATGGCATGTTAAAATTGCTTTAACTTCGACGAAACACTTTTCAAATTTGTAGACCAACAAACTAAAATGAAGGAAAAAGCAGACAGTGATCAGGAAATTGCGCAATCAGAAAGAAATTCCCACTCCAATAACTGAGGTGGGAAAAAACAAATTGAACCTCAATGCGACAAAATGTACCTTCGGACATTCTGACAGTACTAGCAGAAAGTGGGAAAAGCCGAAAAACCATGTTATATACACTGAAAAAAGGTTCAATGTGGCTCTTAAACATGTTAATCCCTGTTAAATTCACTTGATGAAGCCTGGAAATGATAGATATAACTAAAATGAACTGTTTTAGACTATTTTAGTATCTATCATATTATAAAGATGTCCTAGATTTTGAACTATAGCCCCGCCTCTGGGGACAGAATCCATGATTCGGCCTGGACACAGGGATACAAACTCATGTAAACAAAGCTTACCTTATAGGGTACTTATGGTCCAAATGTGAATGATTTCTGATGGTTGGTTCATGAGATATACACCACTAGATAACCGAAACTTTGACATGAATTCTACGAACTAACGAACATATGAACGGGCAAGCGAAAACTATATACCGGTACCCATCGTCATAAATGCTGGGGGTATAATAAGAACCACCACAAAGGGACCATCATAGAGTTTGATGCCCAGCTAAAAGAAGACAGTTAAGTTATCAAACACGATTGAGTTAAAAACTAGGCTTACACATTGGTCGGTGGGGTCGGTGGGTTGTCAAATTCAACTAAAGCGTTGCTTTTGAATATTACAGCCTAAGTTTAAGTAAATAATAACTAGAAAATGTGTTTATGAAACACTATGCCCCCACCTGGTAAGTCACTTTCAAGATGTAAAAATGTCCAAAAAATTGTAAAAAAAGGTGACAAAAATTAATCTGAGGAGTATATCCTAACCACATGCATATCTTCAAAGCATGGTCACAATGTCTGCAAAGTTTCAAAAGCATCGGTATTAAATTGTAGGAGGAGTTGCGCACACAAGGTACCCTCTATCCATTCACTAAAATGCCCCAAAAATGACTAAGTTCAAATTGTGAAAAAAATGACAAAAAATAATCCAAGGATTATATCCAATCCACATGCATATTTTCAGACCATGCCCATAACACTTGTAAAGTTTTAAATGAATTGGCATGAACCTGTAAGAGTTGTGCACACAAGGTACCCACTGCCCATTCACTTTCATTGTGAAAATGCCCGAAAAATGGCTAAGTTCAAATTGCGAAAAAAGTGACAAAAATTAATTTGAGGATTATATCCAAACCACATGCATATCTTCAAAGCATGGTCACAATGTCTGTAAAGTTTCAAGAGAATCGGAATAAAACTGTAGGAGAAGTTGCGCACACAAGGTATATATCCACTATCTATTCACGTTATCAAGAATTAAAAAGGGAAATAACTCCCACAGAATGGGCCCCTAGCCCCTTGAATTTACCTGAAAGAAAAAATACAGGTCCTCTTAATTTTCATATTCAAACTACATACCAAATTTCAAGATCCTAACTCTAACGGTTCCTGACCGAGTGCTAAGCGTTACTCACGCATCACAGACAGACAGACAGACTGACTGCACTGCACTGACAGACCCAAACCAATATGCCCCTTCAACTTCTTCCGAAGTTGGGGGCATAAAAATTTCACTTCTGGAATCGACAAAAAGAAGAATGGCCGTAGAAATATATTCATTCTTTGCAAATGTGCCGGGTGAGAGAAATATACCTCAGGTTCATACCAACAGAAGGACTTGTTGTTTTGTATACTGCCTCTTTATTTACTCTTCTTTCAGTTTGCTTTAGGTTGTTTGAAAAACCGTAGAGAAAGGTTTTCTGATGAAACCGCTTGTACAAACATAAAATGCAACTATTCAATTTGTATAACCTTCTAATGTATTTTTCTGTTTCATTATCAGAAAAATTTTCTGAAGTTTGTTCATGGTTTGTTAAGATCTGTAATTTATCTGTCAACACCTACTCTGACAAGAGAGAGTGTTTTAGGTTATGATACAGAGTACAATCTAAACTTAGATTAGAACTGGATATTCCTTCCCCAAAAATAGATTAGTCATGGTTTCATATTTCAAAACATTCATAGTTTTCTTCTGTGGCACAGGAGTATGAACACAGTGGAAAGGACCTTTCCAATAATAATATAGATGATCAGGATAATGAATATGTAAAACACGTAAAGTATTACTAAATGCAAGACCCCATATCCCCATAAGGCATAAAATAAACAAAACCATGTTTTCACTAACATGCCGAAGACGGGATTGGGACGGTAGGTCGGATGTAAATAAAAGAGCTATTAGGGAGCAAAAGTAAAAATAATGATTGTTGAAGTTATAGTAGTATTAAAACGATAATTTTATTTTCCTTCAAACAAGTGTCTACTTTCCTTTTAAAATCGTGAGGATCTGTCGACATGAAAGTATTCTGAAAGTGAGGTAAGGCCCCCATAAAACCGGTTTAAGCACCCCCTCAGCTGTTTTATATTTAATCTACTGATCGTTCCAAGGCGATACTTATTATGTGATTCTATTTGTTGTTTGTTTTGGAGCCCAATTTTTGTGCTGTTTGAACCTTATGTAAGTATTTTTTTTATAGTTTTAGTTAAGTTCGGTAAATGATTTTCCGCGTATTTGGAAATAGCTGCTCACTCGGCTTATGATATGTTTTCTAGGTATAAGTACCTGATTGTCATTTTGTTTTTTCACCTCGGTTTTTGGAGTGGGAACTTCTTTCTGGTTGCGCCTTTTCCCGATCATTGCCTACTTATAAGTCTTTATTTACGCCTAAACTACATATGTGCATATGTATATTTGAAAGTTCAGCCGGTCATCGGGAAAACCGGTCTTCAGTGTTTCGACCAGGTCTGATACAAACCGACTTGTGCAGCTACAGCTAGAAACCTGAAATTTCGGATTTAGGGAGACGTAGAATTATACTTTCCTTGTAGCGAAAACAATGGCGCTGATCAGCTGTGCAATCTGGTTTTCTCATGACGTGGCTCAAATGATAAAACGGATTAAATGAGGATAACTGAAAACAAAATAAATAAATAAATAAACAGTAAAAAAAAAAAAAAAAAAAAAAATAAAAAAAAAAAAAAAAAAAAAAAAAAAAAAAAAAAGCGGAACCCACGAGCCGAACTGGCTGTTCATTTAAATTTCGCCATTGTACTACATTATACTAACAAACTTTTCAGTCCGCTTGGATCAAAACCCCAGAGAAAACATCATATTGAGAGCCCAGCATGCTACTGACACCGCTGTCACAATATACATCGATACAATCTCCATGGTCAAGGTGTAGCACGACGGAAGTTGACCCACTGTAGTATCCAAATTCGTTATCGCCTTCTGGGTTAGAATGCGCAATTACCAGTCCAGATTGGTTCTTTCTGATTTTACAGCTTACGTGCACAGTGTCCCTTGCTTTCAGTACATGAAGTTCAAATAGATATATTCCTGGGTATACACATGTGAATATACCAGTCGAAGTATCATAGTGATTAGCAATGTCAGTTACAATGTTAGTGAACCTTGGAACATCTGTCATCCAATCATCCTCTTCAGGGTAGTTAGCAGTAAATAATGACTTCTTGTCTGCAAGAAAACAAAGTGTTGATATGGATAGAGCAACGGCAAATTCAGCTATGTGTGATCAGATCTGAACACTTCAGTTGTTTTACTCGAATAAGGATTCGAACCTGACTGACTAAATGAAAGATGAAGCAAAAATGTACCACTCCAACCCATTCACATGTAAGTAAATTTCAAATGTGCATTAAACGTGCCCATTTCAAAATTAACATTAACTTTGTTTAACATTTCAAGAAATCCACCAATGTTTCTGTCATATCAGGGCGTGATCAGACAAATGAGCCGCCTCATGGGAAATCCAACAATCTGCATAGGCGAAAACAGACGCAGATCAGCTTCGCGGTGACCGCGAAGCTGATCAGCGCCTTTGTTTTCGCCACTAAGATAGTACAATTCCTCTTCTACTTAAATCTGAATTTTCAAGCAAGCTTCTAGCTCTTTTCTGTGCTTGTACAGGCCGGTTTGTGTCGGACCTGTTCGGAAACCACATTGTTTGTTTTCCCACGAGGCGGCTCAAATGTCCGAGGTACCTTTTGATGTAATCAAATCTTGTATCCTAGCATTTGCATCGACAAGGTTTGTTTCAACGGCAATGATTCGACTTGTATGGTTTAGCATCGTGTCTTGGTGTAGAGAAAGATCGTTTTCTAAGAGCAGTATCCTTGCATCAAGTAGAGTGAGGTTGGGATAGAACGAACAGTATTCAACCTCGTTTATTCTGCTTGATAGGTTTAATTGAAGTTCAAAAGACACTATTTGCTCCCGTTCTAATTTTGTATAACTTGAAAGAAGTGTCTGCAAGTGGGCATTGTTCTCGTTGGAAATGTTGTTCAGTTGACTTATTGCATTTGTGTGGTTTACGATCCTGACATTATCTGAAATTTGTTTGGTTTCCATTTGTGTTATTCTTAACTCTTGCTCCTTGATATCGGTAGTTACGTTATTGAAATTCGATTCCAAATCAGCTATCTTAATTATTGTTTGATTCAGAAGCACTATTTGATCGATTGCTTGAGCCAGCTCTAGTTCTCTTATTTTTGCGCTATGTGACTCCAGAGTAATATTTTCATGATTAAGACGTTTTTCTAGCTGTTTAAGGTGTAAATCTTGACCAAGTAACTTATCATGTAACTCAGTTATATTTGTACCAAACGTAGATTGATGTTCATGTGCGTCATAGGTACTCATCAGGAAAACATGTCCGTGCAACGAATACCCCCTTAAACCCCACTTTTATATGGTAAAACTGGGGTATGCAGGGGTATACCTATTTTTCTTATTTTTGCTTCAAAACATAGATTGTGGGTACTCGTTAGAACCGCCTCGGCGAGGCGGTTCTAACGTGTACCCACAATCTATGTTTTGAGCAAAAATAAGAAAAATATCAAAAATTTTCAGCTGAAAATTTTCAATTTTCAAAGCTAAAAAGTTCTCTGTTTATTGCATGGGCAAGTTTTCGTAATGTTGAATTCTTAATTCCTATGATAGCATTCAGCTGGTACATGTCATATCTTAGTGCTTCTATGGCATCGCTTTGAGCATTCATAATGTCTGTCTGTAATGTGAGATTTTCAGCCATTTCCTTTTGAAGTGTCAGCATTCTCTCTTTGAGTTCTTTCAGCTCAACCTGGCATGATGTTTGATTCGATGTAAGGTGTGACATTCCAGATTCGCCCTCTGTTTCCCTATCACCTGTTGAAGATGAACAGATGGTTACATTCTGATCAATGGTCGTCTGCACACAAGTCATATCTGCATGTAGTGTGTTTTGCATTAACCTTCAAGATTTATTTTGTTGTAACACATGTTGTGTTTCAAATATAGACATGCATTTAAAAAGAATTCATAAGACTTTTAAATAATATTATTTGTTTCTCATATATACATGCAAAACGAGATTAAACAGCAAATAAATCTCGTACACAAATTTTATCACTTTTTTCACTTTTTGTATTGTGAATATATAGTTCATATTATAACAGCCGATTTGTAATTGTAATTAATAATTGATGGAATTATGTAATTTAAAAGCCAAAAATGCTAAATTCTAACAAAAATAAGGTAAATATTTGTAAAATTAAAACTAAGTTCATAAATAGATATTTAATATGTATTTTAAAGAAATTCCCAAGTAATCATGGAGAAGTTTCTGTAATGGTAAGCGGAGTGCGCAGCTATTTCCCTATGGGTGGCTTCTCGGTTAACCGGACAGCTAAATATGTACAAAAGTATATAAAATGTGCAAATAGCACACAACTAGAGCCACGATAGTACTACCTTGGACAAGGGAGTAATATAGAATTACTAGGGGAATTTAACCGGTGCCTAACCGTGTCCTCAGCTTCTGCAGAGGTTTATAATATTTAGTAAGTTGTTTGGTCTGCATGGTGAATCGTTAACTAGTCAAAGAATCATCACGGACAAACAAATACACGTCATGATGAAAAAACGTAAGAATACACAGATTTGAAAACAACATAACTAAAATCTGGAGCAAAAGAAAACCACCAGTTGATCCCCAGTGGGCTCGGTAACAGACAAGAAAACTCCGGCCGGTCCCAATCAACTAAAATAAATAGCTTTTACGTCGGGACCATCATAGAGTCTGACGACCGAGCTACAGCATTCAAATTGAGCCGCGTCGTGAGAAAATCGGATTTTTGCCTATGCGAAAACAAAGGCGCAGATCAGCTTCGCATTAAATGCGAAGCTGATCAGCGCCTTTGTTTTCGCTACACGGATAGTACAATTTCTCTTCTTCTTAAATCCGAAATTTCAAGCTTCTAGCCTTCTTCTGTGACTGTACAGGTCGGTTAGTGTCATACCTGGTCGGAACCCCGAAGACCGGTTTTCTTGCGTCGCGGCTCCAATTAAAGAAGGAAACATAGTAAACAACCGTGATTGTGTTGAAACATAAGCACACAGAATGTCGCAACACGTTTAAGTGATACCTTATGCTTTCATAACGTAAACGTTTTAATACAATATAAAATCTAGATCTTTGGAAGCAGGGAAAACATTCAAAAGGAGACAGTATGAGTCATATTGCAAAATTGCGGGCAATGAACCCTCATCAGTGACCCTTTATAAATCCACAACGAAAGCCAGACAAGTGTTCTGCAAATTCGAGGATATACAAAATGGAAGTCTTAATCTAAGACACATTCCTAAAAACCGGACAAAACAATTACATGTCAGATATTGTCTGGACTATGTTTCTAAACGTATATGTTTGAATGCTCTGAATATTCTTACTGCTCCCATAGGACAGAAAGAAAACTATATGTGTAATCTGCACTATGAATAATTATTTTTCTTAACTTATAAGAATAATCGCTCATTCGTAAGCTTCTTAAATTTGTAAACCAAATCACCATTAAATTCTGGTTCCGAAATGCCCGCACTGAACACCATATTAAATTTCGAAATCGTGATGAAATCTAGAACATGTTTTTTCGAATTATATGGTACTGTGAACCCTGTTGGAGAAGTTGTGCTATAAAAGTAAAAGTAGGCAACGATCAGGAAATGACGCAATCAGAAAGAAATTCCCACACCAAAAACCGAGTAGGTGGGAAAAACTAAATTAACAATCAGGTACTTATACTTAGAAAACATATTGTAAGCCGAATGGGCAGCCATTTTTTCCAATAGGTGGCCACTCAGCCACCAAAACTTAACTAAAAATATGAAAACACACATACATGTAAGGTGCTAGCAGCACAAAAATTGAACACCAAGACATAAAAGAATACGAACCACCACAAAAGTATCGCCTTGGAACGATCAGTAATATAAAATTACTGGCGGGCTTCAATCGATTTTATATTGCCATAACCTCGCCCTAACCTTCTGCAGTGGTTCACAAAATTTTGTTAGTTCTTCGGTCCTCTTGGTGAATCTCTAACTAGTCAAGGAATCATCAAGGGCAAACAATTAAATCATGATAAACACCTTCATGAATCAAAAACGTCAGTAAGCTGCCCGACGATGGAGATCCCTGGGCGCCGAATAACTTACTGAAACCCGGAGCAAAAGAAAGACACCAGTTGAACACCGGTGGGCCAAGCAACAGACAAGAAGCTCCTGCCCCAACCAGCTAAAATGAATAGGTTTATGTCGGGGCCGTCATAGAGTCTGACGCCCAACCCACCGGCGTGCAATTACACAATGCAGCATAGTTATCAACCAACTAAGCATGCAGACTGTCAAATAACATTCAAGTTATAACCTATACGTGTGTAGCGTGTTATGGTTTTTCTGAAGTGTCTGAAAAGAAAAATCATTCCTTCATATAAGTTTCTTAAATTTATAGACCAAGTCGTTCCGAAAGTCCATCACGTAAGAGTCTGACGCCCGACCCCCAGTACACGAGTACCCCAATCTATGTTTTAAAGCAAAAATAAGAAAAGAAAGTATATCCCCAGCATACCCCAGTTTAACTATATAAAGGTTGGATGTAAGGGGGTATTCATTACATCGACATGTTTACTTGATGTGATAAATAAATCTGACTTACCTGATCGGACTGATGTTACTGTTTTCTGTTTTTATTTCTCATTGATTGCTGTTAAGTTTCGTAACTTGAATAGCTGCTTTCCAGGCTTACCGTTTCTTCGCTTTGTATTATAACATTAGAAAAACGTGACCATGCAATATAGAGAGATTATTAAGTTGTAAAAATTGAAGATTTTCAGTAGAAATTGTTTTTGTTATTTTTCTTATTTTAACTAAAAGCATAGATTGTGAGTACGCGCTAGGACGCCTCGCCTTGGTGGTTCTAACGAGTACCCACAATCTATGTTTTGGAGCATAAATAAGAAAAACAGGCATACCCCTGCATACCCCAGTTTTACTATATAAAGGTAGGGTACAAGGGGGTATACATTACACGGACATGTTTTCCTGATGGGGTAGGACTTTGGTCCTGATTGCACCAGTGTCGCCTGAGCATTGCACCAGTGCTTTATTTTAACATTACCTGTCTTGTGCTTCAGTGCGTCTATTTCGTTTACCTGCCAACGATATACAAACTGTGAAAACTGTGCGCAAACGAAATTTTCGGAAAATGTGCGCAAATGTTATAGCACCATATATGTTACGTCTACACTGGACCACGTTCTCACTACGTCCTTACCACGTTCTCACTACGTCCTTATCACGTTCTAAAAAACCGAGAACGTGGCGAGGACGGGGTCAAAATGAAACAATTTCGGATTTCTAAGTTCCCACTACGTCCTTACTACGTCCCCGCCAAGTCCGTATTACGTCCGCACCACGTCCTTACTACGTCCTTCACGTTTCCACTACGTCCTCAATACGCGCTCACCAAGTTCATCCCGTTTCCACTACGTCCTTGCTACGTCCTCACAAAGACCAAGCAGTTCATACCACGCGCGAACTACGTTTCCAGCACGTTCTAACTGTAAATATATTAATCAGTCGTGTATTAAGAGTCAGATAAGTTGCGAAACAGCTTGAATTTGCAATAAGAAAATGACGGGCGGACAACATTTGCGGTGACATTCGCATGAAATTGAAGAATGCCACTATCCTCAACTCCGCTAGTAGTCGGTCGTAATGCCCATACTGAAGCCTTCTTTAGGGCGCACCCAACAAGATCTTGCAATTCTATTCCTCCTTCTGTGAAATAGCACAAGTGCAGCCTGTGCACCTAGTAAGGCATGATGTCCTTGAAGGAGAGCAAGTTGCAAGAGTACTAGTTCATGTTTCGATTTCGATATGATTTAAATAAAAGCGAAAGGAATTGCTTGAGGGTACGGGACAATTAAAACAAAATTAATAAAACGTGGAGGACGTAGTTCGAACCTGGCGTGAACGTGATAAGAACCTACTAAGGACGTGTTAGGAACCGCTAGGACGTGATAAGAACGCAGTGCAGTCTTCTAGGACGCAGTAAGGACGTACAAGAAGCAAGCGTGGTATGGTCTTGTCGAGAACTTGATGAACGTAGCGAGGACGTAGCGAGGACGTAGTAGAAGCGTAGCGAGGTCTTGATGGTCTGCAACAAATTTGCATCGCGTCCACGAAGACCGCACTACGTTTGCGCCACGTTCTTTCTACGTCCTGCAAGTTCCTACTACGTCCTTACCACGTCCTTACTACGTCCTTACTGCGTTCTAATTCCACCCCGTCCTCGCCACGTTTCTTTTGAGCATGTTCAAAATTTGACCAAGACCTCCGCGTCCATCAAGACCTCGCTACGTCCTTACTACGTTCCTACCACGTCCTACAAGACCGTACCACGTCCTCACTACGTCCTTAATTTTTTTAGGACGTAGTAAGGACGTAGTGAGAACGTGGCCCGGTGTAGACGTAACAATAGTCTATTACTTGCACTGATAAATTATTGATAGCATATCAAGTGATAAACGAGCGCCGGGCGTTTGAAAAATCTCAACACTTTGAAGATTTTGGACGTAAAAAAATTAAATTGCTCCTTTAACTCGCCTTAGCAGTCACACAGTAGCGCGTGACTGAGGCGTATGCCGGGCTTAAACAGCAGTCACACAGTAGCGTATAACCCAAAACGCGCGCCGGGCGTATGAAAAATCTCAACACGCTGAAAACTTTGGACGTATAAAAATTAATTTGTTTCTTTAAATCGCTTTAGCAGTCACACATTAGCGCGTGACTGAAGCGAGTGCCAGACGTATAAAAGATCTCAAAGTTTTGGAGTACGGTTGTGATACGTCCCAGACACGCTAAGCATGCGCTACAGGCGCGCATCATATGTTCAACGTGCGTTTTATACACGCTTGGGGCACGCTACTGAAGCAACATCTAATAAAATCGGAACGCGCATGGAACGTACACTGGCGTGCTTCAAACGCGCGCCAAGCGCCAAGCGTGTTCAGAGCGTATTCAACGCGCCTGTATCGCGCGTGGAACTTATTCTGGACGTATAAGTCACACGCCCGAGACACGCCGAGCTTTTTGAAAATTTTTAAGCATGTTTAAAAATTTTTTGAGCCCAAACGCGCGCGAAACGTGCAGAGATTTTAGCGACGTACAGCGACGCGCGCCGGACGTACACCAAGCGTACCCAACGCGCTTGTAGCGAGTTTTGAACGTGTTTCCGACGTGCGTCTGGCATATGTGGAATTTTGCTATTTTTTCAACACGCCCGGCGCGCGTTTCACTTATACGCTACTGTGTGACTGCTGTTTTATAAAAAAATCACAGAGTTTTGGAGCACCTTCGAGTTACGTCCGAAACTCGCTATGCACGCGCTACAAGCGCGCAGCAAACGTTCAACGCGCGTCTCATACACGCTTGGAGCACGCTACTGAAGCAATATCTCATAAAATCGGAACGCGCATGTAGTGTACACTAGCGTGCCTTAAACGTGCGCCGAACGCGTTAGAAGCGTACTCAACGCGCCTGTAACGCGCGTGGAACTTATTCGAAACGTATAAGACACACGCCCGGGACACGCCGAACTTCTACCTTTTTCTAGAAAATTTTTAAGCATGTTTAAAAGTTTTTGAGCCCAAACGCGCCTGGAGCGCGCAGCGACTTACAGCGACGTATATCGACGTGCACCAAGCGTACACGAAGCGTACAAAACGCGCGTGTAGCAGTTGTGGAAATTCGCTTTTTACGCCAACTGAAGTAACGTCCATTGGACGGTTATTTTAATTGTAACGGGTCAATGCAATTTCAAATTTGCGCACTCATTTGCATAAAATGGCTAATATAACGTACTTAGTCATTTGCTTTCAGATTCCATGGAACCAAGGCCACCAATCCAGCTCTTTCATAGCAAAATGCAATGATAATAAATTCATTTGCGGTACTTCCCACTATGCAGCTGCGGAGTTCGAAACGTGTAAGCGACTTCGTGTTCTCTAGTTTTATTTTCAATTACTCCTTTTTTAAGACATCTTTCAAAAATCAGAGAATGACATGATGTGGGTAATTTATCTAGCTTTTTTCACCTCCAACCGATCTGCTGAAAACACAGCCGTGGTCTGGAATCACTTTTGAAGTGAGTGCAGCACATGCGTTTTTAGGTTGTATGCTAGATTTTCAACACAAACACACTGAATAACTTCGTTTTCCAATTTATGCAATACGTCCATTTTATTTGGAAGATTTTATTTTGACTAATGATGAAGATTTGTGACCATAAATGTCATTTGTATGCCTCTGATTTGAAAATAATCGATATGCTATGAAGCGGTGTGATAAGCGATGAAGAAAGGAGACTAGCTATGAAGAAAACGTGTTATACTATTAGCTAGAGCAGTCCAGTTGATTGTACTATAATGAAATGTACTGGTCAGCCTTGTATTGTCAAGAGGCGTATTTAATAGCCTCCTCAGCTATGAAATACAGAAGTTACTTACTTACTTAGCTTATTCGGCAACTAAGAAAAGCTGATAAATGCCTTTCTTGTTTTGTAATAGTATGGAAAAATTAAGTATTCATTGCACATAGATAGACCTCTGCACTTTTTCTAGCTCATTATCAATCAATCTTGCGCTTACATCGGGTCATTCAATCAGTTGTTGGATTTTAAATCTGAGACCGCTGCACTTTTTTAAAACTCTTTTTATAATGTAGTCATGCTGGTTACTGTATGAACCCTGATAGTTCCATGTACAAGAAGAAGTAAACTGATCATTTTCTGTAATGCATATAGCTCTTTTTCGTTCCTCCAATAAGTTGCTGTCGAAGCTGCGGATGCTATTAAATACGCCTCTTGACAATACAAGGCTGACAAGCGTATTTCGTTATAGTAAAATCAACTGGCCTGCCAAGCATAACACGTTTTCTTCATAGCTAGACCCCTTCCTTCATCGCTTATCACGCCGCTTCATAGCAATCGATTATTTTCAAATCAGAGGCATACAAATGACGTTTATGATCACAAATCTTCATCATTAGCCAAAATAAAATCTTCCAAATAAAATGGACGCATTGCATAAGTTGGAAACGAAGTTATGCGGCGTGTTTGTGTTAAAAATCCAGCACACAACCTAAAAACCTCAAAAGTGATTCCAAATCACGTGCTGTGTTTTTAGCAGATCGGCTGGAGATGAAAGACGCTAGATAAATTAGTTACCCACATCATGTCATTCTTCAATTTTTGAAAGATGTCTTAAAATAGGAGTAATTGATAATAAAACAAGAGAACACGAAGTCACTCACACGTTTTGAAACCCGCAGCTGCATAGTGGGAAGTACCGCAAATGAATTTATTATCATTGCATTTGCTGGATTGGTGGCCGTGTGGAACGAATTTATTATATGAATCTAAGTAATAAGCTCGGGTATTGGGCGAATTTGTTGTATTAATTCAAACAAGAAGCTTGGATTATGTTTTGCGGCATTTTGTGACGGACATTTGCGTAGTAAATCTAGTCGATGCTATTTCGGGGCATTTTTTGTATTCTGTTTAGTATGCAAAGTAAGCAGCGATACATGTACCAACAAAAAGTACATTACGAAAACACGCCCATAAACTATACTGATTTTTCCTAAGTTGTAAAAATTAAAAAATGTTTAGTAGATTTTTTTTGCTCAGAACATAGATTGTGGGTACACGTTAGAACCGCCTCGGCGAGGCGGTTCTAACGAGTACCCACAATCTTTGTTTTGGAGCAAAAATAAGAAAAATAGGTATACCCCAGCATACCCCAGTTTTGCTATATAAAAGTGGGGTATAAGGGTGTATATACATGTATTACATGGACATGTTATCCTGATGAAATGAAAGATTCCAATGCTTACATTTTCTCGGACGAATACGCTGAGTGTAGCGATTGCTGCGATAAACGTGACGACCTGGACTAGACATATTCCTGTCAGCAGTTTTGCTAGGCGTGCGTTTGTGCATGTGCAACAAAGTAAATCGTCGGAGTCGGTTGAATCTTGGCATTTCATTCTTTCTGACCTTGGTGACGCCGTTGGTCGTACTTTTGTGTTAGAAGACATTATTGTCCAAGAATAAAATTATTATGACTGGTGGGATCTGTCTGCAATAACATGTGATTTGATTTCGAATAATATTTTTAAGTATTAAAATTAGCCAATATTTCGTTAAACGAAATACTTACTAGGAAACGAACAAAATAAAACGGATACTTTAAAATGTCAAACATCAAACACACTCTATTGATTTCGTCCGCTTTAAAAATGTTTTAACTAAAACCCAATCACTGGGTCCTTGCTTGGTCCCGATAGCCTGAGATTTTAGCTCACCTGAGCCGAAGGCTCATGGGGAGCTTATAGTATGGTAGTCGAGCCGGCGTCCGTCCGTGCGTCCGTTCACATTTTCAAAGATCTTCTCTGAAACCGCTTGGCCGATCAAAGCCAAATTTTATGTGGAGCATCCATGGGTAGGGGGAACGAAAGTTTGTGTTTTTATCTCGATCGGATAAGAACTCTGCTCTGGTTGCTATGGCAACTTATGCTTCCCATAGACTTATAATGGAGAAAAGTGAAAATTGCCTATTTTTGCTGTCTTGTTTGACATATTTGAATTTTGTTTTTGCAGAAATATTTATTGAGTAGTCCTCTACGTTTCATGTGACCTTTGTCCTAATCCTTCATTTTGATTGGTTGCAGGGGCCCCATATAGGGCAAAATTTCGAAAAAAAAAAACATTCAAAAATCTTCTTCTCAGAAACTGTCAAAGGGATGAAGCCTATACTTTGTATACATGTTTCTGACAGTGGCTTCTACATAATTTGTGTTTTTTATTCCAGGCGGATAAGAACTCTGGTTGCTATGGCAACTTAAAGTTTCCATAGACTTATAATGGGAAAAGTGGAAATCGGCTATTTTTCCGCTAAAATTGCAGACACTTGAATTTTGTTTTTGCAGAAATGTTTATTGAATAGTGTTTGACGTTTCTTGCGAGTTTTGTCCTAATCCTTTATTTTGATTGGTTGCTGGGGCCCCATAAAGGGCAAAATTTTGAAGAAAAAAACAAAAACAACAAAAAAAAAAAAAACATTCAAAAATCTTCTCCTCAGAAACTGTCATGTGGATGAATCCTGTACTTTGTATACATGTTCCTGACAGTAGCCTCTACATAATTTGTGTTTTTATTCCAGTCGGATAAGAACTCTGGTTGCTATGGTAACTTTAAGTTTCCATAGACTTATAATGGGAAAAGTGGAAATTAGCTATTTCTTGAAAACTATTGCAGCCTGAGATCTGAAAAGTGGTAGATGCAAACAACTAATGGATTAGATGAAGGTATATGATTAATTTAGGTCAAGGTCATCTCTTGACCTTGGCCGGTCTGTCGTCCATACACACTTTTCAAAGATTTTTTCTCTGAAACCACTCGGCCAATCAAAGCCAAATTTTATATGAAGCATCTATAGGAAGTGGGAACCAATGTATATATAAATAATCCAGTTAGATGACCAAGATGGCCGCCATGCCTATATATGGTAAAACCCATTAAAATATCTTCTTCTCCAGAACCGGTGAACCGATTTCAACGAAACTTTGCATGAAGTATGGATGACTCAAGTACTACAATGTATATATAAAACATGACCCTGTGGTGACCTTGACCTATTTTTTGGCAAGGTCAACATAGGTCGTCAATGCATTTGAATGGGAAAAACTTTTAAAATGTCATTTTAAGTGAGTCTTGCAGGAAATGGGCAGTAGGACTGAAATTTAATGATTCTGAAAAAAAATGGACCCCAGGAGCCCATCTGCTTTTAAAATGTTATTGTTTGAAAACTAATGCAGCCTGAGAACTGAAAAGAGATAGATGCAAACAACTGATAGAGAGATGAAGGTATGTGATTAATGTAGGTAAAGGTCGATTTTGGAAACATAGGCAAACATGGAAACATGGGAAAAAGTGACAACTAGGTCTCGGGTAAGCATTTACAGGACCAATGATCCTATGGAAACCATTGCAGCCATAGGCCTGAAACTTGACCAAGATGACCGTCATACCCATATAATTATGGAAACAAAAACAACACTTTGTCCAGTGACTGTACTTGTTGACTCTCAGGTGAGCGATCGTTGCCCTTGGGCTACTTGTTTCTGATTTTTGACAATGTTTGGTATCGGGTTTGTTGTGACTGACAATGGTTTTGTTTAATTTTACAAGTTTTGACGTCATAGTTCGTAAAGAAGATCAAAAAAGGGTGTAATATGGTGAGTAGGAAACATATTTAGTCTTATTTTGCATATAGATTGGTGCCTGGCGATATATAATTGAATGTACGGGTCGTGTTAGGATTCGAAACATACCAAACCAGATTTTGGTTGTGCGTATGACACTTAACATCATGTGTCTGTTTTTTATGTAGTTTCTGCTTTTGGCGAATCCATATCAGTAATAATTTGTAGAATAACCATAGGAGTGTAGAAAAATCGCATTTATTTAATTGTTGGTAACGCCAAATCGTCTTAATGGTACAGGTTTATTTTTTTTAGGACCCGGGTTTTTCTGACTAGTCCCGGATTTGTTCTGACTACACATTTCATGCGCCGGTTTTTTTTTCTGACGTAAATCTGCATTACGCATCATCTTTTTTGTGTATTTTCTCACAATTCGTTATAATAAATATTGTTTCTAATAACTGAACTTTAGGATAAGGAGCCGAGGGACTTTCTTATTATCCATTGTTATGAAAATTCCATTTTAAACTTGCGCTGAACACTCGGGGTGGGGACATCTCTGGGGGAAATTTTGGTAAGGGTGTTCGACCCAGTATTCATACATTGCATTCAAAATAAAGCCAGTCCTATGCATAGCCTTTGAAAAAAGAACCAATTTATGTACTTGATTGTACGTAATTTTGACCTACTCATACACTAAATTCTGAGCTGCCGCATCAGAAAACTAACAATCTGCATATGCGGCGAAAGCAAAGGCGCACAAATCAGCTTGATCCGCTGATGCGTCGCCGTAAAACAAAATTTCCGACCGTATATCCGACGATATACCGCCCCAAATGAAAAATTTGAATACAGTTATCCCCTAATTGAACCCCCGACATATATGTTGCTGGGCATATTTTTTTCATTCTGTTTTTCCATTCGTGTTTGGGAATTACCGACATAAACCGATTAGCCAGCTGATCTAAGTGTGAACATGAAAACATGCGAAGGTTAAGGTCTAGATCTGCTAGATAAAAAGGTAAGTAAGACCAAGGCCTATATGATGGCACAAAATTACATTGACGCAATTCGCGGTAGTACAACTTAGGCCCATCCATGCATATGGGTGAAATAATTTTGGAAGCCTTCAAATGTCTCGAAATCTTGCCTTATGTCCAATAACATGAACCACAAAAAAGTCATAAAAAATCCGACGCATCGTCAGAAAAAATCATTGACATAAAATTGGAAGTCAGAACAAATCAGTGACATTTAGGCGGAGAAAGAACGAAAATATTTATTTTTAAAAAGTCATCGTTTTCAGTGAAAACTGGGAATAAGATTCAAACTGTCCTTACCTTCGACCTTGCCAGCACCTTCCACACGTTTAAAACTCGCGATGACGTGCTGTACTACGTAATTTAGGTATCTATATATAGAAATCACACAAAACCATTGTCAGTCACAACAAACCCGATACCGAATTGTCAAAAGTCAGAAAAAACCTCATAGAGGAGACGGTGGGTAGGGAAATTTTTCGTTTCGCACAACACCCTCCACATACTAGGTTTGATACTATGGGTGGCTTCTTTGAGCAATATAAAGAGCTTCTACGCACGTTGTCGCCCTGTGGTATGGTGCATTTGTCCTCCAGAAGCCGTTACGTATGTTACCCATTCAAACCAGAAATGTGCTCTAAGTTTGTAAAATACACTATGGATCTCTAATCTAAATCCCAAACCTAAATGTATCAATATCTTCTGATGAAAGAATTTTACGGGCACATATATTGATATATTTAATCATTTTCATGCATCAACGGTGTTACGTATGTTACATTTTCAAAACAGCCTGTGTAAATGTTAATTACAGAACAGTAAGCTATTTTAATATACATCTCTTTACGAATTTCACTTTTAATACACCACGGGTGGCTTCGTTGATCAATATAAAGATTTTCTATGCACGTTGTCGCCCTATGGTATGGTGCATTTGCCCTACAGAAGCCGTTACGCACGTCGTATGTTACCCATTCAAAACAGACACATACTCTAAGTTTGAAAAATGCACTATGAATCTCAAAAATAAATTCCAAACCTAAATATATTAACGTCATCTGATGAAAGAATGTTACTGGCACATGATTTGATACTTTTAATCACATATATGCATCGATGGTGTTACGTATGTTACATTTTCAAAACAGACTGTTCAGAGTTTAATTACCAGTAAGCTATTTTAAAATACTTTTCTTTGCACATTTATACTTTAGATACACTTGTCTAAAAGACACTTATTCCTTTTCTTTTACAAACCTGAAAAAAAAAAACTTATCATCATGTCATTCCTTAGTCGCAAGTTATTGTATATAGTCTATAGTAACTCACTTCAGATTATGAAAGAATAATGTGTTTAAAGTCAACTATGTACAGACAAGTCTGAAGAAAAGAAGAAAAACATATATAATCATCTTGTTGTAGATCAATAACATATATGCCTTCTTGAAGTTGAACGCTCACTGCTTTGCCAGAAATGTGTACTTTTGATTGGTAAATATGGTAACGTATGTAACACATAATTATTAAATATCAAAAATCAGTTTTAATGATTTTAATGCCGATAAAATGCTCATCGCTGTATGTACTTATGATTTAGCACTAATTTAGAAATCATAAAATATAGCAAATATTCAAGAGTGTAATCCGGTTGTCAGTGAACTTAAAGCGCGTGCACCCAAACCACAAAATCCCAAAGCATGTTTTACACCATTGTTAGTATCCAGTGTTATGAAATGACATTATCAACACCGTCGGTCACTATTTCTTAAGTTACCTTTCACAAAGCTTGCCAATATTAGTAAGCAAATATCAATGCGGGTGACGGGCGATTTAATGGTAACGTATGTAACACATTTAATTTTTCACTTAAAATTTTAGGTGTTAAAACCTAAGGAAAACAAATAGCAATAAGATATAATAATCGTCACCTTAAGATTGTTTTCCGATTTCCGGATATTGAAATGACTCGCCGGCCATACAAAAGCACAACTCTGCGCATGCTAGTTCATTTTGTCTGGGTTCGGGGCACATGTGAGACAAGCCAAGTTCTGCTTGCGCGTGTGCCTCGTGTTTTTTTTTTCTCGGGGCTCACCCGTTTTTGCCCCACTACCGGTTGGCCCGTCTCATATGAGCTGAAATAATATTGAAAGGGACGTTAAACGGAACAAAAATTATTCAGTCCTTGGTCATGAGCACTGCTTTAATATAAGTACCATTGATGTTTCAGACATTGCCTGATGCGGTTGTTTTGTTTGATTTTGAGTTGATGCTTAACAGCCTAGTCAAAAGCTTTTGTCATATTGAGA
Organism: Rugalucina vietnamica; assembly: GCA_964017185.1. Taxonomy (NCBI): domain Eukaryota; kingdom Metazoa; phylum Mollusca; class Bivalvia; order Lucinida; family Lucinidae; genus Rugalucina; species Rugalucina vietnamica. Next base: position 22,257,032 of record OZ024882.1, read on the forward strand.
CGTTGACTACATTTTATGGGACTTTTGCCCGAAAATCGGATGCCATGACATCCAAACAATGCTTTAAATATAACCACCAAAGTAAGCCACTACGGCTTATACGTATGGATGGTTTGATTTTAAAACACTTTTCCTGGTCAGGTTCAGACCTGAGCGGTTAACCAGTAATAAGATGATCAGTAAGTAGCGTGGAACCATAATGTATTGCAATCATTTGGCTAGAATAGACAGCAGCATAAAACCAAGACATCTGACTCAGATGATTGTACCGTCAGAAGCATCGTGGTTGTTATGAAAATTCGCGTATCTGTGTCTTCATTGTCTAAAGTGCAGTTACGTCATCCCTTGCAAGAAAGCATTTTCGTGTAAAAACGCATACAAGTTGTTTGCACATCCTGTTCTATGTTCGGATTTCACACCGAGGGCCCTCAAGAAATTCACATTTTGTGTTATTACTGCTTTACGTTGGATTTTGCCACTCCCGGGGAACTGGTGTCGCAGGGCTAGATAATGTCCTTTCTCGTTCATCCGATCTGATGGATTTACTCTACAGGTATATATCAAACACTACATCAAATCAATAGTTTCGAAAGGCGCACACAAGCTGTAAGGAATACCACATATATTATAAAATAAATGGGTCCAGGAGTTTGAGGATAATATCCGCATTTAGTTGGATGCAACTGTCAGTGATATTTGCGAAGTCTTTGTCTTCCTAAGTCATTAAGTTCGCACATGTGAAAGATTCATCGTGGATCGTGGATCTTGTTCAAGGACACAACATGGCACCAAAGAGGTCGAACAACACAAACTCGCAATCAGGAGCGGACGCTTTAACGATGGGTCACCAACTCATAATATATACCTTACAGTGCCCTATATGAAAATGGTGTAACATACGTTACCATGGGCATACTGACAAGTCACCAGTGGGTCAACATATTCCAAACACCTTACTTTGATCTATGCGAAAACCTTTGCAGATAATTATGTGAGACCACTTTCATGTGAGCCGCAGCGCGCGAAAACCCCTCTTCCAACAATACTCCTTCTACACAGTCACATAATTTAGACGCTTGAAATTTCGGATTTAAGAAGAAGTTTGAATTATCTGTGTAGAGTAAACAAGTGTGCTGATCAGCTATGCAGTAACTGCGTCTTTGTTTTCATATAGGAAGAATCTGGTTTTCGCAAGATTATATCCATTTATAATCACCAAAATGAAATCTACCCATGTTTGAACATTAAGGTGTTACATACGTTACCATGAGCATACTTGCAAGTCACAGGCTGTGTATTTTAGCACACTAAACATGTATTTATCATAGGGTGTGTAAAATAGAACTAAATAATTTACAGAAACATATAACAGTTATTCATTTTGATATTTTTGTTGAAACACCTACTTTTCAAATGTTACAGCATACGGCGGTACCCTTAGGAAATGTTAAATTATCTAAATAAAATAAATTAAATATTTAATATAAATACATGATTTTGTGTAATAGCCAAGTTGAACTATTGGTCAGTAAGAAAGGACCTATCGTTTTTGGAATACGAAGAAAGAAATGTCAAAAACAAAAACGTTTTTGAACCCAAAACCCTATTTTCACGCCATAGATATAGAAGTAACGTTTGTAACACCGTATAATGTCTAATTTCAACTTTTAAAGATCATAAAGCATGTCCGTTAAATTGTTCTAGTACGTGATATAATTAGTGTTGTTGCATGATTAAAGTGGGTGGAGCATAGTAGGTTTCGCTATTTTGTTGGTACAAATATATTTTGAACATGTAACTTGTGTAACGAGCTACAGAAATATTGTGCACCACTTGCCGGGGCGACAACGTGCCTAGAACTCATCTAGGATGACCAATGGACCAATTGCATACTGCAAACAAAGTATGTGGAGGGTGTTGTGCGATTTCGTTAAATACGGTAGATACAGAATCTAGCGTCTCGCCTATCAGGCTATCGGGACCAAGCAAGGGCCCGGTGCAATGGTGAAATCGTGCATACTTCCGAAATAAAGGTTTCACGCGACATCTGTACATTAAATTTGATCAAAACAATTAACGCGGCCACCGTGGCCAAGTGGTTAAGAGCGCTGATATTTCATTACCGCGATTAAACATTCGATCATCTCACCTATATGTCTGGTGTGGCCTCGAGCCCCTGACGGGACACATGTGAGACAAGCCAAGTTCTGCTTGCGGGTGTGCCAGGTGGTTTTTCTCGGAGTTCTCTCGTTTTCGCCCCACCTACTGATTGGCCCGTCTCATATGAACTGAAATAGTCTTGAAAGGGACGTTAAACTGAATAAAAAAAAAAGAAAAGAAAATAACTACCTTTAACACAAATGTAAAAATGCCATCAACATAATTCAGTAGAAAAGATGGTCCGAAGTGTTCACTTAGACTTCAGTATCAAATTATGATGTTTGTTTAACAGGGCGACCATGAAAATAAAAATGATGTAAATACCATCAAGCTGATTAAGTTGCATCAATCAACAATATCGGCCTTGTAAATTGTAAAATGTGCATGAATACACCAGTAAACAACCGAATAACTATATTTTGGGTATTGATATCGTTAATTTATTGAAAGTGGTAAAATGTTAAGGTTCCAAACTTTGATAATTATATATAAATCTCCTATGTTCTTTGGACTTTTCTTTAAACCCTGTTGATTTGTATTTAATTGGCTGATTATTATTTATTTATTGACTTGCAGCATGTTAATCGAAATCAAATGTACGAGATATGAGATTTTCATTTTTTTTTTATTTTTTTTTTTTATTATTTTTTATTTTATTTTTTTTTTTTGGGGGGGGGGGTGAGGGGGTGGTGGCTATTCGGTTTGCTAAGAGGATTTTCATCAAAAATGGAATAAAATTTTAAAATCACATCTGAAGCCCCTAAATATTAAATATCTAAATATTAATAAACTCAAACAAATGGTAATGATGGGAGAATCCATTTGTCAAATATAGGTTAAGAACGGGTTTCAAAACTATAAAACTTACAACAAACACACGGCAAAGGGAGCTTCTTTTTCCCTGTGTTTGACTGGCAAAAGGTTTCCAAACAAGGGGAATCACTCTGCGTCAGTGACAAAAACAAGGTCGGCCCACCCGTTGCAGTTTAACGGACCTGAATTCATTGCAATGTCATGTATTGCTTTAATCCGAGGAAAACATCGTAAGCCCTAGCATAGAGACCTCTAGAGGTCTTTTCCCCATCTTCGACAGCGAGTTGATCTGGGACTGGTGGCCCTGATAACTGAACTTGCCCAGCAGGCACATGACGTCATAATGACGTCAGATCGACGTCGATGCGACGTCATGACCTCGCATCGACGTTGATATGACGTCATTATGACGTCATGTGCCCGCTGGGTGCTTGTGGTGCCTGGAAGCTACCTGCCCGTATACCTTTCCTCCCTCACCCTGACACCCCGTCGTTGAAATATCATGCAAGTGTACTATTTAGTTATTCTAAACTTCGAGCCGTACGAATTTGACGACGAATGGAAATACAACTGACATGAGGCTAAGAACTACGTTGTGCCTAATGTGTTAGTCCAAGGGACCTAGTTCTTTCACCTGGCGTATGGCCGTAAACTGTACACACACACACACACACACACACACACACACACACACATCAAATATGTTTAGAGCATGCAGTCGACAGATACATGTGAGATCACGTAAAAAGCTTAACAAATGTTTAAATGTTTGTGGTATAAAATACTGAATAAAATGTTGAGCCTCCAGTCTGGAATTAAGTCATACCCTTCTAGCAATCAAACTGTATGTTGCTTGATAAGTGAGGTCTAGCAAAGGAAGGTTTTGTGACATTCGACAATACTGGTCAAATATTAATAATATATTCTAACTTGTTGACCATGGCCAATGTTGCATAACAGACTTGTATACCCACCCTATACACAGTGCTATAGATGCACTGCACACCGTAGAATAAGTGATAGAAACTGTATCAATTATTGAACGCTTTTGGGGGGCAAACGTTCGAGATAGTGGTAAGTATTTTGTATGTTTTCTTGTAATCAGAATTCTTTCTGTGCCATATGTTTCAGTTGATCGTCTTGACACATGTTCTTGCGGCCGACAAACCGCATCATCCTGTGGCCGACAAGCCGCAAAAGGTGTTCGTGAGAGCAAACGGAAGAGATTCGTTTTGTAAGACATTTGTAAAATCAATCTAAAGTCGCAGCTTTTTCTCCTCTAGTTTGAATATCAAACAATTCGAACGTACGGTCCTTTATTGTTAGAAATTTCGAAAACGACGAAGCAGGTCAGCTTGCACTTTCTTATATTGAAGGATCTGAAGTAGTTCTTTCTTTTGGATGCATTTTCCCTAAAACTTGATTGATTTTCAAACTAGAGGGGAAAAACAGCATCAACTGTCATCCAAACCGATTGCCTTCCATTTGCTCCCACGAACACATTTTGTGGTTTGTCGACCATAAAAGGACACAAGAACAAGTGTCAAGAACAAGTGTCAAAGCGATCAACTGAAAAAAAATATGGCACAGAAAGAATTCTGATTACAGGAAAACATGCAAAGTTCTTACCATTATCTCGCAACATTTGCCCCAAAATACGTTCAGTAACTGGCACTGCTTCTATAACTGATATTACCATGATTACGTTGTACAATAAATATTTTGGGTGATAACTGCTTTACCTTGTAAACATAACTAAATAAATGAGCTGCCTCATTAGAAAACCAACAATGTGCATATGCGAAAACAAAGACGCAGATCAGCTTCCTTTGTTTTCGCTACACGGATAGTACAATTCCTCTTCTTTCTAAATCCAAAATTTCAAGCCTCTAGCCATCTTCTGTGACTGCACAGGCCGGTTTGTGACAGACCTGTTGGGAAACCATATTGTTGGTTTTCCCACGAGACGGCTCAAATAGTCAAGCTTTAAAAACATTGGGGATACATCTTTTTGGGTAAATACGTCTTATGTCTTGGTGTTGAATTTTTGTGCTGTTAGCACCTTATGTATGTTTCATACTTTTAGTTGAGTTTGGGCGAATGAATGGCCGCCTATTGGGAAAATAGCTGGTCATTCGGCTTGCTATATGTTTTCATAGTATTAGTGCCTGATTGTTAGTCTGATTTTTTCCCACCTCGGTTTTTGGAGTGGGAATTTCTTTCTGATTGCGTCATTTCCGGATCATTGTCTGTTTTTGCTTTTCTATACCGTGTTTAGTACTATGCTTTGCGTGTATTGTTTTCTTTCATTACAATGTCAAGATATTGGCTACACCTTTTCCCACAGACAAAATTTCCAAAGCATCTAGTATCAAATTCGCCAAGTGTAGCTTAATAGGCTACGCTTACGATATGCCTGCTAAATTCATTTTAGTGAGCAAAAAACAGGAACTAGTACAAACAGATCTGAAAACCTGCCCTCACATGACAGAAATAATAAAGTCCCGATATGTTAGAGGCCGTGAAATGTCAAGGATGAGTTTGTACGGTTTGTCTCCGAAATTTTCTAACATGTAATGATGGGTACCGTTCTTGCCTGGCACCCACATGATAAAAGGTGATTTTTATGCGATTCCAATAGTGCATATTGTTACCACTGTTAATTGTTATATTCTCAATAACTGAGCCGCCTCGTGGGAAAACCAACAATGTGGTTTCCGAACAGGTCTGACACAAACTGGCCTGCACAGTAACAGAAAAGAGCTAGAAGCTTGAAATTTCGGATTTAAGTAGAAGAGGAATTGTACTATCCGAGTAGCGAAAACAAAGGCGCTGATCAGCGAAGCTGATCTGCGTCTTTGTTTTCGCCTATGCAGATTGTAGGTTTTCCCATGGGGCGGCTCAACTTCTAATCGGTTAGCCTTGCCTGGATATGTAGTTGTACCTGTTCATCATATCTGAGCACTGGTTTTTGGGCTCTAGGGTATTGCCACCCCACGCAAAGAAAAAATAAAAAAAAGAAAAATATCCTGTTGTTTCTCAGTGGGGAACAATACTCTATAAAACCTTTCCCAATCCCTATACAGTTCATATAAAAATGATTGTTATATCCCACAACTGAAAACCAGTCTGCTATCCTATGATTGTTATATCCCACAACTGAAAACCAGTCTGCTATCCAATAGTCAGGGAAGCTAGCTTCTTAATGAGAAGACAAATGGCCAGCTTCTAAATTTTCCAAAAACCACAGGCGTTTATAAAAAGAAATGGTTAACGCTACTTTTCTGCAGTTAGCATTGGGGATTCCAGACTTAAAATAGACTTAAAATAAAGAAAGTGTCGTAAACACGATCGCGCCTTCATTTTGATCAGATTTGCTTCATTCTGGCAAGTAACAAGGACATGCATAAAATTTCTGATGATTTCGACATCCGACTATGTCTGGCAATCTGCTTTGGAATTATCTCGCCTTGAACGTGAAATAAAATTTGAATATCTGAGATACTAGCTTTTTAAAGTTAATCCGATTTTATTTGAAACATCACTGAGAAGGAATGAATATATTATTAGGTTTTGGGCAAGATCAGGTCGATTCTCTGGTTTCCATGGCATCATATAGCTCCCATAGACTTATAATGGGGAAGTGTTGTAAACACAATAGCGTTGTTTTTTAAATCAGATTTGTTTCATTCTTGAGGGTGACGATGGCAGGCATAAAATCAACATAATCGCCAATAACATTTACTATTAACACATTCTGTGTAAGTTGTGGTATAACCCATTATCTGTCTATAAAAACTGGTGTTTTGCTTTGAGATGTGAAACTTTGGAAAGACAAAAAAAGAAAAAATAAGTTAAAAAGAAAAGAAAACAAAAGAAAGTATAGAAAATACAAACAAAAACTACGTTTGTGCATGTCTTCTTTGTTTCAGAATTGTGACACATCATACTGATATACTGATTAGAACATGTACATGTCCGTACACGGCAAAATTCCAGTCTTTCAGCGGCGGAAATTACATCACTGCTTTTATTTTGGTTGACAAGAGACATATACATATATATAAAAAGTGTAAAAGAACCACTTTTTTCATGTCCCTTTATCCTGAGCGTGAAACGAACGTGGAAAGCATGAGCGAGCGTGGGACTGTAGATATCTCACGCAACTCGCTTAATCCCTTCCACGTTTCGTTTCACGCTACAGTTAAGCAGTTCCACGTTTCATGTCCAAGTTCCACGCAAAACTCACGCTACTTCCTCGCAAAACTCACGCGAAATCCACGCTAATTCCACGCAAAATCCACGGAAAAAAGTCACGTGACATGCGAAATTCCACGTTCGTAAGCGTGAGTGATATAAACATCACGCTGACTGTATATCTTTAAAACAACAAAACTAATTACTTTGTGGTATGGTGCATCTTAAATGGTTATCTTATACATTTTAAACCTATATTTTCAACAATTTTAAACTTTGAGGTTAAAACAGTTTCTTTTGAAATTTGCCCATTTTTACAAGTCATTTAGGCTGTATTGAACATGGAAGTAAATTCGTTTATGTGATAACCTAGGAATATGCTTCTTTTTATATAATATCTCTCTCTGCCCCTTGCTGGTTATAGACTGCTGGCTGAAAAAGGTCCTGCTCCCCCCCCTAGGGAATTTTGCAGACATAGTCTATCTTAAAGAGCAGTCTTTTCTGATTCAATTGAGAGATGTTTGCACTTTGTACGCCGGGGCGTAACGGTGTAACAGCTATTTAAAAATAACAACTGTTACCTGCTTATTATATTTGCAGTATTCTTTGATTGGGAATGAATAATAGGTTGTTTAACCATAATTCTACCATTTGTCTGCACGATTCTTCGAGGAAAATATGTGGGATGCATAATTTTATCATGTTGACATATATGGGTCTCTATCTGTATAACGTATGTAACGTATGTAACAGAAACATGCGAATTTACATTTATAAACCAATAAGGTTTTCAGTAATAGTTTCTGTGGAGTACAAATCTGCAAACACCAATGTGCAAGGTAAGTATGTCATGTTTGTGTTATTTGCATTCAAATGAGAGATGTTTGCACTTTGTACGCCGGGGCGTAACGGTGTAACGGCCATTTAAAAATAACAACTGTTACCAGCTTATTATATTTGCAGTATTCTTTGATTGGGATTGAACAATAGGTTGTTTTACCATAAGTCTACCATTTGTCTACAAGATTCTTCAAGGGCAATATGTGATAGATAATTTTATCAGGTTGACATAGATGGTTCTCAATTTGTGTAACGTATGTAGCAAAAATATGTGAATTAACATTTATAAACAAATAAGGGTTTCTGTAATAGTTTCTGTGGATTTCAAAGCTGCAAACACCAATGTGCAAGGTAAGAATGACATGCTTGTGTTATTTTCATTTGCTAGATGTGCCTGAGTTGTAACGGTGTAACGCCAAGTTGTTTATATTTAGATTTCATGTAATGTTACAGTGCTACCAATACCGCATGGGGTTAATTTGGCCTACAAAACTGATCATATATACGTTATGACTTATCTTAGACCACTGAACTTGATTTCATTTTAAAGCTTCTTCACTATAGCCGTTTCATCTTAAGGTAAGTTATGCATATCATCTTATTTGCATATTTGTGAATTTTAATTTAAACATTAAAATGGCCAAAAAATCATTAAAAACCCATAAAAAACGTCTTACAGACCCAAGCTATCATCGTTGCACATAGTTTATACACCAGTGATACCATTTGACAATTTTACAGATGTTTTGGGTCTATTTGAAAACTATCTCATTTGCATATTTATCAATATTGATATAAAAAAAAGTTTGGAAAATCACGGAAAAATAGCATTTATACTTACATATTACTAGTGTCTGGCATGTCAATAGGCCTAGAATGATAAAAGTAGTAGCAGCTTGATGCTTTGGGCTATGCAATTTGTCTTCTAGTCTGATAAATGAATAAACTTATTTTAAGTTTAATGAATACCTCGTATTAATGAAATTTTTACAAACTGGAGAAGAATCACGGAAAATAAGAGGGTATACCTTACAAAATGGCTTGTGTCTAGGTTACTAATAGCACTACTGTGCTGAATCTGGTATCAAATGATTGCTATGACAATGAATTATGACACTGTAACCTGATATATAAACCTTCTTATCTGATAAAGGTCACTAATATTAGAATTAAACTTCACAAATAAGAGAAAATAAGAGAAAAATGAAGAGATAAACCAACAAAATCACTTATATCCCGGCTGCTCATTGCCTTAGAGGGTTTAATTGATATCAGATATTTGCTTGGACAATGCACCATTTCCCAGAGCTCTTATATACAAATCATATCAGATTTACTTTCCTGGGTATTCATAAAACGTTGATAAAAATGGTATATAGCAAACAATTAAGGGTGTCCAGCAACAGGGACGCGTGTATCTTTGCTTTAGCCTCATATGTTTTGTGGTATGTATACATGACAACATGACGATTCATATATTTTGTGATAACATGACAACAATTCATTATTGAAGTGACCAAATAGTAACATTTGATGCCATTTTGACTACTCAACAGCTATTGACAGTGGAGATATAAGAGATTTTGTTGGTATACCCCTTCGCGTTTCTGCAAATTTTCTCTATTTATGAAGTTTTTGTTGCAATTCATGAAACAAACATTCATATGATTTATTCATTTCATAACACCATATGGTTAAAGAACATTGTCTTAGCAACCGGTCGATACTAATTTCAGCTGTCTAGGACTTCCAGTAGCCAAGATTCATCTGGTATAATAGGCACCCCGCCTCAATTCTTCGGCGGTTAATCGCCAACATCTTATTTATCCATTATATTTATTAATGCTCATCAAATGACATTTTATTATAGAAGGATGATAGAAAATTGCCCTTGCCATTTTCAGCACATTCAGACTTTAGCTTGCTGAAAAACCATAATCATTTTGTAGGTATACCTGCTTATTTGTTATGTATTTTCTCTTATTTCTAAAGTTTTCATTAATATTCATAAAACTGAAATTCAGATGATGTATTTAGAGGACTGAGGGCATTAGTCCATTGCCGTCCCATTTATTTGATACCACTTTCAGCATTCTAGGTCTATTAACAGTTCAAGAACAAACGATTTTGTAGTAATACCCTAATTTGTCTGCATTTTTAAGAGATTTCTAAACGTTTAAAAATAGTATTTATGGGGTCCAAAGACATGATTATCAGGACTGAATTAGATTTCTAGTTTTGTTTTACACCAAAATTTAAATTATTCATAGGGAAACGTGAAGTGTTGACACTATTTTTGAAATAGCATCATATATATCTATTGTAGACCACGTCATTCTTTATTCATACATATTTGTTACATACGTTACATTCTCCATTAAGATGTCTGAGCCTAGATACTTGGTGACACCCACTCAGAACTATAGTTCTCCATATGCATGAAATATAAGCAAATAATTATCAACATTAGATACAGCCATTAGAAACGATTATTTACATGTTTTACGTAATTAGCAATACAATTTGGCTTATGAAACTGCGGGTAGGGTTGCTAAATAACCCATTTAGTATAATATATACAGTATAGGATTTTTCCGTCTCCTCCATTGAACATGGTTATGTAAAAAATCACATATATTTGAAAAAAAAGCTGGATTGTGTAACTAAAAAAAACAACAAACGATGTCACTCTCACAATGCTAATTTTGAAAGGGTTATCTTAATATATGTTACAGACATTACACTGTAGGTGTCATATTATTGCTCAAGCAACTTTAGTGTTGAGAATGGACATGTTTCTTGTAGACTATATGAATTGGGTGAATGGAATAATAAAAATCTTATTTTTCTGACGCTAAAATTGCCATATCATTATTTTCAAAACATATTATGGTAACATATGTAACATACTGTAACAGACACATGCTCCAATGTACATAAAGCAAACATCTCTTATTGGAGCAAACTTGAATTGTCATTTAAGATATATATTTGCAAGATATCTAATGGAATAGAGAATGAGACTGACCTGTACTGGCATTCCTGCTATGTACAATGCCCTTCGTTATTCATTACATGTATGTTACATATATTACATTCTGGATCAAAATCTTTGATCCAAGATACTTGGTTACAGATCCTCAGAGCCATGGTTCATGGTAAAATAAGCAAGAAACTATGATATATATCCAACAGTTTTAAGTATTTTACATACTTCACATTCGTTGCAATAGAATATTTCGCATTTGAAACTGGGGGTAGGGCTACTAAATACTTCATTAAAGGCAATATATACATGATAGGAAAACAAACCTTGGTTTTTCTATCTGCCAATTGAACATGCTGATGGAAATAATTCTCATATCTTTGGAAAAATGAATAGTGCAACAGTATAAGTAAATGATATCACTCAAAAGTGGTATTTTCAAAAGGTATCGTAAATTACGTTACGTATGTTACAGTAAGTGTGGGTCAAATTTTTGTCCAAACGATTTTAATATGTAGTATAGACATACAGCAAGCAGACAGTATGAAAATGTTGAGTAAAATGATAAATTATTGTCATTTTTCTGTAGCTGAAAACACCATATCATAATTTCTTAATTTTGTTTAGGTAACATATGTAACAGGCTGTTACAGGATAACGCCCCAACGCTCAGGGTGCAAACATCTCTTATTCTACTCAGCTTGAATTGTTCTTTAAGATAGGGTATGTCTGCAAAACTCCCTAGGGGGGGGGAGCAATCGACCCTCTGGCTAGCAGCCTATTAAGTCTACATTTAAAATTCACATGAAAAATACACTAGGTAAACCCAAAGAACTGTCTTGTGTTCCAATGCAAGACTCGTAGCATTCTGTTTTCTTGAAAGCTGTGCGCATGCAAAGTGACAGACGGATGCTAAGTAGAGTAAGATAAGTCTAGCAGAATACACTTTACATTGGAAACACAAACCATGATGGAGGTTTTATAATGTTATATCTATTATGCGAAAGTCATTTATAATAACTGAATAACTTAATCCTTGACCTGAGTAAAAATATTCGCTCTTCTTGTTTTGTATTCCCCCAGAAGAAAAAAGAAATGCTTCCTAATACATTGCTGGAAAAGTCGAAGATGATCGTGAAAATCTTTAAATATTTTGAAGCACTGACTTTGATAGTGAGGATACAGAGCAGGAGGATCAACTGAGCCTGATGTTGACACTGAAGCTTAATCAAATAGTGGTTACTTAAAACTTTATTGAAAAGTTCATTTTACATGGATTCAACATTCACTGTGTTGAGCTGTATACTATTGGATTAACTTAATTTGCCTGTAGCAATTTCATTGTAAATGGGATGTGTGCATGAACGGTGCTCCCACCATTCTGTCTTATCTTTTTGTATTATCTTTAATAAACAAAAACAAAGAAATCAACAAGTGAAAAATCTAAAAATCAGTTTCTGGTTATTTATTGGCATAACATAACATAGGAAAAATATAATTAATTGTATCACTAATGATAATTCAGATATTCTGAAACACATCAGCAGCTTTTTATAGACAAATAATGGGTTATATCAGGGGATCGCAGTGTTGGAAGAGAGAATCAACAAGTAACTCCTGGTTGACAAAATCTTGTTTACTGGCCCATGTATTCAATCAAAACCATCAACCAATAATCACGTCTCTATTCACATTACGAACACACGCCCATGCAATTTACAAAAACTTTTTTCAGCATTAAAGATTGAAAATATCATTTAAAAATGGTTATTTTATTTTAATATGTCTGCTCAAAACATTGATTGAGGGTACACGTTAGAACCGCCTCGTCAAGGTGGTTTTAACGAGTACCCATAATCTATGTTTTGGAACAAAAATACAAAAACTAGGTATAGCCCTGTAAATCCTAGTTTTGCTATATACAAGTGGGGTATAAGGGGTTATACTTTTCATGCACATGTTTTCCTGAATAATGAGTTTTCAATGACTTGACATGTCCAATTTACGGAAGGTGGTTTGCTTCAATGCTTGTCGGTAAGATGCCTGAAAATAGAATTATTTTTGTCATTTCAAGGTCAACATTGTTTCGCTTAATATAACATTTCATTTAATAATTCCATTACGCGTGGCCTTCATGTTATTTTCAACTCAAAATCTTCATTTTTAATCCCAAAGTTAAACAGCAGTCACACATTAGCGTGTGAGTCAGGGATGTGGAGGACGTATGAAAAATATCAACACGATGAAAATTTTGGACGTTTATTTTTATTTTAATTTTTTTAAACACGTCCAGTCTGACTTATACACCAATGTGTGACTGCAGCACTTGTTACCCATATACAGTCCACTGAAGCTATTACCTTTCGGAAAATATGGTCATTGAATTTTGTTTAAATAGGTCGGTGATTTACGTATGATTGACGTCTTCTTTAATTTAATACCTTGAAACTGGGTCTGACATCACGAAAACATGTCCGTGTGAAGTATACCCCCGAACCCCAATTTTATATAGTAAAACTGGGGTATGCAGGGATATACCTATTTTTCTTATTTTTGCCTCAAAACATAGATTGTGGGTACTCGTTAGAACCTCCTCGCCGAGGCGGTCCTAACGTGTACCCACAATCTATGTTTTGAGGAAAAATAAGAAAAATATCAAAATTTTTCTGCTGAAAATTTTCATTTTTTTATAGCTACAAAAATCTCTGTACATTGCATGGGCATGTTTTCGTAATGATATGCATGATGTTTGGCAACCGGTAAATTAAGAAACGTTATATAACACTTTTATCCCTTCTTAGAACATTGTTGCCATAAAGTAAAATTCTCAATATTGCAGTAAAACTGTCTGATGTTTTGCAAATTTAGTTAAAGAAGTGTTTATTAAAGAGTTACCGGTCTCCTTATCCGAAATTGCACAGTATGTACTCGTATAATTTCGTTCCTTTTCAACATGTTTTTCAATTCATTTTTAAGGTAAAGTGAATTATGCTCTTACGTCTCGCATATGTAGTTCATTTGGTAATCGCAGGGAACATCGCCCCACTGATAGCCATGGCTATACCAAAAAGCTAAACATCCCTGGCTGTCACCGCCGTTTGGCTGACTTGAATACCAATCTGTGAAGGCCTCGTGGGAACTAAATTTTCTTTTGCTGTTCATCCAGACAAATTCTCCGTCTACGGCTTTGTCAATGGCACCAATGTACCAACCATCACCTGCATCAGCAAAACATGTTGGTTCAATGAATACCCCCTTCAATCCCACTTTTATATAGTAAAACCTATGCAGGAGTATACCTATTTTTCTTGTTTTTGCCCCAAAACATAGATTGTGGGTACTCTTCTAACGTGTACCCACAATCTGTTTTGAGCAAAAATAAGAAAAATATCAAAACTTTTCTACTTGAAATTTTCATTTTTTACAACTTTAAAAATCACTGTATATTGCATCGGCGTGTTTTCCTAATGTGCATTACGAAAACTTGCCCATGCAATATTTATTTTTCAGCTATAAAAACTAAAAAATTCATTTGGGAAAAAATAAAATTGCTGATCATTTATTGTGGCTACACGTAAGAACAGCCTCACCGAGACGGTTATAATGTGTACACACAATCTATGTTTTAGAGCACAAATAAGAACAAAAAATTGGTATACCCCTGTATACCCCAGTTTAACTATACTGATCAAAAAAGTTAGGGTTCAAACTCTTGAGGAAGCATTTTCGGGCCAATCGATAATTAATCAAGTTTTGGTATATATGGTGCTAAGCAGTTTTATTGCAATTTCATATGGCACATTTTGAAATTGTGCATCATCTGACTTGCCATTTTAAAGTAGCTTTCTCGTCTATTCCTTTACCAACCGTGGTCAACAGTAGAAAAGACCTTGCGGGGCTTTGTGATTTGTTTTTACGATTGTTGCTAATTTGATCGTTACTAGCTTATTTATTCTTGCTTGCTTAATGTTACAGCTTCATCATGCGCATATGTCTTGGGTGTAAGTAGTCTGTACATTAACATGATTAACAATGGATTGCTACATTCACTTTTTGATTTTCCATCGACCATTTGTTTTCGGTGTAAACTCAATCTTACCACTGCGAGCTTTGACAATGTTCTTTAGGTATGTGTTTTCACTGGAATCTTCTATTTCCACCAAAGTACTATCAAGCATTTGGCACGTCAACTGAAAGAAATAAACAAACTCACTGAGAGATTGGTTTAAATATATGACATGTAAAAGAAATTATCGTGAAACAAAAAGCATGATGATAGCGGATACAAGTATGCTATTTGGCACAATTAAAATTAAAAGCAAATGCTCGATATACAAATGACTTGTGGTGGCCATGTTTAATCGATTTAAAGGAACAAGCGGGCAATAATCAGGAAAAAGGCGCAATCAGAAAGAAATTTCCACTCCAAAAACCGAAGTGGGAAAAAACTAAATTGACAGTTAGATACTTGTATTAAGAAAACATATTGTAAGCTGAGTGAGCAGTTATTTCCCAATAGGCGGCCACTCAGATACCTAAACCTCGCTAAAAATATGAAAACGCACATAATAAGGTGCAAACAGCACAAAACTCAACATCAAAACACAAAACAACAAGAACCACAACAGCAACTTTCGTTCTAAGGCGATCGTTTTGTTGTGGTTTTAATTGTTTTATGTTTGGGTGTTGATTTTTCGCACCTTATGTAGGTTTTCATATGTTTAGTTAAGTTCGTGTAACTGAGTGGCCGCCTATTGGGAAATAGCTGCTCACTCGGCTTAGGGTACGTTCCCTTAATATAAGTACCTTATTGTCAATTTCGTTTTTTTCCCACCTCGTTTTTGTAGTGTGAATTTCTTTGTGACTGCGCCATTTCCTGATCATTGCCTATTTTTACCTTCTTGTCAAAAAGGAATCATTATGAAGATTACCATGCTACTATTCCCACCACCAAAGTTCGTTTGTGATTTTAACTTTGTATGTTACTGTTTTAGATGTATGCCCTTGGTTTCCTAAATACCGACACCCATGTTCAAATTAGAGCCATTTCTCCTCTACGGTAACCGAGGATTTTCATGACTGAAAAGTCTTCTTCTTCTCAGTTTTAATTTTCTTCGTATAACATCTTAAGACTCGGTTTTATCATCGGTTTTGTGGATCAGCTAAAGTAATTCCAGACTAAGTTTCGTCACCATGTAGCACTTCATCCAACATTTTCCTTGACTTACCAGATCTATTTACGAGTGCCACTTCTCCTGTTTGCTTAATAAGCATATGTGCTACAATGTATATGTGCAAAAACTATACGCATCTCATTCGGCTGGTGTTGTATATAAACGTTTCATGGAATCCGTTGAATCAGTTACCATTTACACTTGTGTTGATACTGACTTTGCCAAGACTCCACCAGTGTTGTAATCATCAGGAAAACATGTCCATACAAAGTATACCCCCTTGAACCCCACTTTTATATAGTAAAACTGGGGTATGAAGGGGTATACCTAATTTTCTTTTTTTTGCTCCAAAACATAGACTGTGGGCATTCATTCGCCGATGCGGTTCGAACGTGTACCCACAATCAATGTTTTGAACAAAATTGTTTAAAATATCATAGATTTCCCAATGAAAATTTAACTTTTACAGCAGAAAAAATCTCTGTATATTGCTTGGACAAGTTTGCGTAAAGTTTAGGTGTCTGACTTCGAATACACACTGTTCCAAATCAACATATTCAAGACCATTGCTAACATATTAGTTTCCACATATATGTAGCACGTTACATTTTAGGTTTCAACAGTCCGATGTTAAGATTATAATTATGTTTCTTTACTTATCGAAATGTATATCAACTATCACTACTGTATTCATTTGTCATTAAAAAGGCATTAATTTGCCATTAAAATGTCATTAAAGTGACTTAACCCATTAATTTTTGCCATTAATCATTGTTTAATTATTTTTAATGGGATTTTGCTACACCATTAAAATAGCATGACATTAATGTGCAGATGCCATTAAACTAACGAACAAAACTGTCCCCCAGCAATGTTGAAACTTTCATGGCCATTAAAAGTCAGTTAATTCCTGTATAGAACTGTTTTAATGGCACATGAAAGGGGGTTAATTTAATGGTGAGTACCATTAAAGTAATTGACAATACTATCCCAGACGATATTTAAACTTTCATGGCCATGAAAAACTAGTTAATACTTAAAGAAAGTTGTTTTCATGGCAAATTTACGGGGATTTATTTAATGTTGAAAAAAATAATGGCATTTAAAATAATGGCCCATTTGATGCTCAAACTTTCATGGCCATAAAAATCTAGTTAATTATTGTAGAAAGCTGTTTTCATGGCAAATTAAAGGGAATTAATTTAATGGTGAAAAAAATTAATGACGTTTAAAATAATGGCCCAGCTGATGTTCAACTTTCATGGCCATAAAAATCTAGTTAATTGTTGTAGAAAGTTGTTTTCATGGCAAATTAAAGGGAATTTATTTAATGGTGAAAAAAATTAATGACGTTTAAAATAATGGCCCAGCTGATGTTCAACTTTCATGGCCATAAAAATCTAGTTAATTATTGTAGAAAGTTGTTTTCATGGCAAATTAAAGGGATATAATTAAATGGTGAAAACAATTAACAACATTTAAAAATAATGGCCCAGTTTATGTTCAAACTTTCATGGCAATAAAAACTAATTAATTCTTGTAGAAAGTTATTCTCATGTCTGTTTCAGTAATGCCATTTCATTATGTATGTACAGCTGTACACATAACAATTGGTTTGGTTAAGGTAGCTGAGTCTGTATCTTTAGAGAAATAGCTCCTCCCTCAGTTCACCACGTATTCTAAGTGTACCTTGACTATTTGTTAGTTTAGTTATTTCCCCGTTTGGGTTTCAGGGATAAATGTTTGTTTATGATTGGGATCAGTTCCTCGTCATTGCTCTCATTTTGTTTACTTTTATGTGAATTTTGTTGAGATATAAATTCAGTCAATTGATAAACATGATAAACAGCAGAAATAATCATGGAAATTGTGGAAATTAAAGACAACAAAACTGATTCACGTTTCACCTCTTTTACAAACTTGTATTGGATTCAGTGTTGATCCGGACGCAAATCACCCTAAATTATCACTGGGTTAGGTTAAATTACACTACCGGTGCTGTCAACCAAGTTAGTCATATCCCATACATGCAAAATATACTGTCAATTATATTGACTGCTGTATTGTGTATCGGTTGACAGCCAAATTGCTAGTATCATTTACTATACTGTTGTCAATGTATGCTGTCGACAGCAGGTTTTGCTTGTTTGGTGTACAACTGGCTAAGGGTCACTACAGATGAGGGTTCAGTACCTGAAATTGCGCAATATGGCCCACACTCATACTTTTGAATGTTTTTACTGCTTCCAAAGGACATAACTTTTTTATAGGCGCCCCCCGTGGCCGAGCGGTTAAGAGCGCTGTTTCTTAATCACTGGTGCGGGTTCGAGCCCCACTCTGACCACATGTGAGACAAGTCAAGTTCTGCTTGCAGGTGTGCCAGGTGGCTTTTCTCGGGGTTCTCCCGTTTTCGCCCCACCTACTGATTGGCGCGTCTCAAATGAGCTGAAATAATCTTGAAAGGGACGTAAAACTGATAAAAAAAAAAAAAAAAAAAAAAAAAAAAAAAAAAAAAAAAAAAAAAAAAAAACTTTTATATTTTATTTGTCAGCAGCACAGGTAGTACTATTCGATTCAGCCCTTTGTTTACCAAAAAATCACTATTTGGGAAGAATATTATGTGATATAAAAATTAGCCACTGAAACAGAAAAACAACGATTTGTTTATGTGAAAACATAAACATTGATCAGCTGCGCAATAATTGCACAGCTTATCAGCGCCTTTCTTTTCAATCCATAGACAGAACAATTTCTCCTCGTTTTAAATCCGAAATATATATCAACCCTCTTACAATTTTTTGTGGCTGCACGTACAGTTCGGTTTGTGTCAGAAACACAGATTGTTAGTTTTCTCGCGCGAAGTCTCAAATATATATTTGATGCTTTATGTCCCGGTCAACAATTTTTCAATTATATTGGGAAGGAGCCACCGCTTCCTGGTTAGTTGACCTGAACTTTGGGAGCATAAATTGACTTGCTCAAGGACAATACATGGAGTTAGGGGGTTAGACCCCAGGACTCTTCTCCAGACTAGTCTTATGCTCTAGCACTGAGCCTCAGCGCTCCCTAATACAAAACAAAGAGAAAAAAGATCAAAAATAACTGACACAGCTGTGAAGTTTCAAATTAGAATGTATACATGTACGTGTCTTTGTACAGAACACATTCAATGTAATTCCTTTGATCATAACAAACATGTAGAAGTTCTTGATCATTGTTACATGTTACGATTAAATGGGACTTCCCCACTGTTTAGAAACCAAATTTGATTATCCCCTGGTGAACAAAATTGATATTCCCATCCGACTTTGTCTGTTGTAAAAATTTGGACCAACTGCCTGCTATTGTAGTCAACAACTATACCATTTGCTGAATGTGTGCTGTTGTCTTATGATCGATCTGTTTATTTTTGCATTATCCGCTGGTTCCCAGCTTTAAAAAAATCAATATTGGAAATACAGGTAACCAGAACCCCCCTGAGGGGGTTTCTGGTTACCTGTTTTTCCAATATTGATTGTTTGTCAGCAGGTTACCAGCCGACAATGCAAAAATGGTGAATACTCTACTGCTCCATGTGGTGCACCTTTGCAGGAGGAAACTAAACTTTTAAGTGTCGAAATGACAAGAAACCATTACCTGTCAAACACCAAACAAGTGCAAAAATTTTAAAATAAAGTAAATAAGACTGGATTCGCCCTTTTCAGAATTAAGCCAGTGATGTTTGTCATGTGGAAACCGTGGCTAGTTCTTTAGTTGAACAAATAAGTGTTGGAGATATACATTATATGGTTACTGTTCAAAGAGAGATGTAGGTTTGCTCTTGCAGTATAAATATCCTTAAAATTTGAAAATGTGTTTCGGCCCAATAGAGTTTTGCCCCTTATCAGTTCGGCCTAACACTCTAAAATCTTAGTAAACATTTTTGTTGACATTGTAAGGAGAGTAGATGGGGCATGGCAAAGAGCTGGGTTTTGACCAGGCGTTCCCCATGGGGCAGGGCTTTTAGCAGCGCTTTGATAGATAAAAGTATGCCCAGCTATGCCCCGTAGGTGGGGGTGGGGGCAGTGGTCAAAAATGACTGGAGGATAATGTAGGTGCATCAAGTGAGCCATTACTGGACCACTGTGCTGGTTTCATATGCTGTAAATATTTTGAGTGGAATCCTTAAAGTTTTTGGTAGTCCATACGATCAACGTCATGAGAAAACCAATGTTGTGGTTTCAGACCAGGTCTGACTCAATACAGACTGTGCAGCGACATAACATGGATAGAAACCGGAAATTTTGGATTTAGTTCATAGAAGAATTTATTATACCTGTAGTGAAAACAAAAGCGCTGATCTGCGAAGCTGATATGTACCTTTGTTTTTAGCTCGGCTGTACGAAAGTACAGGAACAGTTATTGCTCTCACCCGGCGTTGGCGCCCGCATTGCTCAAATGCTAAAGTTTTTGGTTAAAGTTTTGAGAAGTCTGCATCTCTCGAACATGTGGATGGACTTTGTTTATAATTTGCCTATTGTTAGTCTTGATATTGGTCTGAAGTTTTATACTGCACCATCCTGACCTTGCGGTCAAGGCCACAGACTTAGAAATTTTATGTTCAAGTTTTTGGTTAAAGTTTTTAGGATAGAAGTCTATATCTCTTGAACTTGTGGATGGATCTATACGATGTCTGTGTAACATTTTGGTTTGAAATTTTATGCTGTACCATCCCGACCCACCTCGGTAACCTTGAGGACAAGGCCACGGACACTATTCCTGTATTCTGTAACATTTCTACGGGCGCTGTACGGGCATCGTAAGCTAATCGCAAGCCAAATGTAACCTAAGCATAAGTCTTACTCGGCCATTCATGCAAAAGTCAATGGGTACCATTTGCTGTTGAATTGATGGTAAACAAAAAATGTTACTCAGTTAATATAAGAAGTCAAATAACACCATTAAAACTGAACGAAGCCATTAACTTGTTAATGGTATAGTTCATCATTCAGTTAATAGGCGTTGTTTGCTGTCAAATCAAGGGCATACCAAATCACCATTAACAAAATGAGCCAGCAATTTAATAACCATTAAGTTAAAAGGCTTGATTACCTGTTAAGTTAATGGATACAAAATAGATGTTTACCATTTAAGTATTAATGGTATTGTTCATCAAAAATTTATGGGATCTTTGTGCCATCAAATTAATGGCATACAGAAATCAAGTTCTACCATTAACTTAAGGTGGTCATTTACCATTAAAGTATAAATGGTGTTGCTCATTGAAAATTAATGGGCGCTTATGCTGTCAAATTAATGGGCGCTTATGCTGTCAAATTAATGGCATACAGAATCAAGTTCTACCATTAACTTAAGGTGGCCATTAAATACAGTGTCTTTAAAATATCATTAAAAGGCTCTTAATGTATAGCATTTTAATGGAGGCCATTAAAATATTAAGGGTTAATTAATGGTCTTTAAATTAACAAATTAACAGCATTTTAATTGTAATGAAAATACCTTTAAAATGTGTATTCTGAAAAAGTAACAGCACCATTAAATTGGCATAAATTTTAACGGCTGATATTTAATGGATATTTAAGGCTCATTATTTTGTCATTAAAATATGAGTTTAAGTGTGTTTAATTTGCTTTTAAAATGACCTGTGAAAAATTTACGGCCCCATTAAAATGCTATACATTAAGAGCCTTTTAAGAAGTTTTTAATGCTGATGGCTACCATTAAATATTTTAAAGGTGCCTTTACTTTAATTGGAGTGATTTTTTAAGGCATGAATTTAACAGATTTTAATGGTCATAAAAGTAATGGCAATTTAACAATGCTGTTAACCTAATGGCATTTTGATGCTATTTTAATGACTCTTAATGTATAGCATTTTAATGGGGTATTTTAATGCTCTTTTAACAAGATTTTCATGGGGAGAATCTTTGAAAATACTGTTAAATTTAATGGGTTTTTTTAATGCCTTTTTAAGTGACTTTTAATGGGGATGTGTGCAGTAGTGTATGTCACGCATGTACAACCCCTCCTGTGCCACGTATGGGACTAGCCTTGTTCTCCTTGCGAATCTGTCTCTTAGTATTTCATTAGGTGTTCACATGTTCTCCCCATCTTCGTTCTGATTTCACCGTATTATATGGGTGAAATAATCTTGTCAATGAACAGAAGGCGTTAACATCAGGAACAGAAGGCGTTAACATCAGGAAAATATGTCCGTGAAATGTATACACCTTTAAACTCCACTTTTACATATTATACAGAAAAACAGAGCTTCGCAGGGTATACCTATTTTTCTTGTTTTAGACCCAAACATACATTGTGGGTACTCGTTAGAACCCCACAATGTATGTTTTGAGTAAAAATATAAAAAAAATCATTTTTTTTTTTCATAGAAATTTTCAATTGTTACGCCTTAAAAAATCTCTGTATATTGCATGGGCGTGTTTTCGTAATGTATTGAGCCGCCACATGGGAAAACTAACAATCTGCATAGGCGAAAACAAAGGCGCAGATCAGCTTCGCAGTATTTGCGAAGCTGATCAGCGCCTTTGTTTTCGCTACTCGGATAGAACAATTCCTCTTTTACTTAAATCCGAAATTTCAAGCTTCTAGCTCTTTCCTGTGCTTGTACAAAAAGGTACAAGTAGGCAAAGATCAGGAAAAGGCGCAATCAGAAAAAGATTCCCACTCCAAAAACCGAGGTGGGAAAAAAACAAACTAACAATCAGGTACTTATACCATGAAACATATCGTAAGCCGAATGAGCAGCTATTTTCCCAATAGGTGGCCACTCAGTTACCTTAACTTAACTAAAACTATGAAAACACACATAAGGTTTGTGTCGGACCTGTTCGGAACCTAAATTGTTTGTTTTCTCACGCACAGGCTCAATTGTAACTGAAATAAAGTCCTACCGCTGCTTCTGCCCAGGCGGCTGTATCACGGCTGAATAAATAACACGTGTTTCCGTTTGTCACGAACCCATCTGGACAGCTCTCTAATTCTGCAACAAATAAGCCGCATCACGAGTAAAACGGATCTCTGTATGTGCAAAAACAATGAAGAACACAGATTAGATGTGAAGTAACTACACAGCTTTTCAGCACCTTTGTTGCCAATTCTCGTGTAGTGCAATTTCTCTTCTTCTATATTCGAATTTTCAAACTTCTAGCCTTCTTCTGTTATTGTACAGGTCGGTATGTGCAGACCTGGTCGGAAACCTTCGAGGACCAGTTTTCTCGTGACATGGCAAAAATGATACATTGACCAACATCGAAATGAGTATTATATTGAATATAGCAGTTACATAACCACGCTTAAAGACAGGGTTTCTCTGCCGACGGGTCAAAATACAGGTAAAACACAGGTAATCAATTATTGATTTTTTGGTGACAGGAATAAGCCAATCACACTACTGTATTTAGGACTATATATCATCTATTGGCTGAAATTTGATGTGAATGAATGCTAATCCCCCATATATAGTCCAGAGGATGTTCGTTACTAAATAGGGTCGTTCTGGACGATAGTACGCTACAGTTCATGATCGACAGTGTACGTGTTCCGGACGACAAGTTACTGGTTCTGGACAACATTTTGTTAGTACCCCCGGAAAAGTCACATAAAATGATGGCCGTTTAGAACTTTTTACTAGTATTCATTTAGTGAAACGAAACGATTTATTTCAAAATTACAGGATACTAAGACCATCATGTCTGATACTAGCTACATTATACTGAGTATTATCGAGAAGAGAAGAAAAAACACTCATGATCACGTTAAAGTGAAAGTCGACTAACCCAAATGATAATGATGGGCAATAAAAAGTAAAACTGAGTTCCTTTACGAGCAGGGAAAACATTAATGAGATATGGGATGTGTGTTGTCACAAATGTGGCTTTTAGTCTTACCTGTATGGTCAACAGTTAATTCTTGTATCGCACCCCAAGCTTTGTTCACCTCTGACATAAACTCATTAAGTAGAGTAGAATGATTGCTAGTTGTTGTTTCTAGTAGTTCAAGGCTCTGTGTGTTGTTTAAAATAGTCTGAATAGGAATTACATTTTCGCGAAGAAATGCAACAAAGTTTGGATCAACTGTCTGCGCAGTTGAGTTGAATATTACTTCAGATTCCAAATTCGTTATCCTTTCATTCATATTCTGTAAAGTAGTATTTGACTTTGCAATCTTACTCTCAACCTCAATAATTCTATTTGAATGGTCTATGATCACGTCTTGAGTTTGCGAAAGGTCGGATGCCATCATTTCTATCATGAAACCATGCGCTTGCAAAGTTTCATTGCCGCGAGATAAAATGTTTTCAATCTCAATTATTCTGTCCTCAGACACTGATTGTTGAAATTCTAAATTTTTGATCCTTAAAGTTAATGCGGATAAAGTAGAGTTGTTCTTGTTATAAATGGTTTCAAGTTTATTCATATTATTTGTATTGTTTGTTATTGCGTCATGGACTGTACTTTGATCCGATTCGATTTGTGTTAATTTGGAATCATGTGCTTGCATTGCAGCAGTTAAATTGACAATACATGCTTCCAGTGTAGATGTTTGTATTGTCTGGTTTGATAGCAAATCTCGGTCGTTGGTTTGTTCCCGTTCCAGTGAAGCTATTCTAGATGAAACAAACTGCAAATTAACAGTAATGTTATCCACATTACACCGATCTTCTACCTCTGTAAGCCGAAAATTATACAGTGACAAGTTACGATGTAACACAATTGTGTTTGTATCAAGTAGAGAAAGACGTACATAATTGTCATAGATACTCGTATTTTGTAGTTCTGTTATACTTTCCAGATGATGTATGTCATTTATTAGCTTTTCTATCTCATCGCTTTGTGTTTTAAGAATATCTGCCTGCGATGTGAGGTTTTCATTTATCTCCTGTTGAAACATTTGCGTCCTCTCTCTAAGAACGTTCAGCGCAAGTTGATAAGAAGTCTGATTAAAATCAAACCGCTTCCTTTCATTGCCTGTTATGTAGGTATCCTTGTCTGCTTCAAGTACCTGCATGCGTGCGTCGAGTTCGCTAACACGAATGTTTAACTGTGATAGTTTAGTTTCCACATCATTCGTAGAAGACAGGCCGACTGTTTCACCTTGTTCAGTGTTATGCTGCATAAGGGTCATGTCTGCTTGAAGCGTTCCTGTCAGACGATATTGAAGCTTGAATATTATAAATTTACATGCCTAGGTGTTTTACGTTTGTTTTTCCTAGAATACCATAGACGTTTGCATCCATAGGCATGATATACGTTTTCGATACTAAAAATGATTATTTATATTTTATACGCGAAAATATATTTTGTTTAAATTCAGAAAACGACTTTTTAGAGTTTAGTTAAAATATCGATATGGAGTATATCTTTGAAATATTTGAACGTCAGATGTTGCATATCATTTGTTTTCACGTTACATGCAATATATGTTGAAACGTCTACTAGTTTCTGATAAAATACTTTTTGTTCGGAATAACTTCTTCGAAATAAATGCGGATGCAGGCAGACCTTTTATATTTTCAAAACCATTACATGTATACCTTGTATAGTCATTCGATGTCATATGATTGTCTTTGTAGCAAATAATGAACTGCGTTTTACTTTATAATTTGTTATTGACGCATCTGTCGCCGCTTGCGATATGTTCTCTTTATAGAAGTACATGATCGTCAATTTAGTTTTTCCCGACTCGGTTTTTGGAATTGGAATTTAATTCTCATTGTATCATTTCCTGATCATCTTACTTTTACTTTTTCCATTACGATTGCATATTAAAACTTTATCTTAAAACTTCCATATAATTACCTGTCTGCTGCTTCAGCACGTTTATTTCCTTCACCTGTAGTTAAATAAACATTTTGTATACTGTTGGATTTCATGAGGGAAATGTTGCGACTGCAGATTTATCACAATACACACAATTAGTGCTCAGCGTGGCAGTGTTTGTTTTGTGCAGGAGCTCGTTTCAATTTTATTCAGGTCTTTGAAAAGCGAAGAAATAAATAAGACACATTTTAAGAAGGTATGTCTACGGAAATTTTCGAATCGTATTTTTCCTTCAGACGTGATCTCGTATGCTTACAGTCTTTACATTTTTATACTGCATATAATATAGTATAGGTACATAATGACATGGGAAATACACATTTACAAATAGTTGGAGAAGACTTTGAATGAATTTACTAGCATTTTTTTCTTATATTTTGTTGAAGGACTTTGGCAATTGAATTTGTTTCATTATAATTGTTCTTCGTAATGTACGAGTACGTAATGTACGAGTACAGTGTACACTGAAAAAAAGTTATAAGAGGCCACTTTTCAAACTCATTTTTTGTTTCTAAGCCATATTCAAAATTGCACGATTTTTTGCCAAAAGACGTGTCTTTCAAGTAAGTAAAGTTCCAAAGTGTTAAGAAATAATTTTCTTTTACTAAAGGCGTTTTTGGAGTAAAAATGCAAAAATCAATGTTTTTAAATAAAAAATTGGATACTGCACATCATTTATTGAAATTAGGAACAGGTGTCATCAAAGGGGTCGTTACGGCTCGGAAAAACATCAAACATTCGAATTTTCTCTACTGGTAGAATTTTTATGCATTTTTAAAAATCGCCAATTTTGAGATGTTTTGGAAAATTCATATAAGTGCCTCTTAAACATGTTGACCCCTGTTAAATTCACTTGATGAGGCCTGCAAATAAGATATATAACTCGACTGAACTGTTTTAGACCATTTTTGAGGACCAACAGGTCAAGGCCGCCGCACACTTCCGGTTTCAATGCCAATTTTTAACGAACAAAATAACAAAATTTGTGGACGATTTTTTTAATTTTCAAAGTTTATAAAAGTCTAGTATTTGACCTAAATAATCGCTGAAAATTTCAATGCCGTGCTGCTGATAATAACGCAACTGGAGAAGAACAAAGTTGGTATGCAAATTGCATACAAAAAGGTACAAGTAGGCAAAGATCAGGAAAAGGCGCAATCAGAAAAAGATTCCCACTCCAAAAACCGAGGTGGGAAAAAAACAAACTAACAATCAGGTACTTATACTATGAAACATATCGTAAGCCGAATGAGCAGCTATTTTCCCAAAAGGCGGCCACTCAGTTACCTTAACTTAACTAAAAATATGAAAACACACATAAGGCGCCAACAGCACAAAAAATTTTATACACCAAAACATAAAACAAAAAGAACCACCACAGAAGTATCGACTTGGAACGATCAGTAACACAAAGTTACTGGCGGGCTTAAACCGGTTTTACATGGCCATAACCTCACCCTCAGCTTCTGCAGTGGTTCATAACATTTAGTTAGTTATTCGGTCCTCGTGGTGAATCTCTAACTAGTCAATGAATCATCAAGAACGAACAAATAAATCATGATAAACATCCTGATGAATCAAAAACCAGGACTCACAGACTGAGTAAGCTGCCCGACGATGGAGATCCCTGGGCGCCGAATAACCTACTAACTCCGGAGCAAAAGAAAAACACCAGTTGGACCCCGGTGGGCCAAGCAACAGACAAGAAACTCCGGCCCCAACCAACTAAAATGAATAGCTTTATGTCGGGGCCATCATAGAGTCTGACGCCCGACATCGGCATGCAATTAAAGAAGGCAGCATAGTTATCAACCATGATTGGGTTAAAAACTAAGCATGCAGACTGTCGCATAACATTCAAGTTATAACCTATACGTCTGTAACGTGTTATGATTTTTCTGAACTGAAAAGAAAAATCATTAATTCCTTTAAGCTGAATTCCTGTTATTCAGGTTGTTGTCTTCTTGCATGTACAAAACAGAAACAAAGATTCTTATTGCAGCAACACTTTTGACTTAATTTTATCTTGCATCATGGCAGTCAGTAGCACTTTCAAATAAATTAGAATGTAAAAATACAACGTCATAATATGACATTTAATTTGATGTTAATAAAGTGTGACTTTTTGAAATAAGGTACCTTTACACATGCTTCGTCTGTGTGAGAAGTATCACGCATTTTGGAATGCAGAAACTCACAGAGCCACTGTTAGACATTGGTTTATTCATATGATCATGAATTTTAATTGATCGTATTTTACTTTCTGAACTAGAAGAAAAAATATGCGGTGGCCTCTTATAACTTTTTTTCAGTGTATTTTTCTCTGTTCTTTCCTTATACTACATTCTTACAGAACCATACAATAACAAATTGCTTACATTTGCACTGACAAAAACGCCTAGGGTGGCGGCGGTTGTAATGAACATAGCAACCTGGGCAAGACATATCGCCATCAACAATTTTATCAAGCCTGCATTACTGTTGCTTATCGTTCCTTCCATGTACGTTAGCTGTTGAAGTTTTCCTTCTGACGGCTTCATTGGACGTACTTTGGCGCTGGAAGACATCTCTGATTGCAGGACGACTGGAATGGCAAGTGTGACAAGTGTGACTGCAAGACTGAATTTTTATCCTAGGATGGAAGATTGTTTACAGGGGAAAGGCATTCTATAAATATGGAGATATTATCCTATAGGCATAGTACAGAGCCTATGGAGACAAAATTGTGATTAAATTAGATAACGAAAATTAAATCATATTGTTTATTTTTTGTTTACATCTGGTTAATCTACACTTTCAATACCCATCAATGAACATCTCATTTAAATATATCTGTTCCACTGTACTCTTGTACTATTCTTAAGTGCCATGGCACAACAAAGTCTATCGTCAGTGGCTGTACTTTCCGTACAATGAAAACAAAGACATAGATAAGCTGCACTGTTGTCACAAAGCTCATCTCAATCTTTCTTTTGTACTTAAAGCCATGTTACTACTAGTTAATTTGCACTGCTGAGTGCTGATCACATTATAGATTCACATAATAGATTTACAAACTCTGAGGCTCTTTTTTATGATAAAGTTTCCACTGAAATTTTGGAAACAGCTCTGTCACAGCAAACTTTTCTTAATGAACAGTACAATTTATACAGTCACTGAAAGACAAATACAGCTGTACACTGATCAACTGCACAGTTGTAACAAGCTTATCTGGATCTTACAGCTTAAAGGATAAAACAGGTAATCAACTGATTTTGGCTTCAAGAGCAGGTTGTGCATGCTGATCACATTATAGATTTACAGCTTTTTCATGATGTGGCTTGTCACACTGTAACCAATACCACAGGAAGAGTCAAAATGAAACAAAGCTGTGTCACAACACAACTCTTATTATGAACAGTACTATTCATACAGTTACAGTAAAAAAAAGACACTGATCAACTACACCATTGTATCAAAAGGCTGACCAGGAACAATAGCCAATAGGATAAATCAGATAATCAACTGATTTTTGCGGCTCGCGAGGTTATGAAAGTGTGGTATTATTTACAAAACACTGCACTCCATGCAAAAAAACAGTTGATTATCTATAACTTAACTCATTTCTTACACAGTACTCAATCAGACTTGTACCTTTGTTCACATGAACCATGGCATCGTTTCTTACACAGTACTCAAACGACTTGTACCTTTGTTCTCATGATACCATGATAATCGGACACCCAAAATGTTGCTATTTTATATTATAGAACCATTTATATATAGAGTACATTCAAATGTTTCTGTAGAATATGGCTTTTATTTCACGAGAGAAGTGAAAATGAAATATACATGTACATATTTTCACTCCATAAGTGGAATTAAAGCCATATTCCACAGAAACGTTTGAATTTTCTTGTATTATACACAATATTTAGTACAATCATTTTGACTAAGGAGAGCATAATTGTGTATACTGAAAAAAGTTATAAGAGGCCACTTTTCAAACTCATTTTTTGTTTCTAAGCCATGTTCAAAATTGCACGATGTTTTGCCGAAAGACGTGTCTTTCAAGTAAGTAAAGTTCCAAAGTGTTAAGAAATAATCTTCTTTCACTAAAAAAGTTTTTGGAGTAAAAATGCAAAAATCAATGTTTTTAAATAAAAAATTGGATACAACACACCATTTATTAAAATTAGGAACGGGTGTCATCAAAGGGGTTGTTACGGCTCGGAAAAACATCAAACATTCGAATTTTCTCTACTGGTAGAATTTTTATGCATTTTTAAGAATCACCAATTTTGAGATTTTTTGGAAAATTCATAAATGTGCCTCTTAAACATGTTGACCCCTGTTAAATTCACTTGATGAGGCCTGGAAATGAGAGATATCACTCGACTGAACTGTTTGAGGCCATTTTCGAGGACCAACAGATCAAGGCTGCCGCACACTTCCGGTTTAAATGCCAATTTTTAACGAACAAAATAACAAAATTTGTGGACGATGTTTTGAATTTTCAAAGTTTATCAGAGTTTAGTATTTGACCTAAATAACCGCTGAAAATTTCAATGCCATGCTGCTGATAATAACGCAACTGGAGAAGAACAAAGTTGGTATGCAAATTGCATACAAAAGCTGAATTCCTGTTATTCAGGTTGTTGTCTTCTTGCATGTACAAAACAGACACGAAGATTCTTATTACAGCAACACTTTTGACTTAATTTTATCTTGCATCATGGCAGTCAGTAGCACTTTCAAATAAATTAAAATGTAAAAACACAACGTCATAATATGACATTTAATTTGATGTTAATAAAGTGTGACTTTTTGAAATGAGGGTACCTTTACACATGCTTCGTCTGTGTGAGAAGTATCACGCATTTTGGAATGCAGAAACCTACAGAGCCACTGTTAGACATTGGTTTATTCATATGATCATGAATTTTAATTGATCGTATTTTACTTTCTGAACTAGAAGAAAAAATATGATGTGGCCTTTTATAACTTTTTTTCAGTGTATGTTATATTTTTTACAATTATATAACATTTCAAACCCCTATATGTTGTATTTGATATATATATAATAAACGAACATAAAACACCACATGTTTGGGTTTTCTGCCCAACAAACTTTTGTTTGTACCTTGGTCTGAGCCTTCAGCAATAATTATTCTAAACTGTTACATTGACATGACAGGGGTCGAGCAAAATCAACCTGACAGGAAACAAATACAACAATTCCTAGTTTTGACTTACATTTTCAATCAGTCTATACGTAACGAGTAGTTGAGAATAGGACCCCTTGCGCTCCAAGACACGTCTGCGTCTGTCTAAAGTCCCGGTCCAACTGCATTTAAGATCTATATTTGGGGTCATTTTGACCCGGGTCATTTTGACCCCAAATATTTTCCATGAATATTCGTTCTACATCAATCACCAATAATGGCATTGCGGTGTATAATTTATACCCATTATAATAACTATACTTGACAAAAAAAAAAGGAAACGCAATGGTGAGATTTTCCTATTAAGTTCTTCATTAGTCGATCAAATTTAAAATGTTGTAATTTTCTTATTCCTGATCATATGTTGATAACATTCACGTTGTCAGTTCTAAAATATCTATTCTGTACAGTTGTTTAGAAGACAGATATCAATGCAACAGGCAAACATGTTTTGAATGTGATTATTTAACGGTACCATCAATTTAGGTTTCGTATTTGTGTTTCAATCTTGAAGCTGCAACAATCACTTCTGAGAGTCACGTGGTATTGTTTACATAAAAACCGATAAATGATCGGTGACACACACTGCAATTGAGACAGAAGTTGAGGTTAGATTTTCGAGTTTTCTCCTACAGCATTTCTTCTACAGTCAATGCAGAAATTGAACATTTATTGAAAGAAAGCAACATAAGAGAAAAAAAGTACATGTAGGCAAAGATCAAGAAAAGGCGCAATCAGAAAAAGATTCCCACTCAAAAAACCGAGGTGGGAAAAAAACTAAATTAACAACCAGGTACTTTAACCATAAAAGCATATCGTAAGCCGAATGAGCAGCTATTTTCCCAATAGGTGGCCACTCAGTTACCTAAACTTAACTAAAAATATGAAAACATACATAAGGCGCCAACAGCACAAAAAATTCTAAACACCAAGACATAAAACAAAAAGAACCACCACAGAAGTATCGCCTTGGATCGATCAGTAACACAAAACCTCTGGCGGGCTTAAACCGGTTTTACATGGCCATAACCTCACCCTCAGCTTCTGCAGTGGTTCATAACATTTAGTTAGTTCTTCGGTCCTCGTGGTGAATCTCTAACTAGTCAATGAATCATCAATAACAAATAAATAAATCATGATAAACATCCTGATGAATTCCAGTTATTTCGTTTTTGCAAACACTCCAATGTTAATGTAATGGAAGAACGATATGTTCATGGGGCGGAAGTGTTTGCGAAAACGAAATAACCTGGATTCATTATGTTACTTTCAGTCAATAAATGTTCAATTTCTGCATCGACTGCACTTATCTATCAGTCAGTAGAGTAAACGCTGTAGCAGAAAACTCAAATTTCTCATCTCAACTTCGGACAGAATTTCATTGTGCGTGACCCTAGGCGTCACCCATTGCATACCACGTGTTTCTTAGCTGTGATAATGATATTCTTTGCATTTTCTCGAAGCTTGTGATGTTGAACAATTACTGTTTGTCTCTTTCAAAAACTCTTATTTCATCGGTCATTACCGAATCAGATAATTAAAATTATGCTTGAATGTTTGCGGTTTATAATGTTTATCTCTAGTATGCAATTGTTGTTTAAACGCATTTACTGCGAAGCTGATCAGCGCCTTTGTTTTCGCTACTCAGATAGTACAATTCCTCTTCTACATCAATCCGAAATTTCAAGCTTCTAGCTCTTTTCTGTGCTTGTACATGTCTGTTTGTGTCGGACCTGTTCGTAAACCACATTGTTGGTTTTCCCACGAGGCGGCTCATTTTATTTGGAAAAAATACAGATAAAGGTGGAGAGAATATGTATCTGAGTACCATCAGATGTACTCTAAATATTACATACGAGCCGCCTAGTGGGAAAACCAACAATGTGGTTTCCGAACAGGCCCGACACAAACCGACCTGTACAAGCACAGAAAAGAGTTATAAGCATGAAATTTCGGATTTAAGTAGAAGAGGAATTGTCCTATCCGAGTAGCGAAAACAGAGGCGCTGATCAGTTACTGCGAAGCTGATCTGCGCCTTAACTTTCGCCTATGCAGATTTTAGGTTCTTCCGATGTGGCGGCTCATACACCTGCAGTAATCGTTGTAAACAGAATGAAAAATGGTGAAATTTTAATGCGACTTTTAATATTAAACCCCCACATGGTTATGGCACATTGTCTGGAGCAAAGTTTTGACAGCTAATTTTCAAAGATATGCAATGCATACCTGAATTATATGTCCTTGAAACTATACGTATAAATGAATTTGTGTCATTACTTAAGATCTTTATGAAAATTGATGAACGACACCCTTGCGTTTCTTATTTTGTCGGGTATATGTTTTGTGAATAATCGTCGTAAATTCATTGAAACAAACAAGTAATGATCCAAATATTGGAAAATTCAGAAATATATATTCATGTACTTTAAAAGAACATTCTTCTTGTCCATTTTAGATAATTGTAATTGTAAAATATTCAGTGTCCGACTGAAAATATCGTATACTTTAAGTCAAAACTATAATTTATGCTGATTTATCATGGTACCAATTTATGATAAATTGGCTTCAGTTGATTTTTATGACCAAACTTCGGGTGAACGTCCTATCTTTGCTAAAAGTTTTGAAATAATTTTCGGACTCTTGATCTGTGTACCTATGTTAAAAACTTTTTCAGGTCTGAAAACGACAAATAAACATACACTAACCAGGGCCCAGTTGTACAAAATTAACGATGTCGTTAGTTAACGATTCTTAAAATTTCAAATGGCAATATTACAGATACACTGTATACAGTGTATTTGCTTAGTATGCAGTTGGCATTTACTTAACGAGATGTGATCTTAACGATGTCGTTAGTTAACGATTCGGCGTTAAAATTTCAAATGGCAATATTACAAATACAAGTTGTTATTTTTTGTTGAGAAAATGTGAGAATCCTTTGCACAAATCAAAGGATACTCACATTTTCTCAACAAAAAATAACAGCGTATTTGCTTATGTAGTTGGCATTTACTTAATGAGATGTCGTCTTAACGATGGCCACGTTAAGATAACGATGTTTTGAACAACTCTCCCCAAAAAATAATGCCCAAACTGTCCATCAGACAAAATTATTGGCAAAAATAAAATATCAAAAGTACGTTTTTACACTGTCATCTTTCCCACCTCGCTTTTTCACTGTTATGTACATGATATCGTGTAGATTTTTTTGGCACTAGTGTAGATCATACCAAGATGGCGGCCAGAAAAACTGGGACATTGTAAGTAGCCTTTCATTTGTTAAAATACCAGGCATTTTACATGCCAGTGACCAGTCTGAGACACCCCCATGCTCAGAATAAATTAGATTTTACAATTTTGTTATTGCCTTTACGCAGTCTGATCACTTTAGCAAGTATTTGGCCTAGATGCGTGAGTGAATTGCCGATTTTGTAATCAAAGCGGAGACCAGCAGAGCTTTGGAGATATTTTGTCTTTGAATTAGCAAATATCGACCATTCACTTCAAAATACTATTAGCCCAGTCTCAGAAACACCATCCCTAGCCCTGATAGCCCACAGAAATTGTCGTGGAAGAAAATACCAGAGTTTGAAATTTTCACTCGGGCAACTGTGTAGAGACCAGTGTGTTTTTGTCAGCAACCGTGTAGACACAGATGCATTTTGAGAAATTTGTAACTGTGTAGACACAGATTTTGAAAACCGTGTAGACACGGTTTGACTCATTTAAACTCATTTAGTTTTTAACCCAATCATGGTTGATAACTATGCTGCTGCCTTTAATTGCACGCCGGTGGGTCGGGCGTCAGACTCTATGATGGCCCCGACTTAAAGCTATTCATTTTAATTGGTTGGGACCGGAGCTTCTTGTCTGTTGCTTGGCCCACCGGGGTCCAACTGGTGTTGTTCTTTTGCTCCGGAGTTAGTAAGTTATTGGGCGCCCAGGGATCTCCATCGTCGGGCAGCTTACTCAGTCTGTGAGTCCTGGATTTTGATTCATCAGGATGACTATCGTGATTTATTTGTTTGTTCTTGATGATTCATTGACTAGTTAGAGATTCACCACGAGGACCGAAGAACTGACTAAATGTTATGAACCACTGCAGAAGCTGAGGGTGAGGTTATGGCCCTGTAAAACCGGTTTAAGCCCGCCAGTAACGTTTTGTTACTGATCGTTCCAAGGCGATACTTCTGTGGTGGTTCTTTTTGTTTTATGTCTTGGTGTTTAAAAACTTTTGTGCTGCTGGCGCCTTGTATGTGTTTTCATATTTTTAGTTAAGTTTAGGTAACTGAGTGGTCACATTTTGGGAAAATAGCTGCTCATTCGGCTTACGATATGTTTTCATTGTATAAGTACCTGATTGTTAGTTTGGTTTTTCCCACCTCTGTTTTTTGAGTGGGAATCTTTTTCTGATTGCACCTTTTCCTGATCTTTGCCTACTTGTACCTCTTCATTTAAACTGTCCATGACATTTGGCTAGTGATGATTAATCATCATATATTAAATTATTAGTTTTGATACTTAAGCCTATTAAAATTTACATGGTAATACGTCCAAACCATTTTCAAGTCAGAATATCAGTACCTATGTAACCCATAGCATATGAGAAATATTGCACTATGCCATCTTAACCTTTGGTATGAACTATAATACATACATCTCAAACCGGCCTCGGTAGCTCAGTAGATAGAATGTCCGCTCCGAGATTGAGAGGTACCGGGTTCAATCCCTGCTTTGCACTCGGATTTTTGGATTAGGGCTAGGACGGGACAAGTTCTACACAAGGAGCTGTTTCTGGAGCCTCGATATTCTCCATCATGAACACACACAGACACATACAAACACATAGAGGGAGAGAACGAGAGAGAAAGAGAGAATTTGTGCCCTCGCCACATATGGGATAGTTTCATCGCCCACCCATGAGAGGGAGAGAGAGAGGGGGGGGCACTAAATGATGAGTGCGTTTGATACATTGATATAAGTACGGAGAAAACAAATTATTTTAGTAGTAGTGGTAGTAGTTGTTGTTGTAGTGGTAGCAGTAGTAGTAACATTAAAAAGAACAAGTCTTCTTTGATTATCACATTTTCCTTCCCGACGTTTCGATGGAACAGCCATCTTTTTCCAGGGGTGATGCAATAAAAAAAAAACTGACGATATCATGATCCATCGGAAGTTTCGCCAACGTCAGGTCACGTGTGACGGGAAACTATACTTTGAATTTGGATATAGACCTACAGCTTTATACATCTGAAACGTGTTCCATGAAAGAAAAAAAAAACAACAACAAAGATTATATGACAAATATTAAATTTGTTACAAATTTAGCATGCTAATTAAATGGCTGTAATTTATTACTATGTTATACATTCTTCGAGTCCGTCCAAATATAATGGGTAGCTTAATAGACTAAAAACCGTGTCTACACGATTTCCAAAACCTATTTCTACACGGTTACAAATTTCTTAAAATCCACCTGTGTCTACACGGTTGCTGACAAAAGTACACTGGTCTCTACACAGTTGCCCGAGTGAAAATTTCCAACTCAGGTTTTTCCTTCCATGGCAGTTTCTGTGGGCTATCAGGGCTAGGGATGGTGTTTCAGAGACTGAGCTAATAGTATTTTGAAGAGAATTGATGGTATTTGCTTTTGAAAGGCAAAGTGTCTTGAAAACCTTGACGATCTGCGCTTGGATTACAAAATCGGCAATTCACCCACACTTCTCGACCAAATACTTACTAATGTGATCAGCCTGTGTAAAAGCAATAGCAAAATCGTGAAATTTAATTTATTCCGAGCGTGGGAGTGTCTCAGACGAGTCACTAGCATTTAAAATGTCCGGATTTTTTACATATGAAAGGCTACTTACGATCTCCCACTTTCTGTCGCCGCCATCTTGGTATAGTCTACACTAGTGCCAAAAAAATCTACACGATTTCACGTACATGACAGTGTTTATTGAGTGGAAATTTCGTTCTGATTGCGCATTTTCCTAATCACTGCTTACTTTTACATTGACATGTACGTTAGTCGGGGGTAAAAATCCTCTACCTCCTGCATGAGTCGACGCTCGGATAGTTCAGTCAATAGCATGTTTGGCTTCTGACTAGCTAATACCTCTGCTGTGCAGGTTCGAATGCCACAGGTGACGCCGATAACATCAGGAAAACATGTCAATGACATGTATACCCCCTTGAATCCCACCTTTATATAGCAAAACTGGTGTATGCAGGGGTATACCTATTTTTCTTATTTTTGCTCCAAAACATAGATTGTGGGTACCAGTTAGAACCGCCTCGCTTAGATTGTGGGTACTCGTTAGAACGGGTACCCACAATCTATGTTTTGAGCAAAAAAAAAAAAAGAAAAATAGGTATACCCCTAAAAAAATCCAATGAAAATTTTCATTTTTTACAAATTTACAAATCTCTGTATTTTGCATTGGCATGTTTTCGTAATGAAAATATCGATTATTGAAAAACCTATCGGATTGCTCCTTGCAGATTGTTCCCCTGCATTGTTTATTCGTCACCTTACGGGCACGGTGGCTTCACAGGGTATTTCCCGGTCGAACGTTGAGAACTGTCCTTGCTTTGCAAAATGCAAAGGATTCTCAGATTTTCTCAACGAAAAAATATTTTCTTATGTAATTGGCATTTACTTAAAAACAGGGCTGGACTATATAATAAAGGGGATTAGCATTCAGTTGTCATTTTCTCACTAGACTTCAGACCATTCACATCAAATTTCAGCCAATAGATGATATATAGTCCTAAATACAGTAATGTTATTGGCTTATTCCTGTCACCAAAAATCAATAATTGATTACCTGTGTTTTACCTGTATTTTGACCCCCCGGCACAGAAACCCTGTCTTTAACGAGATGTGGTCTTAACGATGACGTTAAGCTAACGACGTTTTGAACAACTCATCCCAGAAAACACTGAATGCCCCAACTGTCCATCAGTATACAGTTATTTCATGCTTCAGCAGGCAATAGTGCAAAATATTTTCCCCGAGGTGCAGGTACCGACTTGGCAGGCTATTGCCCGAGGCGAAGCCGAGGGCAGTAGCGTGTCAAGTCGGTACCTGCACCGAGGGGAAAATGTTTTGCACTATTGCCTGTTTAAGCTTGAAATAAATGTTTTATTACCTAATTACATTCCAGTCATGTGACTAATTATGTGACCAGGCAATAGACCTCTGACCAGGCAATAAAGTTTTCTATTGCCTGGTACTATTTCAAGTTCTTACCTTGTAACATTTCAGTCATGTGACATATCATATGATCAGGCAATAGACTGATCACTGGCCAGGCAATAGAATTTTCTATTGCCTGGTACTACTTCCTGGTATTAAAAATAAGTATTGGAATAGAAGAAAATAACAAATAGGCATTTCTATACAATTTTTTATGCAATTTGGTAATAAACATAATTATTGGCGAAAATTAAATACCAAACGTACGTTTTTACACTGTCATCTTTCCCACCTCGCCTTATTGAGTTGGACTTTCGTTGTGGTTACGCATTTTCCTAATCACTGCTTACTTTTACATTGACGTGTACGTTAGTCGGGGGTTAAATGTGTTTTTACTACCGAAGGAAGCATGTTAAGTTGTTGTTTTTGTCCAAGAATATTTCCTCTACCTCCTGCATGAGTCGACGTTCGGATAGTTCAGTCAGTAGCGGGTTCGGCTTCTGATTAGCTAATACCTCTTCAGTGCAGGTTCAAATACCACTGGCGACGCCGATAAAAAAGGTACAAATACGCAATGATAGGAAAAGGCGCAATCAGAACGAAATTCTCACTCCTAAAACCGAGGCGGGAGTAATATCGACTATTGAAGAACCTATCGGATTTCCCCTGCATCGGTATGTATCTATGGTTTATTCATCACATTCCGGGCACGATGGCTTCACACGGTATTTCCCGGTCGAACGTCGAGAACTGCCCTAGCTTTCCTCCACTACTATATAATCGGCTTCTTCGAAATAAACTTGCTTAGTTTAGTAAGTAAGTAACATAACGAAAACACGTCAATGAGATTTTTCTTAAGTTGTAAAATTTTCAGTAGAAAAATTTGGGTAGTTTTCTTATTTTTGTTCAAAACATAGATTGTGGATACACGTTAGAATCGCCTCGCCGATGCGGTTCTAACGAGTACCCACAAGCTATGTTTTGGATCAAAAATAAGGAAAATAGGTACACCCTTGCAAACCCCAGTTTTACTATATAAAAGTGGGGTATAAGGGGGTATACATTATACTGACATGTTATTGTGATGAGTAAGTAAGAAGAGTATGGTATTTTGTTGTAGCTTTCCATGGAAATGTAGTTAGCCTAATACGTTAAAACTTGGACAAGATAAAGCATTGTCAGAACTACCGCAACCTTTAGAATATACTTCACATTGTACCAGTATTCACATTGTACCAGTATTCACATTGTACCAGTATTCACATTGTCACAGAGTTACATGGAACGTTGTTTTGATTGTCAATCGTTCCCAATTCTTTAAGCATGGGCGTTTCGTCATTATCTGAATCCATCTCGTATTGCTCCACTATGTCATCTTCCTTCTGGCAACACAAGAGTTTCTTGAACTCTGCTCGATACATTGGTGAAATCAACATCAAAATGTAGAAGTTCTGTGCAAAGGAGAACAAATAAAGCAGAAGACATGCGTGCCAGGCTTTGTCTATAACGAACGTCGCGATTGGAGAATCAATACCACGGACCTCATTGGCTGTCTCGATGAATGACACGACACTTCCTGGAAACCACGCGAGAAATATCATGACAGCAACGTAGAAGATCAGGATGCTACTGCGATTCCATTGGCAACATATTGGACCCTTAAACTTGTTGCGCTTCTTCAGGGCAGTGAATATGGCGACACTCAAGACCACGATCAAACAGAGTGGAATGATATTACCGATGATTAGTTCAATCAGCTCTCCCATGCGATGATTATCAAACAACATCATTTCACAGGTCATGCTTGTTTCATTTGTATCCTCGTCAATCTCAACATGCGTTTTGTACGACATCGCAAATGGTATATTGACCAGTATAGTGAGTAAAAACAGTCCAAAGGCGCATACAAATCCGCGACGCCTGGTAACAAATTTAGAATATTTATGTGGAAAACAAGATGCCACAAATCGGTCGAATGTCAATAGGACGATAAGCCAAGGGGACATTTTTCCCGGGACAGATGTCAACATCAGCATCCACCCACAGTTACCTGCCCTTGCCGCCTGGGCCGAGAAATCATCCTGTGCTATTGTTCCGGCAATATCAGATGCCAGGTTAATGATTAAATTCATTGAATCACTCACAGCGGAGAACATGAAATACACACCAAACGCCTGTGACGCGAACCGTTTACGTTTCATTAGGAGAAAAAGGCACAGATTCCCGACGACCCCAACTATTACTATCAAGAACTCGACTACCAGAATAGACGTCAGTGCTTCTTGAAAACTATGGATCTCCGAGCTAAAGCAGTGATGAAAGGATGGATTGAGACCGCCACAATCAGTAGTGTCATTAGTGGCAGTCTTGTTTGACGACTTCATCTGTAATATAGAAAAGTCATTCGTTACAAAATTAATGAGAAAAATGTTGGATACAAATTCGTTTGATACACATAAACAAAGATGAGCCCGAGAGTCATGCAGTCGTGGACCCCTTACCCCTCCCGTTGCACTTGACAAGGTATCTCGCAGAGAGAGAGAGAGAGAGAGAGAGAGAGAGAGAGAGAGAGAGAGAGAGAGAGAGAGAGAGCATACCATTTATGTCTCAGTTTAATATCTGAAATGTAAATACATGTATGAGAAAAATATAAAATAATTTTATTTAATGGTCCGCTCCATTGACTGAGCTAAGTAGTGTATCTATGATTGTATTAGATAGGCTGAATGCATTGAACATGGGTTGATAAATCAGTCATTGTACTTCTCTTTCTACAGTTAAATTCAATCAAGCGAATTTGAGAACTCGATCGTATTCCTGGCAATTTCATGAAAACATAAGTGGCTAAGTACATGTCTAAACCATCCATGATTTTTGGTAAGCTAGCATTCTCTCCAGTGATGCAATCTGTGCACCATTGTTGTGTTGTGTACAAGAGTGTTGTATCAAAAATTGGAAGTTCGTGATTCCTCAACACTGACTATTGTTTAGACCTGCAGAAGCACGAGTCAATTTAGTTGATAGTCAAATTTAATAGTCGATACACAAACCAACAAAAAGTGGAGCCAAAATAGTAAAACCTGGGAATGAACATCGTTATGTACAGTGACGACATTTTTGTTGTCGCCTCCATGTGACCAACATTGTTCCATGTTAATTGTTTAGTTAACGGAACATGGGACCAAACTGACCTTTGACACGTCATGATTACAAAATGGTATTATAATTCCGTATTGGAAGCACACAAAAACAGAAACACGCGTCTTTTTGCAGTATAGGGCGATTGCTTTGACCGTGCCACTGCACCTCTCATGACATGTTTGATATGAAAACTTTATCGGAGGGGTTTCTACTCTTTTTAGATATTTTTCAAATGTGATATGAAGTGCGTGGACGCGTCTTATTGACATGATCCGAAATGTCTATTTGAAGCAATCTGATCAACGAATACATATCTGTTGTCAAAGGTCAACCAACACGGTCAAGGAAATTGCACTATAGCAATGAACTAACGGACATATGTTAGATTGTAATTTATTTGCTGATCTCAATTCATGTTCGCAACATAGAAACGATATCGATTTACCCCTAATTCTTCTCTAGTACTAAAGAGTGACTCTGAAATTGCAATATCATTACGAAAACATGCCCATGCAACATACAGAGATTTTTAAAGTTGTAAAAAATAAAAATTTTCAGCAGAAAATTTTTGCTGTTTTTCTTATTTTTGCTCAAAACGTAGATTGTGTACACGTTAGAACCGCCTCGCCGAGGCGCCCCTTACGAGTACCCACAATCTATGTTTTAGAGCAAAAATAAGAAAAATATGTATACCCCTGTTTACACCAGTTTTGCTTTATAAAAGTGGGGTTTAAGGGGGATATTCATTGCACGGACATGTTTTCCTGATGTCGAGACCACCCCAGATGCGAAGACGGGAGACATTCGTCTCACATGATATCGCAAATTAATAATATTGGTTAGGAATGCATGACGCCCCCTCGAATGACACTAAACAGGATGTTGCAAATCCGATAACTGTACGGATTTTTTATTTTATTTTATTTATTTATTTATTTATTTATTTATCTATTTATTTATTTATTTATTTATTTATTTATTTATTTTTGTGTGTATTTGTTTTTGCAGAGATTCAATGAAACCGTTATTAACAAAGAAAATCGACTCATCCGTTTTCGGGTTTACAGGTATGACGTATTCACCACCTGGCAAAGTTTTCAATATCAGTGCTTATTTTAACATGCAACGGTATTTAAGGTGCTAGAATGCATCGGTACTGATAACCATTGTAAATCGTTATTTACCTGTTCGTGCGAAAAATGACATAGCCTTATTACCATGCATCTCTGAATTGACAGTAAAATTATTACTCTGAACCACCTGTGCATGTTCAATTTATATCTGATAATAACATATGTACCAAATACCACCAGCTTTCTTAAGGAATAAAACGTAAACATGTGGATATTGATGATATCCAAGTGTGTATGATATAATTAACAAAAGATGGTCGAAACAGATGGCAATATACATGAACTACAAACAATAATAAGGCAGAGAAAAATTTATACTGTGCACTGTGTAGTATGTAGAAAATGAATGAGTCGCGACGCGAGAAAACCAGGCTTCAGGGTTTCCGACCAGGTCTGACACAAACCGGCCTGTGCAGTCACTGAAAATAGTTAGAAACTTGAAATTTAGGATTTAAGTAGGAGAGGAATCGTACTACACGTATCCGTTTAGCGAAAACAAAGGCGCTGATCAGCTGGTCAGTTACTGTACAGCTGATCTGCGTCTTTGCTTTTGCATAGGTCAAATTCCGATTTTCTCATGATGCGGTTCATAAATGATACACATTCTATACCGTCGATGTACGAGACTCACGTCTCAGACTAGTTCACCGTTGTAAATATGAATACAACAAGAGCATTGACCGACAGTAACGGGCTTGCATTCATATTTATATTGGTAAATCCATGTTGTGAGTCTACCTGTAAACCCTAAAACACAGATGGGTCGATTTTCTTTGTTTATAACGGTTTCCTTAGATCTCTGAAAGATTTATAAAATGATTCACCGAGACGCATTGTCTACGGAAAGCATGTTTACATTACTACAATACGATAGTTGCTGCTAGCAAATTGAAATAACAGCAAAGTTTCTTAAAGCAGTGACAATATTAATTAGAAAGATATGCTTATTATAGAACGTGTGTCGGTGACTCTAAATGACAAACATATACCTGCTGCTTCATAAGGTCGGCACTTGATTTCAGATTATAGGTTGATCGATGAAGATTCGTTTGCAAAGAATACCTTAAATGCTTTATTTCAGTTGGCATTGATAATAAAATGTTTCGAAGGTGATAAAATATACTATTATGTCGCATGATCATATTACCCTCTGGCGTCATATCTGCCTTAAAAATTGTGGTCACGTGCTTTTTACAGTGCACGTGGAGGATGCTATTATGTCATGTCGCATGATCATATTAAGCTCGGACGTCGTATCCACCTAAATGTGAAATTGCACGTTTAGCAATATGCGTTTGTCATGTGGCATGTCGCATATTTGCTTCAAAAGTGGTTCTGTATAATAAAACAATTGTTGTCCTTGAGTGAGGCCGTTGATATGACATGAGGATTTGTTCACCTTCGACAGGTTATATTGCCCTCGGGCAATATTACCTGCCTCGAGTGAACAAATCGTCATGTGACCCTCACTCAAGGGCAACAATTGTATATTTTAACTAGACGCAACAGCCGGTCCATCACACAACTACCTTTGAATTACCGGTACTCGGCAATTAACATGAGAGTGACGCCAGAGATTAACTGTTAGAAATCTGAATGGCATGTCTGATCCTATTGGTCAAATGTTTTGTTTTCACTCGTCTCTCTCTTTCCAACGTCACTCGTTTTGATTGCCGAAACCTTAAGTGCCTTCGCGTGAGGCAACCAACAATGTTAGCTTCCGACCACGTCCGACACAAACCGGTCTGTATAGTCACAGAAGAAGGCTAGAAACGTGAAATTTCGGAAGATGAGGAGCAATGGTACTATCTGTTTAGCGAAAACAAAGGCGGTGATCATCTATGCAGTTACTGCACAGCTGATCTGCGCCTTTGTTTCCGCAGATTGTTGGTTTTCTTTTGCAGCGGCTCAAATAACAAAGTAACACGGACAAATGCAGTTTTCGATCAATGAATGGACAAAAAACATTTCACTTGAACAGTAACTGTTCATTACAAAAAAAAAAATAAATGAAAAATAAAACATATTGGAC
This sequence comes from Rugalucina vietnamica, assembly GCA_964017185.1. Classification (NCBI taxonomy): domain Eukaryota; kingdom Metazoa; phylum Mollusca; class Bivalvia; order Lucinida; family Lucinidae; genus Rugalucina; species Rugalucina vietnamica. Next base: position 22,301,755 of record OZ024882.1, read on the forward strand.
ACCCCTCGAGTACTTCCACCCCATTGCGAATTAAATTAGCATTTTTAATCTTCTAATGCATTCAGATATAGCTATGGCTGATTTGGTCAGTATATAATATAAAGTATAAATATAATGTAAAATACAGTTCATAGTTCATGATGTCGCTGATACATGTACAATATCTAAAGAGCCTCTGACCACATCAAGTTACTACAGACTACTTGCATTGAAAATTTCATTGGAAAAAATATTTTTAACAATTTTGCTCAAAGCATTGATTTTGGGTATTCGTTCTATCGTGTACCCACAATCAATGTTTTGGACCAAAATTAGAAATAGGTGTACCCCTGTAAGGTGTACCCTGTACACCCCAGTAACTGCGAAGCTGATCAGCGCCTTTGTTTTCGCTACACGGATAGTACATGTACAATACCAGAGATCTACTTTCTAAATCTAAATTTACCAACCTCTAGCCATCTTCTGTGCATGTACAGCTCGGGCTGTGTCGGACCTGCTCGGAAACCACGTTGTTGATTTTCCCCACGAGGCGGCTCAGTTTGCTTCACAGTTTGCTTGACAGTGTTGCACTTATAGGTATCAATGGCATTGGTGAAATAGGTTATCATAGCCTCAACTGTACAATGATCTTTAACAAATATTTGCCGACCGACTCTACAAAAGATAAGGCATTTGCAATCTTCCTTAATGGAAGTGTGTAAGTATTGTTTTCAGAAAACAAATAGGTATAACTCATTGTCCGTAGTGGTATTGTAAAGAACAACCGTCATTATTCAACCCGTTTTGTTTTCAAATTTGCATCTTCCTTGTATTTGTAAATTGGCGCCTAGCTGCGTTCCTGTTAATCGTTGCAAGATTTGTGGGTGAGTCTCACATTGTATCTACCAATGCCTCGTCACACAGTAGCGAAAGTCCCTCGACACAGACTTGCGTGAAGGACAAATCTGTCATTTTTACAAAAACTTGTCAACATATTTTGAAGATGTTTTATAAAATTATAAAAATTAATCTTTTAAAACCAAACAGAGCACGAAGTATAACGATTTTTTAATAAATCGCAAAACTTGAGAAATTAACATTTTACGCAAGTCTGCGTTGAGGGACTTTCGCTAATATGTGACGAGGCCTTTACACAGTAGAAATAGAACATAAGGTACTGGCGTTGTAACTCTTTGTGAACGTGGTTTGAACGCGCGCTATGGTCAGAGCAACATCAAAACATGATAAAAGTGCGCACTCAATATGGGGTGTTCAATGTGGCCCAATACATCGTCCATTTGAAACCTGGTCAAAATGCACTAAACTGACGAGAAACACAGGACTGAAACGTTGACGGATAGCTTCAAGTTTGAGTCTCAGATGCACGTATCAAAGAAAGACATTACGAAAACAACACGTGTACACACATGTACGCAATATACAGAGATGTTTTCAGCTGTAAACTGAATTAAAAAATCCATTGGAAATAGTTTGATATTTTTCTTATTTTTGCGAATAGCCCCCTTTTTCAGCCTCGCCAGTATATAAATAGGCTTCAATTTTCAAGTAAAAATATACGAATGGCCCCAATTTTTCACACAACAGTATATGAATAGCCCTAGATTTCCTGTGTGGTATATCAATGGCCCATCTTTTCTGGTGTAACGAACGGCCGAGCCAAGCCACAGCAAACCCCGTCGGTGGAAAAGCATGCTCATCCACCAAGAGTGGTTTACTGCGCTATATACTCAACACTTACTCGATTCACAAGTTTCGAGTTTGAAATTTGCATATTACAAGCACTCAATATGCCGCTAATACGTATTTTTCCAAGGGAGGCTATCCCGTCACACTGGCATCCCTGTATATTGGTATTTGTAAAGTTTTCCTGTCACGAGACTCAGTCACGATATATAAAGGACAGTATATGAATGGGTATAAAAATCAAAGGACAGTATATGAATGGGGCTAAAAAATCAAAGGACAGTATATGAATGGGTCAATATTTTTGTCAATCAAGTACATGAATGGGTCTATTTTTCAATGACCGATATATGATTGGGGTAGGTGTCAGAAATTTGGGCCACACACCCTACCACAATTATCCCTTAGTTACCCCCCCCCCCCCCCCCGAGGTTAGAACCGCCCCGCATACCCCAGTTTTGACTGATGATAGTCAAATAAATTTTGTTCCCCTAAATATCCTTTGTATTTTTAGCTCACCTGAGCCGAAGGCTGACAAGGTGAGCTTATAGGATGGCCATGATCCGTCGTCCGTCGTCCACAATTTCAAAGATCTTCTTCTCTGAAACCGCTTTGCCAATCAAGTTGAAATTTTATGTGGAGCCTCCTTGGGTAGTGGCATTGAAATTTTGTTCGTGATATCTTGGTCACATTACCAAGATGGCCGCCACGCCCATATATGGTAAAACCACTCAAAATCTTCTTCTCCAGAACCGGCAGGCCGATTTTCATGAAACTTGGTATGTAGCATTTGGGACTCCAGCCCATCATAGTTTGATCATAGTTTGACCTATTTCACGGCAATGTCAATTTTGAAAACATAGGCTTTTACATGGGAAAAGTGAAACTATGGATTTTTTGAAAACTGTTGCAGCCTGAGACCTGAAAAGTGGTAGATCCAAACAACTAATTGAGTAGATGAAGGTATGTGATTAATTTAGGTAAAGGTCATCTCTTGACCTTGGCCAGTCTGTCGTCCATACACACTTTTCAAAGATATTCTTCTTTGAAACTGCTTGGCCAATCAAAATTTTATATGGAGTGTCCATGGGTAGGGGAAAAGAAAGTTTGATCGCAAAATCCGGGTCAAATGACCAAGATGGCCGCCATGCCCAAATATGGTAAAAACCACTCAAAAATCTTTTCTCCAGAACCGGCCGGCCGATTTTCGGGAAACTTGGTATGTAGCATTTGGGACTCCAGCCCATCATAGTTTGTTGAAATGATGACCCTAGGATGACCTTGACCTATTTTACCGCATGGTCAGTTTTGGAAACATAGCGCTTTTGCATGGGAAAAGGCGAAAAAATGGATATTTTGGAAACTGTTGCAGCCTGAGACCTGAAAGTTGCTAGATGCAGACAACAAATGGAGTCATTGAAGGTAAGAAATTAAGTAAGGCCAAGGTCATTTCTTGACCTTGACCCAAGGTCATTTAAATATCAAAATTAAATTTCTCAGAAATCACTGGGTTTGGAAACTATTGCAGCCTGAGACCTAAAACTTGGCAGATGCAGACAACTTATGAAGTCAATAAAGGTGTGTGAGTTTCAAGGTCAATGTTATTTCATGATGACTTAATATTCCAAGATCAGGCTTCAGGTGAGCGTTCTCAAGACCAATGGTCCTCTGGTCTTTGGAATGTGATCTTCTCTACAGCGACGCCTAGTCGGTATTGAATAATGCCGGGAAATTGAACAAAATTTGCATTGTACAATGATAATTTTATCATGCAATCAGTGACACAGAACAGATTTCACCGAAAATGCATCACTTCAGCACTACGTATAATTTGGCAAATAGGTTACTGTATCGGCGTTACCTCATGCATACGTTATTGGGTATGGTCTACTTTTGACCTGGATAAAGGCTAAAGGTATGTGGTTGAAAGATTTAACTCACATGTTTTCCGTTAGAAAATACGAATGAAATACGACTTTATCTAATTCACTGGTTGGTAGCCGATCTGTAACGGTAAATATATGACAGCACTTTCGACTTTTCTATAATCTTCCACTTGAACAGACGGACAAGCCGACCAGATAGGTATATGACAGCACTTTCGACTATTCTATAATCTCCCTACTTGAACAGAAAAACGACAATTTGGGTTTCCGACCAGGTCGGACACAAACCGACTCGTACAGTCACAGAAAATAGGTATATGTAGAAGCTTTAAACTTCAGATTTAACAAGATGAAGTTATACTGTCCGTATGGCGAAAACAAAGGCGATGATCAGCTGTGCAGTTACTGCACAGCTGATATTCGTCTTTGTTTTCGCATATGAAAATTGTTGTTTTCCTCATGCAAAGGCTCAAATATTGATGGTCTTGCAAATGTAACGCGTTGTCGGATTGATATCGCGTTGGTGAAAAGGCACATTGAACTTCTAAATGATGAAACACCGATGGATCGCAGTGAAATGTCAAAGCTGCAGTTGACAAATAATGAGTTTCCCAATCAAACTAAGAATTCAAAACACACTTAGAATGCGCCCCGACATTTCAATTTGAGGAAAGAATTGACATGATTATGCTTACGTTACATACATGTAGATCTGTCTTAAATGAGCCGCATCATGTGAAAACTAACAATCTGCATAATAATAATAATAATAATAATAATAATGTCTTTATTTAAAGAGGATGACATATTTAGTACAAAAACTAATCTCACATATGGTACTCTGAAGAGTAAAACATATATTAACATGGTTATATACATATGTACAAAATATGATGTCTGGAATACCATATCAAAATATGTACAATTTTTGCTCTTAAATGAGGCATAGAATTAAAATGAAAAATACAACTTAAGGACACTCAGATCTATTTATGATTTCAGATTTGAGGTAATATGTGATTCATCGTGAGTACAAGAGACTTTTGAGCCATACAGAATTTAAAAAAATATATCATCTTTATAAGTGCATGACCAGTGAAATTTTCTAAATAAAACCATTTTTCACTATAACCATTTATATTTATTGACCCCTGATCGACAGGCAGGGGCCACATTGGTGTTTACGAGAAAGATACTGGGTGTCCTCAAGTATGAAAAGCTGTCCCGTTGAATGAATGATACAAATAAATAGAACTGAGAGACTCATCGATGGCATGCGTTAGCAAGCTGTCTGGCTGGGTGGCCCACCTTCTCTCTTTGAATGTTTTTACTGCTTCCAAAGGATCTAACAATTATATTTTATTCCCTACCTAGGTCGTTGCTGCCGAAAACCTCCAATAAATCTCTAAGCCCTATGTTTGCAGTCAGCTAGACTGTGTCCAGCAACCGCGAGCAACAATACAAAACATAAAATAACATGCAATATCAAAGTGGGGACAACAATACAATTATACTAATAATATAGCAAGATCCAGTCAAGTTTGAGAACATGAAGAGACCAAGGGGTTGATATACAATTTAACCTGCGTGTATTTGCCAGTCGGAACAGCGGTAATGTGGCGGAAACCAATGTCCAGACAGCATTCCACTGCCCCAACAGTAACAAGTAAGTGCTTTGTGACTGGGTATGTGTGCAACATGTTTATGCCTCGTTAAATGGTTTACTTAATATTTCATCGCGACGTTTTGAATAGGTTTAAACTTGTTGATGTTTTATAGTATTTGCCAATCGGGACAGTGGTAGTGTGGCGGAAACCAATGTCCAGACAGCACACCACTTTTCCAACAATTATGTAATAGTTAGAGTATGGAGGAGAGGTCAATACGAAAATTATAGACCCGGCACGTGAACTTAAAGCCGACCGAGCGCAGCGAGGGAGGCTTTAAGTTCACGTGCCGGGTCTATAATTTTCGTATTGACCGATACCGACATACTCTAACTGACTTATATACTGACTGCTTTGTTTCGTTATAACAACTGCTATTAATCTTAAGACAGCAAGCCTGTTGTCCAAACCTTGCGCAGCATATTTAGACCAATTATATTCCGCTTAACTTTCTTTTCTCGCGACATGGCATATAAGCCAAACTATCCCACGGACTTATCGAGGTAACTAACTGTGAACGATATTTACATTTCCTCGTGCAATCATGAACAAATTGAACCTTCACAGTAATTTCCCTTTTAAACGTCGTTAAACGTATTGCTTATGATTAACGCAAATAATTCAATACCATCTAAGTATGATTTTACATAACTACATAATGTGCTTAAATTGATGAGCTAGTGTATGTGGATCTGTCTAGGGCTAATCTCCTTGCTGGAAAGACAGAGGACCATTTTATGCCCGGCTGTTTTGGGGGAAAACAGCTGGTCAAAAATAGCTGTGTGAAGTTCGTTCCTACTGCCAGGTTTCTCATTCAACTCACACTAACGCTAACCTTCTACTAACAATGGAACCAGGGAGCAAGAGCTAGTTTCACACAGATGTATGCGACGATTCGTTTAATATAACGTTTGGGGGAATTGTAAATAAATGAAACCGGAAATTTCTTTTCTTTCAACGCAAAGGATTTTAAGTACTCTGTTGAAAGAAACTGCATTTAACGTTACAAAAGATTCTTAACCACGATTTGCTAAAAAAAAACTTCCAATCAGCCTTGGCAATATTTAAAGTCTTTGAACACGGCGAAAACATTATTTTTGCTGTGCATCTGACGAATGTACTTACCTTTTATAGAGTCTAATATAAAAATCACAACATATATCTAGAGGTGGACTGATAAGTTTCCCGCCTAATATTAGAGACCGGTGTATAAGTTTCCCGCCGGATATTATACACCGGTGTATAATAAACGGCGGGAAACTTATACACCTCCCGCCAAAACTTCCTTTGTTGAGTAGGTGTATACGTTTGTTAGAGACCTGCTCGAAACAAAGGAGCCAGTATATAAAGATATGTGCTTTATGGCTGGCTATGCATGCGACGTGGTCTATGTCTCGTTAAGTTGTTTATTTAGATAGTATTTCTTTACAGACATTTTGAAAATGGCAAGACTTGTTGATTTTCTAATTTCTAGTGGCAAAGCTTTCCATAGTTTTGGACCCGTGACAGAAAAAGATTTTTTATAATATGCCGTTCGTGCAAATGGAACTTTCAGAATTTCCTGTTCACTAGAACGTAAATTTCTAGTGTTTGTTTCAGAAGATTTCGTAAGAAGGATTGATAAATACTCAGGGGCATGGCCATTAAGAGACTTAAAAACCAGGGCCCAGTTGTTCAAAACTAACGACGTTGTTAGTAAACGTTTCGTTAAAAATTCAAACATTAATATTACAAATACACTGTTATTTTTTGTTGAAAAAATGTGAGAATAACAGTGTATTTGTTACTTTAGCTGATATTTGCTTAACAAATTTATGTCTTGACGATATCGTTAAGCTAATGATGCTTTGAACAACTGGGTCCATAATGCAAATATGATATTCCACTCTGTTAGTAAATGTAAGCCAGCCTAGCTCTCGGAGCATTTCTTTTGACGGTGTCATGAAGTCTGCTTGAAGAATAATTCGCGCTGCTCGTTTCTGTAACTTTAGCACTCTGTTGATATTGTATGTTGAACACTGTCCCCAAATCATGCAGCCGTAGTCAAAGATAGGTAGAATATAGGAGTTATAGTAAAGTTTAAGACTGGACATGTCCACATATTTGGATAGTAGTTTTAAAAGAGTTATTCGTCTTGTGATATTAAGACAAACAGAGTCGATTTGTTTATCCCAGGAGAGCGTTTTATCGATGATTATCCCCAGCAGTTTTTGGTTGTCAACGTTTGAGATATCTTCATTATCAATTTTAATATTTAATACATCATAATTGGATAAATTTTGCCTACTTCCTATAGACATAGAAGATGTTTTGGTTAAGTTTACAAACATTTTGTGTACGATGCACCAAAATTTGAAATCAGTTGAACTACCCTGGAGTTTTACTTGAACAACATCTTGATCTTTATGAGCTGTATGGGCAGTTGTATCATCCGCATAGATTTCGGCATATGCCTCATTGATGTATAAAGGCATGTCATTAATGAAAATAAGAAAGAGCACAGGGCCGAGTACAGAGCCCTGTGGCACACCAGATGTAACTTGCTGGAAAGAAGAGGTTGCTGTTTTATCTACAATGCATTGTCTTCTATTTGTCAGGTACGATGTCATCCATTCCATAGTGCGATTGTCAAATTTGTGGGACTTAAGTTTCTTTAGTAAAATTTCATGGTCAACAACATCAAATGCTTTTCTAAGGTCAAAGAAAACTGCGCCTGTGAGTTCTCCTTTTTCAATATTTTTCAGCCATTTGTCTAATAAGCCTAGTAATGCAGTATTGCAAGAATGATTTTTTCTAAACTCTGACTGAGACTTGTGTAGGATGTCATACTTTTTTAGATAGGCGAACAGGTGCTTTGTAACATGCTTTTCAACTATTTTAGATATTACTGGGAGAACTGAGATAGGGCGATAATTTGAAGGGTCCGATTTTGTACCTCCTTTATGAATCGGTTTGATTTTGGCAAGTTTAAGTGATTCCGGGAAATGGCCATTGATAAGGCTTAAATTTATTATTTCTAACAGAGTTGGTGCTACTGTTTCGGCTGATGTCTTCAAAATTCTAGGAGTAATGCCATCGAGACCCGTAGCTTTTGTTACATCAAGCGACTTCAAAGATGTTATGAGATTGGTCATTTTCATGAGAGGGATGTCAAACTGGACTGTATTTGGTATTTTAGTTTTTATGTAATTATCAAGAGTACTTGTCTCAAACTCTGGATTGTCTTGTGGGTGTGGGTTTTCAGTCTTAAGTTTATCACTTATTGTTGAAAAGAAGGTATTCAGGCATTCTGAAATAATGTGTGGATCAGTCATAGAATTTCCGTTTACTGTCAGTTCATCGGGAAGCTTATTTTCTTTTGTTTTACCATTTATGCCTTTTATATGTTTCCATAAATATGTATTGTCTTTATTTTCGGCAATTGACTTTGCAAAAAAAACTTTCTTTGAAGTACGTATCAACTGTATGGTTTTATTTCGCCAATGTTTGTACTGAGGCCAGTTTCGTGACTTATGGTACATATCTCTCTGTTTACTAGCAAATTTGATATCCTCGTTATACCAGTCTGGTTGAGATTCTTTTTTCACCCGCTTTGTCTTGATTGGGGCATGCTTGTCAAAAACGGTCATAAAGGTTTGGATAAAGGTTTCAAAATTTTGATCCGAGTCCACAGGAGAGATATTGATATTTGTCATAGTGTCTGTCATATCTGAGAGAAAATGTTCTTCGTTGAAAGCCTTATATGACCGGTATTGTATCGTTGTATGCATATTTCGTTTAATGTTAGATTTTCTGGTAACACGTGTAAATTGTATAGGAAAATGGTCACTAACTGCAATATTAGGTACCGATAAATCAACAACTAGATCAGGTTTGGATGCGTAAAGATGGTCTATGATTGTTGAGGAATTAGCTGTGATTCGCGTTGGTTCTTTGATAAGCTGTTTTAAGTCATTAATTTCCATTGCATGTTTCCATTTAGTGTTGCATAATTATTCATCTTTTATATCTATAATGAAGTCACCCATGAGATAAATTTCATCGGTGAAAGTAAGTGATTTTTCGATCTGTCTTGAAAATTTCTCTGTCCATTCTGTTGGAGATGAAGGTGGACGATAGGCCGAACATACTAAGAAGGAATTTGATTGTCTTATTTTGACTTCAATCCAAATAGATTCTACGTCCGACGTTTCAATGTCGTTTCTTCTAACATAGTCAAGTCTCTCTCTTAAATAAATAAGAATCCCCCCGCCATTATTGGATGAAATTTCTGAACAGTCTTCTCTATTTTTTCGTTCGTGCGTAAATCCATTAACATGAAGTGTTTCATCATTTATTGCTTTGTTCAAAAATGTTTCACAAACGCCGAAAATATCAACAGCAGAGCCTTGTAGCATAATTTTTACTTGATCAAGTTTAGGTTTTAGGTGACGGATGTTAAAGTTTGCTATATGGACGCCCCTACGACTAAATTTGAACTCATTTAGAAAATCTTGTGACACAGTTGTTATATTGCCGTCGTCATGATTTCTACACGCTATGTGTTCATTTGTATCGCGACTTGTGTTTGAGGATTCAGAATGTGTGCTGTTTGTAATATTATTGGTTGTTATGTTGCCAGGGACATTTTCTTGAAGCTGTGCAGTATTGGATATTGAAGAGCATGTGTTTTGTTGATTCGAGTTGTTACATTGTGGGTCATTGCATTCACTGCATAGCCAGCTTAGTAGATGATATTTGGCATTTGACAGGTCCCCAGACACTAATTCCTAATGTCTTTTGTTACCTCTGATGTTGTGTCTGTTAACCACCTGCTGATTACGTTTTTCTGATGGGTTTATTCCTTGAAAAGAAGAAAAGTGTCTACTGGGGAGAATTGCACAGGCCCCGTTTATATTATGTACTAGTTTTTGTATCCCAGGGAATCTGAGATTTGTCATGTCAGCATGGTAAAGGTAGCTTGGCAATTCGCCTGAGGCTAATACAAAAGAGTCATGGTTATCTATGAAACGGGTGTTGTTTGTGTTGCAAATGTTTTTCAGTATTGAATTGTAAGGTTTCATATCAGTGCCTCCCCTAGGTAGAAGACCGGAAATAAAAACCTTGCAGCCTTTTTCACCAGGAATTCAACAAGTGCCTTGTAGCTTTCCTGGAAAGCTGTTTTACTAATATTTGCATCAACGTCATGGCCGCCAATATGCAGGACCACATGCAAGTATCTTGAGAGGTCCATTTTTGATAAATTGTCTTTCATGTTTTGAATGGTGGCATTTTGAAGCTTTTGATGCGTACATTCTTGCCAAGGAATTTAGGCTCTAGATAGGTAACTGCGTCTGAGCCTGTGACTAAAGTAAGATCTCGTTTGACTACCTTCGGGGAGAAACTGCGAAGCTGATCAGCGCCTTTGTTTTCGCTACACGGATATAACAATTCCTATTCTTTCTAAATCCAAAACTTCCAGCTTCTAGCCAACTTCTGTGCTTGTACAGGTCGGTTTGTGTTCGACCTGTTCGAAAACCACAGTGTTGGTTTTCTCATGAGGCGGCTTAAATGTAAAAATTCCAGAGTTGCTTTATTGAAAAAGACATGACAATGGCAACGGCACTACATTTTCCCTAGGTTGCACCCCGAGACAGGTAATTAACATTTTGTTCCGATTCCTTGCTTTGTTTGTGACCTACTGAATCCCTTTTTTAACTGTTTAGTGAACGGAAAAAGGGAACCAATATGACCTTTACCACGAAATGTTCACAAAATGGCAAATATAATTGTTGTTTGTAAATTCTTGTTTGTCAATATTTGTCAATATTGCAGAAGGAACAAATGTATGAGAAAAAGTATCTCACTGTGCATCATTGTGGAAAATTGAAGAAAAACAGCAACAACAACTGCAATTGTCTGCCGAAATTGTATTGTTGGTAACAATTTACATAAGCCATCTTTTGAACAAGGTACACGTAGGCAAAGATCAGGAAAAGGCGCAATCAGAAATAGATTCCCACTCAAAAAACCGAGGTGGGAAAAACCTAAATTAACAATTAGGTAAGTTGGTCTGGGCCGGAGCTTTTCGCCTATTGTTTTATGTTTTGGAGTCGAAATTTTGTGCTGTTTGAACCTTATGTATGTTTTCATATTTTAATTTAAGTTCAGGTAACTGAGTGGCCGCCTATTTGGAAATAGCTGCTCACTCGGCTTACAATATGTTTTCCAAGTATAATACTAAATTGCCAATATAGTTTATCCCACCTCGGTTTTTGGAGTGGGAATTTCTTTCTGATTGTGCCTTTTCCTGATCATTGCCTTCTTGTACCTTTTTATCTTTTTTTATAAATATTGATTTTTCCGTGAATCTGTCGTTCATAAGATATAGCCGTTAATCCGCTGTCTAACGACGACTTGCTTCACAGATTTATATTTTCTATAATGATACTTTATTTCACCAATTCGGGAATATCTCGCTTGTTTTTCTAAAAAATGTAAACAATGACATTTGGTTTGTCTTATAGTTGAGGTTTAGAACATCACAAAAATATTATAAATGGTAAATGACTACTACATTTAGGCTTTATCGGGTAGAGAAGATATATTGATTTATAGAATATCAGTTCTATAAATGTCTGTAAATTTATAGAAAAATGTTCTATAAATTTATAGATCAAACACATAATCTGTCTGCTAAACTCGATTAAATGAAAATCACATCCCCAATGCGTTTGTATATTCACAGGTGATAAACATGTGGTATTGTATACATACATGTACAAACCGATAGATTATCGGTGATGCACAACCGAAGTTGAGATGAAAAAATCGAGTTTTCTTCTATACTATTTACTCTACTGACTGATAGATAGGCGCAGTACATGCAGAAATTGAACATTTATTGAATGAAAGTATTAAAAGAAATCCAGGTTATTTCGTTTTCGCAAACATTCCGCCCCATGAACATATAGTGCTTCCAACACAAAAACATTGACGAAATAACCGGGATTTCCTATGTTACTTTCTTTCAATAAATGTTCAATTTCTGTATTGACTGCACCCATCTATTAGTCAGTAGAAGAAACGCTGTAGGAGAAAACTCGATTTTTTCATCTCAACTTCGTTCTCAAATGCAGCGTATGTTACCGACCATTGAATGGTTTGTATGTAAATAATACTACGTGATTGTCGGTAGTGATATTTTATCTAGGGTCTACGCTACGGAATACTATTTTTCGTTTCTGCGTGGCATGTCTATTATATTGTGTATCTGACTTCTCGATTTGATGCAAAATGTAAGCTATGACATTGCTTATCGTTATGCCATTGGTAAATTATTGTCTTTCAAATAAGATTCAAACCCGTTATGTGGTGGTATTAATATACACGGCCGCCTATTGGAAAATAGCTGCTCACTCGGCGGCTTATGATATGTTTTCTAAGTATATGTACCTGATTGTCAATTTAGTTTTTCCCACCTCGGTCTTTGGAGTGGGAATTTCTTTCTGATTGTGCCTTTTTCTGATCATTGCCTACTTGTACCTTTTTATGTTTCTACACCAACCCAATGACGATATCAAGCGTCAATGCTGAGTAGTTTTTTCAATTACAAAGTCGTGTTCAAACTCCCTTGGAGATTTACAATTTTGAAGCCAAATGCGGTCTAACACAGCAGAAGAACACAGACATACAGCAACAAGTATACAGCTCAGTACGAACACAGCAAATATTTACAGCAAAATGTGTGAAACTACGTCAAATGAAATTTTAATAAACTCCTACAGAAGAAACGCGGATATGGCAACGCATGAACTGTCCAATGAAATCGTGCCATCAACAAAGTTCATAAGTTGTATTTTGTTTCCGTGTCTTCGCTGCGCTGTAAAGCGGCCTCATAAGTTACCGTGAACATGGTTATGATTTTATTGTATCTTTATCGTTAATTAATATTATTCGACCATTCATCTTTCCGTCCATCTGTCCGCCCGGTTTTCTGTTTTATACAGTAGGCCCATATCTTGAAAACTACATGCTTGTTTTATATATTAGATATAAAAGTTATGGGTTGGGGCCAATGATAGTCAAGGACTTTTTCTTAATGTGCTGTCTTATAATGTTATGACATCAACGCCTTTCCAGTTTGTATGCGCAATATAATAGGCAAATATTTTTTGCATGATGGTTGTAAGAATGAGGTGGTTATCTGAGAATTTCTGCAGTAAAAGTCATTTATTCATTTTTTACTTCACCCTGACCTTAAGACAATTATCGGAATATGTTGATGCTGATGTGCAGAAACATTTTTATCAGGGATAAATTTTACATTTGATTGATTACGGTTCTATCGCTCCAAGGCGATACTTCTGTGGTGGTTCTTTTTGTTTTATGTCTTGGTGTTTAATATTTTTGTGCTGTTGGCGCCTTATGTATGTTTTCATATTTTTAGTTAAGTTAAGGTAACTGATTGTCCACCTATTGGGAAAATTGCTGCTCATTCGGGTTTTTGGAGTGGGAATCTTTTTCTGATTGCGCCTTTTCCTGATCTTTGCCTACTTGTACCTCTTCTATTACATGGGGGTCAGCTTCAAAATCTAATATTATACGGGTATCCAGATTACAAAACCGCGCTGCTAAAATCATTTTAAGAGCTGACTTTAACACACCATTTGAAGAGTTGTTTCAAAAGCTCAACTGGCCTTCGATAGAAAACAGAATCAAATATAATAAGGCAGTTCTTACCTACAGAGCTCTCAATAAACAAACCCCAGACTACATTTCAAATTTATTAAAACCTCTGTCTGAAACGCACTCATTGAATCTAAGATCATCAGAAAATAAATCCCTACACATACCACGGGCACATAGTACAATTTACGATAAGTCTTTTACATGCACAGCCCCGAAACTGTGGAACGCTCTTCCTCAAACGACCAGAAATGCAGATTCGCTTTTAACTTTTAAAAACCTAATCTGCTAATGCACTTAATTACATGAACATGTTTCTTTTACTGATTTTAAAACGTGTAGTGTTCTTTAAACATTTCATAATCTTTTTAAAGTATGACATGTTTATTTCTAAAAGATCAATTTTATGTTTTATGCGCTCATATTCATAATTGTTTGTATATATGTAAATATTTGTAATGTTTTAAGAGGGCCGCAAGGTAGAATAGCTTAAGCTAATTGTGCTACCCTCTATAAATATTGTATAAATAAAAAATACCCACGCGGTTACTGCAGTGCCTGTTAAAGGATTTGATTTGATAAAAGCATTCCCACTTGGACCAGCGTTGGCTTCGCGGGTATAACAGGTAATATGATTGGTGTTTGACTACCTGCGCAGACATCGCGAATTGGACTATGACTGTATGGTTATCTAGTTAATAATATTATTTGATTGGTTTACAATGATACCTTCGCGAAACTCGCAGGTACTAACGCGATAATTCCCCACGCGCGGGACACGCACGTACAACGCAAGGCACCTGCGAAAATGGTTAACTTTTAAGAAATCTCCACTGTACTACTACTTCTACTACTACTACTACTACTACTACTACTGCTTCAACAACTACATGTACTACTACTACGACTACTACTATTATAAACAACAAGTGCAACTACTATTATTATTACTACTAATGTAGTAATGCTGTTGCTGCCACTGACGACAACCCAACAGGTAGGTAAACTTTTGAACCGCGATGTTATTTTACAAACATTTATTATAAAGCTAATCACAAATTCAATGGCACTAGACACATATTGTCAGTGAGACAAAGTAAGAGATGCTCGCGGCGTTTTACGCAAAGCAACAAAGGCAGTGAGCGGAAATAAGTCAGAAATAGGAACGATCACAGATGAATATAATGAGCACTGATCTGAACCTATCTTTCTGAAAACCAGCAGTTTATAAAGTTTCGTTGTAGACAAGGGGCTGCTTTCTGTACCAGCCTTAGTTTTTGAGCTGGCACAACTTACCTCCTAGAAAAGGTTTGACGGTGGATATGTAATATTTGAACCTTCTACAACATTTCTAGGTACGTCGTATGGTCAAATTGTGGTAGCAGTTTTTACCTAGGACGAAATCTTTATGCCTACCCAACGTAGTTTTTGTAATAGGCAGAAATCAGAGGAAATGCTCCTGTTGCTCCCGTTTTGATCATTTTTCTGAACAAATATTTTTTCAGAATTATCAAGTAGAAAACTATATGTTTAAACAGTATATTAGATGGAAATTTGTCTCTAGTATGGGGTAATGTTACCCGACCCCCAGTGGTAGTCGTTGGCAGTTGTTCATTTGTTTTAGTTTTCTTTTTTTTAATTTATAGTATTATAGCATTGTTCATTGGGACTTTAGAAATGCAAATAAGTTTTGTTGTTAAAGATAAACTCGTTTGCACTATGGGAAAAAACGCATGGTTTCCATGGCAACCGTTACAATGATTCTTGAATATGACGTGTAAATACATAATTGGTCATGTCTCCACTATTACTTAACCTAGACCACTGAATCTGGTCTCAGTTGAACGGTAAGAAATAACCCTTTTATCGTATGATATAAAATATAAACTATCTTTCTTGCATATTCGTGAAATGTAATGAAAACTTTTAAAAAAAGACAGAAAAATCTTTAAAAATCCGCAAGCCAACTAATTTCAGGCCCAAACTATCATTGTGTCACTTTGTTATTGAACCAGTAAAATCAATTGACAAAGTTATTGACTTCATGGGCCTTGATAAAATTATCTCTCATCTGCATATTCATGAATATTAATAAAAGTGTCGAAAATCTAGAAAAAAGAGGGAAAACTATGGTCATTGCAAGGTTTTGGATTGGTTACAAGATCTATATTGCATCACTGAAATAAATTTTCATTGCTGCCGGTGTTGTCAGATGGACCACCTTAATGCCACAAAATTTATCCTCAACAATGTTTTTCATATTTTCATATTTACATGATATAAAATTTCATAGTTTCAACACTCATCCCTAGTGCAGTGTGATTCTAAAGAATAGCGTGTACTTACACAAATAGTCATATACCAACAATAGCATGCTCTACAATACTATAATTGGTCTCATAGGAATGCATCGACCTAGCAATTCAACCTTAATACCTATTATTCAAATCGTTGAATTTGTTTATTCATGAGAATTAATGAAACGCATAAGGAATGGAAGAAAAATCTTGAAAAAGAGGGGTATACTACAAAATCACTTGTACCAGAGCTGTCAACAAACCCAGGATGCTGAAAGAAGTATCAAATGAAGCTATGCGAATGTATTATGACCCCAAAATCTGATATAAGCATGATCTGAGTTTCAATTTCATGAATTTAAATGAAATCTTTATAAATAGGCATAAAAAGGTGGAACAATTTAACGGGTAAACCAACAAAATGATTTGTATCTCGGCATACAAAAGCCCTAACATGCTGAAAATGGCATTAATTGTTTGCTAGGACAATATCATACCATCTTGTACTACAAAATTTAAGTCATTTGATTTTCTTTGTTTCATGAATATTAACAAAACCTTTCGAATCAAGACCACAATTACGGAAAACTAAGGTGGTATACATAGAAAATCACATGTATCTTCGCTACTGATAGACCTAGTGATTTATAATTAGTATCAATTGATTGCTAGGGACAATAACTATAACTTTAATTTGATAATAAATTATAAGCTATTTCAAAAGGGCATTAAAAAATTATGGTTCACTTTATTTGGCATGTAATGACAGAAAGGCTTTTTTCACTTCCTCTGACCAAAGTCGGTATACCCTTTGGTCATGTCAGAATGTGTGCGACGCCTTATCCTATCTCCTTGATAATATTTATATTAGATTTGGGACCAAGTTATACAGACAAATTGTTGGAATTCCGATGGGTACAAATTGCGCACCTCTCGTAGCTGATTTATTTTTATACTGCTACGAAAGAGATTTCATGGATTCTCTTAACCATGATAATCAAGCTGATGTTATCGAGGCTTTTAATTCCACATCTAGGTACCTCGATGACCTTTTGAACATTGACAACCCTTATTTTGAAGGTATGGTCAATCAAATTTATCCACCTGAACTTCAGTTGAACAAAGCTAATATCTCAGATACCGAAGCCCCCTTTTTAGATCTACATCTTTCTGTTGCAAATGGATTTGTTTCTTCTAAAATTTATGATAAGCGCGATGACTTTGATTTTGATATAGTAAATTTTCCTTTTTTGGATGGTGACGTTCCTCGTCGTGCTTCTTATGGTGTATACATTTCGCAACTTATTAGGTTTGCTAGAGTCTGCAATCATGTTACAGACTTCAACGCTCGAAATAAATGTTTAACGGCAAAACTTCTCCAACAGGGCTATCGGTATCATAAACTTCGAAAAACCTTTTCTAAATTTTATCGTAGACACTATGAATTGATTTCCAAATATAATGTTGGGTTAAAGACACTTTTAAGTGAGGGCCTTTCGGAACCAGAATTTTATGGTGACTTGGTTTACAAATTAAAGAAACTTAAAGGAATAAATGATTTTTCTCTTCAGTTCGGAAAAATCATAACACGTTACAGACGTATAGGTTATAACTTGAATGTTATGCGACAGTCTGCATGCTTAGTTTTTAACCCAATCATGGTTGATAACTATGCTGCCTTCTTTAATTGCACGCCGGTGGGTCGGGCGTCAGACTCTATGATGGCCCCGACTTAAAGCTATTCATTTTAGTTGGTTGGGGCCGGAGCTTCTTGTCTGTTGCTTGGCCCACCGGGGTCCAACTGGTGTTTTTCTTTTGCTCCGGAGTTAGTAGGTTATTCGGCGCCCAGGGATCTCCATCGTCGGGCAGCTTACTCAATCTGTGAGTCCTGGTTTTTGATTCATCAGGATGTTTATCATGATTTATTTGTTTGTTCTTGATGATTCATTGACTAGTTAGAGATTCACCACGAGGACCGAAGAACTAACTAAATGTTGTGAACCACTGCAGAAGCTGAGGGTGAGGTTAGGTACCTGTAAAACCGGTTTAAGCCCCCCAGTTATTTTATAACTGACCGTACCAAGGCGGTACTGCTGTTCTGGTTCACACTTATCAAAGTTATTCCAATTACGAGTTTCATGTTGCATGGCTTTGTGACCACCCGAATATAATGGCTGTTCACTTAGCCCTCTGCATTTACTTGTTCTGTCCAAGCTAGCACTGTGACCACCTAATACCTTCAATAGCTGCTCACTCTGCTTTCCGTTATTCATGTTAAACGTTGGTATCTATGTTTAGTATTTTCTTAATATGATTTCTTATTTCTTGTTTATCACTGAACCACTACAGAAGCTGAGGGTGAGGTTAGGTACCTGTAAAACCGGTTTAAGCCCGCCAGTAACTTTGTGTTACTGATCGTTCCAAGTCGATACTTCTGTAGTGGTTCTTTTTGTTTTATGTCTTGGTGTTTAAAATTTTTTGTGCTGTTGGCGCCTTATGTATGTTTTCATATTTTTAGTTAAGTTAAGGTAACTGAGTGGCCACCTATTGGGAAAATAGCTGCTCATTCGGCTTACGATATGTTTCATGGTATAAGTACCTGATTGTTAGTTTGGTTTTTTTCCCACCTCGGTTTTTGGAGTGGGAATCTTTTTCTGATTGCGCCTTTTCCTGATCTTTGCCTACTTGTACCTTCTTTTGTATGGACAATAATGAGATCTATATAGTCAAGGGGCTAGAAATTTGAAAATTCGATCCGCACAACTTACCCGCCAAAAAAGGTTTGGCTGTATAGACGATAAGAACTATCCTTCTACAACATTTCTAGGCACGTCGTACGGTCAAATTGTGGTAGCAATTTTTCAGGAGCAAGCGTTTTGTACAACCACCCCATTTTGTAACTGTTTAAGAAAAAGTGCGACATAGGTAAAACGAATTTTATATAAATGATCATTAAACTCGTTCCTTGCTGCTAAAAACTTGTTTGCACTCCTATGCGACTACGAGACATATGTTTACGTCTAGAAACACGTCCATGTATTATTTATGCCACATCTATGCAGTCCTAATTACCCCACCCATCCACAAATACACACAAATACGAATACATGTATCATTGTGACACTTTGTTATTATCATATGACACATTTGTTGATGTCATGCGCCTAAATGAAAATAATCTCATTTACATATTCATGAATATTATAGAAATGTCAAAATAGAGGAAAAATGAGGAAAGAAACTGTAGGCATTGCAAAGTTTTAGATGGGTTATAAGATCTGTCTTGCATCCCTATAACAAATTCTCATGGCTGCCAGTGTGGTCAGGGCAACTACCTCAATGTCATAAAATATTGCCCTCAACACTGAACACATTTGCATGATATAAAATTACATAGTTTCCACACTCACCCCTAGTGTGATTATAAAAAATAGCCGTGTAAGGGAGGACTCACAAAAATACGCATATACCAAAAATAGCATGCTCTAGAATACTACAATTGCTCTGACAGTGATGCATGGACCTTACAATTTAACCTTAAAACCTATTTTTCAAATCGTTGAGTTTGCTTATTCGTGAAAATTAATAAAGCACACAAGAAATCGAATAAAAATATTGATAACAAATGGAGTATACATATCAAATCACTTGTACCAGAGTTGTTAACAAACCAAAAATGCTGAGATGTATCAAATGAATGCTATGGAAATGCACCATGACTCTAAAGTCTGACATAAGCATGATATGAGTTACAGTTTCATGAATTTCAATGAAAACATCATAAATAGGAATGAAAATGTGGAAAAATTGAATGGGTAAATCTACAAAATTACTTGTATCTCGGCAACCAAAAATCCTTACATGCTAAAAATGTCATCAAATGGTTGCTAGGGCAATAGTTTACCATCATGTACTACAATTTAGATGAAATTTACGGACAAAATGAGGCGGTATACATAGGAATTCACATATATCCTGTATACTGATAGCCCTATATAGCTATAATTGGTATCAAATGATTGTTAAGATAAATGCTCGATAACCATATACATCTAATATATAAATCATCAGCGATTTTAAATGTGTGGGCATTAATGATATCTTTATAAACAAGAGAAAAATCAACAAAAAGGAAGGGGTAAACCAGGACCATATCTCAACTGCCAGTTTCCTTAGAGCGCTGAAAATGGTACCAATAGAAAGCAAGGATAATGCACTATTGCCATTGAGTCTGATAGCCTAACCCTATTTTTTTTTTTTTTTTTTTTTTTTTTTTTTTTTTTTTTTTTTCTTTTTTTTTTTTTTTTGTTTGTTTTTTTTTTTTTAAATTTTGTAAATGTTACATAAAAATTCGAAAATTTGTAGTATTAGCAGAAAATTTAAGCACGTGCGCCAACATAATTTATTGAATCTTGGTTGCCAGCTACACGCATTCCCTGTATATCTCAATACATGGCAATAAAATGTTGTCCTAGCTATGAATTGATGCCATTTTGAGTTCTCTTCACTATTGGAGGTCGAGATATATGCCATTTTGTTGGTATACCCCCTTTGTTTTTCGTTTTTCTCTTATTTATATAGGTCTCATTATTATCCATACAAAAATATCTTATAATTTATATATCAGCTTATAGTTATAGAATATTGTCCTAGCAATCATTTGATTCTAATTATAAATCACTAGGTCTATCAGTAGCGAAGATACATAAGCTTTTCTATGTATACCACCTTAGTTCTCCGTAATTTTCGTGTTGATTAGAAAGGTTTTGTTAATATTCATGAAACAAAGAAAATCAAATGACTTATATTTTGTAGTACAGGATGATATGATATTGTCCTAGCAATCAATTTTCAGCATGTTAGGGTTTTTGCTTGCCGAAGTCATTTTGTAGGTTTACCCGTTAAATTGTTCGACCTCTTCATTCATATTTATGAAGATTTGATTTAAATTCATGAAATTGAAACTCATATCATGCTAATATTAGATTTTAGGGTCATAATACTTTGGCATAGCTTCATTTGATACTTCTTTCAGCATCATGGGTTTGTAAACGGCTCTGGTACAAGTGATATTGTAGTATACCCCCTATTTTTCAAGATATTTCTCCCATTCTTCATGTGTTTCATTAATTCTCATGAATAAGCGAATTCAACGATTTGAATAATAGGTATTTATGTTAAATTGCTTGGGCCATGCATTCCTATAAGACAAATTATAGTATTCTAGAGCATGCTATTGTTGGCATATGACTATTTTTGTAGGTACACCCTATTCTTTAGAATCACACTGCACTAGGGATGGGTGTTGAAACTATGAAATTTATATCATGCAATTGCGCAAATGTGTAAATTGTTGAGGATCATATTTTATGGCTTTAAGGTGGTCCCTCTAACCAAACTGGCAGCTATGAGAATTGATTTCAGGGATGCAACGATATATCTTGTAACCCATCCAAAACCTTGCAATGACCATAGTTTTCCCTCTTTTTTTCTAGATATTGAATAGTTTTATTAATATTCATGAATATAAATAAGTGAAAATTAACGAGAAACGAAGGGGGTATACCAACAAAATGGCTTATATCTCGACCTCCAATAGCTATAGAGAACTCAAAATGGCATCAATTCATAGATAGGACAATATTTTATTGCCATGTATTGAGATATACGGGGAATACGTGCTGGCAACCAAGATTCAATAAATTGTGTTGGCGCTTATGCTTCAATTTACTGCTAATACTACAAATTTTCGAAATTTTATGTAACATTTACAAAATTTAAAACCTTATGGTTAGGCTATCAGACTCAATGGTAATAGTGCATTATCCTTGTTTTCTATTTGTACCGTTTTCAGGGCTCTAAGGAAATTGGCAGCTGAGGTATGGACATGGTATACCCCTTCCTTTTTGTTGATTATTGTCTTGTTTATACAGATCTCATTAATACCCATACATATAAAATCACTGATGATTTATATATTAGATGTGTATGGTTATTGAACCTTGTCCTTGCAATCATTTGATACCAATTATAGCTCTATAGGTCTGTCAGTATACAGGATATATGTGAATGTCTATGTATACCGCCTTATTTGGTCCGTAATTTTCATCTAAATTCGAAAGGGTTTGTTAATATTCAAAAAGCAAATATTCAAATGACATATATTGTAGTACATGATGGTAAACTATTGCCCTAGCAACCATTTGATGCCATTTTAGCATGTAAGAATTTTTGGTTGCCGAGATACAAGTCATTTTGTAGATTTACCCGTTTAATTTTTCCACTTTTTCATTCCTATTTATGATGTTTTCATTAAAATCTATGAAATTGTAACTCAGATCATGCTTATGTCAGACATTAGAGTCATAGTACATTGCCATAGCATTCATTTGATACTTCTCTCAGCCTTTTTTGGTTAGGAAGCAGCTCTGGTACAAGTGATTTGGTATGTATACTCCATTTTTTATCAATATTTTTCTTCGATTTTGAGGGCCTCAGGGAAGATTGGTCATACCAACTGAGTCACCCTCTTTAAATAAAGTCATTACTTACTTACTTACTTACTTACTTATGTGCTTGCACGAATAAGCAAATTCAACGCTTTGAATAATAAATTTAAAGGTTAAATTGCTAGGTCCATGCATCCCAATCAGACTTATTATAGTATTCTATTCTAGAGCATGTTATTTTTGGTATATGCGTAGTTTCGTGAGTCCACCCTACTCTTTAGAATCACACAAGGGTGGGTGTGGAAACGTTTTATATCATGCAAATGTGTTCAGTGTTGAGGGCAATATTTTATGGCATTGAGGTAGTCGCCCTGACCACACTGACAGCCATGAGAATTTGTTTCAGGGATGCAAGACAGATCTTATAACCCATCTAAAACTTTGTAATGGCTAGAGTTTCTTTCCTCATTTTTCCTCTATTTTTCACATTTTTATGAATATTCATGAATATGTAAATGAGATAGTTTACATAAGGCGCATGACATTAATAAATTTGTCATATGATATTACTGGTTCAATAACAAAGTGTCACAATGATAGTTTGGGCCTGAAAGAAGTTTATTTATGTTTTTTTTACGATTTTTCTGTCATTTTTAATGTTTTCATTAAAATTCATGAATATGCAAATTAGATAACATGCATTACTTACCATAAGATTAAAAGACTATGTCTAAAAGATCTTCAATGAGACCAAGTTTAATGTTTTGGAATAAGTAACAGCGTATATCTGACCAATTTTGTATGTACACCCCATGGTCAAGAATTGCGTCTACGGTTGACATGGGAACCATCCATTTTTTGCATAGTGTAAACACGTTTATCGTCGAGGACAAAATTTCTATGCATTTCGGGGGTGCTAATGAATGATTTGGCTCCCATAAAAATTTTGTCCCGGGGATTGCAATGTATATCAAATTGGCCCCCGGGGTAAAATACATGTATTCGTATTTGTGTGTATAACTGGATGGGTGGGGTAATTAAAATTAAGACTGCATAGATGTGGCATAGATAATACATGGATGTGTTTCTAGACGTAAACATATGTCCCCGTAGTCGCATAGGTGTGCAAACAAGTTTTTAGCAGTTAAGAACGAGTTTAAGGGTCATTTGTATACAATTCTTTATACCTATGGTTACAAAATGGGGTGGTTGTACAAAATGCTTGCTACTGAAAAATTGCTACTACAATTTGACCGTACGACGTGCCTACAAATATTGTAGAAGGATAGTTCTAATCATCTATACAGTCAAACCTGTTGTGCGGATCGAATTTTCAAATTTCTAGCTCCTTGACTATTGATAGTTGCAAAATTACACGGTACAAGTAGGCAAAGATCAGGAAAAGGAGCAATCAGAAAAAGATTCCCACCGTCCAAAAACCGAGGTGGGAAAAAACTAAGTTAACAATCAGGTACTTACACCCATCCCTTTCTCATTTATATGTTCGCTGCTCTTAAAGTTTTATTTTTATTAAATCGAATTTACATGGCCATAACCTCACCCTCAGCTTCTGCAGTGGTTCATAACATTTATTCAGTTCTTCGGTCCTCGTGGTATTTCTCTTTGACCCCATTTTGCCAAATCTAAAGGGTCACTGGCGAGGCTTAAGTAGGCGAAACCGCGGTATCCCTTTTCTCATTGATATGCTTACTGCTCTTAAAGGATATTTGCTATTGCTGCAGCTGATGTTGCGCTGTGTGGCGACCCTAAAAAGTCTCCCCGTACATCATCCATAGTGCAGATTATATTTTCGTTTCGGTCCTTTGAGATCAGCGAGGGTGTTCTGAGAAATCAGAAATTCATTATCGGTTTAAATTCATTTTCTAACCAACGTTTTATATATTTGGCTGTGTTTGGTTAATACTTGACTTTGTATCCTGGAAACCTTGTCTTCCTTATCTATAATACTAAAGGAGCGAATTAGACGGGTAAAGTTGGAAACGGTACATTTGACCAGCGTGTTTTTGGTATGGAAGTGTGAATATATTGCCCTCATTGATAATTTCGGTCTAAACTTCTTTTTGTTATTTTCAAGTTTTTAAATATTTTGATATGAATGAAATTTTCTGCTCTATATTCTACCACCATCATGTACATTTTGACAGCAAATCAAAATGCTCGCCGGGTCATTATGATAATATATTACGCCCATAGTGATTGGTTAAATTTATGCGCTCACGAGACGACACAAAGCGTGCGTTCGGACTTCTTACCACCGGTAAACTTGAAATGGTACAATTGGTAGACCAATACCGTTCAAGGTTTTACTAATGGTACCAATGTTACCAACATGAGGTAGCAAATAATGCAGACAAAATACAGCAAGGGCAAACTACCAACGCAAAAAAGTCGCATGATTCAATATGGAGAGCATGAAAATGTTTTATGAGTTTATCAAATATGCACTATTTTTGTCAGACATGCAAACGTAATTAAAGAAGTAATACAATATACATATAGAAAATAAAAATGACCGAAATGAGTGAGGTTATATAGATGAATATGATAAAAATTCGTATTGCCTAAATGTGATCTTACTTTAAATTCTATATTAAATTGTTTTATAGAAATGCAGACTGGCCATGTAACATCAACAAATACATCTTCGGCGCTTGCGCGCACTTGCGCGGGCTCTTTTCTAGTCAGGTTAAAAGGGTCGGTAACTGTACCATCAGGAAAACACGTCCGTGTTATATATACCCCCATATACCCTACTTTTATATAGCAAAACTGGGGTATGCAGGGGTATACCTATTTTTAGTATTTTGCTCCAAAATATAGATTGTGGGTACTCGTTAGAACCGCCTCGCCTCGGTTCTAACGTGTACCCACAATCTATGTTTTGAGCAAAAATAAGAAAAATCTCATTTTACACACATAAAGCCGGTGTTTTTAAGGCACATGCTGCCTCCAGAGATCGACAACCATTTTACACTTTTTGCCATGTGATGTCTGTATTTAGTTCGTATGAAAATATTTTACGAAATGGCTACTGCAAGCTGACTTGCGATAGCGATTTCACGTTAAAATCACTGCTGCCAGTTAACTGGACTGGCTATTTCAACGACGGCAAATAGCTTTTGTCGGTTACCTTTTTCATTCTTTTACCTTACTTAAAAAAGAAAAAAAGATGGATTTATGTCCTTGTGCCTGTTTTTACTTGTTCCAATAAATTGTTTTAAAACACTATCGCCAGTAAACTGACAGCAGCCATTTTAACGTAAAATACGAAAGAAAGAAATTTCCATTGAACTACATTAAACTACATTACTGTATTAACAATGTGATATTAAATGTAAACACGAGTATAGTTCGGCAAATGGGTCACTGTATGGGCGGCAACTTTAATATTCATATCTGGGCGTGGCCGGCTAGTCCATCTGTTCAAGTAGGGAGATAATAGAAAAGTCGAATTCAGTCAGCCTAGAGCGCTGTCACAGGTTTTACCGTTAAAGATCAGCTACCTATTTTGTCCAATCCAGTAAACTAGACAAACTCGGATTTTCATTCTAACGGACAACATGTGAGTTGAGTCTTTAAACTGTATACCTTGAGCTTTTACCTAGGTCAAAAGTAGACCATACCCAATAACGTATTCATAAGGTAACGCCCATACAGTGACCTATTTGACGAGCTATATATGTGATAAAAATAAGTTTCGCCAGAGAACAGTAGCTCGGTCAAGTCAGCAGAAAATTTGCTACAGAAAAAACGGTCAAGTTAGCGGAACATTTGCTAACAAAAACAAAGGCACTCGGTCTGCTAACTTGACCGAGTTCCTTTGTTTTTGTTTTGTTTCGTTGTTTAGTAAAGGTGTTCTTTGAAGTCGTTTAAAGTGCAACTAATTCAGCGTTGTACAGTCCGTGCCTTTGAAGATGTGTCCGCGGAGTTCAAACCGGGATCAACGGTGACAGTGAGTGGCTATTAGTATAATTATAAAAGCCATTATTAGTAGATGCAAGGGACACCGGTCTGCTAATTGGGGTTCATTCCGTACCATCATGAAAACATGCCCATGCAATAAAAAGTGATTTTTAAAGCTGTAAAATTTGTAATTTTTCAATAGAATTTTTTTTATATCTTTCTTATTTTTGCTCGAAACATAGATTGTGGGTACACGTTAGAACCGCCTCGCCGAGGCGGTTCTAACTAGTTACCACAATTATGTTTTGGAGCAAAAATAAGAAAAATAGGTTTACCCCTGCAAATCCCAGTTTTGCTATATAAAAGTGGGGTTCAAGGGGGTATATATAACACGGACATGTCTTCCTGATGGTTGTACGCTGCAAACTGCGTGCCAATAATTGCACAAATTATACTTAGAAACACAATATTATATTTCATCAATACTAGCTTCTTAATTGGAAAACTTTTGCAAGCTCTAGCGGATATTCGTGAAGAACTTCCTGCTGCATCAATTACTATACATGTGTCAGTAAACAAAAGATCCATGAGTGGGTAAAACTTTTTTAATTAAAACGTTGTACCATATAAACCAAAAAACAATACATTTAAATGATGCTTTAAAACATCTACGTTCCGTTGTGTACGTATAAGCAAAACGAATCACGGTACGAATCGCGAAACGTTTCTTTTAGTGTCATAGCTGTACCGGAAGAAGGAGGAAACTACAGTATACATTTACACACTTTCCGTGGTATCCAATGAGCCGCGTCATTAGCTATAGAAAACCGGATTTGTGCATATGCGAAAACAAAGACGCAGACCAGCTATGCAGTAACGGCACAGCTGATCAGCGCCTTTATTTTCACCACAGAGATAGTACAATCATGTCTCTTCTTTCTTGATCAGAAATTCCAAGCTTCTAATCTGCTAAATAGCTGTACAGTCTGATTTGTGTCGGACCTGGTCGGAAACCCCGAAAATAATCGGTTTTCTAGCGTCGCGGCTCCAATTACAGTGCGCAAGATTGCAAGTCATATCTACCATACATGCAGTTAAGATGGACTGGCCATGTTATAAGAATGCCTGATGCGCGACTTCCAAAGAAATTTTCTATGGAGAACTACAGGAGGGAAAGCGCTCTCAAGGTGGCCAGAAGAAACGCTACAAAGACACCCTCAAAGCCTCTCTGAAGGATTTCGAAATAGAAACTGATTTTAATCATTTAGAAAACTTTATAAACGATAAGGTGCCGATTGATGTGCAGTTTAGAATTCCGTTTATTACACCTGATCAGGTAACGGAGATAATAAATGCTCTAGACTCATCCAAAGCAATGGGACTAGATGGTCTTGGGCCGCGGATCCTTAAGTCGGTAGGATGTACAATATCTCACAGTCTTGCTGAACTTATCAATAAAAGCATAGAAACAGGTTGCTTTCCTGACCGGCTCAAACTTGCAAAAGTCTTCCCCGTGTATAAGAGCGGTAGCAAATCCGATCCGAACAATTATCGGCCAATTTCTATATTGCCGACTATCTCCAAAATATTTGAAAGACACATCAACAAACATTTAATGTCTTACTTGAATAAGTATTCTTTAATTCACGAAACCCAGTCGGGGTTTCGTCCAAAACACAGCTGCCAAACTGCACTGGTAAAGTTAATAGATAAATGGATGTCCTGTATCGACCAGGGAGATGTCATTGGCTCTCTGTTTATAGATTTTAGAAAAGCTTTCGACCTGGTCAATCATGAAATTCTTTTACAAAAACTATCAAAATATAAGATATGTAACACATCACTGAGCTGGTTTAAGTCTTATCTTGAGTCACGTCAGCAAACTATACAAAACGATCAAGGGATGTCTTCCTATGCAAATATCATGTCTGGCGTGCCACAGGGGTCCATTTTGGGACCAACACTATTTCTGCTTTTTATTAATGATATGCCTCTTCTGTTAAAATATTGTTACGCTGACCTCTTTGCTGATGATGCAACATTTCACAAAAATAGCCCAGACGTAGACGTAATAGAAGATGAAATACTCACTGACTTCTTAACAATAGTGCATTGGAGTAAACAAAATAAACTTCCTATCAATTTTAATAAAAGTACATACATGCTTCTTGGAGCCAAAAAACGTATTCCAGACGATTTTGAACTACATTTGATTATAGATGATAATAAAATCGAAAAAGTATCGAAACAAAAACTTCTCGGAATTTTCATTGATGATAATCTTACATGGACGCCGCATATTGATTACCTATGTTCTTTACTATCATCTAAAATTTCGCTTCTTAAACAATTATCGGCATATGTGCCACAAAAAGTACAAAAACTATTTTATAAAACTTATATCTTACCATTAATCGACTACGGATGTAATACATGGGGAGCTACAACGACTGCAAATATTGAACGCATTTCCAAGCTACAAAAAAGAGCTGCTCGCATCATTCTGCAAGCAGATTACATGACCTCATCTACATATATGTTTGAAGAATTAGGATGGCAAACCATTCCCAAGCGATTGATGTATAATAAAGCGGTACTGACTTTTAAAGCCTTAAATAATTTGACTCCTTCGTATATTTCAAATTTACTAAAGCCAATGTCAGAATCACATCAACTGTCACTGAGATCATCTAATAATGGCCTATTGTCTATACCCAGGTCCAGGTCTGCTCTATTTGATCGCTCGTTTTCATATTCCGCATCAAAATTATGGAATTCATTTCCTCAGGCGTTAAGAACAACAAGCTCCCTACAAGCATTTAAGACAGGTCTTAAAAATCACTTATAAATGCTGCAAGATGCATACTTAACAGTTTCTTAAGTACCTCTCACGTAACAACATATTCCTGTACCAAGTATATTAATATTTTGAAAACAATTTTACACGTCTGTGCAAGCTAAATATTTTCAATTTGTGAGCTTTTAACATTTTTACCAAAAACAAAACTTAAAACTTCTCAGGGATTTTTAGCTCATTGCAGCAGTTACATGTTTTAATGCATCCCAACTTTTATCTGTGATTTTATAGTTTTATGTACAGTTTGTATATAGTTGTATTGTGTTTTATTAGTTGTTTATAGAGGGCCACTTGGTAGACTGGCTTATAGCTAAAAGTGTAACCCTCTCAAAATATTGTATAAATAAATAAAAATAAAAAATGGGGTCATGGGAACAGACTGCACAGGAGCGATCAAAGTGGCGAGGTCTCATCAACAAAGGAGCAGCTCTCTATGAAAAGAAGAGAATCTGTGAAGCTGAAAGAAAGCGAAGAGAGCGCAAAGCCAAAACAAATGTGCCACCAGCAGACTCTATGACATTGACTTGCTCTACTTGCAACCGACAGTTTAGAGCCAGAATGGGCCTAGTCAGCCATCAAAGAACTCACCAACACACATCAGCACTATTCAAGAAATAATGATGGTCTTTCTCATTAGTGAGAGACGAACTATTACATGCAGTTACCATAGACTCGGGATTTCAGTTTTACTAGCTTTTACTGCAGCTGGTATTGTGCCATGTGGCGGTTCTAAAGTTCTGCCTGTACATCGCCCGTAGGCGTCACATCTGGGGCTATACTGTTTGCCTGTTTTCCCGACACAAATGATGCTAGGCTTATATGAATCAATATGTGGATCAAAGTTATATACTTATTATTAACTGTGATGAGATCATTTGAGCCTCGACGCGAGAAAACCGGTCTTCGGGGTTTCCGACCAGGTCTGACACAAACCGGCCTGTACAAGCTCAGAAAAGAGCTAGAAGCTTGAAATTTCGGATTTAAGTAGAAGAGGAATTGTACTATCCGAGTAGCGAAAACAAAGGCGCTGATCAGCTTCGCGGTTACCGCGAAGCTGATCTGCGCCTTTGTTTTCGCCTAGGCAAAAATCCGGTTTTCTCACGATGCGGCTCATTTTGTTTTTCCAAATCATTCCAATAACCAAATCATAATTATCAAATACCACATCACTCAAATAATTTATTTTTCTTTTTGATTCTCCTGAAATTACTTTGTTTTTTCAAACCACTTAACTTTAGACATGTATATACGAGTGTATACGTATGTTTATATCTTATGTTTTGATATTATTTCATGCAGAGTGCCACATGGTAGAATGGCTTAAATGTGTCTACCCTCTTAAGATTAATAAATAAATAAACAAATAAATAAATAAATAAATACCACTTCACTCAAGTATGTATTACTTTTTGCGAATTTTGCCTCTCGGTTAATTCATCCAATCAAATCAACAGGAACATTTTGCAATATGCTGTGCACTCTGACTGCACGATGGTTCAGGCTTCAGACTCATTGGTGTCAGCTTAGTGGTGATTTTTGACTGGTTCCATAGGTCTTCGTCATTTATTATAACGAACACTTGCCCATGCAATATACAGAAATTTGCCTGCTGTCAAAATTGACATTTTCATTGAAACAAAAGTATGATAGATTTAATCAGGCGCTCAAAGCATTGATTGTGGGTACGCGGTAGAAACGCCTAAAAATCTGAGAACTTAGAGAATTTAGGAAAAGTGTGTACATGAATCCTTCGAACTACGGACGTATATTATCAATGCATATAGATAACATTTTTCTTTAAATAAAAGTATTGTGTGTGTGTGTGTGTGTGTGTGTGTGTGTGTGTGTGTGTCATACATGTATGTTAGCGTCATATCAATGAAAAGTTACCAGTAAATCAGGTTCAATTAACGTTTGACAATACACAGCCAATTTCGCCACACATAATTATCATATAAAATAAATATGAATTTCACATGAAAACTTTTGTATAAAAAGGCAGTCATATGAGAAGCATATGAAGTTATAACATGAGTATCATATGAAATAATATGATTCTCATATAAAAGGAAATGCATACGAGATTCATATGAAAATGGATGTTGCTCACACATGAGTTTCATGTACTTTTCATATATTAATTATATGTGGATCTTTTCATATATGAATCATATCAGTACAACATATGAATATCATGTGATTGCCTTTTTATGCAAAAATCATATGCTTACAAATTTATGAAAATCATATACCTACCCTTTTATACGGTAATTGGGTGAATGGGACTGATTATGGAAACTGCCATTAGTACCCTGACCAGGCTGTTCTTACTCTAGATTTTCATTGTCCCGGCCTTTAAGACAGTATACCACTTAATGGCAATTGGCGTGTTTTTTTTTTTTTTTAAATCTGTACTGTAGGAATCGTCAATGACCAAATCTGCTTGAAAGAATATGCAAGAGTGAAGGGCATTTGGGGTCAATCCTCATGTTATAAGCCTCTCATGCAGTCTATCTGGACTAGATACTTGACAAGCAGGACACAACTGTTTGCAACTTCGGGATCTTTATTAGACAATAATGGCTCAATAAAATTAATTGAGTCATCGAGCAGGAATCAAATCTACCGCTACCCAGCAGCTTTGCTGAGACAATACTACAGTTAAGCCTGGTACCTCCACTATCTCTGCCGCCGAGGGGGCGGGGTCTCCAATGACGGGTGCATTACCATCAGACCAAGATTCAAGACAGAAATGAAACAGAGAAAATACAAGCGTTATTTTTGAACATTTATTTGATTGATGTCTTGATATTTTAAAAACAATTATTAAGCAAATGCTCAAATTGAATAATAAATATCAAATACACAGTGATTAAGGTCCGTCATAGTGTGGGTGATTCTTAATGATATCAGCTACTGATTCTTGATGATATCAGGTAACGGATTATTGACATGTTCTACGGATTCTTGACAAGCATTGATAATCCGACTTGCAAACAACAAAAATTGTATGTTATATTAGATAGTTGTAGATCTAAATTTTGTCAGGAGACATATAAGCAGCATGGTTCATGACAATCTATGCATATATTTTACATGTAAAGTGTTCAAAATAAAACCAATCAGATAAAATGAGAAGATATGAAAAACATGGAAAATCTGTAAAATACTGTGAATTTCTGTTTAAGCAAACATGCTTGAAAACATTGAAACAGTTAATAAAAGTGATACCTCGTCCTGGACCTTCAAATTCTTTTTTTCAAATTCTAAATTACAGGTGCGTAATAACCTTTTTTTCATATTTAATGCATGCTACGGATTCTTGATGATACGTTACTTAACTTACAGATTCTGTATGATAACAAAATGTATGTTACAGATTCTTTATGATAAATGTTACAGATTCTTTAAGCTTTAAAGCAAGTTAATGATGATCTACAACTTCAAATGCAGATTTGGACCCATTGTTCACCAATTAACTGTATTTTGATCAACCCCACAATGCAAGAAATATGATGTGCATTGTAAATTCGATCAGATTTATCACAAACCTATTAATAATAATTATTCATGTAGAACCTAGTTGTATAAATCACAAAACCCTAATAATTATTTTTATATTACTATTTGATTAAATCATTTTTTTTTTTTTTTTTTTTTTTTTTCAATAAGTGAGATCAAATATCTTAAAAGTAGTATTTTAAGAGTTTATTTAAAAAGTAGTATTTAAAAGTTGGACCCACCGAAAACTATATACCCGTCGGCATAAATGCCGGGGGTATAAATATAAGGAAAATATCTGCAGCCGCTTATGAGATATTCATCAAAATAAAAACCGGAAGTTCCGAATCAAATGCTGTTCAATGTTAGCATCGAACATCCTTAAATCTGTATGTGACTGTCTGACAATTTGATTCGTTTTGGGGTACATCGTAAAAATTAAGATTTGAAACACTGCTTTGTCCTAACAATATTGGAGATTTTCAGGTATCCAAACGTCCTCCAGAATTTTTCGCCCTAGGTATAAATTTCACAGGATTCCTAATATATAGTCTTGTTGTTTTAAAAGTCTTAGTGCACTATTTTGGGACAGCCCACATATTTTCGGCAAGTTGTGAGGCAACACAGTCAGTTGACTCGTACAAACACACAATATTTCTTTCCTTATTTCCGAATCATCGGTAAATGACCTCACAGGTCGTCAAAATCACATATGAAGTGGTGGTACGAAAATTGGGAGGGTAGCTATTGGCCAAAAGGTTGTTGCGCTCTTTATGGAAGATGACTGGTCGCTCAGGGTTTGTCACCAGCTGAAACATAGCAACAATAATATTAATGGTCATTTTGTGCTTTATAATTGTAGCTGAATACAGAATACTTTTAGAACATCTCACAGATCAAGATCGGCAGCCATTTTAAATTATTACTTAATATACTGTATTACAAATTGTACTTTCTTTTTAAATTGTTCAAAAGCTTAAGCTACGCAGCAAAGGGTGCATTTATTCAAGTTTATGTCAATTAAGAATTTTAGATGTTTCACTTTGAACAGTTTAACATCTAGATCAACTATCTTACAACAGAATAGTGTACATACAGTGTGGAATACTGGGGACCCAGATTAGACAACTAGATACAGTCGTTATTCATAATTACCTCAGTTAAATATATGTGGCATATTAAGCCTATTCCTCAATGACTGCATCAGCAACTTGCTCCTTGTGTGTCCACTGGGCCTATAATTTGTGAAAAAAAAAGATCATTCATAATGTGAGCAGGTGTGGGAGTGGTGGTTAACAAGACAGAAAGCAACACAACCGAACCATCATGAATGCTCATTTTCAAAGGCAAATGCCAAAAAAAATGTTGCTAATTTAAATTTTTATAATTGGTAAAAGTTCAAAATGAAAAAAAATGTTACCAAATACCAAGCTCAGGAAACAAATCAATATAATTTTGGCCTTAACATGGATCTATAGCAAATCAATTAGTAGATATATAAACTATGAAATTACTTCTTACCTCCCAAAATCCAAATTTGCCAATCTGGATAAACTTTCTTTCGTGTCCCTCCTCCATTGTAGATAGCTCTATGGATTAGTTCTCGGCAGAAGCCATACCTAAAATAAACAATGTAATCTCATTTCAACCATACTCTATATTTTGCAAATTTCGCAGGCAACAATTTTTGTTCTCTATTCTTTTGTCTTGAACGTAAGAACATAATATGATTTCAAATTTTGGCATTTCGATATCATTCAGGCAATAAAATGCCTGCTTTCAAGAATGGTCAGAAATAGTCCACAAGCATTATAAATGTACATCAAATGGTGAAAGGATTGCACATCCATGCGTCTTTATGTCAATTAAAAAAATCATGGCACCCAAGATGGCCACCAAAAGTTAAAAAAAAATGATTTTCTGAACTAAATGTTAGCTTTATACAGGAATAAAACTTTTCATGTGATGTATAAGAATGATTTTCTACTCAAGAACCCAGGTGGTGCCATCTGTTTGTTCCAGCCTTTACCATTCTGTGGTTTGCCACACATGCATTAGTCTATCTTTGCAAACTAGCACTGCTCCAGTAAGCCCACAGTAAATTTATACTTCTGTTGTGGTTCTATATCATTTATGTTTTGGAATTGAGTTTATGTGCTGTTTGTACCTGCTGGAGGTTTTTATAGTTTTACTTAAGTTCTGGTTACTGAGTGGGTAAATAGCTGCTCACTCGGCTTACTATATGTTTTCTAAGTGTAAGTGCCTAATTGACAATTTAGTTTTTTTCCATACTCGGTTTCTGGAGTGGGAATTTCTATCTGATTGCACCTTTCCCTGATCATTGTCTACTTTTACTTTATAGCAATTACAAGACCTGCAAAGAGCAATGTTATTTGAGTTAAGAAAAACTAAACATGAAGCAAATAGTAGTCCTGTCTGACATACGACATAATCAACAGAATTAATTCTTGGTGGCAGTCTTTGTTACAATATTTGTTTCGTACTGATAAAACGCCCTTGGGGTACAACTGCAATAGATGCAAGGCCTTAGGGTAACAAATCAACATAAAAGATCTAAGACACAGAATATATAGATCTTGTATAATTGATATACCTGATTGGAAGACCCAGGATTTTTACACTATAAGGACTTAGTAGTGCAACGTTTTAACAGATGGGCGTCATATTGATTTATGGGATTTGCCCAAAGATGAAAAGGTGACATCAACTGAATTCGGTTGTATACCCCCCTTTTACACAACTTATAAAATTATAGATAGGGTAAAAATGAAATTTGGTCGTAAAAGCATTTTTTTTACTTTTTGGTGGCCATCTTGGATGCCAGTTTTAATTCAAACTGATATTTATAAGACCAATTGGGATGTCTCTTACTAACAATATGACACACAAACTGCATGTTTGGGCTTTTACTGACCAGAAAGCACTTGATGTTGAACTAAACGGGCCTAGTACTGCTAAGGTTTAAAGAGATGGCAACCCTCTTGGACACCATCTTGAATTATGCGAGTGGCCCAAGGGTGACAAAATGGCACCATTCTGGGTTCTTGCATTGTATATCCTCCCTATACATCACTTATAAAGCTATACTAATGCAAAAACTAACTGACATTTGGCCAAGAAAATCATTTTTTATAATTTTGGCGGCCATCTTGGATGCCATCTTTATTTCACACTATCATAAGCCCAATGGAAGTGCAATTTTGTAACCATATGATACATTTATGATGGTTCTGGACATTTCTGATCAGAAAATAAAAAATAGTGCTTTATGGGCCTAGTACTGTAAGGTCTTAACAGATGGCAACCCTCTTGGACGCCATATTGAATTGTGCGAGTTGCCCAAGGATGCCAAGGTGGCATCATATGGATTCTTGTTTCTGAAGGTGTTGGCTATCATAATCAGCCAAAATATTTTCTATATACCCCAAATCCAGGTCCACCAAAAAATCACACATATTCTACCGTACTATACCGTGATAATGTAGAATTTGAGTGGTAAAACGTGATTCATGTTTCTTACTGCATACAAACAGTTTCTAAGTGTAATCATTTAAATATGAGTGGAGGTGCATCGTATGTCAGTGGAAAACGATGTTTCTTGAGATCAATTCAAAGGAACTTAAATGTCTACTTTCGCTTTCATAATATCCGGTTACGTGTTAAATTTATCACTTCATATAATTATCCGGGTACTAAGTTCTTGACTTTTGGCGCGAAATCTCTTGGTGGACTTTATTCTCAGTACTTTCAAACATGAAACCGCCGACGGCTTTTGATAGGCGGTAAAGACATCAGCCGAACTGCTAAAGGGACTCCACCCGTGTGTTTGCTTGTTTGATTTTGTTGTTTTACATCCAAGTCAACAGCTATGATCATGTCAGGGCGCAGCCTTCCTGACATGTAATGTCACTTCTATCCACTATTAGGATGTCATGACCATCCAAATAAAGCAAACTAACGTTTCGTATATAGATACCGGAAGGATTTACATGAACCTTTTTTCCTGGGCAGGCACATACCTTTGAGGATCAGATAATCTGTCAGTAAGCTTAGTGACATTTATAATAGCCTGAAGGCATAAGGAATCCGTCAATTCATCACGGCCCTAATGGGCGAAACCCATACCCCGGATTAAACAGTGCGCTTTAAATCTGATTAATACATTATTATTATTATAATTATTATTATTATTATTACACGCTTGTTAATTCCGTGCCACACTGGTCTTGATTTAATAGTTATTCTACGATTGTACACGTATAGGACGTATATAACCAGTGTATCAATGGAAACACACTGTGACGCCGTTGAGTTGTTTATCATTTTGACGTCAGACTTTGGAAAAAGGTACAAGCAGGCAAAGATCAGAAAAAAGATTTCCACTCCATAAAACGAGGTGGGGGAAAAACAAACTAACAATCAGGTACTTATACCATGAAAACATATCGTAAGTGTAACAGTACTCATGCTTAGTATTGCTTATTGACTGTGCGCGCAACCGAAGTGTGAAGATGAACTTGTGGCATTTCGTCTTGACTTACCTTTCATCATCAGTTCACATGCTTTGTGAATCGCCTAACATTTGAGCGTCAGAGGTCAAAATCGCGCAATTATCATATGTACATAGAAGCATTTTCAAATAAATGAAAATGCAGCAAACATTTTAATGCGATGTGACTTTATGAACTGTAGTCTGTAGGTACCTTCACACATGCTTTGTCCGCATAAGCTGTATTACGTATTTTATAATGCAAAATTACAGAATATCAGCGAGATAAAAATCACACTGTTTTAGGTCCGTCACAGTGTGAGTGATTCTTTATGATATCTGCTACTGATTCTTGATGATATCAGGTAACGGATTTTTGACAAATGCTACGGATTCTTGACAAGGATTGATACTCCCAATTACAAACAGCAAAAAATGGTAATTTTAGATAGTTGTAGATCTAAATTTTGTCAGGAGACATATTAGTAGCATAGTTTATATTAATCTATGTATATATTCTACATGTTAGGGTTTCAAAATAAAACCATTTAGATAAATTGAGCAAATATGAAAAACATGGCAATTCGGTATAATTATGTGAATTCCTAAGCAAACATGTTTGGAAACATTGAAACAGTTAATAAAAGTGATATGAGGACCTTCAAATTCTACATTACCCTGCGTAATAACCCTTTTTCATTTTTTTGCATGCTACGGATTCTTGATGATACGTTACAGATTCTGTATGATATCAAAATGTGGGTAACGGATTCTTTATGATATATGTTACTGATTCTTTATGATAAATGTTACAGATTCTTTATGATTTAAAGCAAGTTTATGATGTTCTACAACTTGAAATGCAGATTTGGACCCATGGTTTACCAATGAACTGTGTTTTTATCGATTCAACACTGCAAGAAATATGATGTGCAGTGTAAAATTCGATCAGATTTATCACAAACCAATTAATAATTGTGATTAATGTAGAACCTTGTTGTATATTTGTGTATATCACAAAACACTATTATTTATTTATTTATTTTTTAACTTTTTGGTAAAATCAATTAAAATTTTTCAATCAGTGAGACCGACAATCTTATAAGTAGTATTCATGTGTGTACAATTTTACATTTTTTTCTGTTTTGGGTCTCACAAGGATAGGCATTGATCCCATTTCTAACCACCTTACTGCTTCGCTATGTCACCTTGTGTATGTTTTCATGTTTGGGTAACAAAGTGACTGACTAACTAGTGGGAAAAAGCTACTCACTCAGATTACAAAATGTTCCCTAAG
Organism: Rugalucina vietnamica; assembly: GCA_964017185.1. Taxonomy (NCBI): domain Eukaryota; kingdom Metazoa; phylum Mollusca; class Bivalvia; order Lucinida; family Lucinidae; genus Rugalucina; species Rugalucina vietnamica. The sequence continues at coordinate 22,340,493 of OZ024882.1, forward strand.
TATACCAAGTACCTTATTGTCAATGTAGTTTTTTTCACATTGGTTTTCGGAGTGGGAATTTCAGATTGCACCATTTGCTCTAATCATCATCATTGCATACATTTTTCCTTTTCGGTGCCACTTCAGAGAAGTTACATTTACTGCCAGACTGGAATTCAGGAAATACAAATATTCAAGGCCACTAACGAGTATTGATTATTTGAAACAGATCCACATTCCTTTCACTGCTGTTTCAGGATCTCATTTCTATAGCAAGCCAATTTACTGTTTATTCAAGAAAGCAGATAAGGGTGGTTTTCAAAAAACAAATGAAGTGTTTTTCAATATTAAAGCTGAACGGATAAGCTTTATACATATAAGGTCTCATTAATACCTTAAATGTGTGTTATGAAGGTGTCAAATTCCATGCAAAATTTCATTAAAAAAAAAGATGGATCCATACCAGATTTATACAACAATATATACCTACAAATGTCACAAGTGCAACGTTTTAGCGTGACATTTTGAATATTAAGTCATTTTCGAATGGTCAGAAAACAATTATCTGATTACCTAACAAAACAAAATCTCTAAAAAGTTACAAACAATTAGGTACTTGAGAGTTGCCAATGAAACATGCATGTACTTTGCCTATGTTGCATCTTCAGCATTTATAAATAACCTTGTGAAAGCCAGTGTTCAATCATTGTAAGCCCTACATCTATTGTATGATCTTACTGATCAAGTCTGATGTATCTGGATTGATTATCAGAGGTTCTTCATTAAAAACCCTTTCTTATATTTTGAAAAGTAGCTGATCTAATCAGTTCACCATTTTTGTCACAAGTGCAACGTTTTGTATTTCTTGACTGACCATATGAGCATATCATGTATGACTTGTTGTTTTGCTTTATATTTTAGTCTAGCAGGTCAGAAAGAAACCTTTGCATATAGTTATGCATATTGGTTTCTAATATTAATAAAAGTGATGTCACAAGTGCAACGCATATTTTCTAGTCTAAAAAATTGAACGCTAATTCCTAACGATACATATTACTTATACTCTTATAAAAAACTTATATCGCAGTCACAGGAAGCATTGTGCCCTTGTAAGATACTGTTCATCATTAAATACATTGATCATTTGAGTAGTTATGGAAACATTTATAAGTTCAGAAAGCAATTTTAGGGTCAAATTTATCACATAAATATGTGAAAAATTGTTGTTGTTTTTTTTGAGAATTTTATCAAATTAATGGCAAAGAGTCTAGTCCCAGTATAGGGTCTGTCAAACTAAGAACAAATTTGAAACATAAAGTGTATGTTACAATTGTAGCACTACCTATAAAGTATGTCACCAGTTTTGAAAATTAACAACAAAAAGCAAAGAAACAAGAAAATCACAACCAGAGGACCAATGGTCCTGTAAACGCCCACCTGAGATCTGCTGTATATACGAATGTTATAGAAAATAGTCCGAGTATAGGGCACGGGGGTGATTCAATTGATACCACCTGTGCTGTCGTCCGAGACGTTACTGCATATATTGCTGTCGTCCGAGTATTCCGGTTTCCATCCGAGTACTACGGCTGTCGTTACACAAACAGTCCACACGTAAAAGCGGCTCGTGATTGTATTTGAAGGTATTATTTATCCTTTTTTCTGCTAGAATGTGTTGTTAGATATTTGTCTATCGTGCAATATGTTTGTACGGGTTTTTGGGTCGCTAGTTTGCATACAACCATGTGTTTAATCGTAAAAAAGCAAAAATCACATAAATATGCAAATACTTTAATAATCAGCATCTCTCAGTTTTAACCATTTATTGAACAACATGGAAAACATAACTGCAAAGATAAAACCTTTTACAGTTATAAAAAAAATCCAAAGCAGAAAGGGTTTGAAGGGGCGTTTAACTTTTGGTGTTACTGCTGTCGATCAGTTGTAAATATGTGTGATACGGCTGTCGGTTAAACTCGTTACGGATGTCGACAATTTAGAACAGGTAATAATTGAAAATATATGGGTAAAACTAAGTTTAAGGCATCCTAGATTTCAGAAATATGAATGAAATAACATCTATTTCACTTTGTTCATATTTCTAACGATAAACCACGGTGGGTTGGTTACACGAAGTAAGATATTTAGATTCTACATGACACACCGCCGCATTTTCAAATATGAATATTGAACGTCGTCTATACAGTGACCGGTTGCCTTGCTTTCTCATTTTTGCATGCATTATCCAAATCAGAAAGTGTAATGTATATAATTTAAACTTTGATGAGCGTCACGATTGTCTTACAGCGGAAAAAAGACACTGTGGCGAAATTGACTGATTGATCATTTGTGTAATGCACTTTAGCCATTTGTAACCACGCCCGTCCGCCCCCATCCACGGGGAGGGCGGGGGCAGCCGTGGAAATGAGCAGGGCTTTGACCGAAGTTTTGCTACGACAGTGCGTGGGAAACGGGTCGTGAAATTTAAAGCAGCCTGTGGAGAAAACAGCAGTGGTTTTACCAACAAGCAGTCCTCACGGTGGGTTTTTTTTTTATCGAGGATTGCTTTTAGCGATGATTTGCTGGACCAAAAGTCAAAATTCCCGCTATTCCCCGGGGGTGGGGGCCCGTTGTTACAAATGACTAGTACATACCTATACCTTATAATATTGCATTCATGTGTATATTTTCTTGTAGTCGCTCTCGAATGTCATTAAATGGCGCGAAGTGTAATAACCTGCTCTGCGATACAAAGGTTCACGTGTGTTGGTTGTGCTCTGTGATACATTGTGTTGTTCTTTCTGTCCCGCTTGGGATGTCTTTGGGTTGGGATGTTGATTTCCAGTCGAATACAATGATTTCATATTTTTATTTGACTCCCCCCCCACCCCTTTTCTTGGTTTCGCGAATTTACTTTTTGGTGAACTAGTAAAGTTGGTCTCCTATCCGCCTAGTATCTTCTGGTTTTGGCTTTACTGCATCGGCATTTTGTATATTTATATCTTTTAGCCAGCTTAGCACGTTGTTTAATTTCATCATACCGTTTTTCCTTTTCGCAGTCCTCGTAGAAATGGTGGTTTCGCTTCCCTTGGAAAAACAGTTTTGTTGATTATAATAATAATCTCTAAATTTCTGGTTTGGATTTTAACTTAATTACATCATTTTTTTTGTTACATATACTATAAGACTTAAGTTTAGCAATTTTTATTTGATTTCGAAATTGCAAATTGGTATAAAGGTAAAATGAACTAAACATTTCAACCCATCAATCTTTAGTCCTTAAGGAACCACAATTTTCACTTTTCATCGGAAATCCTGCTTCTCCGGTCGCAATTACGCTACGTCAAAATTTACCTCAAAATTCACATTGTTTCTCGGCATATGAAAAGTTAACCTTTTATTCCCAAAACAGTCATTTTAACATCTTTTTGTGCTAAAAAAGAGTACAGTACCATGATCGTAGAGATTTTATTCCATTATGGTACCAGGTAACGCCCCCGGTGTATGACGTAACTGACGTCATTTTGTTCCCTGGTCTTTCTCCCGAGGTGAACCCATATGTGTTTAATTGCTGAAATGACGTGCGATTTCGCCTTCACGAGAAAACATTCGCTTTGTAGGCCTATAAGGTGTGATGTTATGTCAAGTCTAGTCTTGCACGTTTGCGTTAAACGTTTACGGGACCAAAAACGTAACGGCAATATTCACAGTGTTCGCAGCACGCAGATTGTTTCCTATCAGCTGTTCCAACACAAATCCATCTTTCCCATACCGCAAATTATCAAACCTGATGTTCGAAGGTTGCCTAAAAATCGATTACGTCACTATGACGTTAAAGTGGCATTACCCTATTATCATGAAAACCTTACGTTGTCTGGCGTCATGATGCCGGTTTTTGATGCTATCAGCTGATGGAATATGGTTTTATGAGACTGTATCGTACTCTAGTAAGCTTAGAAATTTCAATTCGCTTCCTTTTTCTTCATGTTTGCACTAATCATATTGATCTCCATGTTACGCTGGTTTAACGTCAGGCCATGACGGGGTCCCCTCACGGAATTTTTCAAATGCCATTCCGGTTTATTCGGTATGACACTTTTACCAATCAAACAAGGCAAAAATTGATAACATGTGATGCACGTGGAATGCTGGGCACGTGATTTGCATGATTTCTTGAACGTAACGTAGCAACTCGTGGACGTGAGAAAAGCACACAAACTCGTCTCGAAACATGAATTTGAGCATCACTTGACATATTAAAAGCGTATTTAAGGTTTGGAAACATTTGATTTTGAAAATAATGATGAATGAAAAAATTGCTAAACTTAAGTCTTATAGTATATGTTCGCCAGTTGAACACTATATTTATTTTCTTTCTTTATAAAATGTCCCCAGGAGAAATGGTTTTCGCTGTTTTTCCCAGTAAATAAGCTAATCGGCATCCCAGGACAAGTGGTTTATCTTCATGATACGATTGCTAATTGTGCCTACCTCTATGTGCCCAGGAAAAATGGTTTTCGGCGTTGTCCATAGTAAATACGCTCATCGGCGTCCCACGAAAGGTGGTTTATCTTCATGATACGACTGCTTATTTTGCCTGCCTCTCTGTTGTGTTCGTTGCCTTTGGTTTTGGTTGCGACATAGCCGGATGACTACCTCGTTGGGAAAGAGCTAGTTATTCTGCTATTCGAGTGCGTTGTCCGACCTAAGTTCGGAAAATTTGTGATGCCGTTTGCATGAGTCATTTGTGAAATATTTTAAATATACTATCATATGACTGTATATGAAACTGTAAAAAAAAATCACATACTTTCATCTGGTCGCCGAAAACACTTCGAAACATTTAAGTTCCGAAGTGTTCTAGATGTTGACAAATGTTTCAAAGAAAGAAAAGTTTGCTAAAGAGTTCTTATACTATGCCGCATATGATAGGATATGTGTGAAATATTTTCTTTCATATGAATATAGCAATGCGTGATTTCCGACAGTATGTGCAGTACGAACGCGCTCTCTAACGTATGCACAAAATATAACATACACAGAGTTTTTTTTCCCGACACTGTAAATCGTTTTCATTTCCAGAAAACATGTTAGGCAAAGTTTGTACTTAGAGACTCATTGTTCATTCATGTGACTTCACTAATCATCTTATAATATGACATTACAGAAGAGACTATTTGTAGCATTTGTGTTTTTCGAGGTTACTGTTATGCTTTCTAGCGATCTGTATAGTCGTCCTTTTATGAGAAGCATACGAAAATTATTCAGAAACTACAAAATAAATGCATAAAATATGTTGAATTTGATTTCAACGGGCAATATGCAATCTCGAAATACTATCGACAGCCATATCGCACTGATCAATAAACAAACGCCAGCCGTATCAGGGGTCAGCGACAGCCGTATCACGCTTTTTAAAAACGGGAAATAAAATTTGAAGGACGCAATGAATTGGGTAAATGATTACAGCTTTCAAAGGCTAAATGGAAAGCGTAATACCCCTGATTCTTTCGCTTACATGGAATGGTTGCATATGTTGAAAGTAAGAAAAACACGCGAGAAAACGATGTTTTGTACTAAAAATAAATTCTTGTGATTGTCTTTATGTTAAGAAAACTGGAAAGACGTTTGTAATAACGATAAATACCTTCTTGACAATTTTCGGTGATAAATGCGCTGATTAGCGACGATCTGTTGGCCCTGTGGGCACTGAAATAGGGGCACCGATGATAACGACAGCCGTAGTACTCGGACGAAAACCGGAATACTCGGACGACAGCAATTATATGCAGTAACGTCTCGGACGACAGCACAGGTGGTATCAATTGAATCACCCCCATGTAGGGGCAGGTGGAGCCCTTGGGCCATTATTTTTTCAGAATAATCAATATACTGTCCATACAAGTTTTCCCCTTCAAATGACATTTTAACAGTTTACCCATTCAAATACATATTTGCAACCCATGTTGACCTTGCCTTAAAATAGGTCAAGGTCATCACATAAATTGTAGTACTTGAGTCATAGATGCTTCATGCCAAGTTTCTTCAAAATTGGTCCACCGGTTCTGGAGAAGAAGATTTTTGAAGGGTTTATACCATATATGGACATGGCGGCCATCTTGGTCATGTGACCTTAATTATTTATATACACATTGATTCCCCCATTCTATAGATGCTTCACATGAAATTTGGCTTTGATTGGCCAAGCGGTTTCAGAGGAGAAGATGTTTGAATATTATGGTAATATACGTGTATAATGCCCCGGGGCTGGGGCAAATGAGCCCCTGGGGTCCAATTTTTTTCAGAATCATTAATATTAAGTCCTACTGCCCATTTCCTGCAAGACTTTCACTTTAAATGACATTTTAAAGTTTTCCCCATTCAAGTGCATTGGCGACCTATGTTGACCTTGCTGTAAAATAGGTCAAGGTCATCCAAAGGTCATAATTTATATATATACATTGTAGTACTTCAGTCCCCGATGGTTCATGCCAAGTTTTGTTGAAATTGGTCCATTGGTTCAGGAGAAGAAGAATTTTAAACGTTTTTTAACATATATGGGCATGGCGGCCATCTTGGTCATATGACCTTGATTATTTATAAACACATTGATTCCCCCTTCCCATAGATGCTTCCTATAAAATTTGGCTTTGATTGGCCATGTGGTTTCAGAGAAGATCTTTGAATATTTTTGTAATATACGTGTATATTGCCCCGGGGTGGGGGCAGACCACCCCTGGGGTCCAAATTTTTTTCAGAATTACCTACCTTCAGTCCATTTGCCCATTTCCTGCAAGATTTGCCTTTCAAATGACATTTTAACAATTTTCCCCATTCAAATGCATGGGCGACCTATGTTAACCTTGCCGTAAAATAGGTCAAGGTCATCCAAAGGTCATAATTTATAAACACATTGTAGTACTCTAGTCCCCGATGCTTCATGCCAAGTTTCGTTGAAATCGGTCCAGTGGTTCCGGAGAAGAAGAATTTTGAAGGGTTTTTACCACAGATGGGCATGGCGGCCATCTTGGTCATGTGACCTGGATTATTTATAAATACATTGATTTCCCCTTCCCATAGATGCTTCCTATAAAATTTGGCTTTGATTGGCCAAGTGGTTTCAGAGAAGAAGATCTTTTAATATTTTGTAATATACATGTATATTGCCCTGGGGTGGCGGCAGACCAATCCCTGGGGTCCAATTTTTTTCAGAATTACCTACCTTCAGTCCATTTGCCCATTTTCTGCAAGATTTGCCTTTCAAATGACATTTTAACAATTTTCCCCATTCAAATGCATGGGCGACCTATGGTGACCTTGCCGTAAAATAGGTCAAGGTCATCCAAAGGTCATAATTTATTAACACATTGTAGTACTCTAGTCCCTAATGCTTCATGCCAAGTGTCATTGAAATCGGTCCAGTGGTTCCGGAGAAGAAGAATTTTGAAGGGTTTTTACCATATATGGGCATGGCGGCCATCTTGGTCATGTGACCTGGATTATTTATAAACACATTGATTCCCTCTTCCCATAGATGCTTCCTATAAAATTTGGCTTTGATTGGCCAAGTGGTTTCAGAGAAGAAGATCTTTGAATATTTTTGTAATATACATGTATATTGCCTTGGGGTGGCGGCAGACCAATCCCTGGGGTCCATTTTTTTTTTCAGAATTACCTACCTTCAGTCCATTTGCCCATTTTCTGCAAGATTTGCCTTTCAAATGACATTTTAACAATTTTCCCCATTCAAATGCATGGGCGGCCTATATTGACCTTGCCGTAAAATAGGTCAAGGTCATCCAAAGGTCATAATTTATAAACACATTGTAGTACTCTAGTCCCTGATGCTTCATGCCAAGTTTCGTTGAAATCGGTCCAGTGGTTCCAGAGAAGAAGAATTTTGAAGGGTTTTTACTATATATGGGCATGGCGGCCATCTTGGTCATGTGACCTGGATTATTTATAAACACATTGATTCCCCCTTCCTATAGATGCTTCAAATAAAATTTGGCTTTGATTGGCCAAGCGGTTTCAGAGAAGAAGATCTTTGAAAATGGTGGACGACGGACGGACGGACGACGGACGGACGCCGGATCATGGCCATCCTATAAGCTCACCTTGTGAGCCTAACGGCTCAGGTGAGCTAAAAATGGCCGTTGTCAAAGAGATTTGAATGTTGATTTCTTTTATTTTGATATCCATAGAAAAACCAGGAACAAAAATTAAAAAGACAAATGCATATCTCAATTTTGACCTAATGGGTCAATGTCACACTTTTACTTCATTTTTTTGAAAATCACCCATATCTGTTATGCAATATTAGATATCTTGTTTAATAGATATGACATTTATTTCAATTTATTAGATATCTATTATAAAGAAGATATCTTATATAGCAAATACGATATCCATTTAATTATATTAGGTATACAAAATGTTAATATTAGATATCCGCAATGTTTATTTAGATGTCTTATATAGTATATTTAGATATCATTCAGGCTTAATAAGATATCTTATTTGTAAAAATAGATATCTAAATTGACAAATAAGATATCTTAAAAATTATATTAGATATCTTATTTGTAAAAAAGTATATAACATATCTTAATTCATAATTTGTCATAAAGAATTCTGATATAGCAATTATGATATTAGATATTAGATTTTTTTCTTAATATGACATCAGCATTTGAGAATATGACACTTAATCAGCATTTGAGATATCTAAAATAGATGTGTAGATATCTATGTTAACATGTAAGCTTTTTATATTTGTCAAATAAGATATCTTCTTGAGTATATAAGATATCTTTATTACATAAGATATCTAATATGCTAAAGTAGATATGGTTTTAGACAAATAAGATATCTTATTTACCAAAAAAGTTATCTTATATCCTTAATTAGCCATCTTATTGAGCTAAACAAATAAGACACCTTTAGTTTATATCTTATTTATTTTGCCCAATCACAACCTATTTCTTTTACTTAAATAAGATATCTACTATGTCAGTACAGAAATCTAATTTATAGCCTTAATGAAGATATATTGTATTAATTCATATACTGAGAGGAACTAGAAACTTAAGTTTCAAACTTCCCATAGTTTGGTGGTTGGGCTCCGTAAAATCGATTTTTGAACTCTGGTAATTTCTTTCCTGCAATAAAAGATTAGTCACAGCAGAATCGCCTTCAGACGGTCAGTAAAAGAATTAGTAGAGGGTTCAAATCGATTCTTACGGGGTTCCAACCCAAAGTATAATGATTAAAAAACTTAAGTTTCTAGTTCCTCTCAGTATATATCTGAATTATAAATTAAGATATCGTTTTTCTAATTAAGATATCTAATTTACCGTAAAAGATATCTTATTGACCACTGTTTATAAGATATTTGTTTTACCAATTTAGATATCTTATTGCTAATTAAGATACCTAGTTTAGCAATAAAGATGTCTTATTAACCAAAGTAGATATCTTGATTTATCTTGTTAGGAAGATATCTTGATTTATCTTGTGAAGAAGATATCTTATTTAGGTATAGCAGATCTCTCATTTAGTATATAAGATATCTAAATTATATTAGTTTCATAATCACTCAATCATCTCAGCGCTGTGTTTGGTGTGGGTTCAAGTCCCGCACTAGGTAATTGTGAAACAAGCGCGGTGGCGTAGTGGTAGAGTGTCGGACACCAAATAGAGAGGTCCTGGGTTCGATCCCCACAGGCGTCACCGTGTTGTGTCCAAGACCAAAACACATTAACTCCTTACAGTACTGGTTAAACCCAAGAAGAATTGGCTCTGTACTGACATGACTGAAACATTGTTGACTGGGACATTAAGCCTCAATACAATTTGAGTTCATTTCATTTAAAAAAGGAAGTGCAGTGCGGTAGGGGTAGACTACAGGTCTGCGATGCGGGAGGCCCTGGGTTCTAGACATAACTCTACCATGCAAGATGTGTTCATGAATCTATAGTATTGTTTAAAACACAAGAAGTGGTGGCCCTTTGCCCCAACATGACTCAAAACTTGTTTACTGGGACGTCTAGTCATCACTTAACCAAACCATATCATAATATTTGAAAATAAATGCTCAAATCTCAGTTTGCCTGATAAAATAATGACTTGTTTACCAAATCGCATAGTACAAACCTGCTTTGTAGATCAGAGACATTAATAATTGCCCCCCAAGGGGGGGGGGGTCTTTGCTCCCTGCTCCATGAAAGAAAAATGACCTTTCTCCCCAGCTCATAAAATGTTTTCCTCAGCCCCCTGCTCCCTAAAACTCCAACAAGTTATGCTTTCTCTCCAAATCCCTTAGAATAAATGACCCTTCTCCCCAAATCTCTGAAAATAGATAGCCCTTCTCCCTGAATCCCCCAAAACCCTGGGAGGGCCTCATAATTGGTAGTTTATCTCGATAAAAGAGTGTCATAAAGAATCTGTAACATATCATAAAGATTCCGTTACCCATCATTTTGTATCATACGGAATCCGTGACAAAATTTTGTCACAGATTCTTTATGATACTTTTGATGCTTAAAAACATAAAAGTCTGCAAAACGATTCCTTTGAAGATTTACATGCATTGAAAAGTGTTAGTTCATAGATAATTAGTTAAATTTCTAAACTGATGATAAAATGTTTTGATGTGTTATGTATTGTAATATTCATTTTCGATTTTCCTTGCTTTATTAACCATTTTAAGGATTTAATCACCCATTAACTTTCAACCTGTATACCAACATTGCTAAAATTGATGGAGAACAATTTCCAGCTCATATATACTATGTATGTGTGCCAAAAAGGTCATTTCATGCATCAAAAATCTTAGAAACAACGGTTTCTCATCACCTACCAATAGATGAGCTAAGAGAATCATAAAGAATCTGTAACGCTATCATAAAGAATCAGTAGCAGATATCATAAAGAATCATCTCGCACTGTGACGGACCTAAACCCCTGTGAAAATATCGGGTCTTAATTTCACAGCTGAAAAACGCGTGGTATTGAACGGGTGACGCACAATACAAGTCTGCACGAAGTTGAGTTGAAAAAATCGAGTTTTCTCCTAAACCTGTATTACCATTTATTCTATTGACTGACAGATACTGTAGGTGCAGTCAATGGAGAAATTGAACATTTAATGAACAGTAGCATAAGGAATCAAAGTTGTTTCGTTTTCGCAAACACATCCGCCCCATTAACATTATCATATAGTGTTTCCAACACAATACCATTGAAGTGTTTTGTGAAAACAAAATAACCGGGATTTCTTATGTTAACTTCTTTTAATAAATGTTCATTTTCTGCATTAACTGCACCTATCTATCAGTCAGTTAGAAGAATCGCTGTAGGAGAAAACTCGAAAATCAAACCTCAGCTTCGTTCTCAATTGCAATGTGTGTCATTTATCGGGTTGTATGTAAACAACTACCACGTGATTGTCAGTACTTAGTGAATTTGGTCGTTTTCTTAACAAGAATGAAAAATAAAGGTGGTCACAATATTACTTTGTTTCAGTGTATACATTTTCACTTTCGCCCTCAGACTAAGAGCTTTCGCCCTTAAAGCGCTAATTTTAGTCACTCATGCTTTAGCACGGGCTTTGCGTGGCTCCTGGAAAAAAGAATTATAAAAGTCATGCATTCTATAAACAGGACACACTCACGTGAACAAGCTCGTATTATTATACCCACCCTTTCGCCGTTTCGAATCACTTTCAATCGGATTGGGGAAGTGTCGGACTCCGGTCCCTGAGGTCCCAGGTTCGATCCTCAGACTGGGCGCCTTCCGTTGTGACCTTGAGCAAGTCACAATATGAAATACGAGGTTTGACCTCTTAAATTATTTTCAAGTCCCCGGACTAAGGGGGCCTCCGGGTAACATCCCGATCCGAAGGACGGCACACTGTATATAAATGACACGAAGGGAAGCGTGTTCGGACCAACAAAGAATTTTCCTCGCCGCCGGCGGGGATCGAATCCGGGACCTCCAGCACAAGACCTACCTCGCTTCCTTCGACTCAGTAGGGCCTACACAGTAAAAAAATGAAAACAGCAAAATGATGTCGACCGGCGCTGATTTCTGTTTGGAAGTTTGAGACATAAAACAAAAAAAAACTACCATTTTATGGGATTCGTCAGAGGTCCTGCTTCACAGGCAATATTGGAAAACGTAAACCTACTGGCTGCGACTTGATTCTCTGTATTTGTCTCTGTTGCTGTTTCATGTTCTGGAGACTGAAAACGCCATGACAGCTCTCTCCACTTTATCACGCGACAATGACGTCACGCTAAGTTTAGTTTCGTGACGTCAGCATAGCACGCGCTAAAATTTCAATTAATATAATTAATTGGCAGCATCAATGATAGATTTTAAAACACATCATTTATAAATAAAAGCCTTGTACAGTGTCCGTTACGTCAGTAAAACTAGACCAGCTGGTTAACCCTGCATGACCTCGCCCCCACATCCAATGACATGTACGGGAACACCTTTGTCCACCGGTAAAATAATCAGGATTAAATTAAATAATGCTCCTGAAGACTGGACTTTTATTTCAGGAGCCCCTGGAAGCGTACATCTTATACATAGGGATATTGGTAAAATAATGGTAATAATTGGTAAAAATAAATAAAAAATAAAGGGGTATAGGAAGACTTGGAAACTTTGAACCCCTCCCCCCCGCCCCCCACACACTTCAATGAGGTCCCTCAAGATGACAAAATGACTGTCTCCAGTCTCGTATTATAAACTACTGACTGACTATATATGCTCAGATCCCAGGAAAAGTGGTTCAAGACAAACCACCCATACATATTTCAGCCTTTCGAGAATACTCAGGTGGTTATTTTTTCAAGCACATTTTAGGTGTCGAGACATTCTAGTGTTTGGTATAAGTGCCATAAAAATGAGGTAACGTCACGATATGACCATAGCTTTGACTGGGACGCTAAGCCACAACTGGAACAAAACCAAATAGAAATACATGTATGAACATGTTTTATTTACTTACCAAAGCAAAATCCAAATGACTTACACACTAACGAATGATGCACACTTTGATCCAATTTTCTTGAACAGTTGAAGACCGGATTTTTAAATGGGGTCATCCAGACAAGCATGTGCAAAAGGCCTACGTGCGACAAGTTTGGTAAAGAATGCACAGGCGAGAATGGCGACAGTCTCTACTATTCTTAGTACATGTATATATACGCACCTATACCCCCTGATCGGGTGTACTCGGCGCGAGATGAGAATCAGATGCCACAACATTACAGCTGACGTTTGCATGTGTTTATCCCGACTAACCTCACATGTTGTGTGCCGTCATGTTATACGGAATGGAAATTATTCATGGGCGAAAAGTTCGCTGAGCTATAACACTAACGATGTTGTTGCATCGGGCTTCGTATCCAACGCAAATTGAGCAGTTTGCATTTTCTGAATGTTTCACTGTCCTTTCAAGATTAATGCAGTTGATATGAGACGGGCCATCAGTAGATGGGCGAAAACGGGAGAACCCCGAGAAAAAAAACACCTGGTACACCCGCAAGCAGAACTTGGCTTGTCTCACATGTGGCCAGTGCAGGGCTCGAACCCGCACCAGACACAGCGGTGAGAGAAGTGTACAATTATTATGTAGATGTATGTTTAACAAGGGTAGTGTGTGAAAAACTACTTGCCTACAAACTGTGCCGATTAGATTTAAAAAAAAAAAAAAAAAAAAAAAAAAAAAAAAAAAAAAAAAAAACAACTGTTCAAGTGCATAAAATACACCCATGCGCAAAATTACACCCCCGGGAGGTGTAAATTTATTTGGTCTACCGCGAAAGTAGGTTTGACCAAATCCATTGTAGATCTATACAATTTTCATGTGATTTTCTCATGAAGTTCATGTCGACAAATTCTGATATGGATTTCATATAAAAACCCTTTCATGTAATTTTCATATTTCGAAAATATGTGGTTTTAACGACAACATTTACCATGAGGGAAATATTTCCAAAATGCCCGATTTTGATGTACTTACACTTTCAGAGTCTCGTAAACGTAAATCTAGATCTCATGGTATACGGAAAAAGGGTAATGACAAACGTAAACGGTGTGCTACAATGAAATTGAACACTTCCCTTAATGATTTAGCTGTTAAACTAAGGATTCACGGTCGACATCCAATGCTGTCTTATCTTAGTTCTCTACCTATTGCTGTATTACGTTCCTTGGACACAGAGGCTAATAGATTTTACGATAGAAATCATCAAATGTATGACGCTGCACTGTTAACAAGATGCTATACTCAGCATGCTCTTCGTCCATTTATCGATTCCGAATCTAATCACATTAGAAGTTTTATTAAAATTCCTTTCATTAATAAAGGAATTGACTTTATTGATTTACCAAGCATATTCCAGGATAAATCAGTGATACAGTCTATACCTACGTACTTCCAAAATTCAGAAACTCCTATTATTTGTTACAAATATAATAAACCAATCAGAAATACTATTTTTAATTTCAATAAACTTGTTTCTGATCTTGATATCCATGCTAATACTCCTAAGTCTTGAGATTGTAAAGATTCAAAATTTGTTTATCAACCAGCCGGACATATAGTTACTGGAAATTTAAAAATAATTTCGGATTCTAGAATTCGTAAAATTGTTTCTAAAGGTCCGAAATATAGATTCCCCTTCTACATCAATTTCGATAAATGTAGAGAGGAGATTGCATCTGCATTGAATGATTTCGGTAATCGATGGTGTAAACGAGAGGGTGTTGAGGATAATGCTCTTAAAGAATGGAAAAGAAGTATCTTCACTATCGTGGATAAACGTATACAGTTTTATTCACAAAATACTAATCTTTTACCTCCTAAACCTAAATCGTCATTTAGGCATTTGAAGCAGGGTATCCAAGAATTTCACAGAAAGTATGTCTTGGTTCCGGCAGACAAAGCCGCAAACAATGTTGTTGTTGTTTGTAGGCTTCACTACGTTAACACCTTAAAACAGGAGCTGGATGGTACCAGGGCTTATCTGGAGACAGATACTGATGAGGTGTCTGTAGTAAATGCCCACTTAAACGATTTACCTGTTAAGTTTTCTGTTTGTGTCAATGAAGGCCAAGACAAACTTCCTACGATGTATTGGTTACCTAAGCTTCACAAAAGACCATACAAAGCAAGATTTATTGCAAATTCTAGCTCTTGTACAACTACTGAACTTTCTAAATTATTAACTTCCTGTCTTACTGCTATCAAATCTCATGTTATAAGATACTGTGAGACAGTGTATGAAACTTCAAATAAAAATTGGTTTTGGTCAATAAAAAATTCTGGTGAGGTGCTCAATAAATTGAAATGTAGAGGGTTCCGTGCGACGAGCTTGTCCACATATGATTTTTCTACTCTGTATACAACTTTACCACATAATCTAATTAAAGAAAAACTTCTGGATTTGATAGAGTGGACATTCAAAAGGGCATTAAAAAACTATGGTTCACTTTATTTGGCATGTAACGACAGAAAGGCTTTTTTCACATCCTCTGACCAAAGTCGGTATACACTTTGGTCATGTCAGAATGTGTGCGACGCCTTATCCTATCTCCTGGATAATATTTATATTAGATTTGGGACCAAGTTATACAGACAAATTGTTGGAATTCCGATGGGTACAAATTGCGCACCTCTCGTAGCTGATTTATTTTTATACTGCTACGAAAGAGATTTCATGGATTCTCTTAACCATGATAATCAAGCTGATGTTATCGAGGCTTTTAATTCCACTTCTAGGTACCTCGATGACCTTTTGAACATTGACAACCCTTATTTTGAAGGTATGGTCAATCAAATTTATCCATCTGAACTACAGTTGAACAAAGCCAATATCTCGGATACCGAAGCCCCCTTTTTAGATCTACATCTTTCTGTTGCAAATGGATTTGTTTCTTCTAAAATTTATGATAAGCGCGATGACTTTGATTTTGATATAGTAAATTTTCCTTTTTTGGATGGTGACGTTCCTCGTCGTGCTTCTTATGGTGTTTACATTTCGCAACTTATTAGGTTTGCTAGAGTCTGCAATCATGTTACAGACTTCAACGCTCGAAATAAATCTTTAACGGCCAAACTTCTCCAACAGGGCTATCGGTATCATAAACTTCGAAAAACCTTTTCTAAATTTTATCGTAGACACTATGAATTGATTTCCAAATATAATGTTGGGTTAAAGACGCTTTTAAGTGAGGGTCTTTCGGAACCAGAATTTTATGGTGACTTGGTTTACAAATTTAAGAAACTTATAGGAAGTAATGATTTTTCTTTTCAGTTTAGAAAAATCATAACACGTTACAGACGTATAGGTTATAACTTGAATGTTATGCGACAGTCTGCATGCTTAGTTTTTAACCCAATCACGGTTGATAACTATGCTGCCTTCTTTAATTGCACGCCGGTGGGTCGGGCGTCAGACTCTATGATGGCCCCGACTTAAAGCTATTCATTTTAGTTGGTTGGGGCCGGAGCTTCTTGTCTGTTGCTTGGCCCACCGGGGTCCAACTGATGTTTTTCTTTAGCTCCGGAGTTAGTAAGTTATTTGGCGCCCAGGGATCTCCATCGTCGGGCAGCTTACTGAATCTGTGAGTCCTGGTTTTTGATTCATCAGGATGTTTATCATGATTTATTTGTTTGTTCTTGATGATTCATTTACTAGTTAGAGATTCACCACGAGGACCGAAGAACTAACTAAATGTTATGAACCACTGCAGAAGCTGAGGGTGAGGTTACGGCCGTGTAAAATCGATTTAAACCCGCCAGTAACTTTGTGTTACTGATCGTTCCAAGTCGATACTTCTGTGGTGGTTCTTTTTGTTTTATGTCTTGGTGTTTAAAATATTTTTGTGCTGTTGGCGCCTTATGTATGTTTGCATATTTTTAGTTAAGTTAAGGTAACTGAGTGGCCACCTATTGGGAAAATAGCTGCTCATTCGGCTTACGAAATGTTTTCATGGTATAAGTACCTGATTGTTAGTTTGGTTTTTTCCCACCTTGGTTTTTGGAGTGGGAGTCTTTTTCTGATTGCGCCTTTTCCTGATCTTTGCCTACTTGTACTTTCTTATATGTGGTGCCTTATATGAAAATGACATGATCACATTTTCATATGACCAACATATGATACACGTATGGGTTTCATATGGAAATCGTTTCATATAATTTTCATGTGTGGCGAAATTGGCTGTATATTTGATTCACTCTGCAGGGACTACTGCCGATACTTCAACATTCATTTTCATGGCACAAGATGCCATCCATATATTAATTGCTATTGAAAACGGTGCTCATCACAGCCGAATAGATTATACACACTCTTTGACAAATGTCAGATAATAAAGATAAAAGAGCAGTGAACATATTAATGAGAAAGGGGATGGGCCATACCGAAGGGGATGAGTCAGAAGCTTCCATTGAAATGTATAGTGAAATGCAAAATTTGGGTACTACCTGAAAGTTAGGTCCTCTATTCCACCGGTCTACGGAAAAATTTTAACCAATTCTGTTGCGTTTTCAACGAGGGTGTTAGAGGCATAAGAAAGCATGACGACTTATAAAAATATGAGCCTGTGCATGAGAAAACCAACAATTTGGGTTTCCGACCAGGTCCGATACAAACCAGGCTGTACAGTCACAGAAGAAACCTAGAATCTTGATAGTTTGGGTATAAGTAGAGGAGGAAATGTAATATCCGTGTAGCGAAAACAAAGGCGCTGATCAGCTTCGCGGTTACCGCGAAGCTGATCTGCGTCTTTGTTTTCGCCCATGCAAATTGTTGGTTTTCTCACGCACAGGCTCATATGGCTTTCTAGTTCTCAAATATTCAGTCGAAAATCACAGATTGCATGCGTACAGTACAGTCAAGTGGGGGGGGAGAGGGTCACCAGCACGCTTAACCCGGCGGACGATTTTTCCTAGCCCTACTTTTAATCCCGCGGCGGTTCATCTGGAGATTGCGACGGATCCGCGGAGGATCTTCCCGTTGCCTGTATAATTCCATCGCGTGTTTGTGGCGGATTTCCAATGTAATATAATGACATCATAATGATTGACAGCTGACCAATTGCCTAGGTTAACATTTAGCCTGTTATTGTCACTTGAAAATACGATTTTTGTATGATCATTTACTTATTTCGCATGCATCACTTTAATACAAGCCACACCCCATTGCCAGGATATTCGAATAACGAAGATGCATCTGTGCAGTCTGCTGCAAAGCGCAGTATTGTGTCTTTACTTTAAGTTGTTTTTACTATTGTGTATTTCCTTTCATTCTTTCACCACCGTGGGTTCGCGGTGGAAATCAAGCGACAAAAATACAAGTAATTACGGACGATACAATTTCTTTCTTCTATACCCAGCTGCAAAAACACGGCAAACCCGCCGACTAGGGCGTTTCCGCGGCGGAGATTAAAATTATAATCCTTTTTCTTGCAACCCCCTCTCCGCGGGGTAGGTGGGCTGTAGAAAATCCCACGGACTGTACTGTATAATGTGCACTATAGTTCCAGGGCTACAGGAACTGTTTAATATCACTAAATCAATAAATCGTTGACCAGAATGTTGAATGAAACCACATTTTCTGAAATATGTTTTTATATTTTTCAGAATATCGAATTTTCATTGACGCTGAGTATATATTTGTCTCCCCGAACATCATCCATAGTGCAGATTATAGTTTTCTTTCGGTCCTTGGTGATCAGTATGAACATTCAAAGAATTAAAAAAGTACTTTTAGAGCCAACTTTTAAACAATGTTTTGATTATTCGACCCCGTTTAGGCATGTCTTTGCTTCAGACTTCCCTTGTGAACTTTTTGAAATTGAAGTATAAATTTATCTGGCTATCCGCGGCGGTTTTAGAAAGGGTCACTAATTACCCGAAATTGCGCATTTTTGTCCATGATATCTCCCTTTAAACTCGTATTTCACTGCTTCCAAGGGATTTAATATTTTATTTTTATTACTGCAACTGGTGTTCTTCCGTGTAGCGGCTCTAAAAAGGCTCCCAAAATATCATCCATAGTGCAGATTATATTTTTCTTTTGGTCCTTTTAGATCAGAAAGAATATTCAGAGAATTTAAAATGTACGTTTAGGGCCATCTTTTAAAGAATGTTTTAATTATTTGACCCCGTTTAGGCATGTGTCTTTTATTCAGACTTGCCTTGTGAACTTTCGGGAATTGAAAAAAGAAGATACAAGAAGGCAACGACCAGGAAAAGGCGCAATCAGAAAAAGATTCCCACTCCAATAACCGAGGTGGGAAAAAACTAAATTAACAATCAGGTACTTATACCATGAAAACATATCATAAGCCGAATGAGCAGCTATTTTCCCAATAGGTGGCCACTCAGTTACCTAAACTTAACTAAAAATATGATAACATACATAAGGCGCCAACAGCACAAAAATTTTAAACACCAAGACATAAAACAATAAGAACCACCATAGAAGTATCGCCTTGGAACGATCAGTGATATAAAATTACTGGCGGGCTTAAATCGATTTTACAGGTACCTAATCTCTCCCTCAGCTTCTGCAGTGGTTCACAACATTTAGTTAGTTGTTCGGTCCTCGTGGTGAATCTCTAGCTAGTCAATGAATAATCATGGACAAACAAATAAATTATGATAAATACCATGATGAATCGAAAACGAGGACTCAGAGATTGAGTAAGCTGCCCGACGATGGAGATCCCTGTGCGCTAAATAACTTACTAACTCCGGAGCAAAAGAAAAACATCAGTTGAACCCCGGTGGGCCAAGCAACAGACAGTATAAACTTATCTGGCTATCCTCGCCGGTTTTAGATAGGGTCACTAATGAGGGTTCATTACTCGAAATTGCGCAGTAAGCATTTTCAGAGAATTAAAAAGAATGTACGTTAAGGACCAGCTTTTGTTTCAGGCCATCTTCTACACGATGTTGTTTTTATTTATTTAAATATTTTTTAAGTATTTTTTTTTTGCATACAAAACGGCATATTCATCTGCTATTTGTGACCCTTGCAATATATACTTGTTGTTGTGCCGTTTTGTGGCCCTAAACGTCTCCCCGTACATAAATTTAATGCTCCTATTTTTTCCAATCCTCAGGGATTGCTTGCAATCAGTTTGCATTTTCATACCGGTGTTCAGGGCGTTAGACTCTATGATGGCCCTGACATAAAGACATTCGTTGGTTGGAGCCGGACCTTCTTGTCTGTTGCTTGGTCCACCGCCGGGGGTTCAGCTGGTATTTTTCTTTTGCTCCGGGTTTCAGTAAGTTATTCGGCGCCCAGGGATCTCCATCGTCAGGCAGCTCACTGATTCATCATGGTGGTTATCATTATTTGTTCGTTTGTCCTTGATGTTTCATTGACTAGTTAAAGATTCACCACGATGACCAAACAATTAACTAAATGTTGTGAACTACTGCAGAAGATGAGGTGAGGTTAGGGCCCTGTAAAATCGATTTAGTAATTTTATATTACTTATCTTTCCAAGGCGATACTTCTGTTGTGGTTCTATTTGTTTTATGTTTTGGAGTCGATTTTGTGCTGTTTGAACTTATGTATGTGTTAGTTTTAGGTCTGTTAACTGGGTGGCCGCCTATTGGGAAATAGCTGCTCACTCGGCTTACGATTTGTTTTCTAAGTATAAGTACCTAACTGTCAATTTAGTTTTTTCCCACCTCGGTTTTTGGAGTGGAAATTTCTTTCTGAACGCGTCTTTTCCTGATCGTTGCCTACTTGTACCTTTTTAACAGAATTCCTAACCGAACACCTGGATTTTCTTGGATAAAATCTGAACCAAAGGAGCTGTGAGACTATGTCTCAAAATTTGTGTTATTGTTTTGTTGTTGTGCTACGCTATATGACTGTGAATGCAGTTGACCGATCCGGAATGTATTCCTCTTAATATGCTTTGTTTGCGTAGTGCATCGATGCCATTGACAAAATGTAATATCTAACAGGGACAATCTTGTAAAAGTATATAAAATTACAGTATTTTTTAATTCAGTTTTACGTCCCTTTCAAGATTATTTGAGCTCATATGAGACGGGTCAATCAGTAAGTGGGGCGAAAACGGGAGAACACCGAGAAAAACCACCAGACACACCCGCAAGCAGAACTTGGCATGTTTCACATGGAGCCAGAGCGGGGCTCGAACCCACACCAGACACAGCGGTGAGATCATCGTGTGATTAAGAAACAGCACTCTTAACCGCTCGGCCACGGGGCCGCCTATTAATGTATTTTTGAGGAGAAAGAGAATAAAACACAAAAAGCTCCATGATTCTTGAAACAAAATACAGAAAATGTTCCAGTCTTCGTGACGATAGAGCCGCATCACGCATCATGATGAAGTTTGTCTTCAGGGTTTCCGACAGGACCAGAGTCGACTTAAAACAAAAGGTGGCGATAAGCTTGAAATTGCAGACAGAATATACATGCGTGAAGTCTCTTTCGAAAAGACGATTGAAATATGATTAAAATATTATATAACCCTGTACCTGAGAAAACCAACAATTCGGGTTCCGAAACCAGCCAGTACAGTCACAGAAGATGGATAGAGGCTGGAAATTTTGGATTTAGAAAATTGAGGAATTTCACTATCCGTGTAGCGAAAACAAAGGCGCTGATCAGCTTCGCAGTTACTGCGAAGCTGATCTGCGTCTTTGTTTTCGCCTATGCAGATTTTTGGTTTTCCCATGCGGTGCTCATATTGGTTCATTTCTGCGACCACGACAAAAGCGACATTGACCACAATGGTCTTATAGATTGGATTGAAGGAGTCTGACAGAAATATAATAGGAAAAGGTAAGTGGATCAGATTTACTTATTAGTATACGCATGTGATGTGCAATTATTAATAAAATAAATAAAACCTGAAAATAAATGAAAAAATAAATATGTTTATGAAAAGAATAAATGAATACATGCTATGCTGGAGAGAGTGACATTTTTTTTTTTTTTTTTTTTTTTTTTAAAGGAGGTCAATATTGAATTGTTTCATCACTGACGTTTACAAACTGGCGATGAAAACCAGACAATAATGAGCAAATTTCTACAATTTAGCTTTGAAATTAATCCAACATTTCACAAACACATGTAAATAATACGTGAATGACGAACAGGATTATAACGGAAACAGAGCTTATAGAATTGAAGGGGCTAGTGAAAGAACGTGTCTAAGTAAATTTTTGTAAGTTTTGAGAAAAACTGGAAAACCATCAAATTTTGTTAAAAGTTTGACAACTTTGTGAAAATAATGCTAAATAATTAGTCCTATCAAACAGATTAAAATGCTAAATTGTCATGAAATTTTGTTGAAAGATACGGACAAAATTCAGAATTTCAAATTTAGTTACATTTCAGTGATACGGACGAAAATTCAGAATTTCAAATTTAATTGCATTTCAGTCGAAACCATTCTAGTTAAATCCATTATACTTATGAAAAAAAAATGAAAACGAGTGCTTTCTTTTTTCTACTGGGTACAAATCCTCTAGAGGCGGTGACAAAATTCAGAAGAAAGGGGGTGGGTCGTATGTGAATGCTTCATCACGAAGGGTCTCAAAGGCTCAGTAATCGAATCTATGCATTGATTGTTTACCAGGCACACTGACAAATTACATTCACGGGTTGGGATAACCCTGTCAAAACACAATTTAATCAAACACTCACTGTAAAGTCACACCATTGACGCTCCCACAAACCTAATTGAAATTTTGTCGTCAAAAACAACAGAATGTCTACACGTCTACTTCCCTGAAGCTTTTCATCGGCTTTAACCCATATTTGACGAATGAATTTTCCCATCATTATCATTTGGGCGAGTCCACTTTCATTTTAGGGGTGTTAGGAGTGATTTTAATCTTTCATCTCATTTTTCAATGAAATTTCTCTAAGCTAACAGAATAGCCCCAGATGGGACGCCGCGTTCTGCGGCGTCACATCTGGGGCTATTCTGTTTGCCTATGTGCCACAAAAAGGACACAAGGCTTAAATGAGTTAAAGACGTATGAGCCGCGACGTCAGAAAACCAGTCTGCTAGGTATCCACCAGGTCTGACACAAACTGGTCTGTACAGTAACAGAAGAATGCTTGAAGTTTTGGATATAAGTAGAAGAGGAGTAGAAGAGGAGTTGTACTATCCGTTGCTTAGAAAATGAATCTAAACCGATATTGAATTTCTGATTTTTCAGAATACCCTCGTTAATCTCAAAGGACCAAAAAGAAAATATATTCTGCACTATAGATAACCACCCAAGTAAACAACCAAACAACCAACATGTATTGATATTTTGCCACCTTTCCTGGGCAGACTCAGAGCTGCTGGGCTGTTAACCAGTAATCAGATGGTCAATCAGTTGTAGACTTTCATTTAACATCCTAACGGCGTTCTTTATCCTTCCCATTGTAATTGGTGCTTGTATTTTTTTATTTACACAGAAACAAAACGTTCAAAACGGAATTGAGCAGAATCGAGAGGCCTTTGGAGATAACAGAGGACTATCATAAGCAAAACATTAGTAAGAATATATTGTTTGGTTATTTCTTTGTAATACTGGTTTGATGCCAATGCCATGTTTTTCAATAGTCCGACGGCTGGCCCGCTGGAGTCGATTCTTTTTCAATCAGTCTGGTAGAAAAATTTATTTGGTATTTCTATATAGAAGGTGAAATAGGTAGGATGCCAGAAACAAAACTGATGCAGATTTTTTTCAGACGTCACATTTTATTACCTCACCCACCGAAAATACAGTGATGTTTCAATATTGGGGGCAAGAAGGCTTACCGTGCATCTCAAACACCCAATACTACTTCTACGTGTTGTAAAATCTTTTGAGACTCCTAAATTGCAATTAAAATTTGTGCACTAAATAAACTCATTCCAGCTACGTACATTGTTTCCATGGCAGCTCATTATGCTATTCTCTGAAATTGGACTGTATCTGCAAAACTGGTCATATCACAGATGCTACTTATGAAAGGGTGGGTGTTTCAAATGTTGACTTCCAGCACATCACCCATCGAGCTCTAACCTTTAACTACATTTGAGCCTATGCGTGAGAAAACCAACAATTTAGGGTTCCGACCAGATCCGACACAAAAAGGCTTGTGCAGTCACAGAAACAGGCTAGAAGCTTGGAGTGTGGGATTTAAGAAGAAGAGTGATCGTACTATCTGTGTAGCGAAAACAAAGGCGCTGATCAGCTGTTACTGCACAGCTGATCTGCGCCTTTGTTTTCGCATATGCAAATTGTTGGTTTTCTTGTGCAGTGGCTCATTTCAGTTTAACCTATTCAAGGCTCTAGCGGAAAATCAAGGCGCACGCTAACAGGAAACCAAGCCCTAAATTCTGGTAAGTATTATGACATACAAACTGCTAGGTTTATGGTTTGGGGCAAAGCTGATAACATTATACCCTAAAGGTACTTTCCTTGGGGTAGAATGGGGGGTTCCCATTATATACATACTATCCTGATAATTTGTTGGTGTTTTGGTCGAAGACTTACTGCATATTCATTCATAAACTTTTATAAGATCTGTTAATTCAGTGGCTTTTTTTTTTGTTAGGGTTTCTAGTAAATTGTGAAAGTGGCATAGATGGTTGCATTTATGGATGCCAAAAGTGAAATAAGATCTACAAATGCACATTTATTTTACAAGAGTGAATAGCGTCATGGATACATTAAATTCTGCCATAGGGTATATTGTAGTTTAGAATATTTTTTTTTTTTTTTTTTTTTTTTTTTTTTTTAACTTTTCTTCTGGTTTATTTGATTCCAATGAAACAACATAGAAAACATGCATGTACAGTTAAATATTACTTATACATATACAACTAAGTTTGTAATTAATAGAAAGTACCTAAGCAAGCATCCCTGAAGAAAGTAGTATTTAGATAGAAGTGCAATTTATAAGTGTTAGTTTCCGTGATATTTATGAGGATGTGATTTGAAAGCTCCGACAAAGCATGCTAAATCTAAAAGAAAGAAATGGGTTTTCGGGTATGCAGGCCTGTCCTCCCGAGTCAACAAACTGTTGACACGGGATGACAAACCTGCATCGTAAAATTTTATTGTATTCTAATATTCGTAATACGTGTATAATACTTGCACTTTCAAAACATATCTATAGCATGCCTTGTCTGAAGCCAAATCCCTCACCACCCACTCTATACGAAAATTTAAAGGTACATATAGATCTACACTTACAATTCAGGAATGCTAGACGTAGAATTTTAAATTTTCTATCTATTAAATCGTTTCCCCTATTCTATTTATTTTCCCGGAAACTGGACTCACACCGTTCATCCAGATACAACAAACGCGGAATGGTCTTCCAAACGCGGATATAAACAATAGTATTTTGATTGGCAGGGAAAAAAGAGTGAGTATTTATCATCTTTGATTATAATGAATATCGGCTGAGTTGATTTTTGTTTGACATACAATGAAAAAGTACATAACTTTGCAAATGTTTACCTAAAATCCTGTCTCATAAATTCTATTAGTTCGAGAAATATAGGCTTTTAGATCTGACTTGGATGCACGAAAAGAGAAAAATCTTGATAAGAATGTCTGTAAATCATTATTAAAGCACGATCATATGACCAAATTGATGTTTTTCGGAGGATCGGGGATCGCTTCAAGTGTTGCCATTACAAGAACCCACACAAAATTATAGAAAGAGAATAGGAACTATATGAAATTGGGTACTCTCATTTAATATGGTGCAACATACCACGGTTCAAATTCTCAAGCAGGTGAAACAAACTCGGATCATTCGGTGCAACGAACACGGATAATAAAAACCAATTCTCGCCTTATTTTAAGGAAAACTGGATGCAGTCATTCTTAAAGTCAACTTTGTATGGTTTAGAGTCCATAGATGGTTGGTTGAAGAGCAATTATGGCTTATTATGGCGTGATAAAACCACAAGGAACGTGGGTTCATGAGCACTTTCACTACGCTTTGGACACAACATTAGGAAACCTTGTTAACATGTTTTATAGAGCGAAAGGTCCATATCAGGTGTATGTTAACCGAGAAACTGTCCGTGCGTTTGTTTCGACAATCAAAAGCCATAGCTACATGTAGCTTTATGAAGTTTGATAGTGTCAGATATAGGCAGAGCTCTAAATGCTTTCGCCTTTCATATTCAAACACCAACTAAATTACGCATGCTTGTAGATTATTACATATAAAACATATGATGTAATGTATGGATGCATTTCTTTCATGAATATATGGACAAGAATATATTTGATTGTCTCTCTCACTCTCAAGTGTGGCGAAGTGATATCCTTTGTAAAAGGTCCTCTATGACAACATGTAAAACAAAGTACATAGACTACGTAGATTCAAGAAGAGCATTTATTAGTGGTGAAAGAAATGTGCACAACGAACTCGTCACCATGCCTCTGAGAGGCTTTTGGTATGAAAATGATAATGACTGACCGTCTCTATATGACCTTGGCTGTTGATCCTGTAGTTTTAATTTAAACATTTTTATTCAGATTCACAAATAACATATCTACATACATTGGCTAAAGGTACATGACGAAAATGGTTAGAACGAAAGCAGAGCTTATAGAGTTCTTCTCTGTGCAAACGTTGATCCTGTACGTAATGAAAGAACAACTAGAGGACCAATCGTCCTGTAAACGCTCACCTGAGAATTGGGATATATACCAATAAACTTAATTGACTGTTATGGTCATGGATGATCTATTTTGAACTTGCCGTAAAATAGGTCAAGGTCATCACAGGGTCATAATTTTTATATACATTGTAGTACTCTAGTCCACAATTCTACGTGCAAAGTTTGTTGAAATTGATCCACCGGTTCCGGAGAAGAAGATTTTTAAAGGGTTTTTACCATATATGGACATGGCGGCCATCTTGGTCATGTGACCCGGATTATTCATGTATACCATCAGGAAAACATGTCCGTGGAATGAATACCCCCTTAAACCCTACGTTTATATAGTAAAACTGGGGTATGCAGGGGTATACGATTTATTTCTTATTTTTGGTCCTAAACATAGATTGTGGGTACTCGTTAGAACCGCCTCGGTGAGGCGGTTCTAACATGTACCCACAACCTATGTTATGAGCAAAAATAGGGGAAATATCATAACTTTTCCACTGATATTTTCATTTTTTTGTGAAAAAAAAATCGCTGTATTTTTGCATCGGCTTGTTTTCGTAATGCACTGGTTCCCTTCCTATAGCTGCTTCATATAAAGAAGATGATCTTTGAATATTATTGTGATATGTATGTATATTACCCCGGGAAGGGGTCAGATCAGCCCTTGTGGTCCATGTTTTCTTTCTTTCTCTCTCTCTCTCTCTCTTTTTTTTTTTTTTTTTTTTTTTTTTTTTTTTTTTTTGTTTCTTTGTTTTTCAGAATCATTACTCTTCAGTCCATTTGCCCATTTTCTTCAATTTTTTCTCTTCAAGTGACATTTTGATATTTTCCCCATTCACATGCATAGGCCATCTATGTTGACCTTGCCGTAAATTAAGTCAAGGTCATTACAGGGTCATTTATATAAACTTTGTAGAGCGCCTCTCCCTGGTGCTTCATGTCAAGTTTCAAAATCATAGGCCTTCTGGTTCTGGAGAAGAAGATTTTTAAAGGTTTTTGCTAGATATAGCCATTGCGGCCATCTTGGTTATATGACCTGGACCATTTATATAAACTATAAGGATGCTCTACCTGACGTTTGGCTTTCATTGGCCAAGCGGTTTCAGAGAATAAGGCCTTTGAATATTTTGGTAATATACATGTATATTCCCCCGGGGTAGTGGCAGACCAGCCCCTAGGGTCCAAAGTTTTTAGAATCATAGATCTTCAGCCCATTTACCCATTTCCTATTAGTTTTTTCCCTTAAAATGACATTTTGACAATTTTCCCCATTCAAATGCATGGGCCACCTATATTGACTTTACCGTAAAATAGGTCAATGTCATCCCAAGGACATGATTTATATAAACTTTGTAGAGCTCCTCTCTCTGATGTTCCAGGCCAAGTTTGTTTCAAAATCATTAGACTTTTGGAGAAGATTTTTAAAGGTTTTTACTATTTATAGTCATGGCGGCCATCTTTGTCATGTGACCTGGACCATTTATATAAACTTTCTTTCCCCATTCCTAAGGATGCTCCTTGATTGGCCAAGCGGCTTTAGAGGAGAAGATCTTTGAAATGGTGGACGACTACGGACGACGGAGCATGGCCATCATATAAGCTCACCTTTGGCTCAGGTGAGCTAAAACTTATAGCAACGTGGCATAGTTTGACTCCTGATCCGGCGAGGTCGGGGGGGGGGCATCCTGGCACCAGTGTTTTGTCTTTGAGCAAGATATTTTAACTCCCATAGAACTGGTTAGTATCCAGGAAGCGGCGGCTCCTTCCTGACACGGCTGAGGGATGTTTATTGACAACACAACATACAAACAAATACCATTACAGGTGTATATATCATTTCTCTGATTCTACGAAATAATTGTTCATAGAAAAAAAGCTGTTCGCAGTTATGTTATAATATGGTGTTATATGTAATATGCCATCCCCGAATTCGACCATATATCAAGTGAATAGCCGACTAAAAAGCCAACAAGATGCATTTATTGCACGTTTACTTTATAAAAATCTAGATTCTTCGTTGTATTTTAATTAGAAAACGTTCTGTCAGTGTTTTGCACGTTAAAACCAGATTTTTGAATCCGTGTTTGTTTCACCCAATTTATGTGGGTCATCCGCGTTGTGTAGTATCAACGTCCGTGGTAAGCTGTACCTTGAAGTAAACAAGGCTGATTTTTAAACATGGATATCGACACCCAAAAAACTTTTCCAATTTGATGCATGGTATTAATATATTCCATACATGTCGAAAATAAGTTTTGAAGAGATATTTGCATGAAACCAAACAAATAAATTCTACAAATATGAAAAGAATCGGGAAGTAGGCGAGAAAATCATGATATACGAAATAAATTCGCTTGTATCTATAGTTTACACAAATCTTTTGTTATGATGTTGTACCATTCTCAAGATAAACCATTTTGCATCAGCTCTGCATAAACACATTTTATATAAGAACAATTTAAATGCTGTTTGTTTATGTTTTCTTACCTTGTGTATTCCCGCGATACAGTTGTTTATATCCGCGTTTGGAAGACCTTTCCGCGTTTGTTGTATTTGGATGAACGGTGTGGGACTCGGCTAAAAAAAAAAAAAAACTAAATTCCTGATTGATATTTAATAAAATCTCTAATCTTTTATAAGTATTACTTATAATATATTAATTTGCCAAAACAACACATGCTTACCTCGTACATACCTAAATGTTAAAATATTTGCAAAATTTGCAAAAGACATACTGTTACCAGGTTAAAGTTTTGACATATAATTGTAAAGACTCGACCATTTCCCTAAAAACTTATCGTATGTACCTTTTAGTTTTGAAATATACATTTCATTTATAAATTTCTGTCTAAGAAAAGATTCAAAACCTTTTATGCATAGATTTTTTGAGTAGAATTTACTTTTATATATATAATACTTTGCCACTGTAATTAAATAACTTAACAGAGCCTGTGTGGATTTAGAAAACATAATTGTCTTCAAATCAATATGTAGATAGATGGAAGCTTTTTGTTCTAACCATATTTTCAAATTTCCCCAAAATTCTGCAACTTTGTCACAGTGATAAAGTAGGTGACTTATAGTTTCTGTTTCTCGATTACAATACGAACATTTGTTATTATCTTTCTTTTTTATTTTAAACAGAAAGGAATTTGTTACAAGAATTCGGTTATTTATCTTAAATTGAAAGTCTCGCAATTTGATTTCTTTGATATAGTGTAGATTTTTGTTGATTTTTTCCCATTCATGGTTCGGTATCTCTCCAATTTCATCTTGCCACTTAACTGGTACTATTATTTCATTTAATGGAAGTATTATGTCATATATATCTCTACATCCTTTTTTGTTTCTTAACAGGTAAAATACATAGCAATTTACTGGCACATTATGTTTAAAAGAAGCAATTTTCATTCTATTTTCATTAACAATATTTTTCCATGCTCTTGGTATTCGATTAATTAACTGTAAATAATTCAAAAAAGTACCATGAATACCAAACCTTTCTTGTAACGTTTGAAAATCATTAAAATATCCATCATCATCCATTAAATCTAACACATTTCTAATCCCTTTATTAAACCATTCATTTATTATGTAATTTCCATTTCCATGAATGTTAGAGTTACCCCATAGTGGTGAAAACAATATTTTAACTAAACTGTCAACTTTAAAGGACTTTAAGTATTTAATCCAACTTTCTAAAATGTCTATCCAAAAAGGGTTATGTAAATCATTAATAATTGCTCTAGCATATGAATCTCCTACTGCGAAAAGTTTATCAAAATTTATTCTACTCAGGTTACTCCAACTATCACTATGAGAAAATACAATTAAACGTCTTAACCAAGTCACCTTTAAAGAAGTGATAAAAGCATTAATATTTACCATTCTCAGCCCCCCTGCTTGTATATTTTAATAATGTTTTTCCTACTAACCCTGTCCGGACCGTTACTCCATAGCAATTTAAACAGTTTCCTCTCTAAAAGTTTCAGAAATACCCCTGGTGGGTTTGGGAGAGCCAAAAATAAATGAGTGAATTTTGATAAAACTAATGATTTTATTATTGTTATTTTACCTGGTAATGTCAATCTTCTCTTTGACCAAATGTTCAGTAATGAGTTAACTTTATGTAATATGTCTTCCCAGTTCTGATCCCAAATGTCAAATACTTCTGCTGTGAAAGTTACCCCTAATATTTTCAATGGTTTTTGTTCCCAGTCTAAATTATATTCAATACAGATTCTTTTTTCTGACCTACCCATAGCGCCTATCCATAATGCTTTAGTTTTATCCTCATTTATTTTAAGACCAGACATATAATAAAACTTATTTAAGATGTACATTAATTGATGTAAAGATTTCTCGGACCCATCTAAAAACAGTTGAGTGTCATCGGCATACTGGCACAGTCTATATTCTTTATTATTTATCATAATCCCTTTCAAAGTAGTATCATTTTTATCATTTTACCCAAGATTTCAACACAAAGAATAAAAATGTAGGGTGATATTGGATCCCCTTGTCTGCAGCCCCTTTGTAGAGTAAATGGATCTGAAATATGACCGTTTTGTAAAATACATGACTGAGCACCAGTTTGAAATAATCTTATCCATTTTTTTATGGACGGGCCAAAATTGAAGTAGTCTAAAACTTTTTCTATAAATTTCCAGGAAACCGTGTCAAAAGCTTGTTGAAAGTCTACTGAGACTAACAAACCAGGAATATGTTGTTGTTTGGATTCAAATAGGATATCATAGATAGTTCGAATATTTTCCCCTATATACCTTCCTGAAATAAAACCTTTCTGGTCGTTACTGATAAGTTTATCTAAAACAGACTTAAGACGATTTGCAATTACTGATGACATTAATTTATATATGACATTTAAAAGTGAAATTGGTCTCCAGTTTTTTAAAAAATGACGTGATTTGTTTGGTTTTGGAATACATGTTATTATGCCTTGGTTTTGTGTTATAGAAAGAGAATTGTTTTTGTATGCATAGTTGACTGATCTCAAAATAAACTTCCCTAGGTCTACCCAAAAAATTTTAAAAAATTCAACAGTAAATCCATCCATGCCCGGTGATTTTGAGTTTTTCATGTTTTTCAATGCATTTGCTAATTCAGAGCATGTTATTTCTCCTTCAAGACTGTTGGACTCATCCTCATTTAATTTACATGTGTTATCTCCAATTATTTCATTTAATGGTACATCATCTATAACATTGTTATCCTCTTTATATAGGTTGTGGTAGTATTGTTTTTGAAAATTTAATATATCAACAGAATTATTATATTCATTTCCATTTGCATCAACTAATTTTGTAATTACTTTGTCCATAAAATTCCTGTTTTCTAAGTTTAAAAAATAACTAGATGGTTTCTCCCCCAGGTCTTCATATCTACACCTCGACCTGAGCATGACACCTTCTGTTTTAACTTTCCTTATGTCTTGAAGTGCATTCTTTTTTTCATCCAATTTGTTTATATCTTCTTCCGTTATATCATTTAAGTAATTTGTTATTTTGAATTCTAGTTTTTCTATATCTTTTTCTAACTGTTTTTCATCTTCACTCTGTTTTCTCTTTTTATATGTACTGTACTTTATTGTTTCTCCTCTGATCATCATAAGAATTGTTTCCAACAGTAGCTGATCATTAATTGTATATTCATTATTTTCATTATTATTATTATCATTATTATTATTGTTATTATTATTCTTATTATTATTACTTTCTTTTACATGCAAATCTAAAACTTCAGCTATTGTGTCTTTAACTATTTTTATATATTTCCTATCTTTTAACAGAGAATTATTAAATTTCCAATAACCTTTGCCGCGTGGGTGTTCAAAAAAGTCTAATTTTAAAATAACTCCAGAATGATCAGATCTATATCCTGGCACTATCTGACAGTCATCAAGATGATTTACAACATCAAAATTAATAAGAAAAAAATCCAGCCTTGCCTGTTTTCTATCTGGGTTTAATTTTCGCCATGTAAATTCTTTTTTTTCATCATAGTTTAATCTGTATGCATCAATAAAATCAAATAAGTCCAACCATTCTCTCACAACACTCCTAGCTCTAGGGTTATTAATATGTTTATAATTTTCACAATCTAAATCTGGATCAATAATCATATTCCAATCACCACAAATAATTGCCATTTCATTATCAAATTCTTCAACTTTTTGCTTTATGTTAAGATAAAATTGTGGACAGTCTTCATTTGGCCCATATATATTAACCAAAGTTATTTTTTTTACCTTTTAGACTGATTTCTAAAATTATAAAATTACCATTTGGATCAGTTACAACTCTGCCAATATCATGTTGAAAGTTATTATTTAATAAAATCATCACACCCCTTTTATTACTTGTTAAACCTGACATAAATATTTTATATCCCCATTCATTTTTAATATAAGATTCCATTTTATTTTCCAAATGTATGTCCTGCAAGCATATTATATTATATTTCTTTTGTCTTAAGTATTGAAAAACATCCCTGCGTTTTTGGGTGCAGTTAAGACCACGTGTATTTTGGCTGTAAATACTTATTTTATTATCCAGAATCAATATGCAGTTGTTTTCTTAATGAGTCCAGCTTCCGGTTCTGAATAACATATATGTACAGACACATATACACTGCTGTTCCAAAAGAACCAAGTTTTAACAAAAAAGAGGAAAGAAAATCCATTTGTTTTTTTCCTCCATAAAAAAATATCATTTTCCGGCTTCGATTGTATATAGCTCCAGAAACATCTATAATGTATATTAGGCTACAAGTATTTAAAGAAAGAGAGAAAAGAAAATAAGAAAAGAGCATCAACATAAAAAAAAAAAAAAAATACAATTTCAATATTTTTGCGAATAAGCAATTACATGCAAGTAAGCATGAAAATCAAAGTTTGTTTTAGATAGTCAAGCCGTATCCAAAACTTGACTTTTTCTGTATGTCAGTTACCTCACTATTTTTCATACTTTGTAATTTTATGTCACCTTCAAGCAATATTTTAGTCATATTAGCTCAGTACTCCTTTTCAAGTATGTCATGGCCAATTCATCATATACATGTATATACATTGAAATGTTTGATTAAATATTTGTTCATTACACTGCAATTTTAGATTATCAATCAAGAAAACCTGCCCATGCAATATACAGATATTTTCAGCTGTAAGAGTTGTAAATTCTTTTAGAAAGAATCAATAATTTAAGTCAAAACAAAAACTGCGGGCACACACTACAACTGCCTTGCTGAGGTGGTTCTAGCGAGCACCCATAGCGAGCACCCACAATCAGTGTTTGGGATCAAAAGTACACAGAAATTGTATACCCCTGCCGCCATCAGTTCTACTATATAATGTTGGGGTATAAGGGGATGTATAGTTCATGGACAAGTAATCCTGATGTGGTTTAATGTCTCTATCGAACAATATTCCAGTCATGTTAAGCATATATTAATAAATTACCATATTTGTTCTAATACGTACACAATGCGCTTAACTTTTCAAAATAATTTAAAGCCAAGGTAACATAATATCGTTCTAATAAGCGCACACTGGGAACAAAAACAACCGATAAACTGTTGAAATTTTCATGTCAAAAATACAGAGGATGATATCATTTTATGTGTTCAAATTGTTGCAAAATAGTGTTTGATCAGCTAATGTTAAGTTTTAATGCTGTTATCTAGGAATTTATATGTAAAATTATATAAAATACCAATATGTCAGTTGAGCAGTGTGCGCTTATACACATGATTTTCAAAAATGACCAGGGTTTGCGCTTATTGGAGCATGTGCACCAATTAGAATGAATGTGGTACCTTCGAGCATGTTTCGTTATGCCATTTACAACACTGAGTTAACATCTACACTGCAAAACTTTGCGTAAATTCTATAAGTGACTTATTTTGAGACATTCATATATTAGGTAACCTGCAATTTTATGTATGTTGTGATTCAACGTCCCAATCACGCAGTGTTCCATTATAAATGTTACGCCTTTTACAACAGTTTTACAACCACAGGTAATCGTACATCTATCTGACAATATCAAAGAGGACTGTATTATTCTAATATATATTTTATACCTGTATGACTGTACAAATCTTGTTAAAGCAAGAAACACAAGGTGACAGATACCTCTCTGTTACTGTACTTTCATCTCATTGTGGCTTTTGTTTGTGTTGATGTTTAACGCCACCTTCATCATGCATTTTCAATCATGATTACCATATTTCAAAAATATCATATTTTATCCCAGATTATTATTTCGTGAAATGTGTGTATATACTGTATGAATTTGTAGAAGGTATCAATATATTGTTATAGGTTAACGTGGATTGATATATTTACAAAGTCCCTAACCCCCCCTAAACTTTGAACATGTTGTTCTCAGTCCTGGGATACAGATCATTCATGATATTACATCTCCTGAAAGGGCTATGAATGACAAACGTTATCCTAGTAATATAACCAGAATTTGTATTTGCATTTTCGTGCATGTTGGTAGTGAAATGCACTGTTAGTTTGAAAACTGCTTTTATTTTTCTTGCATTGTTTTACGCTTAAATAAGAAATATTGTGGGATGAGTGTTGGCACGGTAGTTAGTAAGTAGAAAAATCTATCAACTGCTATCATTTTTGTTCTGTTTGAAACAATTCTTACCGAAATATCTGCAGACAAAAAGCCCGTTTTTTTAGACTAATCAAGGTCAAATTTATGGGCTTATTTGTTATGTAAAAAGGCTATGGAAATATACTGTATATGTATGTTCTACCTGAATGAACAGACTACCTGTCCTATTTTAACAGGTATACACAGCGTGTACATACTATAATGCATATAAATATACTGTACAAAATAATTTTATCTATGTTTTATTTGAGACATGTCTCAGAGGACTTTAAATCCAACGTTACTTCAACAACACACAACAATTGTTTTTACCCTTATTAGATACATAAAAGATATTGTCAGAAGAACTTCCCTAATGTCTAAAACGTATGAAGACACTGTTCAAAGTAAAAGTTGCTTAATTTATTTGGCATGGTATATTTAAGGTACAGGTATTTGCATAAGTGACGGACAGTATTATTTAAAGTAATAAATCTGATAAAGATGATGCACCTGCTATTCATGCAAATCGTTTCTAAGCTAATTTTTCAGCTTGCAAATTAGTTGGAGAACATTATTTAGACCTTCACAAAGGTTTCTATCAATTAAAATCAAAAATTTATTTTAAAGGATTATTTATGGAAATTTATTAGAAAAATAGGTAATTTCACTAAAAACTTCTATTACAATGGCTTCCCTTTGGAAAACATTATCATTCATAAGAAAGTTAAAGGTTTAGGGATTATTCTGGTATGTAACATGCCACATTTTTTTAAAAAAATCTATGAAATATTTATGAGCAGAAAACACTATTATTATAGTAATAAGGAACCTTAAATAACAAAATTTTATTATAAACATTCAATTTACCACAAAGAGCACTAAGATTCCCCAAAACGGCATATATAGACGGATATTATTCAGAGATCGGTACAAATTTAATACACATACATCGAAATCCATCTGTATTTGTCTTAAACTAAGTGGATTTACAAAATAAACTATCATTTCTTACCGTGTTTATGGTTTTCAATACACATTTTTGTTGACCTAGTTTTACTTTTTAATCGTAGTGTCGGAGGCGCCTGTCAAGGTAAAAGTTAGAACCTACGCTGAAAAGAACGGGACGTTTCGTTGCCCTAATCGAACGCAGGAAAATAAATTTCTGCATCGTAAACTAAAATACCATAAAAAATCATTTAGGATGATATTTTAAACGTTGAATTAAAACATTATAGCTGTTAGCTTGAATTTCCACACAAAGAGATTTTAAGTATCAAGTATATCTTTGAATGACAGGAGATCGGTAACTCGTTGTACTTTTGTGTACGGCTCTGGCCTTTACCCTCGACCTAAAATGGGCCCGAAACTAGCATACCAAAAGTAACTGTCAAAAATGTAAACAATAATTTTGATAAACAAAACAATATCATTTTAGGACTTTTTAAGTTGTTTAGCACCTGATTTCATTACTTATGGGTTTATTACACACTCAAGAATCTTTTTCACATTTCATTACCAGTAATCAACATCAATGCTCTTGCAAATTTTGTAAAATAACTTGAACTTTATAAAATAACTTGATTCATTAACCTTACACCAGCATTATGCATGTAAAATTTTATTTTGCCTTTAGACTTTTAATTACAGATTCATGATAGTGCTAAAAAAGGTATATCCCCTTGTCATGTCTGAAAATTCTGCATTTCTCAGACATAGCAAGGTGCAAATACCCAATTGTACCGCCAAAGTAGGGAGCTCTATAAATCTGTAATTTTCAAAACACTCACATGCCCCAATCAAAAAACATTTTCTTTAAATTTGCACATATTGTTTTATTTTTTCTCAATTGCCACTGGTCTTTTCACCCATTTTTCTGTCTCACTGGTTCGAACCTCCAAGAAGACTTCAAGACCTTTGTCTCTAATTCTGGTTTGTTTATCTTCCGAATGTCTTATTTCATAAGCTTTTTTGGCCAAAGCACTTCTTTCCTCCTTCATAGTTTTTGGTAGATCAATCACAACCCTCTTCCTCTTACCACCATAGTGTTTCGACTCTGATAAAATGAGTTCTCTGTCAACCAGAGAAGTGCACCTGATGATGATAGGTTTCGGACCAGACCCTTTAGTAGGCACCCTGTGCCCTGCAGCAAAATACATGTTGCGCACTCTCTCCTCATCAAGTTTCAAGTCCAAGATCAGACTTTGTCGTATGACACTAAACACATCCTCGCCTGCTTCTTCCTGGAACCCGTAGAAAAGCAAGTTATACTTTCGATCTTGCTTTTCAAGTAGCATCAGTTTGTTGTCAAGTTCTTTCAGTTTGTCATCAAGTACTGTACAGGCCGCCTTAATTTTCCCTTCCTGATCTTTAACTAAGTCATCCATTTTATCTGAGTTGTTTTGGACACTCTTTTCCATTTCTTTGACTGTTTCACTCATAGTATCAACCTCTTTTCTCACCGCTAGCTTAGTGTTTTCAATTTCAACCTTGATTTCATCTTTAAAACCTCTCATTTCAGTCTTCACTTCATCCCTCAATTCTTTTATCTTGGTAGAGAAATTGAGTTCAATCGTACTTAGCTTATCTGACATCCTTTTTTTCAGAGTCCTTCAGCATCTTACTCATCTTGTCTTCACTGTTTTTAAACATCTGACCCATGTCCATTCTAAGCTTTTCAAATTCTGCAGCCATGCTTACTTTAGAACTATCATCACCTAATTTTTCTGCTTTCTCCTTTCCATCTTTGCCCTCAGATGCTACCTTTGGATCCTTACTGACTTTGCTATCAACAGTTTCTTTTGCATTTTTCATTTTATCACCCATTTTTCCACTCTTATCAGTCTTGTTTGTAGTGGGCCCAGAACTCTCTATTGCACTCTGACGTCTAGTGTTTGGTCTACCAGAGCCTACTTGGGCAGGATTCGTTGACATATCTATCAATAACAAGCCTTGTGTAATTTTGTTGGGTGACTACCCAGAATCACGAATGTATGGTCCTGCCGAACTTATGTCCGATATCTTGAAAATTATAACTGTCACCACTGGCTCCTTTCTATAGACAGTCTGATATCTAATGACAGTTTTCCTTTTCAGTTCATAAGTTTTATGTCTATAACGTTAATTGGATATTATATCAAAATCCCCTACAGGAGCTACATACTAGCTATACTATTCGATTGTTTTCAAACACTGTGTATACGCCATCATCAAAACCGGAAGTCCTGAAGAATAATTTGTTTTTGTTTTCCGAGTTGAGTTCAAGATGAGCGAATTGAAAGACAAATGCATCATTTTACCAATTTTGTTAAAGTCAAAAACTTCAAGTAAGTAGAGAAAAAAGGAGAATATAGTATTTGCGACGCGTCATGAGAAAGCCGGCGATTTGCCGATCAGCGCCTTTGGTGTGCGACTCAGTACAATCCATCTTTTTGTTAAATCTGCAGGGACAGTCATCCCCTGTGCATGTTAAAGATCCCTACACAGGTTCTATCCTCATGCATGTAGGCTCATCCTGCAAACACACCGGAGTGTACAATGTACACCCCCCAAGAATAATCAGAAATTGATTGATGGGAGTAATAAGAAAACAAAAAACAACAAAAAAAAAATCTGAAATTTCAAGCTTTTAGCCTTCTTCTGTGACTGCACAATTCGGTTTGTGTACGACCTAGTCGGAAATCCCAAAAGCCCGTTTTCTTGCACCGGGGCTCATTTCATATCATGCATTATTGCAGAATCCAGATCATTCTAATCGTTAAATGCCTTACAGGTTATCCTTTGCACAGCTGGAGAACCATCACGTTGCAGCAAAGAATCACAGAGTCAGAATTTTGAAAGAAAAAACGACTTTGTAAGTACGTGTAGCTTCTAGTGAGTTCTTTAACCCTGGCGTCCTTATGGGACGTGGGCAAATAGCATAGCACCAGATGTGACGCCGCAGAACGCGGCGTTCCATCTGGGGCTATTCTGTTTGCTAACGGTCATTTCATTGAAAAATGAGACAAAAATTCGAAAACTCACATGATTGTCCTAAAAATGAAAGTGGACTCACCAAAATGATATCGATGGGTGAACCCACACGTAATTCATGGGTTAACTTAAGGTAAAATATTAAGCAATGACTAGGAGATGATATAAACATTCCTTAAAAGCTATATGAAAAAAACTTAGACAACTTGGCAGTACACATGGAAATAAGTGAAATAAGTTACATCTGCAGTTGTTTGAAAACTTGGCAATATGTATATACACATGCTAATAAGTTAGAGAACACCTGCAATAATGTGATGGCCAGCTTCAGACTGTATACATATATGCTTCTTTGTAAAACTTGTGAAGGTAGAAAGTTATTACAATATGTCAGAAACTGTAGTATCCAACGTTGTTTCTATGTAAAAGTGGTGAACATCGGACATAAACTGCGGCGTTGATTCAGAAAATTTATGTCAGGTTTTATGAACGTGCTGATTTTATTTGCGGTAACTTCGATCCATAATTTCAATTGTTGTTATTTTTCGGAAGCATCAAGCTGACACATTGTTTTTTGAACTATGATCATACATTTTTTTTCTGAACCACTGTCACCGTTAAAGCCATAGTCGTCAGGGGGCAGGTTTCAAGGCAACAATGTCTTTACAATTTGCAGTTTGGACATTTTTGGCCATAACTCATAATAACCAAAAACATTTAGGAATTTTATCATTTATATGACCATTTAGGAGTTTTGACATGCACTGTCATGTTA
Source organism: Rugalucina vietnamica (assembly GCA_964017185.1). Lineage (NCBI taxonomy): Eukaryota > Metazoa > Mollusca > Bivalvia > Lucinida > Lucinidae > Rugalucina > Rugalucina vietnamica. The sequence goes on from OZ024882.1 coordinate 22,380,546, forward strand.
AAGCGCTGTAGAAATTTTATCATTTATATGACCATTTAGGAGTTTAAAAATGCGCTGTCATGATAAAGCGCCAAGGCGGTTCTAACGTGTATCAACTATCTATGTTTTTAGCAAAGATAAGAATATATCAATTTTTTTCTTGAAAATTTTCATTTTTACAACCAAAAGAAACCATGGTATTGCAACTGGCGTTGCAATGGCGTTGCAATTACCATTCTCATTTATATGCTTGCTCGCTTAAAGGTCTCAGTTTTTATTTTTATTCTGTATATTGCATGGGCCTATTTTCGTAATGGTTGATCAATCACAACATTTTTCCCCGTTTTGCTTTTCAAAACTGACGTTTGTGGCGTGCAGAAGCTAAACGGCAAATTCATGTTGAGTAAAAGTGGAGTTTTTCATACATAACATATTGCATCCTCCGTAGCCAAAAGTCAAAATGGTGTGAACTTCAATAATTTGCCCGTTAACTAGGCCATAATTTGAAACATATGTGATAAAAATTAGAATCGCAAGAAAACATGATTTTTTTTTTCAACCTTTTCCAAAGAGCTTAAAGTACTACCTTATTTCCATATGCATATTATGTATTATACTACTCAAAATTTGACAAATCAAGATTTCACATAGACTCCTTTAATCTGATCACTCTTGTTCTTAAGTCTGAGTGTTTTTCAGAAATGGACAGTTATCGTTGACACTGCAGATTTATCAACCACAGCAAAAATGGACAGCAACGGTTGAAAAATCAACGACTACTGTCTTGCGGCCGCAACGACAATTGAGCCGCCTCATGGGAAAACCAACAATTTGCATATGCGAAAACAAAGGCGCAGATCAACTGCGAAGCTGATCAGCGCCTTTGTTTTCGCTACACGGATAGTACAATCCCTCTACTTCCTAAATACGAAATTTCATGTTTCTAGCTGTTTTCTGTTACTGCACAGACCGGTTTGTGTCGGACCTGTTTGGAAACCAGATTGTTGGTTTTCCCACGAGGCGGCTCAATTGTCTATGGTGGACAGTTGTCGTTGATGGACACTTAACGTTGCTACGCATGTTATAATCTAAGACCTAAAGTTTTGCTGTTACCATGTGACCGCCTCCATTATGAAAAAGTGCCATGTAATGATATAGAATTTCTTCAAGCTGTAAGAGTTTTCAGTTGAAAATTTTGAGATTTTTTTCACACATAGATTGTGGGTACAGTTAGAACCGCCTCGGTGGTGTCTTCGTACAAAAAGATACAATGGGAACTCACGCCTCTATTAGCCATCAGAAAACCCCACTTTTATAGAGAAAAAACTGGGGTTTGCATTTCGTTTTATTGATCCTCACCGAGGCTGTCCTAACGTGTCCCCATAATGCATGTTTTGAGCGAAAATATTAAACAAAACAATTTCTTTCCAATGAATTTTTTTTCTTCTGACATCACGAAAACATGTCCATGTAATGTATACCCCATATAGTAAAACTGGGGTGTGCAGGGGTATACCTATTTTTCTTATTTTTGCTCCAAAACATAGATTGTGGGAACTCGTTAGAACCGCCTCGGCGAGGTGGTTCTAACGTGTACCCACAATCTATGTTTTGAGCAAAAATAAGAAAAATATCAAAATTTTTCCAGTGAAAATTTTCATTTTGTCAACCAAAATTTTTTTCTGTATATTGCATGGGCGTGTTTTCGTAATGAAAATCTCTGTATATTGCATGGCCAAGTTTTCGTACTGACAGGGAAACATTCTGCGGTGAGGTATGAAGTAACTAACCCATTAATTAATGACGAATGGATTCACCCATCACTGTCATTTGGGCGAGTCCACTTTCATTTTAGGGGTATTACAAGTGATTTTTGTTTTTATCTTATTTTTGTATGAAATTCCTCTTAGCAAACAGAATAGCCCCAGATGTGACGCCGCAGAACGCGGCGTCACATCTGGGGCTATTCTGTTTTCCTGGGACGCCAGACGTTTTGGGGTTGAGTTTTTGTGCTGTTTGAGCCTTATGTGCGTTTTCATACGTTTTAGTTAAGTTCGGGTAACTGAGTGGCCGCCTATTGGGTAATAGCTGCATAGCTGCTCACTTGGCTCACGGTGTGATTTCTTGGTATATGTACCTAAATGTCATTTTAGTTTTTTCCCAGCCCTCGGTTTGTGGAGTTGGAAGTTTCTATCTGATTGCGCCATTTCCTTATCATTGCCTACTTTTACCTTTTTTTAAATTAGTTCATGCAACAGAAACTAACAGCAATAAAATTTGAAACGTCGGTCCTGTTTACCCAGTCAAGAGCCGTGTGGAGTGTTTTTCTCTCTCCTTATTCTCTCTTCATTTTTTTCGGGTTTGTAAGTTTGTGTCAGTTATTTTAATTCTGTATTTATAGAAAAATGGAAATGTTGACTACCAATACGTCATGGACAACCACAGAGGCAATGGAACTTTTTTCTAACGAAACTTTGCCGAAGAACTGGACAAGCGTTGACGGATTCGAACTTACCACTGTCGATATGTCGCCGGAGAACTGGACTGACTTCAACGACTTTGCCAACGACACCGGCCTCAACGTCTCGTCCATCTATTTACGTAACGCAAGTAAAAATCCGCTCAGCGCCATCGAGCAGAAGTCATCTCCGGGACTGACTTACACACTGCTAGGTTTAAATGCCCTGTTTCTGGCGTTTGGGTTATTTGGCAATACGACGGGGGTCATTGTTATGCTGCGATCTGCCAGTGAATTGAAAACACATACTCTCTTAGTAGTGGTTCTCGCAATCACTGATATTGGAGTTTTGGCAACCAACTCCTTATAGTTGCTGCCTTCACCATTGGTATTTAATTTTGACGCGAGAGCAATGGCGGACATTGGCTGTACCGTCTTTGTCGCCGTTGACGTGATGGTGAAAACCAATTCGGCATACGTCACTGTATTGATATGCATTGATAGGTTCATTGCGGTTCAGTATCCTCTACAGTACAAACGTATTGTGTCTAGGAAAGCTAGGGTCATATCACTGTGTGTATGCGCTGGCGTTGCAATCTTTGTTGGTATGGTAGCTGCAAACCAGTACTCAGAAGTCGAGAATGGCACATGCCAACTTGACACCAGTGCACATAAAACGTTCGGTCACATAATCCTACGTTTTGTGGTGCTTGCTTTGGTCACTGTCATCCCCTTGGTGATATTGCTGTCTCTCACTCCTGTCATCATATTCAAAATCAACCAACGACAGGCCATTAAAACCCGTATGGCTTCCAAAGAGGAAGCTGCCCTACTGATCCGCACAACGGTAATGCTGATATGCATTGTCCTAGCCTACATCATTCTCATTAGTGTACCTACGGCAGTTTTCGCCGTTTTGCGGTTTGGCGGGGTTGACGGCAATGCCTCCAATCAGATCATTTTGCTATTCTTCGTAACAGCCGTACAGATCAATCACTCCATCAACATAACATTCTACATCAGCAACACGGAGTTTCGAGAGCAGCTGCTGCGTCTCTTTGGTTGCTGTTGTAGTGCCAGCCAGTCAGGCATTGGCAACGATCATGCTACTCCTATGGACGAAAAGCCAAATGTTTAAAAGCCACGATACGCTACATGTGTCGGTGAACGCATTGGAACATCTTCGCACTGGTAAACCTAGTACATATTAATTTGTTTCTGTACGAGATAGTCCATCTTCGATAGCCTTGGGTAAGGAATAGAAGGAAATTAGTACAATCATGTAACCATGGCTTGCGAATATGTAGATATAAAGAGTTCTGATATGCTAATATTTGACCCCTGGTGTAGAGAAAAATATCATAATGACTGCTGACCGACGTCAATGTCGAAATATTTGCTACTTGCAGGTGTAATGTTTATGAATCAAAATACAAGCTTTTAAGGTCGGTCCTTAGGAAAAGGAAGATGGATATTTACAAGAATTATAGGTGAACGTTAACAGGGATTTCGGTATCCTGGATATAATCTTATAATTAAAAACATATTTTATTTTACAATATTTCAAGTGCAAACAAGTGATTACTTTTGTGCAGAGATGTTCCAATCAATTGAAGCAGTGAGCTCAGACAAACCGTTCATGGTCAGGGTGTTGTAAAACAACGATGAAGAACAACTATTTACAACACCCTAATCTTAAATCAAAAGACAAAACACACACACAAAGACGATATGATTACAATAAAAAACAATATTTGGTTCTGAGGTCTTATTTCTGGCCGTATTGTCAAATCAACATCAGGAAAACATGTCCGTGAAATGTATACCTCCTTAAACACCACTTTTATATAGAAAAACTGGGGTTTGCAGGGGTATACCTATTTTTCTTATTTTTGCTCCAAAACATAGATTGTGGGCACTCGTTAGAACCGCCTCGCCGAGGCGGTTCTAACGTGTACCCACAATCTATGTTTTGAGCAAAAATAAGAAAAATATCAAAGATTTTCTACTGAAAAATTTCAAATTTTACAGCTTTAAAAAATCACTTTATATTACATGGGCATGTTTTCGTAATGATGTAGGCTCAGCGACGGCGCTGCTGGCATTCGTAAACGGATTAGAGACAGAAAATAGGAGATATAAGACGAAAAAAAAACACAACATGAAAAAGGGGGCGACCATAATATTTTTATGGGGTGGGCCGCAAGCTTGAAAAAAAAAAAAAAAAAAAAAAATTCAATTATACCCTTAAAGAGAAAGCGTAACCTTAAAATAAAGATGGAGATACGCTTTATATTTTTAGCTTTCGTATACACAATGCTGTTCTTAGAGGTGTTGGCAATATAGTCTTTTGAGGATAAATACGCTTAATATTAATTTTTTGTATTGGCTGTGTCTATTTTTATGAAAACCTTAATTTATGTATCAGTGAAACACTGTAGAATGACATCAAATTTTGCTCATTATATTTCCATCAATGCTGACAAAAAGTGTCTGTGAAAATAAAAATACTATTACTAAATAATATTGAACTTTAGACCTGTCCGTAAAACGGCTTCAACAAGAAATGAAGGGATATTGGTAGATCTATTTATTAAATCCTCAAAAATCATTTCTTATGAAATATTTCTTTTTATGAAATATTAATATATTTTAACAAATGATATAGAAAAGTGTCGAAAAGCCTATCAATTTAACATTATATCTTATTCGACTGACGAGGATACCCTGTTTCATGAATCAGGCTTTCGTCATTCTAAGTATATTTTTAAATCTAATTGGCACATTAGTTCAGAAGTTAGAAAGAAAAATATCTTCTGCAAGAGCATGTAATTTTGTTCTGCTTTGTATATTTTTGATGTTGTTAATTTTAACACTTTTTTATAATTATTTTGTGAATACATACGAGCGAGACACCTTTAATGCAAATATATGTGATATGAGCTGCCGCATGGGAAAACCAACAATCTGCATAAACAAAAACAAAGGCGCAGATCAGCTTCGCAGTAACTGCGAAGCTGATCAGCGCCATTGTTTTCGCTACACGGATAGACTACAATTCCTCTACTTTCTAAATCCAAAATTTCCAGCCTCTAACCATCGTCTGTGACTGTACAGCCTCGTTTGTGTCGGACCTTGTCGGAACCCAATTTCAACTCACCTGAGCCGAAGGCTCACAAGGTGAGCTTATAGTATGGTAGTCGAGCCGTCGTCCGACCGTCCGTGCGTCCGTCCGTGCGCCCGTGCGTTCACACTTTGAATCTTGACAAATCGCAATCAAATTTTATCTGAAGCATCATTGGGGAGGGGGAAAGGTTGCATTAGGTTTTGGGCCAGGTCGGATCAGAACTCTGGTTTCCATGGCAACAGATAGCTCCCATTGTGTTATAATGGGGAAAATGTTGTGGCCACTCTAGCAACTTCATTTTTGATTGGATCTTCTTCATTCTTGGGAATAACAAGGACAACCATAACATCTCGGATGAGTTCGAATTTCAGCTACGTTTGACCTCAGATTGCGGAGTTAGCTGCCCTTGAGCGTCTGGAAAAATCCCCATAGACTTATAATGGGAAAAATGTTGTGGCCACTCTAGCTCCATTATTTTTTGAGTGGATCTTCTTCATTCTTGCAGCTAACAAGGACAACTAGATATCTCGGATGGGTTAGAACTTCAGCAAGATCCGACCTCTGACTGTGGAGTTAGCTGCCCTTGAGTGTTTGAAAAATCATTATTTTGTGTTGTGGCCAATCTAGCGCCTTCAACTTTGATCGGATCTTCTTCATACTTGGAAGTAACAAGGATAGTCATAACATCTCAGATGAGTTCGGATTTCAGCCAGATCTGACCCTTGACTGCAGAGTTTTCTGCCCTTGACTGTGAAAAATCAACATCTCGGCTGAGTTCGAATTTCAGCTACGTTTGACCTCAGATTGCGGAGTTAGCTGCCCTTGAGCGTCTGGAAAAATCCCCATAGACTTATAATGGGAAAAATGCTGTCGCCATTCTAGCGCCTTCATTTTTATTCGGATCTTTTTCATTCTTGCAGGTAACAAGGATAACTACAATATCTCGGATGGGTTCGAATTTCGGCCAGATCCGACCTCTGACTGCGGAGTTAGCTGCCCTTTAATGTTTGAAAAATCAATATTTTGTATTGTGGCCACTCTAGCGCCTTCAATTTTGATCGGATCTTCTTTATTCTTGGAAGTAACAAGGATAGCCATTACATCTTGGACGAGTTCGAATTTGAGCCAGATTCGACCATGGACTGCGGAGTGAGCTGCCCTTGAATGTTTGAAAAATCAATTTTTAGTGTAGTGTTGTGGCCACTCCAGCGTCTTCAATTTTGATCAGATCTTCTTAATTCTTGGTTGTAACAAGGATTACTATTATAACATCTTTGATGAGTTGAATTTCAGCCAGATCCGATCTATGACTGCGGAGTTAGCTGCCCTTGTGTGTTTAAAAAATTAATATTTAGTGTTTTGGCCACCTTCAATTTTGATCGGATCTTCTTCATTCGTGGATGTAACAAGAACTTTCATAACATCTAGGATGAATTCGAATTTCAGCCAGATCCGATATATGACTGCGGAGTTAGCTGCCCTTGAGTGTCTGAAAAATCAATATTTAGTGTTGTGGGCACTCTTGCAAAAAACACCCAAAAATCTTCTTCTCCATAACTGGCAGGCCGATTTTCACGAAACTTGGTATGTAGCATTTGGGACTCCAGCCCATCATAGTTTGACCAAATGATGACCCTAGGATGACCTTGACCTATTTTACGGCAAGGTCAATTTTGGAAATAGAGGCTTTTACATGAGAAAAAGTGAAAACTTTGAATTTTTTAAAACTATTGCAGCCTGAAACCTGAAAAGCGGTAGACGCAAAAAAAACTAATGGAGTAGATGAAGATGTGTGATTAATGTAGGGTTGTCCAGTGACTGTACTTGTTGACTCTCAGGTGAGCAATCGTTGCCCTTGGGCTACTTGTTTGGTTTTCTCACGCAGAGGCTCATATGAGATTGCTAATGATTTACTTGGAAGTGACTTTTATAATGAATGTTTATCTATTTTTGTGAATATTTATTTGAATTGTTCTGTTCTATTTTTGGACTTTGTCAGAGATTTAACATGTCTATTCATAAGTGCTTAGTCAATTTGTAATTATCAAAGGAAAACATGTCCGTGCAATGAATACCCCATCAAACCCCACTTTTGTATAGTAAAACTGAGGTGTGCAGGGGTATATCTAATTTCCTTATTTTTGGTTCAACATAGATTGTGGGTACTCATTAGAACCCACAATCTAACGTGTACCCACAATCTGTGTTTTCAGCAAATATATTAAAAATGTCATTTTTGTTTTCTAATGAAATTTTCATTTTTGACGCTGTATATTGCATGGGCAAGTTTTCGTAATGTTGTTCTGGCTTAAACTGTGATATAGAGTTTGTGATTTGCGAATTTTCTATCGAACATTATGTACGAGTATTTAAACATTTTTGTGCAATAGTTATTAATGGTTTTAAATATTCAGAATTCATAAACCCGTGTTAAACAGCCTTTACTTTTTTTCCTTGAATACTTTTAGATACTTCTGGAACATCCTTGTCGATGTTATTGCACTGTAAACTTTTTTATAGAAATTTTAGGGAAGAAAAAAAATGTGTCTAGAAATAAAATGAATCTTACTAGCATGACAAGTATACTGAGAGGCAAAAGAAAGTAACACCCGTCTTCTTTTGCCCTTTGTTGTGAAAATGATGAAATAAAGGCATTATCTTTTTCTTTTCTTTTTTTTATATTTCAGTAATTATTTTGTTATATTGGTTGACTAACATTTCAAGGTTTCAGAGTGCAATATGTAAAGTTGTATGTATTTTTGTGGTTTAATTTGTGCTATAGTTAGATTTATGTTATATATGTGTAAGTGGTATAATACTGCGTTTACACTATGTTCCCGGCGGCCCCGGCAGCCCCGTTTGCTAGAAACGTAGCGTGTCGTGGAGTTTTGGTAATACATTTCTCTGATTTTCAAGATCTATTACGTTCTGTTACGTTTTCTTACGTTGTATTACGATATCCGTAACAAGCCGATGTAGTGATAAGCCGTGTGTCACGGAGGCGATAAGGTACGTTACGGTTATCCACGATCTATCACGATTATTAGCACGTTCTATTACGGCCTGTTACGTTCTTTTGCGGTCTGTTGCGTTTTGACCAAGGCGTAACATGTTTTTTTTCGGTCTGTCAAGGTCAGCTACGGACGAAACGTAGACACCATACAATATAAAGCACATGTTTTCCTTTTGGATACGAATAAGTCCTTTGAAATAATAACAATCGCGCTCCTGAACAACCGACTGCAGAGTTGATTGATTAAGAAAGTTCGGGATTGTAATTCTTATTCAATTGCATAGTGCAGCGTATGGTCTGTATTGTTCACTATAGTGACTGCTCAAATATGAAGGAACCATGATATGCCATTTTATATCTATAAACTTCACGCGCCGTGATAACCGTAACAGAACGTGACATACGTAGTAGAACGGGGTGAACACCGTCAAATACCGTAACGCACCGTAACTTAACGCAACAAAACGTGTTGAGTATTCCGTAGGAAACGGGACGAGACGTGAGACGACCGTGATCAAACGCAACAGAACGTGGAAGATCCGTAGCTTGCCGGGCTATTCACTAGCTTCCTGTTGCACTACGGACCGCCTCCACGTTTCGCTACGTACTGTTACGTTCTGTCACGGTGTGTTACGTTCGGCCCGTTTTATCACGGCCCATTACGTTTCTCATTTCCGCCGTGACTGCCGTGGCAGATTTTTAAACTGTCAAAAATTTGTCATGGTGTCCACGGTTATCCCGGCATGCTACCCGTTCCCCTGCGTTGCCTCACGGTTATCCCGTTTTGCTCACGGTTGTCTGAAACGTGGCCACCGTGACCGCCGGGAACATAGTGTAAACGCAGTATAACATTTTGTCGAAATGCTATGTCAGCTGGTTCATATCGAAGTTACAAACCGTTAACGTGGTTTGTCCACTACTGAGAATCACGTGGAATTGTATACATAAAACGATAAGTGATCGGTGACACTCACTGCAATTTAGACAGAAGTTGAGGTTAGATTTTCGAGTTATCAATTTACAATTTACAATTTATTATAATTAGTTTATTGAAGTCTCGTCATGGTTAACAACATATTACATATGTACATAATAAAACATGCTAATAAAAATTAACCATGCCATTCCATATAGAATTATAAGAGACTGTACATGTTAAAATATCAACATGTTAAAATTAGTTATTTGTAGATCAAATACCGACGTCTGTCTAAAATATCGGAGCAGATTTTGGCAGAACATCTTATCACATTTGCATTGTAGCTTCCTAAAATAATACATAACTTATCCCGGTTTGTAAGAGAACCATATTCAGCATATTCAGACTTAATAACACTTTCCATAGTTAGCCTCAAATCGTCATATACTGGACACGACAGCAATACATGTTCTTCAGATTCTATGCAATCAGTACAATAAAAACAGGTTCTTTGTTCTGGTAATAATCTTTCATAACGTCCCGTTTCAAGCCTCAGTGGCGCAACGCCGTGCACGTAAAGTTAGCAAACGCACTTCTGTGTTTGAAGGGTAAAAACATTCTGTGCGGTAAACTTGTTTAAACTGTTTGTATGTTCTTAGTTTATTACGACCCTGTCTTCTCTGAGAAATATCTCTGTTAACATCCGTGGACCATTTGCTCAAGAATTTATGATGTAACAAGTCTTGAATTGATGCAACCACATATCCTTTATTTACAACGGAAAAATCTACCCCTGAAAATAAATGTTCAATTTGACTTTCTTTAAACATTTTACGGACCCTAAAACACCAATTTCTACAATTATTATTCGAAACTCTGAGAGCCCAATTATAAACCTTCTTATTAAGACGTCCATCGTCCATAACGATGATTCCGTACCAATGATTAACCACAGTTTTTCTTTGTTTAGTAAAAGGCCGTAGCCCTCCGATATCACCATTAACAGCGGTTTTCCGACGCCGAGGTAGAACCGCTCCGCTCTGTTTTGCACTGCCGTTATACCGCTAAACTGCCTATTTCCCCACACGGTTCCACCGTAGCTGATGGTACCCTAGACGACCGAATCGAAAAGTTTTGTATACGTACTGAACGGGAGACCGCCAAATTCTTTATATTTGGCTATTACTAGACCCAGTGCACGATTTTTAGACTTTGCCACTTGTTTAGCCATTATCGTATAATCCAAATGCTCAGTGAGCAACAGTCCCAGATAAATATATTGACTGGTTAAGATTAACTTAGTTTCTCCAATAGAAAATTGCGTTTCAGTTATTGATTCCGAAGAACGTCGAAAATGGACAATGTTTGATTTATCAGCGTTGATTACCATTTTGTTACTATCGCACCAGGATTTTAACACGTTTAACAAATTTTGAAGATCGCTTTCCGACTCTGCTAAGACCACAACGTCATCTGCATAGGTCAGTACTGCTATCACTGAACCATCATCTAGCTTTACTCCAACTCCTATACTGGATAAAGTTCTAATAAGATCGTCGATATACAGATTGAAGAGCACAGGGGACAAGGGACAGCCCTGTTTGAGCCCAAACTTCACGGAGAACCAGTCAGTATGCATATTGTTCAGTCTCACACAGCACTTTACATCCTTATACAACGATTCTAAAGCCTTATACATTTTACCATTAATACCCAAGTTTAACAATTTACCAAATAACTGTGTTCTATCAATAGCATCGTATGCTTTTCTAAAGTCTATGAAAGCTGCGAAAACAATCGAAGTTAACGTTGATAGGTGATCAATCGTACTCCTTCCCTTTTTGAAGCCATTTTGAACGTCGTGCAGAATGTCATTTTCCTCTTCCCATTCTGAGAGTCTACCATTTAAAATGTAACATACATTTTATACATAACAAGTGCTTATGATATTCCTCTGTATTGTAAAGGATCTCTTGGTTCTGATGTTGACGACTTAGGTACTGGACTAATGATGCTTTGCTTCCAGATATCAGGAGTTATACGCGTATCAAAACACTTTTTAAAAAATAACTGTTAGAAAATCTATAAGTATGCTGTTCTTAAGTTCTTCTGCTGGCAGATCATCTATGCCTGAAGATTTATTATTTTTCATAGCGTTCATAGCCTTAATCACTTCTTCACGTGTTATTGACGTGTTCAGCACAGATTCCGTATTTCCCTCACTTATTGGTGGTTTATCATCTACGCTGGTTGTGGTATCCGCGTCCAGTGGATTTAACAATACTTCAAAGGACGATTTCCATTTTTGTAAGACTATATCAGCATCTCTACAGACTGTACCATCCTCGAGTAAGATTTCAAACGGAATGTTCTTTTATCGTTCTTGGCCTATACCAACTTTACCCATCTTTTTCCAAAAACTATTTTGGTTTGTATATATTAATGTTTCTAATTCGACTTGTTGCTCTTTAAGGTATGAACGTTTTGCTTTTTGTACAGCCTTGTCAAACATCTTACGCTTATCCTTAAACTCCTTTCGCAATATATTTCGACTATGTCCATGTGACTTTAACATTCTTTTTTTCTGCTACACATGCATCGTTCCATAGATCCGTTAGAATTCCATTCCACCATGTTTTTTTAAGTTTTCTCGTTTTATTATCATGCCCTATTTGCACTTCTTTGGTTTTATGTTTCAGTTTTATGTTCATTTCACGTTTCATCATGCTCACAAAGTCTTGATATAGATCATTTACCGCATCTTGGGTGGAGCAATTTGTTTCTATTGTTCGAATAAGGTTTCCAATAATTTCTTGCTGAGTATGAAGAAAATCATCTGGAATGCTGTTTCTGTCATATAGCGTATATGATTGTCCTTTGAAATTGTTATTAGTTGATTGTGTCTTATGTTTATATTGCTCTAACTTCAAGTCCCAGGTCAGAAACGAGTGATCCGGTTTACCTGTTGATGAGTTAATGGAACCGATGATTGATATTTCATTTATCATATCGGAGACACTCACTGGGTGCTTCCTTCGTCCCGATATAAAAAGGTTTTGTTTGACTTTTTGGTACCGGATTTTGTTCTACTTCTTTAACACAGTAAATCTTCACAAAACAGAGTCGACAATAACATAAATTGCTTTTCAACGAGTCATATTAAATGTTATTATAAAATTGTATTCAAGGCACTATATAATAACTTGAAATTCTTTCAGTGACGTCATAAATGAGAATCAAATCAAATCTTTGACCAAATTCTAGGAATTATTGTAGAAAAAAATCTGGTACCTGAATCAAACAAAATCAAATCCTATCGGGACCTATAGTAAAAATCAAACAAAACATTTTTATATCGGGACGAAGGAAGCACCCAGTGACACTGGATACCTCAAAATTTTGATATTTATCCAATCTATCGTAAGGAATAAGACAATAGTCTACGACTGATGTACCCTGTGTATTTACAAAAGTGAAACCATTGTTTTTATAATTCCGTCCGTTCAATATACAGCAATTGCTATTTATTAAAAAGTCACAAAGCTGTTCCCCATATTTATTACACTTAAAATCTATCACGTGGCGCCCTGGAATTTTATCAATAATTGTTCCTGGAATAAAATCTTCCAAATTGGAAACCCTAGCGTTAAAATCTCCACATAAGAAGAATAAAGATCCCTTACAATACATGTGTATATGTTATGTTAAAGTGTCAAAGAATTCGCTAGAATTTATATTACGAGTAGATTCAGCTGTAGGTAGGTAATATACACAACATAAGATCTCCTGAGAACCATGTTTCTGCTTTAACACAAGATACCTTCAAAACTATTGTCCAGTTTAATAATATCATATGATGAACAAAGTTCCTCTTTCACTAGAAAACCTACACCTCCTACAGCGTTGACTGATAGCTAGGTGCAGTCAATGAAGAAATTGAACATTTATTGAAAGAAAGTAACATTTTTATAAGAAATCCCGATTATTTCGTTCAATGTTATTGTGATGGAAGTACTATATGTTCATGGGGCGGAAGTGTTTGCGAAAACGAAATAACATGGATTCCTACAATAATTGTTCAATTTCTGCATTGACTGCACCTAGCTATCAGTGCATAGAGTAAACGCTATACGAGAAAACTCGAATTTCTTATCTCAACTTCGGGCAGAATTGCATTGTGCGTACCCATTCCGTACCACGTGTTTCTCAGCTGTGTTGTCGATATAAGCTTCTGCAAGGGTTTACTCTATTGTTATTGGTTGACCAACATTTCAAGGTTTCAGAGTGCAATATATATGGTTGTATGTATTTTTATGGTTTAATATTTGCTATATTTATCAAAAATCCCTATCCATATCATTTGCTATTTTCTGTCGGCTCAAAAACGCTATCATAATGGGAATTTTAAAGCTACATATTGTAACACACCTTTACGACAACAATAACATATTAAATAATAGTCTTTGTTTGTGACCCTTACGATTTTGATGCTTATATCTTAAAGCACATTTAGCATGTCATGAAATCCAAATTTTGGATAGAAGACCCATAAAATTAAGGCAATGCCCAGTCGGTACCATAATCGATGATTTGGACATAAGGTAAGAAAGCAAACAAACAAAAACTTTGTCTTCTGTGTTTAATGCAATGCATTGATTAACAGGCCTCGAGGTTATAAAACTTTTTTAAAGCTCAGCTCAGCTGAGCATGAAATTTCAACTGCTCATAAATGTTGAAATAATAAAAAAGATGTGGAAAATTTGGGTTCAAAAGTCAAAAACTAGTAATTTATCCTGCTCATAAATGTTAAAATGCCAACAATTGTGGCATTTTAACATTTATGAGCAGGATACATTTTAGTCTCAGCTGAGTTGAGCATGAAAAGAGTTTTATAAACTTGGGCCCAGGTAGCAGTTTCACAACGTCATACGTCAAGATTTTAGCTTATCTGAGCCGTGAGGCCCACAAGGTGAGCTTACAGTATACCCATGCTCCCTCGTCCGTCGTCGTTGTTCACACTTTTCAAACATCTCCTCTGAAACCCCAGGGCCAATCAAAGCCAAATTTCATGTATAGTAGAGCATCCTTAGGAAGGGGGAACGAAAGTTGGTATAAATGGTCAAGGTCACATGAGCAAGATAGCCGACAATGGCCCGACATGACAATAAATTATAGCAAAAACCTTTGAAAATCTTCTTCTCTAGAACCGGAGGGCCTATGATTTTGAAACTTGGCATGAAGCATCAGGGGGAGGAGCTCTACAAAGTTCATATAAATCATGAGCCTGGGATGACTTTGACATATTTTATGGCAAGGTCAGCATAGGTCGCCCATGCATTTGAATGGGGAAGATTGTTAAAATGCCATTTGAAGGGGAAAAGTTGCAGGAAATGGGCAAATGCACGGAAAATATATGTTTCTAGAACATTTGTGCCCCAGGGCCCCCACCCTGGTGCAAAATACATGTATGTATAATACCATAATATTCAATGATCTTCTCTGAAAACGCTTGGCCAATCAAAGCCAAATTGTATAGGATGCATCTAAAAAAACAAATGTGTACATAAATAATCCAGGTCACATGACCAATATGGCCACCATGCCCATATATGTTTAAGTCCCTTCAAAAATCTTCTCCGGAACAGACGAAAAGATATCAAGGAAACTTGGCATGTAGCATAAGGGTTTAGAGTATGACAATGGGATTATAAATCATGACCCTGAGAAGACCTTGACATATTTAGGGTAAGGTCAACATGGGTAGCCTGTGCATTTGAATGGGGGAAAACTTGAAGGGAAAAACTTGCAGAAAGATGGCAAATGGACAGAATATTGATAATTCTGAAAAAAATATGGCCCAGACATTCATCTGCCCATGCTCTGGGGCTATATACATAATATTTAAACATGTTTATTGGTAAATATAGCAGATCTCATGTGAGCGTTTATAGGACCAATTAACATGCTTTGGTAGTCCTTATCTAACTAACTGTACGATAGTGTTCGATAGTGTCATATTATCGTAAAGCATCATTTGAACTTGTCGATGTGCATCTACATGTATTTGTAAAATTGGTTGTTTTAAGGTGTAAACTTCGTTTGATTTTGTTGTTGATAATGCTAGAGGAAAAGTCGCAGACGTGTGGCACTGCCATCTGATCAACCACTTATAAATACTCATAATTATGCTGACCTTACCTTTCGGTCTAAGATGGATCAAACCTTGGATTCGCTCCAATTAAACAATGGGAAAAGTATTCAGAGTGTAACAAATAAATCGTAACATGATTAAGATTTATATACACTGTTCAAAATATTTAAAGGAACACTGCACTTTTTTCTATATTGTTACTTGCCAAGCGTAACCAATAAAAAGAAGGGAACCTTAAACTCTTAGATAGGTAACTGGCTAGTCCAGCAACGAACATTTATTAAACAAATAATTAAATACAGGTAATCAGTACATAGAAGAAAAAAACACTTACAATACAATGTCCCTTTACATGTCCCTCAGAATTGTACATTCGGAAAACATGCCTATATGCAATACACATGTATTTTGTAAGTTGTTAAAAGTGAAAATTTTAAGCAAAAAAATGATATTTTTTCATATTGTTGCTCAAAACATAGATTGTTGGTATACGTTAGAACCGCCTGCGAGGTGGTACCCACCTTCTGTGTTGTGGAGCAAAAATAGGAACAACAGATTTACTCCTGTAAACCCCAATTTCACTGTATAAAAGTGGGGTATAAGGGAGTAATTTTTGCATGAACGTCTTTGTATGATGTAATTCACCAGACTGATTCTTAGTCCTTTTTTCCAGAATCTAGTCCGTAGGGGCCGATAATCGACAAATCAATCTAGTCTAATCTCTAAAATATTGTGAAAATATACGAAAGTATAAACAAAACATATCCCGCACCAAAATTTGTGTAATAAGTCATTTCGAGGCAACAGGTAAACGGATAATCTGAATTTCTTTGGGTTGAGTTTCAGTGTGATATAAATTATGAAAAAAGTGCAGTGGTTTCTTTAAACAGTGCGGCAGATTATTCCATTTTTCAAATGAATGGTGCATTTTGTGATGCAAGAATGTTAGTCATCTCTTTCAAAACGCATGTTAGCTGTAATAACTGAACAACGACTGATAATGTAGAAACAATGTATTGATGAAAGTTACAAACATGGATGATCTGATAATGTCCCTAAGCAAATGACGTCGTGACGTAACGTCATTGACGTCGACTGGTTCTAAAACATTTATCAGGATATTACATTAGCCATCTGAAATTTCAACATTGCGGCCATCTTTCAAGATGGCCGCTTAGTCATGAGTAAATCGTATTCTTTTGATAAATAGACGGTATGAAAAATATACAAATGTATTATTTTCAAATAAAAGGCTTAAGCTACTGTTACTGCCATAAGAAACTCAAGCCAAATGCAGAAAATGATTATATCCGTATATTAGAATATTACGTGTATATCAATATGGCCGCTATGCTTCAAAATGGTCGTCATTTATGAGAAAAATCGAGTGGTTTTTGAAACTGTTGTTGTACAAATACCATTTAATGATACAAGCATAACTTGGCAGAGATACTCATATTTGATATCTTTTTCACAAAGCCATCTAGCCAACTGACATTTCAAGAGGGTGGCTACTTGTCAAGATGGCTGCCAACCCATAGTTATATGACAAATATTTTGGTTGCATAAAAAGCGACAGGTTGTGAAAATCCTATGATTTAAAATTTGAGCCATCTCGTGGGAAAACAAGCAATGTGGTTTCCGAATAGGTCCGACACAAACCGGGCTGTACAAGCACAGAAAAGAGCTAGAAGCTTGACATTTCGGATTTAAGTAGAAGAGGAATTGTACTATCCGAGTAGCGAAAACAAAGGCGCTGATCAGCTTCGCGGTTACCGCGAAGCTGATCTGCGTCTTTGTTTTCGCCTATGCAGATTGTTGGTTTTCCCACGAGGTGGCTCATTTGTTTCTACTTCAAGAAACAAGTTAATGCAGAGGAAATTATTGATAGATGAGAAAAAATGTATGACCACTTTGTTTCAAAATGGTTATCATTCTGTAAAAATAAACTGACAAAAGACAACATAGTTCGGTACTGTATTTTTGTGTATCTTTTTTCTCTCTTTTTTCATTAATTCATTTTATACATCGGCTTTAATTTCCTACAGAAGTAACAGAAATATTCATCTTTTACTTTTTATAACAACTCGTCTCATAATCAGCTAATAATGCGGCTTCGCGGCCATTTTGAAAATTACCGCAGTTATGAAATTTCAAGAGACTAAATTTGTAGAAAGGTATGCCAAATATGGATGTATCTGTCAGGTTTCATATTTTCATCATTAAATGGAAGAACTGTGCATCAAAATAGCTAAATTATGGACCAAACACTCGAATGTTTAAATAATGCTGTCATATTGATATAAATATATAAGTTTCACATATATAATCCTTTGCTAAACGTCAGCTTTAGTTTCTTGCAGTAGTAAAACTAATTTTAACCCTTTTTCCCCCAAAGGTTTTGGCTATTTAATTCAGCATATACACCATAGGTTTATAATTTAAGTATGACTTGAGTGTCATCTTGAAAAGTGGTCGCCATTTAAATTTTAGATGCCCAACATGTTTTTTTTAAAGAAATGTCCAATTTGAGTAACTCTGCTAAGTTTCACTCGTGTCCTTAAATGCACAATAATTGTTTCAGCAATCTGCCCATTTCATACATAACTACATGTATATATTTCAGTGTTGGCAGTGTCAGAACTAAAAACAGATCACGGATTGTTATTGATGAAACTGTTTCAGGGATTGCAGTTTTAATTGTTATTTGTTCCTTTGGTTTTCCCCTTCTTTTAATTCAATTTAATTTTGCTTGCATTATTGTTAAAATTTGGAATCTAGAACATGACACACTAATATATCTCAGCATCGTGTTCGGCTAACAGTATCTGGTACATGGTTTAGTAGTGTATCGTGCTTACCGTTTTTGAGCAAAAATGTCTCACACATACCCGTACACGTTCATTTTTCTCAGCCTCTCTATTACCTGAAGTAGGAGTTGCGCATTCACATTAAAGCTTCCCAAACAAAAGTAGGTTGCCATAAAACGCACCAACGTACATGACAAATACATGTATTCAAGGAATAAAGATGGTATTTCTCATTACTGAGAGACGGACGGACAGGTAGCGGTAGTTGTGCCGTGGTTCGTTATGTTTCTTGCTTGTAAAGCCTAGAATACACTAACCTGTACAGATAATTTGGGATTCTAAACATAGGGATCCGTCAATTTTGTGGACAGGGCTTTGATTTTTATGGTTCAAAATTACCTATAATGCGGACAGTTAAGGCTGTATATTGACAACTCTTAATAGATATTGTTTAAATTTTCATGATAGGGATAGCTACGTAAAGGGATGCTGCGGTCATTTGCGCATTGGATCGCTCTCTATGGCATCTGCAAACGCTGGTTTGGTCAATGTACTGTCTACCTAGCACAAACGGATGTTGTGAATAGATCTTTTGTATCTTTCCGCCCCTTGCGTAGCCGTCTGTGATTGCACAGGCCGGTTTGTGTCAGACATGGCGAGAAACCCAAATACCGTTTTTCTTGGGTCGCGTATCACATGGTTAATGCCATTTCATTCTCACTGTGTACCGTTGTAGTTTAAGCATGAATATAATTGTTTATTGGCATTGTTGGTGCTGTATGTACAATTAATTAATTCAATTAGTACACAACACCCATATTCTCTTCTTAACACTAAAACTAGCCTATTTAACTGTTGCGGTTTCCTTGACGGATTGCCTCAATCATGCTGACTGGCTTTATTGCTGATCATGTGTACCTTTGTTTGACACATCAGCACCCAAGACTAAGAACCTAATTAGAACAGAACTGACAAAATATAGTTTACCGTGGATCGATATCCCGATACCTTATTTGTGGAGAAAATACTTCATTTGATGATATAAGCATAAAAGTTTCACCATGTGTTCTTCAGATGACAGATCAAATCCTGATCCCTGACCAACTCGAATTCTGCCATTTTTAAGATGGCTTCCAAAAAACAATCTCTAGTACAAGCATGCACCAATGGACAGATTTATGATTCTGAAAAGTTTTGATCCCAGGGGTT
This sequence comes from Rugalucina vietnamica, assembly GCA_964017185.1. Classification (NCBI taxonomy): domain Eukaryota; kingdom Metazoa; phylum Mollusca; class Bivalvia; order Lucinida; family Lucinidae; genus Rugalucina; species Rugalucina vietnamica. Next base: position 22,400,212 of record OZ024882.1, read on the forward strand.
GGTCTGCCCCCACCCCAGGGTAATATATGTATGTCACCATAATATTCAAAGGTCTTGTTCTGTAAATGATCTAATTTGTAAATTTATCAATAGTAATTAATCGTAATTGCGTCCAATATTGTGTCCAAAATTCGATAAAAAGTCTTGAATATTGATCATTTTTGATATGTGATCAATCTTGAATGTGAAAATGAAACTATCTAAGGAGTAACATTTGGAATATTACTGCACAGCACTATTCAGGGAAGGTCGCCTAGGCATTTGCATAGAGAAAACTGTCTAAATGTCATTTGAATGGGAAAACTTGCAAGAAATGGACAGATTTATGATTCTGAAGTTTGGATCCCAGGGGTTGGTCTGCCTCCACCCCAGGGCAATATACATGTATGTCACCATACTATTTAAAGGTCTTGTTCTGTAAATTAAAACTACTGAGCCAGTCGAAGCCAAATTTTACATGAAGCATCTTTGGGAACTTTACATGAAACACATATAGAAACATTCACCAAAGTGTTAAAGGTCATATCTAAAGGTTTTGATTTTATAAAACTGAAGTAGACATTGATAAAAGGAACTGATTGCCGAAAACCTCACCAAATTATCATGACAGGTTCCTGAGATAGCTTGATTTGTCATTTGGCATTTTATCTCATGAATGTTCATTAGTTCCACTATGACGTCATAGAAGCACATATTAGGAAATTTTGAGTATCATGCAAACAACTAAAACAAACAGCTAATCATTTGAAAAATAATTATATATGGTCCAATATCTTTTGAGCCAATGGGTACATTTGGGGTTTAGGTTTTGATAAACAAGTCCCAAGAACAAATGTGATCAGCAGACAAAGAATAAAAATGTTCTAAAATAACTTTTGTATATCCCCTTTAATAAATAATCCAAATCGCATGACAAAGATGGCCACCATGCCCATACATGTTACAAATCATTCTTCTCCATCTCAAGAACTGGTGAACTGATTTCAAGGGAACTTGATATGCAGCATTGGGGACTCTTGTCCATCATAGATTGTATAAAACATAACCTTGGGTTGACCTTGACATACATGTATTTTATGGCAAAGTCAAATTTAGTCACACAGGCTTTTCAATGGAAATTTTGTAGCCTACTATCTGACAATTAGTGGATTTTAGTACTGTGGTTAATGAAGTTATGTGAGTATTCACAGTCAAAGTTACTTTATCAAAGGTCATTTTTCAAAGACCAAATCTCATGTGAGCATTCTCAGGACCAATGGTCCTCTGATTGGTCTTTGGAGAAGATTTCTAAGTAGACAGCAGGGTGAACCATTGAACTACACCTTTGTCATCTTACAAAATGGTGAGGTGGAGATTTAGTTTAAACATATTTTATTCCAAATCTCACAAATTACATCGATACAAACATATAAATAGGTAAATGACGAAAAGGATTAGAACGGAAGCAGAGCTAATAGAGTTCTTCTCCTTGGCAGACGTGATATGTAATATATAGGCGGAGTATTGCATGGTTGTACGATAATAAGTATACTATCTAAACTAAAAGAGGTAGTTTCAATTAAACTAGAAAAAAGAAAAATATGAAGAGGCATTGGTTATAGAATAAGGATAAATGTAATTTTAGACCATATACATAGAAAGAAAAAATAAAGATGAAAGTAAAGTAGGAAATCAAGAGAGGGGTGGAAGAGGAGGGCTTGGTCGCAAAGGAGGCCTGAAGCACTTTAAGTATGAAATGTGAAATGTCGTCGCATGCCGTACAAACCATATTCTTAAAATCGATTTGAGTCTATTATAAAATCATGGACGTGGTTAAATATACGCTCATTTGTGACGTCAGAAAAAGATGGATCACCATATAATAAAACTTGAAGTGTAGGCATACAATAGTTTGAGACCGAGTTCAACAGAACGATACGTTGTCGACGAAAGAGGTTGCAATGGAAGAAGAAATGCTGTGTGTTCTCTATGCTGCTGCATCTACACATAGGAGAGTCAGAAATACTTTTTAAGAAGAGATCGAGATTTAGTGAACTACATCCCGTACGTAGGCGAGTGTGAAGAACTTGAGCTTTCCTTTTCCCATAGTAATAGTATTTAGGCACATATTTTTTGTCTTTGTTTAAAACGCGTTTAAAGGAGTTGAGCGAATCAAACTGTCTAGTTTCAGTTTGTAAATTATTCCATTGTCTTAGCGTCGATGGTAGAAATGATTCATAGTATTGGGTTATTCTGGTGCGAGTATTTCGAAGATCTTGTGCATTTCTGAGATTGTATTGCGATAGGGTGTCGACTTGCGGCGGGATAAGTGAAGAAAGATATTCTGGAGCTATATGGTTGTACATTTTGTAAAAAGTGACAGTTTATGGTCATTACGCCTCTTTTGAAGTTTATCCCAGCATATTTCTTTGTAAAGGTTCTCAATAGAGACAAGTTTTTTTTTTGTTGTTGTTCCTGTAGCTATTCGAGCTGCCTCATTTTGGATCTTCTCTAATTGCTCTTTTTCATAATCTGCACAATTATCCCAAATTACGTCGGCGTACTCTAATATTGGCCGAATAAAGGCTATGTAGATGGTTTCAAGGGACTTCCTATCTAGTTTAAATTTTAGTTTCCTCGTGATATTAATTCTGCACCACGCTTTCTGTTTTATATACGATATATGTTGATGCAAGCTACAATCATTTGAAAGAATAACTCCTAGATGTTTATGATATTCGACTTCTTCAATCTGAACATCTTGCATGAATAAGGGTGGATGGAAAGGACGAATTTGTTTACGAGATAGAAGAAATGATACAATTTTGAAAGGATTGAAACTGACTAGCCATGTTATAGCCCAGCGTGAGATTTTTTCAAGATCGGCGTTTAGACGGGCAGCAGAGTTGATTGCATCTTCTACAATAATAAATAGACTTGTATCATCTGCAAACAGACGTATATGAGAACCAATATCTTCAACTATATCGTTGATGTAAACTAAAAATAATAGGGGACCGAGAATGGATCCCTGTGGAACTCCTGCTCTGATGTACTTCCAGTCAGATGAAGCTCCTGGAAGTACTACACGTTGTCGCCTATCAGATAGATAATTTTTAAACCAAGATAAAGCTTCTCCTGTGACACCAGCAGCTTCAAGTTTGTGTATGAGTCCTTTGTGCCATCGAAAGCTTTGCTGATGTCACAGAAGACAGCTCGTACCTCTTTTTCAGCGTCCAGGGCCTCACAAAAAGTGTGGTACAAATAAGTTAATTGGTTTACGGTCGAGTCACCTAGAATGAAACCTGTGAAGGAAAGAATATCTATTTCAAAAAGTTCGGTTTGAATAATGTCAAGTTTGTTAACTATACTTTGGACATTGTACTGTACAAACGATAGATGGTGGTTTAGGGTTAATTGCGAGAAGATGTCATTTGAAGAGGAAGACTGGTCACTCGACGATAACACAGACAGGGGTCCTGGGTTCGGCTGGATATCACCAGCACAAAGTAGTAGTATGAAACTCCAGGTCATTACATTAGATACAGATAATAAAATCAAGCAATGCAAAAAACGAAGCATTATTCTGCGCGCGAGTGCTTGGATATACACATCTACGGTAACAAAATGGGTGGAGATTTGCTTTTCGCAGAATTAAAATAGAAATGGGCTAGGCTTGAATATTGGCAACAAAACAATTCTGGATTATCAAAATATTTATTATATAATCTCTGGGTATGTTTTACAACTGTCTCCATCAGAACAGAGGCAAAACCTATCAATAAACATGATCATAGTAAAATCTAACTTCTCCATCACTCAATTATTTTAATTTGCTTGAATGAATTGCACAGCCAGTTCTGAACCCCACTTACAGAGTCATGAGTTTTCCTTACATTTCCAATGTCTTTCACTTTCCATTTACTACAACCTTAAAATGAGCCGTGACACAAGAAAACCAGTCTTCGGGGTTTTCCGACCAGGTCTGACACAAAACGGCCTGCACAGTCACAGAAGCAGGCTAGAAGCTTGAAATTTTGGATTTAAGAAAAAGAGAAATTGTTTTTTCCCTGTAGTGAAAACAAAGGCCCTGATCAGCTTTGCAGTTACTGCAGATCAGCCTTAACATTGAATGGTAGATCACTGAACAGTTATTAAAATTAATGCTATTTATACAAACAAAAATGGACCTGCCATTTCAATCAAAACAAAATATACAAACACAAACAGATATGTACATCATAGTGAGACAAAAAATTTCAATATGCTTTGCTTATTAAATATACCCCACCGTGTAACCATTTACCACAAAAAGTGATTTTTCGCTATAAAATTTCTTCATGCAAATATCCAATGGGTGTACATCATGTAGGAATGATATTAAAATTTTCCGTCAAAAACTGTGGTAGGAGTTGATGGGCCTGTGAATGCCCTTACCTGTTAAAAAAACTAAGAAAATTGTCTAAGTTCTCATAGTCTAAGTTCTCATAGCTATCATTTTGTAACATACTGTTTTTTCACAATCTTCATGCAAATGTCCAATTGGTCAGCATCATGTAGGTATAATATCAAATTGTTCCATCAAAAACTGTGCTAGGACTTGATCGGCCCGTGAATGCCCTTACCTGTAAAAAAAACTAAGATAAATTGTCCAAGTTCTCACAGCTGTCAATTTGTCTAAAATTATTTTTTCGCAATAAAATTTCTTCATGCAAATGTTCAATGGGTCTGCATCATGTAGGCATGATATCAAATTGTTCCATCAAAAACTGTGGTAGGAGTTGATTGGCCCCTGAATGCCCTTACCTGTAACAAAAATAAGAAAAAATGGCTGTCATTTTGTCAAAAATTATTCTTTTGCAATAACATTTCTTCATGCAAATGCCAAATGGGTCTTCATAAAGTAGTCATAATATCAAAAAGTTCCAACAAAAACTGTGGTAGGAGTTGATTGGCCTGTAAATGCACTATCTTCACTGTATACAAAAGCCATCAAGAACTATAAAGGGAAGTAACTCAAAAGGGACTGGCCCCTAGCACTTTATTTTTGCATGTACATAGATATGCAGATGCCTGCGAAGTTTCATGAAATTCCATCAATGGGTCACCAAGATATTAAAGAAACAAAACGTCACGGACGGATGCACGGACACACGGACGCACGGATGTGAAAACAGTATACCCCCTTTAAACTTTGTTTTGGCGGGGGGTATAATTTTGTACCAGTCATTTGTAACCACTGATCCCCAACCTACAGGGAAGGGCGGGGATTATGACATTTCAGCTTTCAGTGGCCATCCCCAGGGGGTAAACTGGAGATCAAAACTTTGCTCTTTGCCCAACCCTTCGCAATAGAGGATCCTAATGTAAAAACCCGTCATTTCCCCTGCACTGAGAGGACACTCGAAAACTTTAGCCCGGCTATCCCCACCCCTTCCTCGTAGGTGGGGGGGGCAGTAGTTACTGATGACTGGTGCATTACTTAAGAGCATCAAAACAAGAAAATTGCCTTTGTTTTTTTGACCATGCCCTAACTCTTAAACTCAATCATGTTCAACAAAGTAACTAAGCATACAGTTTAACTGCTTAGATATTAAACTACTAAATACTTTAAAGCAGTCGAGAATATCGTCAGATTGAAATAAACAGAAGGCTCATTCTGTAGATAAATGATTAAATGCCATCAAATTTTCACAAGCAGACTAAATTTCATGCTCAGTGGGGCTCACCATGTATTTTATGAATCTTATATAACTTGGAAACAGCCAGTTCAAAGTATGACTTGTGACTTTATTTTGATTAATTGGCTTCTCATCTACATTCTGTGTAAATTTCGTGGTGACACACCAGCAACTAATAGTTGTTTTATCATGTCAAATGTCATAACCCATAGCATAAGTTCAATTTTCACGAAATTTCACAATTTTTGTATCCTCCTGTTGACCAGCATAAAACTATTTAAAAGCAAGTCATCCATATCTCGAAGATACAGTAGCAATAACAACAATATTCTTTCAAAGCACAAGTCTAGACAAGAGCCTCACATAATATATTTTTATGTTTAGTTGCACCCTGTTGAAATGCATCAAACATCTTTTGAACTCCACACATGAGGTCACTTTATGGATTGCGAAAATCTCATAATCATTATTGAACTTGTGAGTATTGAAATTTGAGCCTCGACGCGAGAAAACCAGTCTTCGGGGTTTCCGACCAGGTCCGACATAAATCGGCCTGTACAGTTACAGACAAGGGCTAGCAGCTTGAAATTTCGGATTTAAGAAGAAGAGGAATTGTACTATCCGAGTGGCGAAAACAAAGGCGCTGATCAGCTTCGCAGTTACTGCGAAGCTAATCTGCGCCTTTGTTTTCGCATAAGCAAAAATCCGGTTTTCTCACGATGCGGCTCATTTGATACAACAATTTTAGGAGTCTTTTTATGGTAAAGCGTACTGACATTCACAAGATACATTCATGTATGTATGCAAGGTGCCAAAAAGAAATTTGATCATCCCAACACTGTTTAGTGAATTAAACTTTATTGCCAGCAAGTTTATTTTTCACATAATTGGAAAATCTCGTAAATATCCCAAATGTCATCCTGGACCCAGTTGTTCAAAGCATCGTTAGCTTAACGATATCATTAAGACATAAATTTGTTAAGCAAATATCAGCTTAAGTTACAAATACACTTTTATTTTTTGTTGAAAAAATGCGAGAATCCTTTGCACTGCAAAGGATTCTCACATTTTTTCAACAAAAAATAACAGTGTATAACTGTGTATTTGTAATATTAATGTTTGAAATTTTAACGAAACGTTAACTAACGACGTCGTTAGTTTTGAACAACTGGGCCGTGTTTCTGTAGAACTCAAAAGACTCTCTCATACATGCCAAGTGCTTGTCTAGATGTCAATTGCTATTGCTTAAATGTATCCTTTAGATAGGTATGACTTGCCAATGGGAAATTAGCGAAAAGTTTTGAAAACTGCACTTTCTGGTTATGAACTTTGAGGTTATAAAATAAGGGTAAGCTGTAGGTATATCATCGATATCATGAAATTTACATAGAATGTCGGTAAGAAGCCAATTAATCGACTGATAAATTGTTTTGGCTGTTTCCAAGTTACATGAGATTAACCAAGTGCTGCGTTTCTTTTGTCTTAAAGTGTATCTTCCTATATACATGTATATGTAATCTTGACTAATGCAATGTCTGGTGATTTGTTTGTTTGTTTTGAAGTTTAACATTCCAGTCAACACAGCTACCGAGGTATTAACCAGTGCTCTGGGAAGTAAAAGTGTCTTGCTCAAGGACACACCCTGGCACTACCAGTGGGGATCAAACCCAGGACCTCTCGATTTGGAGTCAGATGCTCTACCACTAGGCCACTGTGCTATCCCGTCGCCATAACAAACCATTTTGTGCCATAACTGGTTTCTAGATGAGTCATCACAATCACTTTCAGCAGAACAAGTCCATGTTATATATACCCCCTTATACCCCACTATTATACAGCAAAACTGGGGTATAAAGGGGTATACATATTTTTCTTATTTTTGATCCAAAAAATAGATTGTGGGTACTCGTTAGAACTGCCTTGGCGAGGCAGTTAGAACTGCCTTGGCGAGGCAGTTCTAAAGTGTACCCCCACTCAATGATTTGAGCAAACATATAAAAATAAAAAAAAAATCCAATGAAATTTTCAGTTTCTACAGTTGAAAAAAAATCATATATAGCATGGGCAAGTTTTCGTAATGAGCATCCCAAAGGAATATTACCAGTACTTAGTGCTGATTTCCTTCACCACAAACAGTTACTGACAAATCAAACGTGATACAGCTGAGAAGCCAAAGAGGAAGACTTCATTTTCTTAATAGGGAGAATAATTAAACACAGAAAGAAGTTCTTGATGTTTGGTAGGAAGAACTGAAATTTCAAATAGGGGTTTGTATTAGATATAGAAAAACTATATGGAAATTCTGAAATGCTGAATAGAGATATTTTCTCAAATACATGGAGATCCCTCCTAAATAGGAAGATATCACGTATGATAAATATGATAAATGATAAATGTTCTTCCTAGATCAGCATAAAAGAAAGAATGAAGAGATAGTAGAAAATTAATATTTTCATGACCAAGTCCTCATGAAAGAAATAGGCAAGAGGTGATGATCAATTGCCGGTCTGCTTCAATATGACGCTAACACGCCATTTTTTTTTTAAAACAGATGGTTGGTAGATCTTGTATTTATGTCCGTCCCACTCAACATCTAAGGTTATATGGGACCTAGGTTTAAAATCTTGCCAAAAAGATTGGCGCAGCCCATGATCAAACCCAGGTGAACCACCGCATGAGAAAACCAACAATCTGCATATGCAAAAACAAAGGCGCAGATCAGCTTTGCAGTAACTGCACAGCTGATCACGCCTTTGTTTTTGCTGCACAGATACTACAAGCCCTCTTCTTCACAAATCCGACATTTCAAGCATCTAACCCTTTTCAGTGACTATACAGGCTGGCTTCTGTCTGACCTGTTCAGAACCACAAATTGCTGGTTTTCTCATACATAGGCTCATATTACAAAGTAAGTGGCTTAACATAGAGACTTTTAATTTTATACTGAAAATCTTGGCTTCCAATAACACCATCACTACCTGTTTAATTGAGCAACGGTTGGCATAGAAAATATTCTGTTTGTTTTGTAGTTTGTACGAGTCAATTTTTCAGTCATGTCTGGATGGAACCATTGCTTTATAATAACCAGTAATATAGGGAGTCAATGATTCTTGCTAAAGGGCACGACCCAAAGCCGATGAGGTTTGAACCCCAACCACTCCACCCTTGGTTTAATGTACTTATCACTGGGCAACTCATTACGAAAACTTGTCCATGCAATATAAAGATTTTTCTGAAGCATCAAAAATTTAAAAAATTTGTTTGAAAATTTTGGATATTTTTCTTGATTTTGCTCAAAGCATTGATTGTGGGTACAGCTGTACATGCTAGAACCGCTTGGTGAGGCGGTTCTAACGAGTATCCACAATCTATGTTTTGGATCAAAAATAAGAAAATTAGGAATACCCCTGTAAACCCCAGTTTTACTATATAAAAGTGGGGTATAAGGAGATGTACATTACACCGACCTGATATTGTGATGTATATTTCCCATCGGTATCGAAAATGAAGAAACCTATTAAAGTCCTGCAAAGATAACAATTATCACATGCTTTGCAGACCCACTAGGCCTCAAAAATCCTTTTCAACACTCCAGGAAGCTCAAGCTTGACTGTTTCCTCCACGTTTGGCACATTCTGGTTGAATAAAACATCCTCTCTTACACCATGAAGTGTATATCAAGAATTCATCCCGAACTCTTTACTTAAGAAATCGACGTCCTTACTATCACATGCTGGGTATAAGTCTGTACGGCCCATCAACGACACCGCCATGCGGAGCGTACTCCAGATATTGTCCGACATGACTTGCTGTGGGTCTTTACGACCTCGACTTTGTTTCTGCATATTTAAGGCTGTTAAAAAATGTTCAACTGCTTCTCTGAAAGAATAACACAGAAAAAAATAAAGTAACAAATGAGCTATGACAGGAGGAAACCGGTCTTTATTGGGGTTTCTGACAAGAACTGTAAAATTGTGGATGAATTACTGCTCATGTGATCTTATTATATCCCAATCAATGGGCACCAAAGTTAATATGTCAAGCTACTATAAGTTCCGAACTGTTTGCCAGACAGTATTTTTTGTTATTATGCCCCAATTTGATGCCTTACACATTCTTGCTAGTAACAACTTTCTACAAACTTTATAGACTGTATATTGTTTGCTAATAACCGTATAAGAAAATATAAGATTTACAAGATAGAAGTTACACAAAAAGTTCTGAATTTAAAGTATTCCCAGATAATATCTTGATACAGTCCAACCTGTGTTAAGCAAGCCCTGTATTAAGCAAGCGCCTGCCTTTAGCAAGCACTTTCATTTCCCCCCAGTTGATTTTACATGTAAATGAACCTCTATTAAGCAAGCACCTCTCTTATGTGACCAGAGGCCACTAGTTTCTGTCCCAATTGTGGCTTTAAGCAGCCACTCATTTCATCAATTACATAAAAAAGAAATATTTTGACATGGATATTTAAACTCGTCAGGTGTCAAAATTGTCTTCACACCTTCCAGATGCCATAATTCATTGTTTATTATCTCAAAAGATAATCCTAGACAGCTTGTCTGGGCATTTTGGAAACTCAGTAACAGTCACCTCTGACAGTGGCAGTGCTACTACATTGTATTTATTTCTAGCCAATATGGTTTGGTTAGGACAGCCACCGTAGTGTTAGAACATAACCTCTATTAAGCAAGCACCTGTCTTAAGCAAGCAATTTTAATGGTTCCCTTGGCCACTTGCTTAAGACAGGTTTGACTGTAGTATCAAGCACCTTTCATTACGAAAATATGCTCATAAAAGTGGGACATAACGGGGTATTTATTGCACGGACATATCCTCATGCCCAGATTATATCTTGAGCGTATGAACCCAAGGGATAACTGCAAGGCATTATAGTTTGACTAGGACAGCATTTTCTATCCCTACTTTACAAGAAATGCAAGATACATGAAATAATATCCCTACCTGTGAGCACCAAGGTTAATACAAGCTATTCCAAGGTTATATCTTGAGCGTATAAACCCTGGGGATAACTGCAAGGCATTATGGTATGCATCTACTGCCTCCTCACTCCGACTACCGTTTGCTAATGTTGCACCAAGTTTGTTCCACAGTAAGGCATCCTAGAGACAGAAACCAACAATAATGTAACGATAATGTGTGAATATATCTTCAAAATTAATCAATTTGTTCTATTTAGCGCACATACTCTAATAAGCACAAATCCAGGTATTTTCCGAATAACAAGATGCTTGGGTGAAAACAAATGTGCAGATCAGCTTCGCGGTGACTGCGAAGCTGATCAGCGCCTTTGTTTTCGCTAGACGGATAGTACAATCCCTCTTCTTCTTAAATCCGAAATTTCAAGCTTCTAGCCTACTTCTGTGACTGTACAGGCTGGTTTGTGTTGGACCTGGTAGGAACCCAAATTGTTGGTTTTCTCAGGCACAGGCTCAAATGATACCATACAGCTGCTTTGTTTGTTTTAAGATTCATGAATAGTGTGCACTAATTAGAAACAAGCAAATTCAGAAAATTTATGTGCCCTGCCCTGATTGTTTAGTTACAAAGAGATAATCTGTGAATTATGTTTTAATAGGCAAACCACATGCATATCTTCAGACTATGTCCATAACATCTGTAAAGTTTCAAAGGATCAGCATAAAAACTAAAACAATCAAAAGCTTTATAATAACAATAATTTCCATTAAGGTTAAATCCCAACACTGAGTCTTTTTTATGTCTGCATCTTTATCACTCTGAGGTATGAGATGAAATATATAATCTGAGATTTACCTTTGGTTGAACTTGTAAAGCTGCTGAGAAGCAGTCTACGGCTTTATCATATTCTCCACTGAGATTAAACAGAACGCCGAGCCCACATTGTACATCGGCATCTATATCTCCCTGAGGCATGAGATGAACAGCTTTGATGTACAGGTCCTGAACTGCCTTGTGTTCTGAACTGTAAAATGAGAAAATCAACTCACTGTGTGGTTTCCGAACAGGTCTGACACAAACCAGTCTGTACAGTCACAGAAGACAGCTAGAAGCTTGAAAATTTGGATTTAAGAAGAAGAGTGGTTGTACTGTTCATGTAGTGAAAACAAAGGAACTGATCAGCTTCGCAGTTACTGCAAAGCTGCGAAGCTGATCTGCACCTTTGCTTTTGCTTTAAAATGTGCAAATTGTTGGTTTTCTCACAATAGTCCAGTAGCCATCAGCATAACCTGGAAGATGGTGCCGCATGAAATTTTATTGTGGTTTCTAGTTCACTGGGCCATGCTAGTTCAGAAACTGCATGATGCCACCCTGGCATCATTGAGCGTTTTGGAAAAATCAAGATGGCGTCCAAAATGGTCGCCTTAAACAAGAAAACAGCACCCCAGGGTTTAATATACTCATTTCTCTGCGAAAAATGCTCGGTTTATGCCGTAAACAATATCAAAAAGACGATTCTGTGTTTTGATCCTTATGTTATTATTATGAGGCAAGATGGCGGACAAGATGGCTGCCATCATACTAAAAGCAATATTTCGAAATAAAACGGGATTGAAGTACTGCATAAAACAGTGTATTGTGCTTGAAAGTCCATTTGTGTTGTACACATTATACTTAAGTGTTTCGTTTTCAACTATGACCCCACATCATAACAAAGAAAAAAGATAGCGACCAAAATGGCCACCATAATTAAAATTTAAAAGATTGTGTTCTCTGATTAAAACACCATTCCTGTGCTGAATAAACTAAATGTAAAGCGTTTGAAATGCTCATATAATGTTGTGAGCAACATGGTTTATTGTTTATTCCCACATTATAAAAATGAGCCAAGACGGTGGCCAAGATGGTCGCCATAATCATAATATATGAGTACATAATTTTTGATTGAATCAGCATTCCAGTGCTGCATTTGCTCATTGTTTTGTAATTCAAAAGCTCAATTAATGTTGACTAATGAAGTGTTTCTGTATTATATTTGACCAAACATGATAACAATAAAACAAGATGGTGACCAAGAGGACCACAATATTCATACTTTAATGTTCTCTGGCTGCAGCGGCATTCCATTGCTGCAAATACTGAATGACTTGTATTTGAAATGACCATTGTATGTTGTAAACATCGCAATTTAATGTTCGTATTTTATTTTACACCGCAAAATGATACTGGGGCGTATGTGTCTTACGAAATTATATTACGACTAAGATCTTCTATACTGACCAAAACATAAGTTTAATTGATTTAGCAGAATAAAAGGAGGGAAGCAAATCAATCTACACCACTAAATGGAAGTATTCGTAACATTTACATCTTAAATATATACTGAACAAAAAAAGAAACGCAACAATTATATTCCACTGAATTTTGAAAAAACTATGATACAATCAGAAATCATTGCATTTTCTACTAATGCATGAGATATCAGGCTTCCGAATGCAAGAAACCGATTTTAATTTTGATGAGTATTTACGGAGTTATTCGATGCCGGCCATAAGCATGCTGAAAGAAGAAAATCACACAGTGCGCATGCGCAAGCATTAAAATAATGGTACGATTTAAATCCGCTATAAACCCCCATTCAAAATCACAATGTACCACTCAGCAGATAACTCACATGTTAAAGAAATAAAACAAATAAAATTGAAATTATCCCCCTTTCAATTAAACATATAGGGATATTGATGGTTTTAATTACGGGCTTGTGTGTCGTGGAACTTTACTTCTTTTTTATGAATCTTAATTAGGGAGCAGCTGACATTGTTTCTTGACGATTTGAAGTTCAAAAGTGTGCGCATGCGCAGAGCAAATCTTTCCCGATTTGCATTATTTAAGACGACAAAAAATTCTCATTCATTTTTTATCGAAAGGAAAATCAGTTTTTTGCATGGTATACCGTAATATCCCATGAATGGGAATCATACAGCAAAAGACCTGAAATTATCAACGTTTTACCATTAAACTCGAAAATTTTCGGTGGCCTATTGTTGCGTTTCTTTTTTTGTTCAGTATATAAAGAAGAAAAGGGGACTGCATTTTTTCTTTAAAGATAATTTAGTGAATCCTTCAATAAAGCTACAAAACGCTAGATGCTTGGTCTGTAGCATATTTGGAAAGGATGTAACAGACTACAAACGCAGATAAAGCTGGTTCACAAAGAAGAAAGGAAGAGTCGAACTGACGCTAATGCTAAGAACAGAAAAGTTTAAAACGTGCATAGAAACTCTGAATATTGGGATATACAACATCACAACTTTATATACAATATTGTTGTTTTCTTATTTCAAATAAATACATGTGTAAACCTTGGCCCATCCCCTTTCTCATTAATGTGTTCCCTGCTCTTACAGGTTCTCAGTTTTATTTTTATTTCTTAGCGCATGGATTTAACTTGATGGATGAATTTGAAAAAGTTGGCTGGAAAGTTTCCAAACAATGATCGCTTGATCATTTCTATGGCTATTACAATGGCGGTACGCAAAACTCATTTAAGTAAAAGCCACAAACGTTTGAAGCAAAAATTATTTATTCAAAACACTTCCAGGTAGATTTACCTTGCCATGGTATACCCTCAGTAGTTGGCTCCCAGCATTCTTCAATGTTGGGGGGCAGCGGGGACAAGAGGATTACGAACACACAATATGTTTGGAAATGCACTAGTTGAGAAATCGACATACACTGCGCAGGCCTGATACAGTCGTCACCGATTGGATGTGCTATTCTGTGGACGACCCATTGTTACTTTGACTGTAGCATGAAAACATAACCAAAACTTCTCTCGCAAGACAAGAGGTTTAAAAAAAAGTTTAAAAAACACTAGCATTCTCTCAACACTATTCGATCTTCTCAGCAGATGACAGATTTAAAACCACTGTTGAAAAGATACGATGATTTAGGTATGTGTTTCATGATTGTGCATGCAACTTTGACCATCTCACATTGAAGAAGGGCTTGTTATATCACAGACTGGTTAAAAGTATACTCGCTGATCAAGTTCGGACCTAACGCTAACGATGTTCAGATGAGACATAGTGTAACAGTGGAAAGAAGTGAGATGATTGCGAACCATTGAGGACAATGTGTAAGCGTTATACACGAACGTCAATGTATTGCTCAAGATTAAATATCTACAATCAATGTAAACCGAAAAGAATAAAAAGTAAAACCAAGTCCCTTTAAGAGCAGAGAAAGCATTAATGCGAAAGGGGATGGACCATATAAAAGGGACATTTGAAGGACGCTAAATATTGGGTTAAGTGGTAAAACATCAGACCGTAGTCTGCTTCCTTCTTGCAGTCCGTCAAAGGGTTTCATACCTGACAAGCTTAAAGTGAGTAAGCCTTTTACCAGATTATATCAGGGGAATCATCGCATTTGGATGATGTTATCGCAGCAACGTAGAATTATTTCTGTAAAATATATGGTTGAATGTAAAACTGGTAAGCAAAGCTAACAAACGCTCCCAAGCTTAATGTATATAATCACCATATACACATTCGTTTACCAAAACAATGTGAAACCAACACAAGTCCAGACATCCATTTGATAATCCACGCTTGGTCAAGGGTAAGTGGTCTAATATCCAACTTAAGTCAGGTGGTCGAAATAATGTTGAAGGGTTCTGAGCGCTTGCGCCAATTACAACAGCCGACAGTGTGGCTCCAGCAACAGATAGTATACTTCAAGTAGAATGATTTGCTGTGTGTATGCTTCTGAACAACCATGCACATCATCAAAATACAGGCGCTTCATAAATCAAGTAGTCTGTACAGCGTTTTGCAAATGCAATTGAATTAAAGAATCAATTGTTGCAATAGTTGAACAATATAGCTGATGATTTTGCTAATTATTACAATGGTAATGACACAAGCGAATATCTAATCTCAGTTTTAGAATAAAATGCCTATTCTATATTTCATTAAATGATGTTGATTTGCATCCCTCTGTTTATTCTGCTTACTTAAAACTTAACAAATAAACATTTAGATAAGCTTTTTGAAACAGAGACCATTTTCCCTTATACTAAGATTAAGACGGTTATTTGACCACGATCTTGCATTATTGTTATGATGTTGGGTCAGAACTAAACTCGAACTTGAACTGCTACCAAAATAAAGTAAATTCAAAAACAAGACAGTTAAGGCAGTTTATTAAACATCAAGATTTCGGCTGCCATCTTGGAAATCATCTTGCTTTTTTTTGTTATTACTGGAGCGTAAAAAAACATAAACAAAACTAAATTATGGTGTTTTTGTTAATAAGAACACAAAATGAGCATTTTAAACACAAAACATTGAATATGTGCAACTCTGGGATGCTGTTTTCTTGTTTATGCCAACCATCTTGGATGCCATCTTGATTTTTGATTTTTTCAAACAATTCATGATGCCGTTTTTGAACTGGCATGGTTTGATGAACCAGAAGAAGACAGTAAGGACAATAAGAGAAGTGAGCTTTTTGCTTCACATACATGTATTATGTTGATTTTTGCACTATTTTCCGCCATTTGACGGCCATTTTGAATTTTTGAATATTTCAAAATGCTCAATGATGCCAAGGTGGCATCACTCGGATTCTTCATCTGAAAGGTATCAAGAAGTAAAATCCATAAAAACATTTTATGCGGCACACATTTCCAGGTCACAGGCCAAATCCATGTTTGGCAACTGGACTACAAGGCTTTCTTGTTTGTTTAGTAGTTTTAAGGCCCAGTCAACAATTTATCAGTCATGCCAGGATAGATCTGTTATTTTTCCTTGATGTAAACCAGTACTATGTCATGTGAAGCTAATGTGTCTTGCTCAACCAGGGCATAACTGACGCCAGTGAGGAATAAACCCCCAACCTCTAAATGAACCATCTCATGGGAAAACCAACAATGTGGTTTCCGAACAGGTCGGACACAAATCAGGCTGGACAGTCACAGAAGCAGGCTAGAAACTTGAAATTTCGGATTTAAGAAGAAGAAGTGTACCATACCAGTAGCAAAAACAAAGGCGTGATCAGCTTCGCAGTAAACGAGAAGCTGACCTGCCTCTCTGTTTTTGCATATGCAGATTGTTGTTTTTTCATGATGTGGCTCAAATACAGAGTCTGAAGCTCTAACCACTATGCTACAGCGCTTCCAAAATATGTCCTTCTTAAACTTGAAACCTTTTGTCAGTTTCATGTATGGTGTACAATTCAATTTCCTTTCCATTTCGATGTGTCATACTTTTAACCTGGCCAATTTAAAACAAGTTATTTGCACATCACTAAATCAGTTCAAAATAATGCTGAAAAGCAATATATTTTTGTAACTTTTATTTATCTCATTTTGTCTCTATTGAAACAAAAACATTAGATGACTAAAGGCTTGAAATTTCTTTAGTAGGGGGAATTTTATTATTTTTATTATTTTATTATTTATAGGATAAAAACAAAGAAGTTGATCAACAACTGGTCAGTTACCTTGCACCTATTTCTCACATAAAATCACAGCTCATTTATAAGGATGGTTCCATCCAACTCAAAAGATTATGCCATATGGAGACATGTCCCATTTAAAGTCTCATCCAAAAGATCAGAGAAGCCAGTGACTGAATTGTGACCTTTGATTCACAAGGCTTGTAGCTTTATCACTGCCTCATGCAGGCTTCTTTATAAGGTTGGTGATAACTGAATATTTGGATTAAAACTTCACATCCCAGTCATAAATTTTTTAGTCATGTCAGGACAGAGAATATGGAGATGTTTGTAACAAACAATAGTGTACCTGGAAATATATGAAGTAGCCTTAGCCTCTCTCTCCACAGGTTCTGGGACTAGTTGAGCATATTTGGGATTATTTTTGAGCCATAGTTTCAGGGTGTGACAGGCGTGTGATGCTAGTGACTCGTTGGTGTAGCTGACTGCTAGTGATAGCAAGGCTGTTAGATTGCCTGGATTTAATTCTAAACATCTGAAAATCAGAAAAATATGACAAGTGTTCATAAAAGTCAAACAGGAAAGCCTTTCTTTTTTTTCTTCTTTTTTTCAAGGGAAATAGCTCAAATCTTTTTAATGTAGCTAGTTTTTTTTTTTTTTTTTTTTTTTTTTTTTTTTTCAAAGAGAAGCAGTTCATTCTCCTGTTGCATTTTTTTTTTAAATTCAGAGGTGACATAAAAAATACTTTCCTACATTTCTAAGAGTCGTAATCTTTTCAATTATTTCAACATTGACTAAAGCAAATTAAGCCCAATATGGAGACTTTCTAAAATCAAAAAAATCTATTCAGTTGGAACTATTTTATTATGAATTGTAAAATTAATAATAAATGAGTCACGTCATGAGAAATCAAAAACTTTGCATTATGCAAAAACAAAGGCCCACATCAGCTTCCTAGTAACTTTGCAGTACATTCTTCTACTTTCTAAATCCAAAACTTTCCAGCCTCTACCCATCTTCTGTGCTTGTGCAGCTCAGTTTGTGTCAGACCTGTTCAGAAACCACATTGTTGGTTACTTAGATACTTACTTATTTAAGGCGGCTATTGCTGCTGGTTCTTGTTCATTCTCAGCTTGTGTAGTTCCCAGATATTGCCATGCCTACAAACACATGAAAACTTGTCCATGAAATATACAGATTTTTTGTAACACTTGACATCAGGAAAACATGTCTGTAAAATGTATACCCACTTATACCCCACTTTTATATAGCAAAACTGGAGTATGGAGGGGTATACCTATTTATCTTATTTTTGATTTAAAAAATAGATTGTGGGTACTCGTTAGAACCGCCTCAACGAGGCAGTTCTAACCTGTATCCACAATCAATGTTTTGAGCAAACATATTCAAATTTCAAATTTTTACATATTTTTTACCGGTAACTGAAAAAAAAAAATCTCTGTATATTGCACGATGAAATATACAGATTTTTGTAACATTTGAGCAGCTGTAAAAATTGAAAATTTTCAGTTGAACAATATTGAAATTTTTTTTATTTTTGTTCAAAACATTGATTGCAGGTACAGGCAGTTCTAAAGAGTACCCACAATCTATGTTTGGATAAAAAAAAAAAATTGTATACCCATGTATACCCCAGTAATATTATATAAAAGTAGGATTTAAAGGGGTTTTAATTTCACAGACATTTTTTCCTGATGAGTTTATAACAATCTAAAATGAGTCTTGGCATGAGTAAACCAATTTTTGTTTCCCACATCGCCGAACACAAAACGGCCTGTACAGTCACAGTCTCATAGAAGCAGGCAAGGCTAGAAGCCTTTGATTTTGCCTATGCATGTTTGTTGGTTTTCTGATGCGGCAGCTCAAAGTCTGATATATGATTCATCATGAAAATTACATCAGGAAAACATGTCCGTGTAATGTTTACCCCCTTAAATCCCACTTTTATATAGTGAAAGTGGGGTATGTAGGGGTATTCCTATTTTTCTTATTTTTGCTCCAAAACATAGATTGTGGGTACTCATTAGAGCCGCCTCACGGAGGCGGTTCTAACAAGTACCCACAATGTATGTTTTGAGCAAAAATAAGAAAAATATCAAAAAATTTCTACTGAAAATTTTCAATTTTTGCACTTAGAAAAAATCAGTATATTACATGGGCATGTTTTCATAATGACATGCAACAACAGTGCTGTTCTATGTGAGTTTATCTGATTACTTGTAATTACACCCATATCTCAATCTATTTCAGGTGTGTAAATTTAATTCTGGCAATTACAGTTCCTAGTCTTTGCTTCCAATTTTCTATCAATGTACAGCAAAGTCTATGTCATACCAGATTGAAAACCTGACACAAGTGCCAAACCTAAGCACATGTAGAATACTAGAATATATCCAGAGAGGGGTGGGGAAAGGGTTATACTCAATAGGCTTCAAGTTGTGTCCCTGAGGAAGTCTAATTTTTGGAGATTAAATTTTTAACTGGTTGGTTGATTTGGGGTCTAACTTCCCACCAAAAACTAAGGTCATAATGGGAGTGGACAGCAGTTTAATCTGAAGGCTTCTTCTTGTTTACATGGGCGTCAAAATAAGATTCAAGCAACAAAAACAAACCTCCGCATGTGTATCATCCTTCTGTACTGCAGCCTCAAATAACAATACTGCATTTGGTATATCCCCCTCCTGCAACTTCTCCAGCCCAGCCTGGAAGGGGTCGGGGTGGTTTAACAAAGGGTTCTCTTCCTCAAACTTGTATTCTTTGTAGGGCTCTGACTGCTCAAATTCTGTTAACCAAGGGTGACCGTCGTGACCTGATCTGTAAAAGGAGTTGGATAGAAAAATTGAGCCGCGTCATACACCCAGCTGTACAAGCACAGAAGATGGCTAGCAGCAGGAAATTTTGGATTTAAATTTTTTAAAATAGAGTGGTTGTACTATCCATATAGTGAAAACAAAGGAACTGGTCAGCTTCGCAGTTACTGTGAAGCTGATCTGCACCTTTGTTTTTGCTTAATATGCAAATTGTTGGTTTTCTCATGGTCATATGACGTGGCTCAATTGCTTTTTGATTATTAGTGATCAAATCAACTTTACAAATCTAAGGCATGGCAGCTGGGATTCTTGGTTGGCAGGTTGATTTAAAGTTGGGTCAACCTATTTGCCAGATTTAGAGTTGGGTCAACCTATTTGTCAGATTTGGAGTTGGGTCAACCTATGTGTCAGATCTGGAGTTGGGTCAACCTATTTGTCAGATTTGGAGTTGGGTCAACCTATTTGTCAGATTTGGAGTTGGGTCAACCTATGTGTCAGATCTGGAGTTGGGTCAACCTATTTGTCAGATTTGGAGTTGGGTCAACCTATTTGTCAGATTTGGAGTTGGGTCAACCTATTTGTCAGATTTGGAGTTGGGTCAACCTATGTGTCAGATCTGGAGTTGGGTCAACCTATTTGTCAGATTTGGAGTTGGGTCAACCTATTTGTCAGATTTGGAGTTGGGTCAACCTATTTGTCAGATTTGGAGTTGGGTCAACCTATTTGTCAGATTTGGAGTTGGGTCAACCTATGTGTCAGATCTGGAGTTGGGTCAACCTATGTGTCAGATCTGGAGTTGGGTCAACCTATTTGTCAGATTTGGAGTTGGGTCAACCTATTTGTCAGATTTGGAGTTGGGTCAACCTATTTGTCAGATTTGGAGTTGGGTCAACCTATTTGTCAGATTTGGAGTTGGGTCAACCTATTTGCCACAGATGCTTCCAAGTCTAGTGTCAGTACTGCAATGTAATCAATTTTTTTTTTTTCATGGCTTAAGAAAATGTTTTAGACCCTCAGCAGAATGCTCAACCAGGCTCTGAGGTTATAAAACATTTTTCATGCTCAACTCAGCCGAGCATGAAATTTCAATAGCTCTTCAGTGCCAAAATAGCCAAAATCAGTTGAAAAATCTGGCATAAATCCCACACGACAGTAATTTATCCTGCTGATAAATATAAAGATGCCAGCAATTGTTGGCATTTTAACATTTATCAACAGGATAAATTTTAGTCTCAGCTGTGCTGAGCATAAAAAATATAACCTTGGGCCCAGTTCTGTACAACTTCTATTCTGGATTATAAACTCATCTTCCAAATTTTCAATCAAGTTAAATGATTTCCCCTTAAAAACTTAAGCCCCAACCTGGCTTCCCTCCATGTGGCGAGAAAACTGGTAAAAGCCTCCGTGACACAGCGGTTAAGCCACTTGCCATGTAAACCAGGGGCCACAGGTTTGATCCCAGGCTTCTCCAGCCCTTCAGATGAGACTATAAGTCAAGGTCCCATGACAATTTTCCAGGACAAACTGGTTACAAGGACAGACTAAGACAAGGCTGAAGAATATGCTGTGCCTAGTGAACAAAGTACAAGAGACACGCACAGAGATAACTGGTCTTTAGGGTTTCTGACCAGGTCCAACACAAACCTGCTTGAAAAGTGTGTGAAAAAGGCTAGAAGATTGAAATATCGGATTTAAGTAGAACAGTGATTAAACTATATATGTAAGAGAAACAAAGGCACTTTTGTTTCTGAATAGGTCAAAGCCCGGTTTTACTGTGGTGTGGCTCATATGACTTACTGATCCACATCTTCCCAGTGTTTCTGTAGTCTTTCCCAGAAATCTTTCTCCCGCTGGGTACCCAACTAGGCTCCCCTTTCCCCAATCCATCCAACCCACCCCCTCCTAACCCCAAGACTTACTGATCCACATCTTCCCAGTGTTTCTGTAGTCTTTCCCAGAAATCTTTCTCCCGCTGGGTACCCAACTAGGCTCCCCTTTCCCCAATCCATCCAACCCACCCCCTCCTAACCCCAAGACTTACTGATCCACATCTTCCCAGTGTTTCTGTAGTTTTTCCCAGAAATCTTTCTCCCGCTGGGTACCCAACTAGGCTCCCCTTTTCCCAATCCAGCCAACCCACCCCCTCCTAACCCCAAGACTTACTGATCCACATCTTCCCAGTGTTTCTGTAGTCTTTCCCAGAAATCTTTCTCCCGCTGGGTACCCAACTAGGCTCCCCTTTTCCCAATCCAGCCAACCCACCCCCTCCTAACCCCAAGACTTACTGATCCACATCTTCCCAGTGTTTCTGTAGTCTTTCCCAGAAATCTTTCTCCCACTGGGTACCCAACTAGGCTCCCCTTTCCCCAATCCAGCCAACCCACCCCCTCCTAACCCCAAGACTTACTGATCCACATCTTCCCAGTGTTTCTGTAGTCTTTCCCAGAAATCTTTCTCCCGCTGGGTACCCAACTAGGCTCCCCTTTTCCCAATCCAGCCAACCCACCCCCTCCTAACCCCAAGACTTACTGATCCACATCTTCCCAGTGTTTCTGTAGTCTTTCCCAGAAATCTTTCTCCCTTTGGATATCCCACTAGCCCCCCTTTCCCAATCCAGCCCACCCACTCCCTCCTAACCCCAAGACTTACTGATCCACATCTTCCCAGTGTTTCTGTAGTCTTTCCCAGAAATCTTTCTCCCTTTGGATATCCCACTAGCCCCCCTCCCCCCTTTCCCAATCCAGCCCACCCACTCCCTCCTAACCCCAAGACTTACTGATCCACATCTTCCCAGTGTTTCTGTAGTCTTTCCCAGAAATCTTCGTCTGTAATTTCCTTTTCAGCTGTAAATTCATCTTCCCATTTATCCACTAGTGATTTTCCCTGTGGACAAAAATTAGGCATTTAGATTTTTAACCTTTTTTCGGTTAAACTGAACAGAGCATGAAAGTTGCTGGTTTTTAACCCATATATGGTGAATGGACTTGCCCATCGTTACCATTCTGGTGAGTCCACATTCAAGTTTAGGGTCATCAGGAGTGAATTTAATTTTTTATTCCTTTTTTTCTTTAAGCAAGCGGTATAGCCCCAGATGAGACGTAGCAAATGGCCACTTAGGGAGTATAAAAAATTGTATATTACACTTTTGATGGCTATCTACTTCCCCTTTTGTGCTAAAAATTTCCATTTCACCACATTGTCTTTTTTTTAAACAAACTCTCATTAATTTCTGATAATTTTGCAACTTTGTACACTTTTTACCCCTGTTTATGCAAAATTATGTTTGAGAATGCTTTGATATTTTGATTACTGCTTTCCATTTCAATAGATTTAAGTTACAGCAGACAACAGGAAGTGACATCACATATTTGTTATGATGTCACTTCCTTTTGAAGCACCACTTAGCTTAACCAGTGTCAGATTAAGTAGCACTACTAATGTTTCAAATATCTTGCTTAATATCTGTCTTGTCTTCAAAGCTATTTATACCCTATATGAAGCAAAAACAATGCCCAAAACAAAGGCTCTGATCAGCTGTGGATATGCAGATTGTAGGTTTTCTAATGTGGCAGTTCATATAATATTATGCTTCCTACCTACACCACTACACTACACAAACCATGGTAAATCTATGCTGGATTTTATAGAGAATAAAGTCTTTTGAAAACCTGTGTCAAATTAAAGCACATGTACAGGCACTTGAAGTCTTCCATGCATGTTACCATACAATAAAATATGGGCTGCGGTCTTCAGGGTTTCCAACCAGGCCTGACACAAACTGGCTTATGCAGCTACAGCAAATGGCTTGAAGCTTGAAGTTTCAGATTTAGAAAGAAGAGGAATTGTACTATCTGTGTGGTGAAAGCGAAAGCGTTATCAGCTGTACAGTTACTGCGCTTTTGTTTTCACTACATGGATAGTATTCTTCATAAATCTGAAATTTCAAGCTTCTAACTCTTGACAAATTTTTATTCAATCTCGTCGAAAACCCAGAAGACTGGTTTTCCCATGTTGCCACTCATGTCAATATATTAAATATTTTATAAAAAAAATTGACCACAAACATCATATACTGTCAATTCGGAAAGTTTCCTGTGACTTTTATTTTTGTGAATTTTTATTTCCAAATTATTTGCCAAGTCTTGAATTATCAAATGATCATTCCATCTAGTCTTGATGGCTCATAGTATTCTTTATTAGCAAGAACTTTTAATTCGCTAGGGGACAACTTTGTGAATATTCTCGAAAATAAAATTCTCGCGAATATTTCTAAAATTACAGTATGTATATCTTGCTGTTTTTGCATTTGTCCTAAAGAACATCAAACACCTGTGATAAAAGCAGCACACAGTAGCTTAAAGAAAACAAAGAAAAAATCATTAGAAAGGCAGAACCACCACATCCATGGAATGAATAACTGAAAGGAAATTTTATATACGAGACTTCGCATGAGAAAACCAACAATCTGGGTTTTTGACCAGGTCAGACACAAAATGAGCTGTACAATCAGAAGATGGCTTGAGACTGGAAATTCCAAATTTAGAAAGAAGAGGAATTGTACTATCCATGTAGCGAAAACAAAGGCGCTTAACTGCTTACTGCGAAGCTGATCTGCACCTTTGTTTTCGCATAGGCAAAAATCCGGTTTTCTCATGATGCTGCTCATATAGGAAATACTAATGATTGCCAAGCAGGAGCACTGCAGAAATGTCAGGAAAATCTCGTGCAAAGGTACCTGAAAGTTTTGTGTAAATTCTTGGGCCCATTCGTCAGCTTTTTCAGTCTCTGTTTTCTCAATGACTTCATTATCTTTAATCTTAATATCACCATTGCCAATTTTCTTCACAAATTTCATGAACTGTCAAAAATATAGCAGAAAACTTTGTTTTAACCCATTTATGGTGAATGAACTTGCCCATCATTATCAATAGGGAGAGTCCGCTGTCATTTTTAGGGGCGTTAGTAGTGATTTTGAATTTCAATCTCATTTTTTGATGAAATTCTTCTTAGCAAACAGAACAACCCCAGATGGGACTAAAAGAATCTATGATGGGGTTGAGACCGAGACAAGGAAATCTCAGGCAAGTTTTCATATTATTCAAGTCTCATCCGAGGCTCTGCCGAGGGTGAGACTCGAATAATCTGAAAACGAGCCTGAGATTTCCGTGTTAAGGCCTCAACACCATCATTGATTATTTTTCTCACCCATCACTTAAAGCATTTTGAATAGGCTACAAGCTGTTCAGGCAGCCATTTTTTTTACATGAAACAATATGCAAATTAACCAATGAAAAAAATAAAAATAACTTTGTATATGCACTAACCTTACAAAAAGATTCAATCAGCATTTTGTTTTGTGAATAAAATTCTCAGCAAAATTAAATCTAGGGCTATACTATTTGCCCATGTCCCAAAAAAAGGATGCCAGTATAATATGAGTTAATGTCCCTGACAGCAAATTTTCAGTCATGTTGGAATAGGGCCAATGTTTCCTGTGTATGAACTAATACTATGGGGTGGGGAGTGTGTCTTGCTCAAGGACACTATGGGGGTTAGTAGGGTTTGAACCACTGGCCTCCCAAATCTTCACAATTCAGAAACCCTGACAAAAGGTTTTCTCAGGAAGAAGCTAACATTACCTCCGAGTGAGTTCTGGATTGTCTATGCTATTCAGAAACTCTTTAGCAGTCTTTGCTAACGGATTGTCAACTTGTTGGCTCTAGTTATCTGCAGAAATCAGTTTGTGTAGAACTAAGTCAGAGACCTTGACCATAGTTTTTCTATTAAGATAAAGCTTACATTTCTTCGATAGGGGAGTTTTGGATCATATATTACCTGTGAATTAGTGAGTTGTGGATCATCTACGCTACTCAGAAACTCATTGGCAGTCTTGGCTAACTCATCATCCCCCTGTTGTTGGCTCTGGAAATCATCTATCCACTTAGTATCATCCAGTATTTCCTTCCCCGATGACTCCCTGTGTAGAATATAAGAATCTAGTATGAGTTTGTGGTTAAGATAAATAGAATCCATCAAAACCTATGGCATAACTTTTGGACTGAAAAATTTTGAAATGGATGTAAAACTGATTCTGTTTGAGATACGAGGGGCAAGCAAAAAGTTTGACTTTCTTAATAACTTTTATAATTGATATCCGATTGTTGTCGTATTTTCACAAGTGTAATGATGGTTTATTATCAATATTTATGTAAACTTGTCAAATCTCATTTTTGAATGGTTAAATTGCATTGACAACATGCGTGGATTGCTATCCCGGAGCACACCGTAAAATCCCTGTTTACATGTTTATAAATATAAAGATTTTTTAAAATGTCCTATCCAAATCTCCTTAAATTGTGGAAATATTGATAATGATATGATTCGGATTGAAATATGAAATTTCAGTCCTCACATTCAAAAGACAACGCTACAGCTACACTTTTTTGGAAGATAAGTCCAAGCAAAATTCAGTAAAAATGACATTACTGATATATGCCGAAAACTCACACATCAATAAAATTTGTGCGAGATTACCGAATAAAACCTACAGAAACGTTTAATTTGTTACAAACAGCTAGTGACACATCATAACTTAAACATTCAACATTGTTCAATGATGTGCAAAGTACTACGTAGTCACAAATACAAAACTGTTAAAAACAACAAATAAGCAAAACAATTCTACGTCAAACAACGGAAACGTCATGGCATGCCCAGGATAAGTCTAACTTCTATCGCAGAAATTGTTATAATAAGTAAAATTTTCTATCAATCGACTGTAATCCTTCACAGTGGGGAACAAATACATGAAAATTTGTTTGAAGTTTAATGAGAATGATGTTTTATAGGAACTTTTGAATCCACCAATGTATACAGAAATCCCTGTGTCAAATGACGTTAACGTCTTGGCGTGCTCCAGGTAGCCCTAACATGCATCGAACAAATTGTCATAGCAACAAGGTTTATCAAGCGATTTGTCTGAAACTTTTCATATTTGTTCCTATCAAGTTGACTGCAAACAATATTTGCAGTCAACTTGATAGGAACAAATATGGAAAGTTTAACATATGGTAATTTTAAAGAAATTGCATCAGTACTTTTGATTTTATTGACAAAGTCCACAAACTTTTTGCTCAGCCTACGTAGACTTACCATGCCCTATTTTCTGTGTGATCAAGATACTCCTCTGCCCACTTCCTGTTGGCAGGTGGCACTACTGGCACTACCTGACTAGGACCTTCGTTCACAAACTCATTGGACCAATCAGCTTGCTGCCGTTCATTTTCTGTGCGTAGGTAATCTTCTGCCCACCCGCCAGGATCTGTGGCAGCTAGTTCTGCTATGGCTGGACCTTGAAGGAAAAAAGTTAGAAAATAGTAAATCTTAGATTTGTGAAGAATAGGTATAAAAGATTAGTTATTTGTAAGAACATTCTCCAGTTCCCGGGAATAGCAGGCACTTTTGCTTCTTGTCCAGCTTATCTCTGCTTAAAGATCCACATAGAACTTTCCTCACCAAACCCTGTTAAGCCCCTGTTACACACTCACAAAAGTTGGACCTACGAGTTAAGCTCTGACACTTTTTTTTCCCTCTAAAAGTGGGCTTCGCATAGTTGTACTGATCCGCGAGCTTACTATAACATTCCTACGAATAAATAATTATATCATAGGGATGTCATGTAGAACTCATATGGCATTATAAAGCGTGGTAACTTGCATAACCAGTGTTTACAAGTTGAGCTTACTTGTAGCTTCAACTCTTGAGTGTGTGACAGCTTCTAAACTTTTCCAACATAACTCTTGGCAACATGCGCGACAAGAAGTGACTTGTGTGACAGGCCCTTAACATCACACTGCCCTCTATGCCTATTAAACAGATGCATAATGTGACATTCTATGAATACAAGACTTTTTATAAAACCCAGAACCCAGAAAAGAGTAAAGAGAGAATGTTTAGAGGGAATAGACCATCTCAAATGAGCTTAACTCTAAAATTGAAGAATCAAAAAGCTGTGAATAGCTCCTAGGCAACCTTTTAAACACTGATTTTTATGTTGTTGTTTTTTCCATCGAATGTCACTTAAACGAGCTGCTCTAATGTTAAAACCAACAATCTGCAAATGCGAAAATAAAGGCACAGATCAGCTTCGCAGTATAAACTGCCAAGCTGATCAGCGCCTTTGTTTTCGCTGCATGAATGGTACGATCCCTCTTCTTCCTTCATCAGAAATTTCAAGCTTCTAGCTATCTTCTGTGACTGTACAGTCCGCTTTCTGTCAGACTTGGTCAGAACCCCAATTGTTGGTATTTTCACGCACAGGCTCAAATGTAATATCCTGATAAAGCCAGTGGTCAATGTCAATACCTCGTTGTGGGACAAACTTCACCTCCGATTCTTCAATCTCTCGCATCTCCTGTAGTAGGCTACCCATGTGGAATGTCTGTGGTGCCATGGCAACACGCTGGCTCCCCAAAAACTCATCTACCAACTGTAGAGCAAGAGAAAGAATACTTAAATAACATGCCCATTAAACCCCATTTTAATAAAGAAAAACTGGGGTGCATATGGGTACATACATTTCTTAGTGTTGTTCCAAAACATAGATTGCGGTTACTGGTTAGAATCTACTCATCTTTTTAAAGCTGTTAGAAAAACCGGTGTATGTAAACCAGTTTTTGTAATGATACTTGGATTCTAATTAGTAAATTATAATGTTTGCAAACAAGGAAGTTTCTATTCCAGTACTGCTATTCACATCAGGATTGATACTTGGATACTTATTGGTAAATTATAATGTTTGCAAACAAGGAAGTTTCTATTCAAGTACTGCTATTCACATCAGGATGACACGTCCGTGAAATGTATACCTCATTAAACCCCACTTTCATAAAGTAAAATCAGGGTGTACAGGAGTATACATTTTTTCTTTAATTTTTGCTCCGAGGCAGTTCTAACATAAGCCCATGGTCTATGTTTTGAACAAAAACAATGAAAATATTAAAAATTTGCTAAGTTGAAAAAATTCATTTTTAAGGATGAAAAAAATCCTGTATGCAGCTTGGGCATGTTTTTGTAATAAGTTGAAACAAGTGGAATGCCTAAGCTGGTGCCATGGCAACATGCTGGCTGCCCATGACCCCTGCATCAACTGAGCCACTTCATGAAAAAAACCAACAATGTGGTTTCTGAGCAGGTCCCACATAAACTGAGCTGTACAAGCACAGAAGATGGCTAGAGGCTGTAAATTTTGGAATTAGAAAGTAGAGCAATTGTACTATCCATGTAGCAAAAACAAAGGTGCTTTTTAGCTTTGCAGTTACTGCGAAGCTGCTCTGTGCCATTATTTTCATATCTGCAAAATGTTGGTTTTCTCATGACGCAGCTCAACTGTACAGTTGGGTATGAGAATTTGACAGAACCTTCAGGAACTTAAAAACAACATATCCATACAATATACTGATATTTGCTCAAAACAAATTGTTGGGTTAAGCAATCTAACGCAAACTAGCAACCCATGTTTTGAACAAAAATAAGAAGAATGTCACAATGTTTGTGCTAAAATCTATCAAGTTTGCAGCTTTAAATTACACTGTTTGTTGCATAAGCATGTTATGCCATTATTATGAATTTAAACCTTTGTGTACATGTATCTCGACAGAAAAAAAAAATCACAGAATTTCATAAAACAAGAGGACCAATGGTCCTGTAAACGCTCACCTGAGACCTGAGATATATACATGTACCAATAAACTTGTTAGACTAGAATGGTACAATAACCCTAGGGCAGGGTCAGAATAACTCCTGGAGTCATTGTCTTTTTCAAATCATAAAAATTCAGTCCATTTGCCAATTAACTGCAAGTTTTGTCCTTCAAATGACATTTTAACAATTTTCTCCATTCAAATGCATGGGCGATCTAAGTTGACCTTGCCGTGAAATAGGTCAAGGTCATCCCAGTGTCATGATTTATACAAATTTTGTAGACCTCCATTCCTAAATGCTTCATGCCAAGTTTCAAAATCATAGGCCTTCTGTTTCTGAAGAAGAAGATTTTTAAAACTTTTTGCTATTTATAGCCATGGCGGCCATCTTGGTCACGTGACCTTGACCATTTATATAAACTTTCATTTCCTCTTCCTATTAAAGGATGCTCCACATAAAGTTTGGCTTTGATTGGCTAAGCAGTTTCTGGGAAAAAGCTGTTTGAATATTATGGTCATCTACATGTATATAGCTCCGGGGCAGGGGCAGACAACCCCTGGGCCTAAAATATTTTCATAAGCATAAATCTTCTGTCCATTTGCTCATTCCTAGCAAGTTTTCTG
Organism: Rugalucina vietnamica; assembly: GCA_964017185.1. Taxonomy (NCBI): domain Eukaryota; kingdom Metazoa; phylum Mollusca; class Bivalvia; order Lucinida; family Lucinidae; genus Rugalucina; species Rugalucina vietnamica. The sequence continues at coordinate 22,430,434 of OZ024882.1, forward strand.
CCATTACATGACATTTACCTATTTTTTCCCATTCAAATGCATGGGCAGCCTAAGTTGACCTTGCCGTAAAATAGGTCAAGGTCATCCCAGGGTCATGATTTATATAAACTTTGTAGAGCTCCATTCCCAGATGCTTCATACTAAGTTTCAAAACATAGGCCTTCTGGTTCTGAAGGAGAAGATTTTTAAAGGTTTTTGCTATTTATAGCCATGTTGGCCATCTTGGTCATGTGACCATGACCATTTATATATACTTTCATTCCCTCTTCCTAAAGATGCTCCACAAAAAGTTTGGCTTTGATTGGCCTAGCGGTTTCAGAGAAGAAGATGTTTCAATATTATGGTCATATACATGTATATAGCCCCGGGGCAGGGGCAGACAACCCCTTGGGCCAAAAATATTTTCTGAAACATAAATCTTCTGTCCATTTGCTCATTTCTAGCAAGTTTTCTGCCATTTACATTACATTTTCCTATTTTTTCCCCTTCAAATGCATGGGAGACCTAAGTTGACCTTGCCGTAAAATAGGTCAAGGACATCCCAGGGTCATGATTTATACAAACTTTGTAGAGCTCCATTCCCAGATGCTTCACACCAAGTTTCAAAATCATAGGCCTTCTGGTTCTGAAGAAGAAGATTTTTAAATGTTTTTGCTATTTATAGCCATGGCAGCCATCTTGGTCATGTGACCTTGACCATTTATATAAACTTTCATTCCCCCTTCCCAAGGATGCTCCACATGAAGTTTGGCTTTGATTGGCCTGGTGGTTTCAGAGAAGATGTTTGAATATTATGGTCATATACATGTATATTGCCCCGGGGCAGGGGCAGACAACACCCCCCCCCCCCCCAGGGGCTAAAATTTTCCATTAACACTTATCTTCTGTCCATTTGCATATTCCCAGTAAGTTTTACCCATTAAATAGCATTTTACCTTTTTTTCCCATTCAAATGCATTGGCGACCTAAGTTGACCTTGCCATAAAATAGGTCAAAGTCATCCTAGGGTCATGATTTTTACAAATTATGATGGGCCCGCGTCCCCGATGCTACATACCAAGTTTCCTGGAAATCGGCCCACTGGTTCTGGAGGAGAAGATTTTTAAAGGTTTTAGCTATTTATAGCCATGGCGGCCATCTTGGTCATGTGACCTGGACCATTTATACATGTATAAACTTTCGTTCCCCCTTCCTAAGGATGCTCCACATAAAGTTTGGCTTTGATTGGCCAAGCGGTTCCAGAGGAGAAGATCTTTGAAATTGTGTACGACGGACGACGACGGACGCCGGAGCATGGGTATACTATAAGCTCACCTGTTAGCCTTTGGCTCAGGTGAGCTAACCAGAGGACCATTGGTCCTGAGAACGCTCACCTGAAGCCTGATCTTGGAGTATTAAGTCATCATGAAATGACCTTGACCTTGAATACTCACACACCTTTATTGACTTCACAAGTTGTCTGCATCTGCAAAGTTTCAGGTCTCAGGCTGCAATAGTTTCCAAACCCAATGATTTCTGAGAAAACCATAATTTTAATTTTGATATTTAAATGACCTTGGGTCAAGGTCAAACAAATGACCTTGGCCTTCGTTAATTACTTACCTTCATTGACTCCATTAGTTGTCTGCATCTAGCAACTTTCAGGTCTCAGGCTGCAACAGTTTCCAAAATATCCATTGTTTTTGCCTTTTCCCATGTAAAAGCCTATGATTCCAAAATTGACCTTGCCGTAAAATAGGTCAAGGTCATCCTAGGGTCATCATTTCAAAAAACTATGATGGGCTGGAGTCCCAAATGCTACATACCAAGTTTCGCGTAAATCGGCCAGCCGGTTCTGGAGAAGAAGATTTTTGAGTGGTTTTTACCATAGCTGGGCATGGCAGCCATCTTGGTCATGTGACCCAAATTTCGTGATCACACTTTCATTCCCCCTACCCATGGACGCTCCACATAAAATTTCACTTTGATTGGCCAAGCAGTTTCAGAGAAGAAGATCTTTGAAAAGTGTGTTTGGACGACAGACTGGCCAAGGTCAAGAGATGACCTTGACCTAAATTAATCACATACCTTCATCTACTCCATTAGCTGTTTGCAGGTCTCAGGCTGCAACAGCTTTCAAAAAATCCATAGTTTTCACTTTTCCCATGTAAAAGCCTATGTTTCCACAATTGAAATTGCCGTAAAATAGGTCAAGGTCATCCTAGGGTCATCATTTGATCAAACTATGATTGGCTGGAGTCCCAAATGCTACATACACTCCCGGTAAAAAAATAACAACATATTCCGCGTTTCTCCGCAACCATGGCAAACGCGAAATTTTTATTTCTCGGAGAAACACCGCGAAATAAGCCAGGTAGACGAAATCGTCTGCGCGAAATTTCGCGGTGTTTCTCGGTGAAATTTCTCGGTGTTTCTCCGAGAAAGGTAATTACCTGGATTTATCGATAAAACTCTTTTTCTCGGAGTTTCTCGGAGGAATTTAAAAGACAAATGCATGTTTATAATTTTTGAATAAATATAAGACAATAAATTAAAAAATAATAAGTATTTGCAAGTATGAAACTTGCAGATGTTACGTATTTGTTTAGATGGCTTATAATCCACATAAATATATTCTTGATTACATTAAAATTTATTATGACCTTTGTCACTTGTGTTGCTTTTCACATCATCCATGATTATTCGATCTTTGAACAGAAGAATGGAAGCGAAAAAATCATTTAAAAATCAAGGGCGTCATTAAAAATTCGCGCCTTGAGCATTGTCCTTTCCAACAAAGAATAAAATTACCACACTTCCAGTGACTATGTGGATAATCAGAATCATTTTCATTGAATGAATAAATAAGTTTAATGACATTTGATCAAAGGTATTTAATTATGTACAATAGCAATGATTTAACAGGCGGTTTACTTTAATTATGTCAGGATAAACACAAGTCATCAAAATAACATGAATATACCGGCCGGAGATCGAAATCGCAACTTTTTTTTTCGAAGCGAACGCACAATCTATACATGTAAAACCATCGCGGCCTGTCTTATCAAATGTTCCGACCTTACTTGTCCGCCTGCATTTCTTTGTAAGCTGTTAACGTAACCGTTATCAAATATTCAGATTATGGTTCCATATAAATCGCAAATAATTTGAGCATTCGTACATGTACATGTACATGTATATACTTGTATGTTTTAGATCGAGACTACCATGTAGTAGGAAAGAATTTGCATCAAAAGTTATTCTCCATGAACAACCACAAAGCCGTTTAAATCATGAACTTATGGGATCGCCTAAATTGATGCCCTTTCACCCGTAATATTGCATGGTATTAACATACATAAATGGTCAACAAAATTTACAGAAATCACTGTTGTCTGATTTGGCCAAGTGGTAGAATTTGCAACATTACCAGGAAGTGTGTTTCGGCATACACAGTCATGTTCTTGTGTCATATTCTCTAATGAACACGAAGCTGACACTGCTCCTTCACATGATAAGGAAGCTGTCTGCCGTAAAGTGAAATAAAAAGTCAAGCAAATAAAAATGTCGACCGTGCAGCCAACACTGTCATATGACTTACTCCCAATTGACGGCTAAATACATCACGTAGATATGAATGTACATGTCCATATATTGCTATTCACGCACATGCATTTGCATCATTAAAATCATTCTTGTTCAAACATTTTACATCAGGAAAACATTTCATGGAAAATGTGTATCCCGTCAAAAGCAAAACTGGGGTATGCAGGGGTATATCTATTTTTTTATCTTTTGCTCCAAAACATAAGATTGTGGGTACTAGTTTGAACCGCCTCGGTGAGGCGGTTATAACGTGTACCCACAATCTATGTTTTGAGCATGAATAAGAAAAAGCAAACATTTTCTACTGAAAATTTTCTTTTTTTTTTTCATCTTTAAACATCTCTGTATATTGCATGGGCATGTTTTCGTAATTTTAAAGTTACGGTATATGAAATTATTTCTTTAAAACACCATCGACACAAAAGGCAGCAACGCTTTCGGAAGGAGAGATCGGAAAACCTCATAAATACATTTACATGTTTGTTATACCTTGTGCAGAATTGCGGTTTGTATGGAACATTGTAAATGTACATGTATATACAGTCGAGAAATTTTAATGGTCTTAAATTTTTATTTCGCTCCCTCTTTAAATCTGATTGATATTATTAGATGAAAAATGCATTATGTGCAACAAATACTTTTGTATAGGATATGTCACACAGTGCATCAAAGTAAGTGGCTGAAATATACAAACTTTTCTTTACATGTACATGAATTTGGGACAATGTCGGTTATGATAGTATTTTTCTTTTATTTTTCTTTTACGTATGCACCATTATTTTGTCGTTATTTGTGTTACGACATCGAGATATAAATGTGGATGCATCAAACATACAAAACATACATACTCAAGTATCTGCAGTTTATAGCGTGTCGGATGCTGTTTCGGTAGTTTTTGTAAGTGAAGGGTTTACAAATACGAATGTTGTGTAGCCCATTTCGAACGTCAGGACATCCCAAACTTGTACAGTACCATAAAGCGACGAAAACGTACCGACATAACCGTGGCTGAGGACAAGGACGTTAGTAACAGCAATATTGCGCAGTGATTTTTCTATTCATGCACATGCATATTAAAGTTTGTATACGTAGACGGTCCCGGTAATTTTTAAAACTTGCACCAAAATATAAGGTCATGTATTTGTTTTCGTGTAAAATGAGTGTATCCGTTCCTGCCTTCTACGCAAACATTAATAAAGGTTAAGTTTTAATGCGATTTAACGTGTAAATTTGATGTAAGATATCCATACGCCAGTTGAGCTATGTGCTAGTCGAGCTGCATACGTTTTTCGGAAACGATCAGGATGTGCGATTTTTGGAACAAGTGCACTTATTAGATCGAATACGGTGAAAAATTCATATCTATACATCTTGATCATGTAACGGGATAGCTTCCCTTGGAAATATGCAAATTTCAAACTCGAGACTTTGTGAATCGAGTAAGTGTTAGGTATATAGCGCAGTAAACCACCCTTGGTGGATGAGCATGCTTTTCCATCGACGGAGTTTGCTGTGGCTTGGCTCGGCTGTACGTTACATGTAACGTACAGCCACGTTACATGTAACGGACAGCCGAGCCAAGCCACAGCGTACAGAAATATCAGATTAAAGAAGTAGGGGGATTGTACTAGCCGAGTAGTGAAAACAAAGGCGCTGATCAGCTGTGCAGATACTGTACAGTTGATCTGCGCCTTTATTATCGCATGAGTATAAGTCCAGCGTTCTCATGACGCGGCTCATATAAAAGTGGGGTATACATTACATGGACATGTTATCATGATGTGTGTAAATATGTTGAGGAATACCTCATACAATGTATATGGGTTTAAAGCGCGTGAACATGTAAATGCGTTTGTTAATTTACTCGATTAATTATCAATTAATTTATCAATTATCAGTAATTGATAAATTGTCTTTACTTGTCATTTTTCACCATGTATCATGCACTTTCCTATGCACTTGACATTTCGGACCGCACCTTGTAAAAACAACATGCCGCCAACACAAAATGTTCATGGCGGAGTTGTCGTTATGGCAATAGGTTTTGCGTTTATGCATTTAGCAAGAAAAACAGATACTTAAAAAAAGAAAAGTGTATAAATTGTTTTCTCGTTATCCGCCTTATTCTTATTTGAAGATTTGGTCATAAAAGTGTTTATGCGAACAGTGTCCCTGATATACGAGTGATTAAGAGGTATTGACAAAACTTTGAGCTAGTTAAATACTGTGTATCCTTATCATCGAGAATGTTGTGATGCATATTCATATAGGAGTTAGAAGATCGCTGCAGGGTAATCGGGTCAGCAAAATTTTACAAAAATAGCTTGCTCCATAAGCTGACAATGTGATGAAATTATGCCATTTCATTCTACATGCACGTTTCCATAGCTTGACATGCAACCAGAACAAGAAAACATTTATTTCATTACAATATGAATTCAAGAATGCGCAAAATGGTTACCTATTATACTCGTACATGTTTATGGCCTTCATAGCTCAAACAAATGAAACTACTTGGATAAAGACATAATTGAGATGAAACAAAGTACTTCTTAATTTGTATGTCAAATGCGAGTTGAGTCATGCCTGACCAACCGTAACGGAAACCAGTGAAGAAGATTGTGGAATGTTTGCTCAGTAATTAATTTGCCTTATTAAAACGTGTCAAACTGTTAGAGGTGCCATATACAAAAACACTTATAAATACTGATCAGTTAAAGGTCTAAAACTTCTTTAATTATTAAAAATATGGTAAAATCGATTTTCACAATCGTGCACAATATTTCTCCGAGAAACACCGCGAACAGGTAAATCTGGACTTACCTGTTTTCACCGGTTAATACCTGCGGTTGCGGTGAAATTTCTCGGTGTTTCTCCGAGAAATCGAACTGAACGAAACGCGAAATATCTTAATGAAAAGAGAAATTTAGCGTTCTTTCTCCGAGAAAAATAGCTTAGGGTCCTCCGAGAAAAGAGGAATATGTTGTTGATTTTTTACCGGGACTGTACCAAGTTTCATGAAAATCAGCCTGCCTGTTCTGGAGAAGAAATTTTTTTAGTGGTTTTTACCATATATGGGCGTGGCGGCCATCTTGGTCATGTGACCTGGATTTTGCAATCAAACTTTTTTCTCCCCTCCCATGGATGCTCCACATAAAATTTCATTTTGATTGGCCAAGCAGTTTCAGAGAAGAAGGTCTTTGAAAAGTGTGTATGGACGACAGACAGGCCAAGGTCAAGAGATGACCTTGCCCAAATGCTACATACCAAGTTTCATGAAAATCGGCCTGCCGGTTCTGGAGAAGAAGATTTTGGAGTGGTTTTTACCATATATGGGCGTGGCGGCCATCTTGGTCATGTGACCTGGATTTCGCGATCAAACTTTCGTCTCCCCTACCCATGGATGCTCCACATAAAATTTCATTTTGATTGGCCAAGCAGTTTCAGAGAAGAAGATCTTTGAAAAGTGAGTATGGACGACAGACAGGCCAAGGTCAAGAGATGACCTTGACCTAAATTAATCACATACCTTCATCTACTCCATTGGTTGTTTGCATCTACCACTTTTCAGGCCTCAGGCTGCAATAGTTTTCAAAAAATCCATAATTTTCACTTTTTTCCATGTAAAAGCCTATGTTTACAAAATTGACCTTGCTGTAAAATAAGTCAAGGTCATGCTAGGGTCATCATTTCATCAAACTATGATGGGCTGTAGTCCAATATGCTACATACCAAGTTTCGTGAAAATGGACCTTCCGGTTCAGGAGAAGAAGATTTTTGAGTGGTTTTTACCATATATGGGCGTGGCGGCCATCTTGGTCATGTGACCTGGATTTTGCGATCAAGTTTTCATCACCCCTACCCATGGATGCTCCACATAAAATTTCACTTTGATTGGCCAAGCGGTTTCAGAGGAGAAGATCTTTGAAAAGTGTGTATGGACGACAGACTGGCCAAGGTCAAGAGATGACCTTGACCTAAATTAATCACATACCTTCATCTTCTTCATTAGCTGTTTTCATCTACCACTTTTCAGGCCTCAGGCTGCAATAGTTTTCAAAAAATTCATAGTTTTCACTTTTTCCCATGTAAAAGCCTATGTTTCCAAATTTGACCTTGCCGTTAAATAGGTCAAGGTCATCCAAGGGTCATCATTTTATCAAACTATGATTGGTTGAAGTCCCCTATGCTACATACCAAGTTTCCTGGAAATCGGCCCACCGGTTCTGGAGAAGAAGATTTTTGAAGTGTTTTTACCATATATGGGCGTGACGGCCATCTTGGTCATGTGACCCGGATCTCGCGATCAAACATCAGTTCCCCCTATCCATGGATGCTCCACATAAAATTTCACTTTGATTGGCCAAGCAGTTTCAGAGAAGAAGATCTTTGAAATTGTGGACGACGGACGATGGACGGACGGATGCCGGATCATGGCCATCCTATAAGCTCACCTTAAGGTCCAAAATACAGTTCAACCTCATTGTAATGCGCCTCACTATAAGGCAGTTTTCAATACAATACGGCCATGTCATGGCTCCAAAACTAATTATTTGTCTATACATGTTTATTGTTCATGTACCTAACCTTACTTTAACATGGTTTCATTATAGCATAGTTTGAGTCTTTGGACCCCAGAGATAGCTTTATAACATATATGTGATACATCTGAGAAGCCAAATAGGGAGATTTACTTTTTGAAATAGGGAGAATGATTAAACAAAGAAAGAAATTCTTGATTTCAAATAGGGAGATCTGAAATTTCAAATAGGGAGATGTTTAAGTTATAAAGGAAAACTTTGAAATTCCAAATAGGGAGATTTGCTCAAAAATAGGGAGATCAGTCCGAAATAGGGAGATATCACATGTATGCTTTATAATGAGGTTGATCGACCCGCATTGGGTCAGTCAGGGGACAGCAAAAGAATATTTTTAAAGATACATTACCTCGGCTTCAGTTGCATCTGTGATTGGTCGCGAGATCTGAAATCATTTCAAAACAGGATAAAGTTAATATCAACTGAGCTACTGCATGAGAAAACCAACAGTATGGGCTCCAACCAGGTCCGACACAAACCAACCTGTACATTCAAAGTAGAAGGCTAGAAGCTTGAAATTTTGGATTTAAGAAGAGGGAATGTACTATCTGTGTAGCGGAAATAAAGGCGCTGATCTGTGCCTTTCTTTTCGCCTAGGCATGTTATTGGTTTTCTTGTGTGGCAACTCAGTTTTAATGTTTGTAAACTCAGTTATAAATGACAGTTTGGCCTCAAGCAAAGTAACAATCCACATAACTTTCATCTGTTCACTGCCATTGAAGCATTACGTCTCGTCAGAGCTGAGCTAAGGTTATACGTGAACAGCGGTTGGGCTTCCGTATAAAGCCTCATATGAAAGACTGGATAAGCCTAGGATTGACCCACTCCTCAGCTCCTGGTTTACTTTTGAGCCACATCATGAGAAAACCAACATTTTGCATATGCGAAAAACAAAGTCGCAGATCAGCTTCGCAGTAACTGTGAAGCTGATCAACTCATTTGTTTTCACTACACAGATAGTATAATTACAGGTACTTTACTTTCTAAATCCAAAATTTCCAGCCTCTAGCCATCTTCTCTGCTTGTACAGCTCTGTTTGTGTTGGACCTGTTCGGAAACCACATTGTTGGTTTTCTCTTGACATGGCTAATTTTTAAGCAAGTGGCTTAACCACTAATGATTATGCCACAGAGATGCTCAGAGGCTTCTAGATAATATGAGCGGCGACATGAGAAAACCAGTCTTCGGAGTTTCTAACCAGATCTCACCCAAACTGGCCTGTAGAAGTCAAAGAAGAAAGCTAGAAGCTTGAAATTTCAGATTTAAGAAGAGGAATTGTAATATCTGTGTAGTGAAAACAAAGGCGCTGTTCAGCTGTGCAGTTTCTGCACAGCAGATCTGTGCCTTTGTTTTTGCATTAACAGAAATATGGGTTTTCTAATGATGCTGCTCATATGATTGTTGTATTTTTACTCATGATTTCTTTTCTCTCTATTTTTTTTTTCTTTAACGCTTTATTTTTTATTTAGCATTATGTCCCTTTCAAGATTATTTCAGCTCATATGAGATGGGCCAATCAATAGGCGGGGCGAAAAAGGGAGAACCCCCGAGAAAAACCACCTGACACACCAGCAATCAGAACTTGGCTTGTCTCACATGTGCCTTGTGTGGGGCTAGAACCTACACCAGACACAGCCGTGAGATGATCGAATGATTAAGCGTGGTAATGAAATATCAGCGCTGTTAACCACTCGGCAATAACCACCTTTAATGCTTTATGTCCATGGTAAACAGCTAAATGGTCATGTTGGGACTGTCTGTTAACCTAGCCATACTAATCCTGAGCAAGCATCAAAGAGGCAGATTTATAACCAGAACTTTGTGCATATATTTCTGTCACCACTAAGCGCTAAAATTTGATTGGTTCATTAATTTCTGGTTTAACGTCCCTTCCATCAGCTAAAGTCATAGCAGGACTAAAATTCTGTGCTTTTCATGTATGAGCAGAAGAGGATGAATGTAAGACAATAGATTACCTGCTGCTGTCGTAAGCCAGGTCTTCCTGGAATGAGACCCTCCTGTAAAATATATCAACAAGTCATTTATGAGGCCTTCCCAGGGGTCTTGGGGATTCAGGGAGAAGGGCTACTTATTTTCAGGGATTTGAGGAGAAAGCAATACTTTTTGGGGCTTTAGGGAACAGGGAGTAGGGAGCTGGGGGAGAAAGGTCATTTTTCTTTCAGGGAGCAGGCAGCAACCCCCCCTGGGGGGGGGGGGGGCTCATTTATATGAAGATGTATGAATGCTTTTGGCTAAATAAGATATTCATGTTAACATCCTGAGAAGCAGCTACATGTACATGTACTCAGGGGCGGAAACAGGATTTCTGGAACTGGGGTTCAAATCCATCAATAGGGGTTCGTTTTCAACATTTTACTTGATTTTTCATTAAATTCCCATAGAATTTTGGTCCCAGAGGGTAACAGCAAACACATTACGAAAACTTGCTCATGCAATAAACAGATTTTTGAGCATTAAAAATTGAAAATTTTAGGCTGAAAAATTTTGATGTTTTTCTTATTTTTGCTCCAAAACATAGATTGTGGGTACTCATTAGAACCGCCTCACTGAGGCGGTTCTAACGAGTACCCACAATATATGTTTTGAAGTAAAAATAAAATTGGTATACCCCTACATACCCCAGTTTTGCTATATAAAAATGGGGTTCAAGGGGGTATAAATTACAAGGACACGTTTTTGTGATGAAATTTTTTTTATACAGTTGGGTTTACCTGTCTTAGGCCTCTATCCTGTGTGAAGTGAGTGGTGAGCTTCATCAGTGAGTTGGCTCCACCACACTCCCCATCTACAAGATTTCTCATTGCCATGGCTGAGTAACTGAAACAAAATTCACTAATTCTATAAAAAGCTGTTTGTTTCTGGTTAAAAACCTGACAATTCCTTACTTTTTCATTGCAGCTTAAAGTAATACGCTAAAAATGGTACCAGTCAGTGGCATGGATATTGTTGGCTTGAAAATGAAAGGGGCCATTTCACGAAAAATGCTCGGCTAGAATCATTATTGCCTATCTACTTACATTATAAAACCGGTCCAAAGGAAGTGGCTACTGACAGCCGGCTGTCAATAGCAAAAGTTCGCTGCTGACAGCCGGCTGTCAATAGCGAAAGTTCGCTATTGACAGCCAGCTATATATTTCTTTATATTTGTGGTGTTTCTAACAAGTGGCTTATCTTTAATATTGTCAGATAAATGACTGACATTAAATCTTATGACTTGGTCCATCACATATACCCTTTCAGATATTTTATAGGACTATTTTGGGTTTTTGGCCAGAAGCCAGACTTTCAGAAAATGTTAAAATTTGTTGTTAACTAAGTTGATGTTTTTCTTTTCAAGTTTTCTATGTTCTGACAGCCTCTTTGTGAATTACAAGACATTCATTAGACCCTCTAAAGTACTTTTAAAGTTAGCTTTCATTCAGTTACATGGGGCTCTGGGGCTCTACAGTCCATACCCGGGGTAGGACTAGAGATCAGAATAATCTAACGGTCTAGAGATCAGAATAATCTAACAACATCTTTCAAATATAATACTTTCTACATACTAATGTCAATCATTTGACAACTGTATACTTGGAACAAATAGGTTAACTAGAAGGCAAGTTTTCCCCTTAGGATTCTTTGATCTGGGACTGTGTGTATGTGCGTGTGTGGGGTGCGATAAAGGCCAAAGTCTAGACACCTTTAAAATTCTAAATCAATACCTTACAACCAATAGAGATTTATTATTGTACCATTTTGTAACATGTAGGACTTTATTGAGTGACTTGTAGGCTAGTGTCCTTCAGGGTCCAAATGATGTCTGCGTGTGGGATTATAAGGAAAATTTAGAACACCTTCAATTTTGATTTGAAAGTATACCCGACACATCACATATCACATCTTGTTAAAACTCTAGGATAGACTTGAAGTACTTTTTAAAAATATTCTTTTTTAATACAATTCTAAGCAGACCACAGCATTAAGCTTCTTTGCCAAGTCAAAAACCATTTTTATTCGAGCATCCTTAAGAAAAGATGGACAAACTTAGTATTTTTAATTTTGGTCCAATTTTTTTTAAAAAGCTTATCTTGTTATCAGCAGACTTTTCTCTATCGCATATACATGTAACTTTGTCAGAGACATTTCGAACTTTATTAAGTGGCTCTGAAAATGGTAACCAAGATTAGTAGAATCATCCAGACTAGTTAAAACCAGGATACTGGTTGAATATTATGCATTTTATGTCTCATTGGTAATAATTCATAGTGGGGATAACACTTATTGGAAGGATGTAAATAAGTATCAGATCTTGGATAAATGCTACAAGTGGTAAAATTTTTCAGATTAGGAGCTTTCAGTCGCAAACTGCTAAGCTTTCTAAATTCAAGGCATTCTTAATGTAAAACCACAGTTTTCATCTTTTAAAACCCCATTTATTAGTTTGCCGTGATATAAGCTATTAAAACAGGTAATAAGGTTTATCTCCAGTATGCAACAGACAGGCTGTCACAAAGCTTTTGATTCCCATAAATTAACAAAATGCAGACAAATAATAAATAAATAAATAAATCTTAAACACTCCAATTATAAATCCGTGATAGGAAAATATTTGCTCAAAATATTTTATTTTGATTAAGAAATAATAAATACTGGTTCAATGCGAAAAAAATAAAATAACTTACATTCATTGATAAGTTGTATGCGTTTGACTGTCTCACAGATTTATAAAACCCTCTACTATTGATATAGAGATCTAAACTTCTGCTATGAAATAACCTTTAAAATCATTAATATATATGAAAATATGTAGCTGGCTGTCAATAGCGAACTTTCGCTATTGACAGCCGGCTGTCAGTAGCGAAAGTTCGCTATTGACAGCCGGCTGTCAATAGCGATCGCCTATTTCAAAAAGAAGGGGCCATTTTGAAAATTAAAGGGCAATTTTGTCCATGGCCCCTCCCAAAATTATCCCTGCAGTGGCTACCTTGCTTGGCGCTCAGAATTTATAAGGCAAGCACTGGCTTCTCTTCTCTCGAAAAGATAACTTCAATGATGGGAGCTCCATGTAATACTCTGTTTATGAGGTGTTTGGAGTACTTGGCAAATTCAAAAAAAAAAAAAAAAATACAGCCACGAAGGCACGGCAATAAAGGCTTCTAGGGTTATGTTAGTAAATGAAATTAATAAGGGAGTAAAAATGCAAGGTCCAACCATTTGTATGTTTGTATTGAGGTTTAACATCCAAGACAACATTTTTACAGTCTTCCAAGGAAGGCGCCACCACTTTCAGTTTTTGGGTACTAACCAGTACGTTGGGAGTTGCCGTGTTTTGCTCAAGGACACACGTTGGTGCCCTGAGTGGGGATCAAAGTTTGAAACCCAGGACTACTCAATTCAGAATCCAATGCTCTACCACCAGGCCACTGCACTAGTACATTACCATCATATGAGACTAACAGTGGGTGTGTTTTGACGCTTCTGACAGCAATCTTGTGACAGAAAAAAAAGAGAAAAGTGCATTCAAAGCAAAAAGGCTTTTATTCCAGAAACAAATGAAGGTCAAAACTGGTTTACGAGTCGCCCTCAGTGGCCCTCTCCCTGAAAGGATTTAAAATCGCCACAGACAAGACATTTTCGGGGTATACATCAGGTTTCTACGACTGGTCGCTTTAGGATATTAGTACATTGTATAGGGGTCACTTAATCCCTAAGCTGCACTCAGTCAAGGGTGTGACCACAGGTTTAAGTTAATAGGACAGGAGCAAGCTTTAATTTGACAGACCTATTATTTCATCAGACAAACGCTTGGAATTTGAACTTCAACTAAAAGTAGAAAGTTGACAAGCGTTTATAGATCAGGATCAATTTATTTTTTATAGAAAATGGTTTTGTCAACATTCAGCTTGTTTTTCAAATAAAACCAATAGGGTTTGGCTTTCTTAGAGGAGTTCTCCTTCTCTTGTATAGGACAGCCAAAGCAAAAGGTCTAAAATACGGGTTTAATTGGCAATTTACCTGTCAAAGCACCTGCTTGTGACAAACAAACAACTCTTGTGCGGAAATCAATGCGCACAACCTTTGTGACAAAAGAGTCTGCAATTAGCAACGATATTATTCTTGAAAAAAGGCTTAATCAATCACTGAATCTATTTTACCCGTGTGTATATATTATTGGATGTCAATAGACATTAAATATTACGACAATTACGCTTTTCTTTAAAAATGTATTTTGACAGCGCGTATGAATTTCATTGGAAAACGGAAGTCGGCCATATTGGATTGTTGACAGTAGGAACAGAGTGGAAACGCAAATTAATTACTAATTTTCTACTCTTTATCACCATCCTGTTGAACCATGCCTTCAAGAGCGGAAGATATAATGAGGGGCTTTAAGCTGTATCTTTTATTTTGTTAATCATGCGACTGTTAAACACGCTAAATTGTTCAGAATTTTACTCCTGTCATCAGTCATTCACACAGTCTCTGAATCTGAATAGTTTACTGGTGACACGCCAAATGACATTATTTCACCAGGGGGTTCGGATGGGGGAGAAATTAGTCCCTTGAATGCACGAGTGTAGCGAACTTGGACACACAGTCATCAGACATTTCAGCAGAGGAGATAAGTGAAACAGGGAGGTCATTCCAGTCCCTGATAGTCTGTGGAAAGAAACTACTTTTGTTCGCTTCTTTGCTAGCTGAAGGTATCTGAAAAGCCAAAGAGTGTTGATTTCTACAACACCTATTCTTTGGGATAAGGTCATCTGTGGGTATTCTGGCTTTACCCTTTAGACCTTTGTATAGCAATATAAGTCTACTATCCTTCCTCCTTTTCTTAAGAGATTCCCATTTCAGTTGACCTAAAATGCCAGTCATGCTCCCAGTTTCAAAAACATAATTTCCCGTCACAAACCTTGCCGCACGATTTTGTACCTTTTCCAGTTCTTCCTGGAGGCCATGAGTGTGAGGGTCCCAAACTGAGCTTCCATATTCCAAGACCGGCCGCACCAGTCCTTTATAAGCTGCTTCTTTCACATCTGGGGGACAAGAATACAAATTTCTCCTTAAGAATCCGAGAGTTCTGTTAGCCTTTGTACAGACATTGGAAATATGAGTATTCCATTTCAAATCATTTGTGATAGTTACACCCAGGTATTTTATGCTTTCAACGTTTTCCAGTACAGTGCCCTCAAGGGTGTAGTTAGCCTGTATCTTACTAGACCGTTTATTTGTCAGCTGCATCATGTTGCATTTGACGGGTTGAAATCTCATTCCCCATTTCCTAGCCCAACTGCCTAAACGATCAATGTCTCTCTGAAGTTTCAATGTATCCTCTTCATTCTTGACTTCACGATGGCAAACACAATCATCAGCAAAGAGTCTTATTTCAGACTCAATGTCTGCTGAGATGTCATTTATATACAAGGAAAACAGCAAGGGGCCGAGAACGGTGCCCTGAGGGACACCTGAGACAACTGGAGCCCAATCCGATTTAATACCATTAACCACTACCCTTTTTTTGTCGGAAACAAAGGAAAGCATTTATCCAATTCAGTGTTGTTCCACCTATTCCATAGCTAAACAATTTGCTTTTAAGGAGTTCATGGGGAGGAGTATCAAAAGCCTTTTCAAAATCGAGTATAAAAGTGTCGACCTGGCCTTTTTTGTCTAAGATTTTGGCCCAGTCATTTATCACTGTAGTCAACTGAGTTTCACAGCTATGCCATTTCCTAAATGCGTGTTGCCTGTCCGACAAGAGTTCATGTTCATCAAGATGGGCCATAATATTTGAGCATACAATATGTTCAAGAAGCTTACAAGGAATGCATGTCAAAGAAACAGGGCGGTAATTGCGGGCAAGTGACCTGTCGCCCTTCTTAAACAGGGGACAAATATTAGCAAGAGACCATTCTTTAGGAATTTCACCTGTATCAATTGACTGCTGGAAGAGATGGGCGAATACCGGCCCTAATTCCACAGCCAGTTCCTTTAGGACTCTGGGATGAAGCTCATCAGGCCCTAAGGCTTTAGACGGGTTTAGACCTTTGAGAAGTTTGGTCACCCCTTCCTTTGTGACCACAATATCATGCATGAATGGGCCAGATCTATCCATAAGAGGGACCTGTTTGTATTCACTTTTAGTGAAAACATCCGAGAACTGACCATTAAATTCTTCCACCTTCTCAAATTCGGATTGTGCAATTCCACTTCCATTTCTCTTTTTCAACGGGGGAATACCTTGGGTATCTTTTTTCTGACTGTTTATGTACCTGTAAAAATCTCTAGGATTAGCCTTAACATCTCCTACCAAGTTGTTTACGTAAAGATCATGCTGCTTCCTGATATCAGCTTTGATCTCTTTCCGTAAAGATTCAAATTTAGATCTAAATTTTGCACTACCAGTCTATTTAGCCTTTGTATGAGTTGCATTTTTTCTGCGAATCTTCCTCCTTATTTCAGGTGTTATCAACTGAGCGACTAGTTTTTGAGGGGATATGTTTATCTGCCGATTCCTGAATAAACGATGTAATGAGATTGAAATTTTCCTGGACCGACCGAGTATCTGCAACGCAAATTTAAGTGTTTCTGCTCTCATAGATTCATAATCACCTTTCTGATAACGATACACTTTTCTCCTAGGTTTCTTTATTGGGGGGATAGCAATTTTCAAAGTGCCAGAAACAATGTCATGATCACTGAGCTTATCCGGGGAATGAATGTCTGCAAACTGACCAGGAAGAGAGGTCAGAATTAAGTCCAAAGTATTTCTTTCTCTGGTGGGGAAATTGACTAATTGTTCCAAACCGACCGTGGTCATTCATGATATCTATCAAAATCTGACCCTCCGTCTGACTCAATGATGACCCAGATTTGCTGAGTCTGTCTGGCCATACAATATCTCTAAAGTCTGAAGTGAAACTTACTGAAAGAACATAGGCACATTTAATGTACCACCTCACTCAATTTAAAAAATGACAAAATGCATTGTCATTATTCGTGATTGAAGACATTCTTAACTATGGCATACCACAAATGGAAGCGAGGTAGTTCAGTGGTTAGCGCACTGGCCTGTGGTTCTAGAGGTCCCGGGTTCGATCCCCGCAGGCGGCAAGGAAAATTTGGTGGTCTGAACATGCTTCCCTTTGTGTCATTTGCAGGAATGACATGATACAGTGTGCTGCTCTTCAAATGGGGATGTTAACTGGAGGCCCCTATGCAGGGTCTTAGTCATCTATGCAGGTTAATTAAAGATCCCTACACAGGTTCTGTCATGCATGTTGGCTCATTCTGCAAACACACCGGAGTGTACATGGTACACCTCCCAAGAATAATTAGAAATTGATTGATGGGACTAACAAGAAAACAAACAAAAAACAACAACAAAAAAACAAAAACACGAGCTTGTTAAAAGGCTGAGGTTATACACAGATCCTAGACTCATAAAACTCAGCTGATGGTTACTATCTCCATGGGCAGAAAAGACTTGTCATCCATTCCGAATGTAACTCAGCCTCGTAACCATCTGTAAAACAACATGCTGATAATAAGCCATTTTTACACATCGATTGTTTCACCTAGAATTCCATTGTGAATACAAAGAAATGCTCACAGACACTTTGCTATTTGATGAAAAAAAAGGTACAAGTGGGCAAAGATCAGGAAAAGGCGCAATCAGAAAAAGATTCCCACTCCAAAAACCGAGGTGAGAAAAAAACCAAACTAACAATCAGGTACTTATAAATACCATGAAACATATCGTAAGCCAAATGAGCAGCTAACACACATTTAACATTCTAACAAGTTTTCTCCACAAAATTTTGTGTCTTCTTTTTTTAACAGATTCATTTTTTCAGCTGTTTGTCAATCATTTCAATCTGTGGGGCCGTTTCCGGAGCCAGCCGAACTCATTATGGAAATTGACATCGAACATTAATTTATTCCAGTTGAAAGGTCAATTTTTGGTCTTGGCCAATCATCCACACGCATTACTACAAAGATCTACAAATGACATCAATCAGGTCAGCCATTTTGATTAACTTTGATATCATCGTGAAGTTGCAGCACACGCTGCATTATACTAATTGATCAATCAACTTTCCATATATACGGGATATAGAAATGGTCGGAAATCAATTCTCCGTATGCCTATAGGGACAGAATAGAATAGGGGCCCCCGCCCATTGAGGTGTAAAGAAATAGATGGGCTGCTTGTGTCTCCAGGCAAAGCTTCTTCCCTTCTGACAGACTGTCTGATTACTTGTTAACCGCTCAGGTCTGAGCCTGCCCAAGAAAAGAACATATGATAAATATTACATAATTATTGAGCTGTGGAAATATGACTTGCTCAAGATCACAACAGACTATGCCCCTGGCAAGGATTGAACCGAGAAACCCTCGGCCCAAAGTTCAATACTCTGCCAACTGCGCCAGTCCTCTGCATATAAGCATAAGTTTATCTATGAGTTAATTGACTGGCATGTTGGCTTTAACTTATAAGCCTACATTTAATAAAAAATGAAAACCACTCTTGATGCCCCTAAAAACAAAAGTGGACTTGCCCAAATGATAATGATGGACAAGTCCATTCGTCACATATGGGTAAATTCTCAGTAAATTCCTTAACTGATAATCTAGTAACTGGATGAACCTGCGAGATGCTGACAGTGGGAAGATATTGTGGCAGTCTAGTGATGATCTGTAAGTACCTTTCTTTTTCTTTTTTGTACAAAAATTGATCAACTTTAAAGTAAACAGTAAAACGTTGGGGTTCAATGGTGGTAATCATTACACAGACATGATTCCTGATGCTGTTTTCATCAAATTAAAAAATATATATATCATTACAAAAATACAGCCAGAAATTTTTTTATATTTTTGCTCAAAACATAGATTATGGGTACACGTTAGAACCGCGTCACTGAGGCTGTTCTAATGAGTACCCACAGTCTGTGTTTTGGAGTGAAAATAAGAAAAATATGTATACCCCTGCATACCCCAGTTTTGCTATATAAAAATTGGGTTCAGTAGGGTATACTTTTCATGGACATGTTTTCCTGATGGGTAGGTATTTCAGGTTATGTAATTTTTCTACAAACATTTAAACCTTGTACAAGTACATGTGCAGATCCGGATACAATACATTTTTTCTACTTTCAGGTCATGTCCAGATGTTGAGCATGAAGGTAAGCTAAACTATACAAGTTGACCAAATGCCACCTGTCACATAAAATTAACACTGACTAGTAAATTTGTGACAACCTACTAGGAGAAACAAAATCGGTGTGGCTGATTGTGAAGCCTCCGTGACATTTCGTCGAAAATTACATTTGTCCAAAATGTCCCCATGCCCAGACCTTTACCATAACCCTAGTGGTTGGTGGCTCAACGTGGACCTATAGGCTAGTCTTCTATGGAATAAATCTCAAAATTTTGCAGTGAATATTTTAGTTACAACATTTTCGACAAACACATTTTCGACGAAATGTCGTGCATCCAATTATGAATACAGTTGTAACGAGCGGCCGATCCAAGCCACAGCAAACCCCGTCGGTGGAAAAGCATGCGGATCCACCAAGGGTGGTTTACTGCGCTATATACCCAACACTTATTCAATTCACAAAGTCTGGAGTTTGAAATTTCCAAGGGAGGCTATCCCGTCACATTACTTCCCCCTCCGAGAAGACTCGCCCGGAGTCTTGGCCAGGGGACTACATGGGTAAGGCAACCCCGGTCTGGCAGTTGTCATTATCCCACCGCTGCCACCAAATGTAACGAGCGGCCGATCCAAGCCACAGCAAACCACGTCAGTGGAAAAGCATGCTCATCTACCAAGGGTCCAGATTCACAAAGTCTCGAGTTTGAAATTTGCATATTTCCAAGGCTATCCCATTACAAAGTCATGTCACAGTTAATCACATGTAAAATAAATGCAGCTGAACATGTATTTGTCCTGGATTTTAATGAAGGACAGAGTGATATAATGAATTGTGTTTGGTCAGTTTCATCTATAAACAGAAAACAAAATCATTAAAAAGGAATAAAGAGATAATTATATGAAAAAAGCCCAAACAGGGTAGATAATGTCTGTCTATTAGAAAATGTATTCTATTGAAATTATTCTAAATGCATCCTTCAGTTTATTGACTATATTCTGAGGATTTCCAGAACTTTTTATGTAGTTCATATTTGAGCCGCGATGCAAGAAAATCGTTCTTCGGGATTTCCGCCCAGGTCTGACACAAACCGGCCTGTACAGTCATAGAAGAATGCTAGATGCTTGAAATTTTGGATATAAGTACAGGTAGAAGAGGAATTGTACTATCTGTTTAGGGAAAACAAAGCTGCTGATCAGCTGTGCAGTTACTGCGAAGCTGATCTGCGCCTTTGTTTTCACATAGGCAAAAAGCCGGTTTTCTCATGATGCGGCTCATCTAGCAATATAAGCCTTGGATTCACATTCTAGAGCATATGAGTTACATTTGACACTATACTGTTTGCTAAGATGAATTTGCTCAAATGAAATAAGATTTTTAAACACTTCTGATGCCCCTAAAATAAAAGTGAACTCACTTGCATGATAATGATGGTGTAAATGGATTTAAGTTATATACACACACCATTAAGCAAGAAAGAAGTAAGAAACATCTCACAACAAATCTTGCTTCAGTCATGTTGGTGTAATTTGGCCCAGTTGTTTGTATTGTACATGGATTTAGACTTTCATAGCTGTTATCCATTTTTAACTTAATAAATTTTGACTGACTTTGTAATGTTTTAATCTTTACAGCGCGAGTACCAAAGAAAATATTGAAATGTAGAGCTGTCTCACGTGAAATAAACTTTTCTTCAAAAGAATCCATGGAAAAATTCCGTCTGGAACAGAAAGTATTGTTTAAAGGAAAATGTTTAGAAGGTATGTTATACCGTATTTGTTTCTAATTATAGCCCCGCTTTGAAAAAGTGGGGCTATACTGGATTCACCCTGTCCTTCCGTCATTCTGTCCTTCCGTTATTCCTTTATTCTGTCATTCCGTCCTTCCGGCATATAGTTTCCGTTCATTATCTTGAGAATGGCTTGACAGAATCTGACCAAATTTTGCATACACATCAACATTGACCAGATCTAGCTTGGGATTTTTACCCGTCATTTTTTGCCAAATTTTGACAGAGTTACGGCCCTTGATTTACGTCAGAATTTCGTTTCCGCTCAATATCTGGAGAATGAATAGACATAATCTGACCAAATTTTGTATTCACATCAACAGCGACAAGACCTAGCTTGGGATTATTGTTGGTCATTTTTCGCAAGATTTTGACGGAGTTATGGCCCTTGATTGACGTCAGAATTTAGTTTCTGCTCAATATCTTGAGAACGAATTGACAGAATCTGACCAAATTTTGTATGCACATCAACATCGACAAGACCTAGCTTTGGATTAGTGTCCGTTATTTTTCGCAAAATTTTGATGGAGTTACAGCCCTTGATTGACATGAGAATTTCGTTTCCGCTCAATATCTTGAGAACAAATTGACAGAATCAGACCAAATTTTGTATGCACATCAACATTGACAAGATCTAGCTTGGGATTGTTGCCCGTCATTGTTCGCCAAATTCTGACAGAGTTACTGCCTTGATTGACATCAGAATTTCGTTTCCGCTCAATAGCTTGAGAACAAATTGATAGAATCTGACCAAATTTTGTATGCACATTAACATTGACAAGATCTAGCTTGGGATTTTAGCCCGTCATTTTTCGCACAATTTTGACGGAGTTACGGCCCTCGATTGATGTCAGAATTTCGTTTCCGCTCAATATCTCAAGAAAGAATTGACAGAATCTAACCAAATTTTGTATGCACATCAACATTGACAAGATCTAGCTTGGGATTTTTGCCTGTCATTTTTCGCAAAATTTTGACGGAGTTACGGCCCTTGATTGACGTCAGAATTTCGTTTCCGCTCAATAGCTTGAGAACAAATTGACAGAATCTGACTGAATTTAATATGCACATCAACATTGTCAAGGTCTAGCTTGGGATTGTAGCCCGTCATTCTTTTGCCCAATTTTGACAGAGTTACGGCCCTTGATTGACATCAGAATTTCGTTTCTGCTCAATATCTGGAGAATGAATAGACATAATCTGACCAAATTTTGTATTCACATCAACATCGACAAGACCTAGCTTGGGATTATTGTTGGTCATTTTTCGCAAAATTTTGACGGAGTTATGGCCCTTGATTGACGTCAGAATTTGGTTTCCGCTCAATATCTTGAGAACGAATTGACATAATCTGACCAAATTTTGTATGCATATCAACATTGTCAAGATCAAGCTTTGGATTGTTGACCGTCATTTTTCGCCAAATTTTGACAGAGTTACGGCCCTTGATTGACATCAGAATTTCGTTTCCGCTCAATAGCTCGAGAACAAATAGACAGAATCTGACCAAATTTTGTATGTACATCAACACTGACAAGATCTAGATTGGGATTGTGGACCATCATTTTTCGCAAAATTTTGACGGAGTAACAGCCCTTGATTGACGTCTGAATTTCGTTTCCTCTCAATATCTTGAGAACGAATAGACATGATCTTACCAATCTTTTTACGTGCATCAACTTTAACAAGATCTAGCTTGGGATTGTTACCTGTCAATGTTTTTCTCACCCTGGAAAAAAGCTCAGAAGCGGGGCTATAGTCAGATCCTCTGACAATTCTAGTTATAACAGATGCTGCAATATATGTAAGCACACACCTACGTCTTTTCCTTATAATCTGTGAATATGTGCACACTGGTCAGCTGAATATATTGGTATGGTAAGCCAGTTTTGTAATAAAACTTTAATTATAATGTTCTGAAAAGATTAAATGAATCTCATCATAAAAACTGCATTTTGAAGTTGGCAGATCAACATATAGAAGACAATGAGCTGAACTAAAAAGCATTCTATTATCAGACCAAGGATATAAAACCTTTTTCATGCTCAACTCAGCTGAGACTAATATTTATCCTGCTCATTTATGTTAAAATGCCAACAATTGTTGGCATTTTAACATTTCTTTGCAATATAAATTACAGGCTTTGGAAAATCTGAAATATCTACTATTTTTGGCTAATTAATCAGTATTTATCAGCAGTTTAGATTTCTGTCTCAGCTGAGTTGAGCATGAAAAAAGTTTTATAACCTCAGTACAAGTTCAAGCTGTCCCATACCATTGGATCTGTTTTCAGAATGGTTGTTTGAGTTTGGTTTTGTGATCCCTGGCTCAACCAACACCTGGCAGTCAGTGATAGAAGCTGCTCCAGAGAGTCAAATGATGCCTGCTAATGTTTTAAAGTAAGTTGTACTTCATCATCATCATCATCATCATCATCAATTCATCATCATCATCATCATCATCATCATCATCATCATCATCATCATCATCATCATCATAAGGCAGTCAGAGATAGAAGCTGCCCCAGAGAGTCCAGACTTTTAAAGTAAGTTGTACTTCATCATCATCATCACCATCATTATCATCACATGGCAGTTAGTGGTAGAAGCTGCTCTGGAGAGTCAATTGATGCCTGCTAATGTTTAAAGTAACTTTATGGTACATCCCCGACCCACTGTATGCTGTTTTACAGGGAGAATAAATGGGGGCCTCTTATTGTATGTCCAAAAAAAAGTTTATGTTACATAATCATGAGGGGCACAGTGTCCATGTGGTAAAGCATTACACTCTGAACCAAGAGGTCTCCTCCATATAAATCCAGCCACTTGTGCTCCTGGGGTCCATACAGGCCATGCCCCAGGGCAGGGGTCATTAGCGAGGCGATTCTAACATATACCCAAAATCAATGTTTTGAGCAAGCATTCTAAAATTATCAAAATTTTTGTAATGGAATTTTCAATTTTTAGAGCTGAAAAAAAAATTTGTATTTTTAATGTATACCTGTAATGATACTGATAAAAATGTCTCTATTTTCCAGTGGTAATGTTGTCATTGAAACCAGATTCTACGACGATGCTCTACTAGTCAGCACATCAAAAGTACGGGTGTTCTACGTATAGGATCTGAAAATCACTCACAAACTTTTCCCATCTCATCCCATTAACACACACCAGGAAATGCATGTGGTTTAAAAGATATACAATCAGGATAAATAATAAGCATGTCAAAAGTGCTGGTGTTGAATAGGATCCGGAAGTTTCTCATAAACTTTTCTCATCTCATCCTGATAAAACAAATGCATATGCATGAAAGGTCATATGTCATACATGATCAGAATAGATAGGAAGCATGTCAGAAGTACTGGACAGGTTTTCTACAATTATATAGAATCTGGAATAAAACCTGGCATTCTGTTCTCATCTTAATATACACCAGGAAGTACATAATGGTTTAAGGGATAAACAGTCAAGACAGATTAGAAGTGCATAGAGTTTGTGTTTTATGCATAGAGTTTGTGTTTTATGCATAGAGTTTGTGTTTTATGCATAGAATTTGTGTTTTATGCATAGAATTTGTGTTTTATGCATAGAATGCAGAAACACTCATCTTAACATACACCACATATTCAGGAGAGATAAGCATGTTTGAGCCACAAAGCAGGCTTACCTATTTTGGGGGTTTCTGACCAGTTCCATCACAAACCAGCCAATACAGTCACAGACTGACAGAAAAAGACTAGAAGCTTGAAATTTAGGGTTTAAAAAGAAGAGGGATTGTACTATCTGGGAAATGAAAACAATGGCGATGATCAGCTTTGCTGTTACTACACAGTGACCAGCATTTTTGTTTTCACATGCAAAATGTTGGTTTTGTAACACGAGTCATTCATAGTATGATTATTCTATGTATAGGATCAGGAAGTCTCTCATAAACCATTCTCATATCTTTGTACACCAGGTCCAGAGGTTATAAAACTTTTTTCATGCTCAGCTCAGCTGAGACTAAAATTTATCCAGCTCATAAATGTTAAAATGCCAACAATTGTTGGCATTTTAACATTTATTAGCAGGATAAATTACAGGCTTTGGAGTTCTAAACCTTCACTTTCAATATATTTGGGCTATTTCAGTATTTATGAGGAATTGAAATTTCAAGCTCAGCTGAGTTGAGCATGAAAAAAGTTTTATAACCTCGGGCCCAGTAATGCATGCTGATAGTGTGTTTCTTAAGAGCATTAGACCTTAAAACGGTCTTTTGAATCTGTGAACTTGGCGTTTAGCTGAAGAAACCAGGCATTGTTAGTGAGAATATCAATGACTGATCAGGTTGGATAGATGGTTAAGTTAATTTTTTGCATGAGCCGCAATGCAATTAAACTGTTTGAGTTTTTCGACCAGGTCTGACATAAACTGGTCTTTGCAGTCACAGAAGCAGGCTTTGTGCTTGAAATTTCGGATTTAGGAAGAAGAGATTTTACTATCAGTTTAGTGAAAACAAAGGCACTGATCAGCTGTGCAGTTACTGCTGCACAGCTGATCTGCGCCTTTGTTTTCGCATAGGCAGAATTCCGGTTTTCTCATGACTCTGCTTATATAAGCCTTAGCTGACTAAGCTGTATAGAAATTCAAAACAACAAAACAGAGTTGCTTTTGTCATTGTGTATTTATTCATACTGACATGTCCACAGCGTATCATTTGTTATTGACCTGTAGTAAATGGAAGTACATGTATAATTTCTTTTATCTGATTTGCATAAGGAGTACAGTAGTTAGGTTGTGATGTGTGCGATCCACTGTGTGCAAATGATATAAGCAAATACATGTAGTTTTTGTCGAGTGGGTAGTTTATTTAAGGTAGTTATGAACAATTTATTTTCTTGTTTGTGCATGTACAAGTGATTTGGCTTTGAAAGCCACATCTTATTTCATTACTTTTTTTTTCAGGTACATCTTAATATTAGGCATAGCCCTCTGTTTTTATTGAAGTATAAACAATTGAAGGCGGCCCCCGTGGCCAAGTGGTTAAGAGCGCTGTTTCTTAATCACTTGATCATCTCACCGCTGTGTCTGGTGTGGGTTCGAGCCCCGCTCTGGCCACGTGAGACAAGCCAAGTTCTGCTTGTGGGTGTGTCAGGTGGTTTTTCTCGGGGTTCTCCTGTTTTCGCCCCACCTGCTGAAATAATCTTGAAAGGGACATAAAACTGAATTAAAAAAAAAAAATAAAAAAAAAATAATCAATTGAAGTTCAAATGTGCCACAGAAGAGGGAAATGCAAAAATCTGGTTCTGTGGCCGAGTGGTTAAGAGCGCTGGTATTTCAGTACTGCACTTAATCATTTGATCATCTCACTGCTGTATCTGGTGTGGGTTCGAGCCCCACATGTGGCACATGTGAGACAAGCCAAGTTGTGCTTGCAGGTGTTCCATGTTTTTTCTCAGGGTTCTCCCCTTTTTGCCCGATCCACTGATTGGCCAGTCTCTTATGAGTTGGAGTAATCTTGTAAAACTGAACTAAAAAAAAATCTGGTCTTACGGTTGAATTAGAAGAGAACAAACTTCAAGGGCAGCAAATAACACTAGTACTGGTCAGAATGCACCTGCTGATTTGTGCCTTTGTTGCATACATATAAGCTATAACGCTAGAAAACCCGTCTTCGGGGTTTCCGACCAGGTCTGACACAATCGGCATATGCAGTTAAAAAAACAAAACACTTGAAATTTTGGATTTAGAAAGAAGATAAATTGTACTATCCATGAAGGGAAAACAAAGGTGCTGATCAGCTGTGCTGTTACTGCACAGCTGATCTGCATCTTTGTTTACGCATAGGCAAAATCCAGTTTTCTCATGGCGCAACTCATGTGTTAAAAGCATGTTCTGTCATATGTTGCATAATTTGTTAATTGACTGTTTGCAATGTTTTAAATGAATGATGATTGTTTTAATTGAGCCACGTCGTGGGAAAATTGGGCTTTGGTGTTTCCGACCAGGTCCTACACAAACCGGCCTGTACATCCACAGAAGAAAGCAAGCATCTTGAAATTTTGGGTAAAAGTAGAGGAAGGATTGGTGTAAAGCAAAAATAAAGGTACTGATCAGCTGTGCAGTTACACTGCATAGCAGATCTGCCCCTTTGTTTATGCATAGGCAACAATCTGGTTTTCTAGTGATGTGGCTCAATTGTAATTAGATGAATAAATAAAATGTATACTTTAACATATTTATACTCATAGATCTTTTTAATCTCCTCAAGCTTGACTTTTGTGACACTGATGTGAAGATGTGTAGATATTGAGCCTTCCCCTTAGAAAACCAACAGAGTGGTTTCCAACCAGGTCTGCCACAAACCGACCTGTGCAGCTACAGAAGATGGCTAGAAGCTTGAAATTTCAGATTTAGGAAGAAGAGGAATTGTATTTTCCGAGTTGATCAGCTTCATGGTTATAGTGGGAAAGAGACGTCTGTATGTATATGAGCTACACCACAAGAAAACCAGATTTTTGAATATGCGAAAACAAAAAAGTAGATAGCTGTGCAGCCTTTATTTGGCTACAAAGATAGTACAATTTCCCATCTTCTTAAATCCAAAAGTATGCACCTTTAACCTTATTCTGTGATGGTACAGGCCGATTTGTGTCAGAAGACTGGTTTTCATCACGGCTCATGTTTGGCATGGTTTTCATCACGACTCATGTTTGGCAATATCCACCTTTTTGATCATTTGGTTGTACCCATTTAAATGTGTAAACAATTCTCAAGTGAAAATGTACGTCTCACTAAATGTACAAGTTATCCTTGGCTTCTACACATCACAAAAACATGTCCATGGCATGTATACCTCCTTGAACCCCACTTTTATATAGCAAAACTGGGGAATGCAGGGGTATACCTATTTTTCTTATTTTTGCTCCAAAACGTCGATTATGGGTACTTATTATAGTACCCACAATCTATGTTTAGAGCAAAAATAAGAAAAACATCAAAATTTTTCAGCTAAAAATTTTCAATTTTTTAAGCTTCAAAAATATCGGTTTATTGCATCGTAATGCATAGTGATGCTGTTTGCATGTGCAGCTAAGAATAAATGATCATTGAATGAATCAAAGTAAAGACCAAATTGTATCATAATTGGTTATTATTTCAGAATGTCTGTACATGTACAGGTCTCGGACATAAACATGAGAGAAACGTAAAAGATTTACTGTTAGCAATCTGAATGTCATGGCTGGACCGATTTGGAAATCAAAATTTCCTGAGCCCTGGTCATGTCTGTTCCTATTGGTCAAATGTATTTATTTCATTTATATTTCTAACAGTAACTGTGACATCATTCTCATGTTGATTGCAGAGCACTGTACTTGTAAAATTGACTTTTTTGAGTATATGACTATAAACTGTTTCTTTTTAATACCTGTTTTATTTACTGTGTTCAGTCCATTTTGACTCCACCAGATGATGGCAAATACTCTGACAAAAGTTTTGCATAACATAGCTCTATTTTCCCTTTTTCAAGTCATAGTTGAATTCAAAACTTACAATTTTGAATTCACAGAGTCTGAAAAAGTTTGATAATGTGGGTGATGAAACTAATTTTTACAGAAACAATGCAAATAAAAGAGGAAAATTACATTTTTGTTTAAATACTGAAAATTTGGAAAGAGTGTTCAGAACTCATCCTTGTTTTCAAAATTACACAGGAGAAGCAAAGGGACTTTTGTTGAGTATACACAATGTGTTAAGCTCCTACTAAAAGATTTGAACTACTCAGCCTATCTAAAGAAATTGTTTGTTTGTTTGTCTTGAGGCTTAACGTCCTAGTCAACAATGTGGGGACTGAGCAAACGCTTCCTGGGTTTAACCAGTACTGTAGGGAGCTAATGTGTCTAGCTCAAGTACACAACACGGTGCTGCTTGTGGGGATTGAACGCAGGACCTCTCGATTCGGAGTCTGATGCTCTACCACTACACCACGGCCCTCCCAATCTATCTAAAGAAATGACAAAAGGCAATGCTTTATAAACTTTTTATTTTCAAAGCATGATCACCATGTGTCCATATGACATTCAAAATGACTGAAACAAAACATCAGCCATCAATAAGCCGCAT
The DNA here is from genome assembly GCA_964017185.1 of Rugalucina vietnamica. Classification (NCBI taxonomy): domain Eukaryota; kingdom Metazoa; phylum Mollusca; class Bivalvia; order Lucinida; family Lucinidae; genus Rugalucina; species Rugalucina vietnamica. Next base: position 22,459,664 of record OZ024882.1, read on the forward strand.
CATGAGAAAACCAGCATTTTGCATATGCGAAAACATAGGTGCAGATCAGCTTCGCAGTTCGCAGTAACTGCGAAGCTGATCAGCGCCTTTGTTTTCACTACATAGATAGTACAATGCCTCTACTTTCTAGATCCAAAATTCCCAGCCTCTAGCCATCTTCTGTGCTTGTACAGCACGGTATGTGTGGGACCTGCTCGGAAACCAAACTGTTGGGTTTCTCATGACAAGGCTCATTTGTCTTGTTTTGTGGTTCAGCATCCCAGTCAATATTTTTCATCCATGTTTGAATGGAGCCACTGCTTCCTGATAATGAACAAGAATTACAAGGAGTTAATGTGTCATGCTCAAGGACACAATCGGGTGACGCAAGAGGGGATCGAACCCAGGACCTCTCCTTTCTGAGTCTTACACTCTACCACAATCCCCAATTTATAGTCCTCCCACTCATCAATTTTCAAGTCACATCAGAATGGAGCCATCAATGAGTGACACATATTTGTCTTTCATTTTAGTGCAGGAAAGCTTCAGATTCCTGACTCTGAGGTTATAAAAAAAATTTCATGCTCAACTCAACTGAGGCTAAAATTTATCCTGCTCATAAATGTTAAAATGCCAACAACTCTTGGCATTTTAACATTTCGAGTCAGCAGGGTAACTTACAGACTCAGGACCAGGCCCGGAGGTTATAAAACTTTTTTCAAGCTCAGCTCAGCTGAGCATGAAACGTAACTGCTTGTAAATGCTGAAATAGTCAAAAATTGTGGAAAATGCAGGTCCAAACTCAAAAACTAGTAATTTATCCTGCTCATAAATGATAAAATGCCAACAATTGTTGTTGGCATTTTAACATTAATTTTAAGCATGAAAGAAGTGAGTGAAACTCTACCACTAAACCACCCAACAGCCATTGTATAAAGTGGGCAGAATGAAACAAGACTAAGATCACAAGACCAAAGATGGATATATACTGTTACGTTTAATGAGAATATGGGGCATTTTACCTTGGTCTCTCTATATTCTGATACCGAGTTGATCAAATTTTAAACAGGACCAAATTTATGATAGTCTATCTCAAACAAGACCAAATTTCCATTAAAATGTGCTGGTTAAACTCAGTCAAGTCTGCAGTTGAGTGTTATTCCCCTGTACAGAAAGGCTACTATGCCCAGCACTACAGTATCCACACCTGTGACATAAAAAACCTGTTCTGAATTTCTGACACAAATACACATTAGAGACGAAGAAAGTAATGGGAATGTTTAAGATGGGCTTAGGAAGCTGAGGAATAGCACTAAAGATGTAATGATTATAAAACAGCATTATGGAAGAAGCAGATTTTACCAATACACAGCCAAAAAGCATACTGAATATATTATATGAACAATACTTTTAACAACAAACTAAAACAACTTCTTTTACAAATGAGCCCCCACATGGGAAAACCAACAATCTGCGTAGACAAAAACAAAGGCGCAGTTCAGCGCCTTTGTTTTCGCTACACAGATGGTACAATACCTCTACTTTCTAAATCCAAAATTTTCAGCCTCTAACTATCTTCTGTGACTGTACAGTCCAGTATGTGTCAGACCTGGTAGGAACCCAAATTGTTGGGTTTTCTCATACACAGGCTCAAATAAGATATTCCACATAATGTCTTGTTACTGAAAACTATTGGTATGGTGTGTTTGTGTACTACCATCCAAGGGCCATCTTTTCTCCATAGTCTATACATAACAATATACAAATATAGTCTATAACATCACAGTCTGTCAAGTTGAACTTGTAGAAACATCTTTCTATAATAGACAAAAGACAAAGGGAAGATATTACAAAATCCTTTTCTCCAAAATATATGACAAATCATGAGGATACATGTATTAGTTAAAATTCAAACACAGGCGCTTGAAACTCAACGAAAGTGTTCGCTTCTTGTTGGATTCATTCTCTTAAGTTCCTTTCAGGATTATTTCAAATCATATAATACTGGCAAATCAGAATTTGGCTTGTCGCACATGTGCCTCGTTTGGGGCTCGAACCCACACCAGACACAGTGGTGGGATGATCAAATGATTAACTTAAGTGTGGTAATGAAATCAGGGCTACTCAGCCACAGGGGCCACCTTTTCATGTTTGTCTTGTTGCTGTATATACCAGTAAAATTTTGATCAGTAATTTCAGAGGAAAACCCTGCTCTCTCGCTACTTAACCAGTACTATGGAGAGTAAAAACATCTAGATCTTGCACAGAGACGATCTTTTTTGAAATACAACTTGTGTAGCATTTGAGCCTTGATGCGAGAAAACTGACCAGGTCTGACACAAACCAGCCTGCACAGTCTCAGAAGAAAGTTATAATCTTGAAATTTTTGGGTAGAGGAGGAATTGTACTATCCGAGCAGCGAAAACAAAGGTGCTGATCAGCTGTGCAGTTACTGCACAGCTGTTCTGCGTCTGTTTTTGCACAGGCAAGAATCAGGCAAAATTCTCATGACGCGGCTCATTTATATGATTAAATGTTTGAAATACTTACTAAAACTTTTTTGCCTCTAATTGCATATGGAGATTGCAGATCATGTTGGCAGTTAGCGTAGCCAATCCCTAGTCCTAAACCAGCACCAAATGTCACAGGCCATACCTTTCCTGAAAATCAGAAATAAACGAGGCAAAGATGAAATCTGAACATCCTAAACTAACAGTCACTTTAACTTGTGACCATAACCACATATCTGCCTAGCCTAAAAGTCTGTAAAATGAGCAAACACTGATTTAAAATTCAGTTCCTTTGAGCAACATATTAATGTGTACTAACAATCTAAAGTTGTGTTTATACAAAATAAAAAACAGATTTTCTTTCAATTTTAACAGCTGTAAGCGAAATCTGTATAAATGCATGTTTTGAATTAATTTAATGGGTACTTACTCTTAAACAAAACCAGTGAGAACACTGCTCCTAGACCAATACCACCGGCTGAAAAAAGAATTATACATTTGAGCCTTCGCAATTTTCGGATGAGATAACAATCAGTGTTTCCAACCAGGTCCTACACAAACCAGGCTGTATAGCTGCACTTAATAGTTAGGAGCTGGAAGGAGTGTTCTATCAGTCTAATGAAAACAGACAAGGATCAGCTGTGCATTAACTCCTCCCTTTATTTTCGCATATGCAGATTGTTGGTTTTCTAAATTCTATTGCGGCGGCTCTTTATCTCATTATACTCTGGGACCACACTCCCTCACACATTACGAAAACATGCCCATGCAATATATACAGAGATTTTCTAAGTTGTAAAAAATGAAAATTTTCAGTAGAAAATTTTTGATATTTTTCATACTTTGGATCAAAACAGATTGTGGCTACACAGAACGAGTACCCACAATCTATGTTTTGGAGCAAATATAAGAAAAATGTATACCCTGCAAACCCTAGTTTTTCATTTGCAACCAATCCCCAGGGAATAGTGGGGACTTTGACTTTTGGTCCAGCAAATGCCCGCTAAAAGCCCCACCCTGCGGGGACTGCTCTTTGGTAAAACCACTGCTGTTTTCCCCCTGCAGCCTTCTATCCATTTCTTGGCCCTTTTTGCCAATATAAAGCAATGTATGGATATTTCTCCTGCACTGCCATGGAAAACCTTTGGTCAAAGCCCAACTCACTTCCACAGCTATCTCCTCCCTCCCCCGGTGATTGGGGGGGGGGGGGGCATGGTTACAACTTGTAAATGCACTAGTCATTTGTAACCACGGCCCACCCAGGTCCAGGGGAGGGCGAGGATAGCCGTGGAAATTAGCGGGCCTCTGACCAAAGTTTTGCAAAAAGGGCTGTGAATGAAAAGATAGCAGGCTGCAGGGGAAAACAGCAATGAGCAGTCCCCGCAGGATGGGGCTTTTAGCGGGGATTTGCTGTACTAAATGTCAAAGTCCCTGCTATTCCCCAGGTCAAGGGGGGGGGGGGGCATGGTGACAAATAACTACTGTAATGCATTACAAATGACTAGTGCATAAAACAATTTACTTTATTTCCTGATTGTAATATGGGCCCTACTCTTGCCCTCGGTTTCTGCATTTATTCATTAAAGTCTATTCAACTTTGACTTTGTGTTAGCTTAGAAGGCAGTGTGCCTTTGGTTATGTATAAAACCTGTAACCGAACCAGACCAAACCGAACCTACGGAAATTACCGAACTTACCTGGCCGAACCTACGGGAATTACCGAACGTTCCGGACCGAACCTACGGAAAATGCCGATATATCGATACTGGGATTTAGCATCAATACCGGTTTAATTTGGAAAAATAAAAGGTAGATGTATGGAAGAACGATTCTTATATATAAACGCAAGGAGTACTTGATACGAAACCTATCAACACAAAGTGAGAAAATCAAAATACAAAATATGTTCTGTAATTAATGAATGACGGACCATAAGTGAGTTGATTTTCCGGGCCATTAGACAAATTTTCATGCAGCCAGTTTCTTATTTCTAATATTCTCATGTGAAAAACGTGGACAGCTCGGAAATTCAAATCGTATACGGCTATATACGGCAATAAATAAATAAATAAATAAATAAATAAATAAAATCAAATCAAATAAATAGATAACTGAGTCCGAACATATAAACCGAACTGTTACCGAACATGTAAACCGAACTGTGTGCGAACATGTAAACCGAACTGAGGCCGAACCTGTTAGCCGTACTGGGGCCGAACCTATTAGTCGATCTTGGGACAAACACTTAAACCGAACTTGCACCGAACCTGCTAACCGAACTGTGGCCGAACCTGCAAACCGAACTGTGGCCGAACCTGCTAACCGAACTGTGGCCGAACCTGCTAACCGAACTGTGGCCGAACCTGCAAACCGAACTGTGGCCGAACCTGCTAACCGAACTGTGGCCGAACCTGCTAACCGAACTGTGGCCGAACCTTCTAACCGAACTGGGACCGAACCTGTTAACCGAACTTGGGCCGAACATGTTTACCGAACTGGGGCCGAACCTGTTAGCTTAACTGGCACCGAACCTGTTAGCCAATCTGGGGCCGAACTTGTAAACCGAACTGGGGCCGAGCCTGTTAACCGAACTGTGACCGAACCTGTTAGCCGAACTATGGCCGAACTGGGACCGAACCTGTTAACCGAACTGAGGCCGAACCTGCTAACCGAACTGAGGCCGAACCTGCTAACCGAACTGTGGCCGAACCTTCTAACCGAACTGGGACCGAACCTGTTAACAGAACTTAGGCCGAACATGTTTACCGAACTGGGGCCGAACCTGTTAGCTTAACTGGCACCGAACATGTAAACCGAACTGGGGCCGAACCTGTTAGCCAAACTGGGGCCGAACTTGTAAACCTAACTGGGGCCGTGCCTGTTAACCGAACTGTGACCGAACCTGTTAGCCGAACTAAGGCCGAACTGGGACCGAACCTGTTAACCGAACTGGGGCCGAACCTGTTAGCCGAACTGGGGGTTAACAGGTTCAATGAATTTTTCATTTTTCGTTTACATCTTTAAAGTGACGTATCTTTTTTTTTTAAATCAAAATTTGTATGATTTAATTATTTGGATTGTTTGTTAAAGTTAATTGACATCTGGTATCAATTAAAAGAATAATAAACGCTTTATGATCAATCTGCCTGGGCCCAGTTGTTCAAATATATAATTTCTCTAGTTAACAATTCGTTAAAATTTCAAACATAAATATTACTAATAAAAAAAGCAAAGGATTCTCACATTTTTTCAACAAAAAATAACAGTGTATTTGCTTATATAGCCAGCATTTACTTAACCAGTTGAGGTCTTAACGATAAGATTAAGCTAACAAAGTTTTGAACAACTGGGCCCTGATAATTAGCTATGTTTGACGAGGGCGTGAAAGACAGTCTTTATCGTAATAAAGACATAATTATGAAAGTGACACCTGCGTTTATTAACAGTAATTGGATGAAGACGGATTATCACCAGCTATTCAGTGAAGGTGGTCATGCATCACAGCAGGGGTTCACTGTGTATAGAAAGACTTTGCTCTATGTAATCTTTGAAGTATTAAAAATACAACCGCACCATTACAATAGGAAAGGAAAAGAAAATACTATAACACCATTATAATATAGAAACGTACGCGTATAAAAGATCATAAAACAAACAAATAGATAAACAAACAACAAACCTTTATGATCCTTCATTTAGCTTAACTTAGCGGTAAAATTACATAAAATCCTTTGTAAATAGTGAAATAGGTGCTTGATCTTCAAAATTTTGGTCATTTTAACAGGTAATGCAGTTAATTCCCGGTATCGAAAGATCATAATTTCCATAGGTCCGGTCCGGATGTTCGACAATTTCCGTAGGTTCGGCCGGATATGTTCGGTAATTTCCGTAGGTTCGGTTCGGTTTGGTTCGGTTACAGGTTTTATACACAGCCTGTGCCTTTATTTCATATTAAGGAACTTATGTTCGGCTACTAGATCCTATCGAATTCTACTCTTTTTAAACAGATTTTAAATTGGTTGAATGTCAAATTCAAGGAAGATTTTCTATAAATTAACGACATGCTATATATGCAAAAGGTTTTACTCGATTAAACTGATGTTTACCTAGTTTAATTGCGGTGTCAGTTAAGCAGCGATCCCATTTTTCGCCAAGGACGTCTTCCGACCTTATGTTTTCAGCCATATTTTTTCTAGAAGTGCGACACATTACCGAAAACTGTGTTAATAAGGAATCGGGAAAACTCGCCCCAAAGACAACTCGCCCCAAGACAACTCGCCCCATATAAAAACTCACCCCGAGACAACGCCTCACTTTTAGAAGACAACTCTCCCCACTTTTGAAGACAAATCTCCCCACTTTTGAATACAACTCGCCCCACTTTAGAAGAGAGTTTGTCCCACCGTCTAGAATTCAGCATTTTGTCGCCTACCTAATAGAATGTCCCAGGGTTGCAAATCCATGTAGTAGGTTTCAATTCCACTTTTAATTCCACTTCTAGGTACCTCGATGACCTTTTGAACATTGACAACCCTTATTTTGAAGGTACGGTTAATCAAATTTATCCATCTGAACTACAGTTGAACAAAGCCAATATCTCGGATACCGAAGCCCCCTTTTTAGATCTACATCTTTCTGTTGCAAATGGGTTTGTTTCTTCTAAAATTTATGATAAGCGCGATGACTTTGATTTTGATATAGTAAATTTTCCGTTTTTGGATGGTGACGTTCCTCGTCGTGCTTCTTATGGTGTATACATTTCGCAACTTATTAGGTTTGCTAGAGTCTGCAATCATGTTACAGACTTCAACGCTCGAAATAAATCTTTAACGGCCAAACTTCTCCAACAGGGCTATCGGTATCATAAACTTCGAAAAACATTTTCTAAATTTTATCGTAGACACTATGAATTGATTTCCAAATATAATGTTGGGTTAAAGACGCTTTTAAGTGAGGGTCTTTCGGAACCAGAATTTTATGGTGACTTGGTTTACAAATTTAAGAAACTTATAGGAAGTAATGATTTTTCTTTTCAGTTTAGAAAAATCATAACACGTTACAGACGTATAGGTTATAACTTGAATGTTATGCGACAGTCTGCATGCTTAGTTTTTAACCCAATCACGGTTGATAACTATGCTGCCTTCTTTAATTGCACGCCGGTGGGTCGGGCGTCAGACTCTATGATGGCCCCGGCTTAAAGCTATTCATTTTAGTTGGTTGGGGCCGGAGCTTCTTGTCTGTTGCTTGGCCCACCGGGGTCCAACTGATGTTTTTCTTTAGCTCCGGAGTTAGTTAGTTATTTGGCGCCCAGGGATCTCCATCGTCGGACAGCTTACTGAATCTGTGAGTCCTGGTTTTTGATTCATCAGGATGTTTATCATGTTTGTTTGTTCTTGATGATTCATTTACTAGTTAGAGATTCACCACGATGACGTTATGAACCACTGCAGAAGCTGAGGGTGAGGTTACGGCCGTGTAAAATCGATTTAAACCCGCCAGTAACTTTGTGTTACTGATCGTTCCAAGTCGATACTTCTGTGGTGGTTTATGTCTTGGTGTTTAAAATATTTTTGTGCTGTTGACGCCTTATGTATGTTTGCATATTTTTAGTTAAGGTAACTGAGTGGCCACCTATTGGGAAAATAGCTGCTCATTCGGCTTACGAAATGTTTTCATGGTATAAGTACCTGATTGTTAGTTTGGTTTTTTCCCACCTTGGTTTTTGGAGTGGGAGTCTTTTTCTGATTGCGCCTTTTCCTGATCTTTGCCTATTTGTACTTTTTCACCATGACGTGATAAGCAGCCGAAACATTCTTATGTTTTTGTACCGTAAAATATATACATTTTGAATCTGTAAGGCAGAGCATATTGTGTAGCATACTTAAAGTATACATAAAATGCACCTCGAGAGAGCAATACAACACAGCTAATACCATACTGATTGTGATCAGTCACTTTGGTTGTCTCTTGATATCCAATTAGGTATTGCAAATTAATTTCACCCGTGTTAGTTGTTGTCAGTCATGTTGAATGTCTCTTGGTAACCAATTAGATGTTGCCTATGAATTTCTTCCGAGTAAGTTGTTATCAGTCACATTGGCTGTCTCTTGGTAACCAATTAGATGTTGCATATTAATTTCACCTGTGTCAGTTGTTATCGGTCACGTTGGTTGTCTCTTATTTGTGTTGGTGTTTTGTTTAAACCATGAAAACATATCGTAAACCGAATGAGCAGCTATTTTCCCAATAGGTGGCCACTCAGTTACCTAAACTTAACTAAAAATACGAAAACATACATAAGGCGCCAACAGCACAACAACTTTAAACACAAAGACATAAAACAAAAAGAACCACCACTGAAGTATCGCCTTGGAACGATCAGTAATTTAAAATTACTGGCGGGCTTAAACCGGCTTTACACGGCCATAACCTCGCCCTCAGCTTTTGCAGTGGTTCATAATATTTAGTTAGTTCTTCGGTCCTCGTATTGAATCTCTAACTAGTCAATGAATCAGCAAGAACAAACAAATAAATCATGACAAGTTGGCTTCTTTAAAAAGAAACAAATGAAAAGGTCAGCAGCCGTTTGTTATAAGATATTCCTTTTGCTCTAGATTTCAGTGTTGTTGATTCTCTGGTTTGTCATTAATTTCGATTCTCATACGTTTCAGTTTCGTTTCCTATACATGAATGTCGTTTAACGCTTGACCAGTGTGTGTATCTGTCACTCAATGCACTGACCAAAATTTCTGATGTTATGGCATCAAAGCCAATACTAAAGGGAACACGATTACAATCAATATGTCGATGTGTAGAAAACCATTTTGCAGTGCAGTCAATTTGTGACAGAGTTCTGAATTTTGACCTGCAGCCACACTACCAGAAACAGACCCATGGGACGGATGTGATGGACTAAAAGTCAGCCATATAGAGTTCCTATAGTTTCTGTACCCCTCGTCAGGGTATCTACGATCTAAACTTAGATGCGCTATGATAAGCAGTCACCACGATCGAGACTGCTTGCTAGATTTTACCGCTATTTGGCGGGGAGTGTCAAAAATGGATAAATTTAATTGATTGCGGTTAACTGTCTAGTCAGTATAGACGGGTTCATTAGTTTTTATTAAGCGCTTTATGTGACAAAACGCGTAATTGAGAGAGAGCAGTCGATCATGGGTAGAATTTTCTTCATATTCAAAGTAAACACTGTGGAAAAGGTCCTGAGGGACCTTTTCCAATAAACATCCTGATGAATCAAAAGCGAGGACTCACAGATTGAGTAAGCTGTCCGACGATGGAGATCCCTTGGCGCCGAATAACTTACTAACTCCGGAGCAAAAGAAAAACACCAGTTGGACCCCGGTGGACCAAGCAACAGACAAGAAGCTCCGGCCCCAACCAACTAAAATGAATAGCTTTGAGTCGGGGCCATCATAGAGTCTGACGCCCGACCCACTGGCGTGCAATTAAAGAAGGCAGCATAGTTATCAATCATGATTGGGTTAAAAACTAAGCATCCAGACTGTCGCATAACATTTAAGATGTTGCATATTAAATTCACCCGTGTCAGTTGTTTTCAGTCACGTTTCAGTCACGTTGGTTATTTATAAGTCTGATCAAAAATACATATCTATGTCAGAGGTTGTGCGGCACGGTCAAAGTGTTTTACCTATTCACCCAAGTTCGTTAAGTTAATGTTGAGTGTAAGGGTGTTCACGTAATACGGATATGTTATGATAACAAAGCTAAATACGAAGGGCGTTCAAAAAGTTCGCGGAAAAGTGCCATCATATTCCTATTTTGTAAATAAGCTGAATTAAACTATTACAGTTATATAGAAAAACATGATTTGTACTTATACAACAAATTTTGCTGCTCTGGCATGTATACAATTTTAACAGTGGTTGCTATGGAAACCGTACATCACGATTACCGACCCACTTTTGTTCATTTTTGCAAAAAGTTGATATTTAATGATGACGTTGCATTTGATAGTTTACCGAACTTTTTCACCAAACTTTGTATGAACAAAGTTCAATACGTTTGCGGTGAGCACATGGCGTCATATAAGTGTGTGACGTCATTTGGGCGTAAAGCGCCCATATTGTTTAGTGGGTATGCCTAAAATGCGAAGGGAACAACGGTATTCGATAATTTGGAACGGACTATAAAAGAAAGAAACACTGCTAAGATCAGAAAGCGCATATGGCAACAAGGAAATTAAGAAAACGGTAATCAACAAGTACATGTAGTATGCATGCTTTCTACACGACTAGAAAAGCGTCCATGTCGACTCGCGCAGCGTAACGTCAAATAACGTCATACTGTCGAAAATGATCGTCGTGATAGAAAAGAGTAGAATTCGTGAAATACACAACATATCGAATTGTAGTTTCGCCACAATTCACCGCATTATACACACAGAACTGACAATTAGACGTTGGGCCGGCTTAACTGTTGTTACCTTAGAAAGCACGTGATTTAATGCCTAATTTTCATCCTATTTTATTCAAATTTTGTGCATATGTTAACTATATGTTAATTTACAACATGCACAGAGAACGTAAATTTCTCATGACAATTACAAATTTGGCAACACTTTTTCTCGAACTTTTTGACGCCCCCCCCCCCCCCTCGTACGTTGGGCCAGTGAGATTAGTGACTTATCATTGTGTTTCAAGGACGGTCATTTGTTAAGGTGGCTTTACATCCAATCTTTCCTGGGGTTCTCATATAGAGAATAGAGTTTAAAAAATAACTTATTTTATACTGTAATTGCAATTAATTGATTTGTCACCATAATGCACGTTTCAGACTGAGCTTGTCTCAGAAGAGTTTTTTCCCCCGCTTATACCTTCAATTTTCAGTTTTTATTCACCATTTTTGCATTATCGACTGGTTTCCAGCTTATTGAAAATCAATATTGGAAATATAGGTAACCAAAACCACCCTGACCTTGAGGTCAGGGTGGTTTTGGTTACCTGTATTTCCAATATCGATTATTTCTAAGCTGGTAACCAGCCAATAATGCAAAAATGGTGAATTAAAATTGTTTTTTGTAGAAGTCCAAGAATAATAGAAGCGATGCTCCGTCATGAACAATGCTAATGAGTGGGACGTAAAATAACAAAACCAACTAACAACATTTAAAACACAATTTTACTGCTTTAAACTATCAAATACAAAGCATAAGGTAATATACGGTCGTGTCCAATCAATGTTTGACATATAATAATTTGAGCCGCACCATGAAAAAACCAACAATCTGCATATGCGAAAACAAAGTCGCAAACCAGCTTCGCTACATGGATGGTACAATTCCTTTACTTTCTAAGTCCAAAATTTCAAGCTTCTAGCCTTCTTCTGTACTTGCACAGCTCGGTTTGTGTTAGACCTGTTCAGAAATCACACAGTTGGTTTTCTCATGACGCGGCTCATTTTATATAATAATCTATAAAATGTTTTCAACATGCAAATTCGGCATGTTATGCTATACACTATACTATGCTTGTGAAGACAACCGCTAAACCTACAACTTAGGCCAAAACATTGATCATACAATGCGACACATTGTATAATTAGTCCAGTTGCCAAACATGCATTTGACCTGTGACCTGGAAATGTGTGCGGCATAAAATGCTTTTTTTCATAGTATGATTTTAACTTCTTGAATGGGGCGTAAAGTAACAAAACCAACTTGAAAACTTTATAACACAAATGTTCTATTTGCATCTTATTAACTCCTTTGAACTATCAAATACAAAACATAAGGTAATTAAATGTTTCTGTTGAATTTGGCGAAACACCACCGAAACCACGAATGAAATATACGTATTTTCACTTTACGAGTGAAATTAAAGCCATATTTAACAGAAACATTTAAATTTCTTTTTACTACAATATTTAGTTCAATCAGTTTAGCAAAGGATAACATAATTATGTATGTTTGTTGTTGTTGTTGTTGTTGTTGTTGTTAACAATCTTAATCTCGCTTTCATGTAAAAAGTTACGGGTAGGCAACGATCATGAAAAGGCGCAATCAGAAAGGGAATTCCGCTCCAAAAACCGAGATGGGAAAAAACTAATTTAAAAATCAGGGGTTGGTAACTCAAAGCCATCATAAGCTTAAGGTGATCTTAAGAAAAATTCTGGAATGCTATAAATCTTAGACTATCAAAGATAAAAGTGTCTAACTCTGTCATCTTGGTGTGGGCATCTCAACCATATTAAAGGGTTACATTCGCGAGATCTTTGTTGCTGCTTTGATACAGAAGTAAAATGACTTACGATGACCTTAAGTTAAGATGGCTTTGAGTTACTGGGCCCAGGTACTTTTACCATGAAAACACACCCGATCTGGCATTTGAAATAAGCATGAAAATATGCCAAATAATTGTAAAGTTAAAATACTGGTAACAACTTTCTATGACAAGTGACGTCCGTTAAAAGTTTGATGACGGCACATAACGAACACTTCTTACTGAAGTGGGGTGGTGCAAATATGAAAAAAAAAATTAGCAAACCTGATTAATTTTGGTACCAATTTGTTCCTTTCGGTCTAACTAAGAAAACGAGTACAAACACTATGTTTTCTTTCACAAAGAAGTTATATATGTTTGAAATTCTGACAGTCGTGTGCAGTGAGTAGATGGAAAAGACAGAGGTAATCCAAAAATGTCTATATTTCAACATGTGATAATATAAAATATAACTTTTTTACATGTGAAAATATAACATTTCAAACATATGTTATATTTGATAAATATTTCTCCATATTTCATGACTTAGTATACCAGAGGGCCAATGGTGCTATAATCGCTCACCTGGGATATGCGACCTAAGTTAACCTTGCCATAAAATAGGTCAAGGTCATCCCGGGGTCATGATTAATATACAAACGTTGTAGTGCTCCATTCACTGATGCTTCAGGCAAAGTTACAAAATCATAGGGCTTCCGGTTCTGAAAAATAAGATTTATAAAGGGTATTGCTATTTATAGCCATGGCAGCCATCTTGGTCACGTGACCTGACATTTTTATATTTACTTTCATTCCCCTTTCCTAACGATGCTCCACATAAAGTTTGGCTTTGACTGACCAAGCGGTTTCAGAGAAGAAGATGTTTGAATATTATGGTCATATACATGTATATAACCCCGGGGCAGGGGCAGACACCCCTCTGAGGACATTTTTTCATAAACATAAATCTTCTGTCCATTTGCATACTCCCAGCAAGTTTTTCCGCATTTAATTGCATTTTACTAATTTTCCCCATCCAAATGCATGGGCTATATATATACCTATGTTGGCCTTGCCATAAAATAGGTCAAGGTCATCCCAAGGTCATGATTTATATAAACTGTGTAGAACTCCTCTACCTGATGCGTCATACCAGGTTTCAAAATCATAGGCCTTCTGGTTCTGGAGAAGAAGATTTTAAAGGTTTTTGCTATTTATAGTCATGGCGGCCATCTTGGTCATGTGACCTTGAACATTCATATAATTTTTCATTCTCTCTTCCTAAAATGCTCCACACGAAGTTTGGCTTTGATTGGCAAGCGGTATCAGAGATGAAGATCTTTGAATATTTTGGTAATATACATGTACATGTATATTGCCCCGGGGTGCGGGCAGACCTGCCCATGGGATACATTTATTTTGAGGATCATAAATATTCAGTACATTTGCCCATTTCCATAAAGTTTTTCCCTTCAAATGACATTTTGACAATTTTCCCCATTCAAATGTATGGGTGCCCTATGTTGACCTTGCCATAAGATAGATCAAGGTCATCCCAGGGCCGCCATGACTTATATAAACATTGTAGAGCTTCTCTCCCCCTGATGCTTCATGCCAGGTTTCTAAATCGTAGACCTACTGGTTCTGGAGAAGAATTTATAGCCATGGCGGCCATCTTGGTCATGTGACTTTGACTATTTATATAACTTTCATTCCCCCATCCTAAGGATACTACATATAAAATTTGGCTTTGATTGGTCGAGCGGTTACTGAGAAAATTAAGTTTTACATTAAATTTGTAAATGACATTTGATCAAGGTCAAGAAATGACATTGATCTTTAATACTCATTACACTTCATTATCTAACATGTCTGTATCTACCAACTTTCAGGTCACAGGCTACAAAACTTCCTGAAAATTCAATGTTTTCATTTTTTTTCATTGACAAGCCTATGTAACCAAAAAAGACCTTGCCGTAAATTAGGTCAAGGTCAAACCAAGGTCATGATTTATATAAACTATAATGGGCCAGAGTCCCCGATGCTACACACCAAGTTTTGTTGAAATCGGTCCATCGGTTCCAGAGAAGAAGATTTTTTATGGTTTTACCATATATGGGCATGGCGGCCTTCTTGGTCATGTGACCGGGACCATTTATATAAACTTTCGTTCCCCCCAGGGATGCTCCACATGACGTTTGGCTTTGATTGGCCCAGCGGTTTCAGAGAAGATCTTTGAAAATGTGAACGACGGACGACGGAGCATGGCCATCCAATTAAGCTCACCTCATGAGCCTTCGGCTCAGGTGAGCTAATAATAAAAGATCGTGTCCAATCAATGTTTAACATATCATAACTTTATATAATAATCTATAAAACGTTTTAACATGCAAATTCAGCATGCTTAATAATGCTGATTATGTTATTCATTATGCATGTGGAAACAATCTCTAAACCTACCAGTTTAGGCAAAAATGATCATACCATGTGACTCATTGTATAATTGTTAAAAGCAAACCAACTGAGGAGAAACAAGTCAGCTAACCATGGTCAGTAATAAAATAAAATAAACAGGTAAATTAGATATGAAGACCTTCATGAATGAAAAATCTTGTCTTTCTTTACCATATATACTATCAAAAATAAATATCTGAAAGATGATATGCTTGAAATCAGTTAATGAATGACATCATCATCATCATCATCATCCCCTTTATGATTATCGATATTCTATTCAAACAGCTGCATTATATTTTGATTGGATGATGATGATGATGATGATGATGATGATGATGATTTCTGTAAAAAATAACAGTTTATGAAATTAGTTAAGGTTTAAATCATGCAACGAAACAATCATGTGACGTACACTCCGAAACACAAAGCCACTTGCCTTTCCAATGTATAAGTGTTGGATATAGTATAATAAATTTGACTAGAACGGCATTCTTTTAACAGTAATGCAACTGTAGTATTAACCTCATAGGAATCAACATGTCTGATATCACCAGTTAAATCTTTGTTGAATCTGGGTCAGTGTGTTCTATCACCAGTTAACGCTTTGTTGAATCTGGGTCAGATTCTGATATCACCAGTTAAAGCTTTGTTGAATCTGGGTCAGATTCTTCTATCACCAGTTAAAACTTTGTTGTATCTGGGTCACATTCTGCTATCACCAGTCAAAGCTTTGTTGAATCTGAGTCCGATTCTGCTATCACCAGTCAAAGCTTTGTTGATACTGGGTCAGATTCTTCTATCACCAGTTAAAGCCTTGTTGAATCTGAGTCAGATTCTGCTATCACCAGTTAAAGCTTTGTTGAATCTGTGTTAGATTATGCTATCACCAGTTAAAGCTTTGTTGAATCTGTGTTAGATTATGCTATCACCAGTCAAAGCTTTGTTGAGACTGGGCCAGATTTTGCTATCGCCAGTTAAAGCTTTGTTGAATCTTGGTCAGATTCTGCTATCACCAGTTAAAGCTTTGTTGAACCTGGGTCAGATTCTTCTATCACCAGTTAAAGCTTTGTTGAACCTGGGTCAGATTCTGCTATCACCAGTTAAGGCTTTGTTGAATCTGGGTCCGATTCTGCTATCACCAGTCAAAGCTTTGTTGATACTGGATCAGATTCTGCTATCACCAGTTAAAGCTTTGTTGAATCTGGGCCAGATTCTGATATCACCAGTTAAAGCTTTGTTGTATCTGGGTCCGATTCTGCTATCACCAGTCAAAGCTTTGTTGGATCTGTGTCAGATTCGGGTGTGACTAAAATGCTGACTTTTATATAATGACCTGCTGACCAAAGCAAAAGCTGACCAAAGAGACTTAAATGCTGACCGGGTAAAATGATGATCAGACAAAACATCCGGTTCCTGTTATGTGGTAATCGTTGACTTAACATGTGGAAGTAGCTAATTATACATGTACTTTTAAAACACATCCAATAGTGTAAGAATATATACAAGATGCAAGCTTTTCTAGTCAGATTAAAAATAAGTAACGATGCCTTCAGCACATGGAGCTAACTTTTAAACAGCAGCATCCCTATAATTACTTTTAATGCATTGACATTACTAGCAATTATCACAAATTATTATTCACCAATTAAAGCTAAAAAGACCTGGTCAGTGTTTTAGTCACTTTGGTCAGCTTTTGGTTTGGTCAGCAGTCAGCAGGATAAAAGTATTTCAGGAAGTCCCTGTGTTAGATTCTGCTATGACCAGTTGACTATTTGTTGAAACTATGTCGAAGTCGAAGTCCCTGTGTTAGATTCTGCTATGACCAGTTGACTGTTGAAACTATGTCAGTTTCTGCCTTCAGCAGTTAAAGCTTTGTTGAATCTGTGTCACATATTGCAGACTGAAACACCTCCATCCACTCTTCAGCTTCAAATAATGTCTCCGTCTTCATGATATATTTTCTCTTTCTCGTAACAATCACGAATCCAGAGTACCCTGGAGGAAAATGTTCATTAATTTTACTTACTTTTGGACAGACGGCAAATATAACTTAGTATGTAGGTACATGCAACACAATCAAATTATTTTAGTTTAACTGTTCTCGTAGGTCAAGTCAGTTTTGTGTTAACACGGAACCTATTAAAGGGGGTAAATTGCTTAAAAGAAATGAGCCGCTTCATGAGAAAACCAACAATTTGCAAAGGCGAAAACAAAGACGCAGATCAGCTTCGCGGTCACCGCGAAGCTTATCAGCACCTTTGTTTTCGCTACTCGGAAAGTACAATCCCCCTTCTTCTTAATCCGAAATTTCAAACTTCTTTCTTCTGTGGCTATACAGCCCGGCTCATGTCGGACCTGTTCAAAAGCCACACTGTTGGTTTTCTCATGAGGCAGCTCAAAAATGATAATTTTAGAAACTGCTGATAATCAGGAACTGGTTCAATCAGAAACACAGTCCTACCCTTAAAACCGAGGTGCGGTAAAAAACTGACACTGAGGTACTGATATAAAAATAACATATTTTCCTAAGTTTAGTGAGCGGATATTTCCCTAAAAGCGGCCACCCAGTTACCCGAACTTCTATGAATACGCACATAAGGTGGCAATGGCTCAAAATTCGACATCAAACAGTCATGAAACAAATAGAACGACTACGGAAGTACCGCTTCTGCAGTAGATCGAAGAACTTATACTGCTTTCGTCTACTAAAACGATTAAAGATCATTAAACAAAAAATAAAATAACGATTCGCGCGCCTGTTGCACTAAATTCAGTACAGGTGCGACCATGACATACCGTTCAATCTGTTCCAACACTGAACTTCCTGTACGATACTTAGTGGTAATCTGCGGACTCGCTTGCTTCCCAAGGGAGTCCATTCGAAGCAACAGTTATCAAGATGACGAAGAACATCCGAAGAACCATTCCGTACAAATCTGAGCATTACAGTGTGGTCCCATCCTTGGCGGGTCTGTTTTCGAACAGTACCTTTGCAAATTGGTGTAGAAGATTAGCATAAGATTAGCAAAATAGGTAAATAAAATATTTTGTTTGTTTGTTTGATTTGTGGCTTAGCGTTCAAGCTAACAGCTATGGTCATATCGGGACGTTGCCTCCGTTTTATGGGACTTCTACCAAAAATAAGGTCATGTCAACAACATATGCTTTGAAATATAACTAGTCAATAAAACAACTATGTATGGATGGTTTGACCTATCTTGACAGGCTCAGAATTCTTGACGGTAAACCAGTATTAGATGATCTGTCAAAATTTTTAAGCTTTGCTTGGAGGTACAAGCAGTGCATCTATTTCTCACGACTCCAATGTGCGGGAGTCAAAATCCCCACCTTACCATCCTTAAATTAGACATCCTTATCAATATAATTTCGATACATATTATTATCACCATGTACTCAGTCGATACCTCTCCTTCTTACTACATGAAAGCAGTTGTTTAACCTATGCAATAAGCTTTTCACGTCTTGTACATTATTAATTAAACTGTAAAATATTTACAATGCTGTATTAAATTAACTGAATAAGAAAAGAACTGTACCTGATTTCAAGATGGTTGAATTACGCTTGGTGACATTGGGAATTTCTTCAACTTTGAATCTGCTACCAGGCGAAGCATTTGATGGAGTCATAGCAAGTGGCACATTTGAAACATGTGCATTAATGTCCGATGATGGCGTGATTTTATCGCTGATATTGCCTTGGGAGTCGTGTTGAAATTCTTCTCGTCTTTCATGTCTCTTGTTATCCATTGCGGTTCTTATTCCCGTGTCCCTCATGGCTGACGAAATAGTCTTATGCTGACTGGAAATGCAGTGTTCTACCAGCGTCATAAAGTTTGCACGCATCTTTTCTCCACGCGCATTACTGCATACGTGTTGATTGTACTCAAACGAACAACTGATTGTCTTAGACTGTGTGTCGAGTAGTACACGTAAAATTGTCTCGTAGTCACCGTTTGTGTTATGCCATACTTTCTTGATATCTACTCTTTCATCGCTATTCTGCTTTACTTGTTCGATTTCCGTCATGTCATCCATGTACAGCGCATGACGCGGGAAGTACTTCCTCAATTTCTGAACTGGAATTTCTTCTAGAATCATGTAAGCGGGGTACAAGCTGTGTTCTGTTGCCGAGATGACAATCTTTGAATTCGAAAGAAAGAAATCTAGTACGGTTGCATCTTCCCTAATGTTTGCAACAAATGGTACACTATTGATACAGCGTCCGTGTGCATCCTTCAGTTGCTCATGATGAATTCTTATGTTTACCTCTGACAAAACTGCTACTGTGTTGCTGTCGGTTTCTCCGTATAGTAACAGTTGGAAGGCAGCAAGGAAAAAATGGAAAAGTGTTAACTTATGCTGGCGTATGAACCTCATTATTTTTTCAGTAGTGTCATCCTGGAATTCTAATTCCAAGGCATTGAAAGACGGTGAATCAAGGGCTTTGATGCCAACACTCTCTTTCAAAGAAGCGTTTTGAGTAACACTTCTCATTTGTTGTGACCAAAAGCTCTTCAGATTGTGGTATCGTTTGTTGATAAGCGTGTGAAGAATCTGGGGAATATTCGGGGTTTCTTTTTTTCTTGGCATTTCATGTCCACGTAATACACTATTTGCAACGTCTTTAATGTCTCTGTTGATGAGTGTTTGTGTTCTTAAATCCAGAACGACGGCATGTACTACCACTCGTATATACGTACAATCCCTGTCAAAAGCTATCTGAAATCGAACAGGCAATTCATTTTCAAGCTCGAAGCAAAAACGGTCCCGTGGATCAGAGTTGGTCATGTCATCAACCGAAACTACTTCGATCTTCACCTCTGCATCTTCATCGGATACCTCGTGAATGGTTATACCATCTGAATTCACGACGAATCGCCTGCATAATAATGGATTCATGAGAATGACATGACGAAGAATTTTGGTCCACATTTCTAATCCCCATTTATTCGTTTGTACGACAAAGTCTACAACCATTGCAAAATTCTCCTTACAACTAGAACTTGCATAGTCTAAAAGAACTTCCTTTTCTATAAATGACAATTTTGTGTCTGTTTCAAGATAATGATCATTTGAACTATGAACGTCATGGCCGACATTAATATTCTCCTTGAGGAATACCACAATATCATGCAGCGTAGCTGTGTCAGATAAGATCATTTGTATCGGTACTCTACAGCCTGTAAGATCAGCGAGTTTGTTAACAAAACTCATCGCGGCAACTGAATCAACACCTAATTCACCGATTTGGAGATCGCGACCGAGCGACACCGAGTCGGTGACAGGTAGAACGCTAAGAAGCACTTGTACAATGTGATCGAACAGCACGCCCTCTTTCTGGTCATCTGTTAGTGTTTCAAACGCTGTAACATCAAACAATTTGTCATGTTCGTTCTCCTTTTCTAGGATGTTCAAATCTACTGAAACTAGATCTCCTAGTTTTGTTGATCCTAGATGTTTTCCTACTACTGACCAGTTGAATGAACCAAGAACTGTTTGACACTTATCCGCTGCCAATGTTTCCTTGAACAGATAACAAGTGTCATGAGATGTAAGGAAAGACATACCTATTTGTTGTAGTCGCTGTTTTATTTCTGGGTTTTGCTGAGTCATTCCTACATCTAGTGGTCCCCAATTGATAGTCTGGCTATTCAAATTCTGACTGCGCCTGTGGTGTACCAATACGTCCATGAAGGAATTGGCTGCCCCATAGTTGCTCTGTCCTATGTTTCCAGTAATTGAAACGATCGACGAATGCATCACAAAGAAGTCCAGAGCTAAATGATTTGATGCAAAATGCAGATTCATCGAGCCAAGTACCTTTGGTTTTAGCACTTTCTCCACTTGATCTTCCGTCATATTTACTAATAGCCCGTCATCTAGAACACCGGCTCCGTTGAATATACCTTTAATTTGCATTCCATCTAAATCGTTCTGTATACATTTGATTGTATTGCTCAAATCTCGCATGTCTGTAATGTCACATTGGTATGCCTTTATCTTGCACCCAGTGCTATGCATCAGTGTTTCCATGTCGTTTTGTTGTTGAATGGACGGTTTTCTCCTTGAGAGGCTTGCAATAAATCCGCCACCGTTCTCAGCAATAAACCTTACAAGTATCCATCCCAGTCCTGTCAGTCCACCGACAACTATGTAACAGCCGTGTTTCCTAAACATGTGCCTGGAAGAAGCATACAGATTCAGCTCAGAATCATTGTCAGATAAGGAAATTGTTTCACGAGGCAAAGTAAGTGGGTTTTCACGGTGGATTCTGTCTTTGTGTTTCAAGTCTTCTTTTACTGATTCTTTTCCATGTATTTTTCTGAGAACCTCTCTAATGGAAGGCATTATTTTCATCAGATGTTTTCTCTTAAATAATTTTTCACCTCGAAGCTCTATCACCGTGATTTCTTTTTGTACCATTGCTACCATATGTCTCACGCTCATTGGTAAGAACACTGTTAGGGTTATGATGTACTGTAAATTTGGCATACTTTCAAACAGTTTTTCAATGATCTCGTTGTTCAGTTTGGTCAGTACTATCACACTGTTTATGGTTTTCAATGCCCCCCTTTCTTCTTCTAATTTGCCATCTGTGAGACTCCCTTTATAAAAACACCGGGCAGTTCTGTTGCCGCAAGCTTCCAGGAACCTTTCCACAAACACCTGGCAGCACTCAACACTGTCATCACATAGGACTGCTAAAGAGGTCCCATTTTGTACATGAGTAACACTACAATACAGTACCACTGATAGTGTTAATAAGCCTGGCGTATAGAATGGAATATCAGATGTCGTAAACACACACTGGTTTGGGATGTCCACATATGTCGCAATGTCGACAGGGTAGCAGAAAAACATTCTTTCTCCAATTGTACCTGTAGACCTTGCGTTGTGCTCTTTTACCAGTAACCCCTCTCCTTCTATGGCATATGGTGTAAATCCCTCATCTGAAAGACTTGGCCATAAAAGGTATTTCTGATTGAAACTGCACGCAGTCACAGGAAACACATCCACGTCATGTAAACATGACTGACGCAACTTTATACGGACAAAGCCGGGGGCCAGACGCACATCTTTGACACTGTGTTCAACTAGTTTGTAAAAGGGTGCTTTGATTTCATTTGGATGGCATGTTTTAAGAGTTGCTACATTGCCCTCTTCACGTGATAATACTTTATGCTTTTTGACTGTTTCTGGAAAGGATTCTTGCACCAGTCTGCTTTTCCAAATTGATTTCCCTTCGAGTTTCAGTTCCTTCTCCATGGGAAAATTGTCACTGATGACTGTGAAAAGTGTTTGGGGATCACAGTTGTTGGTGTCAATGTCAAGTAGACGAATATCATGATAAATTGACTCATGCTGCGCACATCGCACCAAACCCCACAGCTCAGCGCCACAAACATTGAGAGAAGTTCCACTTCTTTCCGTTCTTGTCTGTGTATTGTTCGTCATAACGAAGAATGGTACCTTCATGGAAGATCGGCCCAGAATGCATAAAAGATCTTTGAGACATAAAATATTCCACTTTGACATATTGTAAATAACACCACTTTGGGTTTCACTTAAAGGAGTGACCGAAAAATGGGCATATATCATTGCATAATATCTCTTCTTGTTCAACAATTCATGTACTTTATTCTCTTCTATTTGTGAGCTGGGTAGATTAGTATTCAATTTCAAGATTTCTAATTGAGTATTTCCAAAAATATTCTCAGCAAAGCACATGGTTTCCTCTGTACCAATCACCAAAATTCCCAAGGAAGAAGATGTGTCATTTTCCGTTGTCTTTGTGATCGAGTTTACTTCATGCCATTGCAAGGAGTAAATGTTTGAGATGTCTTCATCTATTTGAGAGGATATTTTTTGCGTATAAAAGTCTATCATTTCACATATAATGCCACCAGCCTCGTCTAAGAGTGTAGCATTGAAGTAAGAGTGTCTTCCAGTTGTTCGAGATTTTGCTGTGTAACAGTACATCCGCTTTTGTGGGTATCCATACATTCTCATTGCTTTTAACCCTTTTGGCACAATGATGTCATCGCTTGAACCTGTCCCTTTTGCAAATGCTCCAAATAACTGAAATACCGAGTCTACTACACATGGGTGGATATGAGTAGTGTTGAACTCGTCTACAACATTTGCCGGAACATGTATCTCAGCTATGCAGTCGGTATTTGAATACCAAACACGTTCGATTAATCTCAGTGAAGGACCATATCTAAAACCTAAATCTTCTAGGGCAGTATAAATATCAGATTTCGTTAAAACTTTGTCGTAGCTTTCTATCAGGTTTGAGATTGGAACCATTTTTGATACCAAATCATCTCCCTTTTTGGCTTTTCCAACACTGAAAATTCTGTTTCCCTTTGAATATGTGATCGTTATTTCTTCATTATCAACGTCTACAACACATTCGATTTGGTCATTCCTTTCAGTGGACGGAGTGTGCATGTGCTCTAATTCGACAGATACTGATATATCTACAAGTGCTAGATGTAGCTTTCGTACCGCAATAGCAAATGTTGCATCCACATAGGTTGCTCCAGGAACCAACAACGTCCCTCCCATGAAATGTTCAAACACGTAAGGCGTTGTATCCTTCCCAATAGCTAGAAGGAATTCTTTTCCTTGTGTCAAGCTACTTCTAAGAAACATATGATCTGCGACTGGAGTGGCCTTAATGCCTTGATATTTTCTTCTTTCTTCTTCTGGTATAAACAACAACTTTCTGCGATCGAACGCATACGTTGGAACTGAGCAGAGTTGTGACACTTTCACTTCATTATTCCATTTGATGTCTACACCGTTTTCAAACAGCTTGCCAATTGTCGCGGATCGTGTTGAGATTTCCTTTGAGTAGGTCATTGATGAAAGGCATTCCACTGGTCCAGTCTTTACAATATCATGTATGTGAGCACGTAATACTGGCTTTGGGCCAATTTCAAGAATAACATTATTCTGTTTCTCTTTCATTGAAAT
The DNA here is from genome assembly GCA_964017185.1 of Rugalucina vietnamica. NCBI lineage: Eukaryota > Metazoa > Mollusca > Bivalvia > Lucinida > Lucinidae > Rugalucina > Rugalucina vietnamica. The sequence goes on from OZ024882.1 coordinate 22,483,854, forward strand.
CATTATCGCTTCGTTCATGAGAACAGGTTTTCGAATGTTTTGCGCCCAGTATTCTACTGATTGTAATTCACCAACCACTGCTTGTCGTCCAGTTACAGTGGAAATAACTGGAATTTTCCTTGTAATTTTCACTCCAGGTTTTAAGTTCTGACTAATCTCTGGCATACATTTGTCCACCATGTGGCTATGATATGCGCAGCTCACATCAAGTTCCTTGATGAAAACATCGATGTTTTGTTTCTCGCTATATTCCTGAATATCCGCTTTTACTTTCTTCATCTCATTTATCTCGCCTGATAGAGTACATGCTATGGGACTGCTGTACACAGCTACACTCACCCGTCCCTCATAGTGGGCACAGAACTTTTCAACTACATCTATGGGAACATTCTTAACAACCATCATAGACCCACCCGGATGATCCGCAAGGACTTTTGATCGATGGTATATAACATCAACCGCTGTTTTTAGGTCTATGGATTCTGATGCATACGCTGCAGCTACTTCCCCCACTGATTGACCAATGATAGCATTTGGTTGTACTCCGAGATTTCTCCACATGAATGTCAAACCAACCTGTGCAGTAAATATAGCGACGTGGTTGACAAACGGATCACTATAATCGGTGGTCGGATTTGAAAACAAGTTTTCCATCGAAATGCCAGACAACGGCGTTAGGTATTTGTCCACTTCAAGTACACCAGCTTTAAACGCTTTGTCGAGTTTTATCAGCTGTGAGCACATTCCAGTCCAGGTGGTACCAACACCACAGTAAACAAACACTAAATTCAGGGGCAATTGTTGGTGTTTCTCCACTTTCAGTTTCGCACTTGCTTGCTTCGCTAGATCCTCCAGAGACTCGACAGCGAAACACGCGCGATTCGGAAAGTGGTCCCTGTGGCACGTGGATGTGTACGAAATGCTGTCCAGCTTTAGGTCTGGGTTCTGTGTAATGTGTTCATTGAAGTTGTCGAGAGTTTGCTTGAGTCCTTCAAACGAAGCCGATGAAATGGCTACAAAGCTAGTAGCCTTTGAAGAAACATCTATAGTACTATTTCGGTCAATATTAAAGGACTCCTTTTGTATTAAAATAGCGTGACCATTTGATCCACCGAAGCCATATGAGCTGATGCAGGCAATTCTGTCACCATTATCATCTGCTTTCCAATCTTCGACATCTACGGGAATGTCCAGATTGTAGTCATTCAGTCGCAATGCTGGATTTAAATTGGATTTGTCCTTTTTGATGTGAAGGGATGGAACAATTTTACCATTCCGCATCATCAGTAGTACTTTAATCAGTCCTGCCACACCTGCGGCCGATTCTGTATGACCAATGTTTGTTTTGACTGATCCAATTAATAGCTTTCCTGAGTTGCTGGTGGCGGTGGTTCGAGCTTGATGGAAGAATCTACCAAGTGTGTTGGTTTCGACAGGATCTCCAGCCGGGGTGCCTGTTCCTACAATAATGTACATATTCCAACTGTTCTCATACTGCATGCTAAAATTATCTTATGAATATACATAAAACATAATAGTGTATGGTGGTTACCAATTATCAGCAGCAAATTGTTCATTGTAAGATATTCAATCGGATTCCATATTTCACGAAACATGGCTAGAAAGTACATACTATGTAGTAGATGAAATATCCAGTCATTACTGTTAAACAGTTTTAAGACTCCATACACAATCGTTGATTAGATAAAAAATGGTCATGGTCTTATATAAACAGACTGCATGCAATTTTACTGCTTTGTTGCATAAGTACTTTCATAGAATTTTTCATATATTGTACTCAAGTAGACAAAAGCAAATACTATATATCGAATATATCAGTTACAAATATTACATACCGTGCATCTCGATATACTGGATTCTAGATGGATCAATGTCACTTGTCTTGTAAAGGGTATCAAACAGCTTATATTGTTGGTCTCCACTGGGTGATGTAATTGGTTGAGCAGTTCGGCCGTCGTGGTTGCTCCCTGTCTTAATTATACCCCAGATTTTGTTCTCGTCATTCACAGCCTATCGAAGAAGATTTAATGGGGGTAACTTTTTAGCCACCTTACATGATATCAGAAATTGGCTATCGTCGCCGGTTTATAAAGGGTCACTGATGAGGGTTCAGTACCCGAAATTGAGCAATATGGCCCATACTATCTCCCTTTGAACTTTTTACCGCTTCAAAACGATCAAACTGTTTATTCCCTCGGATAACTATTTGCTCCTCTCGTATCTGACTGTTGCTTTATTTATTTCCCGTTTGGCCCCAAGGTGTATGTGTGTTTATGATTGTGTCAGTACTTAGCCGTTGCCTATACTTATAAGTAGCCACATGAGTAACATTATTATTCTGAAGTATTGCGAAATTTGCTAGTTACCTTAGGTTTGTGATCGCACCCCGCCCACAACCCTAGCAATCTAAACATTTGCTTGCATGAGATAACCTCGAGCAAAATCATATTATGATGTCGAAGTTGAAACCCGTGGCCAGAGTCTGAAGATTGAGCATAAATACGTAATATACATATATGTATGAGACGTTAGATAGTACATATATGCGTATTACTATAAAGGATAAATAAGCTGTGTATCATTATTAACACGTTACAAAACCTTGTTGAGGAAGACCTAATGCAGGAAAGACGTTTCAACTCCTCTGTCTAAAATACCTGGCTCAGTTTCTTGAGTATGACAATGCCACAACCTTCGCCCCTAGCATATCCATCTGCCGTATCACAGAAAGTTTGACACTGTCCGACAGCGGACATCATCCTTGCTCGACACAGAGGTATAAATGTTTCTGGTGTTACGATGCTACTTACGCCACCGCAAATTGCCATCTCGCAATCACCTGTTGGAGTATTTAAGTTTTGTATCAAATTTGATTAGATGATGGATGCACGGCAGTCTATTTGGTGGAGCTAATGAGACACATAATCATGCTTTTAACTAGGTGTATGAATCTGACTTCTCAATGGCGAGTTATAAAGAGTCCTTTTGATGCTTGAATTTCAAATAAAGCTTCAGAAAGAATTAGTGTTGATGATAAGACCATCGGTTTCTTATTTCAATAAGTCGGATTTGTAATTATTTTAACAACCGGCAAAGCTTTCTCTTAGCTATCATATCAGAGTACTTGTGGTTGTGCTGTTTAGCGGCCGTAAAAGTCTCGCCGCACATCCATTGTATGTTGTTATTTTAACAATTCTCGGGTATTGCTTGCGATCAGTTCGCATTTTCTTATTTCTGTCTACCTTACTTGTGGATTTCCTCACAGCTTGTAATGAATTCAAATGCACTATGATATCACTTTTGAAAACCAACAATGTGGTTTCCGACCAGGTCAGACACAAACCGGTCTCTACAAGCACAAAACATGGCTAGAGTCATTTAGAAAGTAGAGGAACAATACTATCTTATCTGCGCCTTTGTTTTGCATATGCAAGTTGTTGGTTTTCTCATTAGGCGGCTCAAATCAATTAATAGACATACCAGATATTAGAGCTTGTGATCCTAAGTGAACTGAAATCAACCCTGATGAGCAGGCTGTGTCCAGAGCCAAACATGGACCTTGGAGATTGAACACGTAAGACACTCTTGCTGCGATGATTGTTGAAGAGAATCCCGTTGCTGAGTAAGGAGTGTCGTGTATGTGATGTCCGGTGAATAAACTCTTGTAGTCATCGTTCATCACACCTGTAAATGATCGAAGCCAAATACATCAGGATATTTCGGATCGTTAGGGACACTTTAGGTGCATATGTAGAATAGCTCATTGTATAAGAAACAGACGGTGTTGTGCGACGGAGACTATTCTGCTTCCAAAGGATCACACATTTATATTTTATCTATCATATATAATCCTCATGTACTCATACGCAATAGCCTAAAAGGTCAAAATTAAGAGTTAGTTGATTGAATGAGGGTGTCGCATTGCCCAAACATAATGTGCTAGTTCGAGGAAAGCTTGGTTTTCGGTCATATACATTTTTTTTGTTGTAGCATAAAATGCTGAGTTATAACAAACACCATAATTCTTGCATTTATCTTAAAATCATAACAGTATTGTAAGATAGGTTTAGTTTTGATAAATGGTCCTAAGTTTGATTAATTTTTATGGAATACATTGACAATGCAAATTAAATTTGCAAAGACCTTTTTACTTTTGTAAATGAATATGTATTTAATTTTTTTACGATAATAAAAACCAACAAAACATACCAATGTATACGCCAGTGCGTGAGCCATTAACACTCTTTCTGGTTATGCCCCCATCTTCAAAGGCCATATGAACACACTCTAAGACAAACCGCTGTTGTGGGTCCATCTGTTCTGCCTCTGCATCACTGATTCCAAACGGCCGGGGATCAAACTTGTCATAGCTAAAATTAAATAATTCTTTGCATACATTAAAAGGATGGGCGTATTACATGGTAGGAAGCAAAACTGAAAGTAAGCAATAGCCACTTACATTAACACTTGCTTGTCACTTTTATTGGCATCTTACTGCAGATACCTTTTAGATAATGAAAGTGCAATTCGCATATAGCTTAGCAAAATAATCCAATGTGCCGCGACGCTAGAAAACCGGTCTTCGGCGTTTCCGACCAGGTCTGACACAAACCTGTCTGTGCAGCTACAGAAGGTGGCTAGAGAACTGGAATCGTACCGTATCCGAGTAGCGAAACAAAGGCGATGACTGCGAAGCTGATCTGCGCCTTTGTTTTCGCATAGGCAAAAATCCGGGTTTTTTTTTGTATGACGCGGCTCTTATGATATCAAACTGACCACATAATAAAGAATTGAAGGTGTGCACTTATACGTCAGACGTATAATGTCTGTGACAACTACCATTTAAGAACATTCTTATTTATGTCTACGCTGTTTGCCACGCCAACAAAATCGGTTGGGAATGTTTATAAACTGAAGACTTCCTTCAACACCCACTCTTTAATAAGCCCCGCTTTTCTGACATAGATCTTCCCTGGTGCATCTTTATCTTCACTATAGAACACATCGGTATTCCATCGTTCAGGTGGTATCTCATTCACATGGTTTTCACCATTCACAAGAACTCGCCAGAACTCGTCTATAGTATCTGCTCCAGGAAAACGACATCCGATTCCTACTATGGCGATATCCGAGTCTGATGTCATTGGTATCTGAAATGGACCGAGCCCAAGAACCTAAAATTATGTACATATTGATTTCTAAGTAATTGACTTTTCAGATTACAAACGAAGCCCTTTACAAACTTACAGGTGATTAAATTTGCCTTAAGGGCCAAATACTTTCGACTGCGCCTTATCGACCAAATACTTTGGACTGCGCCTTATAGACCAAATACTTTGAACTGCGCCTTATAGACCAAATACTTTGGACTGTGCCTTATCTATAGACTAAATACTTTAGACTGCGCCTTATAGACCAAAAACTTTGGACTGCGCCTTATACACTAAATACTTTCGACGGCGTCTTATTGACTTTCGACAGGGCCTTATAGACCAAATACGTTGGATTGCGCCTTATATAATAATTACTTTGAACTGCGCGTTATACACTCAATACTTTGGACTGCGCATTATAGACTTAATACTTTGGACTGTGCATTATAGATCAAATACTTTGGACTGCGCATTATAGACCAAATACTTTCGACTGTGCATTATAGACAAAATACTTTGGACTGCGTCTAATAGACCAAATACTTTGGACAGTGCCTTATAGACTAAATTTTTTAGACTGCGCCTTATAGATCAAATACTTTGGGCTGCGCCTTATACACTAAATACTTTGGACTGCGTCTTATTGGCTAAATACTTTCGACAGCGCCTTATAGACCAAATACTCTGGATTTTGCCTTATATACTAAATACTTTGGACTGCACCTTATACACTAAATACTATGGACTGCGCATTATAGACCAAATACTTTGGACTGTGCATTATAGACCAAATACTTTGGAATGCGCCTTATAGACCAAATACTTTGGACTGCGCCTTATATACTAAATACTTAGAACTGCACCTTATAAATAATGTCAACTACGTTAGACTACATATTTTAAGGACCAAATTCTTTTGATATCGTCGTATTGCTCAAATACTTTGGCATAATAGTCCAAATACTTTTGATTAAAATACTACACATTTAGATCACATACTTTGGGCTGCGCCTTGTAGATAAAAACCTTTGGTCTGATCCTAGTACTATGGCCACAGGTCCGTTTCAAAATTAGCATACCCCTGCAATGTTGCAAAAAATAAATCCTCCATTGCATCGATTATTTCTGGATGGCTATTAGCCTGGCTTGAATGAAACTTCTAAATTTTGTGTATAGATTCAAGTATGCTAAACTGGAATTTACTTTATACATGTATTGATTATGAGTAGTGCGATCGGATGAGAAACTTATAGGAAGGAATGATTTTTCTTTCCAGTTTAGAAAAATCCTTATACATTTCAAACGTATAGGATCTAACCTAAATTTGATGAGACAGTCTTTATGCTTAGTTATAACCCAATCACGGTTGATAGCTATGCTTCCTTCTTATACATGTAGTTTCATGCCGGTGGGTAGGGCGTCAGACTCTGTGATGCATTCGACTGAAAGCTATTCAATTTAATTGGTTGGGACCGGAGCTTCTTATCTGTTGCTTGGTCCATCGGGGTTCAACTGGTGTTTTTGTTCCAGATTTTCAGTGATGTGATGCTGTTTGGTACCCAGTGATCTCCAGTCGCCGGACAGCTTATTGTATCAGTGAGTCCTCGTTCTTATTCATCATAGTGTTTATCATACTTTATTTGTTTGTCCTTGATGATACACTGACTAGTTAGAGATGCACCACGAGGACTGAACAACTAACTAAATATTGTGAAGCACTGCAGAAGCTGATAGTGACGTTAGAGGCCTGAAAAAGCTATTTAAGACCCCAGTAATTTTATATTACCGATCGTTCCAATGCGATACTCCTGTTTTGGTTCTAGTTGATCTATTTTTGGTGTTAAATGTTTATGCTGTTTTTGCACCATATGTAAGTTTTCGTATTTTAGATAAGTTCGGGTAACTGTGAGGCCACCTATTGGGAAATAGCTGCTCACTCGGCTTACAATATGTTTTTTTTCTCGGCTTACGATGTTTTCTTTTTCTTTGTATATGTACCTGATTGTCAATTTAGTTTTTCCAGTCCCACCTCGTCTTTTTAAGTGTGAATTTCTGATTGCGCCATTTCATGATCATTGCTTTACTTTTACCTTTCTTTACAGATAATATGTATAGAAAATACATATACGTTAGACTCGATTGTTTTTACTAAGATCTGAATCTGAATCTGAATCTGAATAGTTTACTGGTGACACGCCAAATGACATTATTTCACCAGGGGGTTCGGATGGGGGAGAAATTAGTCCCTTGAACGCACGAGTGAAGCGAACTTGGACACGCAGTCATCAGACATTTCAGCAGAGGAGATAAGTGAATCAGGGAGGTCATTCCAGTCCCTGATAGTCTGTGGAAAGAAACTACGTTTGTACGCTTCTTTGCTAGCTGAAGGTATCTGAAAAGCCAAAGTGTGTTGATTTCTACAACGCCTATTCTTTGGGATAAGGTCATCTGTGGGTATTCTGGCTTTACCCTTTAGACCTTTGTATAGCAATATAAGTCTACTATCCTTCCTCCTTTTCTTAAGAGAGTCCCATTTCAGTTGACCTACAATGCCAGTCATGCTCCCAGTTTCAAAAACATAATTTCCCGTCACAAACCTTGCCGCACGATTTTGGACCTTTTCTAGTTCTTCCTGGAGGCCATGAGTGTGAGGGTCCCAAACTGAGCTTCCATATTCCAAGACCGGCCGCACCAGTCCTTTATAAGCTGCTTCTTTCACATCTGGGGGACAAGAATACAAATTTCTCCGCAAGAATCCGAGAGTTCTGTTAGCCTTTGTACAAACATTGGAAATATGAGTATTCCATTTCAAATCATTTGTGATAGTTACACCCAGGTATTTTATGCTTTCAACGTTTTCCAGTACAGTGCCCTCAAGGGTGTAGTTAGCCTATATCTTACTAGACCGTTTATTTGTCAGCTGCATCATGTTGCATTTGACGGGTTGAAATCTCATTCCTCATTTCCTAGCCCAACTACCTAAACGATCAATGTCTCTCTGAAGTTTCATTGTATCCTCTTCATTCTTGATTTCACGATAACAAACACAATCATCAGCAAAGAGTCTTATTTCAGACTCAATGTCAGCTGAGATGTCATTTATATACAAGGAAAACAGCAAGGGACCGAGAACGATGCCCTGAGGCACACCCGACACAACTGGAGCCCAATTCGATTTAATACCATTAACCACTACCCTTTGTTGTCTGAAACAAAGGAAAGCATTTATCCAATTCAGTGTTGTTTCACCTATTCCATAGCTAAACAATTTGCTTTTAAGGAGTTCATGGGGAGGAGTATCGAAAGCCTTTTTCAAAATCGAGTATAAAAGTGTCGACCTGGCCTTTTTTGTCTAAGATTTTGGCCCAGTCATTTATCACTGTAGTTAACTTAGTTTCACAGCTATGCCATTTCCTAAATGCGTGTTGCCTGTCCGACAAGAGTTCATGTTCATCAAGATGGGCCATAATATTTGAGCATACAATATGTTCAAGAAGCTTACAAGAAATGCATGTCAAAGAAACAGGGCAGTAATTGCGGGCAAGTGACCGTCGCCCTTCTTAAACAGGGGGCAAATATTAGCAAGAGACCATTCTTTAGGAATTTCACCTGTATCAATTGACTGCTGGAAGAGATGGGCGAATACCGGCCCTAATACCATAGCCAGTTCCTTTAGGACTCTGGGATGAAGCTCATCAGGTCCTAAGGCTTTAGACGGGTTTAGACCTTTGAGAAGTTTGGTCACCCCTTCCTTTGTGACCACAATATCATGCATGAATGGGGCAGACCTATTCATAAGAGGGACCTGTTTGTATTCACTTTTAGTCAACGATCATCGACATTTTTGTTGTTTTTTATTAACCGTTATCTCACTGTATGTTTTTAAACCGATAAAAACCTGATTACAAGTAGGAAAATAAGTATGTCCCACTTGAAAATTGTAACCCATAAACGTTTCATTTATACTTCCCTTTTGAGAAGACCATACTTGTACAACTAAAGGCTTGGTGTGCCTTTACTGAAGTGGAGTTAATGAGTTTGGACTTATGATTATGAGTTTCTAAATTATGTGTTTTAATGCACATGTATGTAAGAATTCTAGTCCTACCTTCTTTCGACTCCTACAAGCCCGCATGTTGATAATAGAGGAATTCTTACATACATGTGCATTAAAACACATAATTTTTGGAATAAACAGAGAAGAATTTTGGGTAAGCCAAATTAATTAAATTTCACTTAAATGAAGCTAAACCGAAATAATAAAAGAACAGAACACACGAACGCACAAACAACCCATCTATTTCATTCGCGATCGGTCCCACTGGATGGGAGCATATTTCCACGCGAGAAACCTCCAGAAATATACTAGATGGATCTACGTTGATCTTCACGTTTTCTGACAATAGCCAAAATATTTAAAGTGTGATTCATAGTTTGCACTTTAAAGAAAAGCAGCTTGTCCTCGGGAAAGGGAGAATAATTCCAAATACATGACATGCTACGGATGTGAACCCTAAATAGATATATGAATAGACGTGTAACGAAAGTCAAGCCGAGCCGAGCCACAACAAACCCCGTCGATGGAAAAGCATGCTCATCCAAGCCTTGGTGGTTTACTACGCTATATACTCTACACTTACTCGATTCACAACGTTTCGAGTTTAAAATTTGCATATTCCTAGCATTCCAGATGCCGCTTATACGTTGCAACAACTTATTCTACCAAGGGAGGTTATCCCGTCACATTGCTTCCCCCTCCGAGAAGACTCGTCCCGAGTCTAGGCCTAGGAACTACATGGGTAAGGCAACTCCGGTCTTCCCACCGCTGCCACCAAATGTAACGAAAGCCAAGCCGAGCCGAACCACAGCAAACCCCGTCGATGGAAAAGCATGCTCATCCACCAAGGATGGTTTATTCTACACTTACTCGATTCACAAAGTTTCGAGTTTGAAATTTGCATATTACTAGCACTCCAGATGTCACTAATACGCTGCACTTTACGTATTTTACAAAGGGAGGCTACCCCGTCACAGACGTACCATTATGTAAACAATAAAGCAGTTTAAAACTCAACGGAAAGATGTCCACAATGATTACAAATGGGTCTTTTTCTTTTTTGCGAAGACCAAGAATATAAATGAGATGGGTTTTAAAGTATTGGGCGGCACGTCCGTACCAGAATTCCCCAAGTTAAATCAAGAGCTTATACTTTGCACATTCAGGAAGAGACTGCAGTTACAACATTGCAAGAAGGCCTATTCAGAAGCGTTCCTCTCTTTCCTAAATTAGTAAAGGCATATCTGATTATAAATACGAATTGCAATCTAGCGAAACAATCTATAGTCTGCAGAGACTGTTTATTGCCAAAAAGGCATAGACATCTAGCATTTATGAACAAAAAAGGGTGATCGGGTGGGAATACGGACCCCGCCTATTGGGACTATGAGAAATATAGATGAGCTCCTAGTGTCACGAGACAAAGTTTAAGAAAGCTTTTGACCGGCTATCTGATTACTGGATAATCGCTTAGAAGGGGTTTAGCTGTTGCTGCTGCGGTCGGCTCACGTTGCACTTTTGTGGCATCGGTGGGTTAATGACAACTGCCTTACCGATGTAGTCACCAGGCCAAGACTCGGGACGAGTCTCCTCGGAGTGGGAATTTGTGTAACGATGTGCTATAAATAGATATGCAAATGGTCAGCTCGGTAGTTGGTGCAGTTAGTAAGTGTTGCATATATAACACAGTAAACCATCCTTGGTGGATGAGTATGTTTTTTTTTCCATCGACGGGGTTTAGCTGTGGCTTGGTTTGGCTGTTCGTAACACTTAAAAAAGTTGAGCCCGCCCAGGAAAAGTGGTTTAGTAAAACTAGCCTTATAATTTTTATTTTGATGGTTATATCTCATGTACATTTTTTGGCTGTAATGACATCCTTGATGTGCACTTCTAACGCAGCAGTAATAAAAATACTTTCAATGAAATTATCATCAAAGTTAAGAATGATTTATCAGTGGGTGGCAATACAATTGGATGAATCTTTATGAACATGAGCCGAAAAAAATATATTTTAAAAGCAGGAAAATGCTCTTACCTATCTTTCTGAATTCCAGGCTTGACATGTGAACATTCTGATCATGTTTAAACTGACTTCAGAACAAAACGACCACAATGATACATATTGCGACTTATCTCTTGATATGACATTTTGCAAGTCGATGCTTATATCCATCGATGTTTATCACTCCCTATTATTTTAGGCCACGCCTACTGTACCTTTTAAACGCCTTCATTACCTGTTACCCAATAAGACTTCATTGATGTTCAGCTTGATTTTTACCAGACATATTTTAATGACATTTTGAGTTATCAGAAATGGAAGAAAACTCTAGGTGACAATTTGCTAAGAGTCTGAAAATGTTATAGTCTCCCCTTAAAAACCCGGCACTTGACCAATGTATTGATCTGTTACATTGATAAAGTGACTCCATTGCCAACCTAAGACTTGCTGTTTGCGTACACACATATATTAGCTTTAAAACACATCTAATGGATTAAATTAATTATGTAAGTCTTATTCTGTAACACTAGCGTGTGTTAAATCAGATGTCATTGTTGTTTGGGTTACTGACTTGACTGATGTTTTTTCTTATTATGAGCTTTACGATCATGGTCAACAGCTACGGTAACATCGTTTTAGTTTGACGGAAACATACATCAATTCGATATTTTAAATGTGACATACTCAGGTGTATATACGAGATGGAATAAGGGTACCTGACCATTAGGACCATGGGAAATAAAATGATTGCTTGTGCCTCAACATTCCGGCTGACCGTCTGTCTACTGGTAAACGGCTCATGTCTGTGCCTGTTCAGAAAAATTGGTTCAAGCCAAAACATCCATACATCAAACTACATATAAGCCTCATTTGTTGTTGTTTTTTTTTTCACATTTTGAGTGTCATGACATCCAAATGTTGGGTAGAATTGCCATAAAATGGGACATGATCATAGTGCTGTCTGGACATATAAATTCGAACAAACAATGTAATTCGCCCATTTCATTGGGATTGGGTAATCAATGCTTATCTGAATCACAGTTATGCAACATTTCGGGTAACATAATGGACAGCGTATGGATATTTCGAGCAAGGAAATAACCAGAGTCTGCGACCGTCTGAATGCCTATTGATAAACCCTATCACGGTCGTGTTATTATCGGGACTATTGTATGCCCTTCGTAAAATACCATGATAACCATAGCTATAAAACTAAGTTGTTCTTGGATCAAACGTGTTTTAGATTGTTTAATCCTGAGGGTATCACGTGATGTTTGGAACTGGGCTTAGATACGGGGCTAAGATACTTGAGAGGGTTTATGAGCAACGGGGATCTTCAGGTGTGTCAAAAAATATATCAGTCGCGTCCTTGTATTTGCTATATTTTTTCTTAAATTAAATTCATGGCTTGTTTGTTTTATAAGCTTGATAAATACGACAATTGATAAACGCCGTGGATACAAGATAACCTGACTGTTTTACTTGGATTAAATAAGGACATGTTAAAATGTATTCCCGCTGATAACAGTTTGATTGGATTCAATTTGTCAATATTTTAGACCATTTTGACGTTATGGGTGATATACCGGTAAGCGTAAACAGATGAGAAAATGAATTTCTCTTCCATTGACCTCGTGCTCTAGATACCACCTGTAGATCTAAAGTTCTAGTTTTTGTATCATGTTCTTTTACATTGTAATTTATTTCTTTACACTATTATTGTCAACGCAATCATTGATAAGCGCGGCATAAAGAGTTGACCCCATAGATAATGCGGCTTGTTCCCATACACACTTTCTAATTCAGCCCCAGATAATCCTGTGATGCAGTATTTTTTTTCCAAGACATGTTATAATATGGCAAGCATCCACAATATGGAAACGGACTATCCAGTCCTTTTACATCCCTGATTGAGTCATTCACTATATATACAAGTGCGTTCACTTATTAATATATCCCTGAGATATTCAGAAATAAATTGACAACTATATAAAACTTCCAGATCTTGTGATGCTGTACGACTAAATTGATTACATAACATATGGAGCCAAATTTTTAACATAAATTTCGCTGATATTCGAGTTTCAAAGTTTTATATACAGAGTAAATATTTATAGACATACTTAACATATTATATAAACAAATTCATCCAGTTATCAATTTCTTGCAAGTGACGATTGTTCAAAAACAAGAAAAGTTGTCAATTTATTTCTGAATATCTCAGGGATATATTAATAAGTGAACGCACCTGTATGTAGTTAGTTATGAATACAAACAAAGTCCATTATTTTTTCCAATTTTGTTCTTTTACTCTCGTCTAGCTCTTCGCATAATAAGTAAATGGCTTTAAGTACCCCTCAAGATTTTAGGATACTACTGAACAGTTCAGACTGTACACAAAGCGTGTAGAGCATTCAAATAATGCATGTTAAGGTATGCCGTCATCTGGCATGACCAATTCAAGAGTGCCATTTCAGCTTTTTATGTCCCATTGTATCTTCATTCACTCGAGATTATCTGCCGTGGTTGGAAGGTCCGGTTGGCAGATCACATGATGCATACCGTCTATATATAGCACAGTATTTTTATCTCAAACTATGCATAATTTCTTAGTTACGAATTTTAATATTCGTAAGATGGGGGCACGTCGTAAATAGATCAAATGAGACATGAATTTTTCGTAATCATAAATGATTACTCACTCGAAATAGGTGTATGTCATGTCCTACTGCATCTTAAATGATTCGAGATCATCTGGAAGCTCGGGCTGCCATATCTCATGTTGCTTAGTTTCTATAAATAGCACAGTTCTTTCGATTCAATGTATCCGATAAGTACAGTACAATCTCTGACATACTACATCAGGGATACAGTGGTTAGAGCATTGGATTTCTACCCCGGCGATTTGGGTTCGAATCTCATCAGGGACGTGGGATTTTTTTCAAACTATGCTTCATCTCTTTGTTACGAATTTTATATTCGCAAGAAACTGTATTAATCAAAACAGCTTAGCTACAGATCATTTTATGTTTCTCGTACTTTGAGAAAGTGTTGATAGAACTGCATTTTAGACTTCCCTGCAATGGCTCGAGTAGACATGGTAAAATTGGTTTTTGTGAATGTTTTATTGATAGTGGTATATAGCTTTTGAACGGCCCTTTAAGTTCTGAAAGTGGTATGGGCGACGTACGGCTCAACCGCCCTCTAATCTAATTGAATAGCCCATGACAGAACGATACGTCTCAGAATCTGTGCTGCCTGTGTATGTCTCCAGATTTTTAAAAAGAAAGTTATCCGGTACAGTTCAGGGAGAAGTTCGACGATCTTCTAGCACAATGTGACCAAGTTAGCCATAGTGTAGTTTCATTCCGACTCGGTATATAGGTTTGGATTTTCAAGTGAGTTTAATTGTAATATTTCCCGGAACTTCTGCTTTTACTTCCAGATGCGTTGGCGCGCACGGCTCGACATGATTATAAATAAAAATTAAAACAGATCCTTTGGAGCAGTGAACACATTAATGAGAAAGGGAATAGGCCATACCGCGGTTTCGACTATTGAAGTCATAGTGGGTCCGTAGATTTTGACAGCTTTCAATGGAGTACTTTGTGTCTGTCTATTACCTGAATCATTTTAAACATGCCACTTCTGTAGTCTCGAATAATGCCTCTAGATTTTGAATAGACACTTCTTAAAAATATATAATGCGTCCATTGACCATCATTGCAGTATATATATACTGAAAACCAAAAGTCCTGCGCTACCCTGTTTTGGTATCTTTTATGATTTACTAGAATTAATATTGTTTCTAACATTCTTTTTTGTAAATTCCAACATCTATTCCTTGTTTGGGTTGAAAATTGTACATGCTGTCTGCATAATGTCAGAATAGAACAAAACAACAGAACGTTTCACACACTCGTGAATTTGCCGCAAATTCAATGATAACCAAAAACAATGTGGTGCAAGACTTTTGGTTTTCTGTAATTTTGCGATCATTTAGCTTCTCACAGAATACGTCATCTGGCTTTAAGTATTTCTAAATCATCTTTGGATGAAATTGAGAACCTTTTCTCAGTTACACTAAAGCTTCTAAACAAGTCTTTCAAATTCAGATTTCATTTCAAATATTAGTATAATCATGAACATTTCTTTGTTGCAGGTTGAAATCTACAATGAAGTGCTATGATACAGTAGAAGAGAAAATAGCCTCGGTTTTCGAAAAACTGGGGTATTTCATTTCTAATCACCCATGGAAAATCATAATTTCTGTCGTCTTAGTAAACGGACTGCTAGGTATTGGAATGATGAGACTGGAAACAGAGATCGACGTCAGTCGCGTGTATACACCAATGAACAGTCAGGCGGCCAATGATGAAGAGACGTTGAAGGGAATATTTCCTGATAAGAGCGGGTCTGATTTTTATAGCCATCAACTTGTGATTTCTGGAAAGTCAGCAGTCATTATTATCAAACCTAATGGAGGAAACATTCTGAACGTTTCATTCTTGACAGAATGTGCACGTCTCGACCGGGTTATACGTAACATAACAACTACAGTGCATGGCGACACTGTCAAATTTAATGAGATCTGTTCTCGACGGAGTAACAGTTGTGTCGTGGATGGAGATATATTCTTGTCACGTGAATTTTTATCCGCAGTGCAAAAACAAAATGTGACCTATCCATTCTTTCAACATACGCTATTTGAGTCACTGGTAGCTGATCCAGTAGTGATCAATGGCTCACTAAGGTCGGCGTCTCATTTAATGATAAAATACTTCCTGCGATCTGATTCAGACAATTTTCTGGAACAATCAGACGCCTGGGAAAAAGAATTTGTGAAAGTTATGAAAACATTCCATTCTGACGAGTTCGATTTCACATTTTCACATACAGACTCTTTAAGTGAGGAACTGAACGGAAATATACAAGGGGACATAACTCTGTTCTCTGTCACATTCACGCTGATGATAACGTACGCCTGCTTGGCTACATACTCTGCAAAACACAACTGCGTAGGTAACTATGTTTCATATCTTCAAAATCAAGCTTGTGAAAGACTGAAATGTAAAAGTAGGCAATGAGCAGGAAATGGCACAATCAGAAAGAAATTCTCACCCCAAATCCTAGGTGGGAAAAACTAAATTAACAATAAAGAACTTATACTAAGAAAACGTGTCGTAAGCCGAGTGAGCGGCGATTTTCAATAGAAGGCCACTATGTTAACAAAACTTAACTAAAATATGAAAACATACATAATGTGCAAACAGCACAAAAATTAATTCAACGCCTAAACATAAAACAATAAGAACCACTACAGAAGTATCGCCTTCGAACGATCAGTAATATAAAATTACTTGGGGGCCTAAACAAGTGTTACAGGCGCCTAACCTCACTCTAAGTTTCTGTAGTGGTTCACAACATTTAGTTAGTTGTGAATCTGTAACTAGTCAACAAATCATCATGGGAAAAAAAAGTAAATAAATTATGATAACCACCAAGATGAATAAAAACGAGGACTCATAGTCAAAATAAGTTGCCCCTGGGCGCCAAACAACCATGTTTCTGACCCGGCCCATTGGAGCCTTGAGAAATAGATGGGCTGCTTGTTACCCCGGGCAAAGCTTATTATAAATACCATTGGCATTTAGTGAAGCATAGTCTGATTGCAGTTTAAACGGCAAAAACGTATACCTACCATCCAGAGAAAACCAGAAAGTATTGTTTTTTCCTGTTTTTCACATGAACTTGTGTCTATGCGACAATGAAATAAAATTGTGAGCTCGGGCGGATAATGTGTAAGAGTACCTAAGGTGTAAGAGTACCTAAGAGTTAAATAAAACAGCGCAAAATGAAGGCCAAAGCTTATCACAGTTTTCGTCATCTGCGATTGCATCGTCCTATGTTCACTTTTTTCTAGCAAAAGTATTCGCAGATGTCGAAACTGTAGCTAGCAGGTCGTTAAAAGAAAATCCAAGACCGTACTGCGTGAAGCTGAGAAGAGATCCTAGTTTAGATCAATGTCGGACCTTAAGTATGGTTATGTTTGTGTACTACAGGCAACAGGGTTCTCCTTGGCTTTGCCGGAGTCTTGGCCGCCGGTTTGAGCATTGTTGCTGCATTTGGATTGGTGTGTGCGTGTGGGATGAAATTTGTATCAATCGTCGGCAACCTGCCATTCCTTGTTATAGGTGAGTTATAAAAAAGAATTTCAATTGATTTCGCAAACTTTTTGTTATTAAATGACTTTTGGATTTGGTTTGCATTTATTTATTTTAGGTACTTCCTAAATGCTATTGAAACCCGTTTAAGCAATTCTGAAATGATGGTACACGTTAGTGTATTAGTTAACTCTTTTAAATGTGGGCACTCATTTTTAGAAATTCGCATGGCATCTGATGTCTTCTTTGCAATTAGCTACTCTCTCTTGGTAAACATTGTAGCTCGCCTGTTTGTTATTTTCTTTATTTCGTTCAAGGTTCAAGGGCAAAACTTCAGACTTGATTCCTAATATATGAAAGGCTATGTTTTAAGCAGAAAACACTTGGGTATGTCTTTATGTTTTCGTTTTAAGGTATTGGTGTTGATGATATGTTCATCCTGTTGTCCGGTATAGCGGACGCCCTCTATGACCACGATACGAGGTCACGTGTTGGTCAGATGATGGGTAGGAGTGGTGTGGCTATTACAATAACCAGTCTCACGGATATATTGGCGTTTGGCGCTGGGGCATCCTCCACCTTCAAGAGTGTCAGGAACTTTTGTGTTTTCACAGGTGAACAATTAGATAGAACAACTTCAAAGTCAAGAAAAGTTCTTTAAATATTGCATCATAAGAGCAATGTATGATTTGAAGTTTTGAAGAAGACACTTTATTCTCTCAATTTTTCATTAAGTTCAGATCTACCCAGTTTACTTTTTTCTTCATGTATTGCAAGTTTTCACTTATTTAAGGAAATCCTTTTGATTCCCTGTACCGCCAAACTGTATAGTTGTAAATGATGATCACAAAAAACACATTTTAAACAAATACACTTTTTATTTCAGGAGCTGCGGTTTTCTTCTGTTATATCAACCAGACATTCTTCTTCTCTTCTTGTGTCGCACTGAACGAAAAACGTGTAAATAGCAAGAGACATTTCGCTTGTTGTCGAAAGACAAAATCTAAATCTGAAATGACAGATGAAGGGTCTTCATCGTGTAATGTATTTTGCTGTGCAGGGCATCCACCAAAATCAAGAGAGGGGGTTGAAGGACTTCCGGAAAAGGGAATACGATTGTATTTCACTAAGTTCGTGCTATTTAAACCAGTTAAAGTTATTGTAATAATTTTGTTCCCAGCCTATTTAGGCGTTTCTATATGGGGTGTTATACACCTTGAGCAGGGACTCATTATTAAGGATCTAGTCGCAGAGGAGTCGTACTATTATAAGTTTAAAGACTGGGAGGATTCCATATTCCCTCAGCAGATGCCTGTTACTTTAGTCGTTGACAAAACATATCAATATTCAGACACCGAAACACAGACAAATATTGAAAATCTGATAACTGAAGCCCAGGGAAATGAATATTTTAAATCAAATACAGAGCTCTCATGGTTACAAGCATATAAAGCGGATCCTCGATTTTACAGAAATTCGTCGGAAACTGACTTTATCAGTGGTTTAAAACTCTTCTTCCAAGAGCCACAGTACCACCCGTATGTTAATGACGTCGTTATTGAAGGAAATCGAATCACTGCGGCGCGATTTTATGTGTTTACAAATGTCATCGAAAAGAGTCAAGACCAAGGGACAATGATGACAAATATTCGTGATATCGCGTCCAAATCGCCACTTTCCTTTATTGCGTACACACCGGCTTTTATATTTTATGAGCAATACATCGCTATATTACCACAAACATTGCAAACGCTTGGTATAGGGGTGGCTGCAGTTTTTCTGATTACCACACTTTTCATGCCTCATCCGATTCTGTTGATGTTTGTCGTTGTTACCATGGCAATGATTATGATAGGAATTGTCGGATTTATGCATTTCTGGAATCTCACTCTTAGTTCTGTCACAATGATTCATTTGATTATGAGTGTCGGCTTCTCTGTTGACTTTACCGCGCATATATGCCACGCGTTTATGGTAGCAAAAGGTTCTGATAGAAATGAACGAGTCGCTGAAGCTGTCAAGTTCTCAGGTGGACCAATTTTCAATGGCGCTGTCTCCTCGGTATTGGGAATATTAATGTTAGCTTTCGCAAAGTCCTATATATTTCGATCATTCTTTAAGGTAATGTTACTTGTTGTCGTTTTTGGTGCATCACATGCCTTGCTATTCTTGCCTGTAGTCTTATCTCTTATCGGACCACAAAAAGATAATGTCCCTGATATATCACCTGCAAAAGAATTATCTGGGACAATTACCCCGCCAAAGGACTCTAAGCCAGTGACACCAAACTCCGACACTAATGGCTCTTACCGAGTTTTCAAAACAACTTTGTGAAGTGGAGTACCACAAATGATAAAAGCCGCGTCATTAGAAAACCAGAGGATGCGAAAAAAAATATAGCCGCAGATAAGTTGTGCAGTGAAAACGCATATGTCTTGACAGCAAATATAGCACAATCTTTTTTATTGTTTTATCCAGAATTTCAAGTTTCTAGACAGTTTCTATCACTGCACAGACCGGTTTGTGTCGGACTTGGTCGGAAACACCAAATACCGGTAATCTCGCGACGCGGGTCAACAGCGGATACACTACTCAGAACGGTTATGCAGAGCTGATTCACGCTTACATTCTGATGTCTAAACGACAATTAAATGTGGAAAACAGCAGATCGGGAAATGTCATGCAGTAGTTTATGATTTTTATGAAATATGATATTTGTATGTTGATATGCCTCTGTATTTGTTAAGAAATACAGAAATTGTAATAGTGATTTACGTTTCAAAGTTATTGACCACAAAAAGGATAAAAGGTCCAGTAATTGATTAAATCTTATTTAAAATCCAAACACAGACAAAATCAGACAATGTGGGAAAGACGAACAACACAAAACATAAAGAAATAATAACACGCATAAAGAGCAAGTTGTCATG
Source organism: Rugalucina vietnamica (assembly GCA_964017185.1). NCBI lineage: Eukaryota > Metazoa > Mollusca > Bivalvia > Lucinida > Lucinidae > Rugalucina > Rugalucina vietnamica. The sequence continues at coordinate 22,504,181 of OZ024882.1, forward strand.
AACACTTTTTGTTTAAACTGTTTTTCATCAAATTAAAGAGTGTGAACAAGGATGCTGTTGTGTCATTTGCTTCCCTCTCTAGACTTACTACTGAGCAAACTATAATGCTTGGTATCATTGTAAGCCACAAAATTACAACCCAGTTCCTGATTAAAAATACACTTAGAACAATATATATATTTGATATTTCTGTAAGCAAATGCACGTGCCTCATAAACGTAAACTGTCGCTAGAGCAAATATGTTTTGCCCAAACATGGTGAATTTGATAACAAAAATATTAATTCTTCAAAGCAAATACCTTGACCTCATAAAGATATATTGAAAGGAAATGTAAGATATATGTGACCGCATGGAAACCGTCTTTGATCTTTTTTCTTTTAAATATATTGCTAGCTCATAAGGCTGTATTTTAGTTGACTAATAATTTTCATCTTAAACGGTCGTTTAAATTACAGATTTAAAAAAAAAGTTAAAGGCAATCCCGTTTTTAAAAAGTAAAAACAATGAAAATGCAGTACACAGTGATGTTGTGTAATATTACCCTAGTTTATATAGGCCATCCTTATAGAATGCCTACATGCATACACGCTGCTTAACATTAGAAAACCATTAAGTCTTTTAAAATACACATTTCTTGCCTAATCTGAGATGTATTTTAAGTTGTAAATTTCATTCAGAACAATTTCATTTATCCAACTATCCCATTGAAAATAAAATGTGTGTTCGTGTTTTCGTTCGTTCAGTTGTTTGTTTTCTTGCTTTACGACCACGGCATACAGTCAATGACATATTGGGACTATCAGTTATCCTGCCTCTAATAAGAATCAGAGAAAGGGGAAGGATGTACAAATACATATACTTACGGAAATATTCAACGCTACAACAAAACATTCCGTTCGGTAGACGGCTAAAATGATCGAATATTTTATATACAATACTCAATCCAATGCCTAATTACCACAAGCCTTGTGCATCCCGTGCACCCATCCACATATCACTGGACGAGTGATACATGTGCCAATTGAAAACTTTGGATCTAAAATCCGGATTTTGGCAAATCGGAATGGCAGAAGACAAGGAAAAAAGCATTTACTGTACCGCATAGGGGCCTTTTTGAATGGAATGTTATGCCCTTCGGATTAATAAAGGCCTCCTCAATTTTCCAATCCTTGGCTTCTACGTTGTTGGAAAACTATGGTCAATATTTTTCTTTAATCATCATACGTTACAAACGTATTGGATATAATCAGTCTGTATTCTTAGTTTTTAACGCAATCATGGTTGATAACTATCCTTCCTTCTTTAATTGCAACCCGGCGGGGCGGTCGTCAGACTCTATGATGGCTTCGATTTGAAGCTATTAATTTTAGTTGGTTGGGGCCGGAGCTTCTTGTCTGTTGCTTGGTCCATCTCCATCGCTGGGCAGCTTATTGTATTTCTATTCGTGCCAAGGCGATACGCCAGTGGTTCTAATTGTTTTATACAACGGTGTTGGATTGTTGTGTTGTTTGCAAATTATGTGCGTTTTCATAATTTTGAGTTCGGGTAACTGAGTGACCATATATTAAGAAATAGCTGCTCACTGGGCTTACGATATGTTCTCTTTGTATCAGTATCTGATTGCCAAGTTAGTTTTTCCCACCTGGTTTTGAGTGGGAAGTTCTTTCTGACTGTGCCATTTCCTGATCATTACCTACTTTTACCTTTTTATTGTAAACATAATTTTAGCTATATCGTGATTGGCGTTATTTGTCATAGAAATATCATTTTAATTGTGTGGTAATTATTCTGTAACTGCTTTGCTTAGGCTATAGGGCACTTTCCATAGCAGTTAAATGATACATGAATAAAATATAAACGTTAGATCCTTTAGAAGCAGTGAAAAGGTTCAAGGGAAATAGTATGGGCCATATTGCGCAATTTCGGGTAATGAACGCTCATCAGTGACCCTTTATAAATCGGTGACGATAGCAAGATAAATACACTGCGATTTCAAAAATTTGCACAAGGGAAGCCTAAATCTAAGACACATGCCTAAACGGGGTAAAGTAATTAAAACACTGTTAAGAAGATGCATCTAAACGTACACTTTCTAATTCTCTGAATATTCTAACTGTTCTCAAATGACCGAATGCTGGTTTTCTGTATTTGAGCCCAGTAAGTCAGTTTTTCTAGTCAAGAGCTATGTTATCATTTTAGATATTATCCCACCAATAATCCAAGATAAAATTGTTTGGTGCCTAGTTTTGATTTACTTGAGTAATATCTGAACAGTTTATTAGGTTTTGAAATTGACCGCATTACTTGAAAGCCTACGTTAAAGCTACCTGAGATTAAATTTAACGCATTCGCCAAGTCTGATCAGCGCTTGAGTTGTTTGCCAATGGGTCAGAAATGTGTCTGAAATAAAACCTGAACTAAAGCTCTAGCTGGGTTACTAAGCTGTGTACGTGGGTCTAGTAGATCTTATCTAACATAACACAAGTGACACGGTTTTTTAGGCTCGGTTCATATTTGTTCAGATGTCTTTAGTCTTAAAGCATAAGGCAGGGACTATCCTATGAAGACAATTAATAAGGAAAGGTGACAGCCCCGAAAGCATAAATTATGATGATAAAAAGGTTATGAGGATATTGGAGATTCGGTATAAGTAGATCATTAATTTCAGCAGTTGCGATAAAACTTGCACATACAATTTTACGTACTTTTGCTCCTGGTGATATTGAAGTGTCATGGTTTCTGTCCGTTAATGTAACTTTAAGATACACCTCATTTAGAAAGAAGAAGTAGTATATTTTATATAACATTTCTTTATGGTCGGTCAAAATATTACTTGTATTAACTCGTACATATACATGTATATACAATGTCGGGATTTTACAAAACGTTCTCGTGCCATTTGTTTATCATTGAAAGTCCAGTGGTCAAGAATGCATGACCATGTCGCCATGCCTGAATAAACTAGAAAATTCGCTGATATGTTATTAATTTGTTATTATTAGATCCCTTAAAAGTTTCAGTTTTGATCAACAGTGTTAGCAAATAAATTTAACCACTTTACTTCTCTGGAACCAAACGCCCTATAATCTTGAAACTTGACAATTCATTGACTAGTTAACAGATTCACCACGGGGATCGAACAACTAACAAATGTTGTGAACCATAGCAGAAGATGAGGGTGAGGTTATGACCCTGTAAAACCGGTTAAGTCACCTAGGACTTTATATTACTGATCGGTCCAAGGCGATACTTCTGTTGTGGTTCTATTTGTTTTATATTTCGGAGTCGAATTTTTGTGATGTTTGACTTATGTACGTTTTCATATTTTAGTTAAGTTCGGGTAACTGAGTGGCCGCCTATTGGGAAATAGCTGCTTACTAGGCTTATGATATGTTTTCTTAGTATGGGTACCTAATTGTCATTTTAGTTTTTTCCACTTCGGGTTTTGGACTGAGAATTTCTTTCTTATTGTGTCATTTCCTGATCATTGCTTACTTGCACCTTTTTGACACACATTGGTATTCGGGGTACAGGATATCTAAGCATTTCAATTTATGTGATATTGACCGAAATTTATTTTGGGATTTTGGATACTGGAATGGATTTTGGGACATTAGTCTAATTAAATTTGGGATCTTTTCAACAGTTTGTTTTTGGGATAAGCGATATTGCATAATCAAGTTTCGTGGACTCGTGTTCTACAAAGCATATCTACAAATGGACTAAATGTTATGAACCACTGCAGAAGCTGAGGGTGAGGTTATGGCCATGTAAAACCGGTTTAAGCCCGCCAGTAACTTTGTGTTACTGATCGTTCCAAGTCGATACTTCTGTGGTGGTTCTTTTTGTTTTATGTCTTGGTGTATAAAAATTTTTTGTGCTGTTGGCGCCTTATGTATGTTTTCATATTTTTAGTTAAGTTAAGGTAACTGAGTGGCCACCTATTGGGAAAATAGCTGCTCATTCGGCTTACGATATGTTTCATGGTATAAGTACTTGATTGTTAGTTTGGTTTTTTCCCACCTCGGTTTTTGGAGTGGGAATCTTTTTCTGATTGCGCCTTTTCCTGATCTTTGCCTACTTGTACCTTTTCATATTTTTAGTTAAGTTAAGGTAACTGAGTGGCCACCTATTGGGAAAATAGCTGCTCATTCGGCTTACGATATGTTTCATGGTATAAGTACCTGATTGTTAGTTTGGTTTTTTCCCACCTCGGTTTTTAGAGTGGGAATCTTTTTCTGATTGCGCCTTTTCCTGATCTTTGCCTACTTGTTCCTTTTTCGTAAATTGATCGTCTTTGATAGACAACGATCTATTTACGACTACTTGTATATCGATGTCGATCCAATGACCTTTTTTTATTGTACAAGGACCAAATCTCAGGTGAGCTTTTACAGGATCTATGATCCTCTGTTAGAGTTATCATATTGTCTCCTGCGGTTTAGAAGATCTTTTCAAACAATTAATGTTTACACGTCCCAAATATTATCCCAAACCATGGCATGCACTTGAAATAGGTTCAAGAAATAGCAAAATAAGCTAAAAAGTATCATGTTAATATCACGATCTTTAAGAAATCAAACGGCGGTCTGTGGGCGGCGACTTGTATGCAAATGAAACGCTAGCAATGTTTAACCATTGGCTATAATCGTGAAAGCTTATATATCTATCTCGAAGTTGAACATGTCCGTCGAAAAGAAGAAAAAATAAGTAAAACTGAAGACGACCAAGAAGAAATCTATTCTACGAGATATAAAAAGGAATCTGTGGCATAACACCGCATGTGAGTATTTTTTTCCATTGTGTTTCGATACAGTAATAGTTCTGTGTGTCTCGGATCCGAGTGTGTGTTTATAAATGAAAACAACCATACAACGTATGAATTACATTGAAGAGACAGACTGATTCGTGGAGTCGGTCATTTTAATATTGCAGCACAATATGACGGTCGTCATTTTGTCATGATTATCACGTGATCAAAATAAAACCAATGCTACTATACATGAGCCTTTGCATGTGAAAACCATAATTTGGGTTTCCGATCAGGTTAGACACAAACCGGCCTGTACATTCACAGGAGCAGACTAGAAGCTTGAAATTTAGGATTTAAAAAAAAACGAAGAAGAGGGATTGTGCTATCTGAGTAGCGAAAATAAGGCTTGAGAGAGCTGATCTGCGCGTTTGTTTTCGCCTATCATGCATGTTGTTGCTTTTCTCATGTGACGGCTCACACGTAATTTACAGGATCAGCTTTTTTCTCTCTTTTTGCATTTCAGAAAAACAAAATGAAACACACCCGAAAATTGGAAAATCTATTTGGGCTCCTTGGTGCCTTTATATTCGACAATAAATGGTCGGTAGTGACAGTGTCGTTTCTGGTGAACGGATTGTTTGGTCTCGGACTGCTGTCTTTATCCTTAAATAACGATACTACGATTCTGTTTCTGAGCAGAAATACCGAAACAAAGGAACTGGGCGAGAAACTATCGGACATGTTTGCTGATGATGGTGACAATCATTTTACGGTCCATTCTTCCATCAAATTGCCGGTTTTTTTAGAACTTATAGTGAGTGGAAAGGGAAATAATAACCTGCTCGATCCTGTATACGTAAATGAAACGAACTCAATATTAGAACAAATACAAAATTTTAGCATTATTTCAGATTACAAAGGACACGTTTCTTATAAACATCTGTGTGAAAAGAGGTCTGATAAATGTGTTATTGAAGGTTATGAGATCCTCGAAACGCTCAGTAATTGCTCTGTTGATAAATACATTTTAAATATAAGTAAACTTGAAGAACAATATTCAATGGAGACATATAATTCTGTAATAGAAAACATTGGATACTACACAGAAATAAATGGAACAATAACTGAGGCGAAATATTTCAAATTTAGATTGTATTTGCGACAAAACACTGCTGGAGTTTTGGAAGATTCCAAACTATGGCAGCATAAATTCATTCAGGAAATGTCTAGAATGACAAATGATTACCTTGATATTGTCTACGCACACTCACAATCACTTCTGGAAGAAATAGGCGAAGAAACATATCCCGATATTCGTTATTTTGGACTGGCATTCACGATTTTCCTCACTTATTGTGGGTTCTATGTGTCTGGTGGAGACTGTGTTTCGAAGAGGGTTAATATTGGAAGAATGGGAACCATCGTGGGACCGCTCGGCGTATTAGGAGCTTGGGGTCTAACATGTGGAACCGGCTGGCAGTTCACAAATACAACTGGAGTGATGCCATACATTGCAATGTGTAAGCATACACAAACGCTATTACCGTAGATTTGTTTTTGTTTTGTTTTGTTTTGTTTTGTTTTTTACAATTTTCTGTAAGCCGAAGCCCACAATGTTAATGGAAATAACAAAAGTTGGGATATCATGGTTTAACGAAATATGGTCTTTAAACGAACATTCATAAAAACACAACTGAAAACGAGTACCAGAAAGAACTGTTATACCTGACCTACTACCTTGGAACGGTCATTTTTAGATTATTTGATGCTCCGTGTAATGATTTTAAGGCACCCATCTCAGCCTCTGTTCTGCGGCCGTTTAAAACATTTAGCCAGTTAAAATAAATTCTGTGAGTCAGACAGAAACATTACTTCTATTTAATCCTGACAATGGGTTGTCCTATTTCAAATAAATATTCGTACTCATATTTAACTCATTCTTTTTATTTATTTGTATTATCTGAACAGATTATGAACTCAACAACGTTCTAGTAACTTTAAACAATGTAACAGACCGTGGATCGACTGACAATGCCCGAGCCCGGGTATCCAAAGCCCTGCGAGATTCAGGTGTTCCTATCTCGATCACAACGATATCCTATGTTGTCGCCTTTACTGTGGGGACGCAATCAGAATATTTAGGAGTGCAACTAGTCTCGATATACACAGGTAAAATGAATGTTCAAGTCATTTCCTTCACGAAAAGAGAAAAATGGGAACCCAGCCATAAGTTCACTGTATATGAGCGATAATGTGTCCCTAAATAATCTGATACGGACTGAATATCAAGGGGTAAAATGCCGTCATATACAGTAAACTAATGACTTGAATCACATTTGATTTCTCTCTACGGGAAAAAATGTCTTGAACAAACATTCTTGGCAAAAGATATTCTATGAAGTTGAAAAATAAACTTAGAAGGACGAAACACTATTATTTACAGAAGAGATCTTCAAAACAACCTTTATTTCTACAAGAAAACATAACAGTTGGTCATTTTTAGTCTTTACAAGCAAACATAGGTAGTCATTGTAATAAGCACAAACCGAAGGCTTTTTCGACGTAGCGTAGCATTTCTAAAACATAATGGTCATTGCTCATTCTGTTAAGTATAAAATGCCAACGTTAGGATGTAGCTTTATAAATAGGAGTATTTCCTGATGACAGAAAGATTTTTCATTACATTGAATTATTGGTTTATTTCCAGTGTCAACAATATGCTTCATCTACGTAAACCACATGACATTCTTCACGGCGTGTCTGGCTATACATGAACAAAGAATTGACCAGAATCGACATTGCTGCACGTGCAAGGAAATCCAGCCGAGGTCGGAGGTGACCACAGACAGGTCTTACTGTTTCCTGTGTTGCTGTACTGGCGACCGTTCCAAGGCTGCGGTGAACACTTCCAGTACCATGGAGAGCCTGTCCCGTAAACTCGTCTCTTATTGGGTCTTACGATCGTGGTTTAAAACGCTTATGTTAGCATTATTTCTAATTTTCACCGGCCTCTCAATATGGCAAACGTGTTCATTTAAAATTGGCGATTATAATCCCGAGCTTCTGACAAGAAGTTCATATTACAGAAAATTCGCAGAAATTAATGATCGCGTTTTTACGTCTGACGTTTACGTTACGTTCGTCATTCCTGGGTCTGTTTTATATAAAGATAGGTCAAGACCATCAACGGATATATCAGTTTTAAAGGATAATCTTGCTGCAAACGACAATATCGATTTGGAATCTTTTACTTCGTGGATTGGGGTGTATGAAAAATTTCTAAATACGTCCGGTCCTGTTAACGGTTCATTTGACAGACAAATAACCATTTTCTTGTCGTCGCATTCTCAGTTCAAAAATGATTTTGCGCTTGACAAAAGCGGAAACATTATCAGTTCTAGGGTATATGTGAAAAGTCGTAACGTTCGCAATTTTGAAGATATTCGATTGTTGAAGGAGTCCTTGCTTAAAGACCATTTCATATCAGAAAGCACCTCTAAACTTGACAGGCACATTACATTATACAGTCCGACATTCATTTTTGTTGACAAACATTCAAGACCCCTGACTGAAAGTCTCATCCAAATTGGTATCCTCATAGCAACCGATATTATCCTCACAACTTTGGCTTGTCCAAACCTTCGCTTTGTCATCATTCAACTGTGTTCACTCGTTACAACAGTGATTGGTATATTCGGCTTGATGTCAGTCTTTAGTATAGAAATGACAACGTTTAGCATGATCATAGTTGTCTTCGGAATGTGCTACATAGCCAGCATAAATACGCACATGATTTATTCATTTTATAACACAGTAGCAATAGACAGACAATCACGTGCGCATACTGTTCTGACAACAACATCCGTTTCATCCTTAAACCTTATAATCGCGTCGTTACTCGGGTTACTCGCTCTTCTGTTGATAAAGTCTTACATATTTGTTACGGTGATGCACATTTTGATGATTGCCTTAGCCCTAAGTTTTGTCCAGGCAGCCCTGATTTATCCAATTTCTCTCTCCATCTTTGGACCTGATATTCCACAAGACGATATCATTGTCAAGAAAATAGCAGTTCCTCATACAGTCTTGAATGGCTTAAAAGCCAGTGATCCAAAAGCATGTGAAGCTTATGAAAATCCCAATTTTAGCAAAGAAGATAAATGATTGGAAAAAGAATGTATATAATATCATGTGATTTTCACCTGTTCACATAGTTCTTGACTGCCCGGATCTTATTATTATCTAGGACAGTTATGGTAGTATGATTCCATGATATAAAAGTATGTCAAGCTGTCCTGGCTGAATATGCTAAAAGAAACGAAACTCCATCTATACGGCCATTTGCAGCGAGAATGGTATTTTCGAATAATTGAGAACATGTCATAGTAAACTTAATTTCGAAACTTTTGAGAGAGAGAAATAATATCGCTAACGTCTGATATGAAAGAGACGATAAATTTCAGAACTTTTCATGCGACTTTCAACGAGTTTCATTTTAGCTCACCTGAGCCGTAACGTTCGCAATGCGAACTTATAATATACACATGATCCGGACGGCATCCGTCCGTCCAGATTTTCAACGACCGCTTGGCCAATCAAATACAAATTTTATATGGCACTTCTACAGATAAGGAGGGGGAACCATTGTGTATGTAAATAATTCAGGTCACCGCCATGCCCACATATGTTGAAATCTATTTAAAAATCCCTTTCTCCGGCACCGATGGACCGATTTCAACGGAACTTGGCGTGTAGTATCGATAACTAAAGTAATACAATGCATATATAAATCATGACCCTGTGAATACCTTGACCTATTTTACGGCAAGGTCAACATAAGTCGTCTATGCATTTGACTGGGGAAAACTGTTAACTTGACATTTAAAATGGAAAACCTCCCAGGAAATGGGCAATTGGACTGAATATATATGATTCTCAAAAAAAAAAAGAAAGAAAAAAAAAAAAAAAAAAGAAAAAAAAAAAAAAAAAAAAAAAAAAAAAACGGACGCGTGGGGTTCATCTGCCCCCACCCTGGGGCAAACATCTACTCTGAATCCGCATGGCTAATTCGTTAAAGCCAAATTTTATATGAAACATGTATATAAAATAAACAGTTCACATGACCGAGGTGGCCGCCATGCCCATGTGTGGTAAAACGCTTCAAACATCTCCAAATCCAGAGGACTAATTTAATGAAACTTGGCATGTACATGTACCATCAAGGACTAAAGTACGATAATGTGTTTAAATCATGACCCTGTGATGACATTGACCTATTTTACGGCAATGTCAACATGGGTCGCCTATGCCATTTGAATGGGGAAAACTGTAAAAATGTCATTTAAGGGGGTGGGGGGGGGCTTGCAGGAAATTATCAAATGGACATTATTCTAAAAAAAAATACCCCTGTCTGCACTGCGGCTATGCACGTGTACCATAATATTCAAACATGTTTAATGGTATACATTACAGATCTCGGGTGAGTGTTAGACTGCATGTACACTCTCTCGCAAATTCAAGAACTCGCTAATAATTTGAAAATAGAAATTCGCGAAATAATTGTCACTCGAAATTTTCCGAACTTACAGTATTCAAATATAATGCCTTTTGGTAATGTATGATGTACTCATTAAATAAAACTTGATTAAATAACAAGCTACTTACCATGCTTACGTTGTTTTGTTTCGTTGTTGAGCTTTGCGAGAGGAGATGGATGTAAAAAGACAAACACAATAAAAAAAAAATAAATAAATAAAAAAAAAAAATAAATAAAAAAAAAAAAATCTACGTTTCACAGCAATCCAGTACAGCTGCCAAGATGACGCGAGAAAACCGGACTTCGGGGTTTCCGACCAGGTCTGACGCAAACCGGCCTGTGCAGCTACAGAAGATGGCTAAAAGCTTCAAATTTCGGATTTAGGAAGAAGAAGAATTATACTATCCATTGAGTAACTACACAGCTGATCCGCGCCTTTGTTTTCGCAAAGGCAAAAATGCGGTTTTCTCATGACGCTGCTCGCTGTGTATCGCACTTTTCAACAGCTCATCACTTAGCTTGAGCCCTAAAACAGATTTTGAACAATGAATTTTAAAACAATGATTTATTGATTCATTGACTAGTTAGAGATTCACCACGACAACCGAACAACTAACTAAATGTTGTGAACCACTGTAGAAGATGAGGGTGACGTTAGGGCCCTGTAAACCGGTTTAAAACCCCTCCACCCCCACCCCCACCCATAATTTTATATCATTGATCGTTCCAAGGCGATACTTCTGTTGTGGTTATGTTTGTTTTATGTTTTGGAGTCGATTTATTCTGCTGTTTGAACCTTATGCACGTTTATATATTTTTAGGTGAGTCCGGGTAACTGAATGACCGCCTATTGGGAAATAGCTGCGCACTCGGCTTACGATGTTTTCTTAGTATATGTACCTTACTGTCGATTTAGTTTTTTTTTTCCAACGTTGGTTTTTAGAGTGAGAATTTTTTTCTGATTGCGCCTTTTCCTTATCATTGCCTACTTGTACCTTTGAATATGGATTGTCGCTTTACCCCGTGAATCAGACTCAGTGGGACATTGTGCCCACAGGCAAAAGTGCCCACAGTAAAAAATGTTATATCTTAATACGCATTGACTTTTTATCGGTTTCAAAGCAAATTTTGATTGAAATACATATAGCAGTTTATCAAATATTACATGATAAACAGTCTCCCAGTGATTTTTTCCTGTGGACCAAAATCCCTGTCGAGTTTAACCAATGAAATGCAAAAATATTCCAAACACAAGTTCAACACAACCCAGCAGGCACCTGACGTCTGTTTGACGTCAGATATTGGTTATATTTTGGTCGCGACGTCATATAACCAATTTCCAACGTCTATCAGACGTCATTTACTGACGTCTTTTGGACGTCTGGATTGGACGTTGTTTTGACGTCAAACTAGTTCGTCAGTTAGACGTCGTAATCAAGACGTGATTTAGACCTTGTGTTTTTCATACTTCTGACCATGTGTGGTGTGCAAATTAATGAAACTTCACTTTGGGTAAAAATCAGATCATTCGTTTCGTGTGTTTCTTTTGCTTTCTTCCTTTCTTTTTTTTCTATGTTACTTCCAGCAGACATTTGACGTCCGTTGGACGTCAGATTGACGTCAGACTCCAACGTCATAATAACGTTGGAGTTAGGTTGATTTTGAAAGTTTGTTTGTTGTCAAAACTAGACGTCAATCTGACGTGCTAAAGCCAACGTCGGTTTAACGTCTGAAAGCTGACGTCAATCTGACGTCCAAAAAACGACGTTTGAATTCATGTCATATAAATAGTTTAAGGTGTATATTTTTTCGCATTTTTGATTAACAGTGGATTCAGAAGAGCAGTGATGCACCTTTGATAGTCCCTTTCACTCCTTTGATAGAGTTTTTCGGAACATACAAAATGTTCAAGATATTAATTCAGCCTGATGTTGGTACATCTTATTTAAGCAAAATTTTATTGCTTTATGGTGCTAAAACCAATAAGACATTAGTGTGAGAAATAAGATTATTCTGAACAACGGTGAAATAAATATTAAAATATACAAATTTTATTTTCATCTTAATTGAAAGTTTGATAATTTAGTGAAAGACTTTATTTTGATTAATAGATAATCATTTTTTTTCTACATTAATTAGGCATGAGGGCGAAATATGGGATTTCCCATACGAGACTCAGATATGACTTTTAAGTGGCAAGGTTGAAATTATTATTTGAATTTGATATTATATAGAGGATCTTACACGAGTGGTCATTTCATATGAAATTTATTAAACGAGCCTTCAGCGAGTTTAATAAATTTCATATGAAATGACCACGAGTGTAAGATTCGTTTTATCATATGACTTCTAAAATAGGATTTTATCGCCTTCGAAGTGGACATATTTTCAATGAAAATTTACATTGTTGTTACGGACGCCGTCAATGACGTTACGTATTCCCGCAAAAGTGTTATTACACGTGTGGTCATACGATTTTTATGACATGGCGTTATCCACTGGAAAACAGCGACGTCATATGATAATACAATCATTCAACCCATTCCGGATCAAGTTCATGAAAAATGATGCGCATGCGCATATGAATGATTTGAGTATAATAAACTTAGTATTATATTGAAGCCAACTCTGTTCCTCATCAACTGGAATGGTTTTCATTTTTGATCAAGCACGCGACTGTGACAGCTGGAGCGTGAAAATCTATGCATAATTGAAGCCGAAGCGAATCAATTGGAGGTAATCCGAATCATGGTCTATATATCACCACCGATGGGTTTATCCTTCAAATTCTTTGCATGTAGCCATACAGTGAACCTTATCAAATATTCCGAGGACCAAAACATATGCCTTTTTCGGCGGCATTTTCCCATAGCCATCTTTGTTCACCCCCACCCCCACCGAACACACAATGTTCCATGGGTGATTTGAATAACGTCGGAATATCATATGATGTTTGTTAAAAACGCAGACTATTTCATTGTTTACACTTCATTTTATAACATGAACACCCAGAATGTAAAAATATGCCTTTAGTTCCAAACATCAGACAATCCAAGTCCTTTGAGAGCATAAAATGACAGTATGCGGTTAAACGTGATTCGGAGTAACTACAATGACACCGTTTCAAAGTTTCTAATTAAATATGTTGTAATATTCGATTTTAGGACTGAAACTTCGCCAAAATAACAGAAAATGATTGGATAAAATATTAGCAACCAATATCGAAAGATAACTTACAGGGTACCTTTTGTTTTTCGGAAAATTCGGCGAACCGCCTTTGATAACCGTGTGTGAAAGAAAGTTTTTTCTGTATATGAGCCGGGAACCATTGACGTGAACAAGATGTTGACGTCATTATCCACGATCATTGAGCGATGGAATGAAACATGTTTGAATCAAGAGTTAAGTGACCCAATTCGTTTTAAAAAAATCTTGTTTTATATTTTTGTAAAATTCTTTTGAAAATTATTTTGATCCGGATCGTCTTCAGATCCGCTATGGCTACAACAAGTGTACATAATATGTGTAATAAATTATGTCAGTTTAAGGGCAGCTAACTCTGTCGACATATATGAAAAACACGTCCCCAGCAGGCATCTGACGTCAACTTGACGTCGGATATTGGTTGTATTTTGGTCACGACGTCATACAACCAATAACCAACGTCCACCTGACGTCCAGTCCTGACGTCAGTGGACGTATTGATATGACGTCGAAATGACGCCGGATTCAAACGTAAGTCTAACGTCATATGTCGACAGAGTTAGCTGCCCTTGAACTGACATAATTTCTTGCGCAAATGTAACAACATCAAATTCAAATAATAATTTCAACATTGCCACTTTTAAAAAAGCCATATCTAGGTCTCGTATCGGAAATCACCATGCTTAATTAATTTAGAAAAAAAAATATTTGTTAATCAAAATAAAGTCTTTCACTAAATTATTAAACCTTCTATTAAGACGAAAATGAAATTTGTATATTTTAATACTTATTTCACCATTTTAAATTATTGATTGTTCACAATAGTCTTATTATTTACACTAATGTCTTATTTGTTTTAGCACCATATAACAATAAAATTTGACATGAATAAGATATACCAACATCAAATACATCTTAAACATTTTGAATATCCCGAATAACTCTATCAAAGGAGTGAAAGGGAATAACAATAGTGCATAACTGCACTACTGAATCCACTTCAGGATTTCAAAATATTAATTAAACTTCGAACAAACATTCACGATATCGGTTTTAGCACGTCAGATTGACGTCTCTTTTTGACGTCAAACAAACTTTCAAAATCAACCTAACCCCAACGTCATTATGACGTCACATTTGAGACATCAAACCTACGTTGTTTTTCTGACGTCAGAATGACGTCTGTTTTTGACGTCAGAATGACGTCTGTTTTTGACGTCAAACAAACTTTCAAAATCAACCTAAATCCAACGTCATTATGACGTCGGAGTCTGACGTCTATCTGACGTACAACTGACGTCAAATGTCTGCTGGGTTAACTGATCGTTTTTCATTCATCACGGTGTTTATTTTGATTTATTTGTTTGTCCTTGATGATTCATTGACTAGTAAGAGATTCACCACGAGGACCAAACAACTTAACTGATCTTTTATTAGCATATACTACTCTTGTTATTTACACTTTGCAAATTGACACAACATTGACCAATAGCATTTTATTGTGAAACGGCAAAAGTAGAAATTCAGACGAATTTTCAATGTATATTATTCAAACATGAATACTAGTTTCATGTTTTAAGGTTAATCTAGTAGGGGAGCTAGAGTATCTATTATATCCCCTACTGTACCCAAGTTTTAAAACTTTGATTTTCTACATATAGCGCAGAAGCCAGCAGGGCAAAAAATAATTTTCGTTCCACCCCCTCCACATAAAAGGTTTGATAGTTTCATGTTGGAAACCATTCAATGGGCAAACATTTAGGCCTGGGTGCCAAGTCCGGATGTGGATTCTTCATACCAAAATCAAAGATGGCGTCCAAAATGGCCACCAAAAAGATGAATTTTCTATTTTCTCACATACAGGAGTTAAAGATCTGCACAAATATGCACATTTTTGTTGTTTTACTCAGAAGTAACTTAAAAAGCATAATAATGCTTTAAAATCCTGATAATAATAGATTTCTATTATGCTGCCTTCTTTAATTGCACGCCGGTAGGTCGGGCGTCAGACTCTATGATGGCCCCGACATAAAGCTATTCATTTTAGTTGGTTGGGGCCGGAGCTTCTTGTCTGTTGCTTGGCCCACCGGGGTCCAACTGGTGTTTTTCTTTTGCTCCGGAGTTAGTAGGTTATTCGGCGCCCAGGGATCTCCATCGTCGGGCAGCTTACTCAGTCTGTGAGTCCTGGTTTTTGATCCATCAGGATGTTTATCATGATTTATTTGTTTGTTCTTGATGATTCATTGACTAGTTAGAGATTCATCACGAGGACCGAATAACTAACTAAATGTTATGAACCACTGCAGAAGCTGAGGGTGAGGTTATGGCCATGTAAAACCGGTTTAAGCCCGCCAGTAACTTTGTGTTACTGATCGTTCCAAGTCGATACTTCTGTGGTGGTTCTTTTTGTTTTATGTCTTGGTGTTTAAATTTTTTTTTGTGCTGTTGGCGCCTTATCATGGTTGATAACTATGCTGCCTTCTTTAATTGCACGCCGGTGGGTCGGGCGTCAGACTCTATGATGGCCCCGACTTAAAGCTATTCATTTTAGTTGGTTGGGGCCGGAGCTTCTTGTCTGTTGCTTGGCCCACCGGGGTCCAACTGGTGTTTTTCTTTTGCTCCGGAGTTAGTAGGTTATTCGGCGCCCAGGGATCTCCATCGTCGGGCAGCTTACTCAATCTGTGAGTCCTGGTTTTTGATTCATCAGGATGTTTATCATGATTTATTTGTTTGTTCTTGATGATTCATTGACTAGTTAGAGATTCACCACGAGGACCGAAGAACTAACTAAATGTTGTGAACCACTGCAGAAGCTGAGGGTGAGGTTAGGTACCTGTAAAACCGGTTTAAGCCCGCCAGTAACTTTGTGTCACTGATCGTTCCAAGTCGATACTTCTGTAGTGGTTCTTTTTGTTTTATGTCTTGGTGTTTAAAATTTTTTGTGCTGTTGGCGCCTTATGTATGTTTTCATATTTTTAGTTAAGTTAAGGTAACTGAGTGGCCACCTATTGGGAAAATAGCTGCTCATTCGGCTTACGATATGTTTCATGGTATAAGTACCTGATTGTTAGTTTGGTTTTTTCCCACCTCGGTTTTTGGAGTGGGAATCTTTTTCTGATTGCGCCTTTTCCTGATCTTTGCCTACTTGTACCTTTTTATGTATGTTTTCATATTTTTAGTTAAGTTAAGGTAACTGAGTGGCCACCTATTGGGAAAATAGCTGCTCATTCGGCTTACGATATGTTTCATGGTATAAGAACCTGATTGTTAGTTTGGTTTTTTTCCCACCTCGGTTTTTGGAGTGGGAATCTTTTTCTGATTGCGCCTTTTCCTGATTTTTGCCTACTTGTACCTTCTTCTGAGGGAGCCCAAAGGTATCACAAAAAATGGTACATTGTAACCAGATTTTCTACCTGGCCCATTGGTCAAACCAAAAATATTTTGTTGCAAACACACTACAGAAAAGGTTTTTGATGGTTAAAATTAAATTTAGTATATACGAATTGTTTTCAACTTGGGCGTCAGCTAGGATTGTGGTATCAAACTAGAAATATTCTCATCTTGACAACGTTAGGATACATGATGAGATTCTCGCAAATCAAGGGGGTAGGGGTAGGTTTAGCTTCACAAATTTAATTTCATCACACGGAAATCCAAGATGACATCCAAAATGGCCGCCAAAACGTACATTTTCTGATAATTCAACTAAAATAGGTGAAAGTAAGATAAAAATGCAGATTTTATTATGTTGGTTTACTCGGAAGTAACTGGAACAGCATAATGTCACTTCAAATCCTGCTTGCAATAGATTTCTCCTGAGTGTGCCCATAATAGACATTTTTCACTTTTGAACGTAAAGTTTACTGGCGCTTGCGGTTACGACTTTGTGTGTGATGGGCGACGACTCGTGAGGGCATATTTGAGACGAAGGCGAGGGGCGATATGAAGAATTATTTAGTCAAAACTACCAACAGCCCACCGGAGGTTTATTAAATGAGACACGCATAAAACGAATTGTCCAGGACGCCTAGCTGAATAGTTCAGTAGGTAGAGTGTAAGACATTGAATCGAAAGGTCCTGGGTTCGAGTCCGGGTAGGACAAAAATTATTTTTCCTTTTCTTTGTTTCTTCCTTTTTTCGCACATGTGACAATAAAAGCTTAGAAAATTAAAAAGAAATGAAAAAAGGAAAAAAGAAAATAATATTTTATCTATTGGCAAATGCAAGAATCACAAAATTCACTGCTGCATTTAATACTAAATCGTAAGTTTCTGGATTAAACTGTCTAGTGAGAAGGCAGACCGCATGTATAGTTTTTTTATAGGTCTTGATTTTTCACCCATTGAAGCCGAGAACTCGATCGTCATTTTCGGCAGAAGAACGGATCAGCGACCGATCCTAACGTCAACATTTATTTCCTGACTGGCTGGTACAGATAATGTGGATAGGATAAGCTGACCGCCTCTAATGACTAAAAAAAAAATACGCAAGCGTCCCCCGTGGCCGAGCAGTTAAGAGCGCTGTTTCATAATCACTTAATCATCTAACCGTTGTGTCTGGTGTGAGTTCGAGACACACAATGGCCACATGTGAGACAGGCCAAGTTCTGCTTGCGGGTGTGCCAGGCGGTTTTTCTCGGGGTACTCCCGTTTTCGCCTCACCTACTGTTTGGTGCTTTTCATATGAGCTGAAATAATCTTGAAAGGGACGTAAAACTGAATTTTAACAAATACACAAGACCCCAAATCAAACAGTATAGTGTACATGTTCATATATATATGTGTATAGATGTAAAACTACAGTTTCACGTGCTATCTCGTGAGCGAACAATGTTTATTTTTTCGATGTGTCGTTTTGAGTCCATTCGACAGTAGGAAGAGCGATGGGGGTAATACCCTACATGTAGCTACAATATGCCTAGGCACACAACTGTTTTTGTTTATTGTAGACTTTCAACAGTATTTCTGCCATATCGAGTGCGATGGTTACGATGTAGAAAATTAATTTGGCAAGACATAAGCTTTCATTCTGATCCTCATTTATTCTGTGTGATAGTATGCGTGCTGTTTCACCTGGTTGAAGTCAAATAAATAAATTAAAATCAAACTAACACAATTATATTATTTTCATGAGTTTCTAAAGTGTTTCCGTAGAGGACGCACAGTGTTTCAGTCGCCCCGTAAAGCGGGTCGCGCGTCACTTCGCCGCAGTTTACTTTTGATGTTCGCCATTTTCACATACACGTAGAAGCAATTTTGGACACTACATATTCTGTCAAAGTGCACAAATTATTAATTTGTTTCACAAATAATGGTGTATACTGTCTTCACGTTGACACATGTGTTTTCTTAAGATTATTGCCTCGTGTATTGTCCTTTTTTTTTTTTTTTTTTTTTTTTTTTTTTTTTGATTCAGTTTTACGTCCCTTTCAAGCCTTTTCACTCATATCGAGACGAATCAATCAGAAAGTGGGGCGAAAACCGGAGTACCCGGGGAAAAACCACCTGACACAACCGCAAGCAGAACTTGGCTCGTCCCACATGTGAATTCTGCCCCGTGCGAGGCGCGAACCAACAGCGGTGAGATGATCGAATGATCAAGAGCACTGAAGTCAGCGACCTTAACCACTCGGCCACGGGGGCCGCCTATTATCCCTTTTAACAGACTAGACGCTGGTCTTGTTTGGAAAGAGCTAGTAATTTTGTTTTTTATGCGTGTTGTTAAATTGCTTGTGATGTGTGAGACCGCCATGTCTCTCCCGCCTGTTGTCTATGTTAGGATGGGAAATTTAATTGTATAGATTCTTGGTCATTCTATTGTTACTTGATTACAGATAAGGGTCTGATTGTGCTCATTTCTGATCATAATGATGCGTTTTTTATACACGTTTATGCCCGTTCAAGATTATTTTAGTTCATATGAGACGGGTAAATCAGTAACAGGGGGGAAAGGGGAGAACCCTGAGAAAACGAACTTGCACACCCACAAGCAGAACTTGGTTTGTGTCACCCGTGATTGTAAGACTGATCAATTGGGCAGCAAGGCTACGGCGAAGAGTTCATTGTCTTGGTGTTGGTAGTTGCCAAAGCGATATTGCTGCGCTGAAGGTTGTTTTAATCCACTTTATCACATGTTGTGTGATGTTGCATCAACCTTTGTTGTAAGGTCTTTGATTGTATCGCAAGCATATACGATGGTTCTGACACTGATAGACAATACCCGAATACACATATTCATATACATGTACAGTATACCACGCAGACATTTCACGTGTCCATTCACCGACCTTTTATATGTAAACAAACGAACCGCCATTCATGATTCTAATATATATACATGTAACAGGGGAACATTTTGTCCTAGGGCCCATCGACAAAACAAAGATCATATCAAGCCGGATCAGTTATCAAACCACATTGCTGCTTGGCAAGCCGAACGCAGTTGATGTTAAGGGCATGCGTTCTTTTGTCCTTTTTTAACATTTAAAAGTACGATTTCTATCATGATAAAGTTTATACTGAACCTATTAAGCAAGCCTCCATGGTGCAGTGGTTATTTCACGTGCCTTATAAACCAGAGATCGCAGGTTTGATCCGGGTCTTCTTGCGTCTGTCGGATGAGACTATAAACTGAGGTCTCGTTTCCATATGACCATTGCTGTTGGATTAATGCCCAAATCAACAAACCGATTCAATTTATTATTATTTATTTAAATTCAGATTGAGTAAGAAGCTTTTGTGCTTATATGCTTGCACGATTCCGGACGCAAAGATGGGCCCTAATGAGTAAGGTTAAGAATGATCAAATTTTGTAGATCTGTCGTCAGCATGTGTAATACATGTGCACTAAAACGGTACCCTGTATCATGACGATATCATTACAAAACCTTAACAAGCAAAATACAGTGTGTTTTTTAAGTTGAAAAAAAAAATGAAAATTTTCAGTTCAACAGTTTTGATATTTTCTTATTTGTTCAAAACATAGATTGTGGACACATGATAGAACGAATACTCACAATCTATATTTTCAGAAGCATAGGCAACCTAAGTTGACCTTGTCCTATAATAGGTTAATGTCATCCCTGGGTCATATATACACTTTGTAGATGCTTCATGCCAAGTTTCAAAATCATAGGCCTACTGGTTCTGAAGAAGAACACTTTTAAAGGTTTTTCAATTCATAGCCATGGCGGCCATTTTGGTCAAGTTACCTTGGCCATTAATACAAACTTTCGTTCCCCTTCCACGAAGTTTGGCTTTGATCGGCCATGCGGTTGCAGAGAAGATGTTGAAATATTATAGTCATATACATGTATATATCCCCCAGGCAGGAGCAGACAACCACCCGGGTCTTAATGTTTTCATAAAAATAAATCTGTCCATTTGTATTATCATAGCAAGTTTCCACCCATTTAATTACATTTAAGTTATTTCCCCATTTAAAACGCATGGGCGACCTACATGTAAGTTGATCTTACCGATCTTTGTAGTGCGTTTAATATTGTTTTATGTTTCATGCCAAGTTACAAAAACATAGGCCTTCTGGTTCTGGAGAAGAAAAATTTTAACGGTTTTTGCTATTTATAGCCAAGGCGGCCATCTTGGTCATGTGACCTTGTCCATTTATGCAAATTTCGTTTCCCCTTCCTAAGAATGCTCCGCAAACAGTTTAAACTTTGATTGGCCAAGCCGTTTCAGAGAAGAAGATCATGGAAATTGTTGACAGGGGCATGGTCATCCTATAAGCTCACCTTTTGAGCCGAAGGGCTCATGTGAGCTAAAACTAGGTATACCCCTGCATACTCAAGTTTTGCTTTATAATAGCGTTGCTCAATGGGGTATACATGTCACGGACATGTTATCCTGATGAGGATAACAGACCATGCTCGATATTACTTGAAATGTGTCAAAACGTTGTAAGGCGTAAAATAAAAAGAACTGCACATAAAATTAAAGATCAACTAAATGTTTCAAATCGTAAATCTTGCCATGTTTACATGTAAAAAAGTTTCTGTGTGTTCACGAAAAAACACGTGAAATGTAGCTTAACAGAACCAATGTACGTATATACATGCACCAGTATGTTAAAAGTCACATGGCGATAACAAATAGTTGATAGTTGTTTTCCCACCAACAGTTATCGTCATTTGCAGACGGGATCTCGGTTTATAGTGTCACCATAAAGCCATGGGCAGCTCAGAATTGAACTAGCGATCCCTAGTTATACACACGAGTGTCTAAAAAAAATAATATTCTGCACTGGAAGCTGTTTTATTCGCGCCAAGCATTTATAAGGCCGACTCGCATAACGCGTAATGTATCTTTAATGGCAAACATGACGGTTGATTATGCGATTTTGTAAACATGTCGTGTCAAAGGCCGTTCCATTAAATCAGACAGTTAAACGGGAAGACAACAATAATCATTGTTACCATTCCATATGATAACATTGTTTACGATTTATATGTTTAATTGCTGTCTGGATTTCTTTATTTTTGCATTTTACCAATGCATATAGGTTTTAAGTTTTTTTTTTCTTTTTTTTTTTTTTTTTTTTTTTCTGCTCAACGACACAACACGGTGGCGCCTATGGGGATCGAACCCAGGACCTCTCGATTCGGAGTCAGACGCCCTACCACTACGCCACCGCGCTCGCTAAAATAATTGTGTACCAGTCTTATATCAACTACATGTACGTATTTATTCTCGACATGTGATTTTACGAAGCGACTGACTGAACCACTGCGACATGAAGTAATCTACGGAACTTGCGTGCGTGCGTGCGTGCGTGCGTGCGTGCGTGCGGTGCGTGCGTGCGTGCGTGCGTGTGTGTGTGTATGTGTGTGTGTGTGTGCTCGCGTAAAGAATATTGTCATCCTGTTTTAGGGTTAAGCAAGGTACGCGGCACGTTATGAAAAAACGAACTGTATGTTTCTTCGTCTATATAAGCCTTCTTTTTCTTGAAAATGATATTGTTTTAGTTTGAAGTTTAATTATATTTATTTGAATTCAACCAGATAAACATCACGCATAATTCAAGAGAATAAATGAGGATCAGAAAGAAAGCCGTTGACTTGGAAAAAAAAACATCCCAAAAATCGTAATTATCGCATTCAAAATGCTGAAATACTATGGAAGGTCTACAAAACCTCAACTTATTTGTATGGCTATGCAAAATGTAGCTAGGATATCGCACTTATCGTCTAATGGACTCAAAACGAAACATCAACCAAATAAATAACATCAAGATTTCGAGTATCTGTTTGAAATACATGTATAAACATGCCAAAATAAATTATGTTCTCTCACGAGACAGCACGTGGAACTGTAGGTCTTACACCTAATAAATATACATATATCTTTACATGTACACTATACAGTGTACTATTTGAGTTAGTGCCTACGTCCGCGGAAAACATTCAGTTTAAGTCGTTCAGAGTGGCTAACTTATCCTAGCCACATTATGCCTGTACAAGCCTTCAGTATAGTCATATTTTCATGTCACCCAGAAAGAAATATTGATGTGAGGATAGATCAGCTCTTACACCAAAAATACGGTCGAGCTCCCAATACAAGAGAAAACATACATGTAGGCTGCCGTCTCAAACTTCAATTCCTTTACGATTTAAACATTTAATGTAGTAGGGCATTTCATGATTCTTGTATTTGCCAAAAATATAATCAGCTGATAATATATGTTTTATTTGCAAAGCTTTTTTGTCACAAGAGAGACAAATAAAGAAAAGAAAAAAAGTGATGCGTCCGGGACTCGAACCCAGGGCCTTTCGCTTTCAACTCCAAAAACGCTACCTACTGAGCTACACAGCTACACGTCCTAGACTATTTCACTTTTTTGACTCTCTTATTTAATTCGTCTTCGTCGGGCTATTGGTAGTTTTGACTAAGTAATTCTTCATATCGCCCCTCGTCATCGTCTCAAATATGCCCTCACGAGTCGTTCCCCATCACACGGAAAGTCATAACCGCAAGCGCCAGCAGCATTTACGTTCAAAAGTGAAAAATGTCTAATTGTAATACAAAAATGGCATATTTTATACAGATTTGCTACCTGGCCGATTGCTTGAACAAAAATATTTTGTTGCACACACACTACAGAAAAGTTTTTTAGCTTGACTGCACGAAGTGCATAGAGCTATTGCAGTCACCCCGGTCGTCCACGTTCCCGTTCCCGTTCCCGTTTCCGTGCGCGTGCGTGTGCGCGTGCGCGTGCGCGTCACACTTGCGTTAAAGTTTTCTAGAAGTCCATATCTTGACAACCACTCATCAGAAAGCATTCATACTTGGACCATAGATACCCTATAGGGTTAGCTTTCATTCCATGGCATCGGGCCCCTGGGTCCAGGCCAGGGGGTGGGGCTGGATGTTAAAATCTAGAACACCTTCAAAAATGGCAATTCTTATGTTAAAGTTTTCTAGAAGTCCATATCTTGACAACCACTCATCAGAAAGCATTGATACTTGGGCCATTGACACCCTGTAGGGTCGGCTTTCATTCCATGGCATCAGATCCCTGGGTCCATGACAGGGGGTGGGGCTAGAGGTTAAAATCTAGAACACCATTAATGATAATGGCTTTTCTGTGATATAGTATTCTAGAAGTCTATATCTTGAAAACTTTTTATCAGAGGGCTTTCATACTCGGACCATAGGTACCCTGTAGGGTTGAGTTTCATTCCATGGCATCGGGCCCCTGGGTCCATGCCTGGGGGTGGGGCTGGAGGTTAAAAACATAAAAATAAATGTACTGCTGTGTAACTTTTACAAGGAGGCATATCTTGACAACAACTTATCATAAAGCATTCATACTTCATACACTTTAGGTTCCATGACGTCGGACCTCTGGGTCGGAGTCAGGGGGGGGGGGGCGGGGCTAGAGGTCAAAATCTAGAACTCTCCGATTTTTTTTCTTTCTTTTTATTTCTTAATAGAAACAACTTAGGAGGATGGTTGGTCATTCATCTTTTGACTTTGTGACACTGAGTTGTGTGTCATGACGGTAAGGGTCGGTTGACCTACTTTCCATGGTTCAAAGATTTTGCCTTATATCTTGACACTCAATTAGTATATTTTCTTACTTTCTTTCAGATTATGAGTTAGTACGACCAGGCCTTTGACCCCAATATACTTATAGGTCACTGTGACCTAATTTCACGGTTCAGTGATTTTAGCTTATATCTTGACACTCAATTAGTATATTTTCATACTTTTTTCAGATTATGAGTGAGTATGACCAGACCTTTGACCCCAATATACTTATAGGTCACTGTGACCTAATTTCACGGTTCAGTGACTTTGCCTTATATCTCAGCACTCAAGTGGTTTTGAACAAACTTCTTTCACACTATGTTTGCGTATGACAAGACCTTCGACCCTAAAGTAGTCCTAGGTCAATATGACCTAATTTCACGGTTCAGTGATTTTCCATTATATCTCGGCACTCAATTGGTATATGAACATACTTCTTTCACGATATGTATGAGTATGACAAGACCTTTGACCGTAAAGTATTCCTGGGTCACTGTGACCTAATTTCATGGTTCAGTGATTTTGCCTTATATCTCGACACTCAGTTGGTATTTTTTCATACTTCTTTCTGATTATGAATGAGTATGACCACACCTTTAACCCAAACATACTTATAGGTCACTATGACCTAATTTCATGGTTCAGTGATTTTGCTTTATATCTCATAACTGAATGGGTATATGATCATTTTTCTTTCACATTATGAGTAAGTATCACTAGACCTTTGACCCTGCAATACTTATAGGTCAGTGTGAACTTTTTTCACGGTTCAATGATTTTGCCTTGTGTCTTGGCACTCAGTTGGTATATGAACACACTTCTTTCACAATATGAGTGAGACCTTTAAATCTTAGGTAGTTATAGTTAACTTTCATGGTTCAGTGATTTTGCCTTATTGCATCAAGGCAAAAATATGTATGAGCATAATGCTTTGGGTTACTGGTCGGGTTTGGCCTTATGTTTGACAAAGGTCAGAAGCAGTCGAGCACGCTGTCCTGCGACAGCTCTTATTATCGTTAGAATTAAATTTGGCATATGTAAAAGTTGTTCATCGTGTGTGTCAGCTTGAATTGTGCTATCAATGGCAATATTCTCGTCATTATAACGTAGGGGTACATGATAAGATTCCCGAAAATCAAGGAGGTAGTGGTAGGTTTAGCTTCACACATTTAGTTTAAGCCTGCCACTAGAAAGGTTGGACGGTTTTATGTTGAGGCTCATAGAATTGGCAATCTTTTAGGCCTAGGTACCATGTCTGTATATGGATTGTTCACACTGAAATCCAAGAGGGCATCCAAAATAGCCACCAAAATGTCAATTTTCTCCTAAAACACTTAAAATTAAGATAAAATGCAGATTTCAATATGTTGGTTCACTCAGAAGTAAATTGAAAAGCATAATGTGGCTTTAAATCTTGCTTGCGATAGATTTTTTTCTGAGTTGGCCCAAAATTGTCAAAAATTGGCATATTTTATACAGATTTGCTACCTGGTCCATTGCTCATTCAAAAAAATTTTGTTACACACACACACACAGAGAGAGAGAGAGAGAGAGAGAGAGAGAGAGAGAGAGAGAGAGAGAGAGAGAGAGAGAGAGAGAGGGGTTTTTATCGTTATAACTAAATTTAGTACCGTATATAAGAAAATTGTTCAACGTTGGTGTCAGCTAGGATTATGGTATCAAATCGGAAATATTCTTGTCTTTATAGCGTTAGGGTACATGATAAGATTGTCGAAAATCAAGGGGGTGAGGTAGGTTTAGCTTCACAAATTCCGTTTCATCTGTCACTAGAAAGGTTTGATGGTCTGATATTGAGGTTCATTGAATGGGCATTCTATTGCCTAGGTGCCAACTCTATATGTGTATTCTTCACACGGATTTCCATGACGAAATCCAAAATGGCCGCCAAAACGTCAATTTTCTGCATTTAATAGATTTCTTCTGAGTGAGTCCAACATTGTCACCAAAATTGCATTTTTTATACAGATTTTGCTGCCGAACCCAATGGTCAAACAAAATATTTTGTTATAAGATTCTTGCAAAACAAGGATTTAGGTATAAGTTAAGCGTCACAAGTTTTGTTTCAGCCTCCACTTACAGATTATTTGTTGAAGGGTCATACAATGAGGGCACTTTGAGGCCAGGGTTCTATGTCTGGATGTTGAATAAAAACATCCTTAACCTCCTAAAACATTTTCTTAATTTTATTGCAGACACTATGATTCAATTTCCAAATTTAATGTTGGGTTGAAGGCGCTTTTACGTAAGGGCCATTTCCGAAGCAGAATTTCGTGGCGATTTCGTTTACAAATTAAATTTTAGAAACTTATAGGAAGGAATGTGTTTTTTCTTCTTTTTTTCTCTATAATTCTGTTTAGAAAAACCATTATACTATACAGACGTATAGGATATAACTTAAATGTGATGTGACAGTCTCCATGCTTAGTTTCTAACCCAATGATGGTTGATAACTACGACTTCAAGATATTCACTTTAGTTGGTTGGGGCCGGACCTTCTTGTCTGTTGTTGGCCAATCGGGGTTCAACTGGGGTTTTTCATTTGCTCCGGATTTCAGTTAGTTATTGGGCGCCCAGAGAGCTCCATCGTCGGGCAGCTAACTGAATCTGTGAGTCCTCGTTTTTGATTCATCTTGGTGGTTATCATAATTTATTTGTTATTTCATGATGATTCATTTACTAGTAAGAGATTCACCACGAGGACCGAACAGCTAGCTTAAAGTAGTGAACCACCTCAGAAACTGAAAGCGAGTTAAGGCGCATGTAAAACTAGTTTAAGCCCCCCCCCCCCCCCAGTTATTTATAACTGACCGTTCCAAGGCGGGACTGCTGTGGTTCACAATTATCTAAGCTATTCTAATAACGAGTTTTTTTATGTTGTATGGCTTTGTGTCCACTCGAATAGCATTTGGCTGTTCACTTGGCCCACTGCATTTCATTTGTTCTGTCCAAGTTAGCACTGTGACCATTTCACGTCAATAGCTGCTCATCCTGATTTCCATTACACATGTAATACATTCGTACCTATGTTTTATGTTTCTTTATAATTTTCCTGATGGCTAGTTTATATATGTGTATATTGGAACCACTGGAGAAGCTGAGGGTGAGGTTAGGTGCCTGTAAAACTAGTACTGTAAATCCGGAAATTTTTTGCGAGAACTTAATTTTCGCTAATATTCGCGAATTCATTTCCTCGCGAAAATAAAGTTCTCGCTAATAAAGAATAACAATTAGCTTTATAGACTACGCAAGTACTCGTTCGCTAATTCAAAAACTCGCTAATAAAAATAATAAAAAAATTTCAGAAGCCATTTTTGGACAAAACGTCTAACCTTTTCACTGGCCACAAAAGTTATGAGCAGAGCGCGATTCTTAGCGCCAAAACTGGAATTAAATAGTCATATGATTACTTAGGCCTACATGTGACCAAAAGCAACTAATAGAAAATATTGTAACAAAATGAAACTCTGACGTTAAGATCATATGACTTGACAGACAAATGAAAACATATGAAAGAAAACTTCCAGCCCCACCTCCCATGAATTCTAAAGAATCATAGCCCCGCCTTATGATCTTAAATGAAAGCCTCACAAGAATAATTAAACGTTATGTTAACATAACTTGCAGTTTTGGATGCCATCTTAGATTACGGTACATAGGATCAACATCCAGACTTAGAAGCTTGGCCTCAAAGTGCCCTCATTTTATAAACCTTCAACATGTAATCTTTAAGTGGAGGCTGAAACAAAATTTGTGACGCTAGACTAGACCTAGCCTCTTGTTTTGCAAGAATCTTACCATGTATCCTTTAATTATTAAGAAGATGATAATATTTCTCATCTGAAACTACAATCCTAGTTGACTTCAAAGTTGAACAACTTTCTGATAGACCATAGGAAATTTTAACCATCCTAAACTTCTATAGTTTTTGTGCTCACCAAAATATTTTGATTGTCAAATGGGTTCGGCAGCAAATCTGTATAAAATATGCAATTTTTAGTGACAATGTTGGGCTCACTCAGAAGAAATTTATTACATGCAGGGTTTAAAGCCACATTATGTGTTTTCCAGTTACTTCTGAGTAAACGGCCATAATAACATCTGCATTTTTATCTAAATTTTAAGTGTTTTAGGTGAATTATTAGAACATTGACATTTTGGCGGCTATTTTGGATGCCATCTTGGATTTCCGTATGAAGAATCCACATACAGACTTGACACCTATGCCTAAAAGATTGCCCATTCTATGAACCTCAACATAAAACCATCAAACCTTTCTTGTGGTGTATGAAACGAAATTTGTAACGCTAAACCCCTACCCCCTTGATTTGCGAGAATCTTATCATGTACCCCTACGCTATAAAGACAATAATATTTCCAGTTTGATACCACAATCCTAGCTGACACCCACGTTGAACAATTTTCTTATATACCCATCAAAAGAAGTTTTGCACCATTTAGATTTTTTCATATTTTTAAGTAACATTTTAACTAATAAATTTTAAACCTAGCTTTTTGAATTTGCACAGTCTGAAAGAGTTTTATAATGTGTATGATAAGATCAAAAATCGTTGCGGAAACGATTTTAGGAAAAATTAAAATTCCCATTTTCTGTAAATGCTAAAAATTGGAAAATCGAAAAAATTCCACAAAAAATGCCACAGCATTAAGAATACATTTTTGTTTCCAAATTTACACACAAGAGCTCCAAAGCTAATGATTAAGCCTAAAAACAATTTAAAAAATCTCAAAATTTTAGTAAAAAATCATTTTATTTTTTGACAAAATTGCAATTATTGAGAAAAAAAAATAAATATTGGAAAAAAATGAGTAAAATCGAAATTCATTTCAATTTTGGATCACTATGAGATGTTTTGACACCAAAACCTGTCGTCTGTTTTCTTTCTGTTAAAGGCAATCTCATGTCGAAGATGTTGCATGAGTACTTTTTTTATATGCAGCTTTTTAAAAATTCTGAATTTGGATGGGTTGAAAACCAGTACCTGCAGTTAAACATTTATGGGTGCTGCATGCTGTGTTTCAAAGAAAAACAACCCATTTTATTGGAGAGGTGAGTTACTAAGCTTTATCTTAGAATTTAAACAAAATCTCAAAAATCGTTATTTTTGGTCAAAAATAGTGTTTTGGTCAAAAAAATTCATTTTTTAGTTTTTTGCTTTAAATGATTGCTTTCAGTATCTCGAATGAGGATGTGAAAGGAATTCGGGTTTGGAAGCTCAGAAATAAAGATGTGGGCTTTTTGCTGCATCCCAAATTTTGGTGTTTTCAAAAACATGGATTTTTGCACATTTTTATTTAATCTTTTTAAGAAAAAATATTGATTTGTTATTCAGGAAGTCCAGCCCTTTAAGATGGTATTAAGTTTTAAAAGTTTATTTGAAAAATATCTATACTAGACATTATTTTAAAATGAGAAAAATATTAACTGGTGCAAAACTTCTTTTGATGAGTATATATACCAAATTTAATTCAAACGATAAAAAAAACCTTTTCTGCAGTGGATGTGTGTGTGCAACAAAATATTTTTGTTTGAGCGATGGGCCAGGTAGCAAATCTGTATAAAATATGCCATTTTTTTTTTACTATTTTGGGCTCACTCAGAAGAAATCTATTGCATGCAGGATTTTAAGCCTCATTATGTTTTTCCAGTTACTTCCGAGGAAACCAACATAATAAAATCGGCATTTTCATTCTAATTTTAAATGTTTTAGGTGAATTATCAGAAAATTTACGTTTTGGCGGCCATATTGGATGTCATCTTGGCTTTCTGAATGAATAATCCACATACAGACTTGGCACCTAGGCCTAAAAGATTGCTCATTCGATGAGCCTCATCATAAATTCATCAAACCTTTCTAGTGGCAAATGAAATGAAATTTGTGAAGCTAAACCTACCCCTACCCCCTTGATTTGCGAGAATCGTATCATGTACCCTTATGATATAAGGACGAGAATATTTCCACTTTGATACCACAATCCTAGCTGACACCCATGTTTAACATTTTTCTTATATGCTGAATTTAATTCTAACGATAACAAACCTTTTCTGTAGTGTGTGTGCAACAAAATATTTTTGGTTTGACCAATGGGCCAGGTAGCAAATCTAAATAAAACATGCCAATTTTCCGAGGTCCCGTCTCCATATGACCTTAGCTGTTGGTGGGACGTTAAACCCCAATCAACCAACATGCCAATTTTCTGACATTTTTGGGCTGAGTCAGAAAAAAATTCGATTGCTAGCATGAATTTAAGGCCTGATTATGATTTCTAAGTTACTTTTGAGTAATGCAACACAAAAATCTGCTTGATTTTCTAAATCTTTACACCTTTAGGGGGAAAATTAGAAAATTTATCTTTTTGGCGGCCATTTTGGACGCCATCTTGGATTTCGGTATGAAGAATCCACATCCGGAGCTGGTACCCAGGCCTAAACATAAGCCCATTGTATGATCTTTAACATAAGACCATCAAACCTTTTATGTGGAGGGGGTGGAACGAAATTGCTTTTCTAGCTGGATATTTTGAGCTGGCTTCTGTGCTAATAAGGTCTGATTTTTCTCTCTACATGAGATTAAAATGACATCAATTCTTTAAAGACGCCATTTAAACATTTAGCCTTCAGTCAAATGCAGCATTACTTAGTACATATGTTACCCACACTAACACTTGTAAAAGATGAGAGTGAGGTTATGCGCCTGTAA
Organism: Rugalucina vietnamica; assembly: GCA_964017185.1. Classification (NCBI taxonomy): domain Eukaryota; kingdom Metazoa; phylum Mollusca; class Bivalvia; order Lucinida; family Lucinidae; genus Rugalucina; species Rugalucina vietnamica. Next base: position 22,535,461 of record OZ024882.1, read on the forward strand.
AATCTCAGTAGTTTTATATTACTGATCGTTCCAATGCGATACTTCTGTTGTGGTTCTATAGTCTTTTATGCCACAGTTTTGGAGTCGAATTATTGTGCTGTTTGAACCTTATGTATGTTTTCATAGTTTTAGTTAATAGTTAAGTTCGGGTAACTGAGTGACCGCATATTGGGCAATAGCTGCTCACTTGGCTTACGATATGTTCTCTAAGCGTCAAATTGTTTTTTTCCTACCAAGGTTTTTGGAGTGGGAATTTCTTTCTGATTGTGCCTTTTCTTGGTCATTGCCTACCTGTACCTTTGTAAGCTAAACATAAAAAAAAAAAAAAAAAAAAAAAAAAAAAAAAAAAAAAAAAAAAAAAAATCCTTGAAAATGCTTATTAAGAAGTGTGCTTCTTCGTAAAGGTAAGTCCATTTCTTATATTCACACTACTTTGGGTCTTACTCCACTTTTTTAACGTATATGTACGTTACATACATTGCATCCTTCAAAACAGAATATTTGAAATTAATAATTAAAGTCGGTCAGTTACTCATTGTCATATTATGTCAAACTTCTTGTAGACAATGATTTTCCTTTTCATAAAAGTACTAACGTTATTCTCGCATCATTATCTGTTACCATTATGAAAACTTGCCCATGCAATATACAGAGACTTTTTTCGCCTGTAAAAATTGATAATTTCATTGGATTTTTTAAAAAAAAAAATGTTCTTATTTTTGCTCAAAACATAGATTGTGGGTACACGTTAGAACCGCCTCGCTGAGGCGGTTCTAACGAGTACCCACAATCTATGATTTTTTTTGCTCATCTATGTTTTTTTTTGCTCAAAACATAGATTGTGGGTACACGTTAGAACCGCCTCGCTGAGGCGGTTCTAACGAGTACCCACAATCTATGTTTTGGAGCAAAAATAAGAAAAATAGGTATACCCCCTTAAACCCCAGTTTTTCTATATAAAAGTGGGGTTCAAGGGGGTATATATTACACGGACATGTTTTCGTGATGACAATCCTGCAAAAATACTAATATAAATGTCCGCAAACAAATTGTGTAATGAGCTTATAACGTTTTCTTGGAATTAATATCGTGATCATGTACTGTGATGTTCAAGAAAATGTAATTTCTAAATTTGTGATTTTTGTAACATGCTAAATATGCATGGATATGATAAATGCAAGTGAACAACCCCTTGATTCAATAAGTGCATTAATTATCTTATTTATATATACGTACATGCAGTAATAACACCCTTTTAAAACTAAAAAGTTCAAAATGTTTAAAGATCCTATCATATGAAAATTGTTCACAGTACATGTTTGTGCTAAGTGTAACATATGTAACAGATTTGACCTGCAGTATATATTGATTGACAATACAGTCCAACCCATTTTATTCATGATGGCATCTATGAAATGTCCAGCCAATCAGAAAATACTATATGTCCAGATTCAATGAGAAGAATCCAAGGATAAAACAATAGTTGTATTTTAATCTTTTACATCAAGCAAAGACTCGTCCATTTATAGTACACAAATAACATTCTGATTTACGTCCCTCCAATAAGGATTATCCCCGCTATGAATTATTATCAATATAGCATAAAAAATCAACCATTTCCATTGGATGATAATACTAGACTCAATTTCCATTGACGGTCAGGGAAAAATCTGGAAAATGCATTTTTTTTTGGTCAGCGAAAAGTCAGGGAATTCTGGTTTGAGTCAGGGAAATTTGCAAAAAGGGGAGAAAGTCAGGGAAAAGTCAGGGAATTTCAAAATTTCATAAAAAAAGATAAGCAAAACATTTTTGTTCAATGGCTTTTCATTTCTCAGTGTTTCTTCATAAATTAGATATTGTGTTTGTTAGGTAAATAATTTGGTTGATGTAGAATGATTTCAGGGGGTTACAAGTAAGCCCACTTTTTGTCCTGATGATGCCATGTTGTTGTTGTTTTTCTTCAGTACTGACTTATTTTCACCTTGTTGTATGATAAAAATAGGTAAGTGACTTCAGGAAAAGCCAAGATCACAGGTGATAACATTAATTACTCTGGGAGCCTCGGCGGCCCCTAGACCCCTGCCTACATGGTGTCACTTTTTTTTATTGTACATTTTATGTACACTCATGATCACAAAGACAAACATGTCAAGTGGTAGGCAGCTTTTTTGGCCTGATCCCTACAGATAGTGCTGTATAGGGAGATGAAAATGTCACTATATGTAAAAATCTTATTTTCCTACATACGTAACAGAGAGACCAACAGAAGGGTGCAAAAAGACACGTTGGTTCTTTTAAAAACTTACCTAAAAGTGTTTTTATGGAAGATTGGGTGGGAGTGGAAACGCCGTGGAAAACTGTTAAAAGTCAGATAAAGTCCTGGAAAAGTCAGGGAATTTTCAAAAAGAAAATGAGTGGCAACCCTGTGAGGAGCCACTTTTAGTTTGGATCATGTTTGCCATAACCATTCACTGTGGATGTGTTTCGATGCAAATAAAATCATTGTCATTGTCATTGTCTTCTCTGACAAAGTAACATGCGATAATGACGAAAAGTCTGCTGATTACAAGTAGGGTCTATTATTATTATTTTTTATTTAAAAAAAAAAAAAAAGAAAAAAAAATCTTGGACCAAAATAAATAAGCTCAAATCAAATAGTGTTTGGCTGAGTGCAAGGAAGCTTAATGCTTTGGTGTATTTAGAATTTTGTATTAATAAAGAATATTTTACAGAACTTGCACCTTCAAGAATTTAAATGGGTGTTGCGTTTCTAAAGTGTTCCAGTATATTTTTCTCTACACATTAATCTTTTTATATTAAAATGCAAAAAAGGTTCGTGAATGTTCCTTGCGATCAATGCACTTAATTATTGATTTTACAGGTGAATAAGTGTCAGGTGATAATTTTGTTTACTTCTGTTTACTTTTCAGTCTCATGTCACTGTCCGACTTAAAGTCTTTTTCATAAAATGATCCACTGGATTCTATGGCAAAATTTATACTGACGGACTTTAACATCGCAACACTGTATACTGGTTACCATTTTCGTAAAACTGATTTAAAGTAATACTAAAGCATAAATTAAACATAATATCATTAGGTTTTCTTAGTAACGTTAAACTGACGTAATTACCACGCTTTAAATGCAAAGGAAAGCCAACCAACCAACATTATTCGTTTGGGCTTTGGTGTTTCTTACCAGAAACCATATTTAATCAAGTTTAAATTAAGTAATTAAAACAAACGAGCAGAGTGAACATACCAAGCAAATATGAAAAACCAAGCTTAGCAAGCAAACAGAGAAATATGAACCAGATGAACCAGTAAAGAATTCAAATCTGAATCTGAATGGTTTACTGGTGACACGCCAAATTGACAATACCTCACCAGTGGGGGGGATGCGCCAGGAGGGAAATTAGTCCCTGGCTCTCACAAGAGATGCGAACTAGGACACACAGTCATCAGACATTTCAGCAGAGAGATAAGAGAATCAGGGAGGTCATTCCAGTCCCTGATAGTCTGTGGAAAGAAACTACTTTTGTACGCTTCTTTGCTAACTGAAGGTATCTGAAAAGCCAAAGAGTGTTGATTTCTACAAAGCCTATTCTTTGGGATAAGGTCATCTGTGGGTATTCTGGTTTTACCCTTTAGACCTTTGTATAGCAATATAAGTCTACTATCCTTCCTCCTTTTCTTAAGAGATTCCCATTTCAGTTGACCTAAAATGCCAGTCATGCTCCCAGTTTCAAAAACATAATTTCCCGTCACAAACCTAGCAGCACGATTTTGGACCTTTTCCAGTTCTTCTTGGAGGCCAAGAGTGTGAGGGTCCCAAACTGAGCTTCCATATTCCAAGACCGGCCGCACCAGTCCTTTATAAGCTGCTTCTTTCACATCTGGGGGACAAGAATACAAATTTCTCCTCAAGAATCCGAGAGTTCTGTTTGCCTTTGTACAAACATTGGAAATATAAGTATTCCATTTCAAATCATTTGTGATAGTTACACCCAGGTATTTTATGCTTTCAACGTTTTCCAGTACAGTGCCCTCAAGGGTGTAGTTAGCCTGTATCTTACTAGACCGTTTATTTGTCAGCTGCATCATGTTGCATTTGACGGGTTGAAATCCATTCCCCATTTCCTAGCCCAACTGCCTAAACGATCAGTGTCTCTCTGAAGTTTCAATGTATCCTCTTCATTCTTGATTTCACGATAGCAAACACAATCATCAGCAAAGAGTCTTATTTCAGACTCATTGTCTGCTGAGATGTCATTTATATACAAGGAAAACAGCAAGGGGCTGAGAACGGTGCCCGCCCTGAGGGACACCCGACACAACTGGAGCCCAATCGGATTTAATACCATTAACCACTACCCTTTGTTGTCTGAAACAAAGGAAAGCGTTTATCCAATTCAGTGTTGCTCCACCTATTCCATAGCTAAACAATTTGCTTTTAAGGAGTTCATGGGGAGGAGTATCGAAAACCTTTTCAAAATCGAGTATAAAAGTGTCGACCTGGCCTTTTTTGTCTAAGATTTTAGCCCAGTCATTTATCACTATAGTCAACTGAGTTTCACAGCTATGCCATTTCCTAAATGCGTGTTGCCTGTCCGACAAGAGTTCATGTTCATCAAGATGGGCCATAATATGTGAGCATACAATATGTTCAAGAAGCTTACAAGGAATGCATGTCAAAGAAAAAGGGCGGTAATTGCGGGCAAATGACCTGTCGCCCTTCTTAAACAGGGGGCAAATATTAGCAAGAGACCATTCTTTAAGAATTTCACATGTATCAATTGATTGCTGGAAGAGATGGGCGAATACCGGACCTAATTCCATAGCCAGTTCCTTTAGGACTCATCAGGCCCTAAGGCTTTAGACGGGTTTAAACCTTTGAGATGTTTGGTCACCCCTTTCTTTGTGGCCACACTATTATGCATGAATGGGGCAGGTCTGTCCATAAGAGGGACCTGTTTGTATTCACTTTTAGTGAAAACATCCGAGAACTGACCATTAAATTCTTCCGCCTTCTCAAATTCGGATTGTGCAATTCCACTTCCATTTCTCTTTTTCAACGGGGGAACCTGGGTATCTTTTTTCTGACTGTTTATGTACCTGTAAAAATTTCTAGGATTAAACATACAAACAGGACAAATAAACTAAGAAACGGTAAAGTAAATGAACTCAACATACACAACAAGACTGACCAAATATTCTGCATCTGGTTAATTATTTCAAACCGTCTATACATATAAGTGTACTTGGGTGATTATAATTTTTTAGCCGATTTCATCAACGCATTGTAGGGTAGATGGAGGCAATGTGCCGACATGATCATAGTTGTTGACTGGGATGTAAAGCAACAAGTCAACTGAACAGACAAACAAACAATTTGCCAAGCCGATTATGGACTGACACTTTTGGTTGGTTGCATGTGTTCATGTTTGACGTCCAACTCAACAGCTGAGCTCATATGGAGTCAATACTTCAGTTTAAAGTCTCATTTTAAGACTGGAGAGGCCCGGGATCAAACTCACGACCCTTGATTTACAAGGCGAGGGTTATGGTATTTTTTTTTTTTTTTTTTTTTTTTTTTTTTTTTTAACTCAATTATAGGTTATTCACCATGTAGAATAGCTAGCTGATAGCTGATAGGCATTTAAGTTTGAAAAACAGAAAAAAAGAAATAAAATAGGAGAAAACATGACAGCAACACATGTATAAGAAAAAAATAACAATTTAAAGCTGACCCCCCCCCCCTACTCCCACCATAAGAAAAAATAACAATGATCCCCCTAATGATCATTTAAACATGATCCCCCCGGTGCGTTACTTTACCGGAATGGACCTGATTACCGGAATGGACTACCGGAATGGACATTTATATGTGTCCTTGAGTATTTTTCACTTGGTTTTTAGAGCGTATTTGCCTAGAATGTACACAGACAGTGATAAGTTCGAGAATCATGTAATTAAAGTACAGTTAAATGTGTTCCGTACTATGGGGTTGCCTAGGTCTGGGACCCATATGTATATGCTTATAGGTCACTGTCACAGAGCCAGCATATTTTACTCATTTCTACTTCTGTTCACTACTTTTTTTGCTGTAGAACATCCACTGGTGATTTCTATATATTTTAATGATAGAAACCTCTGAACAGTAGGCCCCATCCCGGACCCCACCACTGGGCTACCATAAGTACCCTGGGGAGACAATTTTGCAATACTAAGATGAATTTTATTTTATACAAACTATTTATATGACTCCAGAATTACATTTTATGCAGATACAATACATTTAAAGCACACAAAGCTACAGCATAATGTCCATTCCGGTAGTCCGTTCCGGTAATTATGCCCATTCCGGTCCATTCCGGTAAAGGAACGCACCCTGATCCCCCTAATGGGTAGTCATAATCGCCCCGCGAGTCTTAAATAATGAGTGGCCCCTTATGCAATTTTCCACCTCGTGAAGTTGGATAATTTTATGAAACAGACTATAAGCCAAAAAAAAAATGACCAAGGGGAACAACTCTAACGGATTTCAGAAATTCCAAGATGGAGGCGAAAGACGAAGTTTCGATTCCAGTGCCACAAGAACAAACTGACGTCCATCTGGATGACGACAGGCAACCACAGGAAGGCCAGTTTGTAGGAGCAACATTGAAAATCGATGGCGATATTGTGAAAGATGAGCATGAGGTCAGGTTTGCTGGCACACCTCAAACTGGCAGTGGTGAACCAACTTCAGGCTTTGACAGGAATCGACCTGGCAGCACTATTGGTCGACAGAGTGTACGCAGCACAACTAGTAGGACATCGATGAAACCCGGTGGTCATATGTCTCAAAAAACCTCGGACAAGTTTTTCTCATACAAGGTATAGCAAAAATGTTATGACCTGACATGACGCTGGCGAGCAGTTAACGGCATGGTCACTGGCAATCTGCGCGATGGTTGTCGGGTTATGTATAAAACCTGTAACCGAACCAGACCAAACCGAACCTACGGAAATTACCGAACTTACCCGACCGAACCTACGGGAATTACCGAACGTTCCGGACCGAACCTACGGAAAATGCCGATATATCGATACTGGAATTTAGCATCAATACCGGTTGTTGGAAAAATAAAAGATAGATGTAAGAGCGATTCTTATATATAAACGCAAGGAGTACTTGATACGAAACCGATCAACACAAAGTAAGAAAATCAAAATACATAATATGTTCATTAAATGAATAACGGACCATAATTGAGTTGATTCCGGGTCATTAGACAAATTTTCATGCAGCTAGTTTCTTATTTGTAATATTCTCATTTGAAAAACGTGGACAGCTCGGGAATTCAAACTGTATACGGCTAAATACGGCAATAAATAAATAATAAATAAATAAATAAATAACTGGGTCCGAACATATAAACCGAACTGTGACCGAACCTGTTAACCGAACATGTAAACCGAACCGAGTGCGAACATGTAAACCGAACTGAGGCCGAACCTGTTAGCCGAACTGGGACCGAACCTGTTAACCGAACTGTGGCCGAACCGGCTAACCGAACTGTGACCGAACCTGCTAAACGAACTGTGGCCGAACCTGCTAACCGAACTGTGGCCGAACCTGCTAACCGAACTGTGGCCGAACCTGCTAACCGAACTGTGGCCGAACCTGCTAACCAACCTGCTAACCGAACCTGTTAGCCGACAGGGTCCAAACATGTAAACCAAACTGGCACCGAACCTGTTTGCCGAACTTAGGCCGAACATATTAACCGAACTGTGGCTGAACCTGCTAACCGAAATGTGGCCGAACCTGCTAACCGAATTGTGGCCGAACCTGTTCACTATTCCCGTTCCGACTACTCATTCAATATGAATGAATAACCAGAATAGAATGTTGTTTTAAAACATAATATTCTGTTAATATGCAAATATATTTTAAAGTTTACCATAGAAAAGTGAAATAAGTATTTTTAATTATTTTTCTTTTGTTTTTAAGGAAAAAATAGTATTTAAAGGGCTTGTCAAGTAAATATACAACATTGATATGAAATGGCAGAAAGGGAAAAAGAAATAGAATCTAAAATAAATAAATAAATAAATACGCTGTATATGTGTGTTTCGTGTGTATAGTGTCTTGTGCAAGTGCAGTTCGGTTGACTGGTTCGGCACGAGTTCGGTTAACAGGTTCGGTCACAGTTCGGTTGACAGGTTCGGACTCAGTTTAGCAAACAGGTTCGGTTAACAGGTTCGGTCACAATGCGGCTGACAGGTTCGGTCCCAGTTCGGTTAACATGTTCGGCCCCAGTTCGGTTTATATGTTCGGACCCAGTTCGGCTAACAGGTTCGGTTGAAAGGTTCGGTCACAGTTCGGCTGACAGGTTCGGCCCCAGTTAGGTTAACATGTTCGGCCTCAGTTCGGTTTACATTTTCGGACCCAGTTCGGATAACAAGTTCGGGCCCAGTTCGGTTAACAGGTTATATGAATTTGAATTTTTCGTTTTTCGGTTACATCTTGAAAGTGACGTATCTGTTGGGGCATAGTGTTTCATAAACATCTTTTTTTTTTTTTTTTTTTTATCAAAATTTGTATGATTTTATTATTTGGATTGTTTGTTATAGTTAATTGACATCTAGTATCAATTAAAAGAATAATAAGCGCGATATCAATCCGATAATTAGCTATGTTTGAAGAGGGCGTGAAAGACATGATTATGAAAGTGACACCTGCGTTTATTAACAGTAATTGGATACCATCAGCTATTCAGTGAAGGTGGTCATGCATCACAGCAGGGGTTCACTGTGTATAGAAAGATTTTGCTCTAAGTAATCTTTGAGGTATTAAATACAACCGCACGATTACAATAGGAAAGGAAAAGAAAATACTATAACGCCATTATGAAATAGATACTTAAAGGATCTCAGTTTCAATTTTTATAAAACAAACAAATAAATAAACAAACAACAGACCTTTATGATCCTTCATTAAACTTAACTTAGCGGTAACATTACATAAAATCCTTTGTAAATTATAGTGAAATAAGTGCTTGAACTTCAAAATTTTGGTCATTTTAACAGGTAATGCAGTTAATTCCCGGTATCGAAAGATCATAATTGCTATAGGTCCGGTCCGGATGTTCGATAATTTCCGTAGGTTCGGCCGGATATGTTCGGTAATTTCCGTAGGTTCGGTTCGGTTTGGTTCGGTTACAGGTTTTATACATAGCCTGGTTGTCGATTTTGCAACAAGCGATAGAGAGAAATGAATGTAAATATAAACAATGAGTTTAATTTTTCTGTTGTTCATGGAGCTATGAACCGCAGTGGGTCACTAGCAAAGCTTACATGAACCCCTTCGGGGTTCATTCACTTTGCACGCGACCCACTGCGGTTCATAGCTCCATGAACACCAGAAAAATGAAATTCATTTCTTAGATAAAATGGGTATCTTTTGATATGGTTACTAAATGACTGGTGCATTAGGTAACAGTAGTTGATTAATAGAAATAATAGAAAATGTTATTTGGCAATTGGCATGAATGGCTAACAAGGGTCTCAAACCGGGTGTTAAAGTAAAAATAAGTGGTCCAAGTTGTTGAGAACACTTTAATACAACTTTTACTCAGCTCTGATTATATTATTTGAATGTCCCTGTGGTGCTGGGGATTGCAAAAAGAAAGAAAGTTAGTGTCGGTGGCACACTGGTCCTATGCTGAAGAACACTTGTATCTGGATATGTGGCAAAATATATATATATATATATATTTTTTTTTTAAATTCAGTTTTACGTCCCTTTCAAGATTATTTCAACTCATATGAGACGGCCAATCAGTAGGTGGGCGAAAATGGGAGAACCCCGAGAAAAAACACCAGGCTCACCTGCAAGCAGAACTTGGCTTGTCTCACACACATGTGGCCAGTGCGGGGATCGAACCCACACCAGACACAGCTGTGAGATAATTGAGTGATTAAGAAACAGTGGTGGCAAAATATTATTTATTTGCATCAGATCAGAGTATGGTGGCTCTGTGGTAGTGCATGATCTGCATTAGCCAGGGATGTGAGATGGGGTATCTACATCCAAGTGATCTAGGTCTAGGTTTTTGAAGGGAGAGTGCAATTTTTCAACCTTTTTTATTTGTCAATACTGACAACTTAAGGACATGGTCTATTTATTTTCAGCAAATAACCAAATTGCAAGATATCTGCCATATTTTTCAGGAAACTGCTTTTGACAAGGCTGTTGCCAACTGTAAGACAGAGTACTACAAAGAGGATTTAGATGGCCAGATCAAAGGACAGTGGTTATTGTCACAGTATGTATGGTTATTCACATACTTAGACCTGAATTTCCTGCGATAACCACAAGTTTGCATATATATGTATGATAATGTGATTCCCTCCCTCTGGTTGTCAACATGAGCCCTTTAATTCCCCATTGTAGAAATTCTGTTTTGTTTTTTTTTAACACATTTCTGAGTAAGAATTATCAGTTAAAATTGAGTTTATTACTTTAGAAACATTAAAAAAAAAACAACGAAGTATTGAAAGGTAATTATCATTTGAAACAGTAGAGTTTCAATTCAACAATGTTTACATGGAACTGTTGACAAATAATTTCAGTTGAGGTGGGGAATTTTTTTCTCAAGATTGGGGAAGAAATGGTCACCTTAATTCCATTGGGAATGGTCTTATGCATTTCCATTTAATATATACCCCCTTACATCCCTTTTTTATGCCTCGGGGAGGCGATTCTAGCATGTACCCATGATGTATGTTTTGGATTTAAATAAGAAAATTAGTAAAACCCATGCAAATAAAAGTGGGGTATATAGGGGTATACATTTTTTCATAAGATTGTGGGTCCTCGTTTAAACCGCCTAACCTTGCCGAGCTGGTTCCAGCGTGTACCCACAATCAATGTTTTGAGCAAAAACAAGAAAAATATAAAAAAAAAATTGATTTGGATTTTTTCTATTTTTACAGCTTCAGAAAATTCTATATTATATATTGCCTGAACGTGTTTTCATAATGTTTGGGACTCTGTGTATTTCAATAAAATCAAAAATGAGAAATTACACAATTATCTTTTTTGCTAACTTTTGTCTCTGATATTTCCAGAATTGATCACTGGGATTGTGAGCGAGAGAAAGTCATCATTCTGACGGAGAACAGTCTGTTGATCTTCAAGTACAACTTCATTAGCGAGAAATCTGATGACTTCAGCCGAGTCAGTCTACACATCATAGACACAATAAACATAGGAGACTTCCATTATCCTGACTGGTCTATTATGCCGTGAGTATTTATATATATATAAAAATTGTATGAAGGGGTGTAGTGGTCGAGTGGTACAGTGCCGTACTCCAGATTGAGCAGTTTGGGTTTCTTACACTGAATTGGTTTGCATTTAACTCCCCATAGAACAGGTTGGACTACTCAGAACTGGTGGATCCATCCTGACCTGTAAAATGACATCTAAAACCAAAAATAATGAATAACTTCTTGGTCATTCTGATATAACCTATGCTATTGGTGGTGGACATGAAGCTATAAAACAGCAAACATTTTCTAAATACTGCACAAGCAAACACTGCCCTTTTGTGGCGATTCTGACGAGTACCCACAATCTATGTTTGGATCAAAAATATTAAAGAAAAATTGTATACCTCTGTAAATCCCAGTTTCACTATAAAAAGTGGGGTTTAAAGGGGTATTCTTTACAGGGGCATGTTTTCTTAATGATATTGATTAATTTTTGTTTCTGTTTGTTTCTTTAGAATGGTTAGTGATGACCGAGCACACGGCGGTATCCAGATAAAATGGAACCATGGGGAACTCCCGTCCTTCGGCCAGCGGTGGAATCCGTGGTGTTCTACAATACCCTGGGCCACGTTCTGTCACCACCCAATCATCTACAACTCAAAAGAGCATGAAACTGTCATATATAATGTTGACGACTTTTACGAGTCGTTGATAGACGCGGTCAGCAAGGCGTACAAGAGGAAACGACCCGGGGAGAAGGTTACGGTCGTCGAGGGGCCGATCTTGATCGAGAGTTGGGCAAGTCTGTCATCTATGGTGTACAATCAGTCGAAGATTGGGTTTTGTAAAGACAGAAATGGTGTCTCATTCTAAATACATGTGTTTGTAAAAACATATTATGAGCCATGTTATAGGAGCTGCGTTATGAGAAACCGGCTTTTTTTGCATATGCACAAACAGAGACGCAGATCAGCTTCACAGCTGGTCAGAGCCTTTGTTTTTCACTATACAGAAAGTACTATCCCTCTTCTTCTTAAATCTGAAATTTCAAGCTTCTAGCCATCTTCTGTGACTTTACAGGCCAGTTCGTGTCAAAGCTGGTTTGTAACACGGAAGACCGGTTTTCTCGCGTCACGGCTTATAGAATGGGAAAGAAATTGCACTGTGGAGGGATTGCCATGGTCAAATTGGAGCCGTATATTGAGCAAGTTTTCCCAGGAAAATTTCTTAAAGCCTTAAATGTAGAATCAATTATTTGAGACAGAGGGATCACACTGATTATATAGTGAAAACAAACAAACTGATCAGCTTCACAATTAAAAGTTACAATGTAGCTTTTCGGCCCTTTACTAATCAGAAAAATCTATTCTCCCATAACATGGCTCAGTTCATATGCAATATGTGATACGATTGTTAAGTCTGAAATGAGCCGCCACATGGGAAAACCAACTATCTGCATAGGTGAAAAACAAAGGCGCAGATCAGCTTCACAGTAACTGCGAAGCTGATCAGCGCCTTTGTTTTCCCTACACGGATACTACAATTCCTCTACTTTCTTAATCCAAAATTTCAAGCCTCTAACCATCTTCTGTGACTGTACAGCCCAGTGTGTGTCAGACCTGGTCAGAACCCCAAATTGTCGGTTTTCTCATGCACAGGCTCAAATGTCAGGCTTAAACAATTTCAGAAGGAAATCATGACATTGTTTTTCTTTCATTTTTGATGTCGGTGTTAAGTACTTAAAATTGCTTATTGGTTGTTAACTGTTTGTGGTATTCTTTACAACATTCCTACCAATTTTCTATTTTGATTTTTGAATGACTGCAGAGGGGATAATATACATCAGGAAAACATGCCCATGCAATATACAGAGATAGTTAAAACTGTAAAACTTCAAAAATTTTATCTGAAAAAAAATGATATTTTTATTATTTTTTGCTCAAAACATAGATGACTGAGGTGGTTCTAATGTGTACCCATCAATGTTTTGAGCAAAAATATTAAAAACATTTTTTTCCCCAACAAAATTCTCATTTTTTACATGTTAAAAAGTGTCTGTATACAACATGGGTAAGTTTTTGTAATGAGTAAAACACAGATTATCATTTTTGTCCAGAATGGACATGATGTTCAATGGCTTATGCCAAGAGTTCACCATTCTAGTGAAAAATTGGGCAAAGTCAAGTTTGTCACAAGATGGATTGGGAATTTCCTGCTTCTATTGATCATTAATGAATGATTCTTTTCATGTTCAATTTGGAAATTATTTCTTGAGGTATAGAAGTTAGTTTTTTCTATTGCAACATACAGGGTGAGATAGGATGTAAATAAGCATTCATGTGAGATAGGATGTAAATAAGCATTCATATAAATGATAGTATTGAGTTGTTTAAAAGGTTCTCCTTTGTGAAATGAGATTTCCTTATTATAGTTTTTCCTTCCATGAATCGTCTTGCTGATAATAGAAAGGCATTATTCAACTTTTGCATTGGTCCAGTTAGACCAGACCACTAATTTTTCAGGACTCTGTCTCTTTGGTAGTAGTGACCTTAAAGTTCAGGTGACCTAGCTTAGACATTAAGGTGACCTAGACCACCATAGACCTTAACCCATATTTGACGAATGGATTTTCCCAATCATTTTCAATTGGGTGAGTTCACCTAAATTTTTAGGGATGTTAGGTGTGATTTTTATTTTTTGTCTGATTTTTCTATGATTTTTTTCTGTGCAAACAGAATAGCCCCAGATGGGACGCCGCGTTCTGCGGCGTCACATCTGGGACTATTCTGCTTGCCTATGTCCCATAAAAGGGACGCCAGGCTTAAATGAGTTAAATGTTGGCCTATGATAGACACTTTGCATTTGTAGTTTTTGAAGCAGATTTTGCGTAGACATTACAATAGACTAATTATGGATGGTATTTGGTGCTAAATGAAAAATTATTTTGTCACTAAACATAGCATACATACTAAACTAAATTATTTCTAATTATCTAATGATATAATCCTTAATTTGTCTATTGGTGTTTTACTGTATGTTCTAGATCTCGAAGAAATGGCATAATTGTTGCAATAAATGCATTTGCTATCACCTCTTTATAACATGGTTTGTTACACCTCTTTATAACATGGTTTGTTACACCTCTTTATAACATGGTTTGTTACACCTCTTTATAACATGGTTCGTTACAATATGGGTTTGGATGTATAACACTGATCACTGTTGGACCCCAAATGCTCATTTTGGATTATTTTTGCTAAATGTCTATACATTTTACTCTCGTTATAACATGGTTTGGATAGCTAACACGGAAATTGTCCTGGACTCCAACAAGTGTAATAAAGAGGATGTGATGTATTTGTATGTATGTTACAACACACACAATAGTGCTTTATTGTTAGTCTCAAGACATGATGTTTTGTTTGTAGTTATGTTTATATTTGAACAATTTTATTTGTTTTTTCGACAGTAGCGAGAAAGTGTGCAAGTCTAAATAAAATGTCATCACAGTAAACTTAAATATTTTGATGCTGTAATGCTAGGCCACCTGCCAAAAGAAATACTTATAGCTCAGTCAATAGTTTTTGTCTCAATTGGTGGTGTATATTTCTGCACTGTCTAAGTTGCCATTGAGGCAATAATACCACATATTGATATTAAGTATTGCTTGTCTGTTTCCAGAAAAAAAAAAAAAAATGAGGAAAAAAATTAACTGCAATAGCTTGCTTAAAATAGCATTTGAGCCGCCTCATGCAATGTGCATAGGCGAAAACAAAGAGGCAGATCAGCTTCGCGGTAACTGCGAAGCTGATCAGCGTCTTTGTTTTCGCTACATGGCTAGTTCAATTCCTCTACTTTCTAAATCCAAAATTTCCAGCCTCTAACCATCTTCTGTGACTGTACAGGCCGGTTTGTATAAGACCTGTTCGAAAACCACATTGTTGGTTTTCCCATGAGGTGGCTCATTTTTTACCTTTATTAGATGTACTTTTTGTGCCATATTAAAACAGTTGAAAAGAATCTTCAACCATTTTAGTTTGTAGCAATATTTTCCTTTCTAGTGCATATATATTTACATATTTATTCTTTTCAAACAAGACATTAGTCTGACTGAGTGTATGTCACTCTACAGTTAGTTGGCAATTCATCTAACATGTTGGATATTACCTATTTAAAGAGTGTAATAAGCGAGAATGGTTTGAACATGTGAGGTATACATGCTAATAAGGTTGATTACTATGTTTCACAGGGTTTTTCTGCAACCCTTTTTCTGTTTTTGTAAAGTAGAGGGCTAGTCGTTTCAGAGACCAATTTACAAGGAAATGCTATACAATTACGAACGTGAGGTAAAAGTTTTGTTTCATCCCAAAAGTACTGCCCCTTTTCTGAAGCTTAAGGGATACAGAATTTAATGTCACTAAATATGAGCCATGACACACACAAAAAAAAGTTTTCCAGATTTCCGACCAGCTGCTACACAAACTGGCCTGTGCAGCTACAGAAGATGGCTAGAAGCTTAAAATTTTGGGTTTAAGAAGAGAGGAATTTTACTAACTGTGTAGGGGAAACGAAGGGGCTGATCAGCTTACATGTATCTGCTCCTTAGTTTTCGCATACTCAAAAATCTATTTTTCTCGTAATGCGGCTCATGTTTTACTTCCTCAAAAGGTTTCAAACTGAACAGAGCAGTCATTTTGTTTCCATCTACTGATTTCCTTATAAATTGGTCATGCAAATTATTCTAGTGTACGATATTCTGAAATATTTATTCTCCTTTATGTTGTGATATTTCATCTTTTAAGCCATCTCGTGAGAAAACCGACAATGTGGTTTTCGAACAGGTCCGACACAAATCAGGCTGTACAGTCACAGAAGTAGGCTAGAAGCTTGAAATTTCGGGATTTAAGAAGAAGAGGAAGTGTACTATCCATGTAGCGAAAACAAAGGCTCTGATCAGCTTTGCCGTTACCGCGAAGCTGATCTGCGTCTTTATTTTTGCATATGCAGATTGTTGTTTTTCTCATGAGGCGGCTCATTTGGTTGCCCCTGGAAAGGGATATCCTAAGAGCTGCATCATGAGAAAATCGGCACTTTGCCTAATAGTATGCGAAACCAAAGACGCAGATCAGCTGTGCAGTAACTGCAGGCTGGTTGGTATTCGACCTGGTCGCAGACCCGAAGACAGGCTTTCTCGTGGTGCAGCTCATTAAGTCCCAAAGGGATTTCATACTCTTTCATAAGTAGAATTAGTGCTTTGTTTTTGGACACCAAGATATTTCATGTAAATTTGGATAAGCATTGCTGTTAGGTAACAAGCTTTCTTCTGCATTGCGAACAGCTTTTGTTGTTGTTGTTTTGGCCTATCCAAGAAGTATTGTGTGTGTAAAGTCGGAATATCCAAAATTTCAAGCCTGTAGCCTTTAATGCTTTAATGGTTTATACGAGCCTTGTCATACTGTAGCAACTCTTTAAAAAAAATAAATGACAAACAGTAGATATCTTTGTTGCTTTTATCAAGTTTCTGGCTTTGTTTTTTGGTGGAGACTAGCAGGATGGCTACCTTGTTGGGGAAGAGCTACAAGTGTGTTGTCAGAAAAAAATGTTTTGTGATGTATTTTCTTTCCTGCCTGGTCTCTGTGTTGGGACTTTAAACTTTTAAATCAATTCCAGATCCCTCTATTCATTTGTTTGCACAGGCCTCTTGGTGTCCAAAACCTAAAGACCAGATTCCAGAATTACAATCCTCTCTTAAAGTTAAGGAACACCTTAGTTAAGGTTGCGAATTTCCACATTCAAAAAGATGCATCTATTTTAAACATACTGAAATAAAACTTATTGGTTTAATTATGCAAATGTATATTACACTCATGCTTGTTTTCATAAAAGCACATCAATTTAATGGTACAATATAGGGTCCAAATTTGCCACCCCTTAACTTTAAGGAAGCATTGTAATTCTGGGCCCAGTTCATCAGACATAAGTTTAGCTCAAGTACAAGAGAATCTTGTTTTACAATCTACGCATCACATATCAAACAAACAAACACGTGGGTTTCCAAAGTGTTGTGAAAATCACTGCTGATTAATGAAGTTAAACCATTAAAGTTTTGCTGTAGAAAGTACATGAGCCGCTGCATGAGAAAACCAACAATCAGCATAGGCAAAAACAAAGACACAGATCAGCTGTGCAATAACTGCACAGCTGATCAGCGCCTTTGTTTTGGCCACATGGATAGTACAATTTCTCTTCTTCTTAAATCCGAAATTTCAAGCTTCTAGCCTGCTTCTCTGGGGACAGGCCAGTTAGTGCTGGACCTGGTCAGAAACCCAAATTGTTGGTTTTCTCAATGCTCCTGGGTTATAGCTGTACAGGTGTTCCAGAATTTAGTGTTGCTACTTTGTGCTTTAACCGAGCTTTGAGAATCCATTTATACCTAAGAAATCCATTTTGAGCCATGACATTGCTGCAATAGTGTGGCCTGCAGTTGTGGGACAGAGCTTAATCAGTGAACTTATCAAGAACTGATACGAGTAATAAAATTTAGTGGTAACAAGAACTTAGCATCATTTTAGTCAACATGACATTTTCTGGGTGTTGTGTAATGGCAGACTATGTGACATTTTCACTGTTACAGTCAATGAGAGATGAGTTAGAGTGACATCAGGAAAACATGTCCATGTAATGAATACCCCCTTGAACCCCACTTTTATATAGCAAAACTGGGGTATGCAGGGGTATACCTATTTTTCTGATTTTTGCTCAAAAACATAGATTGTGGGTACTCATTAGAACCGCCTTGGCGAGGCGGTTCTAACGTGTACCCACAATCTATGTTTTGAGCAAAAATAAGAAAAATATCAAATTTTTTCTGATGAAAATTTTCATTTTTTACAACTTTAAAAATCTCTGTATATTGCATGGGCGTGTTTTCGTACTGACAAGACAGAATGTTGTGATAATTGGATATTATATCAGCCACGACGAGAACTGGTTTTCAGGGTTTCCGACAAAGTCTGACACAAACCGGCATCTACAGTCATAGATTAGCAGGCTAGAAGAATGAAATTTCAGATTTGCGTCTATTTTTGCATATGCAGACTGTTGGTTTTCTGATGGGGAGGCTGATATTATTGTCAAATTGTTGGAAATCAGTATATTCAACATAAGGTCATTTCACTGTTAAAGATTGTTTCTGTCTGCCAAGCGTTCTGTTAAAAATGGCATTACCTGTAGTAATCGTCACTTCCATCAGGAAAACATGTCCGTGAAATAAGCACACCCTTACATTCCACTTTTATAAAACCGAGGTTTGCAGTTTTCTTATTTTTTATCCAAAACATAGGTTGTGGGTACCCACAATCTAATTTTTTGAGTAAAAACAATAATATCAAAATTCTTCAAATGAAATTTTCAAATTTTTACAGCCCAAGAAAAATATGTATATGGGTGTGTTTTTGTCACTGTAACTCATCTCCCATCATCTGTTACATCTGTATCGTTTGTTATCATTTCTTTCTGTTTATGAAATTCTTTATGTATCTTTTCACATGATAGATTATTAAACTGTTGTAAAACAGCTTTTTGAAGATTTGTATTTCTTGTTCCGACCCTGAAAAATATTGTTCTTGCATAGGTATCTATGCGCATAGCCGTTTGAAGCCGTTTTCAATTGGTCAAAAGCCATGTTCAAACAGCAAAACCCATGTTCAAATCATGAAATTCCCGTGCCGTTCGAACATGGGTTATGGCACGTCATAGGTCAATACGACATGACGTCACTGTGTTCCGTCGAAACAAAACGGCCGACGTTGAAGAAGCTACGCTGTTTTCGGCGAGTTATGTTATTAATGTCTTTTTTAAAGAGATCTTAAGTGAATTAGTGTGAAACTGCAAGAATAGCAATCAACCATTTTTGTTTCAGTGTTCAAATATTCGCTTGATCACCCAGAAGGGGTTGGAACATGCGGCCTGCGGCCTTGTGTTCAAACACCTTTCTCGTGATCCATCGAATATTTGAACACTGAAAACCATGGTTGATCGCTATAATGACGGTTGAGTTGAAGGCTAACAAGGTCGTAGCTCCTCTGACATCAATATCAAGACCAGCAACCCAAGCACAGTCAAATTATGTTTTATTCAGGTGATGCATTGCTAGCATAGATCTGATCACAACTCTAAGATAATGGAAGAAAATGTAGGTCTTAGAGACAATTTTTTCATAGGAGAAGGGCAAAAGTTAAGATGGTGGCCTGTATGTTACTCTAGGAAAAATACCTGGCCTCGAGGTTATAAAACTTTTTTCAAGCTCAGCTCAGCTGAGCATTATAATTCAATTAACTCATAAATGTTGAAATAGTCTTGAAATAGTCAAAATAAGTGGAAAATTCAGGTTCAAAACTCAAAAACTAGTAATTTATCCTGGTCATAAATGTTAATTGTTGGCATTTCAATATTTTATGAGCAGGATAAATTTTAGTCTCAGTAGAGTTGAGCATGTAAAAAGTTAAACTCAGTAACTGGTCACATCAAATCACATCGACATTATTGGAAATGGTACGTCAGTATCATAGAATAAATAAACAACTCGTAGGAAAATACAATTTATTCATGAACACAACAAAGTGAGATTCTTAACAGCAAAAGGTTGTACTTTGTAAATCAGTTGTTCTATTCAACAATAAAATCTGTTTTATCAAATGATCCGCGGCGTGAGAAAACCGGGCTTCGGGATTTCCGGACAGGTCTGACACAAACCAGCCTGTACAGTCACAGAAGAAGGCTAGAGGCTCGAAATTTTGGATTTTGAAAGTAAAAGAATTGTTACTGCGAAGCTGATCTGCGCCTTTGTTTTCGCCAAGGCAAAAATCCATTTTTCTCATTAACAAATATAATGTGCGGTTCAAATCAGGCACAAGGGACAATTATCTCTGCTGATCATAATGGCACGACTGTAACACAATGCCCGCAGTTTGTTCACTAGTCCATTAACTTTACAATGGCTACGTTCAGGGTTTTTCCAATGGTAAAATCTGCAAATCTACCAATGGTACCATTGGTACCAGTTTTACCAATGGTAAACGTTTTTCCTCTGCCAATGGTACCATTGGTAGATCACATGGTGGTATTTTTATCATATTGATCAATACACCTCACTCGTTCTTGTCTGTTTTATTTTCTACATGTATATTGTGTTATACATAAAATTGACATTTGCATCTATGACAAAAATAGTGCTTATTTACGAAATTCATTAAATATTTTTAGCCTCACCATATTTAATCACATGACTTTTCCCGTGTTGGTAGATTTACCCATGCTGTATTTTGTCTGCACTGGCTACGTTCGGTGTTCTCCCAATGGTAAAATCGGCAAATCTACCAATGGTAATGTTGGTACAATTTTTACCAATGGTAACCAGAAAACCCTGAACGTTTTTCTGCTGCCAATGGACAAATGGTACCATTGGTAGATCACATGGTGGAATTTTTATCATATTGATCAATACACCTCACTTGTTTTTGTCTTTCTTATTTACTTCATATATATTGTGTTATTTATAACATTTACATTTGCATGTATGACAAAAATATTGCTTATTTACGAAATTCATGATATATTTTTAGGCTCGCCATGTTGAATCACGTGACTTTTCCCGCGTTGGTAGAATTACCCACGATGTATTCTGTCTGCATATGTTGGTAACATTGGTACCAATGTACCATTGGTAAAACCTTGAACGATATTTGTCTACCAATGGTACCATTTTTACCAATGGTAAGAACTCTGAATCCACTAGTTGCTGCCATACATTGGTAACATTGGTACCATTGGTAAAACCTTGAACGTACTTTGTCTACCAATAGTACCATTTTAACCATTGGTACGAACTACGAACGCACGCGATACCAGATATTGCATATCACATGGATATGCAGTGACTATCTGACGTGTGACGCAAGAAAACCGGTCTTCAGAGTCCCCAACCAGGTCTGACACAAACCGGCCTGTATAGTCTCAGAAAAATGCTAGAAACTTGATACTTTGGATTAAGATAGAAGAGGAAGTCATGCGCGGATCCAGAGGGGGGGACCGGGGGTCCGGACCCCCCCTGGAATTTGAAAATTTTACCTAAAAAAAGGTAATTTCGAGATTTTTGGGGGGTTGGACCCCCCTCGTCTGTGACCAAAAATTACCATTTTCGTTGGACCCCCTCTCATGAAAATTTCTGGATCCGCGCATGGAAGTGTACTATCCAAGTCGCAAAAACAAAGGCACTGTGCAGTTACTGCACAGCCGATCTGCACCTTTGTTTTCACATAGACAAAAATCAAGTTTTCTTATGACACGCTCATATTGTTGAAGTATACTCGAAATAAAATTGCATTAAAAGTAACCTTTTCATATGCATCACTCCTACAACCTTACTTCATTCCTGTTTTCAAAAACGATACTGATGAAAGAATGTGAAAACATTTTGTCCATGATGAACCTTACATATAAAGCAACCTAGCACAAAGCATGCTATTAAAGAACTACTAATTAGTTTAAATTGATGCATAACATCCCAGTAAACAGCTTTGGTCATGTCGGGACTTTGCTTCCATTTTATGGGACTTGTACCCAAAATTTAGGATGTCTTGACATTCAAAAAATATAACCAACCAAGTAAGCCAGTAAGGCTTATATGTATGGATGGTTTGACTTGAAACATTTTTCCAGGTCAGGCTCAGACCTGAGCTGATAACCAGTAATCAGATGGTCAGTCAGTAGTGTATAAGCTTTGCCTGGAGACACAAGCAGTCCATCTATTTCTTTAGGCTCCAATGGGCGGGGGCCCATATTCAGAACCACTAGTGACAAATAAAGGTCTACCCTCCTTTCATTAGTGACAAATAAAGGTCTACCCTCCTTTCACTAGTGACAAATAAAGGTCTACCCTCCTTTCACTAGTGACAAATAAAGGTCTACCCTCCTTTCACTAGTGACAAATAAAGGTCTACCCTCCTTTCATTAGTGACAAATAAAGGTCTACCCTCCTTTCACTAGTGACAAATAAAGGTCTACCCTCCTTTCACTAGTGACAAATAAAGGTCTACCCTCCTTTCACTAGTGACAAATAAAGGTCTACCCTCCTTTCACTAGTGACAAATAAAGGTCTACCCTCCTTTCACTGTCCCCCAGACATGATTTTGTCAATTCAATAACATTGTGTATCATCTTGTACCTTTTCCATCAACTTCCTCTATTAAACCATTTCACTTGGAATGTTGGACCAGGTATGGTAGCTGGGCCCTCGGCCTGTCGTGAACATAATCAACCTCGGCATTTCTTCATATAGCCTACACAACAATCACCTCACATTACAGGAACATCTATGTTTACACAAAGTGTTCTATGAATCTGACAGCTGAGTTTGATTGTATTTTTGCATTACTTGTTGTTCATAAAATTATATTTACATTTTCTAAAACCTCCTTAGATGAATCATTACATGTTCATCTGTGTTCATACTTCCATGAACAACATTGTGTCACACGACGTCACATGATCCAAACTTGACGTCAAAAAACAATGCTCTCGCCAATATGATTGGACGTTGTAAAGGTCGACGCCGTTCCGCTGTTTGAATACACATTGTGTGTACATTATCTATTTTGCTCGTAAATGTGATCGCCTTGACAATTTTTCAACAAGCGTTAGAGTGAAATGAATATAAATATAAGCCTTCGGGGTTCATTCACTTTGCACGCGACCCACTGCGGTTCATAGCTCCATGAACACCAGAAAAATGAAATTCATTTCTTAAGTGCATTCTGAGTATCTGCTATGATTACCTCATCGATTCAATAATAACAGATACCCACACTGTATGATTTTATAGATTAATGTTCAAAATAAATTCACACCAACCCCTGATTTCCCCCATTTCTTCTATATGCAAGCTGCAAATCTCAGGTAGCTTTCATACAGAGATGTTTCCATGATTTCCACTGTTTATGGTGTACATAAAACACTGAATTAATCAAAATCATTTGGATAGGTCATGGCTTAGTCCTAGTGTCAACACTAGTAAATAAGGTACTGTCAGTATTACAGAAAATAAGAAATAATAAAAAGTTAAACAAATTCTTCAACGTAATAAACTGAGATTCTTGTCAACAAAGCATAAATTGTACATCAAAATGCACCAATAAACAAAAATAAATCAAAATCAAATGAGCCATGTCATGAGAAAACTGGATTTTTGCTGAGGTGAAAACAAAGGCGCAGATCAGCTTCGCAGTAAGCAGTTCAGCGACTTTGTTTTCACTATACGGATAGAACAATTCTTCTAATTTCTAAATCCAAATTCAAGTTTCTGGCCATCTTCTGCGACAGTACAGACTAGTTTGTGTTGGACATGTTTGAAAACCACATTGTTGGTTTTCTCGTGTCGTGGCTCAAATCATGGCACCAAGACTTGAGATTATAAACAAGACAATTTCAGAATCACTGAAAAAAAATATAAACAAAAAATGCAAAATAAATTCTTAACATAACAAATTGAGATTGGTAGCTATAAAACATTATTATAATTGTACATGTAAATCAAAATGCACCAATGAACCAAAAATCAAAAATATGTAATGAATCGAAAATGCACCAATTCCATCAATATAGTACATGTATTTCCTTTAATAAACAAATACAGTTATAAACAAACATAAAAAATTTACACTTTTTTGTTGAAAAATTGCTAGCCCTTGTCTTTCCTTTCCTTTTTCTACTTATTTTTCACATTTAGCAGTGAAAATCAGAATTTCCTCTTCAAGTTTTTTGGGCAAACAAATGTTTCTAGTCAAAACCGCGGTATGGTCCATTACCTTTCTCATTAATATGCTTACTGCTCTTAAAGGATCTCAATTTTTTTAATTATTACTCATCAAGCTTCTATAACTAACTGGTTCAATATAGGGATCAAACATGATTTTCCAGTCATTAACATTCACTGGGTCCCAAGGGGAGTGGTGAAAACCAAGGGCCTAGCCCCAGGTTTTCAACATTCCCAGAGTGACCTAGAGAATGTTAATGAATGATGAAATCATTTTTGATCACTATTATTGCATAAATTCTGCAAAAACTAATAAAGAAATAATGGTGACTATAATTTACAACCTCGTCACATTTTCATACCGTAAAAGTTTTTATTCTTCTGCTTGTTCAGGGTGGACTTCAGATTCTCATTATTAGCATGTGTTTTGTGTGGCACCCTGTATAGAGCATAATTAAATGCTGTGTATTAACAGCATGTGCGCAATTGAATCTCCACATTAATAAATGGCTTTTTTGTTTCCTTTAATATATGGTTGTTAATATCATGTGACACGGGTATTTATGCAATAATGTTACCAATGTATGAATAAACATCAACCTAATGACCATATAATGTTACATAAAACTATGTTTCTGAAAAATGGTGTCAATTTGTCAAACTGCATTCATATAAGGATAATATTGTAATGGCACCATGATAGAGATTTTCAATAAGGGCTATTCCAGTAAAACATAAGTACGGGGGGAAGAAGGCACTTTGAATTTTGACCCTCCACCTATAGAAGTGAATTTCATCTTGACTGAGCCACCTACAGAACCGTTCATTTCAATAAAACACCCTCCTACAGAAGCAAAATTTAATACGGATAGAAGTAAATTAAGAGGGATTTTTTTAGGAACAGAAGTAAATTTTTGTATTGCTGTTTTACGGAAATGTATTGTGTGATTTTTGTCAAAAGTCATTAAAATAATGTTCTCACTATAATAATAAAGATTGAATACCTATTTTTTGAAAATATATCTCCATTTTATCATCCTGATCAGCAAGCCATGTGGACAAGGAAGCTTGTTTGAATCTCATCAGCTTTCATGACTATTGTGCCTATTTTCAACAATGGGCTATATCCAATTAATTATATGTGTAACGTCACTCTTAACCGTTATCATGCTGAGATTTATTTTTTTCCAATAACGTGTGCCACTGAGTTTGTTTTTGTTTTTTTTTGCAAAAAAAATCGCTTTTTCGCCACTTTTCAGGCTTCAAAAAACACTGTTGCATTTTCCAAAAAGCTAATACTTGCTTTGGGAGAGCGATACAAGTCCATATATTGCTACGTTTTGTGTCTAAACATCATTAAATTCATCAATGAGCCGCCATTTTAGCTTTCAACAGGTCTGTAATTGTGATTTCTGACCAAAATCCCGGTTCAAATGCCTTTTCTAGGCTTAAAATGCCAGAAAACATCCTCGATCGCTGACAGTTTCCTGATTCAGTTTTTTTGCACACGTCACCTTGAAGTATAGCGCGAATGGGTGGGGTATGAAAGCCCCTGCCGAGCCGAGCTTTATAAAAGACCCTGCCGAGCCAGGTTTTTGACTTGTAATCGCCAATAAAACTCAAAATACCAAAAATGAATGGTTTCATATGTTGAAATAGATAATATCGCACAGATGTTAAAGATATTATTCGTCATGATTACTTTGAAAACAACATGTGATGACATTTTTCTATTTGACTGGTACAAAAGCTGAAATTTTTTATCAAATCCAATTTGGCAAATTAGCATAACTGGGTTTTTGTAAACGGTTTCCAATTATATAAAATTATTTCAAATGTTATAAAATATCATTCTGTATATTATTTTCCATGAAGATATTGAACTTTAAGCAATAATTAGTAAAAAAAACCTGCAAAAACCTAGCTCGGCATAGTAAGCTCGGCAGCTCGGCTCGGCAGGGGCTTTCATACCCCACCGCGCGAACGTGATAGAGAGCACTCTCACAGGAAAAAATCGAAGTCGGATCGGGCGAACTAAAGGTTTTTAGTCTGTTTAATTTGCTTCTATGCATTGTATTGAATTTTACACCTTAGAACCGATTTTCAACACGAAAAAATACCCCACCTCCTATAGAAGCAATTTTTCTCCAACTCCCACCACGTACAGAAGTATTTTAACCAACAAAGGACCCTACGATAATAGTTTATTAAAGTGCTGTCTTCCCGGGGTACCTATGTTCAACTGGAATAGCCCTAACAGAGTATTAGTAATATTGAGCACATTTAATCATAGCACCGAATCATATATAAGTGAAAAATTCAAAGCAAAAAAAAAAAAAAAAAAGAAAAAAAAAAAAAAATCAAATTATACAAAATAATATAGTTAATTGTCTGAGATCATTCAAGCTGAGATTCTATGACTATTTGAGCCGTGACATGAGAAACTGGTCTTCAGGGTTTCCAACATGGTCTAACACAAAAGGGCCTATGCAGCTACAGAAGAATCTTGAAATTTCGGATTTAAATAGAAGGATTATACTATCTGAAAATCTGGTTTTCTCATGACGTGGCTTATATGACTATTTGGCAATGTAACTGGCCGCATATATATACAAGCAATATTGTGAAATATGACAAATCTCATTCAATGAAAACAAAAATTTTGAGAACTCATACTTTCAAGCAGTCTGATCGACCACTTAACCTGTCAAAAACAAGAGCACAGAAGTGCTGTGCAGTAAGTACTACAGTGTATCATGCAACTAAAGAATTCCTGTGTTTTCCCCAGACTGTTTTGTATAAGATCTAGTAATGAAACCCTAAAAATAGAAACTGTTATGGCACATCTCGTATCATGCAAGGACATCCTGCAACAGACACAGGCCAAGAGGCATTTTTCCCTATTACATTTCCCTAACAATATTTCTTAGCTGTTAAGAAGACCATTCTATCTTCCCGCTACTATTCAACCATGCTTGCTCGCTGGCGACCAACTCCAGGGCTCGTGGGAAGGCTTTATGCTCTTCCTGTTTGACCCGCTCTGACAGACTGTCCTCCGTGTCGTCTGGATAGACTGGTACAGATTCTTGTACAATGATGGCTCCTGCATCTACTTCTTCCTACAAATCATAGTAAAGCGTTACAAGAAATGAGCCTTAGCATAAGAAAAACAATAATTTAGGCCTCTATCCAGGTCCGACACAAACCGGCCTGTACAGTCAAAGAAGCAGGCTAGAAGCTTGAAATTTCATCGAAAAATGAGATAAAAACTAAATTCACTCCTGATGCCTCTAAAAATGAAAGTGTACACACCCAATTGACACTGATGGGCGAATCCATTCGTCAAAAATGGGTTAAATTGGAGATCTTTAAATGAATCTGTACTCACTGCCACAAAGTGCACACTACACCCTGATATCCTCACTCCTGCAGCTAACACCTGTCTGTGGGCGTCGGCTCCCTTGAACGATGGTAGCAGAGACGGGTGAACATTCAACATCCTGCCGTGCCACTTCTTCACAAAACCACCTGAAATTTTTAAATAAAACAACTCCATAATGTTACTTAAAGAGCTTTTTCTCTTCAGCACTTCAAGATGCCTGGGTTGCTTGGCAGAGTCAGTAACCATTGTAACAGACATAGAAATTTGACAAAAATAATATCAATCCATAATTATGTTTTTTAGGCATTGAATGTAGGGATCATACATACTTTTTCATGTGAAAATATTTAACGTGACCATTACGAAAACATGCCCATGCAATATACAGGGATTTTTGGGGGCTGTAAAAATTGAAAATTTCATCGAAATGTTTTTTTATATTTTTAATATTTACCCTCAAAACATTGATTGTGGGTATACAGTACGTTAGAACCAGTACCCACAATCTATGTTTTGGACTGTACACATTAGAACTGCTTTAGCGATCTATGTTTTGGACTAAAAATAAGAAAAATTGAGAACCCCTTTATACCCCAGTTTTACTATATAAAAGTGGGGTTTAAGGGGGTATTCACTGCACCGACATGTTTTCCTGGTGCAAAAGGAACTTGACTGAAGATGAGGCCACCAGGCTGGGGGTTCAAATTGCTTCCGAGAGCCACAAGGAATGTTTACACATGAAATAAACATGTGCGATTGTTATTCTTACATTTTCTCAACATTTTTACTTTATTACTTATAGAAAAATAACAATTACAACATCAAAAGCTCACAGTAAACACACAGTCATTATTTCTTGAGCTTTGGCCATTTTGTATCTGTTGAAAACAATGATGTTACATCACATACACTAGAATGACCAATAATGCCGACCAGTTTTTTTTTTTTTTTTTTTTTTTTTTTTTTTTGATTCAGTTTTACGTCCCTTTCAAGCTTTTTCACACGTATCGAGACGAATCAATCGGTAGGTGGGGCGAAAACTGGAGTACCCGGGGAAAACCCACCTGACACACCCGCAAGCAGAACATGGCTTGTCTCACATATGAATTCGTGCCCCGTGCGAGGCGCGAACCCACATCGGTGAGATGATCGAATGATCAAGAGCACTGAAGTCAGCGACCTTAACCACTCGGCCACGGGGGCCGCCCCCGACCAGTTTTAGCCCTAATCCAATAATGGGGAATTCCACATTACAAGGTGAGCCTCATCATGAGAAAAACAGATTTTTGTCTATGTGAAACAAAAGTGCGGATCAGCTGTGCAGTAACTGTACAGCGTTTTCACTTTTCAGATAGCACAAATCCTATTTTACTTAAAAACAATTCTTTTATCTTCTAGCCTTCCTCTATGGCTGTATAGGCCGATTAGCGCCACGGCTCAATTTGGGTAAAGTACAGTACCTGATAGTATTCTCATGAAGCCAGCCAGACAGACATATTCTACCCCTGCTGCTTGTAAACTCTGGTGCACAGCCTCATCAAAGTCTTCACGACTCCCAAAGTTCTTGTGATTTATTACCTGAAACACAGTTACAAGAAACTAGGTTCGGCATTTGACCATTGGTCAATTAACTACATGTATTTTGATTTAAAAAAAAGATCAGTACTTGTGCTCTCATTCAAATCCTATCAACAATTTGTACTTGTCATTTTGTATGTATTGTTCTGATATATACTGACTGACAAAAGAAATGCTACACCCTAAAAATTGTGAATTTTTGTAAAACGTAGAAAAAATCCGTGTTTTCTCTTGCTCCCATTAAACCCCACTTTATAGAGAAGGTCAACACAGATATGTCGATAATGTACACCCCAAAAAAGGAATGCTAAAGGTGCTTTTACAGAAACATGTTTTTCGTGATTTAATCGGCACGATAGCGACAAACTTCAAATTTTGCAACACCTATGCAATCGACACATTATCAGTGTTCAGAAAAACACCCTACATTTGACTTTTGAATATTACCGAAACGTCACGTCTCAACAATGTCAGCAGGTGTGTTTGGTGGTGATCTTTGCCTAGGTTTTGAAGTCATGCGCTTCGGTATATACCAAACCTTAAGAAATCAACGTGCATGCATGTTTACAATGGCAATGACCACCAACGACAAACAAAAATCTCAGAGGCCATGAGTTACGTCACACGTGCATGATCACTACATTTGATTACGTCATTTGCGCATTACCTTTGCAAATGATGTCACGATTGTTATAGATCGTCCCTGTTGTCTTTTGAGAAAAGTTTCACGTCGACTTGCAGCAGTTGGTTCTAGTCCACGTAGGCCCAAGCACACTCATTTTCTGACGCAACGTCACTTACGGCAACGCATACAATATTGACTTTCTCAGGTGAAACAACATTGATTTTACGCCCAGTGTAACCCTCACAATCCCTGTCGCCAAATCTTTACAGATGGAGCTCTTATGGGATCTTTGGATAGAAGGGTCGGTAAACGTAAACAGAGGCCACAGACGCTGAATGATCTGTGAACTGCCTAAACGGAATATTCGTGGCGCATTTGCGTATGCCACATCCGTCAATTTACTGTCTAAAACCGTTTAATGTATCGTCGAAGCGTGGTGGTGATCGATAAAATGGTGATTTGCCCAATATTTGGATTATTGTTGTGAAATGCGTTTTACGGGTAGCTTGACGTCGGACGCCACTGTACAAAATCTGAAGGTGATATCAACTTCAAATTCATGTTGTGAACTGCAAGATTATCTCTTGACAATTTAATCAAATTTGTTTTGAAATAAATAATACAGATTAACATGACTTTCTTCAAATAACATCTGTAGCGTTTCTTTTGTCCGTCAGTATATGAAACAAATATAATGTTTAAACCAACTACACTGTATTTTGATTCTAAATGACACAACAACTACAGTATATTCAAAATTGTCATTTGAGAAAATGAGACGATGGGAAGATGTTTGTTTTTTGACATGAAACAGACGCTTAGTGACCCGACATTAATCTTGTCATGTTGGTCATGTAAGAGGGCTGCTTTATAAGTACACTTCAACCTTGTTATAATGCTCTTAATTATAATGTGGTTTTCAGTATAACACGAATATGTCATGGCTCCCAAATTGATAACTTTGCTGTATGTCTAAAGTATGTGTAAGTAACCTCATTATACGTGGGTGATCCAAGAAGTAATGTGAACACATCAATATTTTAGTAACCTTTGGAGATATAATTGTCAGATTCGGCATGTTAATACATGTGTATATGTGCGGTAACTGGGTGTAATATCATGACGTTCAGATGACGGGTTACGATATCATGATATTTTTGATATGTCGATCCGAAGTCGACATGGATGCAAAATTTGCCGAAAATGCCAGTTTTGCATAGGGTAAGGGGAAACATCTTGAGCTTTAATGTTCAAAATTGTCATTTATATACAAACCTATCATATTTGTTGTTTGTTATATCTTATGTTCGGAATAAAAGGGGAAAATAAAATGTTAAGGTCAGCAGGGGCTATTCTATGTTGCCTAGCAACGGTCAGCAGGGGCTATTCTATGTTGCCTAGCAACACCAGATGACAAAAATATCACAGTTGCCACATATTTTGACAAATGCCAATAATTCAGACATATATCTGATACAGAAAAATATGTAAATATCGGTCTTTATGCCTACACACTATTACACTGACATATTTCTATTCGACAATTAAACAGACTGTAGAATTTGCCCTTTTGGCTGAAGTAGTAGGGGTGTTAATAGGAATAGGGAGATTTAGAGGACTCAAAATTGACCCAGATTCCAAGGGGTACAGATAAACAAACGTCATTAGTTTGCGTTGCACACAACTTATCGAGCTATGTACAACAAATGTATTAAAGGGGCAATTGTGCTTTGGAATAAAATGATAATTGACGTAATTGTGCTTTACATGTGACATTTGTTTTCATCCATAAACTCCATTTTAACCATGGCCAGGGTCGTTTACCGTGCATTCTCTTGTTGCTAGGCAACAAGGGTTTTCATGAGATTCAGTCAAAAACGTTATTGAATCTGGAAGAATTGGATATACTCCATAATTTTGATGTATACTATTTCGAAAAATAGCGATGGTGAAAGAAACCAGAGGACCAATGGTCCTTTTAACGCTCACCTGAGACCTGAGATATATACCACTACACATGTTTGACTAGAATGGTAATGTCCATGTATATAACCCCAGGGCAGGGTCAGAGCAACCTCTGGAGTCAATTTCTTTTTTAAATCATAAAGATTCAGTCCATTTGCCAATTTTCTGCAGGTTTTGCCCTTCAAATGACATTGTAACAATTTTCCCAATCCAAATGCGTGGGCAACCTAAGCTGACCTTGCCGTAAAAAAAGGTCAAGGTCTTCCCAGGGTCATGATTTATACAAACTTTGTAGAGCTCCATTGCCTGATGCTTCATACCAAGTTTCAAAATCATAGGCCTTCTGGTTCTGGAGAAGAAGAGAAAAGATTTTGCTTTTTATAGCCATGGCGGCCATCTTGGTCATGTAACCTTGACCATTTATACAAACTTTCATTCACTCTTCTTAAGAATGCTCCACATAAAGTTTGGCTTTGGTTGGCCAAGCGGTTTCAGAGAAGAAGATGTTTGACTATTATTGTCATACACATGTATATAGCCCCTGGGCAGGGGCAGACAACCCTCTGGGCCCAAAATATTTTCATAAACATAAATCTACTGTCCATTTGCTCATTCCTAGCAAGTTTTTTGCCATCAAATGACATTTAAAATTTTCCTATTTTTCCCATTAAAATGCATGGGTGGCCTAAG
The DNA here is from genome assembly GCA_964017185.1 of Rugalucina vietnamica. Classification (NCBI taxonomy): domain Eukaryota; kingdom Metazoa; phylum Mollusca; class Bivalvia; order Lucinida; family Lucinidae; genus Rugalucina; species Rugalucina vietnamica. The sequence continues at coordinate 22,567,776 of OZ024882.1, forward strand.
TTAACCTTGCCGTAAAAAAGGTCAAGGTCATCCCAGGATCATGATTTATACAAACTTTGTAGAGCTCCATTGCCTGATGCTTCATGCCAAGTTACAAAATCATAGGCCTTCTGGTTCTGGAGAAGATTTTTAAAGGTTTTTGCTATTTATAGCCATGGCGGCCATCTTGGTCATGTGAGCTTGACCATTTATACAAACTTTCATTCCCCCTTCCTAAGGATGATCCACATGAAGATTGGCTTTGATTGGCCCAGCGGTTTCAGAGGAGAAGATCTTTGAAATTGTGGACGACGGACGACGGATGACAGACGACGGACGCCGGAGCATGGGTATACTATAAGCTCACCTGTGTGCCTTCGGCTCAGGTGAGCTAATAAGAGGTGAGTTCGCATAACTTCTTGGATCACCCTTGTAACACATTTTCATTAATAGCATGGTCTGCTTCTATGGACCCCAAAGATAGCATTATAATGAGGTTGACCTGTAACCTGTGACTTATCCTTGTTTTCTTCTGTTCATTCTGCTTTCCTCACTGTTGTACCTGTCATCTTTGTCTTTGTTGAGGCTAGCTGGATGGATACCTTGTTGGAAAAGAGCTAATCATCTTGCTTTTCACGCGTTGTAAAAATAAACTTTGTGTGACATTTGTGTTGTAGCACCATCCATTGTTATGACAACCTATCTAGGTTGCTATGGATACCCACCTTAGTTGCTATGCCAGCATTTTCAGCCCTTTTCAAGCCTAGAGCATCTTGTCTGTTGGATATAACTAGCACTATCTCTGCAGCACTGAAGTTCATCGGATCTCTGGTAAAGTCTATGAGGGCTTGAAGATTGGTGCCTGAAAGGAGCAGGACTAGATCAGCCGCGACGCAAGAAAACCAGTCTTTGGGGTTTGCAACCAGGTATGACACAAACTTGCTTGTGAGGCCAAAGAAGATGGCTAGAAGCTTAAAACTTTGGATTTAAGAAGAAGAGGAATTGTACTATCCATGTAGTGAAAACAAAGGCGATGATCAGCTTCACAGTAACTGCGAAGCTGATCCGTGCGCTGCTTGCCTTTGTATTCACATAGGCGAAACTCCGGTTTTCTCATGACGTGGCTCAGATAATGAGTTTTGATGATAATTTTGTTAGTTCTTCATAAAAACCTATGTTGTGGCTACTCATTAGAATTGTCTCGCCGAGGCCATTGGAATGAGTATCAACAACAAATTAGAAAACTACTGTAAATTCAAAAATTTTCATCTGACTTTTATTTCAAGAATTTTCTATTTACAAATTTAATATTAGTACATGGTCAGTCTTTAAAGCTTATACATGTGTTATTCTTTATTAGCAAGAATTTTAAATTCGCGTGGCAACAAATTTGCATATATAAGCGAAATTTATGTTCTCGTGAACATTTCCGAACTTAAGTAATCCCTTAATTATTTTGCCTTCTGAATAGTTTCAATGATGAAGCAAAACTATGAACAAATTAGAACATATACAGTAATATTCAAACCTAAAATATACCATCCTACCTGATCCTGAGATGAGCACCCCAACCCTCTTTTTCCTACTGACCCCAGGTACATGTCGCCAACACTGAATCAGGGCAGCATCCAGATGATCTATCACCACTCGTATATCTCCTAGAAATCCATATAACATAATTATTGTTTTTAAATCTTCATAATATGATCAGTCAAAAATGTGTTCCAAAATTTAAAGCCAAACAAATTAATGTGTACTAGTAAACATCTCTGAGGAGTTTTGATATACATGTAGAGGAATAAAAACAAGTACATGTAAACTTCTGTAATTCCAACTAATTAATTCCAGCCAATCAAAACCAGAGACCTACCTATCTGTTTTTCCACATGACCAATCAGAGAAGCTTCCTCCCCACTGCTGCAGAGCTGTTCTACAATCTGATTGGCTATTGATTTCTCCACAACCAGAATTCCACCAATCCCACAGTTGAATGTCTTGGCCATCTCCTGCTCTGGAATTCTACCCTACAACAAGAAGACAATATCTTGGCGCTTTCCAAAAGAATGCATCATAGTCAATTTATGTAGTCTTTTTTTTTTCATTTCATTACAAAAACTTGCCCATGCAATATACATAAATTTTTTTCAGAAGCAAAAATTGAAAGTTCCGTTGGAAAAAATTGATTTGTTTAATATTTTGGGTCAAAACATACATTGTGGGTACACGTTAAAACCGCCTTGATGAGGCGGTTCTAACAAGTACCCACAATGTATATTTTGGATCAAAATTAAGAAATTTAGGTAAACCCCTGCAAACATCAATTTTTCTATATAAAAGTGGGGTTCAAAGGGATATACATTTTACGGACATGTTTTCCTGATGTCATGAATTTTCCATTGAATATAAATTTATACGATGCATAATGTAGAAGTCAAGCTGTTGTATTGGTAATAAAATATCTCTTTGTGCATTCTTACCCGAGATAATGTAGAAGTCAAGCTGTTGTATTGGTAATAAAATATCTCTTTGTGCATTCTTACCCCAGATAATTCCATATTTAGGGGATCTTACACGAGTGGTCATTTCATATGAAATTTATTAAGCGAGCCTTCGGCGAGTTTAATAAATTTCATATGAAATTACCACGAGTGCAAGATTTGTTTTATCATATGACTACTAAAATAGGATTTTATGGCCTTCAAAGTGAATATATTTCTATTGAAAATTAACATTGTTGTTACTGACGTTGTCAGTGACGTTACCTATTCCCGCAAAGTGTTAATACATGTGTGGTCATAACACTATTTATTACAAGATGTTATCTACTGGAAAACAGCAACGCCATATGATAAAATAAAATTAATAACAAAAGAATAATAGAATATACACTGGTACTGTTTAATTGCCCCTGTTTGTTTGTTTGTTTGTTTGTATTGAGGCTTAACATCCCAGTCAGCAATTTTTCAGTCATGTTGGGACGGAGCCAAAGCTTCCTGGGTTTAACCAGTACTAATTGCCTCTGTGATCCTTGCTTAAGTACAGTGTAGATTGACCAAAACCAAAATTGAGTTTGAAAAGAACTTAAGAGCAAAGGGAATCACCTTCTCAGCCAGCCAACCAAACACAGGGTTCATCTTCCACTTATGAGCGTCTAGCCGTACCCGCAGACCATCAGGTAGGATTCTAGGAATATTTTCCAGCAGTCCGCCACCAGTAATATGAGCAAATGCTTTCACGTCGCCATTCTGCATGAGTGGTAGTATCGAGCTGACATAGATTTTGGTAGGGGCTAGTAGATCCTCCCCTGAAACAAAACATCACAAAAACATGTCCATGAACAGTATACCCCATTGAACCCCACTTTCATATAGAAAAAACTGGGGTTTGCAGGGGTATACCTATTTTTCTTATTTTTGCTCCAAAACATAGATTGTGGGTTCTCGCTGAGGTGGTTCTCAATCTATGTTTTGAGCAAAAAAAATGAAAAATATCAAAAATTTTCTACTGAAAATCTTCATTTTTTTTACAACTTTAAAATATCTCTGTATATTGCATGGGCATGGATCGTAATGGATAAATTAACCCATTTATCACAAATGGATTCACACATCGCTATCATTTGGGTTGTCTGCTTTCTTTTTTAGGGGTATCAGGACTGATATCAATTCTAATCTCATTTTTTAATAAATTTCCTCAAAGCAAACAGAATAGACCCAAATGGGATGCTACATTCTGAGGCGTCACATTTGGGTCTACACTGTTTGCCTACATCCCATAAAAAGGATGCCAGGCATATATACAAATTAATCATAATGTTATCATTTAAGCCTAGACATGTAAAACATACAAAAAAAGATTGGTCATAACAATTCAACTACAGGCCGACTTCGCTATCTCGAAATCAAGGGGAATTGAGAAACCACTTCGAGTTTTCCGAAGTTCGAGATAAACAAATTGTGACGAGACATGAAAATTGTCACGTACGATCTACGCTATATAAATAGAATCAACGTTTCAACAACACATTTGGAGCATGACTGTAGTAACGCTGTTTCTATTAAATTGGTAATGAAATAAAGACAACAAAAACAGTACACTTTCTTTTTATTTTTTCAATACATGTCATATAAAGGTTTAACACACATGAATAACAAATAAAATGCACAAACGAGAGCACAAAACACAAACATGCATTCGTAGTTATACGTGTAGCACATGTTACACAGTCAAAATTAGCACTCGTGATTTGTAAAACCAAACATGCATTCATCGCTATACATGTAGCGCATGTTACCTAGTCCATTTAGCACTAGCGATTTGTAAGTCCATTTTGCACTAGAGAATTGTAAGTCCAGTTTGCACTTAGATATTCACTGAATAAGTCACTGACACTAACACATTTAAACTCGAAACTAATAGATTTTTTTCTGTGGGGATCGAATTATCACTTCGACACAGCCGGGTTTTCGCCATAACCGAGTTCGACACAAGCAAGGTTGAAATACAATAACATATAGGGAGAGACGCTCGGGAGTGGGAGATCACTTCGACATAAGTGGGGTATTCGAGACAACCGAGTTTGAGATAGCGAAGTCGGCCTGTACCTAGTACATTGTATGACCTAGTAGTTGTTCAGCTTCAGCATGTTGATTTACAATATGAGTACTATTACAGTTGTCACTTTTTCCTGATTTTAGGACTACGTAAGACAAACTACATCCTAAACAAACAATCAAAAGGTTACCTCCAACATCCCAGCTATATAGTCTAATGCTATAACTTTTTGCAAAATAACGATGCCTTTGTTTTCACTTCACAGATACACTTCAACCTCATTATAATGTGCCTCCCTATAATGTGGTTTTAAATATAACAGCCATGTCATGGCTGACAAATTGATTATTTTCCTGAATGTCTATAGTAAGTAATCTCATTATAACACAGTTTCACAGCCTCTACTCTAGTAGCTTTTTCTTTGACTGTACAGGCCAGTGTGTGTAGGACCTTGTCACAATCCCAAGACCCTTTTCCCCATGATGCTGCTCATTTACCTAATGATCTTCCAGTTTTGAAAGGTGACGGTTTATCATATCGTAACTCCAGCTTCTCCACCAATTTCCTAACGAGGCTAAACCCGTTGCTATGGAGACCGCTAGATCCAAGTCCGACGATGGCATCTCCCGCCTTGATGTTGTGTATCCTTGGCAACATCTTATCACGTTCAACGGCACCAACGGCGAAGCCGGCGATATCGTAGTCGCCGTACTGATACATGCCAGGCATCTCAGCTGTCTCACCACCTGTTAAGGAAGGAAATGTATTAGAAAATATTGTTTAATGAATTGGCACAAATGAGCCACCACCTGAGAAATCCAACAATCTGCATATGCGAAAACAAAGGCACAAATCAGCTTCGCGGTAACCGCGAAGCTGATCAGCACCTTTGTTTTCACTACACGGACAGTATGATCCCTCTACTTCCTAAATACGAAATTTCATACTTCCAGCTGTTATCTGTTACTGTGCAGTCCGGTTTGTGTCGGACCTGGTCGGAAACCACAACGTTGGTTTTCCCACGAGGCGGCTCAAATTGTAACAATGGAAAACACCCTGGCTCTAGTCTGTCACTTAAACTTTAATAAACTCACACTATACACTCATTATTTGATCTGATTTACAACTGGACCCCAAACAGTGAATTATTACTCAACACATTATTATGGAGCTGATATATTTCTGAAATTACAAATGTAACCCTAAAATATGTTGTTGACTATTAACATCAAGTTTTAATGGTGATCATGGTATAAAGTTCATTAAACCACTTTTATTTGAGAAATGTTTCTCTGCATGAAGGTTACCATTCCCACGCATAGCTGACAACATTTGCATAATGCCCATAATATTCCTAAATTTCATATAACATTCCATCTCTAAAGACTTTTCAAAACTGTGTTAGCTTAACATCATCATTAAGACCTCAACTCATTAAGTAAATGACGACTTCATAAGCAAATACACTGATATTTTTTGTTGATAAAATGTGAGAATCCTTTGCACTGCGAACGATTGACACATTTTATCAACAAAAATGAACAGTGTATTTGTAATATTCATGTTTGAAATTTTAACAAATTTCTTTGAAATTTTAACAAATTTCTTAGAGAGGCCGAGAAGCAACAAAAAGGCATGGAAAAACAGTTTCAACCTACCAACCAAAGCACACCCTGCAATTCTGCAGCCCTCAGTAATCCCAGCGACCACATCACGCGCCACTGTCACATTGAGCTTCCCCGTTGCAAAATAGTCCAGGAAGAAAAGAGGCTCGGCACCATGCGCAAGGATATCATTGACACACATGGCAACTAGATCAATACCCACTGAAGCGTGGCTGCCCAGAATCTGTGCAATCTGTAATGATGTACAAGTTAGTTTGATGCATTTGTCGGTTTACATCCCAGTCAACAGCTACAGCCAAGTTAAACACCAAACTTTTGAATGGATGTGTTTAATGTTGTCGCTTCTATCAGTTGCTTGTTAGTAAACATCTATGATTAGGCTAGGACAGTGGACTTTCTTAACCCATTTTTTGACGATTGGATTCTCCCATCCCTAATATTCCCTATCATTTGAGCGATTCATTTGATTTTTAGCGGGTCAAGGAGTGATTTTGAATTTTTATCTCATTTTTCGCCGAAAATCCTCTAAGCAAACAGAATAGCCCCAGATGGGATGCCGCATTCTGCAGCGTCACATCTGGGGCTATACTGTTTGCCTAGGTCCCATAAAAAGGAGCCAGAATTATACGAGTTAAGCACACTGTCAGTGAAAGCTTCCAAGAGACAGATTACTGGTGCTTTCATAGTGCACATTTCATTCATCAAAAGATTGGCCGTCAAATATGGTGATCAATATTGTGTCTGCTTCGAAAGTAATGGGACTGGCTATTAACGGAACTACCATGCCATATTCCAAACTCGTGTTCATGGAATGATGCAGTGTAGACCCGGAGTGGTAACAAAGCCGCAAGTCCTTAAAATGAGCTGAGACGTGAGAAAACTGTCTTCCGGGTTTTTGACAAGGTCCGACACAAACCGGCCTGTACAGTCACAGAAAATAGCTAGGAGCTTGAAAATTTGGATTTAGAAAGAAGAGGGATTGTACTATCTGAGTAGCGAAAACAAAAGCGCTGATCAGCTTCACAGTTACTGTGAAGCTGATCTGCGCCTTTGTTTTTGCACAGGCAATAATCCCGTTTTCTCACAACGAAATGATCAAATATGTTCATCACAGTGAATGAGTGATTATATAGCAGTGCACCAATTTTGCAAAATTTTCCTGGGAACCAACAGGCACTTTCTAATACTTTAGATTTCTTTCAAATGTACATGTATATCATACCAATAGGGCAAATTTTCAAAGTAAATTATACCATAAGGGTATGCATTTCATGCTAAATTATGCAATTTTGATTTCACATTTTATATGATAGGGGTGGTTTCAACGAGTCATCTGAAAAATTTCAAACTACCTTGAGTTTGGTCCCAACCCCATCAGTTCCTGACACTAGAATAGGGTCCTTATATCCTGCTGCCTTAAGGTCAAACAGAGCCCCGAACGAGCCCAGCGCAGCCATGCAGCCTGATCTGTTAGACGAGGCAGCGAGAGGCTTGATGGCTTGTACAAGGTTGTTCCCCGCAGCAATGTCTACACCCGCGTCTTTGTAACTGAGTGGTGGGGTATGCAGGGACCTGCCAATAAAGGTACAAGTATAAGCGTTTTCAAAACGCTTGCGATCTCTCAGCACTATTTTCACTGTGTGACCACGTATAAACACACAGCGATAACCACAGACCGGAAAGACTCTGGCAGCTCGGTTCAACCCGAGCTGGCATGCGGTATTAAGTGTGACTGGAGCTGCCTCGTCCAATCAAGTACAACCGGAAGTCTGTGGTCGATTTACAACAAGATTCCAGCCATGTTCAATTATATATGCGCTCTCGCCCTGGCGAGATCGCAATAATGCTTGTATTTTTTTTTTTTTTGTTTTGTTTTTTTTTTTCTTAACTTCTCTACAGATTTTCATGTTTTGGGTATGCATTGAATGCTCATTCTAAAACAAGTTTCAAATTAAATGTTTAGTGTCCTTCCATTAAAGGAAGAATGCATATAACAAAGATACCTATTTACGACCCTCCACCCAATATCTGTCCTATACTGAGCCCCTTCAAACTTCACCAGTGACGCCCCTTTCTGTGCCAGTGATGCTGCCATCTCAAAGTTGGTTTCTGTTGCCATGACAGCCAGGACACGCCCACCACTGGTTACCAGCTTGTCGTCCTTAAGCGTAGTACCCGCATGGAAGATGGTCAGTCCAAGCTTTGCTACCTCATCGAGGCCTACAATACAAGACCTTGTGTACATTACACTATAGGGAAGTTGCTCATTTATTCTTTCATTATATAAATTCTTAGAGTTCAATAATATGCATTGTTACTCATTTACTACCAGTTCTTGGGTTTAACCTTAGGCTTTTCCGGTCTTTGGGATGAGATGTGAGATCTCTTTATCTGGTGTGCAAGAATATAAGAATCTTACATGAGTGTCAGGTATGGATAGACAAATCTGTCCCGAGGGTCACATTTTGGCATCACGAGGCTCGCCGAGTGATGCCAAAATGTGACCCAAGGGACAAATTTGTCTATCCATACCTTACACGCATGATGGATTCTTTTTCTTGCACGCCGTAAAGCGGCGAAGCTTGATTTTTACACTATTTACCTAGAAAAATCCTACCATCACGGCGTCCGCCATTTTGAAGTTAAACGTTTTGACGTCATTGTGACGTGTGCGCTTAGCGACGAAATTACGTGACGTCCTTTACAACCAATGTTAAAAAAGAACACCTGAACGTGGGGTGCGACCGGGGTGAGATAACGAGGGTGAGATAAGAATTTCTCACATGGGGTAAAACGTCGGATTTCTCTATCTGGTGTGCAAGAATTTGGGGTCTGACCCTTACTTAGGGTTAAAACATGCTGCTATAATATACACATACCTACTGTCTATACACCATCTTCAAGAAACTGCCATTTTCGAGATCTTGGGATGACATGGTCATATATTTGTGGTAATTCAGAAAAGTGAAGTTTCTGAAAGATGGTGCACAGACAGTAGCAGCAGTAGATAATACAACCAAGGCCTCTAGTAATGCAGTACAAAGCTCAGCCACTGTAATCCCTTATATAGAAGATCTTACACGAGTGGTCATTTCATATGAAATATATTAAACAAGCTTTCGGCCAGTTTAATAAATTTTATATGAAATGACCATGAGTGTAAGATTCATTTTATCATATGACCTCTAAAATACGATTTTACCCAGCAGGCACATGACGTCATAATGATGTCAGATCGACGTCATGACGTCGCATCGACGTTGATATGACGTCATTATGACGTCATGTGCCCCCTGGGTATCGCCTTCAAAGTTAACATATTTTAAATGAAAATTTACATTGTTGTTACGGACGTCATCAATGACATTACGTACTCCCGCAAAAGTGTTAATACACGTGTGGTCATAACACTTTAATAACATGACGTTATCTGCTGGAAAACAGTGACGTCGTATAATAAAACATCTTACAAAATCTTAAAACATAGGTAACTATGCATAAAGTAATGTCTCATAAGCCCAATGCCGGTATACGTCACTGTAAGACTCGAACACTTTCTGTTTTTTGCTGATGCTAAAAGACGGCTACCTTGTTTGAAAAGAGCTAGTCATCTTGCTCTCCATGCATGTTGTTAATGTTTCGTAATGTTTTGTGATGTCCTTCCTTTCCCACGTAGCGTCTGGGTTGTGATTTAAATGGGCCTTCCTCTGAGAAAACCAACAATTTGGATTTCAGACCAGGTCAGACTCAAACCAGCCTGTACAGGCATAGAATAAGGCTAGAAGCTTGAGATTTTAAATTTAAGAAGATGAGGGATTAAACTATCTGTGTAGCGAAAACAAAGGCGCTGATCAGCTTTGCAGTTACCGCTTAGCTGGTCTGCGCCTTCCATTTTCCCATATGTAGATTGTTGGTTTTCTGATGCGGTGGCTCAAATTTAAAGAATCAATTCCTAGACCTTCTATTCTTACTTTATTACCTGTAATTTCAAGCCCCTTCTTATAAGCTTCTGGATACCCTTCACTGACTACGACGACACCCAATGTCTTCCTGTGGTGGTCGAATTCTGGCAGGTTATCTTTCAAGGTCCCCTTAATGCAGGCTTCACACACAGTATAGAGGTCAGACTTCATCAGAGGGAGGATGGACTGAAACAGGAAAAACATACCTTAAAGTAGAATGCAATAGTCACTAACACTGCCTTTAAAAGGACAGATATAATCAAAGTAAACATTTTGGTGCAAATCTTGTTCAAATCGGTCAAGGAATAAGTGATATCTTGAAATTTTTGGAACGAAGTTATTTTTGGTCACCATTTTGAATATTTAATTAGAAAATGTAAAAATCAAAACTTTATAAATGTATAAACTTTATATTTCAATGTGGTAATGTGGTAAAGTATGGCCAGAAACAATAGTAAATCAACAGAAGAAAACAGTAAAACAAAAAATAAAAGATAAATGGTAACAGTGTTTCATTAATCTTGATTATGCATATTTATAATGAATATCCAAGATGGCCACCTCCTTATACAAAATTCTAGGAATATTCAAAATAACATAACATACTTAATTTTATCCGATTTCAATAAAACTTGTACCATATTCTTTAGGTGAGTACTTTTATTTGACAGATGCAATGTACTCGTACTTCAACATCGCCTTTCCCTTTAAGGTAAAGGAAAATATGTACAAAAAAGATGTCATGTGCGAAATTGAAGTTTGATAGCAGTATTGATTTGGAAAGCATTTCTCGTGATGTCAACATCATTGACATAAAAGTATCATGTAATCAAATAACCTTGCCCTTCAATGTTGGCATACACCGCAAAACTAACTTGGAGTCAAGTTTTCATTGTATATATAATCCACTTCATGAGAAAACCAACAATCTGCATATGCGAAAACAAAGACGCAGATCAGCTTCTCTTTAACCAAAATTTCAAGCTTCTAGCCTGCTTCGGTGACTGTACAGCCTGATTTGTGTCGGACCTATTCAGAAACCACATTGTTGGCTTTCTTACAAGATGACTCGTACTTTAGCATCAAAACAAAATTACAAGATAAAGAAAAGTTATGTGTGCAAGACTCAATACATTTTTTTCTAAGAAACAAAAACAAAATATAATATCATACGAAACATTAACACCCATCCACAGAAAATCTGCATGTAAATAGTACCTGTGTCTCAGGGTCTCCAAATCTACAGTTGTACTCCAAAACTTTTGGACCCTCTGATGTTATCATTAGACCTACATACAGTACACCTGAAAAAAGGTGTCACAGACACTCATTATTATCAGAAGAACCAGTAAAATGCATAGTTGAAGAATAATTGAATATATTTTTTTATATATGCATCGTATGGTGCATTCATCACAGAAACATATCCCTGTAATGTATACACCCTCAAACCCCACTTTTATATAGCAAAATTGGGGTATACAGAGGTATACCTATTTTCTTATTTTTGATCCAAAACATAGATTGTGGGTAATCATTAGAACCGCCTCAGCAAGGTGGTTCTAACGTGTTATCCACAATCAATGTTTTGAACAAAAATATTAAAAATATCTAATTTTTTCAAACGAAAATTTCCATTTTTGCTTCTGAGAAAAAAATTCTGTCTATTGCATGAGCAAGTTTTTATAATGTTTTTCTTTGCTGTCACTGAATGTTCCAGCAAACTGCTCTGGTCCATTGGTTACTTAGTACTTTCAGAGGACATCTTGTGGCTCATCAATCTCTCACATCCATGATGAGAAGGCTCACATCCATGATGAGTAGGCTCACATCCATGATGAGAAGGCTCACATCCATGATGAGTAGGGGAAATAAAAGCAATATGAAGCACTGTGAACCTACCTACATATTTCCGATCCTCATCCCGTAGGCCATCTACAGTCTTTTGTATAATTTCTGTCTTTATCTTTTGAAGATCTTGAAATCCTAGCTACAAAATCAACACAACAAATTAACAAAACAACTATGTTGTCACACAAGCCGCAAGAATAGAAAACCGGTCTTCAGAAGTTCTGACCCGGTCTGACACAAACTTGCCTGAAGTCTAGAAGCTACTACCCGTGTTGCACAAACAAAAGCGCTGACCAGTTGTGCAATTACTGCACAATTACTGATCAGCGCCAGCTTTTTGCATATGCAAAAATTTGGTATTCTCATGATGCCACGTCTTACCCACACTTGAACCACGACGCGAGAAAAACGGTCTTCGGGGGTTTCCATCAGGTATGACACAAACCGACCTGTACAGTATCAGAAGATGGCTAGAAGCTTGAAATTTTGGATATAAATAGAAGTGGGATTGTACTATTCGAGTAGCGAAAACAAAGGCACTGATCAGCTGTGCAGTGTGACTTTGTTTTCGCATAGGCAAAAATCTGGTTTTCTCATGACGCGACTCACTTCATGTTAGGACATCAAATCCCAAAATCCTGAAAACAGGAATAATGCTGAAAATTTTCACACATGAAGGATAAAAAGGTTATGATTGGCAATTACCAAAATTACAGCTTACCTTAGGATACGGGCAGAGTGCCCCCATCCCCCCAGTATTTGGTCCTTCGTCTCGGTCTAACAGTCGTTTGTGATCCTGGGCCGCAGGCATCAGAGCCACAGTAGAGCCGTCTGTGAAGGCTAGGACCTGGATGATGAGAAAAAATTATGAGCCACCTCGTGGGAAAACCAACAATGTGGTTTCCGAACAGGTCAGACACAAAATGAGCTGTACACACACAGAAGATGGCTTGAGGCTGGATATTGTGGATTTAGAAAGTAGAGGAATTGTACTATCCGTGTAGCGGAAACAAAGATGCTGATCAGCTTCGCGGTACCGCAAAGCTGATCTGCATTTTTGTTTTCACATTTGCAGATTGTTGGTTTTCTCACAACGTGGCTCATATAAGGATAATTTTGGAAGGGCAATGGGCAAATTTGCCCTTGTATTTTCAAAATGGGCCCTTTGTTTGGAAAGCATGGGCCTTATTAATGGGAGATAGATTATGTTTCTATATGAGCAACTTTCTAAAAATGGCCCCTTATATTTTTGAGCCAACAATATCTCGGATATGAGTCGCGATGAGAGAAACCCGGTCTATGGGGTTTCTAACCAGGTCCAACATAACCTTGTCTGTACAGTCACAGATACATGTAAGTAGAAGAGGAATTGTACATGTCGTGTTGTGACAACAAAGGTGCTGATCAGCTGTGCAATTCATTAATGAAGACTAAAAATAAAAATTTTGACTTGGGAACCCAGACTACTAAAACTGAATCATTATCATAAGAGTATGGGCATTTTCTCCAAAAAATAAATTCAGGGGCCCAGCCCAAAATTTAGGGGCCATGGGGGACTTGATTCCACTTTGTCTTTTTCCAACTACTTTATCTCAATCCTTATAAGAACCAGCACAGACTACTAACTTGAAAGCAAAAGGTTACTAGTGATAAGGAACTGGTACAATCACAGTACGAAAACTTGCCCATGCAATATATAGAGAATTTTTTCAAAAGCAAAAATTGAAAATTTCATTGGAAAATTTTTGATATTTTTAATAATTTCGCTCAAAACATTGATAGTAGGTACATGTTAAAACCGCCTCGCAATACTAATGAGTACCCACAATCTATGTTTTGGATTAAAAATAAGAAAAATAGCATACCCCTATATACCCCCATTTTGCTATATAAAAGTGGGGTATAAGGGGGTATATGTCACACGGAAATGTTTTCCTGATGCAGAACTAATGTCCCAGTCAATTATTTTGCGTAGTTGATGCAAATTAAGGTCAATTTGGACAGTTTGATATGTGAAAAGTACAATGTATGACTGTATGACAATAAAGGCTAATTTATTTCTTGTGAAATACTTGGACTTTAGACTACAGGCCACCTTCGACATCTCGAAATCAAGGGGAATGGAGAAAACACTTTGAGTTTTCCAAAGTTCGAGATAAGCAAATTGAGACCAAAAAGTTCAACCGGACTGAGTGGTTCTCCTTTCATTTTCTGCCATGTTTACTCCATCGATAGGGATTCCAAAGCATATATTCCTGACCTGACACATGTCAAAACGTTCTTTAACAAGGTTGCGTGTAGATATCAAATCAGCATAGACTACTGGCTATTTTATCGTAATTTAATTGCTTTGTGGCATATTGCAGCCATTTTTTTTTATTTGGAGCTTTTCCCCATGGCCAATACAGGCTCTTGTCATTTTCGGATATTGCAATATAAACTTTAGGACCCGCTGGAAACCAGTGTAGCCGCGAGGCAGCGCTTACGACTTGACTACTCCACTGCGCATTTGTCGGATTTGAAAATCCAATAATAACACAATCGGACAGCTGCACGCCAATATTTACATCCAAGGATTCGTGGATGTTTTTGTATGCACTCAGAGCGCATTGGCTGACTCATGAACATAAACAACTTTCTATTGGCTGAATCTATGGCAACAAAGAATAAACATGTTGGTGGCTGGCTGGCGTGTGATTGATAATGAACACGCCAGAAAAGGAGGCCATGCTTACGAGAAGGGAGATAATCAATACATTCTCATTTAATAAAGAATGTTATACGCCGTTATCGACGCAGCGTAGGCCATCGTTGGTAAAACACAGATGCTGTCGTGTTGAATAAAAACACGAAAATACATCGTGCAAACGACCAGAAAACGCTAGGAATGGTTGAATCATTTGTCATTCTTGATTCTTTCATATTTTTTTGTTCTTGCTCTTTGCTGATCATGAAGTCTGACCAATAATTTTTTAATTCAAAGTTCGACACAGGAAGGGTTAAACTAATAGTATTTTTTCTGTGGGGAGCAAATTATCACTTCGACACAGCCGAGTTTTCGGCATAACCTAAACCAAGTTCAACACAAGCAAGGTTGAAATACAATGACATATAGGGACAGACGCTCGGGAGTGAGAGCTCACTTCGACATAAGTGGAGTTTTCGAGACAACCCAGTTTGAGATAGCGCAGGTGGCCTGTATATGAAATCTAACAAGAACTCCGCGGAGGTCGATATCGCACCTGCATTGGGCAAAATAACTAAAAACGTGAAATATATGTCAAGGGCACCAGGTCAAGGTGTGCTCTGAAAGGGTCAAGGACAATTGGTCAATTACTATACTAGGTTGCACACTTGCAGCTATCACAGGTGCAGAGAAAACCAAACTTTGACGTAAAGATTAACAAAGTCAATGGACAATGAAATATAGGTCAAGGGCACCGGGTCAAGGTGCATGCTTGAAGGGCATGTCAAGGACAATTACTATGCAAGCTTTTACACTCGCAGCTATGATGGATGCAGAAAAAACAAACTTCCACATGAAAATTAATAACAAAGTCAATGGACCATGAAATATAGGTCAAGGTCATTGATTCAAGGTGTGTGCTTGAA
This sequence comes from Rugalucina vietnamica, assembly GCA_964017185.1. Classification (NCBI taxonomy): domain Eukaryota; kingdom Metazoa; phylum Mollusca; class Bivalvia; order Lucinida; family Lucinidae; genus Rugalucina; species Rugalucina vietnamica. The sequence goes on from OZ024882.1 coordinate 22,583,359, forward strand.
AGGTATGTCAAGGACAATTTCTATGCAAGACTCGCAGCTATCACTGATGTCGAGAAAACTAAAATTCGATGTAAAATTTGCCAAAGTCAGTGGACCGTGAAATATTGGTCAAGGTCAGCAGGTCAAGGTGCGTGCTTGAAGGGTATGCCAAGGACAATTACTATGCAAGGTTTGAGACTCGCAGCTATCACTGATGTCGAGAAAACCAAACTTTGACGTAAAATTTGTCAAAGTCAGTGGACCATGAAATATAGGTCAAGGTCAGCGGGTCAAGGTGCGTGCTTGAAGGGTATGTAAAGGACAATTACTATGCAAGGCTTGAGACTCGCAGCTATCACTGATGTCGAGAAAAACAAACTTCGACGTAAAATTTGTCAAAGTCAGTGGACCGTAAAATATGGGTCAAGATCAGCGGGTCAAGGTGCGTGCTTGAAGGGTAAGTCAAGGACAATTACTATGCAAGGTTTGAGACTCACAGCTAACATTGATGTCGAGAAAACCAAACTTCGACGTAAATGTTGACGGACGAACGAACGGACGAACGAACGGACGGACAGAAATTTGGACTCCTATATATCGCACCCTGCTATAAGCAGGTGCGATAAAAATATGCCCCTACCCCACTTAATTTTATAAGTTTCATTCTCGGACCCAATTTGCATATGAGCCGCATCATGAGAAAACCAACAATTTGCATATGCGAAAACAAGGACGCATATCAGCTTTGTGGTGACCACGAAGCTGATCAGCACATATTTTTTTTCGCTACACGAATAGTACAATTTTCTAAATCCAAAATTTCCAGCCTCTAGCCATCTTTTGTACTTACAGCTCGGTTTGTGTCGGACCTGTTCGTAAGCCACATTGTTGGTTTACTCATGAGGTGGCTCATATATAACATCTTGTGTCCTATTTCTTATGTACTAAGTGCTTTACTATATAAGCCTGTGCGTGAGAAAACCAACAATTTGGGTTCCGACCAGGTCTGACACAACCTGGCTGTACAGTCACAGAAAATTGTTAGAGGCTGGAAATTTTGGATTTAGAAAGTAGAGGAATTGTACTATCTGTGTAGCAAAAACAAAGGCCCTGATCTGCGCCTTTGTTTCCGCCTATGCAGATTGCTGGTTTTCTCATGCACAGGCTTATACTCTATGTAGCCTTCAATTTATATTCAAATGATTTTTTTATGTCTATTAGTATAATAATGACATTTTCAGTACAAAACATAATTATAGGAAATAAACATTGTTGTTTATTAACCATCTGTTATTGTCTTTACTATATTTTTCTGTCAATTTTTAAAAGTACCCCAGTACTTTAGCATGATAATTTTAATCAGACATACTGTTACTCCCAAAGTTTTTGCATGACTTTTCTTCTGCGATATTTCTATTTCCTAATTATAAGTTTATTCTTGAATTTATATTAAAGCAAGTACTCATGGCCCATGCTGTCTTAAAGCTGATAGTTAAACTCATAAGTGAAAACTTTGATTTTGCAAGGAAAAATATTCACAAATGTAAGAGAAAATTGAATTCTCCAAACATTTCCTAATTTGCTGTATTTAAAAATTATAGTATACCAATATCGTAACCTATGTATGTAATGTAATGATCTTATAGCTGTTGTTTATCTTCAGAATTTGACGTCTTTCATATACTGTACACCAATTTATTTTCATGAGCAATTTATGTTCACAATAATCACGAGAAATAAAAAATCATGAAAATAAATTGCCGCAAAATGTTACCTTAAGTAGAGACATACCATACTCCGCTGTCTACTACCTGCACTTTTTTGCCACAAAGTTAGGGCTCTGTGCCTATGCAAAAACAAAGACGCAGTAACTGCACAGGTGATCAGCACCTCTGATTTTGCTAAACAGACAATATGATCCCTCATCTTCCTTAGTTCTAGATCATGCTCATCTAAGTTGAGCACAAAAAATATTCTTACAGAAACTTCCTCTCCTTGTAGTAATTCTTCAACAATCACTGTATCACCAGCTTTCCCGTACTTTTTCTCTCCCAGAATGCACTTCACCGCATCACATGCTTCCTCCTGATTGGTTGCCACGACAACACCTTTCCCAGCAGCTAGACCGCTGGCTTTGACAACTAAAGCTGGGTAGTCAGCACTGTAAAATACTTCAATTGCATGAGCCGCGACGCGAGAAAACCGGTCTTCGGGATTTCCGACCAGGTCCGACACAAACCGGGCTGTACAGTTACAGAAGCAGGCTAGAAGCTTGAAATTTTGGCTATAAGAAGAAGAGGAAATATACTATCCGTGTAGCGAAAACAAAGGCGCTGATCAGCTTCGCGGTTACCGCGAAGCTGATCTGCGCCTTTGTTTTCGCATAGGCAAAAATCCGGTTTTCTCACGATGCGGCTCGTATGATACATCCAGAGAGGTTTCTCTGCTCTGGATTTGACACGAGTATAGATGAAAGTTCTTTTACTAAAAGCAATTGATTTTATTCCGTACCTGGAATTTTCAGAAAAATAGCATCTCCTTCATCGGCAGGTGAACTGGACAGGACGGTTGAAGGGTCACATATGGGGCATGTCTGTTGCAGAGAATGTTTCGAAAATATGGTGCAAACAATAAACCTAACGGCATGATAAGACTACAAGCAACTCTAGTGAAGGATCCCACCAACAAGATGAAGGAATGTCAAGTGATTTACCATATCAAATGTGATAATTGTGATCAATTCTGATGGGGTATGTTGGCGAAACAGCAATACAATTTTACATTAGAATGAAAGAACGCATAACATGGACATCGTCAGTCATATATGAACATTGTTAAACATATTGAACCAGCAAACTATTAAAGCTTGGCCCAACATTCCTCTCTTCTTCCGTAACTTCACACCGTATTAGCGGCAATAAATGCCAAAAACCCATTTTGATATGCACAAATTGCTCTTGATTGCCAAAAAAAAGTATTTTTAAATTGCCAAAACAATGATTTGTCGAACGTAAATTGAACATTTTCATTTGCCAAAAAGCACTTGTTGGCAATCAAAAAAATGTTTTAGGCAGTTGTGAGCGCAGTTTTGTTGAAAATTACCATTTCAGGATTGCCACTAATACAGTGTGAACTTGACTGGTAATTAAGCCATTGCATCAGAAAAACCAATAATCTGCATATGCGAAACCAAAGATGCAGATCAGCTGTGCAGTAACTGCACAGCTGATCAATGTCTATGTTTTCGATACACAGATAGTACACACCCTCGTCTACTTAAATCCGAAATTTCAAGCTTCTAGCCTGCTTCTGTGACTGTACAGACAGGTTTGAGTTGGACCTGGTCAGGAACCTAGATGGCTGGTTTTGCCATGCAAAGACTCACTATTACAAAGACAAAACTTACCTCTTGATGTGCTCAGTTGCTTTTTCAACATCCGTAAAACTGTCAAATCTGGCTGTTGGTATATCATGTCGCTGCATAAACTTTTTTGAAAAGTCTTTACTTGCTTCAATCTCAGCAGCCTTTGCACTTGGTCCAAAACATGCAATACCTAGATGCATAAATACCAGCATGATCCAAAGTTTTTGTACACATCAGGATAACACGTCTGTGAAATGTTTACCCCCTTATATCCCACATTTATTTAGTAAAGCTGGGATATCTAGGGCTATATATGTTTCCTACTCATTGCTCCTAAACATTCTATGTGGGTACTCTTTAGAACCCCCTCACCTGATGGCTAAGATTTATTCCCAATCCATGTTTTGAGCAAACAGTAAAGCAAAATAAAAAGTTTTTAATTGAGCCTTCGCATGGGAAATCCAACAATTTATGTTTCTGACCAAGTCCGACACAAACAGGTCTGTACAGTCACAGAAGTAGGCTAGAAGCTTGAAATATTGGATTTAAGAAGAAGAGGAATTGTACTATCCGTGTAGCGAAAACAAAGGCGCTGATCAGCTTCGCAGTTACTGTGAAGCTGATCTGTCACCATTGTTTTCACATAAGCAAATTGTTGGTTTTCTTGTTCGGCAGCTCAATTGAAAGTTATCATTTTTACAGCTAAAAAGATTACTGTTTACTGTACAGGCATGTTTTCATAACGAACAGTCCAACAAACAACAAATTCTCTTTAAGGATATTCAGAATCCAACTTCAGGTTTTATCTTGTTCAGAATATGCTGGACTTTGAAACAGAGTCAGAGAAAAAAAATAATAAAGTGGGCCAGCAGTTTGTTTGAATATTCAAATTTTTTAATTTGCTTATTTTTTAATATGAGCCGCCGCATGGGAAAACCAACAATCTGCATAGGTGAAAACAAAGGTGAAGATCAGCTTCGCAGTATGTAACTGCGAAGCTGATCAGCGCCTTTGTTTTCGCTACACAGATAGTACAATTCCTCTATTTTCTAAATCCAAAATCTCCAGCCTCTAACTGTGACTGTACAGCCCGGTTTGTGTCGGACCTGGTCGGAACACCAAATTGTTGGTTTTCTCATGCAGCGGCTCATATTATATTCTTACCTTTTTCATTCAGATGATCAGAGATTCCTGCAGCCAATGGATCTTCCGGTCCCACCAACACAAGGTCAATAGAGTTCTCATGACACCAACTGGTAATGGCAGGAAAATCCTTGATTTCCAAACCTGTAATCAAACAATTAACCTTAATTTAGCATGAAACAATTAACATAAATTATCGGTGGGCAAGCATTAAGATGATCTGAGATTACCGCTTCAAGACTGTCCTACGGTCCCACCAACACAAGGTCAATAGAGTTCTCTTGACACCAACTGGTAATGGCGGGAAAATCCTTGATTTCAAAACCTGTAATCAAACAATTAACCTTAATTTAGCATGAAACAATTAACAAATTATCGGTGCGCAAGCATTAATTTAATTTTTGCTTTTCTTATTGTCACTCAATACATTGATTGTAGGTGCACATTAGACTTTTAATGAGTACCCACAATCTATGTTTTGGATCAAAAATAGGTATACCCCTGTACACCCCAAAGTACTCTATAAAAATGTGGTATATGGGGGTATTCATTACATGGAGTCATGGACATGTATCTTTTTTATATGATACTCAAATAATAATTTATTACTTGAGCCTGTGCACAAGAAAACCAACAATCTGCATAGGCCAAAACAAAGGCGCAGATCAGCTTCGCGATACCCACGAAGCTGATCCGCAGATCAGCTTCGCCATAACCGCAAAGCTGATCAGCGCCTTTGTTTTCGCTACACAGATAGTACAATCCTTCTTCTACTTAAATACAAAATTTCAAGCCTCTAGCCATCTTCTGTGACTGGACAGCCTGGTTTGTATCAGAACGGGTCGGAACCCAAATTGTTGGTTTCTCACGCACAGGCTCACTTAGTAAAATGTTTCTTACCAACATTGCTCATTTTCCCATTCTTCAGAGTTCCAGCATTGCCTGGTGATACAAAAATCTCTGTCACTAGCTCTGACTGTGCAAGTTTCCATGACAACACATGTTCACGTCCACCACCACCTAGTACCAGAACTTTCTTGCCCATAGCTCACAAACTGGGATAAAATTTCATATAATATTAAACTTAAAAATTAAAAGGACACCATATTAATCCAGCAGACATCTCACGTCCGTGGGACGTCAGATTGATGTCAGACTTCAACGTCATAATAACTTTCGAGTTAGGTTGATTTTGAAAGTTTGTTTGACGTCAAAAACAGACGTCAATCTGATGTGCTAAAACCAACATCGGTTTAACGTCTGAAAGCTGACTTCAATCTGACGTCTTAAAACCGACGTTGGAGCCCATGTCATATGAATAGTTTATCGCGAATATTTATTCGCATTTTGTATTAACATTCTGAAATCCTGAAGTGGATTCAGTAGTGCAGTGATGCACTATTGTAATTCCCTTTTACTCCTTTGATAGAGTTATTCGGGACATACATAATGTTTAAGATTTAAATCACCCTGATGTTGGTAAGTCTGGTGCTTATACCAATAAAACATTAGTGTAAGAAATGAGATTATTCTGAACAATCAATAATTTAAAATGGTGAAATAAATATTAAAATATACAAATTTTATTTTCATCTTAATTTAAAGTTTAATAATTCAGTGAAAAACTTTATTTTGATTTATTAATAAATAATTATTTTTCTAAATTAATTAAGCATGATGGGCGAAATATGGGATTTCCCATACGAGACCCAGATATGACTTTTTAGTGGCAATGTTGAAATTATTATTTGAATTTGATTTTGTTACATTATATGCATAAGAAATTATGTCAGTTCAAGGGCAGCTAACTCTGTCGACATATGGCGACATATGGCGTTAGACTGATGTTGAATCCGGCGTCAGTTTGACGTCATATCAATACGTCCACTGACGTCAGGACTGGACGTCACTCAGGTGGATGTTGGTTGTTGGTTGTATAACGTCATGACCAAAATACAACTAAAATCCGACGTCAAGTTGATGTCAGGTGCCTGCTGGGAACCCAGTGGGCACATGACATCAAAATGACGACATATCTACGTCGATGCGACGTCGACCTGACATCATTCTGATGTCATGTGCCTGCTGGGAAGACCTTCAACTATCGTGATCATGAAATATGTAAGCTCTCTGTTCGAGAGACCCTGACCGAAGTCAGACAGTATAAAAAGAGTGAGAAGTCTTGGATAAAATTGTGGGTCGTGTATATCACTATTGTCATTCAAAACATAGATTGTAGGTACTCCTGGCAATGCTCCGTTATCTTAACCTCTACGGAATAAACTGGCCTGTTGGAGATTTTTTGGCAGTGTCACCACACACATATTTATATTTTGAAAACGAAAGTAGAAATTCACTTTCAGCATGCCCACGAAAACTAATGACATTATTGTTTCGCAGGTTTCATTCTATGTATCTGCCAATACTTCAGTCGAACGAATCCTTGGTTAACGTAAGTTTAACTCTCCACAGAAATACTCTTTCATCAGTTTTATAGCATATACATACTACATACTCACCACTTCGTGTCTCCAGTAAAATCAGCACGTGGGTATTCGGCTATGTCCGTCAAAGTACGGAAACGTCGGACCTACTAATTACCGGACCCACTTTGCAATACCGGATATATTGATTGCATCCATCCTCACATATTAAATTCAACAGGAACCACAAGTTCAATAGCTTTAAATTCATGGGCGGATCCAGAGGGGGGGACAGGGGGTCCAGACCCCCCCCCTGGAATTGCCAGATTAATAATTTTTGCCATGTTGAAATTTTTTGTCAGACCCCTTCTGGGAATTTGGACCCGCCACCCCCCCCCCCCTGAGAAAATTTTCTGGATTGAACAGTACTTGGTTTCTTTGTGCTTTATACACCAGTCAATAGCTTTTGAGTCTTGTTTGGTTGAGCCAATGCTTCCTGGGAGGTAGAAATTTGTATTCTTGTCCCCCAGATGTGATAGAAGGAGCTTATAAAGGACTGGTGCAGCCGGTCTTTGAATATGCAAGTTCAGTTTGGGACCCTCACACTCATGATCCGGGCACTGGTGGAGGGCAGTCACTGAAAATTTTAGAGCTTCACTTTTAGTTAAAATTTTTAAACTTTTGCTGGTGCTGGTGAAGAGACTTGTATATAATTGTGTTCTAAAAGGTGGTTGGTGTAAATAGGTGGTGGTAAGAGGCTGTGAAAATAAAGGGCTTGGCGAAATTTCGTGAAATTGCTGAAGATTGACGTGGCGGACTTTGCAAATCTCTGGTCGGCCATCTTGAATGTAAAAAATTTTGGAGAAAAAAAAATTCATGTCAAACACAGCTGGTGGTGTATATTGACACAGAAAGCTACTACAAACTGAGCATATACAAACGTCCTATTGTTGGTCTGCATAATTGTGACCCTGCATTTTCCCAAAAGACTTTGAAATCCGATTCGACGGGATCGAACAAGGACATCTGAATCAAGGACCTTTGTGTTGGATTCTTGACTGAACTGAGCCATAGTGTGGTAATTAGAAATTCCCCAGTACTGCAACCCTGTGAAACCCAGAACTTTAAACCTGTGAAGGTGAAAACTGAGCTAAAAAACTTTGAACTTTTTAAGTGCCCGGTGTTTTAGGTGAAATTTTAAAGACTGTGCCACAAATTATATGAAATACCAATGATATTGTAAAGATACTGTAAAGCTGTTTTAGAAAAGACTACTGAAATTTTTAAACGTGTGAAGGAGTTTTTATACTGGAACAGACTTTTAAAAAAACAGATTTTTAAATTGAAATGATACCCCAGTGATGGAACTTTTAATGTTATTTTAAAATATTTTATCCAGACAGTACTACAAACATTTATTGTGTTTTAAGAGTAACGTTGGAGCCTCAAAACTTGCTGAACATTTTAAAACAAATCTCATTTCTGTGACATTTTAACATTTAATGTGACTTAACAGATTTTTTCCAAAAACTGGTAATTAGTCATCCAACATGGCTGGAGGGTCTATGACAACTAGAAGGAGTCTAAGAAATTTACACGCAGTTGCGCAGACAGATACTGTAACTCAGAGTGTACCTCGAACACAACAAACCCTGACAAATGATATAAATGTTATGGCTGAAGATGATTCACATAGAGACTATGATTTGAATCGTGAACGGGCTATGCGTAAGAAGGCTAAGGCATGTCAAGCTGCGTACTTGGTTACTAGTGAAATAAAGGGGGAAAATCAGATTTTCACTTTTTCGGCTGCTATGTATGAACTATACAGAAATAGTCTTTGTGAACATTTCCAAAATTTAAATGACAATAATGAGCTAAACCTCAAAGTGCGCTTTAAAGATATAAGTGACAAATCGGGATTGACAGTCGAATCTCAACTGAAAGTATATCAAACTTCGGCATCTGGTTATGATAGACTTAAATACACAATCAGTATGTACCACACAAAATCGCGGATTATGGTCAATGGGAGGCAAGTGATGCTTTTTAACGATGAACATTCAAAGATTACAGAATCCATATTGACCTGTGAGCAGGTCGCAGTCTTGGATAAGGAATTATTGTCATGTATAGAAGACGGTTTGAGAACTTTGTCGGTTGAAAAAGCAAAACCTCAGGCATCAAGTAAATCAAATACACAGACATTAGAATCAAAAACTTCAAATAATGAAGCTGTGCCCCTTAAGGGAAATAGTTCAAGTGTGAGCAACGATCCACATAAACTGAAAAAAGACAATGCTTCTAATTTGAATGTCCCTGAAGGTATATCTGACCAGAATTTTGATATCGCATTATGCCCCATTTGTCAAGCATTAGTTGAAGAGGGTATATGCTGTGAAAATTGTGAGCACTGGTATCACTTTCACTGTGAAAGCATTAATGAAGTTGACCAAAAAATCTATGAAAATACAGACACAAATTACGTTTGCTTAGCATGCGGTTTCAACCAACAATGTGAGGGTCTGGATGATAGCCTTGTAATCGATGATAGACATTCTGGTGAATCTGACCCAGTCATCACTGTTGATGAAAATTTGACCCATATTACTGACACAGAGGAAACGCATAGGAAGGAAGGGTTCGAGCCAGGCCCAGTCTCCGATCCCAGCAATGATAGTTCTAAATACCATGCCCAAGAGGAGCAAAAATCACAAATAAGAGAAAGCAAGCCCAGTGGTGAAAGGCAGATATTCAAAACAGTACCTTATAATTGTCAAGTGACCAGGGGCAAGCATCCAGGTCCGCCAGAAGGCATGCAAGCAAAAACTTTACAATCGACAGATGATGTCATGTCGATACCTAATCCCCCTGAAGTAAACCATACACCGAAGGCACAGTCCAGTCAAGGGCAGTCCACCCAAGATAATGACCAAATTGCTAAACCAAACAAGCAACAAAAACGGATTGGTAAACAGAAGATGAAAGAAAATGAACAGGATGAACAGCTGAAGCTGGCCAAATCTGTCATCAACAATTTAGAAAGGAAGCTCATTGAAGTAGAAAATTCAAATCGACTTATGAAACAAGAACTCAACCTAGTGAGAGGTGAAAGCAACCTAAATGGAAATGACCCGGTAACAAATCAACATAATATTGGTCGCCCTGAAGTCCAGCAGAATGCAAGGCAAGAAGGTGTTAGCAACTATGATCTTAATCAAATTAAGGATCAGGTCTGAAACCTGGAATTGGAAGCCATCAAGAGTAGACTGTACAGCCTAGAACTGTCCGTATTACAGCAGAGGCCCATACTACCTTGCCAACATTACCAGTACACTTCTTCAGCCCTCCCGGGCTTTGCTGGCTTTGGTGCAGCCCAACCATACCCAGTGTCGCAGGGTCATCCATTCCTTATGCCGCATCAACACCACCTCCCACAGAGTGGACCAATATTGTATGCACCCAACCTCGGCTTGATGCCATCATACCACGGACTTTTACCAGCTATGAATGCAGTGTATGGCGGGAGACCAGTATATCTACCAAATGGACCACAGTATGGTGCTTTTCTGAACCCCAACCCCCAGAGCGCAGTCCAAAGACCTCTACAAAGCATGCCTGTAATTAACGGCGAAATGAGGCGTACGGGTCACCCAGCTATAAGTAACTGGGCACAACCTGGAGTGGACGCCAGAAGGCGTGTAGTGAATGTAGCGGGAGCAGAGATGGGACCTACCAACAAAAACCCAGAAGTAGGTACTGAACATCCAACCGCATTGCCTGCTGAAGTGCATAACAGAAAGAACCCAACAATGGACTATTCTGAAGAGAAATCACAAACTCCGAGGCACCACATTCATCCTATAGAGAAAACAAACACCCAGGCATCTCTAGAGGAGCAACCCAGGATAAATCATGATACTGAAGAAGTCACCACAGAACAGTTACAAACTGAAGAAAAAAGCCAGTCACATCACCTACCTACCAAAGCTACCCAGGCGGGACAACGTGATGGGACAGAGGGCCACCTGGCAGGCAGCTGTGAATTAAGTCTAGCTACCGCTAGGGGTGCTCCCCCATTCGAATCGCATAAACTGCAAGAGGATTGCGAACAAATAGGTCAAACTTTGCAGAGTACTGGTAAAGACAGACAACAGTCTTTTTTATCCCCGGGGAGAGCCTCAGAACAAATATGTCGGAAATAAAGCCTATAAAGATAGGTACCCTGAATGTAAAAAATGTAGAGACAAATGAGATATACACAAGGGAACTACTTAAATCATATGATATACTGGCGTTACAGGAACACTGGCTGTTCTCCTTTCAGCTTTCGAATTTCGACAAAATTTTCACGTCACATCATTCATATAGCAAGGCAGTAGACGCAGATGACCCTCTCCCTCCCTGCCAAAAACCTAGAGGCTATGGAGGTGTATGTGTACTTTATAGAAAGAGTATGGACTTCAAAATCAAGAAGCGAACTCACGGCGACAACAGGATCACCGTAATTGAAGTACAGGCTGACCCTCCTATCTGTATCTGTAATGTATACATGCCGTCTAGAAACTCTAAAGGAAACTCTAAAGCCGATGATACATACCAGACCTCCTTGGACCAACTAGAAGAGATTCTAAATATTTATTCAACAACCCATGCAGTCTTTTTGATGGGCGATTTCAATGCTTCATTACAACAACGAAAGGGGAATGAACAGGATATTAAGTTAGCATCCTTTGTGGACAGAAACTCACTGTCTCACGCACAGACTGGTCAATACACTTTCGCACACCCAAATAAAAATGACCAAGCAGAGATAGACTACATTTTCTACAACAAAAGGGGAGCCGAAATCACAAACTTGGTTTCTGTCGAACCCAACGTGTCTCTCAACACCTCTGACCATATCCCAGTCTTTGCTGTCCTGAATGTGGAACAAAAACAGAAGATACCAGGCAACGTCATGGTAAGATGTAAACCAAAATGGGAGAAATGTGATAGGCGTAACTACAAAGACTTCATTGCCACACACTTGCAGTCGTTTTCCAGTTTCAAGTTTGGCCAATCTGTTGAAATCGACATTCTACACCCGCTTAGTCACCTGATATCTATTCTGCAGTTGGCAACCAAGGATAGCATACCTAGTTACAAGTCAGAAGTAAAACTAAAGAAGCAAAAGCAGAGGCCTTGGTCTGAAAAGATTGTACAAGCGGTGAAAGAAAGCAGACTTGCATGGTGGGAATGGAAGAAGGCAGGTGCTCCAAGTGAACGCTCTGATCCATATGTGCAGGAGATGAGAAAGGCCAAAAAGAACATACGCAAAGAACAGCGACTAGAAGCTGCTAGGCAAAGAAACAAGAAAGTTGAAAGCATTATGGATTCCTCAAATGACACCAAAACCTTCTTCAAGCTCATCAAGGAACAACGCAAGACATCATCGACCCAGACAGAAACTCTAGTTGTAGGAAATACAATATGCAACACTGACCAAGAGATCTGTGATGGATGGGCCATGCACTTCCAGGACCTAGCAACTCCACTCCAGAACGAGAGGTTTGATCCTGACTACAAACAGCAAGTTGATGAGGATATTCAGTGTATCAGATCAATCTGTGAGGGTACATCAAAGCCTATAACGCCCGTAATGATGGAAGAGGCCCGTAAGGCACTGGGAAAACTAAAGAACAACAAAGCTGCCGATGCTATGGGACTTACTAGCGAACACCTAAAACTAGGAGGACAGGCTCTTGTATCCTTTCTGACCGACATGCTGAATCATCTCATACAGACAAAGAGGGTATCCGTTGTTTTGAAAGAAGGAATCGTCACCCCTATCTACAAGAAAGGCGATGCTTCACTCCCCGGAAACTACAGAGGGATAACGGTCACTCCTGTAATACTAAAAGTACTTGAGCACATCCTGAACACTAGACACAACACGATTTTGGAGCCAAAACAGTCCGGACTACAGAGAGGATTTACCCAGGGATGTTCTTCTTTGAATGCGGCTGTCATACTGACCGAATGTATTCAGGAATCCAAGAACCAGGGCCAGAACCTGCTTCTCACCACCCTTGACGCACAAAAAAGCCTTTGATGTGGTGGACCACCATTCCCTGCTGAGAAGGCTTTATCTCGACGGAGTGGAGGGAGATGATTGGTTGCTTATCAAAGATTTATATACCGACTGTACTTCCAAAATCAAGTGGGCCGGCTTGCTGTCAGATCCTATCAACATCCACTAAGGCGTGCGTCAAGGGGGGTGCTGTCAACATCGCATTACAAGAGGTATAACAACCCACTCCTGCTCCAACTTGAAGAAAGATACTCGGACGTGAAAATCGGGTCAATTAATCTTCCACATATCACTGTGGCCGACGACTTAGCCGTCATGAGTAGGAGCTATGGTGCACAGCAAATTAAAATCTGGGATGTCAATGACAATACATGCAGAGAGAGGTACTGCGTAAATCCTGGAAAGAGCAGCACTCTTTGTTATCCATTCGGTAGGAAATCGAGCAGCGAGTCTACAGACATCTTCATGGCTGATGACAAAATCTCCAATGACCAGAGTACGACTCATCTAGGCATACACAGAGATATATCAGACAAACCATGTATTGAAGAAAAGATCACACTTGGTCGTAAAACAGCATACTCTCTAATGGGGGCCGGATTCCACAGTGGAAATGGGCTCAAAGTATCACTAAATGGGTTCATTTGGTCAACTTATGTTCTCCCAAGAGTAGTTTATGGACTTGAGGCTCTTATCTTAAGGAAAAAAGACTTTGAATCTCTTGAAAAATTCCAAAGAAAATGTCTTAAGCAAATTCAGGGACTCCCAGATAAAACTCCAAATGTCGTTGCTCTAGCTTTATTGGGAATTATCCCAGCCGAAGTAGTCATTCATAAAAACTCTCTGAACCTTTTCATGAATATGATAAGTCAAAAAGCAACAATTGAATACCAAATTGCAGAAAGACAGTTAGCCATGAAAGACCCAGATGAAAAAAGTTGGTTTAATTATATTAAGGACATTTTGAATCGCTATGACATGCCTTCGGTATATACACTTTTAAAACAAGACATTTCTAAACCACAGTGGAAGAAACTCCTGAATAGTTCAGTTAACTCATATGTAGAAGACACATGGAAATGTGAAGTCAGTTCTAAACCTTCGCTAAAGTACGTTAACCCTGATGCCTTAAAAGTAGGTCAAAGTCACCCGGTTTGGGAAACAGTTAGGTCAAATATATTGGACAATAAAAGGGCACAGTTGAAATGTAAATTGTTAACGGGCACATATATATTACAGGGAAACCGTGCAGCGTTTAACCAGCATGATCCTACCTGCAAGCTTTGTACGGGGGCGCCGGAAACAAGACAACATTTCATCTCGGAATGCTCAGTTTTTGACATTGAAAGACAAGAATTTGTGAATAAACTCCAAAATAGTCGTGTGTTGGGGTGTGAGCTAGATAGATACTCACGCAGCCCAGAACTGTTCACTCAACTCGTGTTGGATGCTACAGCAATTTTGAAAGTCGATGATAGACAGCCAGGAATCCTGGACACTATAGAACTTCTTTCGAGGGAGTATCTGTATCGAATACATCAAAGAAGAATTGCCAAGTTAAAACTGTTATCGCAGCCCTAATAGCCTCAAAATTAGCCTCACAAGCTTGTAAATACCACCTGTGAATTGAAAACAAAATACCAGCTAAGAAACCAAATTCTACGTCATCACGACGGTGCCTCGCTAAGTAATCGGGGGAACTCTACGATACAACAGAACAACAGAACAGAACATGCCTCTAGGATGAACTGTAAAAGATCCAAAATCGTGCTGCAAAGTTTGTAACTGGAAATTACATTTTTGAAACTGGGAGCATGACTGGCATCTTAGGTCATTGAAATGAGTATCTCTTAAGAAATAGAGGAAGGATAGTCTACACAAAGGTCTGACGGGTAAAGCCAGAATACCTACAGATTACCTTATCCCGAAGAATAGACATAGAAATCAACATTCGTTGGCATTTCAGATACCTTCAGCTACCTTCAGCTAGCAAAGAAGCGTACAAAAGTAGTTTCTTTCCACAGGAATGACCTCCCTGATTTCCTCTGCTGAAATGTATAATGATTGTGTTTCCAAGTTCACATGTCTAATGAGTGTCATTCGCATCTCTTGTGAGAGCCAAGGACTAATTTCCCTCCTGGAGCATCCCCTAATGAAGTATTGTCAATTTGGCATGTCACCAGTAAACCATTCAGATTCAGATTCAAGTACCAGCACTATGTGGAGCAGGTGTGGCTAGCTCGATGGCTTTAAAAATGAAAAAAAAAAATATTTGAAATTGTTTAATGCTTTCCATATTTTTGCTCAAAACATTGATTGTGGGTACATGTAAGAACTGCCTCAGGGGGTATACTTTTCAGGGACATGTTTTCCTGATGACCAGTGTGGGCCACCAGTGCTATCAAATTTTTCTGCAAATAATTGAGCATACGTCACAGGGGTTATCCAGAGACAACCTGAACATGACTCAGAACAAC
This sequence comes from Rugalucina vietnamica, assembly GCA_964017185.1. Classification (NCBI taxonomy): domain Eukaryota; kingdom Metazoa; phylum Mollusca; class Bivalvia; order Lucinida; family Lucinidae; genus Rugalucina; species Rugalucina vietnamica. The sequence continues at coordinate 22,598,818 of OZ024882.1, forward strand.
CAACATAATAGATACCAGTAACTGGTATAGTATCTGTCTGGGAACATCCTACCAAAGATCATTCTGACTTGTGCTGAGTTGTTCCCACATCAGAAGTAATTTTAATTTTTTATTCCATTTTTCGATGAATTTCCTCTAAGCAAACAGAATAGCCCCCGATGGCACGCCGCGTTCTGTGGTGTCACATCTGGGGATATACTGTTTGCCTATATCCAACAAAAAGGACACCAGTTTAGGGATATAGAAAGAAAACAACCAACCAATCATTACATAAGACGTAGCTTTATTGACAAATGAAAGAAACCGATACAAATACATGTTAATAGGCATTCTTACAACACAGTAAGACTAGTTGAAGCATACATCACATGAGCCACACACGAGAAAACCGGATTTTCGCTACACGGATAGTGTAATCACTCCCCTTGTTCAATCCAAAATTTCCAGTTTCTAGCTTTTTTCTGAGACTGTACAGGCCGGTTTGTGTCAGACCTGGTTAGAAAACCCAAAGACCAGTTTTCTCGCATCGCGGCCCACATGAGCCACGTCATGAGAAAAATCTGTCTCCACCACTTGCGACCAGGTCTGACACAGAATGACCTATAAAGTCACTGAGAAACTTAAAACTTAATATGGACTGTACTATCCATGAAACAAAGGCACTGATCAGCTGTGCAGTTACTGCACAGCTGATCTGCGCCTAAGTTTTTGCAGACGTAAAAAGCAGATTTTCTCATGATCGCAGCTCTATTATCATGGTTTACGTTTACCACCTATGGAAACAACTCACTGTATCTCTTGAAGAAAATTTTTTGTGGTTCCCTTACAATTGAATTTTTTCTGTCTGCCCATTCAAAGGCTTTTCTTATGAATTTTATTAATTTCAAGATATTTCACTATAGTCTGTTCATACTTGAAAATCATACGATTGATAATTGATACAAAGACAGAAAGGTTTGGTCAATATCTAACAAATATAATTACAGAAGTAAGAGGATTCAGTTTTTAATTTGAATGAAGCTTCTTCTTCTTCTTATCAAGCAGCTTTCTGGCAACCTCAGCAAATCAAAGTCTGATTCCAAAGTGTGACAAGGAGCTTTTGTAATGACATCAAATTTAATTTTCTCTCGTTATTGACAGGCATGTATTGACTTTTTTCGAGCTTAAATCTATCCCTCCAAAATTAAGCAAACTATCCCAAAGTCACTAACATTCAATAAACTTTCCAACAAAAGATACAATAGAGTTTTTCTCTGTGTAAGTCAATATGGATGTAACCTAAGTGTGTATTAAACAGAGAAACAGAAAATAAAAGTTAAGTCATTTTGAAGTCATATGACCAGTTCTGACAAAAACCAGTCTGTACAGTCATAGAAAAGGGCTAGTAACTTGAAATTTTGGATTTAAGAGGAATTATACTATCCCTGTAGGAAAAACAAAGGAGCTGATCAGCTGTGCAGTTACTGCACAGCTGATCTGCGTCTTTGTTTTCGCATAGTTAAAGAAACAAAATACAGTGATCAGAGACCCTTAGGATGAGTAAATCACACGGCTTATCCAGAGACAACCAATGTAACTGAGAATAACTAATGCAGAATTGGTATGTGACAATAAGTAATAAATACCAGCCTGTGAACAACTTTTCAAAGATTGGAATGATCCATGGAAAGTTGTTCCAAAACAGGTATTTGCAACCTAGTCTTATATTGGTATCGGCCATAGTGGTTGTTCTCAGTCGTGACGAGCCTCCTAGACAGAAAAGTTATGCCTTCTGATACAAACTTATCTTCAATGTATTTAGCTGTTAAGACAACCCAAAAGCTAGAAATACTGTAAGTTTGGAAATGTTTGAGAGAACTTAATTTTCGCAAATTCAATGACTCGCCAATTCAAAGTTCTCGCTAATAAAATGCTTACATAAGGCTTTAAGAATGCACAAGTACCCTCTCGCCAATTCAAAAACTCGCTAAGAATTCGTAAATCGATAATTCGCGAAATGAAAGTCACGCAAAATTTCCAAATTTACCATACTCAAGGTTTTTCAGCAAAGAACATAATAGTTGCGATCAGATTGGCCTGTGCACATGGATTGGTCTGTAGCTTAATTGTTTAAGGTGCATAAATGTTTACGACAGATATTCTCACAACATCTTTTAGTTTTTATTGATTACAACACGTCTGGCTGCAATGGAACTACTGCATTCAATGCAAAATGCATTACACTCCCCTTTTTCTATGCTGAAGTTATCTTTAGAATCAGCAAATTTTTAATCTGCACATGAAAAGAAGCACAGGCAGAATTAATAATGATTATAACAGAGCTGACAAAAAATATTTCAGAAAGAGGCTGTCTTTAAAACAACATACGGTTAAACAATGCTGTTATGGACCTGCATTGAAACAGATAAACATTTTTTCAGTGCAAATTCATGTTACACGGCTCATTTTCTGAAACAGGTTTTTATGTAAGGTTTTGCATATGATTTGTCTGTTATGTAAATCAGCGTAAATTTACGGCAGACTAAGCAGCAATTTGATCAGACTTATAATGGATGAATTTCTAAATTTCTTTAACCAGACAGTATATTCAAGGTTGTTTCGTCATTAATCTGCAGTGGTTTTTGATTCACAACAGTATCAATGTCTAAAAGAAAGGTAAAAAATAATTTACCCAGAAATAATTTGTGGAATAGCATCTAATTGAATGTGTATCTATACAGAAAATATACTTTATGCATTGTTTAAAGTACAAAAGCTATTGACCGTTTATTAAACTGTAACAGATCTCAAACCGACAAGCCACTGACACCAGTATGTAGCACGTGACATTTACCTATTACTGACAAATAGACATGCACATCATTATCATTTCAATTCATTTGCACAAAACCACATTTATTTTAGGGGCACCAGGAGTGATTTTCCTCATGGCAAAAAGAATAGCCCCAGATGGGACGCCATGTTCTGCGGCTTCACATTTGGGGTTGTACTGTTTGACCATGTCCCGTGAATAGGACACCAGTATGCAGCACGTGAAATTAATGGACTAATCAAACAGGCTATATGGTGATAATTGGCAGATAATTTGCCTATCTACTATGTGACACGCCTGATAATGATGGCATTTTCCCCTTTGAACAGCAATGTTTATCACATAAGGACATTTACCAGAAAACCTCTCTTAATGAGTTTCAGACAAGGCCATGTGGCATGATCAGCAAGAACTATCTTCAGTCACGGGGGAATTTTAAAACAGACACGAGAATCATTTTCCTACCACAGCAGCAAAAACAAGCCTGCCGAACACATTGCTGAGAAGGTGCCGTCTAGACTTATTTTTGTCGTGTTTTTCCATCCACTATGGCAGTTTTTCTAACGACTTATCTCACTCAGATAAGCATTGATTCTTTGAAATCAATATTGTGTACAAGCTTATTTCCTAGACAGTCATATGAGCCGGGACGCGAGAAAACCGGTCTTCGGGGTTTCCGACCAGGTCCGACTCAAACCGGCCTGTACAAGCTCAAAAAAGAGCTAGAAGCTTGAAATTTCGGATTTAAGTAGAAGAGGAATTGTACTATCCGAGTAGCGAAAACAAAGGCGCTGATCAGCTTCGCGGTTACCGCGAAGCTGATCTGCGCCTTTGTTTTCGCCTAGGCAAAAATCCGGTTTTCTCACGATGCGGCTCATATAGTTTTGAGTCAGAGCTCGAAAAAGGCAATAAAATGGCTTTTCTAATGACAATGACACATTCAAATAAGTTTAAAGAGAAAATCCTGTGGCTTAAATTAAACAGCAATGGTATGAATTTGCTATTTTATAACAAGAATTTTAAATGACATTGCATCTTAAATAATAGAAAAATGATCAATAACCGCAGTTTGTTTAAATCACATTTACTGAGGGCATTTATGGTGGCTGTAAACATGTTTTAAGAGAAAAAAAATCTTTATTTGAAAGAAAAAAAAAATTTAAACCCCTTAAAAACTTCAGCTTATTATAAACCAAAACCATCCCTTATCTGTATCTCTGCTTAACTATTGATTTAGTTCTAGATTCAAAATGGCAGCCTGCTCTTCTCGTTATTGGAAAATTTCTTCAAAGCAATAAAGGACAGTGCGGAGCAATTACGCTATTTGCCATGTGTCAAAAATCAATACACATGCTTTGTGTTCATCAGAGCTGCCCATTCTCACTTAGCTAGAAATTGCCTTCACTGCTAACTATAAAATTTGCAAAGACCAAAAAATCTGAGCATGGTTTTCAAGGATGGTAAATCAGAGCCCCATATGACATTTAAGAAGGCGTGAAAATCTCCTTGATTTTCATGACGTGATCTTAGCAGGAAAATGCTATTATGGCCATATTTGATTACATGTAAGGACAGCTTTGCGGCTATCACCATAGCATGCAATGCTACAGACAATTAATAGCCACGTCATGGGGAAATTTGATTTTTTACTTATAAAATGTGAAAACAATGGTGCACATAGGCCAATCTGATCAGTGTCTTTGCTTGTGTTCCATAGCTGTGGCAAGCACAACTTTATCTAACCCCCAAATTTTAAGCATTTGTCCAATTTTGATTGTTATACAGCTCCGATGGTATCTGGCTGTTATGATCACATCTTTTGACATGAATGCTGAAGGGCGTTGTCACTTACGTCATATGAGAAGTCGAGAATAAGGTTCAAAATAAGGACATTATTCAACATAAAGAGTGGATTCAGCAATGATTGAGAAAGATAATGCATCATTTCTCCATAAAACTAACAGTTTGAGTAGTCATTAAAACTGCAATGATGGGTATCCTCAATGATGATTCTTTTTTACAGAAGAACTTTGCAGAGTTCTCCTTTATCTCAAAGAAAAAACGCCCTTGATTGTTCTCTTTATGCTTTATGCATCTAAGTTTGAGAGCCATCAGGAAAACATGTCCGTGCAATGAATACCCCCTCAAACCCCACTTTTATACAGTAAAACTGGGGTATGCAAAGGTATACCTATTTTTCTTATTTTTGCTCCAAACCATAGATTGTGGGTACTCGTTAGAACCGCCTCGCCGAGGCGGTTCTAACGTGTACCCACAATCTATGTTTTGAGCAAAAATAAGAAAAATATCAGAATTTTTCTATTGAAAATTTTCATTTTTTGACAACTTCAAAAATCTCTGTATATTGCATGGGCGTGTTTTCGTAATGGCCTATGGAAAATCAACTTTGCAATGAGCATTGTAGCATCACAATTAGCAAGTAATTTTCCAATTATTTCAACACATGCACCAGCTGTATTCGTGATATAATTCACAACTCTCGTCCTAATTGAATCTTTCATCTAATCTCTATTGACGTCAGGGCCTGAGTTACTAATTTGATCAGACAATGCGATTGAAACTTAGTTTTAATTATTGAATCCTAAGTGTATTAGACCTGTTACTGAATCTTACTGAATCAAAGTTTTTTTCACGCTCTAAAGACATGCCGCCAATCAAAGACCGCATAATAAAGACATGACAGTAGCCTAGTTAAGAATGATTATTTTCCCATTATCAATAATTCAAACCGGATATTTTTCCATAAAATATCTTGTGGAACCTTGTTAGAAATACCTTGGAGAGACAGTACCCAAAACTTTTTAAGTTAATATGGAGAAATAACAAAACCATCCTTCATCTATCACCAAATACAATATGAGCCGCGACGCGAGAAAACCGGTCTTCGGGGATTCCGACCAGGTCCATACAAACTAGTCTGTACAGTCAAAGAAGAAAGCTAGACTCTTGAAATTCCGGATTTAAGAAGAAGAGGGATTATATTATCCGTGTAGCGAAAACAAAAGTGCTGATCAGCTTCGCAGTTACTGCGAAGCTGATCTGCACCTTTATTTTCGCATAGGCAAAATCCCGTTTTCTCATGATGTGGCTCCTATATATATATAAAAAACTTTGGTCACTGATGCTGTAAATAAGATTATTCTGTCAGTTTATCCATTTTAAACTTTTTTTTTTGTAAAAAAATTAAGAAGTTCCAGTTATGGTGCCGAGCATGATGAAAGGGTTAAGTCTGGCCCCTTTTAGTGTGATGATGAGATACAAAAGGGTTAGAAGGGACATCCAATATGCTCAAACAAAACAACTTAGTCTCAATGTAGCATGTATATGTATCCTTACAAAAGAACAGAAATAGATTGCACTATTTTTATCAGTTTACACATGAGCCGTGTCATGAAAAAACCAGACTTTTTGCCTATGCGAAAACAAAGGCGCAGATCAGCTTCGCAGTAACTGCGAAGCTGATCAGCGCCTTTGTTTTCGCTCCAAAGATAGTATGATTCTTCTACTTTCTAAATCTGAAATTTCAGGCTTCTGTCGATAATCTGTAGCTTTACAGCCTGGTTTGTGTCGGATCTGATCAGAAACCATATTGTTGGTTTTCTCATGGTGCGGCTCACATATCTAATGTGAAATTTTTAAAGTAAGTTGCATTCATATCATGAAGTATACCCTTAATGAATAACATATCCACTTTCGAATAACTCGGCTACTTGATCTTGCTTATCCCATTTTTGATGAATGGATTCTCCCATCATTATCAATTGGGTGAGTCCACTTTCATTTTTAGGGGTGTTTTTTAATTTTTATCTCATTTTTTGATGAAATTTCTCTGTGCAAACAGAACAGCCCCAGATGGGACGCATTTTTCTGCGGCGTCACAACTGGGGCTATACTGTTTGCCTATGTCTCACAAACAGTATGTCAGGCTTTTATGAGTTAATCTAGCCACAAGTATTTCATTGATTTGAATACACATTTCCAAAAATTTCAAAATAGATTCTGTACAAATTATCAATAAATAAGATAAAAGCTAGCTCGCCCTCCAAAACACTTTACATATATATAAACAGATCTGCTCAATTGTAATTTGTTTTACTTCGGTACTCAATGTTTTTGTTCTTATTAACGCAATGTCTTAAAAGTACCAACCTTGAGAGCTAAACAATATTTCTAAGTTAGAGGATGAATATTTTCTTCACACAATATTCATTTGACACACTACGATGGCAAAACTTAAAGACCGCAAAAATTGATTTTACCGTACATTATGTTATTAAGCGATTTACAACACATGTACTTGGGAATTTTTTGATAGTTTCCGAATATTGCCATCGATCGGCCAATGAACCTTAATGCAGGATATTCCCTACTTATATAGGTCCTGATTTCGGACCCAAAAACTATCCATTATCATCTATTTCTAAGCATTCTATAAACAAAGCGAGGATTTTACAACAACATGTTTACATACAGATTCACATTCAATACAAATGGTAAAAATTTCATAGTACATGTATTTCTGACACAAACACTCGATCAGTTACCGCCATACAATCAATGCATAACATAATTGATTATGTTAACACACAGAGGGACTTAAATGGTACTAATACACCAACAATAAACTCTGTATCATCTTAATGTGTATGGTTATTAACAAGAAAATAGAATGCCCCAAACCTTTAAAAAAATCAAACTTTATTTTGAAAATTTAAGTTTCCAGATATGTATATAAACTCCAATGACAGTTAGTTTACAAAATTTGCAAAACTAAGCAGTATGTTTCTGTTTGTTTTCCAAGCAGAAAACAGAAAAAGATCACATAGTGGTGGTAAATTGAAAAGCATTCCATTGGGATAAAATTTGTCTTAATTTCATTTTTCGAGGGACTGGGAGGTATGAAACTTAAATTTTTATGGACTTCCGTTTTTTTGTGCATTGAATTTGAATGTACATGTACGAGGGAAAATCCAAAATAACGTAAACTTTTGTTGTAGCTTGAACATACGTAGATAAATTTTAGAAAAATGTATATTGCGATAAATCAGAACATCCGTTTAACAAGATAAGATAAAACAATTACACATTTCATAAGTATCTGAAACATGCCGCACCATTTTATAACCATGGTGACGCACATGCGGCGCACGCGAGATTTCGGTCGTGTCCTGTGTTATGCATGTCTCGATAAAATGTAAAATTGGCATGCGAATCGTGCCAAACTTAAACCAGTAAAAGCTTGGTGTGTAGATAATGTTGTGCATAAGTTTCAACAAATTTGAGTAGTGCGTTTTTGAAATATTAATATCAATTTTGCGCTAATTCAGTGCGCCAGACACAGCTTAAGTTTATGCTATTACTAAACTTGCCGCGACTTTTGAAAGCGCCAACACAAAGACCGAAAAAAACTTAATGTAGACAAAAAGGGACTATTCAATGAATAAATCAGTTGTACAACAATATTCCCGTTGTGATTCTTACGATAATATAGCATAACAAAGATGGAAAAAGAAACAAAAATAACGCGCGTCAGTGGTGTCGCAAATGCGTAATGCGCTGACCGCATGCAGACGGCTGATGATGAGGCGATTTTGAAGCAATTTTAAGTAAATATTTGTATCGAGTTTTGGATACTGACGGAAAATTTGTGCAGTACAAAGCACAATACGCAAAAAAATCTTTTTATCTATCGTACATGTTGAATAGCTGGCCGTGAGCGCTAAAAGGGTGTTACTTTCAAAATGAATAAAAATGTCGACGTTACGAAATCAAAGATGACGTGCGCCGGTTATACCATAGTGACCTTTTTGTTTTGACTGTAGATTTTTAACGGATAGTTATTTTTACCTGATATTTTGCCTCGATATTCTAGACATATTCCGATTTATGTTCATGTTGTTTTATAAGCATTTGAATGAACTGTATAGAAGCTTCAGCAAAAGTCTACATTATTTTGGATCATCCCCCGTACATGCAATAAGAAGAAACAGAGAATACTGCTATGAAAACTGCACCGATTGGGATACATTGCATACCAAAGAAAATTATACTGTTACAAAAATCATACTGATCTATTTAAGAAATCAGGGATCATACCCATCCCAGTTTTACTTATCAAACTTACCACAAAGTGTTATGAGTGATGTATGCCAAAGATAGATGAGTCGCCTCATGGGAAAACCAACGTGGTTTCCGAACAGGTATGACACAAACCGGCCTGTACAAGCACAGAAAAGAGCTACAAGCTTGAAATTTCGGATTTAAGTAGAAGAGGAATTGTACTATCCGAGTAGCGAAAACAAAGACGCTGATCAGCTTCGCGGTTACCGCGAAGCTGATCTGCGTCTTTGTTTTCGCATATGCAGATTGTTGGTTTTCCCACGAGGCGGCTCAGATGTAAAATGTTATTACAGTGACAGTTTTTCTTTCAATTCAAGTAAAAGTAGTTTTCATTTGACCATTTTTCCCTTTTTTTACCCTACTTTCTTGGACTTTCACAAATGAAAGTGAAATAACATGGAAACTCCAAGGAAGGCTTGTTGAAATAGTCTCAATCCATCAGACTGTGGTATTTATGTGCATGTATTCAAGAAGTAAAGATGGTAATTTTTATTACTATGAGATAAACAACCAGAGCATGTATGAATTATCCTTTTTTGGTAGCGATGCATCCGAACACACATTCATTCCGCCAGAACAATTATACCTTGATCACCACAAACACTGACTACAAAATAAGAAACATTCTTTTACAAAAACTTATACTTGTCATAAACCAGTTATAAACCTTGTCCATATCAAAAATTCAGAGGGATAGATAAGCTGCATATTTGGGAGAAATCTGACTTTTTTCTATTTATCCATAAAAACATGTTATGGATACTCATAAAAATGTCTGATTGAAGCTAGTCATTCCAGAGCTTTCTAATGTGAATCCAAATACAAATTTTACGAAGAACTGAAGAAAAAAATCCACTTTTCATCAAATACACATCTTATCCATTCCTCTGATGATACCTAAGATGATTGCCACTCCAATTTCTCCATGAAATATCTTGTTTCTTGGCTCCTTGTCCCGTTGTATTCCCCTCGACGTCAATTCTAACCTTGGAGGGAATAAACTCTATCTTGGGGGAAATACCAACCCTTCTCATGATTATTCAAATGAGATTCAGCAAAAAGGAGGAGTTTTAGTTATTTCTTTACACCAAACTGAAAACATTTGTTCTAATTTCCATAGGATCATGAAAAGAATTCACCATTCAATGGAAACAACAAATGCTTTCATTTTTATAAACTTTTTTTTTTTTTCAACATTTTTTTTCTTTTTCTGAAACTACTCCTTTCCGGACCTCTACTTTTAGCCTCTTTTGCATAAATGCCTTCTGGTTTAGACATGATCATAATGTTCTGATATTCAATTTCCACATGAGCGCGCGAAATACACTAAAATCAGTTTCTGAAGCACTTGCACAGTTTAAAATCTCCAACATGTTAAAATCCTATGTTCGTAAGTCATTCAATAATAAGTTTGTCCATAGCCATGCCCATACTAATTACGTGCAAATCAACTCTGAAACTTGAAAGAAATTCTGGCCATAAAATTCTACCACTAATTTCTCTATAAATTTCAACCCTTTTCTTTCCCTTAGCATAAACACACTTACTGCAAAAAAAGCAGCAAATATAACAGCGTTACAATCTATAGCAAATTTGCTATTCCTTTTTAACTACTTAAACCGTTTCCATAGCAACAAACTGTAACTGGGCAATGGCCGCATCAGACATTATGAGATTTTTCAAGAACAAAAACGGAGATTTTCGGCTTCAGAAAGATACATCATCGCATGACAACAAATAATATAAAATGGTGAATAAACCGATGATATAAATAGTGTGTTAACATTATCATTTCTATGAATGACTTCATCAATTACATTGTCAAATATACAGTTGAGGCTAAGGTTTATAGAATGTCTTGTCGTAAAACTCCCGATGATTTCCCGACTGCTCCCGATCTCCCGACTACCGGCCTCAATTCCAGATCCTGAGGAAACTATCCCACGATCCAGTGGCAACGGCCATGCCGTCCTCTGTGACCCCTAGGCAGCTCACTCTGTTATCATGCCCAGCTAGTACACCTGCAAGGGATTAATAATTGAGCCTTTGTGTGAGAAAACTTACAATCTGAGTTTCCAACCAAGTCTGACACAAACCAGGCTCCGCAGCCACAGAAAATAGCTACAAACTTGAAATTTTAGACTTAACCTTTAGCATGCTGTAGGCGACTGCGGTCGACCGTGGAATACCTATCTGTGCCAACTAGAGGCGACTGCGGTCGACAAGAAAAACCGCTTTCAAATTTCCCGCACTTTTCGCCCACTGCCTACTTATGAATATTAATGAGCGATGCCCAGACAGTTGCGCATGAAAACAACATGGCGGCTTGTGGTTTTGGGACCGATTTGTCGGCCGATTTTGATCGGATTTTCGTTATTTTTGCATTAGAAATGCATTTTCAGCGCTTTTTTCGCTGGTAAATGGAAAATTGGGTGCATTTACACCCGAAATATGACATCGTAACGGTACGTATGATGAATTTTTACGCTAGAAATCGGCGTAACAAAGACTTCCGAAACCGAAAGTAGATTTGTTTACTGCGTTTGTTGAATTTATTCAGCTGTTTTTCTGGCTCAAAAATTAAGAAAACACGGAAAAAAATTGGAAAAAACGTCAGTGGGCTGCGATATCGATTTCACTATATTGCTCAGCATGCTAAAGGTTAAAGAGACTTGATGCATTGTGTTATCTATGGGGCAAAAACAAAGGCGCTGATCAGCTGTGCAGTTACTGGACAGCTGATCTACGCCTGTGTTTTCGCATATGCAGACTTGATTTTCTGTAATGATTAAAGCATTAAATATATCCGATTTATTAAACAATCTGGCATTAAGTAATAAGCTGATGTGCCATGACAGCACATTGTCCTGAAAAAAAAAAGGTTTTATAAGTTTTTAACTTTTAACTATCATACAAAGTACAGGAAAGGGCCAAAGCAAATCCCACAAACCCCGGTTTACAAGGCATTGTGATGCAAACCCTCAGTCACTATCTTTGTCACTCCCACAGACACTCTGAGGATCAAGTTATGATCTTACAATACACCTCAACCTCTTTACAAAATGCTTTGTTACAGCATGGATTTGCATAAATCATTGACCATTCATGGACCCCAAATGGTCATTTTATTTTAGACTAACTTTGCTATATAGCTATTCATTTTACTCTCATTATAACACTGAATGGACCCCAACAAGAGTCTTATAAAGAGGTGGTGGTGTGTAACAATACATTTTGATAGGGATGCTATATTAACTAACCATTTGAGCCGTCCCATGGGAAAACCAACAATCTGCATAGGTGAAAACAAAGACGCAGATCAGCTTCGCGGTAACCGCGAAGCTGATCAGCGCCTTTGTTTTCACTACTCGGATAGTGCAATTCCTCCTAGTGTTGTTCGATTATGGAATTTTCATAATCGATCATCGAAAATAATGAGACATGCTTTTCCGATCAATTATCGATTATAATCGAAATGTGACCAATACTGATTTCCTTCCACAGAACTGATCAGAACTGGGAGGAGTACTCTGCCAACATACTCAATTAAATCTAAAAATATAATGTATGGAATAGCTGAAGTAAAATTGTGCATTTAATATGTATAAAGACTTTAAATTGATTATATGCAACAGAGAGGACTTGCTATTTTAGCTACGTTTTACGAGAGTGAAATTTACTTCTAAAACAGTTCCGCTATAATGCGCTGGTCGGAGTTCACAAATCGCGGGCCCGTTATACGAGAGTCATGTAACGGAAAGGCTATACTACCAAATCCGACCAGACTGCACACCGTTTCTGTAGTTCGTTTGGGTGGGGGAAAGCACCTTATAGGCTCATTAAAAACCATTAATTAATAAACCATTTACCTCGAGATCTTTGTACAATGGAATAATAAATTGCAAGTTTGCGTTTTAAAATTTTAATCCATTGTAAACACTCTATAAACAATAAAATTCATTTTTATGACGCACCATTGAAAACAGATTTTAAAGCGTCAATGACAGCGGAAACAGTAGAAAACACCACTCATTTTACCCAGTGAAATATATTGGATAAAAACGGTAGCGAGTTTTCTATAAAAAAATATTGCCAATTTCAGTAGCGGATCATGTGCAAATACTTGATTTGAGCAGCTCGATAAGATATAATGGTATCTCAATATTTTGGACTCTAATAATTGCCGACACGAAAACATAGAGTAGCGTCACGTTAACGTGCCATGCTGCTTGCTTCAACGGACATTTTCTGCGTTTTTGCAATGACAAGTGACAGCCATACGCCGAAAATCTACAATGCAGACGACCATGGACTTCCTCTAAAATCAGGTGCGTCCGCTAATGGTAGTAATGGTTACGAGAATTTGTGTGTCTGTCTCTGATCTTACCGCCTCGGAAACTCATACGTGCGTGAAGTCATGGAGTGACTTTGAAAAAAAAATCGATTGGCCAATGAGCGGTCGTGTTGAATGCAGGCCGCACCTACTTTCGGCTATCTGCAGATTTAATTGACAGTTCAATTACGCATCTGTGTTTATGTTTTCATGGTAATGTAATTGGATTAAACGGACCAATATCACGTGGCGTGCGTCTATTCTTCGGCAAGCATGAATGGATTGCGATTATCGGATTAGGAATAAATGGACAATTAAGTAAACGCGGGCGTAAAGGTTTGACAACTTTGTTTAATGATCTCGTTTACCATCTACTTACTGATAATCCATTGCGGGATGTGTATCCCTTGGCTTATTTTCACAACCTTTGTGACCTATCTAAGAAAACAATGGGTGTCATTCACGCTCGCCGGCAATGAATTCAGGTTGCCAAGCGGGCACCCTAACATAGGGCCTAAGCACCCTACCATGATTGCATTAAACTTGGCTTGCCGACGTTTCAATCCGTGTCAGGCAATCGGGCAATTGCTTATTTCTAACACTGTTAAATTATTCAGTTTTTGCCGAATTTCGGCGAATGAGGGCTCCTACTGTTAGCGACAATCGATTCCTGGACAGCATAATCGATTGTCGCCGACCTGGACAACTTTTTTCAATTTTCGATTTGACTCGATCATCGTTACAACACTAATTCCTCCACTACTTAACTCCAAAATTTCAAGCTTCTAGCCTGCTTCTGTAGCTGTACAGGCCGGTTTATGTCGGACCTGGTCGGAAACCACATTGTTGGTTTGCCACGAGGCGGCTCATATAATGAACATTATTTTCAACTATTTCACCCACCTGCTCTTTCTTGTTTCAATACATCCCATACATTACAGTTAAAGTCATCATAGCCACCGAGTAGAAGTCGACCCGACTTCGAGAAGGCCACTGACGTAATACCGCAGATGATGTTGTCGTGCGAGTACATGCCGATCTCCTGGTCGGCACGGATGTCAAACAGTCGGCAGGTGGCGTCATCAGAACCAGTGGCAAATGCGTAACCGTTCGGGAAATACTGAAATGAGAGCAAGACGAAATTCAACAACATTGAAAGATTTGGTTTGGTTTGGATACGGCTTGATGTCCCATACAACAATCTTTCAGTCATGTTGGACCCTATCAAATTTGGTATAAAATTCATTCTTGCTACATTTATTGGCAGACAAGTGTCCTCCCTCCATTGAAATGTATTCTTACCACAGTTACTGTGATGTACTGTATTTTCCATGGTTACTTGTAATGATTCGTCTTGGCTGAAGTATATTTAGGAAACATCATTTGAGCCACGACGCTGAAAACTGGTCTTGGGGGTTTCTGATCAGGTGAGACACAAACAGGCCTGTACAGTCACTGAAGCAGGCTAGTAGTTTAAAATTTCAAATTTAGGTGGAGGAGGAATTGTACTAGCCATGTGGCGAAAACAAAGGCGCTGATCAGCTGTGCAGTTATTGCACAGCTGATCTGCGCCTTTGTTTTCACAAAAGCAAAATCCGGTTTTCTCATGACTCAGCTCATTTATGATTCAGGCTGTCTAGACCATTGAAAAGTACATCACAATCTATCATGCTAATATTTCATTAAAGGCCTCATCACACATTAGTGAAAGTCCCTCGACATAGACTTGTGTTAATGGTATATATCTGCCATGTTTGTTTTGCAATGTTTGGTCAATTTTTTTAAAAGATGTTTTAAACAATTAATCTTTTAAACAAACGGAACACATAGAATGACGATTATGTCTAAAAAACGCAAAACATGACAGATTAACATTTTTACGCAAGTTTGCATCAAAGGACTTTCTCTAATATGTGACAAGACCTTTATGTCCTAAATACTTATTAGTTGTTTCTTCTTCTCAAATATCAATCTACAAAGCTTTATTTGGAAGTTAGGGTAATGTAGTCATTGCAGACATACAACACAGTGCTAACTGAAAGGTTCAAACCCCAAGTAGGGTATAATGCTATGGCAGGTCTAGCAGTTATAAAAATTTTAAAAATATTTTCAAGCATGTTACACATCATGCTCACAAATGTCCAATGTAAATTTTGTTTTGTATTACAGCTGAACGTTGCAGTTAACAATTTTTTTTTTTATTTCGATGAAAAAGTAACTGGTTTTGAGGATGCAAACTCAAGTCATCGAACAGTAAAGTGTGCTGCAGACACACAATGTATTCAAATGTATATAATAACAACCTCTGAACAATTTTCAACCTCAAGCCATAATTAAACACCCACGAAGGTAGGAAAAATAAATGTCACATCCTATGGCAGTGATAATCCTCAATTAATCGAGAATTCTGGAAAGAAAATCTGTCTTCCGACCCAAGTTCCAAAACAAGACACAATGCAGTCTACACAGCATAGGAGAAGCTATTTCAAAATGGAAAACTTAGTTCAGAAACAAGTAAGATTCAAAATCTGAGCAGGTGATCAAAACTTTAAAGACAATATGACCCGCGCTGTGAGAAAACAGGATTTCTGCCTATGAAAAACAAAGGCGCAGATCAGCTTTGCAGTAACTGCGAAGCTGATCAGCGCCTTTGTTTTCGCAACACGGATAGAACAATCCCTCTTCTACTTGTACCCAAAATTTCAAGCATCTAGCATTTTTCTGTGACTGTACAGGCCGTTTTGTGTCGGAGCTGTTTGGAACCCCGAAGACCAGTTTTCTTGCGTCATGGCTCATATATATACTGCGTCACATGTCATGTGCATACTGTTTTAACACATACTGAAAACAGACTTTACATGATACGGCTAAACCTTGTTTTTTTACTGTGAAATTATGACTCCAAAGAACTACAAGTCTATAAAACAAAACATTTATTGCCAATCAATGGACTATGTCTCATTTCCCAAAACCTCTAGGGATTAGGATAAGAAATAAAACACAGCTTGACAAATCCAACAATTGCAGTCTCAAGCACCAAGGTTAAAGATCAGTCTAAGGAACCACTCAATGTCCTCACTGTTTACTTAATGCCTAGCTAATTGTCTCAGTTTTTTCTTCTGAGCAGTAAAGACTATGATCAGGCTTGGCAAGTACCCAGCTAAATCAGCCTTGATAGAATACAAAGCTAAGTTCACAGAAGTGTTGTACAGCTCATAATAAAATGAAGATAAAATGAGCCGCCGCATGGGAAAACCAACAATTTGCATAGGCCAAAACAAAGGCGCAGACCAGCTCCGCGGTAACCGCGAAGCTGATCAGCGCCTCTGTTTTCGCTACACAGATAGTACAATTCCTTTACTTTCTAAATCCAAAGTTCCCAGAATCTAACCATCTGCTGTGACTGAACAGGCCGGTTTGTGTCGGACCTGGTTGTAACCCAAACTGTTGTTTTTCTCACGCAAAGGCTCAAAAGGTAGAAAACAGCATTCATCAGCTAGACATCTAATTTCCTTAAAAGCTGGATACAAAAACACATTACAAATGAGCCGCAAGGCGATAAAAACAGTCTTCGGGTTTCCGAAACAGGTCCGATATAATCCGGCCTGTACAGTCACGGAAGCAGGCTAGAACATTGAAATTTGGTGTTTGGATAGTAGAGGGATTGTACTATCCGTGTAGAGAAAACAAAGATGCTGATCAGCTGTGCAATTACTACACGGCTGATCTGTGCCTTTATTTTCACATATGCAAAACCCTGTTTTCTCAAGAAACAGCTCATTTCATATCATTCTGTAAGTTATGTCACAAGATATGCTATCTATAACAATGCCGACAGCGCCAAATCCCAACATCCCAAGTGTCTGAATACAGCCAAAATATGAGTGAGCTTGAAGTTATAGTTATAAGTGGAATTGGCTCATATATTCTTGAAGCAAGAAAATGGCAGACCAACTTGAACCCCCCTCCCCCACCCCTCCCCCAACCAGACACCCTAATACTGAAAAATCCACTAAAAAGAAAATTTATAAATGTTCCTTATGAAACAGCAAAAGTTTGCTTTATGAAACAGCAAAAGTACTTATTACACTGCATGAACCCTGATGCTTGAGTACTGCAAAACAATTTTTAAACTGACGCAAAAGTATTTCAAATAGCACAGGTTAACCCTGTCATACAAGTTTTTTTTTGTTTTGTTTTTAAATGCAAAAAAAAACAACATAACAACAACAAATGGCTATTATTAGGAAAAACATTTAAAGAACAAAGCAACCCATTTTTGAAAGATAATTTTGCATTTATTTGCTATTCAATCAACAAGTTTACTTTTTTTGCAACAAGACAATTAGGATTTCTATAAATAGCTTCAGTTGCGCAAGTTAATTTCCTCTGTCAGTTGTGCACTCATCAATAATAAGAACCGGGGTCAATATGAACCACGACACGAGAAAACCGGTCTTCGGAAGAACCGGGGTCAATATGAACCACGACACGAGAAAACCGGTCTTCGGGGTTACCAGAGTGGATTCTAGGATTTTGTCAAGATGGGCCAACTCCCCCCTCACACTCTCAAAAAGGGGCCAAGGTTAAATCAAGTAGGGGGCCATACGACTAGAGTTCCTCCCGTAGGTATCTATACCAGAAGTGGTCCTCCTACGAAACCAGCCGATAATGCAAAAATGGATAAAATACGACTCAACATTTTCTCAGGAAGATCTAACTGAATGGTCACCTCCTGTGATAAATCAACAGCAGTTATAGACTTCACAACTCATCAAGAAGCCAGATAGTTGAACATGCATATATCACTCACAGTCATAAGAAATGAATATGTAGATTTTAATATTTCAAGCCATTTGGGTGTAAGTCATAAAGTTCAATGTCTGCTGCTCTGAGTCTGCACTGTTTTCTCTGGACTACCTGTTGGGACCTTTTGATTAATATGTTAATATATTGTTTTCCTTTCCCTTGTGAGTTATATTATCGAATACGCACAGTTATATTACCGAATACGCACTAATAAAAAAGCTTTCATCTTTGTAAACTATTAAAGTGAAAACAAGGGAAACAACTCAAAAATAATAAAACAGGAAGAAAACGTCACGAAACTTTGTGCCTTCAATAAATGTTTGACATCGTTTTCTCCCGAGTAATTCAATAACTGATATTATTACTTTAGAGGTAGTTAGTACATTCCATTGTCAGAGCATTTCGATTCTTCTAGCTATTGTTAACTCGTCCGTCGGACAAAATGTATTTCAAAGAAATGACATATTTTCAAGCCATTTCTTCCAAAACAAGAAGTCAATCTTTCGTTTTCTTTTCGGTGGGTCTTGGGCATGTTCAGGGAAACATTCGGGGGCTGTGGCGCCAGTGGTCTCAGCCTCATCAACGCCGATTCCCTGTCTTTTAGTTATCACAAGCATCTCTGCTCCATCTTGTGCCAACGAAAGTGAAAGAAGAAAAACATATGCGCATGCGTTAACAGTCTCAGCCAATAGAATTGAAGTCTCGGTCAAATCTCGGACCACGAGATCGACGGAAATTGGCGGAAAAGAACGGAAATAAACTACCAAAATGGTACTGAAAAGAACCACAATACGCACATAACTAACAAAAATGCGCCACTTCTTAGTACTTTGCGGGATCGTCGGCGCACCAAGATCACAATTGTGCGCCAAAATTACAAAATAAGCGGGATTTTCACACTCCCGCGCCCTAGAATCCACTCTGGTTACCGACCAGGCCCAACATGCAGCCACAGGAGATGGCTAGAAGCCTTATATTCCGGATTTAAGAAGACGGATTGTACTATACCTGTAGCATAAAACAAAGATGCAGATCAGCTGTGCAGAAAACGAAAACAAAGGTGCTCATCAGCTGTGCAGTTGCAGCTGATCTGCGCCTTTGTTTTTGCATAGGAAAAACTTGTTTTCTCATTACGCGGCTCATATCATACAAATGAATTTAGCCAAGTCGCGAAAGATTCTGAATGCTGCAATTTCCTTCTTTTTCTTATGGGTTAAAAACTGTTATTCACAACCCAACTGACCAACTCAAATCGGTCATAATGACCCAGGGCTAAACACAAGGCCAGATTGTCTAGGAGTATGTGCATAGATAACGATTGTTCTGTAGTCCAAACCACTGCTTTCTTACACTACAATGTTTCAGATTATATGGGTTTTGACTGATTAGAGTGCCAAAATGTTTGTTGCAAATATTTGAGCCATCTCGTGGGAAAACCAACAAAGTGGTTTCCGACCAGGTCTGACACAAACCGACCTGTACAGTCACAGAAAAGAGCTAGAAGCTTGAAATTTCGGATTTAAGTAGAGGAGGAATTGTACTATCCGAGTAGCGAAAACAAAGGCACTGATCAGCTTCGCGGTTACCGCGTAGCTGATCTGCGCCTTTGTTTTCGCCTATGCAGATTGTTGGTTTTCCTATGTGGTGGCTCATTTTGTGAATCTTATTTCAGAACAAAAGTCATCAATTCCATTGTTTTTAAATATGCATCATATCTTTTTTTTTTTTTGAACAGTAAAAGCAATTATATGTCAATATATTCAAGCGAACAGAAAGCTAGCATTGTATATAAGTAAGTGTGCTGAATAACCTGTTCATAAATCATTTGAATGCTTTAAGTAAGGGTAGGGTATTTCCAAGTGAACTTTACTTTAACGCTCTATGCTTTGGTTGGCTAGTCTGAGAACTCGAGTTAGTTTGTCGTGTTTCCGGTGCAAATTAAATTGATATAACGAATTAACGATGGCCTTGAATTAGCCATTAAGTCCATCCTTGTCCATTAAACTATTTAAGACCAGACTAGCAAACAATTAACAGATTAGTGCTATAATAGATATCAACTGGCAGACATATTCTGCAAATGTCATCATGAAGGTACCACACTGAAAACCAGGAAGATGGACCGATAAGTTATGGTTTCTTGCTCGACTTGTTGATTCAGATTTATGGTTGGTTGGTCAGAGCAAGCTTGCCCAAATTAAAATAGTACACCTGTAGTTGTCATCCTTTCACCAGTGACTGACAATGTCAAAACAATTAAGACTTTATCAGTGCTAAATTTCCAGAGAAATGATCAGTTTACTTACTACTATAGCGTTAATATCCGACTCGTGTCCGGAGAATGTCTGTTTGCACATTCCATCTCTTATATCCCACAGCTGTAATAGAAATGTGTACACATGAAACATTCCGTGTTATAGGCATTAATTTTGACACTATGATCATGTTAGAATTTGAGTTGGTGTCTACCGTCCATGATCAACAGTTGTCATGTCCGTACTGTCAGTAATACTTGCCATATTGTTCCTCGGCAAGCCTTCCAGAGCTAGTACAAATACTTTGTGCATGTTTATTTCATAACTCTTGACCCTAACCCTACTGACAATTTTGTTGAACATGATTATTTTTATCGCACCTGCTTATAGCAGGGTGCGATATAGGAGTTCAAATTTCCGTCCGTACGTTCGTTCGTCCATCTGTCAACATTTACGTCGAAGTTAAGTTTTCTCGACATCAGTGCTAACTGCGAGTCTGAAACCTTGCATAGTATTTGTCCTTGACATACCCTTCAAGCACGCACCTTGACCCAATACCCTTGACCTATATTTCACAGTCCAATGACTTTGATAATTTTTACGTCGAAGTTTGATTTTCTCAACATCAGTGATAGCTGCCAGTCTGAAACCTTGCATAGTAATTATCCTTGACATACCCTTCAAGCACGCACCTTGACCTGCTGACCTTGACCTATATTTCAAGGTCTACTGACTTCGAAATTTTTTACGTCGAAGTTTGGTTTTCTTGACATCAGTGATAGCTGCGAGGGTGAAACCTTGCATAGTAATTGTCATTGACATACCATTCAAGCACACACCTTGACCCGCTGACCTTGACCTATATTTCACGGTCCATTGACTTTGTTAATTTTTACGTCAAAGTTTGGTTTTCTCTGCATCAGTAATAGCTGCAAGGGTGAAACCTTGCATAGTAATTGTCCTTGATATATCGTTCAAGCACGCACCTTGACCCGCTGACCTTGACCTGTATTTCACGGTCCATTAACTTTGTTAATTTTTACGTCAAAGTTTGGTTTTCTCTGCATCAGTGATAGCTGCGAGTGTGAAACCTTGCATAGTAACTGTCCTTGACATACCCTTCAAGCATGCACCTTGACCCACTGACCTTGACCTATATTTTAAGGTCCATTGACTTTGTTAATTTTTATGACGAAGTTTGTTTTTTTCTGCATCAGTGATAGCTGTGAGTGTGAAAGCTTGCATAGTAAATGTCCTTACATACCCTTTCAGAACACACCTTAACCTGGTACCCTCGACCTATATTTCACGTTTTTCGATATTTTGCCCGATGCAGGTGCGATATCAACCTCTGCGGCATTCTTGTTTATACTGGAAGCTAAAAGGTTTCCAAAAGTCACTGATTATCAAACTGCAAGTGTTCAGTGACCAGTCATCCAGTGACGTATCGAAACACTAAAATGAAGGGTAGCAAATGTCTTTGACTAGTATCACTTTCATCAATTAAGGCTGTATCTTGACTGACAGCAAGATGAGCTAGTGTGTACTTTCAATCTCTGATCAAAATGGGCTTAATGGCAGTTAAAACCTATGTCATCGTATGTAAACACACTGTTGTAAACACATTGTTTAGATACAAGTAGGTACCTTACCAAATGTATCACATGCCTCTGATATAAATGTTCCTTACATTCTTAGTGATAATGGTAAACTCATGCTTTGTTATACATGTTTGTATGCTATGTTATACATGTTTGTATGCTATGTTATACATGTTTATTTAAACATGGAATGCTAAACTCATAACCAGAGGACCAATGGTCCTGTAAACGCTCACCTGAGATCTGCTGCATATACCAATAAACATGTATGAATATTATGGTATTTTATTCCAGTGCAGGGGCAGATGAAGCCCTTGGGCCATTTTCTTTTTTCTGAATCTTCAATATTCTGTCCATTTGCCAATTTCCTGCTGGCTTTTCCCTTCAAATGACATTTTAACAGTTTTCCCAATTCAAATGCATAGGCAACCCATGTTGACCTTGCCATAAACTTGGTCAAGGTCATCACAGGGACCTGATTTATATATACATTAAAGTACTTTAGCCATCGATGCTTCATGCCAAGTTTCCTTGAAATCAGTCTATTGGTTTCAGAGAAGAAGGTTTTTGATGGGTTCTTACCATATATGGGCATGGCGGCCATCTTTGTCATGTGACCTAGATTATTTATATACACATTGATTCACCCATTCTATAGATGCTTCACAAAAAATTTGGCTTTGATTGGCCAAGCGGTTTCAGAGGAGAAGACGTTTGAATATTATGGAAATATACATGTATATTGCCGCGGGGTGGGGGCACATGAGCCCCTGGGGTCCAATTTTTTTCTGAATCATTAATATTCAGTCCTACTTCCCATTTCCTGCAAGACTTTCACTTTAAATTACATTTTAGAAGTTTTCCCCATTCCAATGCATTGGTGACCTATGTTGACCTTACCGTAAAATAGGTCAAGGTCATCACAGGGTCATGATTTATATACTGTAAATTCGGAAATTTTCGCGTGACTTTTATTTCGCGATTTTTCTATTTCTGAATTATTAGCGAGTTCTTGAATTCGCGAGTGAGTGTCCATATATTCTATAAAGTTAATTGTGGCTCTTAATTAGCGAGAACTTTGAATTCGCGAGGCAACCAATTCGCGAATATTAGCGAAAATTAAGTTCTCGCGAATATTTCCGGATCTACAGTATACATTGTAGTGCTTGAGCCATCAATGCTTCATGCCAAGTTTTGTTGAAATCGGTCCACCGGTTCTGGAGAAGATTTTTGAAGGGTTTTTACCATATATGGGCATGGCGGCCATCTTGGTCATGTGACCTGGATTATTTATATACACATTGGTTCCCCCTTCCCATAGATGCTTCATGTAAAATTTGGCTTTGATTGGCCAAGCGGTTTCAGAGAAGAAGATGTTTGAATATTATGATAATATACATGTATATTGCCCCGGGGTGGGGGCGGATGAGCCCCTGGTGCCCAATTTTTTTCAGAATCATTAATATTCAGTCCTACTGCTCATTTTCTGCAAGATTTTTCCTTTAAATGACAATTTAACGATTTTTCCCATTCAAATGCAAAGGCGACCAATGTTGACCTTGCCGTAAAATAGGTCAAGGTCACCGCAAGGTCATGATTTATATATACATTGTAGTGCTTGAGTCATCGATGCTTCATGCCAAGTTTGGTTTAAATCGGTCCAGTGGTTCCGGAGAAGAAGATTTTTGAAGGGTTTTTACCATATACGGGCATGGCGGCCATCTTGGTCATGTGACCTGGATTATTTATATACACATTGATTCCCCCTTCCCATAGATGCTTCATGTAAAATTTGGCTTTGATTGGCCAAGCGGTTTCAGAGAAGAAGATCTTTGAAAATTGTGGACGACGGACGGACGTACGGACGGACGGACGACGGACGGACGACGGAGCATGGGTATACTATAAGCTCACCTTGTGAGCCTGACGGCTCAGGTGAGCTAAAAACACATACCTTAGCTGAAGCATCACAGGCCCCTGATACAAATGTTCTCATGTCTGGTGATAATGATAAACTCATCACGTCTCCCGTGTGTCCTGTGTATGCTGTCGTCTGCTGACCGGTCTCAATATCCCATAGTGCACTACAAGTGAAAACAGAAACACATTGTAATTATCTTTATCATATATCCCGCCTCGTGGGAAAACCAACAATGTGGTTTCCGAACAGGTCCGACACAAACCAACCTGTACATGCACAGAAAAGAGCTAGAATCTTGAAATTTCGGAGTTAAGTAGAGGAGGAATTGTACTATCCAAGTGGCGAAAACAAAGGCGCTGATCAGCTTCGCGGTTACCGCGAAGCTGATCTGCGCCTTTGTTTTCGCCTATGCAGATTGTTGGTTTTCCCATGAGGCGGCTCATATTATTACATGTCTATATGTACAACTGGTCATGTGCCCTTGCTGCCAAGCATTCTGGGAGTTCACTTCATGGTGAATCTCTGAAAGGCTGTTCACAGAATAAACGGCCTTAGCATGTAAGGGGGATAACTGTTGAACAGTAACTGACCCTTCTGACATAAACTGTGATTATCTTGGCCCATTTCTGTAGCCATCAAACAACTGAGTCCTCCATCAACCCATCATTAGTATTCATTTTTAAACTGACCATTCAAATCAGCACATTAGCTAACAGTCAATGACAGTTAGACAACAAGGGGTTAGACAAACAAACAAACACATGCTTTTTACAGGTAAATATAGGTGCAAAAACACAATGTCTAAGGGAATAGGGGTGGGCGTGGTTATACCTTGCTGGCGGAGGAGTCAATTGATTCATTGTTTTCAGTGTTTGGGTCATATAAAGTTCTGGAATATTACCAACACAAAAGAATAAAGAAATTTGTTTTTCTCTTACAGTGAGGACGCAGCCAGCGTGCATGCGGTGATTGTATTTTATTTTGAAACCTTACTCGACGCAAAATAATCCTTAACAAAATGGCGACCTCTTTTTGGTCGAAATTTCGCTCAAAATGACACGCTTGTTGCTGTGCTTAAAACAATAGTTGTTATACGGTGCAGCTAGATCCGCCTTGTCCGGGATTTCATATTACCATCTTACACTGAGACGCCACATGACAAACTTTTTTTCAACGAAAACGACGCGAAACACTTTTGCCTGTCACGGCATTCCCCTGAAATGAGAATTTTAGGGGGTGCCAATTATATTAGAACAAAAAATTGTTCACACTCGGATATTATATTTGACCGTTCGTAAGTCATCAAGATAGATTTGACCGTGTTGAGGCTAATTCTGTGTATTGGAGAAGATCGTATTACGTCACACCACATGTGTAAAGTCGGCGGTCGTTTTTGAAGTATTTCTGTGGTGCAAACAGTCACATCATGACACGTTCTTCTCTGTAAATCAAAATGTGTGATACTTGTTGTCACCTTTCTCCATTTTGTGGAAAGGATTTAATTAATCAGTTTGATTTTGGTGAAATTTCATCATGAAATTCTGGATTTAAACCAAACCATCATTCCATGGACATGAGGAGTGGGTGGGGAAGATCATGTAATACTCTGATGTATGGGGTGTACACCTGGCAGATTAGACATGTGAGACTCTAACACTGCTCGTAAGTACCCACAAATATGTTTATTACAGCAAAGCTCTATCCACAATCGTGACAATGGTCTCTAAAAGATCTTTGGCAGATTGCTGAACCCTAATTGCACCAGTCATTTGTAATCACTGCCCCTCCCCCACCTTCGGGGAAGGGTGAGGGGAAGGGTGAAAGCCGGGTTAAAGAGCAGAGCAGTTACTTTTCGAGTGTCCCCGCAGTCCATGGGAAATGAATGGGGGTTTGACATTAAGATCCTTACGGTTACCCCAGGGAGATTTTGTTCTGTGAAGGGCAGGGCAAAGAGCAAAGTTTTGACCTCCAGTTTGCCCCCTGGGGATGGGGCTAATAGCAGGGTGCTGAAAGCTTAAAGTCATAATCCCTGCCCTTCCCTGTAGGTGGGGGAGCAGTGGTTACAAATGTATTGTGCATTTATAAATTGGTCTGAACAGGTGAACCACCATTTAACATCAGCAGAAATTAGGACCCAATAAATCTGGTCTCTTCTCTGTAATTTTAAGGCAGTGTTTCTGTTGTGGTTCTAGCTCTATGTTTTTGTTGTCATTGCTTTTGTGTGTGTGTGTGTGTGTGTGTGTGTGTGTGTGTGTGTGTGTGTGTTTTGTGTTTGTTTTTTTCTTCTTTTTCTTTTTTTCTTCTTTTTCTTTTTAACATATTAACAAGTGAGGTGTATTAATGAAGAAAAGCTGTGTATTAATCAATCTATTCTAGTGGGCATGCACTGTTAATACTCTGCTGTCACATTAAGAAAACATGCCCATGTTATATTCTATGTTTTTCTTTATGTTTTAAAAATTTAAAATTATCACCAGAAAATTTTTCATATTTGTCATAATTTTGCTCAAAACAGAGATTGTGGGTGCACATAGAACCACACCGATACGGTTCTGATGAATACCCACAATCTTTGGTTTGGAGCAAAAATAAGAAAATAGGTATACCCCTGCATACTAAAGTTTTTATATATAAAAGTGGGGTTTGAAGGGGTATACTTTACATGGACATGTTATCCTGATGTTAATGCTAATATATATAATTTACTTCTGAAAACAGGAAATATTAGAGAAGTTTGGGGAACATCAATTTTACCTGTCTCTTTGGACAGTATTTGTGGGGTCAATGGGTTCCAATAGGGTTCAAACAGTTTTTGTGGGCTAGGGAAAAATATATGCGTTATGCACCAGTCATTTGTATCCCCAGCCCCTATGGGACCGGGGGATAGGGACTCAGCAGGCTTATGTGTCGGGTTATAACCTCCGATGAGTGCCGGAGATATGACAGGATACAGTCACATTAATTCAAATGAACTAGTAGTTGTATCTTTCGTATTTAACTACTTTACTGGTCTGACTGTTAGCAGCTCTATAAAAATTAAGTTAGATGCCCTGCTATAGTGACTGTCAGTGTGGATACAAAGCTAGTGAATTACTATATATACCCATGCAACTTTAGTAAACATGATTTCAATTATCTTTCAGAGGTCTGAGGCATGCAAGGAATGTGATGTGATCCCTTGACATGGTCAACAATATGATGTGAATACCCAGGAAAATTCTGCACTGCGAAATAAACAATGGAAACAACTGTTAAAGTAGAGAAAAAGGCTAACATGGCCTTGGAATTTATACCACACTTTTATAATTATAGTAAAACTGGAGTGTGCATGGGTGTACCTATTTAAACGGCTATTTTTCTTATTTTTGATCCAAAGATTATTGTCTATGGGTACTTGTGAGACCTACCTCACCAAGGCCATTCTAACATGTAGTACCCACAATATAGGTTACAGCAAAAACAACCATCTTAAGTTATCAAAATTTTTCAACTAAAATCTTCATGGTTGTGTTTTCGTATTGTATCATGGTTTCATTTAGACGCTTGAAGTTTTGGATTTAGGAAGAAGAGGAATTGTACTATCCCTGGTAGTGGAAACAAAGCCACTGATCACTGCACAGCTGATCTGCGCCTTTGTTTTCACATAGGCTAAAAATGGAATCTCACATGACACAGCTCATATATGAACTCGAGATCAAACAAGGCCTGGAAAAAAGTGGTTTGTTTGGGGTAACATCTTGGAAAACTCAAGGTAGGGTTACTATAAAGGTGCATATTTATTTATTAATTTTATTTTATTATCTTATTATTTTTTCTGTTAAAAGTCATTAATTTACCATAAATACTGTTGTTTTCTTCAATATCTTAGAAATATTGAGATAAAAAAATTAGGATTCACCAAAAAAAATCTAGGTAGGGTCAGGTTAGTACCGTTACCCTAAACACTCCCTCTTTTATTTTAGGCCAAAAGTATACATGCTCACAGCTGACTTGAGAAATAAAAGAAAATGTGTTTTTATTATAACTTCTTGCCAACTCAGAAATCCAGAAGTCTTTTTTTATGAACCAGTTTAAGTATGGAAAGCTGAGCTTCGTTGTTGTAGAAATTGACCGATATTTAACATGGGCGTATTCAGAGGGGGGACAGGGGGTCAGGACCCCCCCCCCCCCCCCCCCCCCCCTAGAATTGCCAGATTTTTAGTTTTTGCCATGTTGAAATTTTCCGTCAGACCCCTTCTGGGAATTTGGACCCCACTGCGAAAATTTTCTGGATCTGCGCATGTTTTATGTCAAAAACATTGATCACAGGCAGAGCTTAACACGCAAAGAAAGTTTTCCTTCTGAATTCCTTGTTATAATATGCAATTATTGTATATAATGCTTTGTTTGTCTTGTTATATGTTTTATGTACAGAATTAAAAGTTTAAACCATAGAAGTTTCATGCATATATTAATTCATCAAAGTTTATGACGCCACAACCAAGCCAGATTCACACAACACCTTAAAGCCTGGTTTTACAAACAGAGAAGGTTTCTATATACATGAAGTTGAAGAATACAAGGAAATGTTCTGTAAATTTTTGAGCCCAGTACTCATTACAGTTCGATCAGTAGTGTGTACGTCTGAATTAATCTTGAAGCTGTAAAATCGCAAATGAAATACTTTATACATGTGATACTTCCAATGATTTTCTTAAATCTACATTCTATAGACTATATCCGTCATCAAATGAAAGAAAAAAATCTCTGATGCATCTTAAACTCATCACATGTGTGACTGGTGGTTTGAGGTTATAAAACTTCTTTCATGCTCAACTCAGCTGAGACTAAAATTTATCCTGCTCATAAATGTTAAAATGCCAACAAAATGCCATGGCATTTTAATATTTA
This sequence comes from Rugalucina vietnamica, assembly GCA_964017185.1. Classification (NCBI taxonomy): domain Eukaryota; kingdom Metazoa; phylum Mollusca; class Bivalvia; order Lucinida; family Lucinidae; genus Rugalucina; species Rugalucina vietnamica. The sequence goes on from OZ024882.1 coordinate 22,627,580, forward strand.
TTAGCAGGATAAATTACTAGTTTTTGAGTTATTCTGAATTTTCCACATTTTTTGACCATTTCAACATTTATAAGCAGTTGAAATTTTATGCTCACCTAAGCTGAGCTTGAAAAACGTTTTATAGCCTCAGGGCCTGGGCTGATCTTTTGAGATTCTTGACACAGCCTCATATGTTTACTACCAGACTGAAAACAACAAATCAAACTACATGTATTAGAAAATGACCCAAGCTTGATTTCTAGAAACACTGGACAATATCAGTCATAATAGTGTGGCAATTATTGAACATATTTACCTCATCTGAGCCTTCAGGCTTACTAGGTGAGCATTCAGCATATCTATACTCTGGTGTTCCTCAACCATTTCCAAAAATGATAAGTACATAAAGAATCGCAGAGAATGGGGCATAATCACCTTGAGGTCATTGACAACAGGTTGTGGCATTGAGCAACTCACAAGCCATTACACAGTGGTTCCTGAGCCTGAGCATGCAGGTTAAATCAGAACCTCCATGGCCTGAGGCTTGGATTTATATGTTTGCCTAAGGTAATAGTCAGATATATTTATCAACTCGGTACAAAATAAAAAGAAAATGATGATAAATGTGTCGGTCTAACATATTGTCCTTTATATAGAATCTACCGACAATCTCTAGCAGCTTTGCTACCTTTTTCAACATTGATATTTTCCTCAAAGCTTTAACTTGTGTTCTAAAAATAGTATCAAACTACGACAATTTCCAATTTGGCTTTACTTTTCTCAAATATTTCTCGATAAAATTGAAATCTGAATGAAAGTGACAATGTTTTATATAGCATCGAATGAAAAGAACCGTATTTGACGGATTAATAGCGATTATGCTGACATTTTTTCATAAAAGTTCAACCAATTTGAGCCTAATTTTGGGACAAAAACGCCATTCTCATCGTCAGTACCAATTTTCTTTTTTAGAACAAAAATTTGTTCACAACGATCATATCGTGATTCATACATCAATATTCTCACAAAAGATTAAATTTTCAGAAAATATGGGTCTCGACACGGGAGAAAATCAAATACTCGTTAAATAAACGATTTAACACGACTGACATTTTCGACAGTTGACTCGCGAAGGAAAATCCCCTAAATCGATGCGCCGACAAACTGTCATGACAACAAAGCGGCTTCACAGGGCGGATTTAGCATTGCTTAAAATGGGCTGCGTGTTTGATGAAAATCAGTTTCGTCTTTGGTACACACGAACGGAATTACTTAGGGCCCTGTCTCTCGGTTCAAAGTGGATGGCTTAATTTTCGAACGTTTTTGGTTGCTACGATTTTAATTATATCATTGCGCCTTGGCTACGCATCTCGACTATTATTATCAGTCAACAAGAGATAATGATGTCAGCAGTTTCCTTAATCAAGGAAGCAGGGCATTCAAAACAAGCTACACCAGGAAGTAGGATTTTTCAATAACAACTATGACAAAGATTAAGTTACTTTGTTTTTTACATTTAGTAAATATTTACCTATCAAATTTTTTTGTATATGTTTGTTGTCAAGCCTGATTGACTTACAAGACGATTGCCATACAGCTTCTGCAAATGTTGTGAACCACTGCAGAAGCTGAGGGTGAGGTTAGGTACCTGTAAAATCGATTTAAGCCCGCCAGTAATTTTATATTACTGATCGTTCCAAGGTGATACTTCTGTGGTGGTTCTTATTGTTATATTGGTGTTGAAACTTTTTGTGCTGTTTGCGCCTTATGTATGTTTTCATATTTTTAGTTAAGTTTAGGTAACTGAGTGGCCACCTATTGGGAAAATAGCTGTTCATTCAGCTTACGTTATGTTTTCATGGTATAAGTGCCTGATTTTTTCCACCTCGATTTTGGAGAGGGATTCTCTTTCTGGTTGCACCTTTTCCTGATCGTTGCCTACTTGTACCTTTTTCTGCAAGAATCGTTATCACAGTGAAAATTTGCCCATGCAATTTACAGTGATTTTTTTCTTCTGTAAACACTGAAAATTTCATTGGAAAAAAACATGATATTTTTAATATTTTTGCTCAAAACATTGATTGTGGGTAAACGTTAAACCTCGCCAAAGCCGTTGTAATGAGTACCACCAATCTGAATCTCTGTTTTGGATCAAAAATAGGTATACTCCTGTAAACCCCAGTTTTACAATATAGTGGGGTTTACTGGGTATACAAGGCATGGACACGTTTGCGTGATGCGCTACGTACCAGGTCATATCTCCGGAGCTAGTAACAATCTGATTATCGTCTAGAAATCTACAACATGACAGGTAGCCTGTGTGTCCCGGCAGCTCTCGACTCACTCGTACATTCCCCTCGCGGGTTTTAAGACTGTAAATTGAACAAATGTTGTCGAGACCGCCGCACGCTACGTAGGCCCCTGATGGGGCATAGGCACAAGTCATCACCCAGCTAGAACGCAGTGGAATTGCATGGACCTGGAAAACACAAAGAGAAATTTCAATATTACTGCTACATTAAAAGAGAGTCCAACATAAGTACTTTACAGCTTGCAAAACTTTTTAGCCCTTCTTTTTATAAGCATCACTATTACTCTTTTTGCAAGGCTACAGAGTATGGTATCATGAAAACGAGGGTGTAGAAACAAGTTCGCAAAGGTGCTGATCAGTCTACCGGGTATGTGTTTGAATTAAAACAATTCACAATGACAGAAGCTCTAAAATATGAAGTTCTTGTTTCTACTGTGTAGGGTAACTCTTACCGAAACCAAGCATTTTAGCTAGCAATCAACAAAGTTCTCATTTATGTAAGCCTCTTTCAGTATTTTTTTCTTTCTTTCAGTATAAGACAACTTTGAGAAGTACACGTCTCTTTATCATCTCAATTTGCATTGTCATCTTACAGATTATGCTGCCAATATTGTTGGGCACAATAGGAATGGCAAACACGTGAAATCCCATTATACACTTGTTCAATACCTTATAAACACTTTTACAAAAACATACGAGCCGCGTCGTGAGAAAACGGGATTTTCGCCTATGCGAAAACAAAGGCGCAGATCAGCTTCGCAGTTACTGATCAGCGCCTTTGTTTTCGCTACTCGGATAGTAAAATTCCTCTTCTATTTATAGGAAAAACTTCAAGCCTCTGGCCTGCTTCTGTGACTGTATAGGCCCGGTTTGTGTCGGACCTGGTCAGAAACCCCGAATACCGGTTTCCTCGCGTCACGGCTCATATCATAAACTATACAACAGAATAATCAAACCAAATCAGTTCTACAATATCTACATGTCTGGAGAAGATGAGACTCATCTCCCAAACAGCCAAGGCTTTAGGCTTATCGTGACTGTCTTCCTGTGCGTAATCCTGGCTATCCATATTCTTACTGTTTACATTCTCATTTGCAATAGTTTCAAAAGCTGGCCCCTCAATTATCATCTAAATAATGATGCATTTTATTCACAGTAAATTCCTCTAAATGGGTTTTATTTTCCAGCTGTTCAGTCCTCATGTTTTATTAATGATCCAGAAAGGCATATCTGAAGACAGATCATTATTGTTGATGGAGTGTTTGTTTTTTGTGTTGTTGTTTTTTTTGTTGTTGTTGTTGTTGTTTTTTTTTGTTTTTTTTTCATCAAGCAAAATCTTCACCCCTACCCCTCCCAACTTTACCAATCTATTTTTTTTTTCATATGGTCATATCTGAAAGTCATACTTTTGTAGGATATCTTTTTCATTTTCATATAGGAAGATGGGAATTTAGGCTGTTTAAAGTAACATTTATTACATGATAATGGAGAAATTTAAGGATCAGAATAATAATCTCTGGTTTACACGGCCAGATGGCCTACTAAACACTAAAATTTTCTCAATATTAAAACCCAAGTGAAACACTGGTTATAAAGGACAGTTAACTGCAGGGAAGACCTATGAAAGATGTAGTGTTAATGGTACATTAAATGGGAATTAACTTTCTATGCAATTTAACTGTTGTATTTAATCATATTGCATGCAAGTCTTGCAAGATTTATGCGATAATTTCCTGATGACAAAATGCATAGGATGGATGGCAGAGCATAATTAAGGTGTGGATTTCGCAAAACTAGCTCCAGCCTCCAGCAATCTCCTATAGTTGTATGGCCCACTTTGTGTCGGACCTGGCAGGTCTCTAACAATCACCTATGGCTGTATGGATCAGTGTCAGACCTAGCAGGACATTCTCTCATGTCATAGCTCTATGGAAGAAGTTTCCCCTGGGAAATATTTGCATCATTAGATGCAAGAAATGTTGCTCAATCACTTTCTACGCAAATGGAATTTTTCCGCTAATTAAATATCTAAGCACCATAAAACCATGAAAAAAACAGTTGCTTTAAAAAATATCTAAAATGGGAGATATAAAAACATTTGAGCCACGTCATGAGAAAACCGGATTTTTGCCTAGGCGAAAACAAAGGCGCAGGTTGGCTTCACAGTAACTGCGAAGCTGATCAGCGCCTTTGTTTTTGCTACACGGATAGAACAATTCTTTGGTTACTTACATCCCAAATTTCAAGCTTCTAACCATCTTCTGTGATTGCACAGCTCCGTCTGTGTCAGACCGGATCAGAAACCCCGAAGACCGGTTTTCTCACATCGCGGCTCATTTAAAACTCTGCATAGAAATATCAGGGAGATGAAGCCGTCAGTTACACAGTTTTTTCTGTGCTTTTATTTCCACTAATAGGAACTAATGACGTCAACTTTGCAACATAACCTAGATACTATTGTGCAGTTGGAAAGAGCATGCACTTTTTTAAATAATTTTTTGTCACTGTTCAAATGAGGCAATTGAGGCAATACTGATCTTTGTTTGAATTGATTCTTAACATCCCAGTCAACAGCTATGGTCATGTCGGAATGTTGCCTTCATTTTATAGGACATTGACGTCATGACATCCAAAAAGTGCTTCAAATATGACAACCCAACTAAACCAATGTATGGATGGGTAGTTTAATTTGAACCACTTTTTCCTGAGCAGGCTCAGACCTGAGCGGTTAACCACTTTCTAGTAATCAGATGGTCCGTCAGTAGCATAGGCTTTAGCTGGAGTCACAAGCAGCCCATCTACTTCTTTAGGCTTCAATGGGCCGGGGCTCTTTTGAAGGCTGCCTATCAGGTGGGGGGAGGTCATGTCAAGACAATCAGTCTAAAATCCCATCATTTGAGCTGCCTCATGAGAAAACAATTGCGAGTGGAACCAGGCCCCTGGCTGTCAAAGGGAAACCCCACAGATTGAAGGAAAAGACCCCGCAGTTTGAAGAGAAATCCTCGTTCCGTCTCAAATGCTTGGCAGCGCCAAGCAAAAAAGTTCTCGACATAAATCAAAAAGAAACAACCAGGCTATCATATCCAGCATGGGTGGGGTGTATGACAATGATACTGTTACAATAAGTCATGTGATATAGTCTCGAGTTCATGTTAACCAAATTAACCGAGAAATCTCATTTCTTTTTCCCTAGAATTACTGAGATTAACCCATATATGACGAATGGGACTTGCCCATCGTTATCATTTGGGCAAGTCCATTTTCAATTCAGGGGCATCAGGCATGATCTTAATTTTTTATTCCAATTTTCGATGAATTTCCTCTAAGCAAACAGAATAGCCCCAGATGGGACGCCGCATTCTGTGGCGTCACATCTGGGGCTATACTGTTTGCCTATGTCCCACAAAAAGGACGGCAGGCTTATATGAGATTAACAAATTGATAATCAATACGCCCTCCAGGGCGATATAATTAATTTACAACCTTGTTTTGAAAAGAAAAATGTGATAAATTAATGGTTCATTAGAATTTAAGCCCTGCGATTCTCTTTAACATGTGACAGTGATCAGAAAATATTGATGGGCCGTAATTCTCTGAAAAAATATTTAAGACATCTTAAAGTTTGGTTTGAATTACTCTAACACCCACATAAGCAGGATTTTTGTTTCTTTGGTTGAATTGATGCTTTACGTCCCAGTCAACAGCTTTGGTCTTGTCAGGACATTGCCTCCAATTTACGAGACTTTTACCCCAAATTAGGATGTCATGACATCGAAAAATCATGACATCGAAAAAGAGTTTCAAATACAATGTATGACCACCCAAGTAAGCCACAAAGGCTAATATGTATGGATGGTTTGACTTGAACCACTTTTCCTGGGCAAGCTCATGCTTGAGCAGTTAACCAGTAATCAGATGGTCAGTCATTAGGGCAGGATTTGTTACAAAGAATATTTATTTAATGATGAAGACCTGATCATAGTTTTAATGTAGATACATTGAACCAGAACATGTTGAGCAATTTTTTTTATTTTTAATTTTTTTTTTGTGAAACAGCTAAATAACCTTCCTCTTTTATAAAAGAATGATAAATTATGACAACAATCATTTTCAAAATATCAAAGGTCAGTAAGGATAACACCAGAGCCTGGATTTTGATATGTGAAAAACAACTGCTGCATGGTAGAATTTCATATGAGCCGCATCGTGAGAAAACCAGATTTTTGCCTATGCGAAAACAAAGGCACAGATCAACTGTGCAGTAACTGCACAGCTGATCAGTGCCTTTGTTTTCTCTACACGGATAGTACAATTTCTCTTCTTAAATCCGAAATTTCAAGCTTTTAGCCTGCTTCTGTGACAGTACAGGTCAGTTTGTGTCAGACCTGGTCGGAAACCCCAAAGACCTGTTTTCTCACATCTCGGCTCATGTACTTAAAGCCAGTTTTCTCTAAACTTTGTGCTTAGTCTGTCCTTATCGACAGTAAAGCCCATTTTTATTTGGCCTTTAAGTACAATGTTTTTTTATCATGGTAAAACGCTTGAACTACTTATGTGTTATTTGTTTGGATTAAACGTTCAGCACTTCCTTATAAGAAAGGCCTATTTAACTTGTGTTACAAATGAGCTGCATCATGAGCTGCTATGCATATGCAAAAACAAAGACACAGATCAGCTGTGCAGTTACTGCACAGTTGATCTGTGCCTTTGTTTCTGTCTCACAGTTATTACAATGCCTCTTGATAAGTCCAAATTTCAGGCTTCTCACTTCTGTGGCGGTTTGTGTCACATCCTAGGTTGGAAATCGCAAAGACAACTTTTCTTGTGATGCCTCTCAAAACGACACAACACAAAATGTATTTGCAATTTTCAAGATTAGTTTGCTTGATAACACGCTATCTTGTCATTTTAATTTCCTTATTCTGTTTGGAGAATATTTTTTATGAAAACTGTCAGTAATTAGTTTTGCAGAAAGTACAACTACATGTATTTGTCTTCTATAAAATGCAATAGAAATACAATTTTTCAACACTTTCAAACAATCTCTGATTTTCTATGAGTAATGATGCCATGAATTTACTGAATTGTTATCAACAATGACAATGTTATGAAACATTCTAGGTACACTTTTGTTTGATTTAGTATATTTGCTTATAAGGGGGCAATGTGATTAAAGGGGGCACATTTAATGCCACCTGGCGAGCGTTTTATTACCTGGAATTTACCTGTTGAGATTTTAGTGGGCTGTGGCTTAACTACTGGCCCAGGAATTATATGCCAATCGGAATACCTGTAATATTTAATCTGCTGATAAGAGCTGTCAATAATTCCACAAGTAACTTTTCTCCATGAAGCAATATCCACTCAGATTTGATTATTGCTAGCGTTGTATATTGGAGAGCTCAGAGAGATGTTGACAGGTTGGTCTCTAAACAAAAACTGAGACAAGACCCTTAATTCAGCCTTTTATAGTTCAGGTGCCCCTTTAAGTATTATTATTATTATTCAGTTTAACGTCCCTTTCAAGATTATTTCAGCTCATATGAGACGGTGCCAATCAGTAGGTGGGGCGAAAACGGGAGAACCCCGAGAAAAACCCGCAAGCAGAACTTGGCTTGTCTCACATGTGGCCAGAGCGGGGCTCGAACCCACACCAGACACAGCGGTGAGATGATCGAATGTTTAAGTGCGGTAATGTAATATCAGCGCTCTTAACCACTCGGCCACGGGGGCCGCCACCCCTTTAAGTATATTTGCTTATAAGGGGGCAATGTGATTTAGTATATTTGCTTATAAGAGGGCAATGTGATTTAGTATATTTGCTTATAAGTGGGCAATGTGATTTAGTATATTTGCTTATAAGGGGGCAATGTGATTTAGTATATTTGCTTATACGGGGGCAATGTGATTAAGTATATTTGCTTATACGGGGGCAATGTGATTTAGTATATTTGCTTATACGGGGGCAATGTGATTAAGTATATTTGCTTATAAGGGGTAGTAATGTAGTAGCAGCAAGAGGCTATGTTGAGATGCTTTTCTGAAACAATTCACTCAGTTAAGCCGCGTCATGAGAAAAACAGGTTTTACGCTTATGCAGTAACTGCACAGCCGATCAGCATCTTTGTTTTCGCTTCACGGATAGTATGATTCGGATTGATTCCTCTTCTTCTTAAATCCCAAATTTCAAGCTTCTAGCCTTCTTCTGCGCTTGTACAGCTCGGTTTGTGTTACCTGTTCGAAAACCACTTTGGTTTTCCCATGATGCGGCTCATAAATAGCTCAGTTCTCAGTGCACATCTATAATGAACTTGTTTATGGGGATGAACCTAAATCTATAAACTTCCAAATTAAGCAAAAGCATGTCACGAGCTATTTGAAGCCCATGCTTCTGGGCCGTCAGTGACTTAAAAGCTGCAGGACCCGCTTCGCTCATAATGCAGTTTAACATGGCTGTTTAGCAGGAAACTTTTCATTTTTCTTGCTCAATTCTATAACAGTCAATGAACCTAAGAATGGATTCATTTGTTTCCGAATACTTCTCATTAATAATTCGCAAGCGTGAAATAAACAGGGAATAATTGCGCTAGCAATTACAGCTCCCAAGATACCTGTTACTGCATGTTTAGCACCGACTAAACTAAATCTAGGACAAAACAAGACATTACTGGATCCTGATGAGGAAAAGCAACAAACTAATTTGTGCTGCCGCATCAGAAAACAAACAATTTGCTTATGCAATAACAAAAGCGCAGATCAGTAACTGCACAGCCAATCAGCACCTTTGTTTCTGCTCGATAGTATGAATGAGCCTGCCCTTTCCTATTTTCATCAATAGGCCATTCTTGTATAGCGACCAATTACTGTAAGCAAACAGTAGTTGATAACGATGGCGATGCTTCAAATGTTTTCAATCATGTGATTTTAATATGCTAAACAAGACATACCCACATGCTTCATGTGTCTAGGGCATGTAGGTACCCCTTTTGCGTTTGCAAAATGAGCCGTAGCATGAGAAAACCAACAATTTGCATATGCGAAAACAAAGGCACAGACCAGCTTCACGGTAACCGCACCGTGAAGCTCATCAGCGCCTTTGTTTTCGCTACACAGATAGTACAATCCCTCTTCTTCTTAAATCCAATATCTCAAGCTTCTAGCTGTCTTCTGTGACTGTACAGCCTGGTTTGTGTCAGACCTGGTCAGAAAAACCCCAAATTGTTGGTTTTCTCATGCATAGGCTCAAATGTTGCTACACAAGGTAAACCGGCACAATTTCAAAGTGCATTAGGCACCTGTTTACTGTTTAGTCTTTGCTTACAATCAGCTTCCATATGGCGACACCAGCTTATCAATAAAACACTTCTATATATGGGCTTGTTAGGCTTGTTTATCAATAAACTGCCAACACAATGAGCAATTCTTAGTTGCCGTAACAAGCTAGAATTGATTTTGAGACAGCACTTGCCAGTCATATATGAGAAGGGGGGCAAGAAAACGGGTCTTGAAGGTTTCTGACCCAGTCCCACACAAACCAGACAGGGACGTAACAGAGGAATGCTAGAAATTTAAAATATCTGCTTTAGGTGGTAGAAGAATTCTACTATCTGCATAGCAAAAACAAAGGCACTGATCAGCTGCAGCCATTCTGCGGCTTTGTTTTTTCATATGTAAATATCAGTTTTCTCACAATGAAAGCTCATTTATGAAACATTGACATCTTTGTCTAGAAATACTTTGGTTTTCATTCTTTAAAAGCTGGGTAATTTTCCTTGTCTTTCTTTTATTTGAGCCGCATCGTGAGAAAACCGGTCTTCGGGATTTCCGACCAGGTCCGACACAAACCGGGCTGTACAGTCTCAGAAACAGGCTAGAAGCTTGAAATTTCGGATATAAGAAGAAGAGGAATTATACTATCCGTGTAGCGAAAACAAAGGCGCTGATCAGCTTCGCGGTTACCGCGAAGCTGATCTGCGCCTTTGTTTTCGCCTAGGCAAAAATCCGGTTTTCTCACGATGCGGCTCATTTATTTATTTATTTTTTTTTTTTTTTTTTTTTTTTTTTTTTTTTTTTTTTTTTTTTTTTTTTTTTTTTTTGATAGCTTTTGATGCTTTTTAAATGTATTCTGATTGTTTGTTTGTTTACATTTCAATATTAATTATTTCAGCATGTCATAGTCTGAAAGAAGATCATGCCTCAGGGATTTTTTTCGGGTGTCTTAGGGGCCAAAATAAGGCCCCATTCCCAATGAGATTTAGGTGATTTTTTTCCAATCACAGGTGAAAATAATTTTCAATAGTTCAATGCCTTGTGAAATTTGAAATTCTATATATAGCTTTGATTTTATGCTATTATTAAATGATTCTAAATGCAAAATGAAGCTTCAAGAACCATGTCAACTTGGAAAATATTATCAACGTCTGAAAATTTCCCAAGTTCAGGGTTTATGTCGCTAATTTTCCCAATCAGAAAGGCCAGGCCCTACGGCCCCTTCCCAAAATTTAAAAAAAAATCTGTGCCTCATGTTCCACCATGCCTGACTGGACAGCAATGTGTTTGCCAGGCCTTAGAAGGATAACAGAATAAACTTGCAAAACAACTGAATTTTTTAGTCCATATCTTAAGGATATTTCTTTACTGCCATATGCAAGTTGCCAAGTAAATTATTAGAATTACCTCACAGTCCTACTTTTCTAAGCATATGAGCCAAAGGCAAAACCCAAGAGAACATAACAAAGTCTGATCAGTTCCACTGATTTTTTACTGCCTGTTCAACAGAAAAGCTCATTTCTACACCCACAATTCCATGTCCCTTCCCTTTTCTTGCATCGTTTTAGGGGGAAGTAAGTAATATTTTCTCTAAGAGGTTTAACAGCCGCCTAATGGGAAAACCAATAATGTGGTTTACGAACAGGTCTGACACAAACCCAGCTGTACAAGCGCAAAAGATGGCTCAAGGCTGGAAATTTTGGATTTAGAAAGTAGAGGAATTGTACTATCCATGTGGCAAAAACAAAGGCACTGATCAGCTTCGCAGTTACTGCGAAGCCTATCTGCACCTTTGTTTTCGCATTGGCAAAGATCCGGTTTTCCCATGACGTGGCTCATATTGTTTCTACTTTGAGCTAAACAAAATGATCAAACACACCTGTAATTAAATTACTGGCAAACAATCTAGAAAATAACAGCCCAATTTCTCTGAATTATCTATCAGATTTCTTTTGGCCAGTTTTTTTTTTTAGAGAGCGGCAATTGTTGTTCAAGAGTTATGCCGATATGAGTTGGTCAATGACTCTTAAAACATCAACCCTCAATTTTAATTTCACTGTTCAATGTATCTCAGTTTGTTAACTTTGCCAGATAAAGCAGCATTACCAGGACTGAGCAAAATCAACCATGCAAAGTAGTACCTGACAAGCTTCCCTTCTTGAAAGGTGAAAATTCCCCAGTTAGAATGTCTGTTTGTTTGAACTGATGCTTAACGTCACAGTCAACAGCCATGGTCATGTCGGGACGTTGCCTCCATTTTATGTGCTGGACTGGAAGTTCCTTCTTGGCTCTGCTGCATGCCAGGACCAAGTCTCAGGCCTCTAGTTACGTCACTATACTATATCATAGTGTGAATAGTGTGGACGAGTTATGCACCCAAAATTTCTACAATATACAGGGTATCATGTACATGTACTCACCTTATTTGTTGTGTAACCATCCCAAACTATTAATTTGCCATCTTGTGATGCTGATACTAAATTCCTGGAAATACAAAACAGTTCATGTTACTTTTTTATACTTTATTTTGTTTTTCATTCGTGTCAGCCCCAATTTTCTGGGTATCAAACAGTGTTATGGGGACCTTAACTTTGCTCAAGGACACAACACTGCACCAGTAGGATTCAAACCCAGCACTTCTAGATTAAGGGTCTGTCAGGCGCCCTACCACTAGGCGACAGTGCTCCCCTGCAGCTGAAGTGCCAGGCAAGTCTCTTTAGAAAACCTGCAGATCAAACAATGCTTTAACTTCTGGCCAAAATTTCATTTCAAACTTACGTTTTTTGGGGCATATAATGATTATATACTGAATCATTATCTCAACGATTAACTAGCGATTCAACATCTCATAAGTGGCAATTCCTGTGGAAATGGTATGGATTGGAATCATGTAATGCTCATAATAATAACAGCCATAAACAGTTATATGTTACAATGAAGAACACGAGAAACATGCGATGGATAGTGGCAATGAATAAGAATCTAGTCACTTTATTCAAAACCAGAACAGAAACAAGGCACCAAACCTTGCTTCAATCCTTCAAAGTACATGATTGTAGCTTTCAAAAGTGAGTAAAAAAGCAAAAGTTATAACTTAAATATTTAATAGCTGTGAGTGCTCTGATGAGTGAACAAATAATTTACAAATTGTTTATAATTATCAAAAATTTCAAGAACAAAGGTGTAAGAGTCAAGATCTAGAGTTATTGAGTCAAACTCAACATGCAGCAAAAAGTAAGACGAAACAATAAAACTTCAAATACTGATTATTTCTAGCAGGGCTTAATGTCCCTGTCTAAACTGTTTCAGTCATGCCAAGAAAGACCAGTGTTTTGTCAGTGATTTAAAGACGTAGGTCTTTAACGTGAAGAAGGTTCTTACCTGTAGAAACGGACATGTGCACTCAAGTTAAACAATGTGTGTTTGTGTGATTTTGAGAATACTGATACAGTTCAACCTCATTATGAAACACCCCACTATATAAGTTTTCAGGATAACACAGCCTTGTCATGACTCCCAAATGCTTATTTTCCTCCAATACAATAACCTCATTAAAATGTGTTTTTTACAGAAAGCTGGGGTGACAAGCTAATTGCTATTTGCCAAATTCTAATTGCTAAATGCTAATCACAAATTTTGAAAAGGGGCAATGACGGATATTAAGAATATTCATGATTTTGGTCTGTGTTCTATTGATTTACAGTAAATAACCATCTCAAAAGCATATTTGAAAAAATTTGCAATCAGCAATAAGCAATTAGCATAAAAATTTAGCAAATAGCATGTGGCCCTGGCTTTCCATAGGTTTTACTTGTAATTTATTATTTATAACACTGTTTCACTGTTTCATAAGTCTGTTTCACTGGACCCTAAAGGTAGCATTATAATGAGGTTGAACTGTATGCATGAAAGGCTAAAATGAAGAGAAAAACAATGACTAGACTTGCCTCCCACTTCAGCCGCAAACACAAAACGAAACATGGTCAAAAATCAAACTCCTGTACATTTATATAAGGAAGTAACAATGATATTCAACACCACCCAAAATACTCTTGATGTAACCAACAGATTGATCCAACATCACAAGACACATGGCAACATTACGAAAACTTGCCCATGCAATATACAGACATTTTTTGAGCTGTAAAATTGAAAAATCGTGAAATTTTTCCAATTTTTGCTCAAAACATAGATTGTGGGTACACGTTAGAACCGCCTCGCTGAGTACCCACAATCTATGTTTTGGAGCAAAAATAAGAAAAATAGGTATACCCCTGCATACCCCAGTTTCACTTTATAAAAGTGGGGCTTGAGGGGGTATTCATTGCACGGACATTTTCCTAATGAAAATGGGGTATGGTGATTGGAAGCGGGGTCGATATGATAACAACCTATACCAAAGCAATAAGCTCTTCACTGTTGGTTGTTGCTCAATCTATTAGGCTTCCAACCAGTCATCACTCCATTCTGTCAGTGTCATGTGGCATATGAGCCGCGATGCAAGAAAACCGGTCTTCAGGGTTTCCGACCTGGTCTGACACAAACTGGTCTGTGCAGCTATAGAAGATGGCTAAATGCTTGAAATTTTGGATTTAGGAAGAAGAGGAATTGTACTGTCCGTGTAGGAAAAACAAAGGCTTTGATCAGCTTTGCAGTTATTGGCAAAAATCCAGTTTTCTCATAACGCGGCTCATATGGTGTTGCATCAATCTGAGCTGTAAGAAAGGTTGCATCTCGGGTATATAGGGTGGATACTAATGCTGGAAAAAAAATGGTTAAACAAGGTTAGAAAATATAAAGCAATAAAATAGAAATAATGTTTATCAGTCTGACGGAATGGCTCCCTTTCACCCTAGTTAACCTAACATACATTAGATTTGTATTTTGTATTTAGGTTTAATGTCCCAGTCAACAATTTTTCAGTATTTAGGTTTAATGTCCCAGTCAACAATTTTTCAGTAATGTCGGGATGGAGCCATCGATTCCTGGGTATTAACCAGTACTTTAGGGAGTTAATGTGTCTTGCTCAAGGACACAACACGGTGACCCTTGTGGGAATCGAACCCAGGACCTCGCGATTCGTAGTCCGACGCTCTACCACTAGGCCACCGCGTTCAACATCAGGGGCGTATCCAGGCGGACGCCTAGAAGCCCGAGCTTCAACGTGATTTTTTCAAGTATGGTATTTCCCCGGGTCTTTCTGAGAAAAAAATTATGAAAAACAAGTAATTTTAGCTGAAAAAAGGTGTTGGGCTTCAACATTACACATTTCCTGGCTACGCCCCTGAACATATTTTCACATAATATGGCTGAAATGAACTCCTGAATTATGGATGCTTTCAATTTTAATGAAATAGGGAATAAGATGGAAAAAATGTATTTTCGATATTTCTTTTCTCTTGAATAACGAAGTTGTCTCTTGAATAACCTAGTTGTTAGTTTTCAAAACCTCTAGATGAGGCTCTCCTGATGAGTACCAACAGTTAAGTTTTTATGGAGAAATGACTAGAGTATCATATAATCATCTCAAATTAACAACTTATCTCGCCTCCTGATGATTCTAATCAATACTGTGAATTGAAGCCTAAAATCAAATGCTTGGAGGGATCATGCATCACTGGTATTCAAGCCGTGTTCTGATGGAAACTGATTTTGTATATGCAAAAACACATATCAACTGCATCATAACCAGGCAGCTAATCAAGGTCTTAAGTTTTTTGCATAAGTACCATTTCTCTAAAAACTTTGAGTCCAAAGTTTGAAGCTTTTAAGCCGTCTTCTGTAGCTATGCAGCCAGTATTGGGACAGACTTACTTGGAAACCAAAGACAGGCTTTTTGCAATGCCGTTAATTCAAGGTTGCCATTTATCTATAATTTCTACCTTCTTGCTACAAGAAATGGTAGAGTGGCTGATTATTCCTACCAATTAACTTGTAGAAGCAAAAAAGCAAAAGTAAGGCAGTGCTGCGCTTTTTTTCCCCAGTAAATCTGAATCAATTTGAGACATGCAGCAAAAGATTGGTCTTTCAGACAGAATCATATTTTAGTATGACTCATAGCGCCCAATTATTACATTATCCCTTTTTTGACGAACTGATTTTCCCCATCATTATCATTTGGGTGAGTCCACTCTATTTTTTAGGGGAATCAGGGGTGATTTTTAGATTTCACTCCATTTTTTTATGAATATTTCTCTAAGCAAACAGAATAGTGCCAGATGGGACGCCGCGTTCTGCAGCGTCAAATCTGGGGCTATGCTATTTGCCGATGTCTCACAAAAAGGATGCCAGGCTTATATGAATTTAATTCTATATTTTTATCCCGCACAAAATTGAAGAAAAACAAAATCAGCTTAATTCTTTTAAAAAAACAAATCTCATTTCAAAATATACATAGATTTAACAATATATCTTTACCTATTTACTAAAGTCCAATTCGCATGCGCCAAAAATACACACATGTAAATATACTCCGGTGTGCAAATTTTACTCGGGGTAAGTAAATGGCGCATGCGAACGCAAATACACACCGGAGTATATTTACATATGGGTAAATTTACTCCAGGGTCTGACCAGATGCAAATTTTATTTTTACAAATACACACGTGTAAATTTACTATTATGTCCCATGCGAACGCAAAGTAAAATTTACCCACGAGTATTTTTATTTCAAGTCAATATTCTGCTTTTAGATAACGAATTTTCTCATTTTTTGTTCCTAACTGATTATATGACAGTTGCTGAAACTGAGGACATTGTTGCTAAATAGGAGTTTATTGCCATCATAACTTGATTACATTTTAACACATACTTTCGATTTCAGAGGTGGAGGTATTTTTTTTCTTTTATCTATTTTACATCCAACTTAACAACTAAGGTCATATGGAGATGGTTCCCCAGTTTAAAGTGTCATTCCAAAGACTGGAGAAGCCAAAATGGCATTCACACTGCTTCCACATTAACCCATATTTGACGAATGAATTTTCCCATTATTATCATTTGGGTGAGCCCACTTTCATTTTTAGGGGGTGTCAGGAGTGATTTTGAATTATTATTCACTTTTTCAATGAAATTCCTTTAAGCAAACAGAATAGCCCCAGATGGGACGCCGCGTTCTGCGGCGTCACATCTGGGGCTATACTGTTTGCCTATGTCCCATAAAAGGGACGCCAGGCTTAAATGAGTTAAGCCACATAGGCTCCCCAATTTATAAGTTTCATCGTAATTATGGTATTTATCCATAAATAATTACGTTATTTACGGTATTTATCTATAAATAACAAACTATGTTTGGCAGAACTCCATCAGGTAGCAGATGCTACCTGTGTTATTATCATTACCAGCATAAACTGTAGGTAGACTATATGAGCCTGTGCGTGGGAAAACCAGTCTTCGGGGTTTCCGACCAGGTCTGACACAAACCTGCCTGTACAGTCACAGAAGAAAGCTAGAAGCATAAAACTTTGGATATAAGTAGAAGAGGAATTGTACTATCCGTATAGCAAAAACAAAGGCACTGATCAGCTTCGCAGTTACTGCGAAGCTGATCTGCGCCTTTGTTTTCGCCTATGCAGATTGTTGGTTTTCCGATGCAGCTGCTCATATCATAAATCATAAAACTCAATGAATCTTTTTTACACAAAATCTGTATAATGATTTTTTTTTCTGTTGGCATTGTGGTTGAAAACTGCAGGTTAGTTAGACAAATAGAAGGGTGAAAACTGTATCTCCACTGGTCTACTGTTCTACTCCTATTTCAGGCTTGTAAACTTTACGGACCTCGTAAGATTCAAAGTTAACTCATTTAAGCCTGGCGTCCTTTTTATGGGACACAGGCAAACAGTATAGCCCCAGATACGACAAACGTGGCATCCCATCTGGGCCTATTCTGGTTGCACAGAGAAATTTCATCGAAAAATGCGAGAAAAAAAAAACACCCCTAACATCCCTTAACATGAAAGTGGACTCACCCAATTGATAATGATGGGAGAATCCATTCGTCGAATGAGCCGCCTCATGGGAAAACCAACAATCTGCATTTGCGAAAACAAAGACGCAGATCAGCTTCGCGGTAACCGCGAAGCTGATGCCTTTGTTTTCGCTACTCGGATAGTACAATTCCTCTTCTACTTAAATCCGAAATTCCAAGCTTCTAGCTCTTTTCTGTGCTTGTACAGGCCGGTTTGTGTCTGACCTGTTTGGAAACCACATTGTTGGTTTTCCCACGAGGCGGCTCAAATATAGATTAAGTACTGGAAGCAGATACAACCAAGACCAAAACCAGACAGTGCAGATCCAAGCTTTTCCATGCCGTTAAAACCGACTGTGGCTTATTCAGAATTGACTAAAAAGGCAGGCAGTTAAACTCACCTAGAATCTGATGCCCAGTGCATGGCGTATATTTTTGCCAAGTGGCCCCTAAGTGTGCGCCGTGTGCGCATCTGTATTCTACTGAGTGGTTCAACATTGGATGTGGCTTGTACTAGACTGGTGTCTTGTGCTGCTTTTCTCGCCTCCTGTGAAATAGAAAGAAACATTCCATATTTATTTATTTCGGAGTTTCTCGCCTCCTGTGAAATATACTCAAAGGAAAAAGTTTAGTCAGTAACTTTGACCAGCCCGATTACTATAATGCCAAGCCGCTTGCCTTAGATGTCTCCCTTTATCAAATTTGCAAAGTCAGTCTCTTTCTAATTCTGGAAAAAAACTTCACCAGTTGTCAATTTCTACAGAGTTATTGGCCTTTTTCGTAAAACATCATTTTTGCAATTACCCGATAAATGATCAAATCGGCGCTTTGATTAACAGCGCTTTCTGATAGAGGCTGTTACCGGTGACAAAAATCCGAAAAAGTCTTTTTCAAAATTCAGGCACAGTCTCGAGAAATAACAAGTCAAATATTCATCATTTTAGATTACCTCCCTTTCATTTAAAACAAGAACAAAAATTGGTGTTTGCACAGTGGCAAAACCACATGCAATATTTTAATCATTTTTGTTGGAAATGTTAGGTTTAATTCACTGTTTTATGACCGGTAATTTTAATCCCAATCTATTGAGGGGGATTTAAGCTATAGCGATTTAAACTGCCCCAGTGGGATTTTACATGTATTTTCACTGACTAAACTTTTGCCGGTGAGCATAGAAAGAAACAATCCATATTTATTTATTTCAGAGTTTCAATGTTCAATTTGCTAAAGTGCAGGGCAATTACTTTTCGAGTGTCCTCTCAGTGCAGGGGAAATGACGGTGATTTGACATTAGGATCCTTACCCCATGGAGATTTTCTATTATGAAGGGCGGGGCAAAGAGCAAAGTTTTGACTTCCAGTTTGCCCCCTGGGGATGGGGCTCATAGCAGAGCCCTGAAAGCTGAAAAGTCATATTAAATCCCCACCCTTTCCTTTAGGTGGGGGAGCAGTGGTTACAAATGACTGGTGCATTATAGAGTACTAATGGAGATCATGTGTCTTGATCTTGAATCACTGTACCACTAAGCCACCACGCACACCTTCACAAAAATATTATATGAAACTGTATTATAGGTTCCTTTTTATCAGATTGGATAATGCCAAAAAAACATTTAATAGAATGAGCACAAATGCTACAAAAACAACACTAGTGCAGCCGAATCAAAATAGAAATTTGTTATAATTCTACCAGACATCATACGAGCCGCGACACGAGGAAACCGGTCTTCGGGATTTCCAACCAGCTCAGACATAAACGGCCTGTACAGTCTCAGAAAAAGGCTAGAAGCTTGAAATTATGGATTTAAAAAGAGGAAAGATTGTACCATCCATGTAGCAAAAACAAAGGTGCTGATCAGCTTTGCAGTGTTACTGCACAGCTGATCTGCGCCGTTTGTTTTCGCATAGGCTAAAATCCGATTTTCTAGACATCGTATCTTTTGATACTGGCAATCAGTTACAATGAGAAACGCAGCCAGTAACTAAATTTAGACCATTTTCATGCGTAATAATTAACTTTGTTTCTCCTTAGTTTGTCTCAAGCAAACTAAGTGAAATTGGTCGAAATAAACATCAACTGACGAAATAAACATCAAACTGACGCTGACAGTCACTGCACAGCTGATCTATGCCTTTTTTTCTTGTCATACCAATCAAAATGTATGTTATCATTCTACAGCCCTCTCCTACAGTCATCTTTTTCCAGCCCAGTTGAACTGTAATTTTTTGCCTCTAAACTGCGTAAAAGTGTTTAGGTTGAATAGAAGAAAACATGAAAAAGAATACCAACTAAGCTGCATGAGTAAAACTGCTTTTTGCACGTGCGAAAAACGCTTCACTTCAAAATTTAATTTTGTAATTCTGTAATTTCAGGCTCCTTGTCATTTGTTTTGGCCGTAGACTGCATAACCTGTCTATCGTATATTGTAGGACATTCTTCAAATAGGCTCAAATTGAAAACTAACTTTTCTCCACAAAAAAAAAATGTTATCATGCCTTGTTGAATGGCAAAAATCCGAGACTGTACTAGCTGAGTCTTGATGGGAAACAAACAGCAATTTATGGTTACTGACATTTTGCTAGAATATGAACAAATGCATGACTATATAGTCTTAATTTAATCTGGTCTGTCACTGACATCAAATGGCTAAAATTCTAGCCAATATTTACGCAATCATACAACCAACGCCCTTTTCTTTTCCAGTGAACGTGACGCATAATATTTTTCTCAGCACTGCTTTACGAAATGAGCCTCGTCACGAGGAAACCTAGACTGGCAGAGGGAACCGGATTTTTGCCCAGGCAAAAACAAAGCTGCAGATCAGCTGTGCAGTAACTGCACAGCTGATCAGCGCCTTTGTTTTTGCTACATGGATAGTACAATTTCTCGTCTCCAAAATTTCAAGCTTCTCCTATTTTTGCCGGTTTGTGTCAGACCGGTTTTATTGTGATGCTGCTCAAACACAGTAAGGCGACATGAGCTTATTGAACTCCTATCAGTCCTCGTTACCATGGCAACAATTGATTTGTCTGATGCGGCACTGACTCCAGACTCGATAGGACAGAAAATTACTGTAGAAAATTCTATGCTGGGATATTGATACATTGATCCAATACACAATATCAGCTGCATCACGAGAACTTCATGTTCGGGGTTTCCCATCGCGTCTGACACAAACCGGTCTGTACAGTGACAGAAGGAGGCTAGAAGCGTCAAACTATGTATTAAAGAAGAAGAGATATTGCATGTAAAGCAAAAACAAAGACCATGATCAGATATGCGAAAATTGCACAGCTGATCTGTATATTTGTTGTCCAATATGCAAAATCTGTTTTTGTTTTTTTTTTGTGGCGCGACTCAACATGGCAGACACTATAAATGGTGAAAATCACAAAGAATTTATAGGTCTACCAAATGTCAATATCAATAGCTATAAACTAAAGAGGTCAAAAAGCATAACCGATGACACTTCAAACTGATTACTTCAGACATCCATAAATTGTTTTCTGACAATGTCAAAAATCATGTGTTTAACATGAGTGGCTATTTGTCCCCCGTCAACAATTTTTAGATGTCAGGACAGAGCCACAGCTACCTGGGTACTAAACAATAATATGGGTGGGGAACCTCACATGGTTTTGACATTTTCACAGTCCACACACACTGCTGGGAAATATCTGGGGCTTGTGATATGTAGGCATAATAAGACCTCAGTCAGTGCTTGCACTAACTTTTTGAATCAGGAAGTCATGACTTCCACCATTTCAGAGAACTTTGGAAGTCACAGGCCCAAAATCTGGAAGTCATGGATTACTTGCAGTGCCACATGCACACATTTAATTATTACACGTACATCACTGTGACAGCTCCTTATCTACCAAATGTGGAGCAGCAGAATATATGAGCCTGTGCATGAGAAAACCAACAATGTGGGTTTCCGACCAGGTACGACACAAACCAGGCTGTACAGTGACAGCATAAAGCTGGAACCTTGAAACTTTGGATATAAGTAGAAGAGGAATAGTACTATCCGTGTGGCGAAAACAAAGGCGCTGACCAGCTGTGCAGTTACTACACAGCTAATCTGCGTCTTTGTTTTCGCATATGCAAATCATTGGTTTTCTCATGCGAAGGCTCATATACTTTACTTTTTTTGTCAGACATATATAACAGATTTTCTCACTATGCGGGTCATGTTTGCATGTGGAGTGTGGACAGTTTGGGTGCTGAAATGCTGATTGCTATACATTAAAGTGGCAGTCAATTAATCAACAGACCACTCACACAGTATGAACTGACCTTTTGAAGTGCTAACTTAGTGTGGGCTGGAGCTTATATAAATGTAATGGTTTTTTTTTTCAGCCTTACGTCCCTTTCAAGATTATTTCAGCCCATATGAGACGGGTCAATCAGTAGTTGGGCAAAAATGGGAGAACCCCGAGAAAAACCACTTGGCACACCCGCAAGCAGAACTTGGCTTGTGTCACATGTGGCCAGTGCGGGACTCGAATCCACACCAGACACAGCGGTGAGATGATTGAGTGATTAAGAAACAGCGTTCTTAACCGTTCAGCCACGGGGGCTGCTTTATATAAATGTAAGCCTGACCACCAAATCTACAGAACACAGACCTATAACTAGTGAATTATCCTGCTAATAAATAGTAAAATGCCAACAACCGGCCAACCTTGGTGCCAGGTTGGAAAAAAGAAAGAACGTATATCATAGTACTTGGTAGCAAGAATCGCAGGCAATGATGATATGAGCCGCGACGCAAGAAAACCGGTCTTCGGGGTTTCCGACCAGGTCCGACACAAACCGGCCTGTACAAGCTCAGAAAAGAGCTAGAAGCTTGAAATTTCGGATTTAAGTAGAAGAGGAATTGTACTATCCGAGTAGCGAAAACAAAGGCGCTGATCAGCTTCGCGGTTACCGCGAAGCTGATCTGCGCCTTTGTTTTCGCCTAGGCAAAAATCCGGTTTTCTCACGATGCGGCTCATATGGGGTTTTTGACCTACTTATTTGTTTTTCATGTTTACAAAAATTGTTACCGGAAAGTTTTATGAATATTCACATAATTTGCAGGTTTACTCATGATGCAGTTCACTCACAATCCCTAACTGGGTGTTACAACAAACAGTTCTGATTCTACATGAGCCCTGACGCGAGAACCGGTCTTCAGGATTTCTGACCAGGTCTGACACAAACCAGCATATACACCCACAGTAGAAAGCTAGAATCATGAAATTTTGGAGAAATTGCACTATCCCTTTAGCGAAAACAAAGGCACTGATCAGCTGTGCAGTTACTGCACAGCTTATCTGCGCCTTCGTTTTCGCATAGGCAAAAGTTGATTTCCTCGATACAGCTCATATTATGAACATAGGTGTGCAATCAACAGAATTTACAATATACCATACATGTACACAGATAGGCAAAAAATTGGCTGCCAACTGTTTAGTCTCAGTCAACACACTGTTTATCTGGAGACAACCAACGGGACCCAGGACAACCAACATTATGAAATCAACATTTGCCAGTACGGAGTTTATACCTGTCTGGGAACAACTTTCCACAATTGAAATCTATTTGAATACTATGTACTAAAATAATAGCTTCATCCGCATTCGTTATTCTCAGGAAAAAACTCTGGATAAACAGTGTGAACAAGGACACCAAATCACAATTATTAGTAAATGATGTGGTTTTCGGTTCAAAGCCAATTCAAGCAATATCAACTATGACAGCAGCAGTGAGGGGATTTTCAGCATCTCCCCCTCTCCAACATAACAAGTTACAACAGCAATAGTCTTACCCGTATCTGGTTTTTTAGCTGTTCTGTTTCCTGTCTCAGCGCCTCCAGTTCGCTACTCATCTTGACAGGTTATAACAGAGACGTTCACCTGAAAATATACACAATATTCTGTCCTTAATATTTGAGTCTTCGCATAGTAAAACCAAGCATTTGGGTTTCGATCAGGTCCGACCGTCCGACACAAACTGGCCTGTACAGTCATAGATATGGGCTAGAAGCTTGAAATTTCGAATTGGAGTAGGAAGAGGAATTGTTCCACCCATTTTGCGAAAACAAAGGCGCAGATCAGCTGGCGAAAACAAAGGCGCAGATCAGCTGTGCAGTTACTGCACAGCTGATCTGCGCCTTTGTTTTCGCAAGCCGGTTTTCTCAATTTATCTACTAGTCATTTGCAGCACCAGCAATGGGCTTGAATTGTGTCCAACAAACCGCTGCTGAAAGCCCTGCAGTACTATAGGGACTATCAGTTGGTAAAACCGAGGCTGTCTTCCCCCTCGCCCTGCTATGTTTTCTTAGCATCGATGGTTTTCATTAAATATTTTCCAAAATTGACCTGAAAAATTTCCAGTTGCTAAAAATTGTGCTAATTTCTCCCCATTTTTATGAAATAATTGTGCTATTCCTGAGAAACAATTATATTCTTCTTTTTTTTTTTCTTTTTGGCCTTATCATTATAATTTTCACATGACATTTGTATTGTTTGGTTGGTTGATTGGGGTTTAACGTCCCACCAACAGCTAAGGTCATATGGAGACGGGACCTCGGTTTATAGTCCCATCCGACGGACTGGAGAAGCCCGGGATCGAACCTGCGACCCCTGGTTACAAGGCGAGTGACATAACCACTGCACAACGGAGGCTTCTGACATCTGTATTGTTTGTTTGCTGGAGCTTAGTGCTTTAAGTCTAGCTCATGTCTGGACGGTCAGTTATCCTAGCCACACTGTACCTCGGCAAGCCTCTCGGGAGGGAGGATACCAGCACTTAGTGTACTTACAAACAAAATCTAAAGCTCTTCTTTTATCAGCGGAAAAGGTGGGACTTTTTTTCTTTTATGACCAACTTTCATGAAAAGAATGTGAAGTATATGAGGATGAACAGTGGGTCCATATCTCCATGAATTGGACATAATTCGTAGCCACCTTTGGTACCGATTGAGGAAATTTACAAAACTTATCTCCAAAGTGTCCTGAATATTTGAACCTTGAACAATTTGCACTGTCTGTTATTGTTTACATACTGCAATTACGGAAATAAACCAGACCAACCTACAGATGCCTCATCCGGAGAAAAAAAAAATACTTTGACAAGGTTATGTAGGACACCAACGGGTACAAAATCTTTCAAGATTTCTGAAAAACACACAGGTATCTAGGTGACATACGTCAAAAGCGCTGATCAGACTTGTGTGGTTCAACTGTTCTGTTGGCCGATTTACGCAGTTGTTATTTTATACATATGATACCTTTTCTTTGCTTTCGGCTAATGAATCAAGGTATTTCTGTCAACCATTATGGTGTGCACATTTATCACATGAGCCGCGTCATGCACAAAGTGGATTTTTGAATATGCGAAAATAAAGCCGCATATCAGCTGTGCAGTAACTGCACAGCTGATCAGTGCCTTTGTTTTCGCCACAAAGATAGTAATAGCACTCTTCTACTTATACCCGAAATTTCACGCTTCTAACCTTCTTCAGTGATTGTACAGGCTGGTTTGCGTCGGACCTGGTCGGAAACCCCCGGCGGAAACCCTGAAGACTGGCTTTTTTGCATCGCAGCTCAAATCATTTGAGGCCTTGACTATATTAAAAACTAAGACCAAACAGACATATGACCCAAGACCAAACAGACATATGACCCATATTGCAAAAACAGTGTGGCTCATTTTGTGTGCCCCAACAAGATTCAGATGTACAACGTAGATCCCAACCATCTTCATCAGCATCATGCTTACCTGCACAGAATACTGTATTTTAATCTGTTCTATTGATCAAACTCATCAACTACATTCAATAATTCATTGGCATCATGCCAGTCTCAGCTTCCTGATAACATGTTGAATTCAGCTCTCAGAAATTCCTCTAAAATCTAAACCATAAACTCCAAAAATTGTGAAAAACTCACGCCCACTACACTTAATTAAGCCTCAATCCTTTACAGCAACTGTAAATGTTACACTATTCTTGTATCAGGAGAGAAAATCTGTTGCCACAAGCTCTAATGGAACAGAATCCAACAACAGCAATACTTTATTGATTAACGCTACAAGATATGGAGGCTGTATGCCTGGTAAAAACCACCGGCTTTTTCACAACGTTTTAATATAACAACTGAACTATGAAGTACCTCCTTAAACCTATCACAACTTTAACTTCCTTATGACTTTAAGTGTCCCTTCTATGAATTTACTATAACAAAAGTCCCAAGATATGACAATATAAAACACTGAAATCAAGTAAGCTAGAAAATGTCTGCCTTCCTCTCAGCTTTCCAATATTCAGATGAGTGTGTAATGAGGAGAAAATGTCAGCTATAAATAGCTCAGCCTCCTTCTGACTCTTACTCCAAGAGACAGCAGGATATCAAAATAATTGGCTGGTGGCCGATTGACAGCTAAATGTGCGAGTACTTGTAACAACAAACATATCCCTTCTACACTTGTACTACTATATTAGATGCAGTGAGAGTTAATGATGTAAACGCATTAAATCAAACTGAGCCTTCGCATGACAAAACCAACAATTTGGGTTTCCAACCAGGCCTGACACAAACCGGCCTGTACAGTCATGGAAGCAGGCTAGAAGCTTGACATTTCGGCTTTAAGAAGAAGAGGGATGGCACTATCCGTGTAGCGAAATCAAAGGTGCTGATCAGCTACTGCACAGCTGATCTGCACCTTTGGTTTCGCATATGCAGATACCGGTAGTTGATTTTCTCATGCACTGACTCATTTGAGATTATAACAATATACCCAGTGCTCCAGATAATTTTTAGCTCAGTCAGTACAGTACTGGTCGAAATTTGAGCCTGTCAGTATCGAAATTTTGGCTTCAGTATCTGCTCCAAGACTAATCTGCTTCATGGACACTGACCGTTTAAGTATGCTCAGGCCCCCTAGCAGATTCCAAGAAAAATAAAGGTTTTTAATAAAGGCTATTTTTGCCAAAATAAAGGCTCTTTAAGACAGATTTTTGAGAAAATAAACAGCACAGTGTGGTCTGTTAAAAACACAGTGAAATAGTTTTCAGAGATCAGCAACACATATTTACCACTTCAACTCTTTGTGAAATAACCCAGAAGAGTCCCCCTTTGTAAAAGTATGAGTGAAGCATAAAGCTTAATTCAGCCAGGGGTCTGGGGGCCGGCTAGGACCCCAGAAGCCAAATACTAAGCCTTGAGTTCCCTTACAATTTCAGCATTTCCTGATAGCAATATGTAAAATAAAGGCTATTTAGTTAAAATTATCACAGAATAAAGGTTTGAGAGTAAAATTATAGGCTTTTTGGTGGATTTTGGAACAAAATAAAGGTTTTAAAGGATTTCCATTAAAATAAAGGTTTTTAAAGGTTTTAAGGTTCCCCTAGGGGCCTTGTATGCTATTTACACATGTATAAATGTTTAAATAATGTAAATTGAGAATAAAGTTAATGTGCAAGAAGAAAAATTGGGCATAGGTTCCCCTGAAATTTGCATTTTCTTCTCGCCCCCTTATAATTTACCCACAAAAAAAAAAAAAAAAAAAAAGTCCCTGTAAAAAATTTGGGAATAGGTTCCCCTGTATTTTGCATTTGATTTTTCACCCCTCCCAAATAACCCAGGCCTACTGAAAGATATGGGCAAGGCAGAAGTAAAAGGGAAGGTGGGGGGAGTACATTGGCTCATAAGACTTGCAAGTCTTGACTTAGTGTCAGCGTCCAATGCACAACCTTTCCCTTTAGTGATCTTAGATAGATATGAAAAGGTTACATACTCTGGCTTCAAACTTATGTGTCAGCTTTAAAATGGGTGGAGTTTTGTGTATTTGGTGTGTAACCAGTACACAATTCATAGCCTCTTTCTTTTCTGTTCTTCAGATACTGAGTCGATCAATTTCTGATCATCACCTCAGGTGTGGGGTGGGTGGCTAAATTTTGAATTTAGCAAAATGGGGGAAACATTCTATTTAAACTCAGATTGATCGGTACCAACCAGTGTGCCTCTTCTGTTTTTTTAACCGCAAGCTGAATGACAGTATCAATGATACTGTTGATGAGCGAAGCCGCCATCTGTCTAAGCTCATTTTCACTAATTTCTGTCTTGCGAAACTTCAGGATGGAAAGCTGTTTCGCCATTGTGCCGTTTGTTCTACTTTCGGTTTTGATTCTAGACTGGTTTACGAATATTTACCCTACGCGTCCACGAAAACAGCGAATAAAAGTAAAGTTTGTTAAACCAGTCAAAACGACTATTGGTACAAAATCCGTTTTAGGGTACTGTCAACAAACTATTACCGAACCGTAACGGTCATTTCGTTCCCGTATTTGGTACTGACAAAAAATCAATTTCTACCGTATTTGGTAAAATGAAGTCCGAAAATTACGGCTGTACGGACGCTATCTGGAGCACTGTATACCAACATGACCAATGGCACCAGTCACAGAACTTAACCCATATATTTGACGAATGGATTTACCCATCGTTATCAATTGGGTGAGTCCACTTTCATTTTAGGGGTGTTAGGAGTGAATTTTGTTTCTTATCTCATTTTTCAATGAAATTTCTCAGTGCAAACAGAATAGCCCCAGATGGAACGCAGCTTTCTGCGGCGTCACATCTGGGGCTATACTGTTTGCCTATGTCCAACATAGGGGCCGCCAGGCTTATATGAGTTAAAGATTTTCTTATGTTTTTCCCAATGTACGTTTATGGTATCTACACCACAACCTCTTTATAACACTATTGTTGGGGTCAAAGCCAAATCTGTGATGGCATTCCAATTCCTGTTATAACAGAGAAAAATGTATAGACATATATAGTATATATCTAAAATGCAGTTTATAATACTGCACAGCTGATCTGTGCCTCTGTTTTCACATATGCAGATTGTTGGTTTTCTTGAGTGGCGGCTCATCTCAATTTGATTTAACCTCTTTAACACTCATACCCTACTCAGGAATGAAGACACAAGCAGAGCTACCAAACTGGAGAGAATTCAGAGAAACCATAAGAAGAGCACTATGAGCTGTTGCAGCCTACACTGAGGCCACAGGTCGCTTAAAAGAGAGCTCTCCAAATTATTGATCCATCAATTCATATCTTGCAATTTCAAGGTTCATTCAAATTCAAGTCTGTTAAAGCCCCGTTTACACATTCACGATTTTCTCTACGATTCACCACAATTTCTCATGGTCAGAAAAATCGGGATGGATTGGGATGAATCGTGGCGAAAAGTGGAAATATTCAGTGTCACTACCATTCCAGTATGAATGTCCACGGTATATGTACAGTGTCTGTAAGGTATCGCTACGAATCAATGACGATTCATGATGGCAAGGCTACGGTCAATGAGGATTAACCACGGTGGCACAATGAATGCTCACAGTGCTTGTACGGTACTATACGGTACTAGTATGATTCACGGCAGTAGCCATCGTGGCCAATCGTGGAGCTCCGTAGTGAAACCGTGGATGATTTGTAGGACAACCGTACACAATTTGTGGTGAATCGCGAGAGTTCGTGGGGTCAAAGACTCCACGGTTTCGCTACGGAGCTCCACGATTGGCTACGATCTCTCACGAATAGCCACGAATATAGCTACGGTGTCAGTACGAATAAGCACAATTCTGCTACCGGTGCGCTACGAATTAGGCCACGCCCAATATCCACCACGATATGCCACAAATTTTTTAAACAGTTTAAAAATTTCCGTAGCGCTAGGAGTTTCCCGAATCATCACGATTCATCAAGATTCACCACCGTTCTACTACGAATCACCACGGTACACCACCAATCGTAGCGACACCGTAGCCAAAAATCGTGAATGTGTAAACGGGGCTTTACATTATGAGGAAGGGCAGATACTTAATATGTCCATCTCAGCAGAAGAGGCCTTAAATACAACTTATGCCAAGTTTACATTTCCCTTGCAATTACATTAAGCTAATGACTCGCATACAAGCGTCTTATGACTGCAGCCAGCAACTGTATAATTTTCCTACAACACTATGTTTGGCATAGCCTAGCTACATTTTTAGCTGCAAAATGACATAGTTTGAACAATCGCAAGCCTGTAGCTGATAGATGGTTGTTTGTCTCTCAGTAATCAGAATTATATCTTTTTTTTCTTGAATACTGGATGCTCATGTGTGTTTATTGAGTTCTTTGATGGCTGACTAGGCCAATTGTAGCTTTAAACTGTCTGCTGCTGGTTTTGGAAATCACCAGCAGTATCAAACTGAGATGCCCAAATCAAGTCCTGAGAGCTTCAGCTCATGGCTGATAATGGTTAGGGGTTGAAACTAACTAGGGTGGTGACCTAAAGCTGTTTATACATCATATATATAATGACAGCTTTCTTTTTAAAGAATTTTTATCAAACAAGAACACAGTGGAGGTCAATATTGCACCTGCAGTCCTGCATCAGACAAAATCAGTAAATAAAGTACAGGCCAACTTGGCTATCTCGAAATCAAGGGGAAAGGGGAAAACACTTCGAGTTTTCCGAAGTTCGAGATAAGCAAATTGAGACAAAAAAGCTCAACTCTCTCACATTCCCGGACTGAGTGGTTCTTTCGTTTTCCACCATGTTTACTCTATCGATAGTGATTTCAAACATACAGAAAACGTCAGGAATTATCAAATCATTTGTCATTCTTGACTCTTTCATATACTGTATTTTTGCTATAAAAAAGGGACGCATGTCATGGCCGGATGTTTGGAGAGCACTCTGCTACTCAATTATGACACTAATTTTGAGACGATATTATAACAGTTACAGAATGCTTCTGACAGCTAACATAAAACGCCGCTGCTTAACAGTGTTCAAACAATTAAATTTCAAAGGTGCCGATAATTGCTCAAATGTTATGGTTCAAGGTCATTTAGTTTACACAAAGCTTCCGACCAAATCAATTAACCCCATTGTTGTGTGTTATCGGACTTGTGGCATTGTGAAAATGAAACTAAAATTATGCTGGATTAAATGACAAATTTCTGTGGATTAAAAATCCATTATAGGTAAATTTCTTTGTCTTTTGTTTTCGGACTTGGTATCAATTTACTAATGTGGAAAACGCAGTTCCGAAAATTGACTTTTTATTCTCTACATCTTTTTTTTTCTCTTCTTCTTTGCTGATCATGAAGTCTGACCGATAATTTTTTACTTCAAAGTTCGACATAGGAAGGGTGAAACTAATAGTATTTTTTCTGTGGGGAGCAAATTATCACTTCGACACAGCCGAGTTTTCGTCATAACCAAGTTCGACACAAGCAAGGTTGAAATACAATAACATATAGGGAGAGAGGGTCGGGAGTGAGTGATCACTTCGTCATAAGTGGGTTTTTCGAGACAACCGAGTTTGAGATAGCGCAGGTGGCCTGTATAACCAGAGGACCAATGGTCCTGTAAACGCTCACCTGAGTCTGCTGCATATACCAATAAACATGTTTGAATATTATGGTATTTAACCCCAGTGCAGGGGCAGATGAAGCCCTTGGGCCGTTTTCTTTTTTCAGAATAATCAATATTCTGTCCATTTGACAATTTCTTGCTGGCTTTTCCCTTCAAATGACATTTTAACAGTTTTTCCCATTCAAATTCATGGGCAACCCATGTTGACATTGCCATAAACTTGGTCAAGGTCATCACAGGGTCATGATTTATATATACATTGTAGTACTATAGCCATGGATGCTTCACGCCAAGTTTCACTGAAATCAATCTATTGGTTTCAGAGAAGATATTTAAAGGGTTTTTACCATATATGGGCATGGCGGCCATCTTGGTCATGTGACCTAGATTATTAATATATACATTGATTCCCCCATCCTATAGATGCTTCACATAAAATTTGGCTTCAATTGGCCAAGTGGTTTTAGAGGAGAAGATGTTTGAATATTATGGTAATATTTATGTATATTGCCCCGGGGTGTGGGCATATGAGCCCTTGGGTCCATTTTTTTAGAATCATTAATATTTAGTCCTACTACCCATTTCCTGCAAGATTTTCACCTCAAATGACTTTTTAAAAGTTTTCCCCATTCCAATGCATTGGCGACCTATGTTGACCTTGTCGTAAAATAGGTCAAGGTGACCACAGGGTCATGATTTATATACACATTGTAGTACTTCAGCCTTTGGTGCTTCATGCTAAGTTTCGTTGAAATCGAACTACCAGATTCGGAGAAGAAGATTTTTGAAGGGTTTTTACCATATATGGGCATGGCAGCCATCTTGGTCATTTATATATAATTTATATATATACATTAATTCCCCCATTCAATAGATGCTTCACATAAAATTTGGCTTTGATTCGCCAAGCGGTTTCAGAGGAGAAGATGTTTGAATATTATGGTAATATACATACTGCCCCAAGGTGGGGGCAGATGAGCCCCTGGGGTCTTTAAATATTTAGACATTTTAAAAGTTTTCCCCATTCAAATGCATTGGCGAGCTATGTTGACCTTGCCGTAAAATAGGTCAAGGTCATCACAGGGTCATGATTTATATATACATTGTAGTGCTTGAGCCATCAATGCTTCATGCCAAGTTTCGTTGAAATCAGTCCACCGGTTCTGGAGAAGAAGATTTTTGAAGGGTTTTTACCATATATGGACATGGCGGCCATCTTGGTCATGTGACCTGGATTTCTTATATACACATTGGTTCCCCCTTCCTATAGATGCTTCATATAAAATTTGGCTTTGGTTGGCCATGTGGTTTCAGAGAAGAAGATCTTTGAAATTGTGGACGGACGGACGCCGGATCATGGCCATCCTATAAGCTCACCTTGTGAGCCTAACGGCTCAGGTGAGCTAAAAATATACTTAATATATATCAAGGGCCAGGGTATAGCCTACAGGGTGACTAGGAGAAATAGTCTCCCTAAATGAACAAACTTCTCCCTATTTTCAGCTGAGAGAGAAGTGAAAACGTATCGAATATACAAGCAAACCTGAAATTCAAGCTCAAACTTTTCCCAAATTTTCTTGGGGAGAGACAAAACTTCTTAAATTTCTTGGCTAGTTTGAACCATGAGGGCAACAGGCTTAGTAGTTGGGGTGCCTGAAGAGTAAGACAGTTACTATGCAAGGTTTCACAATTCCATGATCAGTAGCACAAATGTAAACTTTGAGGTTTTCCTGTGAAATTTAAGTGTTACGCATGTACACTTCAACCCCATTATAACGTGCATTATAATGCGGTTTTCAATATAACACGGCCATGTCATGACTCCCAAGTTGATTATTTTGCTATATGTTTATAGTAAATAACCTCATTATAACATGGTTCACTTATAACATGGTCTGTTTCTATGGACTCCAAAGGTAGCGTTATAATGAGGTTGACCTGTATAAGCCACTTCATTAGCACATTTATCATTCAGATCGTTTCAGGTGTTGTTTTCCAGGATTTTGACCTGTAATAGTGATGCTATGCCCCGCACGGAGCATAACTTATTGCAGGTGGTAAAAATGTTGTTTATGGAGCATCACTTATTACAGGTGGTAAAAATGTTTGATTCATCATAATCTGCTCCTCTACATTGTAGAAAAAAATCTTTCATCAACCAAAACAGGAAATTGCCAGGTTGCTTTGCAAGCAGGGTTTGACCAGTGGTTGAAATTAGGATTTTTCCTCACTAGCCAAAACTCTTATATATATCTTAATCATTTGCCAAAATTTTCCAATAACCTGACCTATATAGGTAAGGGTTTAACTGAGAAAAACTACTAGCCCCACAACCCTTAGACATAGACCCTTTGACTAGTGTCAGGCTATCAGGCTAGTGCTAATTTCGATCACTGTTTGACACTAACTTTTCAGAATATTGGGGACTCCAAACATCCAAAATCAAGGAGTCCAAACAAAAAGTTAGGAAACCAAGTGAAAAACAACAGAATGGATGAAGGCTTGATGCAGACAAGAAATCTGTTAATTTTGTCTGAAGTTGAAATGAGTGACTGTTTCAAAAACCATTATCAGAAACTCTGTATTTATATATACTCTATAAATCAACATCTTTCCCTTACCTGAAAATTCATAAGAAAATGTTAAATTGGTCAGCATGTTTTTTCGCAGAAACCAATTTTGTACTACATCGTTCCAGAATAGGTGGTAGCATCAAGCAACAGCTATTTACATTATACGTAAAAAAAAATTGTGTTGACAAAATTTTGCCCGCTACATCTGACCCAAATGAACCATTGAACGACACTTACTCAGGAATATCTAATTTCAATTCCTCTGTGTGTAATATGGCCTGCTGGGGAAAAACAGCTACAAGTACAGTTTTTCTACTGTTTGTGGGATTAAAAGCCTATGGCTAATCACGGATCTCACTAGGATTTTGAAAACAGGAGTCCGGGACTCCTTCAAAAGAAAAAGTAGGAGTCCCAGACAAAATTTAGGAGTCCCACTGTAGAAACTCAATTACAATCCTAATTTTTTTTCCACCGAAAAATCATAATTATTTTAATACTTTTATACAGGGTTTGGGATTCTATTTCTAAATCTAAATCTGAATCAGTACCTTAATTAATTTTTTAGCCTTAGGGTATTTACGCACCCCTTTTTCATTCAATTGCGTATCAGGAATTTTAATTGGGTAAGTTCAATTCTGTTACGCACTCTATTTTCAATCAATTGGGTAAAATGGAAAACAGTTTGGTAAAAATGATGTTCGAGGTGTACTAGAGCTGTCATTGATTGGGCATTTTACATATCGATATATCGGTGGGAAATATTGTGATATATCGATATTTGTATCGATATACAATATTAATATACACAGTTTTTCAACAAAGTGTTTAAACTGTAACTTTAATAGACCCATATTGTTTTCTTATGCTATTTTAAATTTGTATGTATACTATTTTACAATATAAAACTCCTTAGCCTTCTCTAACCTTTTTAAGAATTTAGTGTCACCAGAAACAAGTGTAAGAAAAAGTTTAAACATCATTTTAAATTTTTTTCGTAAAAGAGAAGAGACCTATTACTTAAGTCAAATTTTAACGGACATGATCAATGTACATACACATCATAAATAGCCTAATCTGAATGAATGTTGCATGACTGGCAATTTGACAAATTGACATTGCTAAAAATTAAGGATGGGTATTTGATGATATAGATGTAATTTCTCCACAAAAACATGTGCTGCTAAGTGCTAACCGCAACCCTCAGGTAATGGTTAGACTCAGTTAAAGGTTTGAAAACATTGTGCAGTGGGCATTTAATGATACTGCCTCATGTTTTTATGTAATATATTTAACATCTCTAATTAATACTTACAACATAAACTATCATTTTATAAAAATATTTGGGAAAATTAACTTCAAATACTACATTCCTTGTCTGTAGCTATATACACTTTACAATACATGTATCGATATGTCTCTTTTCTGTATCGATACGAATATCGAAGCTCATTTTTATCGATACATCGATATCAGCGGTATCGATGACAGCTCTAAGGTGTACTTTCCTTATTTTCTTCTACTTTCGCTTTTGCATAGCATAAAATAAAAGGGAAACATTGATTGGTTGAGAGAATTAACTAAAATCGCAGTCAACCAACGAAAAAACAGAAAAGAAATGGCTTCCAATCGATCGATTTGCGAATGTACAATGACATTTTTGTTTAATGTAGACGGCGTAAGCCGTTGTGCGGCGCAACCGATAAAAAACGGTACGCAATTGATTTTTCCGGTATTGCGTATCGGCGATTTCTTTTGCGTTTTCGTACGCTACCAGATCGTTATTAATTGTGTTTTTTCATATTTTAATTGGGTAATTACGCAAATACGCAGCCTAATTAAGGTACTGCTGAATCTTTTTCTGATTGCGCTTTTTCCTGATCTTTGCCTGCTTGTGCCTTTTTCTATTTCTAAATACAATAATATTGACCATGGCACTTATCCAAACCTTACTCTAACCTGATGGTATAAAATGACATGCTATCAATTGTAGTATTGGTTGAATTAAACATACTTAGTAGTGAGGTTGTGTGTGTGTGGGGGGGGGGGTGTCTACTCTACTGGACCAGACCAAGAAATGTGTGTAATACACTTCAAAATAAGTTCCACTTGTAGCCATAGCCTTTCTGTGACATCTGTCTAGCATATAATGTTAGGTGTATATCATTTACTTTCGCCTGTTCAGTTGTGCGTTTGGGGTCAATGAGGGGTGACCCCTCAAAGGCAGGATATCCTACTATCAGTGGCATAAGATTGGCTTGCATTCTTCATTACTAAAACATGGAGACTTAACTTTTCTTGAACATTTTAAACAAAGTTTTACCAACAATTAATGATTTAGAGGCAACAGAAACAAACACATAATCACGATTTTTTTATAAATTCAAAAGTCGCGAAAACTAATGACATTTCAAAAATCGGTCCAAAAGTATAAAAGTTTTGCTTTATTTAATTGTTTATATAACTCAATTGATCTTTAAATGAAAATCGCTAGGTTTTCATAAGATTTTATGACTGTTTAAGGATGTTCGCTGCCAATGAAAAAGTATTCAAACTTTTTTTCTAACCCCTCTTTTTTGATTCCAAAATACTACACAAAATACTAGACTTCTAAAGCACGATTTTGGTTGTGAAGAATATATGTTCTGTATCACAAATAGATCGTTTAGAACTGTATTTTCAAAACTTAGAGGTGGCTTCTTAAGGATTGCATGTAATGAGGGTCGCTATAACAATAGATCTTTTGACGAACGACTATGTCCACTTTGTAAAACAGATATTGAAACAGAATATCATTTCCTCTTAGTATGCCCGAATTTGAGTCATATCAGATCCAAATATATTTCATTTATTTGGTACAACTATCCATCTGAAAACAAGTTTATACAGCTGTGCATGTCAAAAAATAAGGGAATCATAAATAATATATCACGGTATGTTTATAACGCAATGAAATATCGTAAACTTACTTTGTCAAATGAATAAGAGAATGTGTCATTCTATTGAGTATGTACATTATTATGTTATGTGTATGTTTGTAATTTTTGGCCTGTGGCCTATGTTACCAAAGAAATAAACTGTTTAACTGTTTAACTGTAACACAAGACATTTGATAACAAAACAAATATAGGGTAGTGTGCATTTTTTCAAGCTACAGGCCTCTGAATGAGACCTCTGAGCACCATGTTTTAAATTTAGTAAAATTTATTTATTTTTTAATTCTTTGAAGCATACGTGTCTTGAACAAACATATACTTAGAATGCTTTCAAAAGTCAGAGTATTTATGTATCGCAGACTATTTTGGACCAAAAGCAAAGAAAAATTTGCAACTTGAAGTGGATGACAAAATTTTACGATTCCTTTTCCAACCCTACCCCCATACTTGAAAAGTCGGAAAATAGCAATATTTTGAAATGTGCCAAACCCATATTTGTTGATTCAAACTTTTTCTTGTATTTTCACACAACATAGAACTTGGTAATATTGTCCGAATAAAAGAAAGAAATATATAGGGTAGTGTGCATATAAGAGAGAACCAACAACTTGAAAAATCGCCATTTTCAGCCTTTTGGCGGCTGTTTTGTTTCTTAAACCCCATTTCATAAAACCACCTAAAATTTTATAACCAGCACACCAAAGACCCAAAGACTGACTTAGAAGACCATGTACACATATACTGCAGCTAAAATAAACATCGAACTAGTGCAATTAATTTGAAGATGTGTAATATTCAAGTTTAATCTACCCTACCCCCTAAATTTTACTGACAACTAAAATTTTCTGAAATGTTACAGAAAATGGGGTGAAAAAATGAAGTTTCTTAGATTGATAATTTTCATGGCTCATTCAATGCATATCATCAATATGTATTCAAATATAAAATATTAGGAAAATGTCTGCCACCGTTTACGAGATATTCAACAAAAGAAAAACCGGAAGTTCCGAAATGTCAAATGTTAGCAGCGAACATCCTTAAGAAGTAAATTGTTTCATTGTAGCTGACCGATCAACCGTGACATGTTTACACATCGACATGTGTTATGAATGCAACCGTCACATAGATCAGGCGCCAGAGGCGTGAAACTTTATAGCATGTCTAATTTGCATTGGGACAACACCTTTAATTTGAGTAATCCATATCTTGATTGGAGATAATTGATTCATGGAGCTAATAAACAATAAAGCCAGAGTAAAGCTAGGCATTTTGGGACATCTCACGGCGAAAAAATCTTGCGTCCCGGGAATCATCTGTTGGCAGAATTATGCGTCCAAGCCCAAGTTTTCTCGTCCCGGGACGCCGAATCTGGCGTCCTGGAGATCTCTGGCTAATGTTATGTAACGAACAGCCGAGCCAAGCCACAGCAAACCCTGTCAGTGGAAAAGCATGCTCATCCACCAAGGGTGGTTTACTGCGCTATATACCCCACACTTACTCGATTCACAAAGTCTCTAGTGAAATTTGCATATTTCTAAGGGAGGCTATCCCGTCACATTACTTCCCCCTCCGAGAAGACTCGCCCCGGGACTACATGGGTAAGGCAACTCCGGTCTGGCAGTTGTCATTATCCCACCGCTGCCACCAAATGTAACGAACGGCCGAGCCAAGCCACAGCAAACCCCGTCGGTGGAAAAGCATGCTCTTCCACCGACGGGGTTTGCTCGGCTCGGTCCATACGTTACAGTTATTAAGTTGTAAATTGAAAGTCGACTTTAACCTGACTTTAAATTTCCTTTATCATGTAATAAACTGTCGTTTCTTGTTCCCGATAGTTCACGACGTCACACTTTTTTCAGGATGACATCACATGGTTTGCGTTCAATAAACTGCATATCAAGGGTCATTGTGAACAAAAAAACACTTTTGTGCAAAATCTTTCATTCAATCATGACACACCCAAACATCAGTAAGCAGCCTAAATTCAGAGTTGTTTTCTTTCTCTGCATGAACAAATTCGCAATATGCAGAATGCCATTATTTTGGTAAATCAATGGCACGCAAAATCAAGAAAATTCATGAAAAATTTCTTCTTATGGATGGGTGGGGTATGGAAAATTTGACAGCTAAATTATGAATAAAATGGCTGATGATCACCGGGTAATTTATCAAAGGTTTGCTTGTTATTGCCATATTCACTACATGCTTACCCAATATAACGATAGAAGGGATATAGGTCCTGCTACAATGTCATGAAAAACAGAAAAATTTATTCATCCGGCTAGAATTGCTTTATTTTTCTATGCAAAATTGGGTGCGGTCCCCTTGGATCATTGGTTGTAAACCCGTGCAGGAGGAAATGCTCAGAACGCATGCGCAAATTAAAATTCATGACGTCGACCGCTAATTAGCATATGCACGTAAACAAATGTTCTGATATTACCCGGCATTTCCCAGGATACCGGAGCTTAATCAAACTCGTACCCGAGTCAACTCGTACCCATTTTGGTCAACTCGTACCTATTCCGCTATTCCGCTATTCATGGCCTCTATGGCGCATAGATCTCTCATGTATGATTTCTCTCTGGTATGGCTTTTCTCTAATGTAACTTTTCTCTATTGTAAGATGGTGCAAATAGCGGTCACGGACTTGAGGGAGTTTTGGGTGGTGATGTGAACCTTCCCGTGGCCCTGATGTATTCAGCCAGCTCCCACTTTACTGTCTCTTGATATCCTGGGATGTTACTGCCGCTTTCAGATCCAAGAAGATGTTGGAGATCAAGGTGATACAGGCCAATCTTCTGTCCAAGGTTACGTGCAATTACATCACGATGTATATCTTGAAGGGGACACTGTAGTAGATAGTGCTCTGTAGTGCACTGTAGTAGATAGTGCTCTGTATCTTCAACTTGTCCACAACTGCATCTATTTGTCAGTATTTGGTTCAGCTTGGATCTGTAGTCGTTTAGGTAGGTATATCCTGTCTGTATCTGTAGTATCATGGCTCCTTTGTTGGCTGGTCATGTACTACTTTGGTGTTGACTTTAGGATGGTACTTGTAGTAGGTTCTTCCTACTTCTGTACTGGCTATCACAGAACACCTTGACAATGCATCAAGGTT
Source organism: Rugalucina vietnamica (assembly GCA_964017185.1). Classification (NCBI taxonomy): domain Eukaryota; kingdom Metazoa; phylum Mollusca; class Bivalvia; order Lucinida; family Lucinidae; genus Rugalucina; species Rugalucina vietnamica. Next base: position 22,667,160 of record OZ024882.1, read on the forward strand.
CTGTAGTGCATACTCCAGTGTCATCAGTATAGCAACCAGCTCACCAAGCAGAATGAAGCCTCTCTTCGTCACTGGCCGTTTCAGTCGTACTGGTTGATGTTGATCTAAATAGATAACTGCCCCTGCAGCTATCCTGTTTTGGTCAACTCATGCCCATTCTGATTAACTCGTACCTGTTTTGGTCAACTCGTATTCTATATCAAATAGATACATGTAGATAGATAGATAGATAGATAGATAGATAGATAGATAGATAGATAGATAGATAGATAGATAGATAGATAGATAGATAGATAGATAGATAGATAGATAGATAGATAGATAGATAGATAATAGATAGATAGATAGATAGATAGATAGATAGATAGATAGATAGATAGATAGATAGATAGATAGATAGCCACTATTTTTGGCTCACCTGAGCCAGAGGCTTACAGATGTGCTTATTGTTTAGGCAGAGTATGTCGTCCGTCCGTCCTCGTCCGTCCACCATTTTCAATTTTCAAAGACATTCTCCTCTGAAACCACTTGGCCAATCAAATCCAAATAAAATCTTTTTATAATGCATAATCAAGCAGGCGATGTTTGGCTTTTGCTCATTGTGAATAAGTTGATTTTTCATGTGATTACAAATATTTATTTATGTGAATTCTAATTTTACATTGAGATCTACCATTTTGCTTAGAAAATCATACAAATCATTTTAGCAATAAAACTTTTTGAAATATTTCTAGTTTGTTATCTCTCCCCAAGACAACTCTCCCGCAATTAAAATACAACTAGTCCACTTTAAAAGACAACTCGTCCCACTTTAGAAGACAACTCGCCCCACTTTAGAAGGCAACTCGCCGACTTTAGAAGACAGTTTTATTTGACCATCTTTAAAAAAAAGATGGCGAATGATTATTACTTTTGAAAGAATAATAGTTGAATTTGTATGCATTTTAGTGTTCATTATTTATAATGATTCATACCGAGGATAACACTTATTAAGTCCAAATGTAGCTTTGACCGTGAAAAAGCACCTTAAATAGTTAGTCGATTGAAACACCTACACACGTGCGTTGCAGCTGTCGTTATGGAAACACAGCATAACGTTATACGGCGCAACAAACCGTCGAAGCTTTATTCATATTTCAAAATACTTCTTAGTTCAAAGTTATGGTGTACTGGAAGGGTCAAAATGACACCATACGCGTCTATTGTCTATTGCACCTGTATTGTGCAGTTAGCGTAGTGATTTTGGGAAGGAATAGAATAGAAAGAAGTGCGATCTTTAATCTGGTTTATTTCACATGAATTGCTAGAATGCATGTGTCATAAAATTCTTATTAGCATAGATCTATGCCATGCCAAACGTGCTGCGTAAAGTTTATCTCTGGTATGCTGTACAATGTACAGGTCAGTCCTAAGAAGAGAAATGCTGAGAAGCCAACAGAAAGCGTATAGAATGCAATCAGGTTTAAATTTTCGGAGTGGCTATTACCAGTCAACTGTCACTAGCCAAAAAACGTTAAAATGGCTATTACCAGTCAACTGTTACTAGCCCAAAAAACGTTAAAATGGCTATTACCAGTCAATTGTCACTAGCCAAAAAACGTTAAAATGGCTATTTACAGTCAAGGTTCCATTCACAGTTTCGTACTTTTGAGGTGGGCCAAAAATTTCAATATTAAGGGGTAGGGCATGACATTGGGCTCTTGTAAATTATCCTCTTTCAATAATTTGCCGACATCTTTCCCCAAATCGGATCAATTATGCCTCAAACATGTGAACAATACTTATTTTCTATTTTTAGACTGGTAAAAACCGGGATTATATAAAGATCCCGGATCGCTCGCCAGTCATAGCCGGTGACGCTCTTCACTGTCGACTTTGCAGGGGTTATCTTTGTTCACAAATAGCGAAAAAAGTAGCTGGATGGCACATATTTGTGCACTGCTCATTATGATCCTGGATAGATTCTCTAAGTATGTGCATGCGATTTATGGGGCGTCCTTTTGCACAGAACATGCATGGGGGCCCAGACTTTAGGCATATTTTACGAAAATTCACTGGTCTGAAAGAGGGGGTAGGGGAAAATATCCCCAACACAGGTAGGGTGATAGTCATTGCTAGGCGATTTAAATGATGTTATTTTGTTGTTAGACATTCGATTTAATGATTTTACGGGAGAAATCGGATTGTTCACCAGATTGGACAGAGCTATTATCAATTTTGGCGGATCTAGCTAAATTAACTGAAAAATGCTCTAAAAACTGTGGATTGCTACCCAAGTTAAAAATATTTTTTTACTTAGTACATGTATGTGGTAACATGTTTCTGACAAACTTGGGATTGAAACTATGTTTCATTAGATCTCAGACCTATTTGTACTTTAATGTCTTAATATTTTATTTATTTGCATGAACTTATATGGAATGCATTGATTGACAATGTTATACAATTTTTAATATATTAGTTATGATATTTATGTTGCTCTTGTTTCGTTGGTCGCGAGTTTAGGACCTTGCAACATTGACTTTCAAAATGAGACGTTGATTTGTTTTTCTTCATCTCATCCGAAAGCAATAGCTTATGCAAACGTTCCCTTAACATGCGAGCTTGTTGCAACGTTTATATGAGTACCCCATCAAACTTTCTACGCGCGTGTGTGTTTGCATGTGTGTTGCCAAATTGAAAAAAAAAATCGACATCGAACCCGAGATCGCGCTCGACTACCATTTCCGCACATTACGTAAACTTGTTTATGAACATATTTATACGATCATTCTTCCTCTTCCGATTCAAGAACGGTGGTCTAATGTGCAGTTAAGTATTGGCAGTCTTCTAAGATAAAGGTTTTGTTTGAATTGATGCTTAAAGTCCCAGTCAACAGCTAAGGTCATGTCGGGACACTGTCTCCATTTTATGGGACTTTTACCAAACACGATGATGACATACAACAAGTGCTTGAAATATAACCATCCTACTAAGCCACAACGTAAGGTTTATATACGTATGGATGGTTTGGCATGAACCACTTTTCCTGGGCAGGATCAGACCAGAGCGCTTAACTAGTAATCAGATGGTCAGCTAGTAGTGTATTAGCTTTGCTTGGAGGCACAAGCAGCCCATCTATTTCTTTAGGCCCTAATGGGCGGGCACCCATATTCCCACCCGACCACCCTTTAGGATAAAGGTGCGACCAAGATAAGTGACCGTTGCGGCATTACATTAGCTGTTGACCAAGGACGTACTACAGGTATTTAACACAAAACGAATACATGTATACAAAATGTTTCAACATTGCTGTTATTCAGCCAACTGCCTTCGCTGCTAGAGCTGGTAACTTGTGACTGACTTGGTCGGCTTTTCTGGCTTAAATCTGGAGGGGTTTTTTATGTTTTAGGTTTTGTAACCAAAGTAGACCATGCCAATTATGTTACATGATGTATCGAACGTCATCTTTTTGTGGGTCCTTAGTGATTCAATGACACCTTTTCTATGTGCGATCACATCATCAAACTGTAGAGCCGCGTCATAATAAAAGGCTTTCGGGATTTCTGATTAGCTCTGAAGCCGGACAGGACAAACACAGTAATGTATGGCGGTTTGAGAATCAGGATTAACAGACAATGCTTTGTTAATAAATAACAAAACATGAGCGTTGGCTAAAATCTGTATAGAAATGCACTTTGGTTTTGATTAAAAAAAGTTAAATATATTTTCTTGTGGCGCGGCTCAGGTGTCATGAAAGACAAGAATACACACCTCAAATGTTTTTTTTTTTTTTTTTTTTTTTTTTTTTTTTTTTTTTTTTTTTTTTACGATTTAAAATCAGTTACGCATGCCGCGTATAAAACAATAAATGTATTTGAGTTTTGTTTTGTCCATGAATGACTGACTGAACGCATATCAGGTGTACTTAACCACTTGAAGTCGTTTTAAACTTTTTTTCTGATCTTTTTTGTTCTCTTTCTTTCATTTTTTTTTATTTTCTTTTTTTAACATTGCATTTTAGTTTTTTTGAGTGCGTCTTGAACTCAAATGTTTCTGTTGTTATAGAGCCACGTGTATATGTATTTGAGGCCCCGTGGAAGATTGGTGAAAACTTTATTGGTCAACCGCACAAAAGAAAGAAGTTTTTTGTTTGTCTGTTTGTTTGTATTAAGGCTTAACGTCCCAGTCAACAAATTTTCAGTCATGTCGGGACGGAGCCAACTCTTCCTGGGTTTTACCAGTACTGTAGGGAGTCAATGTCTTGACCAGTAGACACAACACGGTGACGCTTGTGGGGATCGAACCCAGGACCTCTCGATTCGGAGTCCGACGCTCTACTATGGCAAGCCAAATGCACATTAATTCGAGAAACCTAGGATATGTCCGTTTAAATAAAAACCTGGTTTATGTAATAGATAAACCAGGTTTAACGGACATATCCTAGGTTTCTCGAATTAGTGTGCATTTGGCTTGCCATACTCTACCATCACGCCACCGCGCTCCCTATGAAAAAAAAAAAAAAAAAAAAAAAAAAAAATCTTCATAAACGATGATTTTTGGTAGGTACATGTACATCTATACAGCCGTTAGGCATAGCGTGTAGAAATGCAAAATAATGAATGGGCACAAGGCAGGCATTTTTTATGACCACATAACGCCAACATCCGGGCCTTCAAGTTCCATGAGCTTTCTGTGTAATTGAAGTAAAATAAATAAATTTAAGTTTAAATGTGGATAAAAGAAAGAAAGAAAGAGTTTTTATGAAAAACTTAAAAAAAAATCAGTCCTGATTTTGTTGAGTACTACAATGAGAACTGGCATGCGTACTAAGATTTCATTTTTATGTCATTCCCCTTTGGTGATCGGTTGCCCGGGTCGTCTGTCCGTCTGTCCGCCTGTCTGTCACAAATGGTGTCCGCTCTGTAACTTGAGAGCCGTTTAAGGTATCGTGATGAAACTTCACATGATTATTAACCAACATGAGTCGACATGCAGAGCACAAGAACCATGACTCCGGATTGCGTATTTTTGGAGTCATGGCCCTTTGAAATGGAAAATAGCAGAATTTGCATTCCAGTCGTGTCCGCTCTGTAACTTGAAAGCCGTTTACTGAAGATTTGAAACTTCATAACTTTATTAATCACTCGTGACCATTAAAGATATCATGATCAAACTTCATAGGAATATCAACCAGCATGAGACGATATGCAGAACACAAAAACCGTAACTCTGGATTACATATTTTTCGAGTTACGAGCCTTTGAGAATTTAAAAATTTTGTCTTATGTCTTATGTTGTCATTTCGAAGAAGGTGGACTTTCTGTTAATTAAATCTATGCTCTTTGTTGATTAATCAGTTGCACAACGGTCATTATCAAGTTACTCTCCGTTCGTTGCATGCCAATGTCCTCTGGGTTTACTGTTGGTTATATACTCATCAAAAGAAGTTTTGCACCACTAAATATTTTCCCATTTTAAAATAAGTCTAACATTTTTTTTCAAATATACTTTTAAAAATTGATACTGTCTTAAAGCGCTGGATTCGGATAACAAAGCAATACATGTAATTTGTTTTAAGTCAAAATGTGTAGAAATGCATTTTCAGTTTGAAAACACAAACACAAGCTTACGTATTATTTGGAGATGCTATTTTATGTCGTATATTGTATTGCCTGTTCTGTTGTTGGACTACCTTTTTTTTCGTCTGGTGTCCAGGTCCATGTTCATACCCGGTTTTAATCTTTCTCCAAAACTTAAAACAAAATCCAATAATTTGGCATAGGGATTTTTTCTTGTTGGCAGATTGAAATCGTGATTGACTGAAAGTATGTAGAGTTTGTAAAAAGTTAATATTTGCTCTGATGAAGGCCCTATGTCGAAACGTTAGGAATAATGAGTGATGCCAATAAAAACCAGAGGATCAATGGTCCTGTAAACGCTCACCTGAGATCTGCTGCATATACCAATAAACATGTTTGAATGTTATGGAAAATAGTCCCAGTAAAGGGGCAGATGAAGCCCTGGGGCCATTTTTTCATACTTATCAATATTCTGTCCATTTGCCAATTTCCTGCAAGTTTTTCCCTTCAACTGGCATTTTAACAGCTTTACCCATTCAAAGGCATAGGCGACATTGTAGTACTTGAGTCATCAATACTTCATCATCCAAGTTTCGTTGAAATAGGTCCTCCGGTTCCGGAGAAGAAGATTTTTGGGCATGACGGTCATCTTGGTCATGTGACCTGAATTATTTATATACACATTCCCCATTCCTATAGATGCTTCATATAAAATTTGCTTTAGTTTCAGAGAAGAAGATGTTTGAATATTATGGTAATATACATGTATATTGCCCCGAGGTGGGAGCATTATGAGCCCTTGGGATCATTTTTTCAGAATCATTAATATTCAGTCCTGTTGCTCATTTCCTGCAAGTTTTTCCCTTTAAATGACATTTTTACAGTCAAATGCAGAGGCGACCTATGTTGACCTTGCCATAAAATAGGTCAAGGTCATCACAGGGTCATGATTTATATACACATTGTAGTACTTGAGTCGTCGATGCTTCATGCCAAGTTTCGTTGAAATCGGCCAACCAGTTCCGGAGAAGATTTTTGAAGGATTTTTACCATATATGGGCATGGCGGCCACCTTGGTAATGTGACCTGGATTATTTAAATACACATTGGTTTCCCCTTCCTATAGATGCTTCATATAAAATGAGCCGTGGCGCGAGAAACCCGGTCTTCGGGGTTCCCGACCAGGTCCGACACAAACCGGCCTGTACAGTAACAGAAGCAGGCTAGAAGCTTGAAATTTCGGATTTAGGAAGAAGAGGATTTGTACTATCTGAGTAGCGAAAACATAGGCGCTGATCAGCTTCGCAATTACTGCGAAGCTGATCTGCGCCTTTGTTTTCGCATAGACAAAAATCCGGTTTTCTCATGACTCGGTTGAAATTTGGCTTTGATTGGCCAAGTGGTTTCAGAAAAAGAAGATCTTTGAAATTGTGGACGGACGCCGGAGCATTGCCATCCTATAAGCTCACCCTGTGAGCCTTCGGCTCAGATGAGCTAAAAACAAGACTATATGTAGAAATCATAGAATTACACTGATTTTTACTTTTCCTAAATAATTACTTGTTTATTATAAATAACCATTATGAAATTCAGTTCAGCTACTTGGAGTAGTCAAGGCGCTGGAAGTATACACATATTCTGATCACTTGTTATCAGGTTAAGCGAAAAATGACTGAAATGCTCAGTATCGTTCTATAGCGGCACCATTTAGGACATTTAGGATGAATGATTACGCAATTCGACGTTTTATGACGCTGCAATTGGGAAAGGGCTGGTCAATCTTGTTTTTCACTGCAGCGGTCTGTTTCTTTTTCGCCTGTCGGAATATCAACAGTTTTAAGTGAATACCTCATGGCTATTACATGATTACTGATCATTAAAAATCAGACATTAATTTAATTCTTACCTTTTAAAAATCGACTACATTTATGTATAATGTCACCAGTTTTAAGTTTTATTTTTTACATGATTCGCTTGCGACGTATGTCACGCTCCCTGGTCAAAAAGCTCTATACTGACGGACACTCTTTATTAGATCAGCTGGCTAACCTGCACTCCGATACACTTCGTGACCGCGCTCCTCTCTCGCGACAGCTTAGCATAAGTTGCTTTTAAACTATGGTCGAACAGATTATGGATTTCGTAAGAAGCTTATAGCTGCTTTATTTGGCGAGAATTATTAGAATTTTTCTTGTTTTGTGAGAAAATGCAAAAATCTTATTGTAAACATCTGGTTAGCCTGCAGAATTTCAATAGATTTGCAAAAAGCAATCGATTTTATTTTTTGTGTCCCATATTCTACAGTAGTCTCCCCTTATCTATTTATAGACGCATGTGATATTTTCCACATAAAACATGGTGTATTTTATGAATCGGCGTATCTTTACGGCTATAATATGTAAAAACTAAGTCCTATCATTCAGAAAAGATATAACATAACATAATTTTTAATTTATTTGGCGTCTTCGATGATTTTTCATTTTCGACCGAGGGCCCAATACATGTCATTTCCGTTCTAACGGAATACCGATGGAAATATTCCGTCTAACTCTTTATTTGAAAGTTTAGCTTATTTATTTTATGTTTCTTTTATCATTTTAGAGTCATTGTTATCTTTGCATTCCTGTAAAGAAATTTCAAGTGGTCATTAGTATTTAGCTTTACTCTCTAGTCCAACAGAAGAAAATCTCGAACTCGAAAGCAAATTATTGAGTTAGATTTCACTCAACATATTAACATTATATGCAATCTAATTAAAATTATTTATCAACTTTCACAGAAGGTAATAAAGTGCTTAGATATAGCTGGTCTTCGAGATAGTTGCTCCTAATTTAAAAAAAAAATCTATTGAATGCTTAAAAAACTAATTAAACACATTCTCGCAAAATAAAATCCCCTACACGAATTTTATAAAATTTTAACGTAGTTGTTCACGAATTTTATTGGCATTTAGCACATTGGTTTCTGTGTGCAATATAAAATATGAATTGCATGCAGGTAACCAATCCAACCAAATTAGATGGTTTTCGGTTTTTGATCGCCGGTGAATTTCTCTCGCTGCATTTCTTCATTGATTCATGGGCATATTTTCTGCTTTAACGTATGGCAGAACCTTCTAAATTCGGGGCAACTCGAAATTCGGGGTAATTTATGTTTCTCACAGTTTCTCTTTCTATGTGAAGTGTTTTGAGAAGTTTTTAACCCCAGATAAAACATAGATGTTTGCACTTTTAAATGGTATGAAAATTGTATCTGAACAACAATTTTGTACAAGTCTGTAAGCATTTATATTTGAGCACCCATTTTTTCAACAATGAAAAAAAGGAAATTCTTAACAAAATATAGTCCCTAAGATTAAACTTAACTCAAATACAAACCAGGCAGGATAGATAATTTCAAGTACCATGAATACTTTGGGGATATCCAGCTCTACTAAATGCTGCAACTCTGGTTGTTCTGGCACCACTTGATAATTTTAATTTGGACTTTGTTTACTACTACACCGAATTTAGAAAGGACTTTTGGTCAGGCTGAAAATCCTACCTGAGCCATTGTATTCAAGGATACTTATGTTGACACATGAAAGTGATAAATTTCTCAATGATGCATCAGTACAACATATGTCAGTGCACATGTACAAGAACTGTTTCGAATCTTAGATTTAAGAGAGAGCTGCACATTGCAACTAAACATTAACTACACCGAATTTCGAAGGTACCATCATAATAAATATATTTCTTTTCATGGATTTCTAATTAATCAGCTTGAAATTTCTGCACAGATGTGCACCACCTGCTGATCTGACAATCGATTTTATCACAAGGGCTAATCCAATTAACTGGTATGGAACGGAAACCAGCATGATATAAATCAATAATGGGGTCAGATGTCAAAACCTATCAAGTTTCAAGCAGGGAATCTCTGCAAACATTTATCTTTGTGATGTGGCAGCACTAATTCTAGGAAAGTTTCACCTGAAAATATCCGATCAAAACTTTTGTAATTTGATCTTTTCTCATTCAGTAAACTGATTGAAAATCAAGAATAAATTGAAGGGAAAATGTTGGGATATTTTCTGAGTTTTATGTTGTTTCTGAATGCAGGGCTTATCAGTTGTTCAAGTTTGAATGAAGGTAAGTATGCCGACGTGAGCTTCTCCATGTTTTTGCCATGTGCCTAAAATGTAAAATAATCTAAACAAACAGATCTATATTAAACTTTTTTTATATGTAGACTCTATCTAGCGAAATTGTTTCGAGATCAAACTTCAAATACTTCAATAATTTTTTAGTTGAAAATTTTCTCTGTTTTACTTTAGACCCTTTTCTTTAATTTTAAAAAGTGCTGTTGTTTTTAAATAAAATATTTGACATCAAGGTGAATCTGAATCTGCTTAGTACTCCAAACACCTCTATTGAGTATTACATGGAGTGTGTGCGCAAATTAGGGACGATAAAAAAAAAAATGTTAAATAGACACAAGTATATAATGAATAGCGTTTGCACTGGGCTGTATTTTATATGTGCTGATCTAGTTCCATCCAAGACATGCCGCAACAACGGTCTCAGTCTGGAAAAAATTTTGTGATTTAAAGGTCTGGATGGTTATTATTGAAATAAATGAGCCATGCCTTGAGAAAACCGGTCTTCAGGGTTTCGACCAGGTGCAACACAAACCGGCCTGTACAGTCGCAGAAGCTAGAAGCTTGAAATTTCGGATTTAAGAAGAAGAGAAATTGTATTATCCGAGTTGCGAAAACAAAGGCGCTGATCAGCTGTGCAATTACTGCACAATGGTCTGCACCTTTGTTTTCGCATAGGCAAAAATCCGGTTTTCTCATGAAGCGGCCTCAAATGCATAAAACATGTAATTGTAATTTGCTGGGCAAAAAATGCCCCAAAGAATGTCTGACCAAGGAGTTTCAAGACATGGAGATCGTGCTTCACCACATCAAAGGTTCCATGTCCGGCACCGCGACACCTTTTAATAAGTCAAGTACCATAATAAATTAACACCTAATGAAATGAACACGGTCACAATGCTAGCAGATAACAGCATGAAAATAACTACAGGTTTTCTTTCAATGTGTGCATAAGAATGTTTTTTTTTTTTTTTTTTTTTTTTTTTTTTTTTTACAATATAGTATTCACGGGTAAATTAATTAAACGTTTTCTATACACTATCCATATGCTTCACAAATTTCTAAGTGTTTTTAGGGGTCTCACCTGCTCTTATATGATGCTTGACTACCGCGCGCTGCCCCTTACGTTTCAACAAAGTCGGCGTTTTTACGCTCTAAAAATTATCCATGTTTGTCTTAGAAAAGATGTCAAAATTGTAAATTTCATGTTACGAAGCTGATTCTTTGTACTTGCATCAAAACAAATGTTAATATGACATCATGCAAAAATTCACGCCGTTGTGGCGCCGTTTAATGACGGAACTGACAAAGTTTCAAAACATCAAAAACATCTGAATGAGAGATTTTTCAAAGTTCTCCGTACCCTTCTATATGTCGTATGTCAATCGACATTTTTTAAACAATTCTTGCAAAATTTTACAAAATTTATCTGCAAACTAAAGAAAATGGATGGGCTTTGTTATTTCAAAAGTTTCATCGTATTTGGACCGGGAACTTTCCGACTATACATCGCCCATGTAAGAAATCGTAAAAGGCTAAAATCTTGTACGGAAGATCTAAACATCAACCTACGTTCACCTCGACACGCGATTAATATCAATGATACTTATTTGTATGTGGGGGTGGGGGAGGAGAAGTGGAACAAATAACTTTTCATTACACCATGCAATATACTGAGATTTTTTCATCTGTAAAAAATGAAAATTTCATGCGAAAAAAATATTTTTAAATTTTAAACATTTTTTTTTTCTCTAAAATTTTCTCACAACATAGATTGTGGGTACACATTAGAACCACTTCACAAATTTTTATATGTTTGCATTGGTTTCAAAATGAAAACTTATTTAATATTAAAATGAATACAGTTAGATCTATCCCCATTTACGTAAGTTGCTGATGCGAAAATCAATCAAGACGCAAAGGAAGTGTACACACGGAACTTTGAAATGACTTTAATATTGTAATGCGCTTTAGAATCGCTCTCATAGGAAAACACCAAACATACCCTAGTGCTTCCTTTTGACCCTTCAAAACACACTTTCGGATAATTTTGGACATATTGCTGCTTAGCTTACACGAAAGCTGAGAAAATTTCCCTTTTTAACATATGGTTTTAAAATTTAGGAAACCTTCGGAACATTTTGTAAATTAGAAATTAAATAAATTTGATGATGCAAATAAAATAAACAGCTTACTTATTTCAGCGATTAAAAGATTACTGGCACCTGTTTGGTAATAATTTCTTAATTATCGTGTAGAGCTATATATCTACTTTCAATGATAATCAAGTGCGCATTATTTATTGCAAGTGTCATTGTGCTGTGACAAGTGCGCATTTGCGTCTGTAATTTTCTGTTATAAAACTGAAGTGGCGATTTTATCCATTTTCACTGTTGGAGGCGGTGCCGGACATGGTGTTCAAAGGAATTGTTAATTACATGATAATAACCCTTCAGATTAGATGTTTTCCGTTGACTTGCATTGCGCTCACAGCATGTGACTAAATGTGCTAAATAAGCTGATAATGAAGCACGAACTCCAGGTATAGAAACTCCTTGGTCTGACAGCGTAGTTAGACCCTGATTTAGACATTCCTGGAGCTGTTGACTTGTAGGGAAGGATCCAGGATTTCTGGAAGGGGGGTTCAAATCCATCAAGTGGGGGGGGGGGGGGTGAGTGTTCGTTTTCGGCTTTTTACCTGACTTTTCATTAGTTTCCATGACTGAACCCCCTCTAAATCCGCCACTGACTTGGACGTTTTGGATTCCTCTTGATTTACATTGTAGTCGAGTATGCCATGGGGTAACCTGGTTTAGAATGACCTGGATTTTAAGCAAGGACCACTGGAGAAAATTAAGACCACCTGAGAATTTGCAGTTACATGTATATGGAAATACAACTTCTATCTATCTTCTGATGCTGAGTCGATCAATTTACTCATGTTTGTCATGTTTGTGGTATGATTTAATTTTTCAGAATTGTTATTGGTGACAATAGCAACTGATGAAAATGATGGGTTTGGACAGTTTATGCGCAGTGCAAAGCTGTATGACATCAATGTTAAGGTAAGAGCAATCATTGAACATCCCTAGTCATTATGAAAACAAGCCTGTGCAATATACAGAGATGAGCCTGTGCATGAGAAAACCAACAATTTGGGGTTCCGACCAGGTCTGACACAAACCAGGCTGCACAGTCACAGAAGCAGGCTAGAAGCTTGAAATTTCGGATTTAAGAAGAAGAGGAAGTGTACTATCCGTGTAGCAAAAACAAAGGCGCTGATCAGCTTCGCGGTCACCGCGAAGCTGATCTGCGTCTTTGTTTTCGCCTATGCAAATTGTTGGTTTTCTCATGCACAGGCTCAGATGTCTTTCATAACTTTAAAAATGGAAAACTTCCAGTGTTTTTTGTTAATTTTTTTCCTCAAAACATTGATGGTGGGTGCATGTAAGAACCGACTCGTTGAGGTGGTTTTAATTAGTACCCACAATCTATGTTTTGGATCAAAAAATAAGAAAAAAATGTATTCAGGGCTTTTTCTCTATACAAAACTGGGTCCGGTTTCCGGTACCAAATTTTTCCCCAATTGGCTGAAAAAATTCCCAATTGACCTGGAACATTCCCAGTTATCAGAAAAATCCCAATTTAAAAGGTAAACCTTCCCAATTTTGCTAAAAATTGAACTATTTTCCCCAAAATCGTCATATTTTTTCCCAAAATCACACAATTTTTTCCCAATTTCATCGGTACCAAAAATTTCCCAAAAAGGTCAGAAAAAGCCCTGGTATTACCCCGTTATACTCTAGTTTTACTATAAAAGTATGGTATAAGGGGTTATACATAACACGGACATGTTATCCTGATGTCAAAATCAATCTCTGCCCATGCTGGCTATTCCATTACATGAAAGAAGTACAAAGCTGTTAATTTGAATCTAGTTGGTGTTAGAAAGCATTTGTTCAGTAACTACAAAGTGAGCATTGGAGGAATTTGAAGTACAGGAAGACACTTTATGAATGTCTATATTTGTTCATCAATCTAGATCTACATATCAAGCAGAACATTGTGTTATGAATTAACACTAAATGTATAACTGTTTAGTAAGTGTTTTAGACACGCTGAAAACAGAAAAATGTTGTTTATAAATGTGTTTCATCAGTCTCTAAAAATGCTCTTCAGTTTCCTTTATGCATGTACGTATACTGGTATGAAATAAGAAAGAAAGACGCAAGACTTTTAGCTTAATGTTAATTTCTGTATAATGTACACGTGGGAGTCAAATATTTTTCATGACATCACAATTATTTTATCCTTTTTATGGGTCATAGACAAACAGTATAGCCCCAGATGTGACGCGCAAAACATGGCATCCGATCTCGGGCTCTTCTGAAAATAAAATCCCTCCTGATGCCCCTAAAATGACACTGGACTATTCCAGTTGTTAACCATGAGAAAGTCCATTCATCAAAGATGGGTTAAAATACTGATATTAATTAGAACAGCATAACAGAAATTTTAGAAAACTTTTACTATTTTTACCGAGGGCAATGCCAGAAGATAACTTGTCTCTATGTTTCTGACCAGCTCTGACACAAACTGGGCTGAATGGCTCTAATGAGGTTGGATACTTTGAATAAGGAAAGTTGAGGGTTACTGTGCCTAAGTGTGCAGCTTCTCTGTGCCTTTGCTTTCACAGTCATAGTTTTACTACTTTTGGATCCTGATAAATCAGCCACATCATGAGAAAACCAATGTTTCACATATGCAAAAACAAAGGTGCAGATTAGCTTCGCAGTAACTGCGAAGCCGACCAGTGCCTTTGTATTTGCTACACGGATAGTACAATTCCTCTACTTTTGAATCCAAACATTTCCAGCCTATGGCCATCTTCTATGCTTGTACAGCTCGGTTTGTGTCGAACCTGCTCCAAAATCACATTGTTGTTTTCTCATGACTGGGCTCGAATATTTGCTTTCTGTATTTCCAGTTTTATGTATATTTTCCTGGTTTATTTCAAAATTCAGCAATAAAAAGTTAATGCTATAGGCAATGTTTTGTTTATGTCCTTTCAATTGATTAAAGCAAGATGTTTTAAACTTATTAAACTCATTGTTAACTTTGTATTACATGCAAGACTACATGCAATGAGATGACTTCTTGCCACAGGTTTTTGGTACATGTATCAATCATCTTATTTATGTTTTTTGATTATCTTCTTCTTCCGTATTTGAAACAGAAGCGTCTATGGCGTAGTGGTTAAGCCACTTTTCCTGTAAACCAGGGTTTGTCGGTTTCATCCAGTGCTTTTCAAGTCTTTTGGATGAAGGTTTAAACAGAGGTCCTGTCTCGATATGGCTACAGCTGTTAATTGGGGTGTAATAATTACTATGCGCCTCACTATGTTATCTTTCTATGATTTCTAACTAGGACCCAAAGTGACAAAATATTTTTCATGCTCAACTCAGCTGTGCATGGCATTTTAACATGCTAATAAATACAATTTTAGTATCAGCAGGGTTGAGCATGAAAAATGTTTTATTACCTCAAAGTTCAGATTTAGGAAATAGAGTAATTGTTCTATTCTTGTAGCAGAAACCAGAAAGGTATTTCCACTACTTATTGTACCTTTTGTAGGTATTTGAGCTGCATTTTGTAGGTATTTGAAACACATTTTGTAGGTGTTTGAGCTACATTTTATATGTATTTGAAGTACATTTTGTAGGTATTTGAAATACAGTTTGTAGGTATTTGAAAAACATTTTGTAGGTATTTGAAATACAGTTTGTAGGTGTTTGAAATCTACATATTGTAGGTATTTAAAAAACATTTTGTAGGTATTTGAAATACATTTTGTAGGTATTTGAAAAACATTTTGTAGGTATTTGAAAAACATTTTGTAGGTATTTGAAATACAGTTTGTAGGTGTTTGAAATCTACATTTTGTAGGTATTTGAAAAACATTTTGTAGGTATTTGAAAAACATTTTGTAGGCATTTGATCTACATTTTGTAGGTATTTGAAAAACTTTTTGTAGGCATTTGAACTACATTTTGTAGGTATTTGGAACTGGAGAAGAATGGGACGGTGGGAACATGGCACTACAGGCTGGAGGGGGCCACAAGATAAACCTGCTTAAAGAAGGACTGAAAGAATTCCAAGACAGAGATGACCTCATTATTATGTTCACAGATAGGTGGGTGCACAAATACAAATATATGAGCGCGGATCTGACAAAAGAGACCTCAAGCCATTCAAGTACATTTTATGCTATTAGAATTTAAATCCATCTAAATTTGGAATATTTGGCATATTCTTATATTTATGTCGAACTACTTTAATTTGAAGCACAATCCAAGACACATATTTCTTATAAAAGAAAGTTATTTGCATCATGTATGTTGCCATGACAACCATTGCGCCGTAAGTTCTACCCTCTTTTTAAAATACATGTACCCTTTAGTCAAATGCTTTACTTTGGTATTGAAACCCCTGCCCAGCTGGATTCTTGTGTTAAGATCTAGCTAACTCCTAGAAATGCCATTTAAGGTTGGAAGTATATAGATACCCATACTTGATTTTTTAGGAGAAATAATTCTAAAGTTGAAAATTTTCATATAATACCCCTAATCAAGTACTTGAACAGCATCAGTATATTCAGTAGAAAAATATGAGCCACGACACAAGAAAACCAGTCTTTGGGGTTTCCAACCAGGTCTGACAAAAATGGGCCTGTATAGTCACAGAAAAGGGCTAGAGGCTGGAAATTTTGGATTTAGAAAGCAGAAGAATTGTACTATCCTTGTAGCGAAAACAGAGGTGCTGATCAGCTTCCCAGTTACTGCGAAGCTGATCTGCATCTTTGTTTTCGCATAGGCAAAAATCCGGTTTTCACATGATGCGGCTCATACATGTAGGTCATAATACTTTGCTATTCAAGGTCTTGAATGAAGACCTGGCAACATCTTGCCATTGTACGTACACCTTTTATTTTTCCTAATCGGCTCAATAATTACATCATTATCTTCACAACTTGTGCCGTTATGCCTTTGATTACTTTCCAGTACAGTCGTTATTGAAATCATTGAATACTATGTAACAGCTTGACTGTAAAAACATTCTTATTGTTTGAGTAATGTCGCTAGAAAATCTCTTCAATTTAATTGGTGATAAACAAAGACACAACAGTTTTGCTTATTCTTTTTTTTTTTTTTTAATGCTCATATCAAAGTATCTCTGAAGTGTTGCAAAGCCTCCACGACATTTCGTCGAAAATAACATTAGTCGAAATTTTCGAAAATGTCCCCATGCCCAGATCTTTTCCCTAACCCTAGTGGTTGTTGGCTCAAAATGTGGACCGATAAGCTAGTCTTCTACGGAATAAATCTCAAAATTTTGCGGTGAATATTGTTGAAGTTACAACATTTTCGACAAAACATTTCGACGAAATGTCGTGCATTGCAAAGTAGAAAGCTTTTTGTGACAGGGTCTCATATGAGCTGCATCATGAGAAACCCAGCTTTTAAATTTACTTACACAAAAACAAAGACAGATCAGCCGTGCGTGCAGTGACTGACTGCACAATTGGTCACCACCTTTGTTTTCACTTCATGGACAGCAAACACCCTCTTCTTCTTAAATCTGAAATTTCAAGCTTCTATCCTTCTGCTGTGACTGTAAAATTTGTGTAAGATCTGGTCAGATACCCTGACGACAGGTTTTCAAGCAACACATTTGAGCCGCTTCATGGGAAAACCAACAATGCGGTTTTTGAATAGGTAGGACACAGACAGAGCTGTACAAGCACAGAAGATTGCTAGATGCTGGAAATTTTGGATTTAGAAAGTATCTAGAGGAATTGAACTATCCGTGTAGTGAACCCAAAGGCACAGATCAGCTTCGCAGTTACTGCGAAGCTGATCTGTGCCTTTGGTTTTGCATAATGCAGATTGTTGGTTTTCTCATGAGATGGCTCATTTCAAATGAGCCGCATCGTGAGAAAACCGGATTTTTGCCTATGAGAAAACAAAGGCGCAGATCAGCTTTGCGGTAACCGCGAAGCTGATCAGCGCCTTTGTTTTCGCTACACGGATAGTACATTTCCTCTTCTTCTTATATCCGAAATTTCAAGCTTCTAGCCTGCTTCTGAGACTGTACAGCCCGGTTTGTGTCGGACCTGGTCGGAAATCCCGAAGACTGGTTTTCTCACGTCGCGGCTCAAATAATTCTGCTAGTCTGTACTGGGTATTAAAAAGTACTTTGTCAAGTTACTATGTCTTGCTCAAGGACAACACTCGGCGCTAGTGGTTTGAGCCTGTGTCTTTCTCGACAAGGACACCTCTCGGCGCTAGTGCAGCAGAACCTCTCAATTTGTTATTTAAACTGCTCATATACAACCGGCTTTTTGTGTATGGGAATGCAAAGACACAGATCAGCCATGCAGTAACCATACAGCTGTTCAGCACCTTTGTTCTTGCTACATTGATAGTACAATTCCTCCTCTACCTTAAATTTCAAGCTTCTAGCCTTCTTCTGTGACTGTGCAGACCAGTTTGTGTTGGACTTGGACCTAGTCAGAAACCCCGAAGACCGGCTTTCTCACGTTGCAGCACACATGTATTTATTTCAGTTATGATGTGGTACTAACTGGGAGAGCATCAGAGATTCTGGAAAAGTTCCACAAGATGAACGCAAGAGTTGTCTTCTCGGCCGAGGGTTTCTGCTGGCCCGATAAAGATTTAGCGGTAAGTTCAGTAGAGTAGTTCAAGTTATATAATATTAAAGCTCATTTCAGCAGAGACCTCCAATTATTTTTACTGGCGTAGTCTTCCTGCTGGCGGGATAAGGATTTAGTCATTACGAAAACATGCCCATGTAATATACAAAGATTTTTAAAGTTGTAAAAAAGAAAATGTTCAGCAGAATTTTTTCGATAGTTTTCTTACTTTTGCTCAAAACATACATTGTGGGTACACGCCAGAACCGCCTTGGCAAGGCGGTTCTAACGAGTACCCACAATCTATGTTTTGGATCAAAAATAAGAAAAATATGTATACACCTGCAAACCCTAGTTTTTTATCGCACCTGCTTATAGCAGGGTGCGATATAGGAGTCCAAATTTCTGTCCGTCCGTTCGTTCGTTCGTCCGTCCGTTCGGTCGTCCGTCCGTCCGTCAACATTTACGTCGAAGTTTGACATTTACGTCAAAGTTTTTGTTTTCTCTGCATTAGTGATAGCTGTGACTGTGAAACCTTGCATAGTAATTGTCCTTGACATACCCTTCAAGCACGCACCTTGACCCAGTGCCCTTGACCTATATTTCACGGTCCATTGACTTTGAAATTTTTTACGTCGAAGTTTGCTTTTCTCAACATCAAACATAGCTGCGATTCTGAAACCTTGCATAGTAATTGTCCTTGACATACCCTTCAAGCACGCACCTTGACCCAGTGCCCTTGACCTATATTTCACGGTCCATTGACTTTGAAAATTTTTACGTCGAAGTTTGCTTTTCTCGACATCAAACATAGCTGCGATTCTGAAACCTTGCATAGTAATTGTCCTTGACATATTCTTCAAGCACGCACCTTGACCCAGTGCCCTTGACCTATATTTCACGGTCCATTGACTTTGAAAATTTTTACGTCGAAGTTTACTTTTCTCAACATCAAACATAGCTGCGTTTCTGAAACCTTGCATAGTAATTGTCCTTGACATGCCCTTCAAGTGCGCACCTTGACCCGGTGCCCTTGACCTATATTTCACGGTCTATTGACTTTGCCCAATGCAGGTGCGATATCGACCTCCGCGGAGTTCTTGTCTATATAAAAGTGGGGTTTAAGGGGGTATACATTTCACTGACATGTTTTCCTGATGCACAAGTTCAATATCCTAGGGGCTGTGGTTATATACCTTTTCCATGCCAAATTCTGCCGAGAAGCACAAATTATTTTTTCAGCTGGAATAGCTCTCAGACTGTGTAAGACTGTTGACTTGAACATAAAGATTTTGCATGTTCGGTAGACCAGAGTCAGAGGATATAGAGACAGCGCCCCCGTGGCCGAGCGGTTAATAGTGCTGTTTCTTAATTTTTCGATCATCTCACTGCTGTGTCTGGTGTGGGTTCGAGCACCGCACTGGCCACATGTGACAAGCAAAGTTCTGCTTGCGGGTGTGCCAGGTGTTTTTTCTCGGGGTTCTCCCGTTTTCGCCCATCTACCGATTGGCCCGTCTCATAATTATGAGCTGAAATAATCTTGAAAGGGACGTAAAACTGAATTAAAAAAAAAAAAAAAAAGATATAGAGGATATTTGCCTATTTGAGGTGCATAATAAATATATTTCACCAAGTGTGTTGAAAACATCAGAATTTTCATGAGTGCATAGCACAAGTGAAAATTTCAATGTTTTCAACACACAAGATGAAACATATTTGGTATTTACCGAAATAAAAGTAAATGTTCATTTTATTTTGTACAAAACATGCTTATTTTCCTATTGAAGAGGTATGTTGTAAAAAGGCAAAAACATTTTTTTTGGACATATATGAATAATTTTGGTACCAAATTCTTCCTTACATTCTAAATAAGAAAATGAATGCCACTACCTTATATTGCATTCATAAATAACAGAGTTTCAGGCGATTGAATTTCTGAAGTGAAGCACATTAAATGATGTCAAGTGAAGTAATACAAAATCTACATTGAAAATATCGGCTGATATCAATCACAAGTGAAAATATCAATATCAGTGAAAATATCACTTTTATTCATTTTTGATCTACATTGATTTCACTGCTTAGTATAAAGTAAATAATTTTTATGCTCAGCGCTGCTGAACCTGAAATTTTAATTCCTCAGTATCAATAGAATATGAGCCGCCACATGGGAAAACCAACAATCTGCATAGGCGAAAACAAAGGTGCAGATCAGTATGGCAGTAGCTGGGAAGCTGATCAGCGCCTTTGTTTTTGCTGCACGGATAGTACAATCCTTTGTCTTCCTAAATCCGAAATTTCAAGCTTCGAGCCTGCTTCTGTGACTGTACAGACAGGTTTGTGTGGGACCTGGTCGGAACCCAAATTGTTGGTTTCTCACGCACAGGCTCATATCATTTTTTATAAAATACAATGTATTGTGCACGGGTTCAGACATATAAACAATATTAAACTATAGATCTATTGATTGTTTTATTATTATTAGCTCACCTGAGCCGAAGGCTCACAAGATGAGCTTATAGTATAGTAGTCGAGCCGGCGTCCGTCCGTGCGTCCGTCCGTGCGTCCGTCCGTTCACATTTTCAAACTCAAATATCTCTTAAGACAACATGGCCGATCGTAATCAAATTTTATCTAAAGCATCATTGAGGAGCGGGAAAGGTTGTATTAGTTTTTGGGCCAGGTCAGATCAGAACTCTGGTTTCCATGGCAACGGATAGCTCCCATAGACTTACAATGGGAAAAACATAAAAAAATTTGATTTCCATGGCAACGGATAGCTCCCATAGACTTACAATGGGAAAAACATAAAAAAATCTTCTTCTCCGAAACCACAAGGCCCAGAGCTTTCATATTTTGTGTGTAGCAATGTATAATGGTCCTCTTTATAAATCCTGCCAACCGTGCCCCTGGGGTCCATACGGGCCCCGCCCCGGGGGTGTCATGGGAAAAACAAAAAAATCTTCTTCTCCAAAACCACAAGGCCCAAAGCTTTCATATTTTGTATGTAGCAATGTTTAGTGGTCCTCTATATAAATCCTGCCAATCATGGCCCTGGGGTCAAAAATGGCCCCGCCCCGGGGGGTCATTAGCTCCCATAGACTTACAATGGGAAAAACATAAAAAAATCTTCTTCTCCGAAACCGCAAGGCCCAGAGCTTTCATATTTTGTCAGTAGCAATGTACGGGGGATGATCCAAAATAACATAGACTTTTGCTGTAGCTTCTATACAGCTCAATCAAATGCTTATAAAATAACATGAACATAAATCGGAATGTGTCTAGAATATTGCGGCAAAATATCAAGCAAAACTAACTACTCGTTAAAAATCTACAGTAAAAACAAAAAGGTCACTGTGGTATACCCGGCGCACGTCATCTTTGATTTCGTAACGTCGTTGGCGTTTGTTTTATTTTCCTATCAGCGCTTGCGGCCATCTCTTCAACATGTACCATAGAAAAAAGAATTTTAACTTATTGTGCTCTGTACTTCACATATTTTCCGTCAATGTCCAAAACTCGAAACAAATTCTAACTTTAGATTGCTTCAAAATCGCCTCATCCATAGCCGTCTGCATACAGTCAGCGCATTACGCATTTACGTCACCAGTGATGCGCGTTATTTTTGTTTCTTTTTCCATCTTTGTTATGCTATTTTAGCGTCCGAATCAAAAGGGCAATATTTTTACACAGCTGATTTATTCATTGACTGTTCTTATTTTCTCTACATTTGGTTATTTTCGGTGTTTGTGTTGGCGTTTTTAAAAATCGCCGCAATTTTAGTAATCGCATACATTTAAACCGTGTCTGGTGACGACGTTTTTAATGTTAAATGCAGGCTGAAAGGTGCACAATTGATACATGTAATTCAAAAACGCATGACTCAAATTTGTTTAAACTTATACACAGCAATATCTATACGCCAAGCTTTTACTGTACTAAATATGGTGCGATTTGCTAGCCTATTTTACATTTTATTGAGACATGTATGACACAGGACACGACCAAAAATTCGCGTGCGCCGCCTATGCGTCACCATGGTTTTAAAACGGCTCGGCGTGTTTGCGATACTTACGAAGTGTGTAATTGTTTTATCATATCTTGATATACGAATGTTTTCATTGAACGCAATATGCATTTTTCTTAAATAAATCTACGTATGTTAAAGCTACAGCAAAAGTTTACGTTATTTTGGATTTTCCCTCGTATAGTGGTCCTCTTTATAAATCCTGCCAACCGTGCCCCTGGGGTCCATATGGGGCCCTGCCCCCGTGGCGTCATGTGAAAAACTTTTAAAAATCTTCTTCTCCGAAACCACAAGACCCAAAGCTTTCATATTTTGTGTGTAGCAATGTATAGTGGTCCTTTATATAAATCCTGCCAACCGTGCCCCTGGGGTCCATAACCACAAGGGGGGGGGGGATCATGGGTAAAACATAAAAAAATCTTCTTCTCCCAGACCACAAGGCCCAGAGCTTTCATATTTTGTTTGTAGCAATGTATAGTGGTCCTCTTTATAAATCCTGCCAGCCATGCCCCTGGGGTCCATACTTGCCCCGCCCCGGTGGCATCATGGGAAAAACTTTAAAATATCTTCTTCTTCGAAACCACAAGGCCCAAAGCTTTCATATTTTGTGTGTAGCAATGTATAGTGGTCCTCTTTATAAATCCTGCCAGCCATGCCCCTGGGGTCCATTCGAGCCCCACCCCGGGGGGGGGGGGGGGGGGGGG
The DNA here is from genome assembly GCA_964017185.1 of Rugalucina vietnamica. Taxonomy (NCBI): domain Eukaryota; kingdom Metazoa; phylum Mollusca; class Bivalvia; order Lucinida; family Lucinidae; genus Rugalucina; species Rugalucina vietnamica. The sequence continues at coordinate 22,690,306 of OZ024882.1, forward strand.
GGGGGTCATGGGTAAAACATAAAAAAATCTTCTCCTCCGAAACCACAAGGCCCAGAGCTTTCATATTTTGTGTGTAGCAATGTATAGTGGTCCTCTTTATAAATCCTGCCAACCGTGTCCCTGGAGTCCATACGGGCCCTGCCCCGGGGGCGTCATGGGAAAAACGTTAAAAAATCCTCTTCTCCGAAACCACAAGGCCCAAAGCTTTCATATTTTGTGTGTAGCAATGTAAAGTGGTCCTCTTTATAAATCCTGCTACAAATCCTGCCAACCATGCCCCTGGGGTCCATGCAGGCCCCACCCCGGGGGTGTCATGGGAAGAACATAAAAAAATCTTCTTCTCTGAAACCATATGGCCCAGAGCTTTCATATGTTGTGTGGACCATGTATAATACTCTCCTTTATAACTGCTGCCAACGGTGCCCCTGGGGTCCATACAGGCCATGCCCCAGGCATGTCATTATCTACCAGACTTATAATGGAAACATAGGAAAAAATCTTCTCTGCAACAGCATGACACGAAGCTTGTATATTTGATATACAACATTGTCATGTGGAGCTCTACATAAATCCTGCCAATCTTGCCCCTGGTGTCAAATATGACCCCACCCCGGGCCCCGGGGGTCATTATAGGACCCTGACCTTGTTAGATGATTTTTTCAAGTGAACCAAAATGGCAGAAAAGAAGAAACACAATCCAGACAAGAGCTCTTCTGCTGATGTAAGTAGGGTTTCAAGGTCACATGACCAAGATGGCCACCATACCCATATATGGTAAAAACCCCAACTACTTTGTCCAGTGACTGTACTTTTTGACTCACAGGTGAGCGATTGTTGCCCTTGGGCTACTTGTTATTATTATTTTACTTATTTATTATTTAATTACAGGAGCAGTATCCTGAAGTGAAGGTGCATGAGAAAAGATACCTGTGCTCAGGAGGTAGGCCACAACTAGACGGAATATTTCCATCGGTATTCCGTTAAATCTCTCCATACCGACGGAAATGGGATATATTCAGCCCTTGGTCGAAAATGAAAATTCAGCAAAACTGCAAAACTATGTTATTCTAACTTATGTTAGATCTTTTCTTACATATATGACATAAATTATAAATATTCTAGTTGTCAACGTACGCAGAATCATAAAATTCTTCATTTTTTCAATGGAAAATTTCGAAGACGTCTATGAATAGATCAGGGGAGATTACTGTAAAATTAGCGAATCAAAGTCGAAAATCGTCTGTTTATCTACATTAATTTAAACGTTTGAAGCATTTTTATTTGTTTACTGTTAGATCTTCGGCATAGATACAATTGCACAACAAAAATAATATGATTTAAAGCAAAATAACATAGCTTCAAGTCGCTTACGAAATCCGCAATCTGTTCGACCAAGGTTTAAATGCAACCTATGCTAAGCTGTCAGGGAAGTGGAACGAGGTACCGAAGTGGAGCGGAGTGACAGTTAGCCAGCTGATCTAGGCCACAACAACTGTTCTCAAGGTTATAAAACCTTTTTCATGCTCAACTCAGTTGAGGCTAAAATTTAAATTGTCCATAAATATTCGAAATAGCCTAAATAACTTGAAATTTAGGGTCTAAATTACCAAAGCCTGTGATTTATCCTGCTGATAAATGTTAATGTGTCATGAAAAAGTCCAAAATTGATTGATATTTTAGGTAGAGATAACCAAAACTTGTAATTTATCCTGCTTATAAACATTCATCAGCCCAACAATTGTTGGCATTTTAACATTCATCAGCAGGATAAATTTAGTCTCAGCTGAGTTAAGCATGAAAAAAAGTTTTATAACCCAGCCATGCTGTTCCTGGGGAAATCCTCTTGAGTCAGATTGCCATTTCTTAGTGCAAATTTCTTTTCCAGTTTTTTTTTTTTTTTTTGCCAAATGCTTTTCATGAATCAAAGGAAGAGGAAAAATGGCCATTGAAATACTTAGTGGTTAAACACTCACCTTGTAAGCCAGGGTTCTTGGGTTCAGTAAACCGAGATTCAGTCGCTATTTGCCTTTAGCTGTTGTGGGTTGTTAAACATGAATACAACCTACAAACGTTTTTGCTTTGGATGTACCTTTTTGCTTTAAATGTAGTCAATGTTCAATTAAACACACCTCATGCATTGTAATTAGATGACCATACACTGGGTACCAAGAATTTATTTCAGTGTGAGCAGTAGCCTAATGGTTAGTGTGCTATACTCTATCAAGAGGTCGGGTTTGGACGCCATTGACACCAGTCCATGTCTTTGAGAAGACAAGAAGTATAGTGGCTCCATCCTAACAGTTATGATTTATAATTACAGGTTTTATGGGCTATGCGAAAGACATTTACGAGATTGTGTCTCACAAGGCGATAGGAAACAAGGGAGATGATCAACTCTATTACACTCAGATATTTCTGGATCCAGAGTTAAGAGTAAGTTACCGTGTTGGGATTAGGGGCAGGCTTAAAACACGGGAGATGATCAGCTCTATTATTTAATACATTAAGAGAAAGTTCTCTTCTTGGGTTTGTATGAATACTTGACAGTTTTCGGGATTTAGTTGTTTTTTTTTTTTTTTTTTTTTTTTTTCAATCTGTTCTCTGTCAACATTTTCAAAGAGAGGGACAGGGATACAAATTATTTTTAACCTGTTAAATTTTATTCTATATAACATTACATGTTCATTGATTCAATACAAAATAATTTTGGCAAGTTAAAACTGGTGCTTTCTCATTCCAGAGGTTAAAAAAATCATTCATGAATGGTTACTGTAAGTTCATCTGTATGTATACAGATGTTCTATGTGTTAAACTATTAGAATAATGGCCAATACAATGCCCATCTCCCTTTCATTAAAAATGGAATATGTTAAGTCCTTGACTTATTTTCATTTTCATTCCAGGAAAGATGGAACATCAAACTTGACAAAAAATCCGAGATCTTCATGAATCTCCACGGAGCTTTGGGTAAGAATCTACATCTGACAAATTATCAGGATAACATGTCCTTGTAATATATACCCCCTTTTACTCCACTTTTATATAGTGAAAATGGAGTTCACAAGAGTATATTTTTCTTATCTTAACTCCAGAACATAGATAGTGGGTACCTGTTAGAACTGCCTCGGCAAGGCAGTTCTAACGTGTACCCACAATCTATGTTTTGAACACAAAATAAGAAAAATATCAAAAATATAAGTTGTTGTATATAGAGGGTTCTGTGGAAGACTGGCAATGCCAAATAAACCCACTCTCTAAACAAAGATGTTCTACCAATAAAACATGCCCATATCTGATATTTTCCTTGTTTTTGCTCAAAACATTCATTGTAGGTCAGCAAGGCAGTTCTAACGAGTACCCGTAATCTATGTTTTGGATAAAAAAAAGAAAATTTTTATACCCCTTTCTACTCTATAAAACTGGAGTGCTAGGGTGTATACTTTTCATGGACATGTTTTCTTGGTGACTACACTTCAAACTTTAAAGGCATCAAATTGTGGTAATTTAAGCCATCACAAGTTTGTTTAAAAATTATTTGAATTTTTTCTCAAAAATCAGTTTAGATATGAGGAAGAGGAAATTTAAATTATTTTTGCAACTTTGTAAGATTTATAAACCTTGGTTTGATTTTGTGTCAGTTGTCACATAGGTTAAAATTTTGTAGAAAAGGAAAACTTTATATTGCCTTTCTGCTATCAGTTTCAATGGGCTTTGATTTTTCCATTTCATTTAGTTTCTGATTTTCAAGATAAGTGTATTAAATTCAGTAATCTAATATGGTTTAAATATTTTTTTTTTAAATTCTACACATCCATTTTTACTGATATTCAAGCTAACAGGTTTTACTAGTTAAAATAATGACAAAATGACATAAATAAAGACTAAATGACATGTTAATGACAAAATGACATGATAATGACAAAATGATTTACATCTTCAGTTCTCATTGGCAGGTTAATTGGTGTTGAAGTTTAAAAATGACCACAGCTAGATATATAATGTTAAGACATGAACAGTCCCAATAGTTAAACATGGCGCAGTCTAATCTTGATCTTCATTTCTTTTCTTTTTTATGAAGATTTAGTATCATTATCATATGAGCCATGTCACAAGAAAACCAGATTTTTGCCTATGCAAAAATAATGGTGCAGATCAGCGCCTTTATTTTCACTACTCGGATAGTACAATGTCTAGCCATTTTTAGCTCACCTGAGCCGTTAGGCTCACAAGGTGAGCTTATAGGATGGCCATCATCCGGCGTCCGTCCGTCGTCCGTCCACAATTTCAAAGATCTTCTTCTCTGAAACCGCTTGGCGAACCAAAGTCAAATTTTATATGAAGCATCTATAGGAAGGGGGAACCAATGTGTATATAAGAAATCCAGGTCACATGACCAAGATGGCCGCCATGCCCATATATGGTAAAAACCCTTCAAAAATCTTCCTCTCCAGAACCAGTGGACTGATTTCAACGAAACTTGGCATGAAGCATTGATGGCTCAAGCACTACAATGTGTATATAAATCATGACCCTTTGATGACCTTGACATATTTTACAGCAAGGTCAACATAGGTCGCCAATGCATTTGAATGGGTAAAACTTTTAAAATGTCATTTAAAGTGAAAGTCTTGCAGGAAATGGGCAGTAGGACTGAATTTAAATGATTCTGAAAAAAATTGGACTCCAGGGGCTCATATGCCCCCACCCCGGGGCAGTATACATGTATATTACCATAATATTCAAACATCATCTCCTCTGAAACCGGTTGGCCAATCAAAGCCAAATTTTATGTGAAGCATCAATAGGAAGGGGTAATCAATGTTACATATAAATAATCCAGGTCACATGACTAAGATGGCCGCAATGCCCATATATGGTAAAAACCCTTCAAAAATCTTCTTCTCCAGAACCGGTGGATCGATTTCAAAGAAACTTGGCATGAAGCATCGATGGCTCAAGTACTACAATGTATATATAAATCATGACCCTGTGAAGGTCAACATAGGTCGCCAATGCATTTGAATAGAGAAAACTTTTAAAATGTAATTTAAAGTGAAAGTCTTGCAGGAAATGGGCAGTAGGACTGAATATTAATGATTCTGAAAAAAAATGGACCCCAGGGGCTCATCTGCCCCCACCCCGGGGCAATATACATGTATATTACCATAATATTCAAACATCTTCTCCTCTGAAACCGCTTGGCGAATCAAAGCCAAATTTTATGTGAAGCATCTATGGAATGGAGGAATTAATGTGTATATAAATTATTCAGTTCAGATGACCAAGATAGCTGCCATGCCCATATAAGGTAAAAACCCTTCAAAAATCTTCTTCTCCGAATCTGGTGGATCGATTTCAAAGAAACTTGGCATGAAGCACCAATGGCTGAAGTTCTACAATGTGTATATAAATTATGACCCTGTGGTGACCTTGACCTATTTTAGGACAAGGTCAACATAGGTCGCCAATTCATTGGAATGGGGAAAACTTTTAAAAAGTCATTTGAGGTGAAAATCTTGCAGGAAATGGCTAGTAGGACTAAATATTAATGATTCTGAAAAAAAAATGGACCTAAGGGCTCATATGCCCACACCCCGGGGCAATATACATGTATATTACCATAATATTCAAACATCTTCTCCTCTAAAACCGCTTGGCCAATTGATGCCAAGTTTTATGTGAAGCATCTATAGGATGGGGGAACCAATGTGTATATAAATAATCTAGGGCACATGACCAAGATGGCCGCCATGCCCATATATGGTAAAAACCCTTCAAATATCTTCTTCTCTGAAACCAATAGATTGACTTCAATGAAACTTGGTGTGAAGCATCCATGGATATAGTACTACAATATATATATATAAATCATGACCCTGTGATGACCTTGACCAATTTTATGGCAAGGTCAACATGGGTTGCCCATGCATTTGAATGGGAAAAACTGTTAAAATGTCATTTGAAGGGAAAAGCCAGCAAGAAATTGGCAAATGGACAGAATATTGATTATTCTGAAAAAAGAAAACGGCCCAAGGGCTTCATCTGCCCCTGCACTAGGGTTAAATACCATAATATTCAAACATGTTTATTGGTATATGCAGCAGACTCAGGTGAGCGTTTACAGGACCATTGGTCCTCTGGTCTGTGTTTGTACAGCTCAGTTTGTGTCTAACCTGGTCGGAAACCACATTGTTTATTTTCTCCTAACACAGAACATTTCTGTCCTATTTGTAGGTGCAGGGCCGTCGTCGGCTTTTGAAAAGTGGTCCGGCCATGAAAGGTCAAAGTGCCGAAGAGCACGAGAGGGGGTGTTTCCCCCTCTCGTAAGGGGGGTTGGAGGGATCTCCCCCGAGAAAATTTTATATTTCCGGACGTCCGTAGAAACGATTTTAATGCACTTTGAGACAATTTAATTTTTGAGACATGATGAAGCCATGTAATGGTCGAAAACTATGAGGCCTGAAATCTCATACTCACAGGATTTCCTTTGCCTAAGGAAAGCCCAGGGAATTAAAAAGACGTCAGTTGATTAGGAACCAGCGGTATATGTTCCATGATATAATAATAACATGCACGTTTTAACAAATTTTGGAATATGAAGAAAAATAATATTGCCAAAATTTTATACGTAAAAGATTTTTTGGCATTGTTGATTTAATGCAATAATAAACAGTGATTGGGTTATTGATAAGTAGACATTTCAACTGTGGAATACAGCTTAACGCTTTAAAAATGTTCTAGGATCACAGAGAATCGGTTTTATTCACAATGCTTTAAAGAACTATTTAGTGCACCTTCTCTTCAAACGATAATCCATCAAAATCCAATAATATGACAATGTACCAGTCTTTAATACAGGTGTCATTTTCGTGATTGCTTTTATAACGACCGTCTTTCACACCCTCGGGCAGATTCACTGAGCACGCTTCATATCAATTAATTGTCCACCGCACTTCAAAAAAAATGTTGAAAAGGCAAACACCTTTTCGGTCCAATAATCGAAAATTGTGGTCCAGCCGAAACCATTTTTGGCCAAAAAAGTGGTCCGGCCATGGCCGGACTGGCCGGACTGCCGACGACAGCCTTGAGGTGAAGTGATGCTGAAGTATAAAGGGGACCATAGCTACCTGTATAATGTCAAGACTGGAACAGTTCCAATAGTTGTGCATGGAACAGTCTGATTTGTGCCTATGGGCCATATGTATCTTAATCATATTTATGTTGTATTTCACAGGTGAAGTAATGTTGAAGTATAAAGGTGACCATAGCTACCTGTATAACGTCAAGACAGGAACAGTTCCAATAGTTGTGCATGGAACAGTCTGATTTTGGCCTATGGGTCATCAGTATCATAGTCATATTTATGTTGTATTTCACAGGTGAAGTGATGCTGAAGTATAAAGGGGACCATAGCTACCTGTATAATGTCAAGACAGGAACAGTTCCAATTGTTATACATGGCAATGGACCGATAAAGGTAGGTCTTCAGTTTTTAAAATATAAGTACATGTATTTGGGTTTCGCATGAAAAAATATTAACACTAGGCTTTGATGTTTTTGTTGCGACATCAAAAGCGTCATCAATTTTTCCTGTAAATGTAATGCCAAGACATTAAATTTTAATTTTAGTAGATGCTTATTTCCTGCTAATGTCTATTAAAGGGTTTTTAGGGAAAAAGTATTTCACCCTGTGACTTCAATTCTTCAGTATAATTATTAATTTCAGAAAATTTTATGGTGACTCAAAATGGTAGAAAGATTTGTATGACAATTAATTCAATGCGGTAGCCTAGTGGTAGAGTATCAGACTTTGAATCCAGAGGTCCTGGGTTCGATCCCCACAAGGGTCACCATGTTGTGTCCTTGAGCAAGACACATTAACTCTACTGGATCAGTAGATACTAGTAATACAACAATGTCAAAGAACACATTAGTTAATAGTTATTACATACTACATGTAATATTAACAATCATTTTGTCTCTAAAAAGGGTCTTTAAACGAATTAAGAATTGGATCATAGATATTACACCTTGTAAAATAACACAGTAGTTGATGATCATATACTTATATTAGAGATATGTTTGTTTCTAAAACCCAGAGTTAAATGTAAAGGCAAACTACCTCGGTGATTGTTGGACTTGAGTTATGGATGGTATACGTTATCAAATAACACATTTGTTAAAATTTTTATTTTTTTCTCTTAGCCGGAGTTTAACAGACTGGCAAACTATCTTGCCGATGGGTGGACGCAGGGTTCGGGATGCCTGTCATGTAGTGAGAATAAAATCAGTCTAGAAGGATTACAGGTAATAAATATATTATAAAAAGATCTGACAAAAATGATATGATGCCCAATATTATTGGCCATTATCAGGAACTAAATACACATACTGTCAAATCCAATATCCCGGAAGTGTACACTGTAGTAAGACAAGACGAGAAAAAATAAGGTTTATTTTGAGACAGCAAGACGTATAACCATAAAGATAAGCTCTATGGAGCTTTTTAATCGACAATAAAACAATACATAATTTGTATATAGTGTTATAAACATTATTTGTGTTCAATATGTTCATTAATTCCCTCTAAAATTGAGGCAGACAAAAGAAATAAAAAGACCATTTTAAGATATTCAAATTCTCCACCAGTTTTTGTCCATTGTGCATTAAAGACTTGTCGATTTTAAGTTATAAAGCCAAAATACATGTAAATGAAATTGAAGCATAGTGAGAAGTAAGTGAAAAGGCATTTTGTTTGTTGTATAGTTTACAAACCATACATTTATTTATAGACTATAACCTGATTGGTTATCTATTTTTAGAATGATGACTTCCCCACGGTGATGATGGGTTTATTTATAGAACAGCCAACCCCATTTCTTAAGGAGTGGTTTGAGAAGGTGGCAGACCTCAACTACCCGAAGGAAAAGATTGATGTTCTCATACATAATGCTGTAAGTTTTCATACGAATATGATCTGCGTCATGAGAAAACCAGATTTTTGCCTATCCAAAAACAAAGGCGCAGACCAGCTTCGCAGTAACTGCGAAGCTGGTCAGCGCCTTTGTTTTTGCTACACGGATAGTACAATTTTTCCTCTACATATATCCAAAATTTCAAGCTTCTAACCTTCTTCTGTGACTGTACAGACTGGTTTGTGTCGTACCTGGTCGGAAACCCCAAAGACCGTTTTTTCATGGCGCAGCTCATATAATCATAATGAAAACATGCCTTTGCAATGAACTGCCTTCCCCCCCCCCCCCATCATGGTTACAAACAACCTGCATCATTAGAAAACAAATGAAGTGGTTTTCGAACAGGCTTGTTACAAACCGAGCTGTACAAGCACAGAAGATGGCTTGAGGTTGGAAAATTTGGAATTAGTAGAGAAATTGTACTATCCGTGTAGCGAAAACAAAGGTGCTGATCAGCTTTGCAGTTACTGCGAAGCTGATCTGCACCTTTGTTTTTGCATATGCAAAATGTTGGTATTCTCATGAGGCAGCTCTGACATACAGAGTTACAGACCATGGGTGTTCCATGTTTTATTGGGAATAGGTTAGGGGTAAAAGACATAAAAGCACCGAGGAACTGATTCAGTTAGATCTAAAGAATTTACCATTTCACTATAATAACCTGATTTGAGCCACCTCGTGGGAAAACCAACAATGAGGTTTATGAACAGGTCCGACACAAACCAACCTGTACAAGCACAGAAAAGAGCTAGAAGCTTGAAATTTCGGATTTAAGTAGAAGAGGAATTGTACTATCCGAATAGCGAAAACAAAGGCGCTGATCAGCTTCGTGGTTACTGCGAAGCTGATCTGCGTCTTTGTTTTCGCCTATGCAGATTGTTGGTTTTCCCATGAGGTGGCTCATTTATGTGTACCATGTCAACTTAAGTTAACGAGCGGCCCCCGTGGCCGAGCGGTTAAGAGCACTGTTTCTTAATCACTCGATCATCTCACTGCTGTGTCTGGTGTTGGTTCAAGCCCCACACTGGCCACATGTGAGACAAGCAATGTTGTGCTTGCGGTTGTGCCAGGTGTTTTTTTCTCAGGATTCTCCTGTTTTCGCCCACCTACTGATTGGCCCGTCTCATATGAGCGGAAATAATCTTGAAAGGGACGTAAAACTGAATTTAAAAAAAAAAATATATATATATAAAAAACAACCTTAGTTAACAATCTTCAAGAGAAATACAAATCTGTTTATATAATAAAAATGAGTAGCATGAGAAAGACTTAGATTAGACAGTGCAAACTTGTAATTTTGCTGCAGTTTAGATGATAAGTAATATTTTCCCCTTTTTCAGAATGCATACCACAGTCTTGATGGGTCAACATTTGTGAACAATCACGGAGAGAAATACAGGTCTATCAGTGTTATCAAAGCTGATTAACATGGCAAAGACTCAGATTAGACTGTGCAAACTTATAGTTTTATTGCAGTTCAGATGATGAATGATTGTTTTCCTTTTTTAGAATGCATACCACAGTCTTGATGTGTCAACGTTTGTGAGGAACCACGGAGAGAAATACAGGTCTATCAATGTTATCAAAGCTGATGACAAAGTGAACCAGGCTGATGCTAGAAATTGGGCTATGTAAGTGTCAGGCTTGGGGTAATAAAAATTGTAATTGAACATAATAGTAATTAAATTACAAAATAATTTAATTACAAAATAGCAAAATACATGTAATTGTAATTCAACCTCATTATAACATGCCTCATTATAACAACATTATAAATAACAATGGCCATGTCATGGCTTCCAAAATTATTATTTTGCTACATGTCAGTTGTAAGCAAGTTTTCTGGCTTTTATATAGAGACTTTATAGACACAATACATGCACCAAACATGACATACAAATGTAGTCACACATGCTGAAGTGTTATGTATTATTCAGACACCAAATAATCCCTGTAATCTCTCTAAAATTCAAACTCAAAGGTTCCTCGGCCCTGCCGATAACATCTTAGAATTAACAGATTGGCAGCTTGATGCCTTTTCACATTGCTGCTAACCAACTGACCTATTGAGTACTAATAAACAGTTTAAGGGAACCTGGACAGCATAGTGGATAACACTCTCGCTTGTCACATCTGTGTCAGATTCGGGTATAAATCTGGTTCAGGGCATATGGCAGGTTAGTGGTCGCCTGTCCAGGTTTGGTGGTTTGCCCCTGGTTCTCCGGTTTCCTCCACCATGTTTGACCACATAACGCCAACATCTGCATCTTCAAGAATGTGTATATATGTTTCTTGAGCTTTCTGTGTATTTGTAGTAAAATAAATAATTTTTAAACTTTTTTTTAATAAACATCTAAGAAGCTCTGTGCCGGCCGTGGTTCAGTGGAATCTTCTATACAAATAAGCATTAAACTAAGGCTTAGTTGTTTTTAGTATGATTCTGTTTTGCAGCATTTTCGGATGTGTTTTCATCACATTGTTGGGTAGAAGTCCCACAAAAATTATTTGAGCCGCGACGCCAGAAAACCGGTCTTCGGGGTTTCCGACCAGGTCCGACACAAATCGACCTGTACAGTCACAGAAGCAGGCTAGAAGCTTGAAATTTTGGATTTAAGAAGAAGAGGAAGTGTACTATCCTTGTAGCGAAAACAAAGGCGCTGATCAGCTTCGCGGTTACCGCGAAGCTGATCTGCGTCTTTGTTTTCGCATAGGCAGATTGTTGGTTTTCTCACGCACAGGCTCATTTGTAATCTAACCGCTGTGTCCAATGTTGGTTTGAGCCCCACGTTAGACATGCCAGGTTCTGCTTGGGGGTGTGTCAGATGGATTGTTTGGGTACTCCCATTTTCACCTTACCTACTGGTTGCTATGACTCATATGTGTGAAATTATCTTGAAAATGATTGAATAAGAATCAAAATATACATGTACATGTATACACACGCTTCAAAAAACTGCTCCCTTTTTTCTGTACTGGTGTAATTATATTGACATTTACAACACCAGCTGTTGTGTAATATTTATGCCATGCTTTTGTGTACAGTGAATTTAATGTTGAAAGTTTCTAGTAAACGGTATGCAACAGGTTTTGAGTGCTTGACTTTATACAAGTTCATACAAGTAGGATCATCTTTGCATAAATCAAGTGAAGAGATTAAGCCACTTGCCTAGTTAACTATAATAGGTGTAGTGGGCTGAATCCTTGCCATCATCAGTCTTTTGGATGGGACTTGAAATCAGTGTTCTTAGCTGTTGAACGGGATGTTAAACCTGAACACCTTTGTCAACATAAATCAACAATTTGGACAACTTTAATCGTAACAAAATTACAACAGTTTGCTCCTCTACAACAGAAAGATAATATCATTTGATCACCTATAACTATTGTTTTTAGAGCAATAAAATATTTTAGATATTAAATGGTTTTATACTTAAATCAATCATTTACCAACATAGATTGATTTGAATATAATTAAACATAAATATAAAACAGGAACAATCTCGTCTGTTGACTCTTACCTCTGGTGCTTGAAGTTAAGGCCAGAAAATCATAAAATTATACCGTATTGTCATGTAGATATTCATGCACCAGTCATTTGTACCCACCCCCCCCCCCCCACACACACACACCTACAATGAAGGGTGGGGGATAGCAGGGCCAAAGTGCAGCAGCAGGGCAATTACTTTTTTACTGTCCCTGCAGTGCAGGGTAAATGTCAGGGTATTGATTTTAAGATCCTTACCCCAGGGAGATTTTCTATTGCAAAGGGCAGGGCAAAGAGCATAGTTTTGACCTCCAGTTTGTCCCCTGGGGGTGGGGTCTGTAGCAGGGCATTGAAAACTAAAAAGTCACAATCCCTGCCCTTTCTTTTAGGTGGGAGAGCCATGGTTACAAATGATTATTGCATTCATTAAAGCATTATATTTTAATGATTTAGAGCCATAACTTCAAGCACTTGTGCTCTAACTGAATACATTATCTCCATCTCATTAAGCAAAAAACAAACTTATTATGTCCCCCCAACCGAAGGTGGGGGACATATTGTTTTTGGTGCGGTTCCCGTCGGCGTCGGCGTCGGCGTCGGCGTCAGCGTCGGCGTCGGCGTCGGCGTCCGCGTCCGCGTAGCTTCTTTCTTACGCGATATCTTTTGAACCAGTGGATGGATTTTGACCAAACTTGCATAGATACATGGTTGGGAGGGGGGAAAGAGTTGATTAGATTTTGGTGACCTTGACCTCATTTTCAAGGTCACCAGCCCATGAAAACTGATCAAATTAGGTTTTCTGACGCGATATCTTCTGAACAAATGAATGGATTTTGAGCAAACTTGCACAAGAGCATTGTTGGGAGGAGGCTCAGAGTTGATTAGATTTTGGTGACCTTGACCTAATTTTCAAGGTCACGAGTCCATAAAAACTGTTGAAATTAGTCTTTCCAACTCAATATCTTGAAAACCAATTGATGGATTTTGACCAAACTTGCACAGAAGCATTGTTGGGAGGAGGCTCAGAGTTGATAAGATTTCGGTGACCTTGACCTAATTTTCAAGGTCACAAGTCCATAAAGAATGTTGAAATTAGTCTTTCCAACGCAATATCTTGTAAACCGATCGATGGATTTTGACTAAACTTGCACAGAAGCATTGTTGCGAGAAGGCTCAGAGTTGATTAGATTTTGGTGACCTTGACCTAATTTTCAAGGTCACGAGTCCATAAAAAATGTTGAAATTAGTCTTTCCAACGCAATATCTTATAAACCAATTGATGGATTTTGACCAAACTTGCACAGAAGCATTGTTGGGAGAAGGCTCAGAGTTGGTTAGATTTTGATGACCTTGACCTAATTCTGAAGGTCACGAGTCTATAAAACTGTTGAAATTAGTTTTTCCGATACGATATCTTGTAAACTAATTGATGGACTTTGACCAAACTTGCACAAAAGCATTGTTGGGAGGAGGCTCAGAGTTGATTAGATTTTGGTGACCTTGACCTAATTTTCAAGGTCACGAGTCCATAAAAACTGTTGAAATTAGTCTTTCCAACTCAATATCTTGAAAACCAATTGATGGATTTTGACCAAACTTGCACAGAAGCATTGTTGGGAGGAGGCTCAGAGTTGATAAGATTTCGGTGACCTTGACCTAATTTTCAAGGTCACAAGTCCATAAAGAATGTTGAAATTAGTCTTTCCAACGCAATATCTTGTAAACCGATCGATGGATTTTGACTAAACTTGCACAGAAGCATTGTTGCGAGAAGGCTCAGAGTTGATTAGATTTTGGTGACCTTGACCTAATTTTCAAGGTCACGAGTCCATAAAAAATGTTGAAATTAGTCTTTCCAACGCAATATCTTATAAACCAATTGATGGATTTTGACCAAACTTGCACAGAAGCATTGTTGGGAGAAGGCTCAGAGTTGGTTAGATTTTGATGACCTTGACCTAATTCTGAAGGTCACGAGTCTATAAAACTGTTGAAATTAGTTTTTCCGATACGATATCTTGTAAACTAATTGATGGACTTTGACCAAACTTGCACAAAAGCATTGTTGGGAGGAGGCTCAGAGTTGATTAGATTTTGGTGACCTTGACCTAATTTTCAAGGTCACGAGTCCGTAAAAACTGTTGAAATTAGTCTTTCCAATGCAATATCTTGTGAACCAAATGATGGTTTTTGACCAAACTTGCACAGAAGCATTGTTGGGAGGAGGCTCAGAGTTGATTAGATTTTGGTGACCTTGACAGAATTTTCAAGGTCACGAGTCCATAAAAACTGTTGAAATTAGTCTTTCCAACTCAATATCTTGAAAACCAATAGATGGATTTTGACCAAACTTGCCCAGAAGCATTGTTGCAAGAAGGCTCAGAGTTGATTAGATTTTGGTGACCTTGATCTAATTTTCAAGGTCACGAGTCCATAAAAAATGTTGAAATTAGTCTTTCCAATGCAGTATCTTGTAAACCAATCGATGGATTTTGACCAAACTTGCACAGAAGCATTGTTGGGAGGAGGCTCAGAGTTGATTATATTTTGGTGACCTTGACCTAATAATCAAGGTCACGAGTCCATAAAAAATGTTAAAATTAGTCTTTCCAACGTGATAACTTGTAAACGAATGGATGGATTTTGACCAAACTTGTACAGAAGCATTGTTGCGAGAAGGCGCAGAGTCGGCTAGATTTTGGTGACCTTGACCTAATTTTCAAGGTCACAAGTCCATAAAAAATGTTGAAATTAGTCTTTCCAACGCAGTATCTTGTAAATCAATTGACAGATTTTGACCAAACTTGCACAGAAGCATTGTTGGGAGGAGGCTCGGAGTTGATTAGATTTTGGTGATCTTGACCTAATTTTCAAGGTCACGAGTCCATAAAAAATGTTGAAATTAATCATTCCAACTCGATAACTTGTAAACCAATTGATGGATTTTGACCAAACTTGCACAGAAGCATTGTTGCGAGAAGGCTCAGAGTTGATTAGATTTCGGTGACCTTGACCTAATTTTCAAGGTCACGAGTCCATAAAAAAAATGTTGAAATTAGTCTTTTCACTGCAATATCTTGTAAACCAGTTGATGGATTTTGACCAAACTTGCACAGAAGCATTGTTTGGAGGAGGCTCAAAGTTGATTAGATTTTGATGACCTTGACCTAATTTCCAAGGTCACGGGTCCATAAAAACTGTTGAAATTAGTTTTTCCGATACGATATCTTGTAAACTAATTGATGGATTTTGACCAAACTTGCTCAGAAGCATTGTTGTGAGGAGGTTCAGAGTTTATAAGAATTTGGTGATTGTGACCCAATTTTAGACAGGGTCCAAAACAAGTTTAAACTATCACACCTTACATGGTGTCTTCCCTAGAAAAACTTCATATCACAAGGTAACTACACTTCAATTACTAAACGGTTGGGGGGACATAGTTTTCCTCAGAAAACATTGTTTTAATGCATCTTGTTTTTTTTTCTGTTTACAGTGAAGAGTGTGTAAAGCGTGATTGCCATTATTATTTTAACATTGACGGAGATTCACACTTAGACAACCCGAACACACTGCAACTCCTGATACAACAAAACAGGTACATGTATTAAAGCTTTGCCATATTATATTTTACAAGGTCAAATTTTGCATTGGTCAAGAAATTATTAAACTTCCTCGATAGTATGAAAGAGGAATCAAACACTCTAATCTTCTCCTAGATGCAAGTTTTCAAAGGAAATTTAAGAGTGAAAAATGGAGGACAAAGGGTTTCAACTCTTCCATTGAATATTGCCAGTTTCAATAAATCACAAAGCGAATGCCATTTTTATGATATGATAGGTCAAGAGAAAACCAGACTTTTGCCAATGTGAAAACAAAGGCGCAGATCAGCTGTGCAGTAAATGCACAGCTGACCAGCACCTTTGTTTTCGCTACACAGATAGTACAATTAATAGACCCACATTCCCTTTGCAGTTCAACCTCATTATAATGCGCCTCATAATGCAGTTCTCAATAAGACACAGCTATGCCATGGCTCCCGTGATTATTTTTTTGTCTATTATAAGTAACCTCATTATCACACAGTTTCACTTATAACACAGTCTGTTTCCATGGACCCCAAAGATAGCGTTATAATGAGGTTGACCTGTATTTCATTGCATTTAGGTCAGTGCTAGCCCCTCTACTATCACGGCCCGGCAAGATGTGGTCTAATTTCTGGGGTGCTCTGAGCCAGACAGGATTCTATGCTAGATCTGAGGACTACATGGACATTGTTGAAGGGAATAAAGTGTAAGTTCATTGGGAAAACATACCCATGCAATATAGATTGTTAAAACTTAAGGACACTTACAAATTCAGTGACCTTGACCCATTTATCTTTCTTGGCCCTAAATTTATGTCTCTGATACATTTCTCAGTGGCCTGTGGAATGTACCATATATAAAAGGAGGCTACCCTCTACAGAGGCATGTTGTTAAGACTCTAAAGGACTCCCACAACCAATGACCTTGTGACCTTGACCTATTTATTAGCCTTGACCTAAAGAAGTGTTTTTATTACATTTATTGGCCTGTGGAATGTACCATATATAGCAAGGAGCTTCTTTAAATTTCTACAGAGGCATGTTGTTAAGACTCCCAAGGACTCCTACAACCAATGACCATATGACCTTGACCCATATAGTAGCTTTGACCTAAATTTATCTCTGATACTTTTCAGTGGTCTATGGAATGTACCATATATAACAGGGAGCTATCTTCTACAGAGGCATGTTGTTAAGTCCCTGAAGGACCCTTATACGTCAACTGACCTAGACCCAGATATGGCTTTCTGTAAAATCCTACGTGATCAGGTAATAATAGTTGTTTTGTTAGGTATCATGAAAACAAGATATGTTTTGAACAAAAAACTTTTATGTAGGGTCTCTAGCCCGGTCCAGCCTTAACTTCTGATGTAAGGCAGATTTTCTAACCTTTGTTTTTTGTTGATCTAGCTGGGTGGCTACCTTGTTGGGAAGGAGCTAATCATCTTGCTCTTCATGCATGTTGTAAAATATTGCCTGTGATATTTTGTGCTGTCTTTTCTTTCCTGCCTGGTGTCTGGGTTGAGATTTTAGATTTAATTATATCGATTCCTGGACCTCTAGACAATTTTTATTGTGTTCGTTTCAAACATATTTTGTATGTACTCATTGCAATATTTCTGAATGACTGCAGCTTTTTAATGAGGAAATAAAGCACTAAGACTTACAATGCATGCAAGGAAATCGACAGAAATTTTTATTATTTATTTGTTAATTTTGTTTGTTCTTTTTTCAGAATCAGTTTATGTATGTGAGCAACATGAAGTATTTTGGTCACCTAGTTGATACAGATAATTTTGAGACGACCCACCTACATAACGAACTCTATGAGCTGTTCAACAATCCACAGGTACTGTTCTATATTAAGACATTATATTTTGGTCAGCTGAGATTGATACAGATAATTTTGAGACAACCCACTTCAAACATCTCTGAAACCCTTGTGCCAATGAAAACCAAGCTTCATTTGATATAACTGCTTTCCTGTGATGTTTGTTATTATGTATGTATATACTTGTACAGTATTTCAATTTGTTACTAAAATAGCCTTGAATGGCTAATGGTTGTATGTTTATCGTGATTTACTGCAAATTCGGAAGTTTTCGCGAGCGAGTACTGGTGCAGTCTATAAATCTTAAAGTAATTCTTTATTAGCGAGAACTGTATTTTCTTGAGGCAACGAATTTGCAAATATTAGCGAAAATTAAGTCTCGTGAAAATTTCCGGATTTACAGTATCTTATCTTAATGATCTTAATGGTTAAGCAAAGTCACATCTTTGTAATAGTGTTTATCTTAACCTAATGTTTTTCAGGACTGGGAAAAGAAATATTTGCATGAGAACTACAGCAAGAGCTTGGAAGAGGGAGCAATTAATGAGCAGGTCAGTTACCCCACCCACTACAACACCCCACCACAACAGCCCACCACAATCACTCCCTTGAGCCGTGACGCGAGAAAACCGGTCTTAGGGGTTTCTGACCAGGTCTGACACAAACCAACATGTACAGTCACAGAAGATGGCTAGAAGCTTGAAATGTCGGATTTAGGAAGAAGAGGAATTGTACTTTCCGTGTAGAGAAAACAAAGGTGCTGATCAGCTGTGCAGTTACTGCATATGCACATGCAATAATCCCGTTTTCTCACGATGCGGCTCACCCTTTATCCAGTATGCTTCTAATCTTAAATGAGCCAGGACACATGAAAACTGGTCCTCAGGGCAAAACCAGTCTGTGCAGTCAAAGAAGAAGGTTAGAAGCTTGCAATTTTAGCTGTTGACTACAGACTTAAAGCAATAAATCAAACAAACAAAATATAAATGAAAAGGCTGTGCAACACTATCAATAGACACTTTGCCCTTAATGAAAAAAGCCCAAAAATGTCATTAGAATAGATAATTGCACATTGTCCTGACTCAATAACAAATGACAACTTATAATATTATGTGAAATAGTCTTATGTAGAATAGAATGGAAGAGAATAATTTCATTGCTCAAATGTACCCAACATTGGGTTATTGGCATATTATGTGAAATAGTCTTATGTAGAATAGAATGGAATAGAATAATTTCATTGCTCAAATGTACCCAACATTGGGTTATTGGCGTATTATGTGAAATAGTCTTATGTAGAATAGAATGGAATAGAATAATTTCATTGCTCAAATGTACCCAACATTGGGTTATTGGCATATTATGTGAAATAGTCTTATGTAGAATAGAATGGAATAGAATAATTTCGTTGCTCAAATGTACCCAACATTGGGTTATTGGCATATTATGTGAAATAGTCTTATGTAGAATAGAATAGAATAGAATAATTTTATTGCTCAAATGTACCCAACATTGGGTTATTGGCAAACAGTACAACACTTTACAGGTAATAACAACAATAGCATTCATTAGCATTCACACACAGACACACACACAGAGTACAGTTCAAATTTATATGTAGTGTAAACCCAAGAATAATGCACAGGTTCTGCTTTTTTGTCCAATTCTTCCATGTTTATGGTAGAATTCATTTCAGCCATGTCATGACGTGTACTGGTTTCCAATGGTAACAGAGACATTCTGCGATCATCTCGTGGAAGAAATGGAGCACTTCGGTGGATGGTCTGGAGGCAAACACGATGTAAGGATAAAAATATGATATGAGCTATTGAGCTGCAAAATGACAAAACATGTCTACCAGGTTGGACACAAACCAATCACAAACAAAGTAGCTAGAAACCTGAAATTTAGGATGTAAGAATAGCGATCAACCATGTTTTGTTTCAGTGTTTGATGTTCAAACATTTGCTGGATCACTCATAAGGGGTTTGAACGCATGGCCTTCGGCCTTGTGTTCAAACAACTTCATTTTGATCCATTGAATGTTTGAACACTGAAGACCATGGTTGATCCCTATATTGTACTAGCTGAGAAAGGAAAATAAAGGCATGGTCAACAGTGCAGTTACTATGGAAATTTAATTATGATGTTTGTGATTGGTTAATGACTACAACTGAGTGGCAGCCTATTGGGAAATAGCTGCTCACTCGTCTTACAATATGTTTTCTATGTATAAGTACCTGATGGTCAATTTAGTTTTTCCCACCTCGGATTTTGGAGTGGAATTTTCTTTCTGATTGCACCTTTTACTGATGATTGCCTACTTGTACGATTGATTCTGTTGCTTTATTGCAAAAGACAACTTCAACCCTGTTAATGTATGGATAATAAATATTTTCAGGACCCCCGTCTTGCTGGTGGCTATGAAAATGTCCCTACTGACGATATCCATCTAAATCAAGTTGGGCTGGAGAAGACGTGGCTTCATATACTGGACAAATACATCATGCCCTTGACATCAAAAGTGTTCACTGGTTACTATAGTAGTGTAAGTAGCTCTGATGTAGTTATCTATTCTAAACTTAATGTTTAAGAACTTGAGAATGCCATGCTTAAAATTCTTGACAAGTAATCTTACCACTGACAAAATTGTGGACAGAGCAGGCATCTGTAGTACAGTTACTTGCATGTTACAATTTGTGGTCAAAAGTTGGCAGGTTTGATTCCAGGGTGAGGCATATTCTTGCAAATTGTGGCAAGGATAGCTGACGGTCTGGACATAACTTTGGCTAATCACCATGGGCATTAAATCAAATTCTGGATGAAGTAAGACTTACAGGGATACTCCTCGAAGAAGTGGCACCGTCAGGAGAAGAAAACAATTAATTAATGAAGATAATGTTGACGATTATTTATTATGCTGTTCTTATGACGTTCACCACAAAATAAAACTCTAAAAAACCCAGGACTAATGTTGATGAATATATTTACTATGCTGTTCTTGCAGCCTCCTAGATCAATTCTCAACTTTGTTGTAAAGTACCAAAGAGCAGCGATTGTTGCGACCACATCACAACGTGGGAATGTTCACCACAAATATAGCTCTAAATAATCCTGGACCAGTGTTGGTGAATATTTACTATGCTATTCTTACAGCCTCCCAGATCAATTCTCAACTTTGTTGTAAAGTATCACCAACAAAGACAAAGGCTGTTGCGACCACATCACGATGCGTCAACATTTACCACACATTATAGCTCTAAATAATCCTGGACTAATGTTGATGATTTTTTACAATGCTATTCTTACAGCCTCCTAGATCAATTCTCAACTTTGTTGTAAAGTATCACCCAGAAAGACAAAGGCTGTTGCGACCACATCACGATGCGTCAACATTCACCACAAATATAGCTCTAAATAATCCTGGACTAATGTTGATGATTTTTTACAATGCTATTCTTACAGTCTCCTAGATCAATTCTCAACTTTGTTGTAAAGTATCACCCAGAAAGACAAAGGCTGTTGCGACCACATCACGATGCGTCAACATTCACCACAAATATAGCTCTAAATAATCCTGGACTAATGTTGATGATTTTTTACAATGCTATTCTTACAGCCTCCTAGATCAATTCTCAACTTTGTTGTAAAGTATCACCCAGAAAGACAGAGGCTGTTGCGACCACATCATGACGCATCAACGTTCACCACAAATATAGCTCTAAATAATCCTGGAGTAGACTTCGAGGTATGGATAGCAGCAGTCTATGCTGTGTATGGTGGGTAATTGGTGACAATAAAGAGATAATTTTGCTTATTTCTCCATGAAATGTGTTTGTATTTGGAAAACTACGAACATAAAGTAAAAACAGATGTTGTGGGTATTAATAAGAAGTGCCTCGTCGTGGCTTTTCTAACAACTACCTACAAATATATACTGTAAGTTTCGAAACGGTTGTGAGAGATACATTTTTGCCAATTTTTGAAAATTCAGGACTGGCTGATTCAAAGTTGTCACAGGTAAAGAACTCTTTATTAATTCCGAGACAGAAAATTCACAAAATGAAAGTCAAGCAAAAATTTCCAAACTTACAGTATGTTTTTAGGGAGAAATGACAAAACTATCATTTGTCATCAGTTACCCACATGAATTATTCTACTGTATTTTACAACATCATGCATGTATATTACAGCCCCCGGTATCAGAACTTAACTTTGTCGTAAAGTATAATCCAGATAGACAAAGACTTCTAATTCCACATCACGACCACTCAACCTTCACTACCAATGTCGCCCTAAATAACCCTGTCACTGATTTCGAGGTAACGATAAATGCTGGTCAGGGTTTAGTTCAGTTTGGTATAGGTATAATGTCCTTATGTTAAGTTGTCATAGAACTAGAGAAAGTACGATTTTTCAGTTCAGCATTTTGTTATACAGGATTTAAAGGATGATTTTTAGTTACATCGTGTACATTTAGTTTCAATGGTAAGGGGAGCATAGATTTTGAGTTCAGCATTTCATTATATAATTATAGTGGCTTAAGTCAGATGTTATCAAAATCGTTTTATCACCTCCCGAACCCCCTCCCATTGTTTCATAGTATCTTTTATCATTTCCTTTCTTTCTGTCCATCAAAATTACACTCTAATTTCAAACCTGGTTCTGGTTGTATCATAATCAAAACATGACTGAAAAATAGTTGAGTGGGACATTACATGTAAATTTATTTTTACTTTGTTTATGCAGGGTGGTGGAGTTAGGTTCATTCGTCAGAATTGCAGTATAACTGACACACGTAAAGGCTGGATGTTAATCAGTCCTGGTCGACTCACTCATTTACACGAAGGACTTACGGTTACCAAGGGAACCAGATATATACTTGTGTCATTCAATGATCCTTGAATTTAGTTACATACATGTAGTTAGATAGTTTACACGGGGTGCAACTTAGTTGTTTTTAGTGGACAGGTCTTGATAAACTTTTTCATAGATGTTGCTTTGTGGAACCTATTGCAAGATTTTTTGCATGTCTGATATGTTTCAGAAAAGATTTCTAAATATTAGTGACAGTTAATGGAGGTGACATGAAATATAGTCTCAACAACAAAAAAAAATAAATAAATAAATAAAAAAGATAAAAAAGAAATAAAAATAAAAAAAAAATAAATAAAAAAAAATAAAACTAAACAGAAAAATTGAACAAGACAAAACAAAACAAAAAAAAAATCATAAATAGATAAAAAAAAAAAAAAAAAAAAAAAAAAAAAAAAAAAAAAAAAAAAACATATAAGAGAGAGAAAGAGAAAGTAAACATTTTAAGCCATTTAGTTGCACTTCCAGATTTTCCCCTGGTTGTATGGAACTATTTTCCAGATAGTTTTACATTTATTTCGGAATGGATGTATATAATGTATATTGAATTGTGCCATATTTTTAAGAGCTATTTTAATCAAAACTTTTTTGTGCCATATTGTGTTTTTGAGTCTCAGATGTTAATTAGTTTTGTGGGAGTGCTTTGGCCTAATGGTACAGCATCAGACTCTGAATCAAGAGATACCTGGTACAAACCCTACTTTGGTGCCATGTTGTGCCCTTGAGAAAGACATGTTAACTCTGCATTGTACTGATTGATACTCAGAAAGTGGTAGCTCTATTTTTATATGATTGAAAAATTGTTGACTGTGATGTTAAACCACAAAAAAAAAATATCAAAACTTCTTTGTGCCATATCTATATGCTTTGTGATATGTATACCGGTGTACAGGGTGCTCTTTTATTTAAGCGTGGACCACAAATATAATGCAATTTTTATCGTCAATTTGCTGTTATGCTGCCATGGCAGAAAAATGTTAAGCTTGCCTGGACTCAAATCAGCCAGTGAACCTAAACAGTGAAAAAATCTGCCTGAACATGGTCTAGGGCATAACATTCCAACTTTCAGGTTTTATCATGGATTTATACATTATAACTTGAAAATGACGATAGAATAGCAATCTGTCTGTATATTTGACCAAGACCTGTTGTCAAAACTTTAGGATAGACTTTTTCTCTTCTTTTTTTCAGTAGACAACCACACTAAGACTAAATTTTAATAGGGGCTTATTCGAGTCATCACTTGTCTTACATTTTTGTGATGGGTTTTATATAAACAGCTTTGTTACTTGCTATGTATTTGGACATAAACATGTGTTTTTATTCACAGCCTAAGCTAGGAGATGCATCAAAGGAAACCCTTTATCAGCTGGGGCACGGAGCAGAGTGCATCTGTTCACTGCAGTGTTTTGTATTTTAGTGTCAATGTAGCGTACTACTCTGTCCTGTATCTGTAACACATATTTTGTTTTAAGCTCACATTGGCAGCAGAAGATTCACATAGGAATTTAGATGTTATAGACTTTATACTGTAATTTCTTTTGAAAAGAGGCATTGTAGACTCTCATCAGATTGTTTAATCTGAGTTGACCTGATCTGTGTAGACCTACTTTTGAAACTTGGACCCAGCAAGTTGTATAAATTTTGTTAAATTGAAAAAAAAAAATATAGAAACCAAAAAATATCCAAAACTTTTACAAAAATTTTAAAACACATCCACCTAACTCTCCTTTCTTTTCTCTATTTTCACACAGGGTGGTGGATGCCGATTTTTACGTTACAACTGCAGCGTAACGGCCACACGTAAAGGGTGGATGTTGATGCATCCTGGACGACTTACGCATTACCATGAAGGACTTCAAGTTACCAAGGGAACCAGATATATTCTGGTCTCGTTTAACGACCCTTAGATTGGTCATATCATGACACAGGGTTGTGTTGTAACGACCCTTGGCATTGGAACAGATTAGAATGTGATTTGGTGATAATTAAGAATAACAGGTTTTAATAGGCGATATTTGAATTAGAATTTGTGAAACTGAAATGAAAATAAACAGGGTGATCTGTATCAGATCAGAAGAGTTATTACACCAGAACCTCTGTATAACACATTTGTTGGGGTCCAGGCCAATGTCCGTGTTAGCTATCCAATCCATGTTATAATGAGAGTAAAATGTACAGACAAAAATAGTCTAAAATGACCATTTGGGGTCCAGCAATGATCAGTGTTATATCCAAAATTGTATTGTAATGAACCATGTTATAAGGAGGTCCAGGTGTATCAGATCTTAAGGGATTTAACAGTGTTAAAGAGATTTTTCTAGAATTCTCAGTTATCGTAAGACATCATAACAACTTCAGATCAACATTGAAATAATGTTCTAGTTGGCCAAATCACTGTCTTATCATCAACTGCCAATCTAATCTGTTCCATTGTCTTACAAAAGCTTCAACTTGTGCAATTGGTGACAGTATTTTTGCTTAATTTTGTGATAGATCTATTTCTTTTAAATATCTGCTGACTCGTTTTGAAAAGAGTTATAACGTATGCATATGACTACTAATATACGTCCTGTATCTGGTTCGTATGCAGACACTGCACACTGATCAGGTGCCACATAGATGAGGCATCGGAACTTACAGAATTTTCCTTTTTTTTTTTTTTTTTTTGATTCAGTTTAATGTCCCTTTCAAGATTATTTCAGCTCATATGAGACGGGCCAATCTTTAGGTGGGACGAAAACGGGAGAACACTGAGAAAAACCACCTGGCATACCCACAAGCAAAACTTGTCTTGTCTCACATGTGGCCAGAGCGGGGCTCGAACCCACACCAGACACAGCGGTGAGATGATCGAGTGATTAAGAAACAGCGCTCTTAACCACTCGGCCACTGTGGCCGCCTTTTCAAAAATTAAGAAATATATATGAATACCCCTCAAGTTAAAAATGGCCTGATCCAATGGATGTTGGTGAAAGTTCCAACATTATTAGAGCAGCATCAAGAGAAACCCTGCCACAGAGGTACGGGATCAGGGTCCGAGATTATGAAACTTTTTTCATGCTCAACTCAGCTGAGCATGAAATTTCAACTCCCCATAGATATTGAAATAGCCAAAATCACTGGAAAATAGATGTGCAAATCACAAAATATCTAGTCATTTATCCTGCTCATAAATGTTAAAATGCCAACAATTGTTGGCATTTTAACATTTATGAGCAGGATAAATTTCAGTCTCAACTGCGCTGAGCATGAAAAAAGTTTTATAACCTTTGGGCCAGGTCTTGCACAAAACCGTACTGTATAATCACAGATCATGGCCAAATTCATGGAAGTATGCATTTACAATCAAGGCGAATCCCTTTATTAATAAATGAAAAAAAAAA
This sequence comes from Rugalucina vietnamica, assembly GCA_964017185.1. Classification (NCBI taxonomy): domain Eukaryota; kingdom Metazoa; phylum Mollusca; class Bivalvia; order Lucinida; family Lucinidae; genus Rugalucina; species Rugalucina vietnamica. The sequence goes on from OZ024882.1 coordinate 22,716,440, forward strand.
AAGCTTATATGAGCCAAATCATGAGAAAGCAAACAATGTGGTTTCTGAACAGGTCCGACACAAACTGAGTTGTACAAGCACAGAAGATGGCTAGAGGCTGGAAATTTTGGATTTAGAAAGTAGAGGAATTGTACTATCCATGAAGCGAAAACAAAGGGGCTGATCAGCTTCGCAGTTACTCCGAAGCTGGTCTGCGCCTTTGTTTTCGGCTTTTCGCATGTGCAAAATGTTGTTTTCTCATGATGTGGATCGTATGTGTCTGTTGCTTGGCAGCTGGTTGCCACCTTTGAGTTACATAATGTAAGACACAGGTTTTCTCATGATGCAGCTCATTGTTTATTGTAATTGAGCCTTCGCATGAGAAAAACAACATTGGGTTTCCGACCAGGTCCGACACAAATTGGGCTGTACAGTCACATAAGCAGGCTAGAAGCTTTTAATTTTGGATTTAAGTAGAAGAGGGATTATACTATCAGTGTAGCAAAACCAAAGGCTACCATGAAGCTGGTCTGCGCCTTTGTTTTTTCGCATATACATGTTGTTGGGTTTCTTATGCCATGGATAATTTATCTTTAACATTTTGCCATCTTTTCTTCTTGTTTGCCATATTTTACATTTTATGTGTTCTACATGAGGTTATGGTATTTTTACTGTGTTCAGTGTTTTTATTCATACACATTGTGGTCCAAAATTATAAAATTGCTTGTTCACGCATCTTCGTTTTAATTAAGCGTAAACTGCTTCCTAAGTAATTATCAACCCACCAGTTTTCCAGAGTAAACTAATGTGACTGAGGGCAACCAACACAGGCATGTATGATCTGCGTCATGAGAAAACCAGATTTTTGCCTAGGCGAAAACGAAGGCGCAGATCAGCTTCGCAGTAACTGCAAAGCTGATCAGGGCCTTTGTTTTCGCTGCTCGGATAGTACATTTCCTCTTCTACTTAAATCCAAAGTTTCAAGCTTCTAGCCTTTTTCTGAGACTCTACAGGCCGGTTTGTGGTTGACCTGGTCGGAAACCTCGAAGCCCGTTTTCTCGCATTGCGGCTCAAATTACTATAAGACTGTGGGATGCAAATATATGTATGGGAACAACTTGCCTCATTCTGATATGTCGAAAGTTGTTCCCAGACAATGTGGAAAGTTGTTCCCAGACAGGTATTTACGCTCTATTATTGCACATTGGTTCCATCTGTTTTTGTTTGTTCTCAGCTGCGTTGATTGTCTCTGGATAGCTAGTGTGAGATAGCAATGAAGTAATAGCAATGGATCAACTTATGATTTTATGAAAAAAATGAGCTGCCTCGTGGGAAAACCAACAATGTGGTTTCCGAACAGGTCTGACACAAACCGGCCTGTACAAGCACAGAAAAGAGCTAGAAGCTTGAAATTTCGGATTTAAGTAGAAGAGTAATTGTACTATCTGAGTAGCGAAAACAAAGGCACTGATCAGCTTTGCAGTTACTGTTTTCCCATGTGGCGGCTCAAATATCAATGGATCAACATTTGATTTTATGAAGAAAAAAAAATCAGAATAATAAGGGTCTCAATAGGGTTTACTGATTAGCAATTTTTAACCATTTTTTTTTTTTACTGATTAGTGATTTTTAGGCCAAAATTTTACTGATTAGCAATTTTGGGGGCCAATATTTTTTCTGAGCCAATATTTTTTCTGATCAGCCATTTTACAGACAAACTTTTACTGATAAGCGATTTCAGAGGTACCCCATTGATACCCTCAATAATATCTTCATATCTCAGTTTTCGCACCATGTCTTTTTGGAATTATCCAAAAAGGCATAAAGCTGATATGTCTTTGCAGAACTTCAGGTCATGAAAGTGTTTATTTCTAACTTCCACATTCAGATATATTTTCTGGCTTAATTTTTCTGTCTCAAGTTTGTTTTAAATAGCCATGTTTTCTTGTCATTTTAATCTATAACTAGCATTTTGTTCTTGACCAAGTTTATCTTCTGTGGTTTTGTTTTGCCATTAAATTGTCCTTTTTTTCTTTTGAAATCATTATGAATTTTTCCCAGGGGATACTATATATTTTTGGTTTAGGTAATTTGTGAAGTTTAATTTAATTTAGTGCAGCTTTTGGAAACTGTATGTTGTCTTCGTTATCTGACATCTACCAATAATCAGACTTCCTGTAGGGGTTCTAACGAGTACCCACAATCTATATTTTGAGCAAAAATAAGAAAAATAGATATACCCCTGCATACCCCATGCTTGCTATATAAAAGTGGGGTTAAGGGGGGTATATATTTACACGGACATGTTTTCCTGATGTAGGACATTGAAAACTGTTTTTTTGCAAGGCCTGAGCCTGCCAGGAAAAGTGGTTCAAGTCAAACTATCGGTACAAATAAGCCTTAGTTGTTTACTTGTGTGGTCATATTTTCAAGTACAATTTGGATGTCATGACGTCCTAATGTAGGGTAAAAGTCCCATAGAATGGAGGCAATGTCCTTACATGACATAGCTGTTGACTGGGACGCTAAACCACAATTCAAACAGTTCTAAGTAGAACATGTATTTCAAACAAGATTTCCAGATTCTGTCAGCATTCAACTAAGACAAAATACAGTCACAACTTTGTGCAGTGTGTATTAAAGTTTCAAAAACAAAAAACAAACAAACAAACAAACAAACAGACAAAAGAAAACAATAAAACCAATGTGAGAAACAGATAGGAGCTTACCTAAATCAGACTATACTGTACCCCGAGCATCGAGACTTTGAATCTCTTCAGATGTTCACTAGTGTTGACGGACAACAATGCTGTATGATTAGTGGCAGTGCATGTTTGATTGATTAATAATTGAGCCGCCGCATAAGAAAACAAATAATCTGCATGTGCGAAAATAAAGACGTGGATCAGCTGTGCATTAACTGCACAGCTGATCTGCGTCTTTGTTTTCGCTGCACATAGTACAATCCCTCCTTCTTAAATCCGAAATTCCAAGCTTCTAGCCTGCTTCTGTGACTGTACAGGTCGGTTTGTGTTGGACCTGGTCTGAAACTCAAATTGTTGTTTTTCTCATGTGAAGGCACTGATTGTAAGTAAGCAAGGTTCACCAGGGTCTTTCATGTTGGTGCTTGGATATTATCTTATCATTCTCATTAATAGCATAATCTTAAATTTTTCTAGTCAGTATCACCCGATATACCCATGATTCTTGTTACACAGATTGATGCAACATCACACAACACATGACAATATGCAGCTCAATGATTGGAACCTTGATTGATTGGTATTCAACATACAGCGAAAAGTTCATTGCCTTGTTGTAGGTATTTGATAAATCGTCATTGCTTCACTGTATGTTGTTGCCCAATTGAGCAGGTTTCCAATCAATGCCCACCATTTTGTCACCTTTTGTTATGAGATGTTGCATCAATCTATGCTGTAAGATATTTGGTTGCATCACAGGTTTACAAGGAGAGAATGTAAATGTGATTCATACTAATGTGTAAAAATGAGTTATTATTTGAGTTGCACTATAAGAAAACTTGTCTTTAGAAATTCTGATCAGGTCTTTCCCAAACTGGGACATACAGCATCAGAAAATGGCTGGATGCTTAAGAAGAAGAGAGGTTTTGATATCTTTGTAACCAAAACAAAGTTGCTGATCAGCTTTGTGGTTAATTTGAAGCTGATCTGTGCCTTGGTTTTCGTATATTTTAAAGGGTTGTTTTTCTTTTGATTCAGCTCATTTACCATGTTTCTCCTCTCATACTTACATGATGTTTAATACATGTTACAAATGTAGCTTAATAATAATTAATGTGTATTTTTGATAATGTACACAAAAGAAGCTAATTTCTTTTTAAAACACAAATTGTATACATGCCATAAATGTTGCTTAATTAATGTCTTGTCACACATTTACGAAATTCCCTCGATGCAGACTTGCCCTTTATTGCGAAAAGGAATTCTCGTTCGTTTGATTTATTGCTTTAAGTTCCTTTCAACAGCTTTAGTCCCCAAATGACCATAGCTGTTGACTGGGACGTAAAGCAATAAATTATACAAACAGAAACTATTTTTTGCAATTAAATGCAAGTCTACATCTAGAGATTTTCGCTAATGTGTGACAAGGCCTTTTATCATGATGTGATTTTTTGATTATATATGGACAGGAAGCTTATTTCTCCACAGGAGATTTTGTATGTAAACAAATGCTTACCTATCATAAATATAGCTTAATTATGATGCAAATTTTGGAAAATTGATTGATAGAAAGGAAGCTTATTTCTCATCAAAACACAGATTGTTTGTTCACAATAATGCTTCTCCAAGCAGTCTTTTAAAGTTTGTAAAATACTTAAACAGACAGAAAAAAATGTGTTTTGAAGCGCTGAAATGAAACTTCAGACATATGAGCCACGGCATGAGAAAACCGGATTTTTGCCTATGTGAAAACAAAGGCGTAGATCAGCTGTGCAGTAAGTGTAACCGGTTTTCTCGCGTCCCAGCTCATATTAATACCCATGTTTTGAGGCATTGCTTATAAGCACCTGCAACTTTTAAGGGGTATTACTTCACCATTCATTTGTAACCATACCCCCGGCCAGCTACTGGGAAGGGCAGGGTTTAGGACTTCAGTTTTCAGTGTCCCACTATAAGCCCGTCCCCAGGGGACTGTCTAGAGGTCAAAATGTTGTTCTTTCCCCAGCCCTTTGCAACAGAATCCTTATGTCAAAACCCCGTCATTTCCGCTGCACAGGGCCAATCAAAAAGTAATAGCCCGGCACTTTAGCCTGACTACCCCATATCCTTCTCCATAGGTGAAATGCTGGAAGAAAATACATGTATGTACATGTAAAATGTTGCAATAAAATAAGTTTTAACTGTAGGTGTGGGGTGTGTAGTTACAAATGACTGGTGCTTTATATAATTTCCACTATTAATTGAAGTGTCTGCCTTTGTAAAACTATTTTCTGGGTTTGTTTTGGTTTTGAAACCAATTCAGGTACATGTGATAAAACTAAATGTAGAAATACTACTGACAGGCAGATTATTGTTTGGTTATCTGTAAATCCATATTTTAGTTTCTTGATGTCACAAATGACTTGTAAATAGTTGTTATGGTTATGTCCGTCCAACACTTGTGTGATGATATGCCAGTACTTAAATTGTTTCATGACCATTAACAAGTGCATGCTTTACTAAACTAATAAATCCAGTTACATGGTCATGAATAAGGCCTGGTTCCCATGGGCATTTTTTCTTTGACAAAGTAGGTGGGTCGCAGAAACATATGCTCGTGTAAACTCGAGTCTGTGGCGAAGTTTCTTTGTTAAATATCTGTGATAAAGGTGAGCGAGCTAAGTAATATAAGTAATGTTTGCTGTGTGTGAACCCAAACTCATTGCCAAAGTTTCTGTGACAAATAATCTTCGTCAGAGAAACATTGTCCATGGAAACCAGGCATTAAGTAAATACAACATATATGTTTGAGCCCTGTCATGAGAAAATCTGCTCTTGATCACTATCTTAGGGGTTTTTGCTACTTTGTTAGTAGTTATGTGTATAGCCAGAAGCCATTGGTTACTGGTTTCCTTATACTGGATGAGCCACTGCTCTAGAAAACCAACAGTCTGCATAGGCAAAAACAAAGATGCAGATCAGCTGTGCAGTAACTGCACAGCTGATCAGCGCCTTTGTTTTTGCTTCATAGATGGTAGGATGCCTCTTCTTAATAAATTGAAAATTTCAAGCGTCTAGCCTGCTTCTATGACTGTACAGGCTGGTCTGTGTCAGCAAAGCCTTGTCTAGTCAGTCTAGATCGTTTTACCTTTTCATCTTGTTTGTAAATCTACCACGAAAGGCAGACATGAAAAAAGTTATAATATTATTCTTTCAGTTATTCCTACGTTAATTGCTGGTCGTATGCATGCTTTATAGTCAAGGTGGGTAACCGCCAGCCATACATGTGATATTTCTTGGACCCAAATAGAGAGATTGGTGTTTTGAAATAGGGAGATTGAGTCTCAAATAGGGTGATTTTAGCATGGTAAAAAAGCAAAGATTTTTTTTGCCTAAATTTTGCTAAAGGTATTATATAATATGCTTATTTTCTTCATATATTTGTTAAGGGGAGATAACTTTAACATGTCATGATGCAAAGATTTTAGTTTTGTTGTCACAATGACATTTTTTTTTGTTCTGATTCAGCGTCAGCAAAAGTACGACTTTGAAGGGCTACCTGTGTCCTTGATTACCGGAAACCAGAAATCACTGTACAATATTGACAGGTTTTCTCCTGGCATGGCTCATTTTGCTTTCATTATCCAAAATCTATTTCTGTAAAAAATAAAAGTGCCATTATATATAGGAAGCAGTGAATAAAATCATTTATCAGCATTATTTTGTCTTTTCTCTGTATTCCCTGTTGTTCAAGAAAATAGAAGAGTGCCCAGAGGCCTGTATGTTACGAAAACATGCCAGTGCAATATACAGTGATTTTTAAAGTTGTAAAAAACGAAAATTTTCGGTAGAAAATTTTGATATTTTCTTATTTTTGCTTAAAACATAGATTGTGGATACAAGGTAGAACCGCCTCACCTCTAATGAGTACCCACAAACTATGTTTTGGAGCAAAAATAAGAAAATATGTATACTGCAGACCACAGTTTTGCTATATAAAAGTGGGGTTCAAGGGGGTACATACATGTCAAGGACATATTATCCTGATGGGTAGAAAGTCTGATTTCAGATCAAGAGGTCTTGGGTTCAAAACCTACATCCTTTGGGTCTGGCAATGATGATGACTCTGGAGATAGATGTCAGGCTAAGCGTCTTTGTTTAGCTATGCAATTCTGCTTCTTAGATGCCGACTGTCTTGTGGTGGGATTTAAACTGCATAGTACCTTTGAGAGCAGTTGTGGTTCTCGAACCCCCTTCTGACCCCAAATTATTTCATTTTCATGGGGGAATTGCAAGAAATTTTGTATGCAAACGAACCCCCTTTTCTATATTTGAACCCCCTCTTCAGAAATCCTGGATCCGCCCCTGGAGAGAGACACATTTAGTCCCCGTACTACTGTTTAAGTACCCAAGAAGTGTTGGCTATATCCCGGCATACCTGAAAAATTGTTATCTGGCTAAATAATCAAATCAAACAAACAAATATCCAAGAAAATAGAGGACATATTTATTCTAGGGGTGTGTCAAGCATGACATATTGCGCAGATTTGGGTAAAGGATAAGATGGTGCAACTCTTCAACCAGTTACTATTGATAAGCTTTTCCTAAAAGTTTGAAGACATCACAAGTAGAGGAAAATATTATGATGATATGGCCAAAAGCAGAGAAAGAATAGAAGGCAAAGGAATTAATACAATTAAAATCCCATCCGATGTTTGCTAAAAATGTTACACATATAAATATGATTGGTATTACGGCATGAAGTTTTGAATCGATCAGCCTTTGCCTGTAAGTATTTTTTCATTGCTTAAAATGACACTGAGACTACATCATAAAATAAGAAATGGCCAAAAGCAGAGAAAGAATAGAAGGCAAAGGAATTAATACAATTAAAATCCCATCCGATGTTTGCTAAAAATGTTACACATATAAATATGATTGGTATTACGGCATGAAGTTTTGAATCGATCAGCCTTTGCCTGTAAGTATTTTTTCATTGCTTAAAATGACACTGAGACTACATCATAAAATAAGAAATGGCCAAAAGCAGAGAAAGAATAGAAGGCAAAGGAATTAATACAATTAAAATCCCATCCGATGTTTGCTAAAAATGTTACACATATAAATATGATTGGTATTACGGCATGAAGTTTTGAATCGATCAGCCTTTGCCTGTAAGTATTTTTTCATTGCTTAAAATGACTCTGAGACTACATCATAAAATAAGAAAATGGTGCTCACTGCTCAATATACATCAATCAAATAATTTCTTTCGAGGCCCTTTAAACCATGGGTCTTGGATCCAAGTACAGGGGCTTCTCTAGTCTGGATAATACCTTAAACAGAAGTGTCATCTCCATATGACCCCTATTGGTGAGACTTTAAACCTGCGCACAACTGAACTCCTCGGGACCCTGTAGTCTATTTCACCATAATAAAAACACCACCATGCCATACACTGCTTTTTTCCACTGGTCCTCTGGTTTACACATAAAAAATGGACATAACAATTTTTGAATGCATAGTGTTTGCTTGGTGAGTACTCGATTCAATGAGTTCTATGTTGGGACTTCAATTGCGTCAATTCCTTGTGCCTCTCTTCTTACTTTCCGATGGTACCGTATGGGAGGAATAAGACTGACCCACTCTGCCCAGCCCCTTATATTATGATCTCGGTAAAAAATATAAATATCTATACCTTTAGTTGCAACAGAGACCCAACACTATTGAGAAGGCTATTGGGTGGTGGTTAGGCCACCTTTTAAATTTGTAAATTTTGAGTTCAGTCCCTTGCTTCTTCAGTCTTTCAGATGAGACTTAAACCTGAGTCCAATCTCCATATGACCATAGCTGTGGAGTGAGCACATGTACAACCAAGTCATATTAGGGGTGTGTTAAATAGATTGAATATGGTATATCCTCAATATCAAGTTACTTCCCCTGAATCAGGAAAAGTAGGCCAACAATGGCGGACAATTAACAAAGACCAATTTCAATTTGTGCAATTTAAAATCCGTTTTGCTCGTATTTTATGCTTTTTGTTTATAGGCAAAATAATTGTTTTATATACATATACATGATAAGTACGTAAGTATCACAGGAATGCAATCCATGAGCGATTTCATGCTGAAATTGCTTTACAATGAAACCGGCAGGATGTTCTTTTTTTAAGACAAGTATCAGCTTTTCGCAAAAACTGCAGATTGGATCATTGTTACTGTGATTAAATTTGGACGTTGAACTTTACAGACTGGGGATTAGGTTACATGATTTCGCACACTTTCTATGCTTTCCTCGAGGTTACTGCTAATCACTTCAACTAACCACATAACTGTTTTTTGTTGTTTTTTTTTTTTTTCAACAAAGATTAACAAGACTGGATTTGATAGACACACAGGCTATCCGCATGATGGTCGTGCCAATAACCACCTATCGTCACAACCAGAATCAGAATAGTTAACTGGTGAAACGTCAAATGACAATAGGGACCGTTGTGTGGATAAGCGGTGTTACCAGCACGCCCGCCAGCACGACAAGGAAATTGATATTTAAATGTTAACTGTTTAGAAAACGAATACAGTTTTATATTCATATTATAATTATATTCATAAGTGTTAAAATTCGAATGTATTTCAATAAATTTAGCTAAACATATAATTTATTTATTTAATGACAAATTAATATACCATATTAATCTCATACTCCCATCGTGCAGATAGCCAATACCTGTAGCACTGGCTATATGCATGACTGCTTTCATGCGGATAAGCGGCGTTATCGGCACGACCTTCGTGCGGATAGCCTCAGCCCTTGTGATAAATCATTCATTTCATGACATTGTCAATGGTGTTCGTATGTCATATGCTTTATGCAAAGCTGATCAGCGCCTTTGTTTTCGCTACACAGATAGTACAATTCCTCTCAAGCTTCTACTGCAAAGCTGATCAGCGCCTTTGTTTTCGCTACACAGATAGTACAATTCCTCTCAAGCTTCTAACCATCTTCTGGTACTGTACAGGCCGATTTGTGTCAGGCCTGGTCGGAAACACTGAAGACAGGTTTTCTCACGACGCGGCTCATTTAGTACATGTTCATCATCATCATAGTCCTCCATATTTCGAGTATGCTATGTTGGTATGCTATGTTAGTATGCTATGTTAGGTAAAGTAAATAAAGTATAGAAAGATTAACATGAAATTATAAACATAATAAATTTACTTTTGTGCACCAATCAACACTAAAATTTCTCAGAATTTTGTGGCATTTTAATGAAACTGACGGTAACGTCGTTAACATTATCATAAACAATGCTGGTATCCAATGTTGATGTCACATGTAACGAACATGTTTATACAACTTTTTGTACTTCTTTACTTTAATACTTGTAAAAAATAAATGATAATGGGACCAAACTGCTTGTGACATTCAAGTGACACAATTAATGCCATATGCATGCTTTCATCACAGGCGCTTGAAGTCCTATATCATAATATACTCATAGTAAATGTCAAACATATGTCAATGTAGAATAAATAAAGTGATCCTTGACACTACAGTAAATCTGATGATTTTTGGGTCACTTATACAACTTCAAGTGCCTGTGCTTTCATCAAAGACCAAAGGCAAACATTCTTAACAGCAAGATGAGCAATACATGTACAACAGAATTATTTGATGTGCAATGCCGTGTGTGAATCCGGCCATCTTACTCTACTGGAAAATTCCATGAACAATTTCCTCAAATGTTTATATTATTGATATTGAAGAAGCTCATAAAAGGGAAACAAGTGGATGTTTCATTAAAAAGACCATCTGTCTAGCTAGTTGCCGTTATTTTGTTTCTGTCCCCATAATGTTTATTTTGCTGCAGTTCTAAGTTCTGACCTATGTATAATATTGTAGGTGAAAAATGAGTGACAGCCAACCCCAACAAGCTCAGCCCCAACAGCAGCAACCGACCCAGACACAGCAACCACAACAACAGAGACCACCCGTTGCTCAGCAACAACCACAACCGGTTCAAGCCCAACAACAACAGCATCAACAGAATGTTGCCCAGCATCAGCACACACAGCAACAGCCGGTTGCCCAGCAACAGCAAGTGGTTGCTCAGCAACAACATCAATCACAACCTGTTGCCCAGCAACAACAACAACCGGTTGCCCAGCAACAGATGCATCATGCACAGCCACAGCAGCCACAACAAATAGCTCCACAACAAATCCAGCATCAACAGGTAGGATGAACATATCGAATGAGCCGTGACCCGAGAAAATTGGTCTTCAATGTTTCCGACAGGGTCCAACACAAACAGGCATGTACACCCACAGAAGAAAGCTAGAATTTTTGGTGAAAGTAGAGGAGGAATTGTACTATCTGTGTTGTGAAAATAAAGGTGCTGATCAGCTGTGCAGTCACTGCATAGCTGATCTGTGCCCTTGTTTTCGCATTGGCAAAAATCCATTTTTCTCCTGAAGTGGCTCAAATTAAAATGAGCTGCCCCCATGGAAAAATCACATACTACTTATTGTGAAGCATCTTTAGAAAACTAGTCTTTTGGATCTTAATTTTACTGTGTCTTACATGAGCTGAAGTGAAATGTACTGACACAGAGGCTTTAATTTTGGATTTGACAATCATCATTTGTTATTTGCTTCCTTGTTTCTTCAATACATGTAATGGTATTACTTTTTTCTAGCAAATGTAATATTACATGAAGCAGTTATAAAAAATGTTATTATTTTATAATTTATAGGCTGCTTTATGTGGAGCTGGGCCCCTGTACGTGGAGCTATGCCCCTATATGTGGAGCCAGGTCGTTATAAGTGGGGCTGGGTCCCTATATTATGTGGAGCTGGGTCCCTGAGTAATGAAGAAAAAAAAACTATCCTAAATGTTAAATGTTGTATATTGGCAGTCAAGTCACCTTGACAATGAACAATAAACAAAATTTTAGTCTGTTATCCCTGCATCTTATAAGGTGCATATACATGTATATGCAACTATTTGTGAGAAAGGGTATTCTATATGAGCACAAAAATTAGGGAAAATGTTCTTTTCAATTATAGGTACAACAGCAGATGGGAGCCCAGCCGGGCCAACAACAAGCCCACCAACCCCACCTGATGCCCAACCTACAGTCTCAAACCTCGGTCCCCCTCTCCATGGCGATGGGCGCCAACCTCAGTACTGTCGCCCCGGGCAACATCCGGAACCAAATTACCCAGCTACCCCAGGTGCACGTGATCCAGAGCCCGTCGTACCTGCCGCAGTACACATACAACCAGCAACAGCTGATGTTACAGAATATGCAGGGTGAGTTTGTGTCCTATAATAGGCCTGACTGTTTGCACATCTTAAATGTTTGCTTTGATCTCCTTAAAATTCAAAGAGGGTCGGTCTTCTTTAGATTGATTACCTAAAATTTTTATCAATGAACTTGGGTTGTTTATTGTGATTTCCAAGATAAATAAATGTAGAGTGAATTAGGCAAACAAATATTTTGATACTAGTATTAAGTTGGTTATTTTGAGTTATTAGACAAACATGGTCATTAAAATAAGAATTTCAATATGAAAATGACCTCAGAAAATGCTGTTTTCTGTCAGTAATAACAATAGCTAGCCTAACAATGATGTTTTATTCATTCAATAAAAGAATGCACCAGAAAATGTTTTGTTTCAGCAGCAATGCAATCCAATGCTATGGGTGTCAACCTTCAGCTCAATATGGCTAACATGGTAGAGATGCAGGGCCGTAACACCAACATGCTTATTGTATTTCAGCAGCAATGCAAGCCAATGCTATGGGCATCAACCCTCAACTCATTATGGCTAATATGGTAGCGATGCAGGGCCATAAAACTAACATGTTCATTGTATTTCAGCAGCAATGCAAGCCAATGCTATGGGCATCAACCCTCAACTCAATATGGCTAACATGGTAGCAATGCAGGGCCGTAACACCATGTTTATTGTATTTCAGCGGCAATGAAAGCCAATGCTATGAATATATACCCTCAACCCAATATAGATAACATGGTAGCGATGCAGGGCCGTAACACTAACATGTTTATTGTATTTCAGCGGCAATGCAAGCCAATGCTATGGGTATCAACCCTCAACTCAATATGGCTAACATGGTAGCAATGCAGGGCCGTAACACTAACATGTTTACCCAGGGATCTTTCGCACCTAGTCCCACCACAGTAAGTCCTAACATACATTACACAAACAAGCAATGGCCCCGACATTATAAAACCCTTTTTCAAGCTCAGGTCAGCTGAGCATGTAATTTACAATGCTGATAAATGCTGAAATAGTCAAAAATAGTGGAAAATTCAGGTTCAAAACTCAAAAACTGGTAATTTATCCTGCTTATAAATGTTAAAATGCCAACAATTGTTGGCATTTTAACATTTATGAGCAGTATAAATTTTAGTCTCAGCAGAGTTGAGCATGAAAGAACTTTTATAACCTCTGGCCCAGGGTTCAGGAAATCTGATAATTTTTTCGGTTAAGACTAATTTTGAATTGATTGGACCAATTCATTTCTCGAGTAAATGCATTTTATCAGTCCAAAAAATTTGCATTTTACGATTCTCGGCAAGGACGTGTAGCCACAATCTATGTTTTTAGTAAAAATGTTAAAAAAAAAAAAAAAATTTTTTTTCCAAAAAATTTTTCATTTTGTTTACAGCTATGAAAATCAAGGGCCAGTTGTTCAATACCTTGTTAGCTTAACGTCATCGTTAAGACCTCAACTCGTTAAGTTAATGTCGACTACATAAGCAAATACACTGTTATTTTTTGTTGATAAAATGTGAGAGTCCTTTGCATTGCAAAGGATTCTCACATTTTATCAACAAAAAATAACAATGCAAAGGAGTCTCACATTTTATCAACAAAAAACAACATTGTATTTGTAATATTCATGTTTGAAATTTTAACGAATTGTTAACTAACGGTGTCGTTAATTTTGAACAACTGGGCCCTGTTCATTGCATGGACTTGTTTTCATAATGATTGACACTATTCTCTTGCAGCCAATTGCGCCAGTGAGTGTCGGGGCCAATGTCACCAGCCAAGTCACAACGTCAGCTACAAGCGCAACAAACACGGCTAAACCTGGGGTTGGAAACACTATCAAGCAGGAGGGGACTGTACAGCAGCAGCAACAACAACAACAACAACAGATTCAAGCTGCACAGTTTGGTCAGGTAAAATAAATTTAATCATTCCTTTCTTATTTTATTGTTAAAAAAGTATTGCTTTAGCTTTCTTTGTATAGTCTAACACCAACAAATGTTTAATTTACACCAAGGGGATTGATGACTCAATACAAGGACCCTCTATCGAGAGGATGGCACACTCTGATTATTTTGCCCTTTATGTACTGTGACATGATTTTGGACCGAAACGACCTGTTGCCCCGCGTGATCAGGCAAACGAGAGCGGTAGTTTCAAAATTAGAATTAATTGAATGGAATTATCTTCTCTGAGCCAGTAAGTAGAATCTTTTAACAATTCATTTGCCAGATTAAAGGCCTTTTAATTATCTTTCATCTGACATATTTATTTTTTTCCCCTAATTATCACATTACGGTAATTTTAGTGGTTTTCTTCACCCTTATTTTGTTTCTATTTTTGGCCTTAAAATGGCATCATGGCGACCAATTTTCTCACAGTCATCATAAATTGGAACCGATTACTTAGATATAAGCTGTGTGCTATTAGTAGTAAGTATAATATTTATGAAAAGCAGATACATCAAAGTTTTGGAAAATTTAAATATGAGTTTGATATTTTGAAATGTGTAGAAGTAAATTTATAAGAAATTACAAAGTCCACTTGACAAAATGGCAGACCGTTATTTGAAAACAAAAATCGAAGGTCGTGCTTCGGAACACTTTACAACTTTATTTGAGCTTTCTACCAATAATTATTGTGTTTACTTTGTATGTTAAAGGCAAATGAGCCGTCTCGTGGGAAAACCAACAATGTGGTTTCCGAACAGGTCCGACACAAACCGACCTGTACAAGCACAGAAAAGAGCTAGAAGCCTGAAATTTGGGACTTAAGTAGAAGAGGAATTGTACTATCCGAGTAGCGAAAACAAAGGCGCTGATCAGCTTTGCGGTTACCGCGAAGCTGATCTGCGTCTTTATTTTCACCTATGCAGATTGTGGGTTTTCCCATAAGGCGGCTCAAATCTTAAAGTTAACATATGCGAAACCTAAGTTCAAGCTATACTCTCAGTTCATCAAGACGATTTTTTCCGGGAAATTTACGGCTCACATATTTGTTTTAGGGGTTTCTTTTTCCTACGTTTTTGTCTAAATTGAAAGGTTTTTGTTTGAAACTTGGTTTAAAACTGTCTGTTTTGATGGTGATAGACTTTGTGCACTTAATTTTCTTTATTTATCAGTTTGAATGCAACCAATCTTAGTAGTTATTTAATAAAAAACTCCAACTTTTTATTTCAAAATGGCGACAATATGGACTGCTGCGGCTTAGGTACCAAACCACTATTATTTTGAGGCTCCAGAGCCCGGACGGGGGTGCGTTCAGTTAGACCCTCATCGCAACCAGTCAGGAACATAAAAGCCAATTCTCTTTATTCTCTATCAAGATATATGATGTTTTTAGGTTTTTTTAGAGAAATAAAATACTGGTATTGATGTACCATAAGAAATTCACCAGCATGAAAACCTCGTCCGACACCGGCTTTTCGGCGACAATTTCAACGACAAAATGTTCCAAGTCGAATGACACTCACAGCCACTCTGCACAAGCAACCTGTTCAATTTTAGCAGAATTTTGCAGAAAACATCATGCTAAAGTGAATAAATAAGAAGTAAATAGCTGTCAGCCATCTACTTTTTCCAGTAATCAGCTCTCAGTGTTTGCACATTAAAATGAAGCTTGAATTTCGAGGCATTTCCTGGTTCAGCCGCACTTTCGTATTGGAGCCGGACAACCACATTTAGTATTTTGAGTTGAAGAAAATGCTTTTTATTGGTTTTCAAACACTCCCAGTCACACAGAAACAACAATTTACTGTATAAAATTCAACAAAACCAATTTAGAGAAAAGAATTGAGGTCCACCCCTTCTATCAAATTTGTCCATCCACACCTAGCTGAAATAGTGGTTTGCTACCTTAGCGGACAGGTAAAAGAGGCATAGTACATAGTCGATATTTCATGAGCGATCTCCATAGAGTGTGCCGTCCTCTCGATATAGGGTCCTTGCTCAATATTAGAGCATTGAAATGCAGAGCCAGAGGTTTAGAGTTCGAAATCAAGCAATGCTGTGTACAGTCCTTAAGCAAGACATTTTAAAACTCCCCATGTAGTTCTGTCTCAATATGACTAAAAAATCGCTGATTAAGACGTTAAACAAAACAAACCAAAAACAAAACAAATAAAAAAAAAAGAAGCTAACAATTCTGGTTTCTACCTGTCAACATAATTAAAGTAAAATGAGCCACGTCAAAGAAAACCAACAGTGTGGTTTCCGAACAGGTTCGACACAAACTGAGCTGTACATTGTTACAAGCACAGAAGATGGATTTACTGCGAAGCTGATCTGCGCCTTTGTTTTCGCCTATGCAGATTGTTGGTTTTCATATGCGGTGTCTCAATTTAATTTTTAGGTCCAGCAAGCCCAAGCCACGGCCCTAGTGGGGGGCAAGCCAATCATGCTGGCTCAGGCTACAAACCAGATCCTACCCGGTGGCATCAGTAAGTTGTTTGCCATTGTTAGATATAAAACATATTGTAGCACAAACGAAACCTAGTTACTCATATCACAAGGTTTGGAGTTTCTAATTGCATTTATCATATGACGTGGCTGTTTTCCAGTGGATAATTTCATCATGTAATAAAAAGTGTTATGACCACACGTTTATTAACACTTTTGTGGAAATAGGCAACGACATTGTCCACGTCCGTAACAGCAGTGTACATTTTCACTGAAAATGTGGCCACTTTGAAGGCAATAAAATTTCATATGAAATGACCACTAGTGTAAGATCCTCTATATCTTACTTTGGCTCTCATACATTGTACCAATGTATTATGTGTGATATCCATGACATGCGTATAACTTTCTTTTTTCAATAAAATGTTTCTGAGACTAAAACTTCTACAGGTAAAAACTATGTTAGTTTCTATACTCTGTGGTGAAGAGAAAGACCAATTATAAAAGCAATTTTATTTTGGAGAAAAAACTTTTCATATATTTTTTTAGTCCTTGACAATGTATTAATTCAAAATCAAAATTCGTTAGAAGAGAGTTTATAGCACTGAAACATGATGGCACAGATTTTTACAGATAAAAGTTAAAGGAACTTACTGGTATCGTTTGAGCCGCGATGCGAGAATACCGGTCTTCAGGGTTTCCGACCGGGTCCGACATAAAACGGCCTGTACAGTCACTGAAGCAGGCTAGAAGCTTGAAATTTTGGATTTAAGTAGAAGAGGAATTGTACTATCCGAGTAGTGAAAACAAAGGCGCTGATCAGGTGTGCAGTTACTGCACAGCTGATCTGCGCCTTTGTTTTCGCATAGGCAAAAATCCGGTTTTCTCATAACGGGGCTCATTTATGTGTTGTGTTTCAGGTGTGTTAACAGGCCAGCTCCCGTCATCACAGACATTCAACACAGCACAGTTTACACAGCTACAGGTACACACAATTGTTCCTGATCATTGGGGTAGTGAGAAATAGTTGGGCTGCTCTAGTCTCCAGGCAAAGATTATAATCTACCAACCAACCGACAACCTGATTACTGGTTAACTGCTCAGAAGGTTTGAGCCTGTACAGGAAAAGCAGAATAGTCACACCATCCAAACATATCAGCTTTAGTTGTTTACTTTGGTGGTCATATGTTCAAGCTCATTTTGGGTGTAATGATATCCGAATGTTTGGTAAAAGTCAAATAAAACGGAGGCAACATCCTGACATGACCATAGGTTTGACTGGGAAGTAAAGCATCAATACAAACACAATTGCAATAAGCAGATTAATTGCCAGTTTGTGGCAAATTGTTTTAAAATAAATTCCACAGAAAAAAAAATCAGTTACCTCATGGGGCTGTGAGAAGTAGATGGGCTGATTGATGTCTCTCTGCAGAGCTGGTTTTAGGCGGATGGCCTGAGTCTCTTAAATGCTAAGAGGGGCTGATTTAAAGCATCCTTAGACTAGAAGGTTGTCAAAGGTCATTTAGCCCAAGTATATACTGACTGCATACCGGTAATAAATACATGCATTGTTGTGGATAAACAAAAGGGTTCTGCCATAAAATGAAACTGTTATTGTTATTTAAAAATGTGACTGAGTTGATAAATAATAAGTTAAGCATCTTATATAAGTCACAAAATTGTTCTACCACTTCTCTTTTATTCCAGTCGAAACCAGGCCAACAGCTAGGCGTCGCCGGCAACACGTCTGGTGCCCAGCCTCAGGTGATCACTACGCAGGCTCAGATCAGACCGCAGCTGGTAGCCAGCACTGGCCAGATAATCTCGTCTCAGCCCGTATTGAACAGTCAGATGTTACAGGCCATGACAGCGCTACAGCAACAGTATCCAGGGCAACAGATGATCTCGGCGCCTGGACAGAGTCCCGCTATTATTACAGGTTAGATTCCTGGAATTTGAAACTTGATAATTGAGTGTCATAGCTCAGACAGTAACATACCCCCGTGTATGCAAGCAGTCTGAAGCCTGACTCCTACCTCAAGAACATTTTCTCTCTCTTGTTCAAATTTATCAGTCATTGGTGAAAAGATGCACACATTTTACTGGTAAACTGCCTCCAGGTTTTTTTCCTGGTTTTTACATCCCTTCCAAGATTATTTCACTCGCATCGAGAGAAATCAATCTGTAGGTGGATAGAAAACTAGATTACCATCAGTTAATGTTTAAGACACACAAGCTAACCCAGTGGGGTACGTTGAACATATTGTGTCAACTTTGTGTACAAGTGTCATCGAGATTGAACCCTGTTTCCCGCACATTCTTTAACAATTTTTTTTTCTCTCATCATTTGACTCAAGAAGAGCAAGGTCAGTTACAGGGAAAAGAATGAGCACATGATACTGATAAACAGCCTCCAGGTGTGAAAAAAAATGCACCTGGGGTCTCATATTGGGGGTGCAGGGTACTATGAATACCAACACTTGGTCCCGAGGTTATAAAACTTTTTTCATGCTCAACTCAGCTGAGTAATAAATTTAAAGTGCTTATAGATACTCAAATAGTCCAAATAAATTGAAATTTCAGGTTTAGGTCACTAAAGTCTGTAATGTATCCTGCTAATAAATGTTAAAATGCCAACAATTGTTGGCATTTTAACATTTATGAGCAGGATAGATTTAAGTCTCAGCTGAGGTGAGCATGAAAAACATAATAACCTTGTGGCCAGAGTTCCAACACAACAAACTAAGATGATGTGTTCTATTTATAGGTCAAGTAGGGCAAAGTTACTTCTTCCGGCAGGCCAACCCAGTACAGACCCAGGGCCTGATATCAGGTGTGCAGGCTACCCTGAACCCAAACATCAGAGCTCCAACGCAACAAACGATGCAAGTTGGACAGGTAATTTTGCCACAATTTTGATATACAGGTCAACCTCATTATAATACACAAACCATGTTATAAGTGAAACTGTGTTAAATTGTGGTTTCTTACTATAGACATATAGCAAAATAATCAGTATGGGAGCCATGACATATCCGTGTTATACTGAAAACCGCATTATAGTGAGGTGCGTTATAATGAGATTGAGCTGTTTTTTAAGTTCAGATATTTTATTTGTGATAATATTTGTTAATTTTTGTCTGATAAAATAAAAGTTGTTCTAGTGGAGCCTGTGTATCAGAGTTAAATAGTACATTAGTATACTCACTGCATGAGAAAGCCAACAACAAAGGCACAGATTAGCTGTGGGGTAAATGCACAGCACTGCACAGCTGCTCAGTGCCTTTGTTTTTGATTCAAATAGTACAATCCCTCATCTTCTTAAAGTAGAAATTTCAAGCTTCTAGTCTGCTTCTATGGCTGTACAGCCTAATTTGTATCCAACCTGGTGGAAACCCAGATTGTTGGGTTTCTCATGCAAATGCTCATGTTATTACAGGTGAAACAGAACCCAACCTTACCCATACAGAAACAAACCACAGCTGCACAGACCGGCAAAGTTTTACTGCCGTCAAACAATAAAACTGCTACGGCCAAGGTTTTACCCACAAGTCAGGCCACAGGGACTAGTAAGGGAGTTTCTGCAGTGCCTGTGAAGAATAAGGGGCGACCCAAGGGAGTTGTGAATACAAAGTCAACTACACCTACTAGTGCATCAGGTATAGCAGATTTTGATATTTGAGCATGTGCATGAGAAAACCAACAATTTGGATTTCAGCCAGGTCTGACACAAACCGGCCTGTACATCCACAGAAGCAGGCTAGAAGCTTGAAATTTTGGATTTAGAAAGTAAAGGAATTGTACAATCCGAGTAGCGAAAACAAAGGCACTGATCAGCTTCGCAGTTGCGTCTTTGTTTTCGTATATGCAGATTGTTTATTTTCCCATGTGGCAGCTCATTTATTAGCTTGTTGTGTTGAAACTCATCCATTGAGATTGTAAGCAGGTTTAGGTTTGTTTAAAATTGATGGTGCTATGTAAGTTAATGTTTTATTAAAACTTTTAACATGTATACTACTTAAGTACATTGTGTTTCTTTTGTTTTAAGGGGTGGGGGCTTTAATGGAATCGCCTGTCCAATGGCTAATAGACACTACCTTCAGATTTTATTATGAAAGTCCAAGTTTCCAGTTGGGACATTCATTGGCAATTTATGTAACCTTTCCATTGCTTGCATTATTCTACAAAGTAAAAACCATTTATTAAATTTAAGGAATTCTCATTATTGTTTAAATGCTATTTTCAGTTCCACATTTGACCCCGCCAAAACCAGGATCTCCTGCAATTGGCTCTCCTAACAAGTCTTCTGAGACAACAACCAATGAGAACACACTGTCTATAAATAACAACCAATCAAAGGCCCTGTCTGATACTGAGGTTGACTCTGAGGTTAAGACTGATGCTGAAGATGGCAGTCCCACTAAAAGGGGAGAGAGGGAAAACATTTTACTGCCACAGGTACATTTTCAGAAACAAATTCCATGAAACATCCTTAATCTAAAGCTGTGTTCATAAAATTTGCACCTGAGTGTATTTTTGCACCTGAGTGCAAATACTGCACATGAACACAGCTTAAAAGGATTCACTGCTGATCTGTTAGTCTATGAAAATCAATCAAAGGGTGTGTCTCAGAGGCAGTCCCACTAAACGGCGTAAAAGCTGTCATTTTTTATGCTCAGTCCGGACGAAGTTTGGTTACTCATAATTAGCATGTTCTCGTATGGGCCCGGTAAAGAGCATAAATAAATGCAGTGAATTAACAGCACATGCCCATACGAATTGCCTGATTAATATGCAGCTATTGTCTTCATTAATATAGGCCTGTTATTATCATGTGACATGTGTATTTATGCAATAATATTAGTCAATTATAACACTATCTTTTGGGTCCATGGAAACAGACCGTGTTATAAGCGAACTGTGAATAATGATATTGTTTACAATAGACATACAGCAAAATAATCATCAACAAAGAACTTTTCCTCCTTCCAGACGGAAGAGCATCCACCTGAGCAAGAAACCAGCACAGAAAAAATACTTCCGAAAGACGTTGCGATGGAACCACCATTAATTGAGAAACAACGAGCCATTGTAAAACCACACATACTCACACACGTTATAGAGGGCTTTGTCATACAAGAGGGCCCTGAACCATTCCCGGTAAGTGATCGGTTGGAAATTTATACACCAGAAAAAGTAGTTCCTTAAGAAATGGCGTTGGTGTCAAAGTTGAAAGAAAAAAGACCACACAGTCATATTGACATTATAGAGAGGTTCATCATACAAGAAGGCCCAGTAAGTGAAAACTCATACACCAGAAAAAGTTGTTACTAAAGAAAATAATGGTGATGGTGTTTACATTGAAAGAAAAACAACAACCACACATACTCACGTTATAGAGGGGTTCTTCATACAAGAGGGCCGTTCACATGAAGAACTTATTTAGAATTCATTCACCTGAAAAAGAAGTCCCTAAAGATGTGGTGATGGAACCACAATGGATAGGGAAACAACCAGCAATGGATAAACCACACATTCTCGCACATACAAGAGTTTGTGATACAAGAGGGGTGGCCCCCGTGGCCCCCGTGGCCGAGTGGTTAAGAGCGCTGATATTTCATTATCGCGCTTAACCATCTATTTGATCATCTGACTGCTGTGTCTGGTGTGGGTTCGAGCCCCACATGGGACACATGTGAGACAAGCCAAGTTCTGCTTGCCGGTGTGCCAGGTGGTTGTCCCACCTTGAAAAAATCTTGAAAGGGATGATAACCTGTATAAAAAAAAAAGGCACCACATCAGAAAACCAACTATTTGCATAGGTGAAAACAAAGACAGAGATCAGCTTCGCGAAGTGCCTTTGTTTTTTGTCTACACCGATAGTGCAATTCTTTTTCTACTTATATCCAAAATTTCAAGCTTCTAGCCTGCTTCTGTGACTGTACAGGCCTGTTTATGACAGACCCAATCAGACATCCAAATTGTTGGTTTTCTCATGCAAAGGCTCAAATACAAGAGAATCCTAAACCTTTCCTGCTAAGAATTTATTAAAGTAATTGTCAATCAAACATTTTAGGGCAAAAAGAACTTATTTTGGGTGATTTAGTTTTGCAATTTTGTCTTCAAGAGCCTAATTCATGGTTTATTCCAGTAGGCATTATAATATTAAAGGATTATTTACATTTTTAGGCTCATTGATTTTGTGGCAGGGGAGCATGATTGCTTGTGGTAGTGTTGTTTAGGATTCCAAATCTAGATAACCTGGGTTGGAGCTCATCTGGCACTGTGTAGTGTCCTCGAGGAAGACATGTCATAGTACTGATTAATGCCCAGACAATAGTGGTGCCATATTGACATGGTTGACTTGGACATATAACCATAATTCAAACAAACATTTTTCTGGCAATTCATGTTCTTGAATTACTTTCTCACGATTAAAACTGGCAGAATGATGAAACCACATGACTTTGATCTGTTTCCTCTGTAGCAGAGTTGAGACGACATGATCCTTTGCTGATAAGATCTGACTGCTAGATAAAAAATAAATGTTTGAGTTACATAGGTGACCCCCAAGTGCTCAAGTGTTTCTAGTCATACATTTCCTGGTCTCGAGGTTATAAAGCATTTTTCATGCTCAACTTAGCTGAGACTGAAATTTATCCTGCTCTTAAATGTTAAAATGCCAACAATTGTTGGCATTTTAACATTTATGAGCAGAATAAATTACTGGCTTTTGGAATGTAAACTTGAAAAACCTACAGATTTTGGTTATTTCAGTATTTTTGAGCCTTTAAATTTCAAGTTCAGCAATTTTGAGCATGAAAAAATTTAAACACTTCCAGGTGCAGAGATCTTCACTATTAACAGAGTTTATTCCCCCAAAGCCCGGCCAACCAGTGGAACAGTCATCTCTTATATCCATGGATGAGAATGAGATGGAAAACCAAGAGAATCAGGAAGATAGGGGTAGGTACTTTAGCCTGGTTATAACTACATTTCTTTGAGAAGTGTTTCTTTAGAATTATTAGCTCACCTGAGCCATAGGCTCACAAGGTGAGCTTATAGGATAAGCAGGTTCCCCAGTGTCCATCTATCGTTGTCCACCATTTTCAAAGATCTTCTTCTCTGAAATCACATGGCCAATCAAAGCCAAATTTTGAATGAAACATCTATAGGAAGGGGGAACCAATGTGGACATAAATAATCCAGGTCATATGACCAAGATGGCTGCCATGCCCTTATATGGTAAAAATCTTCTCCAGACCAGGTGGACTGATTTCAACAAAACTTGGCATGTAGCATCTGGTACTAGAGTACCATAATGTGTACATAAATTATGAACCTGTGTTGACCTTGACCTATTTTACAGCAATGTCAACTTAGGTTTCTTAATTATGCAGAAAACTGTTAAAATGTCATTGAAGGTAAAAAAACTTTCAGGAAATGGGCAAATGGGCAGAATATTTATGATTCCACAAAAAATGACCACAGGGGTTCATCTGCCCCTGCCCTGGGGCTATATACATATATTTGACCATAATAGTCAAGTAAGTTTTTAGTATATATATCCGAGATCTCAGGTGAGCGTTTACAGGACAGTTGGTTCTCTGGTTGTTTTAAGTACTGAGTCAGCAGATGAAGTCATGTCAGGACTGCCCTTTATTCTAGCCACATCATTCTAGTGCAAACATCCTAGAGGCTGATTACCAGTATTTGTAGCACATTTGAGCCGCCTTGTGGGAAAACCAACAATGTGGTTTCCGAACAGGTCTGACACAAACCGGCCTGTACAGTCACAGAAGATGGCTAGAGACTGGAAATTTTGGATTTAGAAAGTAGAGGAATTGTACTATCCGTGTAGCGAAAACAAAGGCGCTGATCAGCTTCGCAGTTACTGCGAAGCTGATCTGCGTCTTTGTTTTCGCATATGCAGATTGTTGGTGTTTTCTAATGAGGCGGCTCATTTCTTTCACCATAATTGGCAAATGGTCTTCTCGAATCATCATCTCGAATGCTGATGAAAAGAATGACTATAGTATTAAGAAATTGGACATGTGCTTGCTAATGATCAGTTGTTTGTGCCTGGTGATAAGATACTTGCAAGAAAAGTTCCCTCGTTTCTGGACAAAAACATAATGCTTATATATGAACTAATTTAAGTGAAAGTATATTGTTTTGGGACCAATAAAACTTCTTCATGTCAGGTGACCTCTTCAGGAGCAGTCATGATACAACCCAAGTTTGGAACAATTTTACCAATTATTTCTGTATTCATCCTTCAATTTTGTAATGATTTTCATATCTGGTGTCACTATCTTTCCACTATCATATTTACCTATCATCTTCATTCATTCTTTCTCACACCGGTCATCTAAAGAAAACTAACACAACTGAGAATAACAAAACAAGATGAAATCATTTTTTAAAAGGACACAAATACCTGTCCGGGAACAACTTGCCATGGACCAGAATCATTTTGATCCATGCTAAGTTGTTCCCAGTCAGGGCCCAGTTGTTCGAAACATTGTTAGCTTAACGCTGTCGTTAAGCCCTCAATTTGTTAGCTATATTTCGACTTCAAAAGCAAATACACTGTTATTTTTTGTTGAAAAAATGTGAGAATCCTTTGCAGTGCAAAGGATTCTCACATTTAATCAACAAAAAATAACAGTGTATTATGTAATATTCATGTTTGAAATTTTAACGAAACGTTAACTAACGACGTCGTTAGTTTGGAACAACTGGGCCCAGGTATTTACTCCCTACTGTGGCTTTCGATAATGATTTCATCTGCATTGGTTGTTATCAGTCGCGTTGGTTGTCCCAGGATAACCGGTGTGTTTCTCCCTTTTCTATCCTCAGATCTTGGGGTGGGGATGTTACGATGCGAGTGCTGCGGTAAAACTGATATGGCGTCGAGATTTGGGTCGACGGGGCGATTCTGCTCCACATCATGTGCAAAACGATACAATGTGGGCTGTTCTAAGAGGCTCGCTTACTTCCCTGGCAGACCGAAAGAAAAAGGTGCTTAGGTTTAGTTGTTAATGAAGATGTTGAACATTAATAGTAGTAGTAACATTTAGCTTAACCCATATTTAACGAATGGATTTTTGCATCGTTATCAGTTAGATGAGTCCACTTTCATTTTTAGGGGTGTTAAGAGTGATTTTTATTTTTTGTCCCCCGCCTTTTCGAAGAAAAGCGGAGGGACATAGTTTTTGGCTTTCCGTCATTCCGTCCGTCCGTCCGTCTGTCCGTCCGTCCTTCCGTCCCCCTATAGGAGTATGCACCTTGTGGGCGCAACTCCTCCTACAGTTTTATTCCGATTCTTTTGAAACTTTACAGATGTTATGACCATGCTTTGAAGATATGCATGTTGTTTGGATATAATCCTCAGATTAATTTTTGTCACTTTTTTCGCAATTTTAACTTAGTCATTTTTCGGGTTTTTTGACAATGAAAGTAGATGGACTGTGGGTACCTCGTGGGCGCAACTCCTCCTACAGTTTTATTCAGATTCTTTTCAACTTTACAGATGTCATGACCATGCTTTGAAGATATGCATGTGGTTTGGATATAATCCTCAGATTAATTTTTCACACTTTTTTCGCAATTTGAACTTAGTCATTTTTCGGGTTTTTTGACAATAAAAGTGAAAGGACAGTGGGTACCTTGTGGGCGCAACATCTCCTACAGTTTTATTCAGATTCTTTTCAAACTTTACAGATGTCATGACCATGCTTTGAAGATATGCATGTGGTTTGGATATAATCCTCAGATAAATTTTTCACACTTTTTTCGCAATTTGAACTTAGTCATTTTTCAGGTTTTTTGACAATGAAAGTGAATGGACAGTGGGTACCTCGTGGGCGCAACTCCTCCTACAGTTTTATTCTGATTCTTTTGAAACTTTACAGATGCTATGACCATGCTTTGAAGATATGCAATGCCATGTGGTTTGGATATAATCCTCAGACTAATTTTTCATACATTTTTCACAATTTGAACTTAGTCATTTTTCGTTTTTTTTGACAATGAAAGTAAATGGACTGTGGGTACCTCATGGACGCAACTCCTCCTACAGTTTTATTGTCCCCCGCCTTTTTGAAGAAAAGCGGAGGGACATAGTTTTTGGCTTTCCGTCATTCCTTCCGTCCTTCTGTCCTTCCGTCCTTCCGTCCCCCTATAGGAGTATGTACCTTGTGGGCGCAACTCCTCCTGCAGTTTTATTCCGATTCTTTTGAAACTTTACAGATGTCTTGACCATGCTTTGAAGACTGATGTTCATGTGATTTGGATATAATCCTCAGATTAAATTTTGACACTTTTTTCGCAATTTTAACTTAGTCAATTTTTCGGACATTTTGACAATGCAAGTGAATGGATGGTGGCTACCTTGTGGGCTCAACTCCTCCTACAGTTTTATTCCGATTCTTTTGAAACTTAACAGATGTCTTAATTGAGAATTTAGATTAGTAAATTCAAGTTTATCCAGAGGTAGTGCATTCTTTACATTGCTACATCTTACAAGGTAGTATAGTTTATCATAACCTCTAGAACCTGAAGCAGAGTTCAGTTAAGGTCACCAACATCAGTCTGCAATTTGTTCTTCTGATAGAAAGCTGGCATTTTCTGTTTATCATTGTGAATTTGACAAAAACAAATATAATGGAATATATATTACATAAAATAAGTATTAATTATCTGTGGATTTAATACTAACTCTACTTCACATTTTGTCATAATATATATAGACATATGACAGTTCAACATATGGACTTATAATTAGTTAATTATTAGTAACTGTGATTGTGACAAATAGCAGTTATGTCAACCCGAAGCAAACGACACCAACCATATGATTTAAATAACCCCCTGAATTGGACAGTGGGCAAACTCAAATCTGAAATTGCCAAGAAAGGTATGAACCTGACTGCAAATATTGCAAAGCCAGCCCTGTTACAAATTTATAACCAAATATCGGGAAATGGATCGAATATGTCTGGGGGAAATGCACCAAATACTTCAGGTGCCATTGACACTGATAATAACAATCAGACATTGCATGACAATGATGCACAAGAACAACAACGGATAATACCAAATGTTAGGGAGGATAGTGCGACGAACAGTTTACTTGGCGTAGTGTCCGGAATGCAAAATGCAGTCATGTCACTGCAGGAAACTGTAAACAAACTAATCCAGGATAAAACTACATGTTCTTCCTCAAACAATATGTTGGCTAAGATTTATAACAGCCAAGGAGATGTGGCAGCTAATCAAGCTGTGGTACGTAATCAGCAAAGTGGGATTGGAGTAGACGATTTGCCCCACATAGATGTGGTATCAGAGAACCTTCGACGCCAGATCCTTGATGGTAAATATGTCAACTTGGCGAGTTTGTTAATACCAGACTTTGATACCCCAAATTACACAACAAACGAGTTAAGCGGGATAGAGCTATTAAGACAGAGTCGCAGGGATCACCGCCTTGATAGGGCTTTATCAATTACTCAGTTTTTGAAGGCTTTCGGTATATATAAACGGATTATGTGCGAGGCTTTTCCGCAAAGAAGGTCAGAGCTTGACCTGTATGAGGCGGATGTAAGTAGCATGTTCGATCATTATGGTGGTTTGTTTTACCAATATCACGTCCAGTTCTCTAAGAAAGCGGCAGCCTATCTTGAGAAGGGAGTCAAGGTTGACTGGTCGAAACGAGACACAAACTTGTTCCAACTCATTGTTGGTGGGGCTAAATCCAAACTCTGTGATCATTGTTCCCAGGCTGACCATCAGTCAGCTTTCTGCCCTTCGCAAATCAATGTCCCAGGCTTATCAAATAGACGTTCTGAGCAGCATAAGGGGTCTGGTAGAGCTGATTCATCTGTTGACAGATATGGGCGTACAAAAATGATGTACCAGGGAAGAGAAATTTGTAATAACTTCAATACTAGGACCTGTACTAACAAAGCTTGTACCTACTTGCATGTGTGTAAGAAATGCAAATCTTTCACCCACAGTGAAACCAATTGTGATTCTCAGAGGTCCTCTCAGCCCACCCCTCTAATGAATAAAGAAACCATGGAAAAGAAAAAGCCCCAACCCTCCGACTGACTAACCCTTTTTCACTCTAGGACTCCCACTACACCTATCAATGTTGACCGCCTTGAATTTGAATTACATGGTCACCCTGACCAAAAGTTTGTCAATTATTTATGCAAAGGTTTGAGAGAAGGTTTTGACACCTTTATTCCCGAAATGATGCTTCCTAATATTGAATGCAAAAATCTGCTTTCTGCTAGGCAAAATGCTCAAGATGTTCAAGAGCTAATTGACAAGGAGGTAAGCAAAGGCTTCTTGTATGGTCCTTTTGATTCCCCTCCCTTTGAGTCCTACAGAGTTAGCCCCCTCGGGTTGGCTATAGGCAAATATTCAGGAAAGAAAAGGCTAATTGTTGACTTGTCATCCCCTCATGATAACCCTGACCATGTGAGTATCAATGACTTGATTGATAAAGACTCTTGTAGCATGACATATGTTAAAATTGATGATGCTATCAGAAGTATTTGTCAACATGGGAAAGGAGCTTTGCTGACCAAGTTTGACATTTCAGAGGCCTTCAAGAATTTACCCATCAAAAGCAGTCAATGGCCATATTTTTGTGTCAAATGGAATAGCTTCTACTATGTATATGTCAGATTAGTGTTTGGTTGTCGATCTTCCCCAAGAATATTTGACAACTTGTCCCAAGCCATTTGTTGGATTGCACATGCAAAGTATGGTGTTCAGACTATTTTTCACTTGCTAGATGACTTCCTTACAGTGGATGGAGCAGATGAATGTGTTGGGTTGCGCACTAAGTCTGTTTTATCTTTGTTGTTTGCACGTTTGAGTGTTCCACTTGCAACTCAGAAATGTGTTGGCCCTACTTGCTGTCTGGAATATCTTGGTATTATACTGGACAGTGAGAATATGATTGCCAGGCTTCCACAGGACAAAGTTCAGAGAATATGCCTTTTTCTTGAAGGTTTGCTGCACAAAAGTAGGTGTACCAAACTTGAGCTTTTGCAACTATTGGGCCACCTGAATTTCGCCTCAAGAGTTATTCTACCAGGCAGGTCATTTGTATCATATTTGATTCAATTGTCTACAACTGTTAGGCAGTTGCACCAGATAGTTTATCTGGACTTGCACTGCCGAGAAGATCTACGTATGTGGCACAAGTTCTTGTCGAACTGGAATGGGGTGTCCATGTTTTATGACTCTGGGTTCACTGATGCTTGTGATATGGAATTGTATACAGATTCATCACTTATTGGTTTTGGTGGTGTTTTGCAAAATCAGTGGTTTTGTTCTGAATGGCCTATGGATCTTCCATCTATCAAGGAAAGTGATCTCTCAATGGCTTTTCGTGAGCTCTATCCCATAGTGGCAGCAGCTTTGATATGGGGTAAACAATGGACTTCCAAACGTATACTATTTCGATCAGACAATATGGCTACAGTATTCATAGTGCAGCGTGGACGTTCAAAGTCAATTCCTATTATGAAACTAATGCGAACATTAACTTGGACAGCCGCAGTCAATAACTTTCACTTCAGCGCACGTCATGTGCCTGGGGTATTTAATCGGACCTCTGATGCGTTATCTCGCCTTATGTTCCAGAAGTTCCGGGAATGTGCACCAACGGCGGATCCAAGTCCTCAACCATGCCCAACACCAGCTCAGATACTATGGGAATAGATAACTTAAACAATACAGTATCTGTAATCTGGGACAATGCACTCAGTGAACGGACACTTTCTACTTACAGTGCTGGAGTTAAGAGTTTCAAAACATTCTTAATGCTAAATAATGTTTGCGGAGATGTGAGAAATTTACCAGAAGTTACAGAGGATGTATTTATTCATTACATAGCATACTGTTTTGATACTTTGCATATTAAATACAGTACCATCAAACTATACTTAAGTGGAGTTCGCTTTGAATATCTGAAGATGGGAGTAAAATGTCCACTGATTGGTGCGGGTCAGTTAAGCTGTGAAAGAATTCATGCATTTTTGAATGCGGTTAAGCGCATTCAAGGTCAGACAAAACGTCCACGATATCCAATAACAGCTAGTATCCTGAATCAAATGTGCTCTGTACTACAGAATGGATTTATTTCACAATACACAGACAGCTTACTAAGAGCTGCATTTGTAACTAGTTTCTTTGGATTCCTCAGATGTTCGGAAATAACATCATCACAACATGGATTTGACTCATCTATCAATGTCTGTTTAGATGATGTGACCTTTCAAGACAGTTATGTTGAATTACATTTGAAAGCATCAAAGACTGACAGATACAGGCGAGGCATTTCCGTTAAACTGTTCAAGAATGAAACTAATGATCTGTTGTGTCCTTACAATGCACTTTCAATGTATCTTGTGCTGAGAAATAAGGCTTTTCCTATGCAAAAAGCAAATGAATCGCCATTTTTCATTACTGAATCTGGGAATGCTATGTGCAGATCTTTTTATGTTTCAAACACAAAACAAGTTCTTGCTAGGCTCGGCTTTAACACTTCATTTTATAATGGACACAGTTATAGAGTAGGGGCCGCCAGCAGTGCGGCATCTTGTCGTCTTGAGGACCATCTTATACGTACTTTAGGAAGATGGTCATCTGACTGCTACAGGACTTACATTCATACTCCTGACCATGTTATTCAGAATGCTCAGGCTGCAATATTGCAGGGACTCTAATCATAGGGGTTTAACTTCTTGTGTTGTACAGCTGACCATTGTCAGCATGCAGAATGGCTGTCTTACCATGTTTTGCTCTGTTACTGGGAAAATAAGAGGTTTCTAATTTTTCCAGGATGGAGTTCCTCCTGGTTTGGCTGCCGGTTGTATGTACTTCAGTATACAGCACAGGCTGTGAAGACAGTATATAGATATTCTTACAATACTACTTGATCATGTTTTTTGTTTGAAAAACTACTTAAGAGGTGTGGTTAGACTTATTCATTGCAATTCTTTGAATGTTTTGATTGTGTGCTTTGGATTTAGTTATGTTATGCCAGCTTTAACTGAGTGCCAGCCTTCATGCTATGTTTTACTCTATATCATAACCTTCAGTTCTAATCTTTGTTGAAGCATAGCCTGTGTCAGATGGGTTAGTACTAGTACTGAGGTTTGTGGTATAAAGTATGTGTATATTTTGCAATACATGTATATTAGTGTAGCTTGCTTGTTTCATGGTAACATGCAAAGCTTATTTCAATCAAATGATGACAAAACCAGCTAGTAGCATGGGTGGTTTTGTGATAAACATTCATATCACTATCTTTGGCAGAAACAGTGGAATTCCATTTAATGAGAGTAATTTGAGGAGAAGCAATATTTCTGTGTGAAATATTTACTATGCACTGTTTACATTTTATTTACCGCATTTACTCAGAATATTTTATGATTATGGCCCACATGCTTCAAATTAAGTTTTCTAATTCTTGTTTATTTTAGTTTAATCAGTTGATGGGTTTCAAATTGTACATTTTGAGTCATTTATATTTTGTTTTGTCCAAATATCGTTTAACATGCACTTTCATACTTTACAGATTTTATGGTATCTGTGGTTCTAACTGAGGTCATTTCTTGCTCCTAATTGGCACATGAACTGCTGACTCATATTAATGTAGCTTGTCTGGCTTTAACACTTTACCTGAAATGACCTTTGTGAAATTCCAGGTTTCTTTAAACTGGGTCTACTGATGTATATATCTGCTTATAAATTGCTTTTTGCAGTAGTTTAGTTTGCATATTAACAATGCAAAGAGTTTACAATTACTCATTTTTTCATTTTTCCTCAACTTGGGGATCATTCCAGCTATTACAGTACATGTACTTAAATGTCCTTTCATAGCTTTAATTCTGGGGAATTTACATTTTCATTGTATTCAATTTTCTTAAATTTTCCCAAGTTTTCGGACTTTTAGATACTTTTGATCCATTCCCCTTTCATGTCAGTTTCTATTGTCTTTGACGGCAGTCTACGTAAGTACATAGCCCAGTGGATCGACTATCTTAAAAGAAAGGTATATGCGGGATATAGCAGTTAATATGTAGCGAGCCTCTACAGTTAACTGTCGTTCCGGTACCCTGATGTCCATATCCACGAATCACTTACTAGGCACTCACACTCAAGGGGTTCACCACCAGTTACACTCACAACTGTCGTTCTCCCCGTGCTCGGGCCGTCATATGACAACAAGATCATGTCCGACTTCTAGATCTTACAGCAACTGACTTGAGAGGCTAACAACCAAGTGTAGCATTCTTGCTAACGATAGCTGGGTTGATTCAATATGCCAAAGAGAGGAATGTTTGTTATTTACACCCATTGCAGCTGACCATGCATACCTCTGTATAAATTGAGAATTTAGATTAGTAAATTCAAGTTTATCCAGAGGTAGTGCATTCTTTACATTGCTACATCTTACAAGGTAGTATAGTTTATCATAACCTCTAGAACCTGAAGCAGAGTTCAGTTAAGGTCACCAACATCAGTCTGCAATTTGTTCTTCTGATAGAAAGCTGGCATTTTCTGTTTATCATTGTGAATTTGCCACCCACCTCCCCACCTTTTATCACCAAACAAGTTGTTTATCTGAAAGTATCAACAAACAATTTTATCTATCTGAAAGGTCATCTTACAGTCAACTTTTATGAATCAATTCAGCATCCATAGAAAGTTAGGTGTTGAAATTGGGGGAATTGGGGAATTTACATTTTCATTGTATTCAATTTTCTTAAATTTTCCCAAGTTTTCGGACTTTTAGATACTTTTGATCCATTCCCCTTTCATGTCAGTTTCTATTGTCTTTGACGGCAGTCTACGTAAGTACATAGCCCAGTGGATCGACTATCTTAAAAGAAAGGTATATGCGGGATATAGCAGTTAATATGTAGCGAGCCTCTACAGTTAACTGTCGTTCCGGTACCCTGATGTCCATATCCACGAATCACTTACTAGGCACTCACACTCAAGGGGTTCACCACCAGTTACACTCACAACTGTCGTTCTCCCCGTGCTCGGGCCGTCATATGACAACAAGATCATGTCCGACTTCTAGATCTTACAGCAACTGACTTGAGAGGCTAACAACCAAGTGTAGCATTCTTGCTAACGATAGCTGGGTTGATTCAATATGCCAAAGAGAGGAATAAATGATATTTTGTAACCTAATGTATAGTTGTTTGTTATTTACACCCATTGCAGCTGACCATGCATACCTCTGTATAAACCATGCTTTGAAGATGTGCATGTGATTTGGATATAATCCTCAGATAAATTTTTGACACTTTTTTTGCAATTTTAACTTAGTCAATTTTTTGGACATTTTGACAATGCAAGTGAATGGATGGTGGCTACCTTGTGTGCGCAACTCCTCCTACAGTTTTATTCCGATTCTTTTGAAACTTTACAGATGTCTTGACCATGCTTTGAAGATGTGCATGTGATTTGGATGTAATCCTCAGATTAATTTTTGACACTTTTTTTGCAATTTTAACTTAGTCAATTTTTCGGACATTTTGACAATGCAAGTGAATGGATGGTGGCTACCTTGTGTGCGCAACTCCTCCTACAGTTTTATTTCGATTCTTTTGAAACTTTACAGATGTCTTGACCATGCTTTGAAGATGTGCATGTGATTTGGATATAATCCTCAGATAAATGTTTGACACTTTTTTCGCTATTTTAACCAGCAATACAATTTTCGATCAGGTCTGACACATTCCAGGCTGTACATCCTTCATTAGATGGCTAGAGGCTGGAACTTTTAGATTTAGAAAGAAGAGGAATTATACTATCAGTGTAGCAAAAACAATGTTACTGCAAAGCTGATCTGCGCCATTGTTTTCACATATGCAAAATGTTGGTTTTCATATGAGGCAGCTCATAATATAGAGTATTGTATGACATCATTCACTAAAACAACTTTTGTCCAGATTGTACTGTTGCAGCAATCATTCAATGAGCTCTTGAACATGTTTTTCAGGGGAAAAAAACCTGGGTGTGTGCATATTGGAGCATGTACACTTTATAGAGCAAATACGGTATAATCAATAGGCCTCTCATACAATCAGTTGAGATGGATTAAAACAAAATAAAACTAGGATTAAATAAACAATTTATTTTCACATACATCCTGGAATTACATTTTTATTGTCCCCCGCCTTTTCGAAGAAAAGCGGAGGGACATAGTTTTTGGCTTTCCGTCCTTCCGTCCGTCCGTCCTTCCTTCCGTCCGTCCTTCCGTCCCCCTATAGGAGTATGTACCTTGTGTGCGCAACTCCTCCTACAGTTTTATTCCGATTCTTTTGAAACTTTACAGATGTCTTCATCATGCTTTGAAGATGTGCATGTGGTTTGGATATAATCCTCAGATTAACTTTTGACACTTTTTTCGCAATTTGAACTTAGTCATTTTTTGGGCATTTTGATAATGAAAGTGAATAGACAGTGGGTACCTTGTGTGCGCAACTCCTCCTATAGTTTTATTCCAATTCTTTTGAAACTTTACAGATGTCTTCATCATGCTTTGAAGATGTGCACGTGGTTTGGATATAATCCTCAGATTAATTTTTGACACTTTTTTTGCAATTTGAACTTAGTCATTTTTCGGGCATTTTGATAATGAAAGTGAATAGACAAAGGGTACCTTGTGTGCGCAACTCCTCCTACAGTTTTATTCCGATTATTTTGAAACTTTACAGATGTCTTCATCATACTTTGAAAATGTGCATGTGGTTTGGATATAATCTTCAGATTAATTTTTGACACTTTTTTTGCAAATTGAACTCAGTTGTTTTTCGGTATTTTGACAATGAAAGTGAATGGACAGTGGGTGCCTTGTGTGCGCAACTCCTCCTTCAGTTTTTAATTCAGATTCTTTTGAAACTTTACAGATGTCTTGATGATGCTTTGAAGATATGCATGTGCTTTGGATATAATCCTCAGGTTAATTTTTGACACTTTTGCGCAATTTGAACTTAGTCGTTTTTCAGGCATTTATACAATGAAAGTGAATGGACATTGTGTACCTTGTGTGCAAACTCCTCCCTCAGTTTTATTCTGATTTTTTTCAAACTGTACAGATGTCCTGACCATGATTTGAAGATGTGCACGTGGTTTGGATATAGTCCTCAGATTAATGTTTGACACTTTTTTTGCAATTTGAACTTAGTCATTTTTCGGGCATTTTGATAATGAAAGTGAATAGACAAAGGGTACCTTGTGTGCGCAACTCCTCCTACAGTTTTATTCTGATTATTTTGAAACTTTACAGATGTCTTCATCATACTTTGAAAATGTGCATGTGGTTTGGATATAATCTTCAGATTAATTTTTGACACTTTTTTTGCAAATTGAACTCAGTCGTTTTTCGGTATTTTGACAATGAAAGTGAATGGACAGTGGGTGCCTTGTGTGCGCAACTCCTCCTTCAGTTTTTAATTCAGATTCTTTTGAAACTTTACAGATGTCTTGATGATGCTTTGAAGATATGCATGTGCTTTGGATATAATCCTCAGGTTAATTTTTGACACTTTTGCGCAATTTGAACTTAGTCGTTTTTCAGGCATTTATACAATGAAAGTGAATGGACATTGTGTACCTTGTGTGCAAACTCCTCCCTCAGTTTTATTCTGATTTTTTTCAAACTGTACAGATGTCCTGACCATGATTTGAAGATTTGCATGTGGTTTGAATATAATCCTCAGATTAATGTTTGACACTGTGACATGAAGTAAATGCATGTGATTTGGATATACATTATTGTCAGTTATATTTGTGTAACTAAACAATTAAGGCGGGGGACATAAATTCTCTGAATTTGCTTGTTGGCACTATTATATAAACAAAAACACAGGCGGGGGACATAAATTCTTTGAATT
The DNA here is from genome assembly GCA_964017185.1 of Rugalucina vietnamica. NCBI lineage: Eukaryota > Metazoa > Mollusca > Bivalvia > Lucinida > Lucinidae > Rugalucina > Rugalucina vietnamica. Next base: position 22,752,745 of record OZ024882.1, read on the forward strand.
TGCTTGTTATCTCATTTTTCGATGAAATTTCTCTGAGCAAACAGAAATATAGCCCCAGATCGGACACACGCATTCTGCGGCATAACATCTGGGGCTATACTGTTTGCCTATGTCCCATAAAGAGGACTCCAGACTTATACGAGTTAAAAGTAGTCTTTATATAATGCTTTACATAACTAAAGTCTTTTCAGATTTCATCAAAATCATAACTTATGTATACAGAGTATGTACTTGTTAATACACAGTAGAAGCATCATATTTAGATTAATGATACTGTTTGTTTGTCTAAATTGTCACTCGCATCACCTTTAATATTTTGCCAATTTTCTATTTACAATACACAATTCATACATTTTGAATTTGTGAGGGAACAAACAATAAACTAGAATAAGCATCAAAAAGAGGTAGTTTTAATATTAGGGAGAACTTCGAATTGGCAAGATGGCAAATAGCAGATATTAGTGAAAATTAAGTTCTCTTGAACATTTTTGATTTTATAGTTTTTACAACATTTGTTAATGAAAATAAAATAAGACATCAATTTTAATGAACTACATGTACTCACCCTATATCTTTGCAGCTGATCTTCTTGCTTCCTCTACTGGTCTATTTTAACTTGAGCCTTTGCACAAGATAATCAACAATCAGGGTTTCCGACCAGGTCTGACACAAACCAGCCTGTACAGCCATAGAAAATAGCTAGAAGCTTGAAATTTCATATTTAGAAGGTATAGGCTTCATACTGTCTATGGAGCGAAAACAAAGGCACTGATCAGCTGTGCAGTTACTGCACAGCTAATCTGTGCCTTTGGTTTTGCATATGCAGATTTTTTGTTAATTTTCTGGTGCGGCAGCTCTCTTAGTCTTGGCTGGGTAGCAACATTGTCCAACTGAAGGATTTAGTTTCCAGGTGTAGCAACTATAGACATTGTTTTCTTGGCAACAAAAATAATATCCCTGATCTGCCTTTGCACGAGGAAACCAAAAATCTGAATCAAGGGCCAGGTCGGACGCATACCGGGCTGCGCAGCCACAGAAAATAGAAGCTTCTAATGCAAGAAGAGGGTTTTTACGAAATGTGTAGAAAAACAAAGACACTGATCTGCTATACAGTTACTGCACAGCTGATCTGCACCTTCATTTTCATCTATGCATGTTGTTGGTTCTCTCATGTGGTGGCTTATATCAGTTTTGACTTGTCAGCAGCAGATATATGAGCCACTGCATGAGAAAACCACAAAATGCATAGGCGAAAACAAAGGCGCAGATCAGCTTTGCTGTAACTGCGAAGCTGATCAGCGCCTTTGCTTTTGCTGCTCGGATAGTGTAATCCTTCTTTTTCTTAAATCCCAAATTTCAAGCTTCTAGCCTGCTTCTGTGACTGTGCAGGCCAGTTTGTGTCAGACCTGGTCGGAACCCAAAATGTTGGTTTTCTCACGCACAGGCTCATATTGAAATATGTAGAAAAGGATTTTTTTATAAGAAAATATAAATAATTTATGTTTCTAGTTCCAAGAGCCATGAAAAGAAAGAAGCATATGAAAGGCCGTAAAGGATGGAAGAATAGATCTCAGAGTCTTGGAGCATTGGTAAGTCATAGAGGATCTTACAAGAGTGGTCATTTCATATGAAATTTATTAAACTCGCTGAAGACAAGTTTAATGAATTTCATATGAAATGACCATGAGTATAAGATTCGTTTTATTATGACTTCTAAAACAGGATTTTATTGCCTTCAACGTCGATATATTTTCAATGAAAATTGACATTGTTGTTACAGACGTCGTCAATGACATTACGCATTCCCGCAAAAGTGTTAATACAGGTGTGGTCATAACACTATTTATTACATGACGTTATCAACGATGGAAAACAACGATGTCATATGATAAAGTAAATTATGAAATCTTCCAACATCCTTTTTTAGCTTGCGTGTACAAAAATGTACAGGAAGAGCTATTGTAGTCACCTCAGTGTCGGTGTTGGCATCGGTGCTGGCGTTGCCGTTGCTCAAATGTTAAAAGTTTTTGGTTTTTGATGTCTATATCTCTTGAACATGTTGATGGATTAAGTTTATACTTTGCATGTTGGTAGAATGATATTGGTCTTAAGTTTTATGCTGTACCATCATGACCCACCTGAGTGGCCTTGAGTTCAAGATTTTATTTAACCAACAATCTGGGTTTATGACCAGGTCCGACCCAAATTACCTGTCTTTACAGTCACAGAAGCAGGCTAGAAGCTTGAAATTGTGGATTTAGAAAGAGGAGGCATCATACTATCTATGGCGCGAAAACAAAGGCACTGATCAGCTATGCAGTTACTGCACAGCTGATCTGTGCCTTTGTTTCCGCATATATATATGCAGATTGTTGGTTTTCTGATGTGGCGGCTCAAGTGTTTTTCTATATTCAAAGCAGTACTCAAAAACAGCAGGATCCATTCTTTCTTCAATCATGAATATTCTATCAGAAATGAACTCTACTTAATTCCCAGTTTCTATTTTTATCTGAACTTCTATTTAAGTTGAATTTTTATTTTTAACTTCAATTTCTTTTTTTAGCCACAATTTCCATTTTTAGCCACAATTTCTATTTTTAACCTCAATTTCTATATTTAAGCATAATTTCTATATTTAGCCACAAGGTGATGCTGACATGGAGGACCAGAGTAGCTCAATGAGTCAAGAAGAGTCAACATCACCGTCGACGACGCCCGACCACACCTTACATTCCCCAACACGGGACCTACACATGGACACCGACCACCACGTAGGGTCTATGAGGAGCCCTTCAAAGTGGAATGTAAGAAACTTTGATATCATAAAATCTGGTCCCGAGGTTATATATATAACTTTTTTCATGCTCAACTCAGCTGAGCATGAAATTTAAACTGCTTATAATTACTGTAATAACTGAAATTGGTTGAAATATCAGTTTAAGATTGCCAAAGCCTGTAATTTATTCTGCTCATAAATGTTAAAATGCCAACAATTGTTGGCATTTTAACATTTATGAGCAGGATAAATTTTAGTCACTGCTGAACTGAGCATGAGAAAAGTTTCATAACCTCGTGACCTGATTTCATGTACAGTGATAGGGGAGCATGTTGGTCTAGTGGTAGAATATAGGACTCGGAATGAAGAGGTCCTTGGTTCTGAATATTCCCGTGACGGGTAATATCCTTGAGCAAAGCACATTTATTCCCTATAAACTTGGTACTATTCAGGAAAGCACTGGCTGTATGTGGATAGAATTGAGAAATTATTGATTGGGACATTAAACCTTAACCAGAACGAGAAATCTTATACCCTATGTTTTCCACTATACACACTTTAACCTTTCTATTCAGGGTATTTGAAGGGTTTTGTCTTTTTGTTAATTGGACGCATCAGGAAAATATGTCTGAGAAATGTATAACCCCTTGAACTCCAATTCTATATATTAAAACTGGGGTGTGAAGGGGTTCAATTTTTTTTTTCTTATTTTTGATCCAAAACATATATAGTGGGTGCTCATTAGAACTGTCTCGTTAAGGCAGTTCTAACTTATACCCATAATCAGTGTTTTGGGCAAAAACACAGAAAATGTTCAAAATTTTCAACTCATTTTTTTTTTTTTTCAAGACGGAAATTTCTCTGTACAATGCATGGGCAAGTTTTCATAATTGAAACACATTTTTTTTTTTTTGTGATTTTCAGGTCCAAGAAGTCTACGAGTTCATCAAAGCATTGCCGGGCTGTACACCTTACGCGGAAGAATTTAAATCCCAGGAAATTGACGGACAAGCATTATTACTGTTGAAAGAGGACCATTTAATGACTGCCATGAATATGAAACTAGGGCCGGCCTTGAAATTATGTGCTAAGATAAATTCATTCAAAGAGGAGACAGGGTGATGTGAATATTTAGTGTCAAGAGAACTTTTAAAGCAAGGGCCACAGAATTTGGCAACAGTAAGCCGCAGAATTTGGCAACAGTAGCTGCAAAAGAGTTATTAACCGAGTGGGTCAAGGAGAGCTGCCAAGAAAGAAAAATGGAACATAATTTTAGTTATGCTGTAATGAAAGCTTATTGCATTGTCTTATTCTTGGAGCTTTTAAATGTGTATGTTGATGTTTCATAAAAGATGTGCTATATGTCATTCTTATGAGTACATGTATATCCAGCTAGGAAGAGAAAAAATTCAGTATTAACACAGCATTCCATGACCTTTAATATGCATGTGTAATAAATTGGAATGTGTAAAATCAAAGTTCCTCATAGTGCCATGGCGGTTCTAATGAGTACCCACCATTTATGTTTTGGAGCAAAAAAATAAGAAAATTAGGTATACCCCTGTATACCCCAATTTTACTATATGAGCCGCCGCGAGGGAAAACCAACAATCTGCATATGCGAAAACAAAGACGCAGATCAGCTTGATCAGCGCCTTTGTTTTCGCTACATGATTACACGTAGTACAATTCCTCTACTATATAAATCCAAAATTTCAAGCTTCTAGCCATTTTCTATGACTGTACAGGCCAGTTTGTGTCTGACCTGGTGGGAAACCTAAATTGTTGGTTATGTCACGCACAGGCTCTTATAAAAGTGGGGTTTAAGGAGGTATACATAACATGGACATGTTATCCTGATGAAAAAGCCATGATCAGTTTCCATGTAAGGCTTTGTTCCTAGCACCAGTAATTAGAGAATAACTGTATTCAAATTTTTCATTTGGGGCGGTATATCGTCGGATATATGGTTGGAAATTTTGCTTTACGACGACATGTCAGCGGAGCCATAAAACATGATTTCAGACCGTATATATGATGATTTACCGCACCAAATGAAAAATTTGAATATTATTATCCCCATTATAATAATGTACTTTTTAATGATAAACATCGAAAATGCCTTGTTTTTCTTGAAACTTGAGCATCAGGAGCGATGTATAACCACGACATTAACCAATCACAAGCAATGTTGCTCATGACATTGGGTTTCCTCAGTATATCGCAGAGTATACTGTCCCATCCAGTCACACTTCACGTAACATTATCAAGTGCATTAGAATGCTGTTTAAGCCTGCTTGGGAAAAGTTTGGTTAGGATAACTGTCCTGATATGTAAGCTCAAATGTGTAATTTTAATAGATATAAAATAGTAATTTATTGTTAAAAAAAGTACCAGTCTGTGTTCATATGATTTGCTAGCCTTTTTGGTTTTGAAGAAGAAGAGCTTTTGTACATAGTGAAATGTGTTAATGTCTATTTTCTTACTGTTTTTAATTGTAGTAAGACAAAAAAAATTGATAAGAAAAATAACACTTTTTTATCTGAAATTTAGAATTTGATATTTGCAAATTATAGAATTTAGACAAATTGAAAGTAGTCATTTTAGAAATTTTATTCTTGCAATCAATACCAGACTTATTTTTTTAAAACAATAATTGAGCCTGTGCGTGAGAAAACCAACAACTTGGGTTCCGACCAGGTCTGACACAAACCGGACAGTACAATCACAGAAGAAGGCTTGAAGCTTGAAATTTCGGATTTAGGAAGAAGAGGGATTGTACTATCCATGTAGTGAAAACAAAGACGCCGATCAGCTGTGCAGTTACTGCACAGCTGATCTGCGTTTTTGTTTTGCCTATGCATGTTGTTGGTTTTCTTATGCATTGGCTTTTTTTTTATATAAAGCTAAGCATGGACATGGCTGTGGAAAGCATAATGAGTATGAATGCTCTTAAATAATGATAGTCATGATTACATGACTTATACACTGCGTATATTCAGTTTACTTCTAGTAATATACCAGTCTTAATGCAGCCTTCCCATGCTATAACTGTATGTTCTGTATGTATATTATCTGTTATTAACTTACATGTTATATGTTTGCTTTTGCGCACAAATAAATGTAAAATATTTGTTATATTTTTGGTGTCTTGAGAAATAATGTGCAATACAACAAAACTGAGAATTTGTTACTGTCTTATCTTCATACCTGAATAAAAGTAGTACTGTTTATTTCATTGTGAATACAAGTTATGGCGGCCCCCATTGGTGAGTGGTTAAGAGTGTTGATATTTTGTTACCGCGCTTAACCATTCAATCATCTCACCGCTGTGTCTGGTGTGGGTTTCGAGTCCACACACAGCACATGTGAGACAAGTCAAGTTCTGCTTGTGAGTGTGCAAGGTGGTTTTTCTCTGGGTTCTCCCATTTTTGCCCCACCTACAGATTGGCCCGTCTCATATGAGCTGAAGTAATCTTGAAAGAGACGACTGAATAATAAATGAACAAAAAACTACAAGTTATAACTGTTATTCATTTTTGCGCCCAGATAGCTCAGTTGGTAGCGTTGTTGGCTTTTGACTAGCTATGATTATGCCTCTGCCATGCAGGTTCGAATCCCACTAGTGTTGCCACTAATAATTCTTTTTTGAAAAAAACCTATCAAATTATTCCTGCATCGGTATGTATCAATGGTTTGACTGTCACAGGGTATTTCTCAAACAAATGAGCCGCCTCATGAGAAAACCATCAGTTTGTGTAGGCGAAAACAAAGACGCAGATCAGCTTTGCGGTAACCGCGAAGCTGATCAGCGCCTTTGTTTTCGCTATTCAGAAAGTACAATCCTTCTTCTTCTTAAATCCAAAATTTCAAGCTTCTAGCTGTCTTCTGCGACTGTACAGGGCGGTTTGTGTCCAACCTGTTCGGAAACCACATTGTTGGTTTTCCCACGAGATGGCTCAAATGTCGAGAACTGCCATGGCATTCTCCACCACCAGACATTAGGCGTCTAAGAGGCAGAATTGCTTAGCCAAGCACAATTGCTTAGCCTGACATCTGTCTCCCGCGCTGTGTCTGGTGTGCGTTTGAGCACCGCACTGGGCACGTGTGAGACAAGCCAATTGTTTCTGTTGAAGCGAAATACGCCATGCTACATGCATTTTAAGGAGTAGAAGGTCAGAAGTAAGACCATGTCAGTGCAGTATCATGTGTAACAGAAGTCGTCAGCCCCATGCACTGCCGATGTCAAGCGCTCAATTTGTCAAGTTCGGTTTTACGATATGAGCCGCCTCGTGGGAAAACCAACAATGTGGTTTCCGAACAGGTCCGATACAAACCGGCCTGTACAAGCACAGAAAAGAGCTAGAAGCTTGAAATTTCGGATTTAAGTAGAAGAGGAATTGTACTATCCGAGTAGCGAAACCAAAGGCGCTGATCAGCTTCGCGGTTACCGCGAAGCTGATCTGCGCCTTTGGTTTTCGCATATGCAGATTGTTGGTTTTCCCATGAGGCGGCTCATATATAGAAATGGCATAATCATTTTTTCTGACCCCCTTACATGTTAAAATGCATTTAGCACGGCTCTGTTTGCATTCACAGAATCAAAGTGCAAGTTATAACCAAAGAATGTAATTTTTATGTGTAAAGAAAAGTTATGCAATGAAATAAATGAGAGACAGAAATTCAAGTTCGAATACGAGTGTAGCGTATTCACTTTTGTTCAGTATATGTTTTTAGTAAAAATAAGAAAAATAACACATTTTTTGACTAAAAATGTTCATTTTTTTTAAAAAGAAACATCTGAATATTGCTTGGGCTCAATTGCATAATGCCTGTTTAATCTAAACAAATATGGCCAAGAATAATTCTTCCCCATCAGGAAAACCTGTCTGTGTTATGTATACCCCCTTAAACCACATAGCAAAACTGGGGTATGCAGGGGTATACCTATTTTTCTTATTTTTGCTCCAAAATATAGATTGTGGGTACTCGTTAGAACCGCCTCGGCAAGGCAGTTCTAACGTGGATCCACAATCTATGTTTTGAGCAAAAATAAGAAAAATATCAAAAATTTTCTGAAAAGTTTCAATTTTTACTACTTGAAAACCTTGGGCAAGTTTTCGTAGTGCGAAAATGGCCATGAATAATTCTTCTGTAAATGGCCTACTGGTATCTGCACTGATAAGTAAACAAACAGAAACCCATCACGAAAATGTGTCCGTGTAATGTATACTCCCCTGAACCCACTTTTATATAGCAAAACGGGTATGCAGGGGTATACCTAATTTTCTTATTTTTGCTCCAAAACATAGATTGTGGGTACTCGTGAGAACAGTCTCGGCGAGGCGGTTCTAACATGTACCCACAATCTATGTTTGGAGCAAAAATGAGAAAAATATCAAATTTTTCCGCTGAAAATTAAAAATTTTGAGCTGAAAAAAATTACTGTATATTATGTAGGCAAGTTTTCGTAATGTCTGAACTTTATTTTTTCAATCATTGTGCTTTATCAGTGGTAATAATTTGTTAAAACCCTTAGGAGAATATTCACAGTAATTGATGCGAGAAAACATTTGCCTTCTTATTCTGAATGTGAATATGTAATAGCATGGCTTAGGGGTGGATGAGCTCACAGTGTAGCAATACATTACGAAAACTTGCCCATGCAATATACAGGTATTTTTTCAACTGTAAAAAGTGAAAATTTCATTAGAAATATTTTGATATTTGCAATATTTTTGTCTAAAACATAGATTGTGGGTACACGTTAGAACCGCCTCACCATTGTGGGTACACGTTAGAACCGCCTCACCGAGGCGGTTCTAACGAGTACCCACAATCTATGTTTTAGATCAAAACTAAGAAAAATAGGTATACCCCTGCAAACCCCAGTTTTTCTATTTTAAAGTGGGGTATGAGGGGGTATACATTTCATGGACATGTTTTCCTGATGAAAAATCTTGTTTTATTTTGGTAGATAGGCTTATATGCAGTCTGACTATTGTGTTTGTTGTCGCAAAGATCTATGGTTCCATTACGTGCAATATTGAGGAACATTACGAAAGTGCCTATGTCGTTTACAATATTTTACTTGAGGCAAAAAATATCATCTGAAGTTTATTTTTGCTAAACATAGATAATGTGGGTACAAGTTAGATCGAACCGCCTCTTGGAGGCCGTTCTAACAAGTACCCACAATCTATGTTTTGAACTAAAAATAATGAACATCTATACCCCTGTAGACCCCAGTTTTTCTATGTTTTAGACATCTAGAGGCTGCTCAGATTGTTTGGTTTTTGCATAATGCTTGTGTGGTGGTTGGGTGAATGTAGGAAAAAAAAGCCCCCCAAAATAACAAAATGTGAACAAAAAAAATCCCTATGGCGGTTGTATCAGCTTCTTGTTTTGTCATGATCAATGCGTAGGATAGCTGAGTGGCCACATTTTGGGAAAGAGCTCTGATTTGTTCAAATTTTATCTTGTCTTTTCAGTTATCCCATTTTGGTTTCAATGGCCAAGTCTTTTATCATGATTGTGCCACTTCATTTTGTCCTTTTGTTTTCTTTGAATTCGCTGCAATTAATTAGTGTGTGCATGAAAGGGTGTACATCTGTATTATTTCTAATATTTATGGTAAAGTTTACAAAAAAAAGCGATTTCATACTCTGGTTAATAGTGAATATATTGTGCCTTAGGATAACTCTATTTAAAAACTGGCAATAAAATTGATTAAAACTGATGATAAAATATTTTGGTATAAATAAAACACACCTATAACCAGTATTGCTCTCATTTTTTTTGTAGCTTAAGGTGAAAATTTACAAATTGGCATTATTATCTACCCTAGTGTGGTATTGTGATATTTATAGATTTTCTAATTATAGATAACGTCGTTTCCACGCGACGTTAACGTTATTATATATTATACATTGTTAGAGTAATGGCTGAATAAACTTACACTAATGAAGTTTAGTTATTAATCAAGCGACACAACATTGGCGACGAGAATAAAAGCATATTTTAGTTGTGCACTAATTTGGATCACGAGCCATAGAAGCAGCATTGCATAATGGCTGAAGGAGGAAGAAATTTGAAGATAAATCCGTTTACTGTGGCTGAAGACCACTTAGCAACGGGAGCAAAATGGGATGATTGGCTAGACGAATTGGAGCGGGAAATGCGATTTTTCCGCATCACCGACGCAGCTGATAAAAAAGATGCGATGCTTATCTACGGCGGCACAGAAATACGACGACTTGAGAAAAGTCTTACAGATCCCGATCAAGGAGACGCGTATGCAAAACTGAAAGGCAAGTTGACGAATTATTTTGCCCCGGAAAAAAAATAAACATTATGCCCGATATTTATTCTTAAAGATGAGGCCACACACTGGTGAAAGTACTGTATCATATGCAGCCCGGTTACGCGAAAAATCCAAGAGCTGCGATTTTCACGACGCCGATGAGAGAATATTGGAGCACATTATCCAAACAACTGACAATACAGAACTTGTACGTAAAGTACTCAATAAGAAATGGACGCTAAAAGAAACGCTAGCGGAAATGCAGATTCTTGAAGATACCTCCGTGCAAGTAGAAGCTATGAGTGGGCAAGAATCAACCAGTGTTTCCAAAATTGGAAAACGTAAAAAGGAGAAAAATAAAAGTTCAAATGACGATAGACCCAAAGAATCGGGAAAAATATGTAAATACTGTGGGCAAGCACACCCGATGCAAAAAGAACGATGCCCGGCTTATGGGAGATTTTGCAGCAATTGTGGGAAACCAAACCATTTCTCTACTGTTTGCTTGTCAACCAAAGGAAAGCGCACAACACGGGGAAAACAGCACAACACGAGAGACGTGAAAAGAGCCACCAACGAGTCCGACACTGACGATTCCGGAAGTGATGAGGAGCAGAACAGTTACTTCGTAGACGAAACCGTCAGACATCTAACCGTCGGGAAGATAAAAATAAACAAGGTTAGTGACTTTGAAAAAACTGTGCCTATTGTCATTAACGATGTTATTGTGCATATGGAACCCGACAGTGGAGCAGATGTAAATGTGATGGATGAATGCCAATATAAAGCATTAAAGCGCAAATCATACGAAAACATACTTCTGCGTGACAGTAACACAAAACTGAGCACACTCCAGAACGAACTGCGTGTTTCTGGCGAGTTTAAAGCAACAGCACGTAATGAAACAAGAGGGACTGAAACAACATTTGTGGTTGTGAAAGGCAAAATTAACTCTCCGCCCCTGCTAGGTAAAAGAACACTTATCGAACTTGGTATGCTGGAGATCAGGCCAGACGGAAGTCTGAAAGAATCAAATGAGCTTCGACGAACGGATAGCAAAGCTGTCAAATCCGTATTAAACAACAAGGCAAAAACTGACATAGACGCCATTCTGAAACGGCATGAGGATGTATTCAAGGGTATTGGGAAAATTTTCGACACGAAAAACAATGAGGACTTTCTGGTTAAGTTCTCAATGAAACCAGACGCTACACCAGTTGCCCAGAAACCTCGGCCAGTTCCCTACTACCTGCAAGAGCCGTTGCGGAAATGGCTCGAAGAGTGTGTCAAAGAAGATATCTTCGAGAAAGTTGAACCAGGAGAACCAGTCACGTGGTGCTCGCCGCTGGTGGTCCAACCCAAGCCAAGATACGCAAAAGTAGGAAAAGAAAACTTAGAGCCACACATGATCAGGGCAAGTGTTGATCTACGAGTCCCAAACAGGCAGATGGAGCGGAACAGAATCACACAAGCGCCAGTCGTAGAGGATTTCACATGTAAGTTTCATGACTGCAAAGTTTTCTCAAAAATAGACTTAAAACAAGGCTACCATCAACTGGTACTTCACCCCGACTCTAGAGCTGTCGCTACATTTAGTACACCATGGGGGAACATGAGACCGAAAAGATTAATATTCGGCGCAAAGTCCTCGCAAGATCTATTTGACGAAGCCATGTACAGAATATTCGGAGATATCCCACATTGTCTGAACCAAAGAGATGACATTCTGATAGGTGGCAAGACATTAGCTGAACATAATGAAACATTGGCGACTGTTCTACAGCGAGCATTGGACTTTGGCATCACGCTCAACAAAGAGAAATGTATTTTTGGAGTTCAAGAGCTTGAATTCTATGGCTACAGATTCACAAACGAAGGTCTGAAACCGACGCAAGAGAAAGTCGTGGCAGTGAAAGAATGCAAGCCACCAGGATCAAGAGATGAGGTGAAAAGTTTTCTTGGCATGATCGGATACCTAGCAAAGTTCATTCCACGCTACTCCGTCCTGACAGCGCCATTGAGAAGACTAACAAGTCAAGACATTCCATTTTCGTGGGGCCCTGAAGAAGATGCAGCTTTTCAAAAGTTAAAAGACAGCATAACCAGCGATGACACGATGGCATTCTTCGACCCAAGAAAACCAATAGTCGTACGCACAGAAGCTAGTTTCCACGAGGGATTGTCTGCTGGGCTGTTTCAGAGAACGGCAAAAGGACTACAGCCTGTTCACTTCATAAGCAGGTCGATGACCGGCGCTGAAAAACGATACAGCCAAACAGAAAAGGATGCTCTGGCTGTAAAATGGGCGAAATCAAGGTTTAGCATGTACCTGCTAGGAGCACCAAGGTTCACGATCATGACCTCCCACAAACCGCTGATACCTATGTTCAACAAATCTTGTACAAAGCTACCCCCAAGAATAGAGAAATGGGTTATGGAAATGCAAGATGTTGACTATGAGCTCGTGTATGAACCAGGCAAGGACTCGCAGACCCGATGGATTATTTGTCGAGACATCCACTTCCAGAAACTGAGACAGATGACACAGAGAAAATGATAAATCTGATAGTTAGCAATGAACATGGAGTCATCATGAAGAGTATAAAAGAAGCAACGACATCAGATCCAGTTCTTCAAGAGATATTGAACATTATGAAACAAAACGACTGGGATAGACATAAGGACAAGCCAGAAATAAAGCCATATTTCCTAGTTCGGCATGAACTCTGCAAAGCAAAGGGGATGCTTCTACGTTGCAGACAGATAGTTATCCCAGAGAAACTACAGAAAGATGTCATAACAGCCGCTCACAGCATGGGGCATTTCGGGATGACGAAAACGAAGCAGATGCTACGAGCCAAGTATTGGTTTCCGAGACTCAACAGCATGGTTGAGGATGCGATTTCAAAATGCCACGAATGTCAGATATGCACTGAAGAACACAGACAGGAGCCAGTAAAACCAACAGACATACCAGAGACAGCTTGGCATACGTTATCTGTTGATTTCGGTGGTCCATACCCGGATGGTCATTACAATCTGGTTGTAATCGATAAGCGGACAAGGTTTCCAGTGGTTGAGCAAATGACGACAACCTCCTCCAAGACAACATGCGATAGGTTAAGAAAGATATTTGCCATGCACGGAATACCAATGAGGCTCGAGTCAGACAATGGTCCACCATTCAACTCGATAGATTTTAGAAACTTCGCTGAAGAAATGGGGTTTCAACACCACAGAGTGACCCCGGAACACCCCAGAGCAAACGGTGAGGCCGAAAGGTTCATGAAGGTTCTGAATAAAACAGAACAAATAGCGCATAGCGAAGGGAGAGCCAGTAGCGCTGCACTACAAGACATGCTCATGGGCTACCGATCAACGCCGCATCCAGCTACAGGTTATTGTCCGTACGAGGCCCTTATGAGAAGAAATGTGAGAACTAAACTGGACTACGACTCTTTGTCCATGAGAAAAAACTACCACAAAATGGAGACAGAAATCACCAAAAGAGACAAAGCGTACAAACGGAACTGGAAGAATCAGCATAGACATCCAAAGGTCGAGAAGCATCGATTCAATATTGGGGACAAAGTACTGCTGAAGAAACGAAAGGTTAATAAATGGTCCCCAGCATTCGAAAAAGAATACTATAGAATAACCGGGATAAGCGGATCAACAATAGATGCGAAGAGGACATCAGATGGACGCACCATAACCAGAGATGCTTCAAAATTTAAGCAGTTCAACGAAGCCAGGAACAAAGACTGGAGAGAGCGCTTGTTGAGATCATCTAGGCGCAAACCGAAGGCAACCACGAACGAAACAGAACCACCGGCGCAGGAGGAACGAAATGAGGCAAGGGAAGAGGAAGCGAGACACGACGGCTACAACGAGGAAGAGATTAGGAACCACCAAAACGAAGTTGGAACAGGGCGACAATGTATCAGACGACCAGAACCTCCGAGAAGGCAACTTCCACAAAGAACACGAAGACCACCGCCTAAACTTAAAGACTATATAGTGGGATTCAAAAACAGAGAAACAGAACTTTAATCAAATTCACTTTTAATCATTTGGAGTGATTTATATAACTGTAAAACTGGAACACATTTTCTAACACGCTAATTCTTTTCAACATAACTTTAGATTTGTACATATTTCAATCTGTATATGTCTCTGTTTCAATTGAGGTTACTTCTTTCAAAATTCGGGAGAAATGTGGTATTGTGATATTTATAGATTTTCTAATTATAGATAACGTCGTTTCCACGCGACGTTAACGTTATTATATATTATACATTGTTAGAGTAATGGCTGAATAAACTTACACTAATGAAGTTTAGTTATTAATCAAGCGACACAACACCTAGGTGGAGTTTTTTTTAAGATGGTCATTGAAATCTCTGTGTATTAATCAGGCAATTCACTTAATCTTGCTCTGTTAATACACAACTTTTATTTATGCTCATTACAAAGCCACCCACTTAATACATGCTAATATTGAGTAATTGAACACTGCCTGGAACAGGCGTAAAAGTTGAGATCTTTTATGAAAATGTGGCCAAGCTATTGAATATATAGTTTGCCATTATTTCTTTCGTTTTTTCTGAATTAGTCATTCATTAACATTTGCAAGGTCTATTAGGGTAGTGTTGAAAACTGAGGGGCCCTAGGTTTTCACTACTGCCCTTGGGACCTAGCGAAATTGTGTTTGATCCCAATGTAAACACTTAAAATGATTTTTGTGATTTTCATAGCCCCAGTCTTGTAGCCGGGTGGACTGGTTTGGTACTTTTTGGTCACAGACATTTCATAAGCTTTGGCTCACCAGTCGTATGACTGTAACAAATTACCCTTATGTCTTACTGGGTGACTGAATGCTTTCACTAAGGTTACAAAACTTTTCATATTTTGCCCTCTGAAATTGAAATTGGCTTTAAGAGTTGCTAATGTAGCATTTATGAAACCTTAATGATACATCAGATGATCAAAGTATTCCTACAATGTATAGTTGTGAATTACATTGATGAAAAAGGATAAAGAAATGTTATTATTAAATGAGCCTTGTCATGATAAATCCAGATTTTTTGCCTATGCAAAAACAAAGGCGAGGATCAGCTTCGCAGTAACTGCAAAGCTGATCAGCTCCTTTGTTTTCGCTAAACGGATAGTGCAATTCTTTTTTGTCTTAAATTTCAAGCTTCTATCCATCTTCTGTGGCTGCACAGACCGGTTTGTGTCGGACCTGGTCGGAAACCACGAAGACCGGTTTTCTCGAGTCGGAGCTCAGATATGATTTTATAATTCATTACGCCTCCCTGTTAACCTATGGTTTTGTTGTGTTTGGGTTTAACACACTCGCTTATCGCCCCTGTGGTCCAGGTTCAAATCTGGGTCAAGGCATGTGGTGGGGTAGTAGTCGCCCATCCAAGGTTGATGTTTTTTTCTCAGGTTCTCTGGTCTCCTCCACATTTGGCAACATAAAGCGAACATCTCCACCTTAAAAACGTGTAATAACATTATTCAACGTTCCTTGAGCTTTCTGGTTGTTTGAATTGATGTTTTACGTCCCAGTCAACAGCAATGGTCATGTCAGGACATTGCCTCCATTTTATGTGACTTATACCCAACATTAATATGTCATGACACTCAAAATGTGCTCCATAAATATAACCACTTTTCCTGGGCAGGCTCAGACATTAGCGGTTAACCAGTAGTCAGATGGTCGGTCAGTAGATTACAAGCTTGCTTGGAGGCAAAGCAGCCCATCTATTACTCCTAGGCCCCAGTGGGCGGGGGCCCTTGAGCTTTCTATGTATAGCAAAACACTTTGACCAGGAGAGTTAACCTCACATGATTAAGTTTTGTTTAAAATAAAAAAGGCATACATACTTCAATGCTTTAGACATTTTTCCAGTGCCATGTGAAGCATGTGGGCTCATCTTGTTTACCAAAATAGAATCTCATTGCTGAAAGCATACCCATTTGAAGCATGCAAAACCATGTCAAAGGTAAACCGTCACGGTCAAAGGAATTGCACTATATTAAATGTGCGCGAGAAAACAAACAATTTGGGTTCCGACCAGATCCGACATAAACCAGGCTATACAAGCACAGAAAAAGGCTAGAAGCTTGAAATTTTTTATATTTAAGAAGAGGAATTGTACTATCCGTGTAGCGAAAACAAAGGCGCTGATCAGCTTTGCAGTTACTGCACAACTGATCTGCGTCTTTGTTTTCGCATATGCAGATTGTTGTTTTTCTTAAGCGGAGGCTCAAATTGAAGTAATATAAATAATGTTATCTAAATGAGGTGGGAACTTGTTTAAAAAGGGTAAAAGTAGGCCATGATCAGGAAAAGGCGCAATCAGAAATTCCCATTCCAAAAACCGAGGTGGAAAAAAAAACTAAATTGACAATTAGGTACTTTACATACTTAGAAAACATATCGTAAGCCGAGTGAGCAGCTATTTCCCAATAGGTGGCCACTCAGTTACCTGAACTTAACTAAAACTATGAAAATGTAACAATAATTATAAGGTTCAAACAGCACAAAAATTCGACTCCAGAACATAAAACAAATAGAACCACAACAGAAGTATCGCCTTGGAACGATCATTAATACAAAATTACTGGGGGGCTTAAATTGATTTTACAGGGCCCTAACCTCGCTCTCATCTTCTGTAGTGGTTCACAATATTTAGTTAGTTGTTCGGTCCTCGTGGTGAATCTCTAGTGAATGAATCATCAAGGACAAACAAACAAATCATGATAACCACCATGACGAATCAAAAACAAGGACTCACAGATTCAGTAAGCTGTCCAACGATGGAAATCCCTGGGTGCCCAATAACTTACCATACTGAAATCCAGAGCAAAAGAAAAACACCAGTTGAACCCCGGTGGGCCAAGCAACAGACAACAAACCCAGGCCCCAACCAGCCGAAATGAACAGCCCAACTTCGGGGCCATCACAGAGCCCAACGCCCGACCCCCTGGCATGCAGCCAAAGAAGGCAGCACAGCCACCAACCACAAACTTGTCAAAAACCAAGCACGCAGACTGCCGCAAAACACTCAAGCCACAACCTATACTCTGTAACGTGTAATGGTTTTTCTGAACTGAAAAGAACAATCATTCCTTCCCACAAGTTTCCCCAACTTGCAAACCAAGTCACCACAAAATTCTGGCCGCGAAAGGCCCCCATGCAAAAGCACCACCAGCACAACACCAAACCCGGAAACCAACTCGCAGTGTCTGTAACAAAACCCAGAAAATGTTTTTTGAAGTCTACGACACCGACAACCCCTCCTGAGAAGATTGGCCATCAAACATCCACCCTGTGCGCAGTTTGCCTGCAACAGCAAACCCAAAGACTCATCTCAAAGACTGAAGAAGCCTGTGATGGATGTTATGTGTCCTTAGTCATTGGAAACCCAGTCTCCCTCAGGGCAGAGATTAGCTGTGCTCTTTACCCTGCCCTTCTTAATAGAAAATCTCACTGGGGTATGGATCCAAATGTCAATTCCTTGTCATTTCCCCTGCACTGCAGAGATAGTCAAAACGTAATGAAGTGATTGCCCTGTACTTTAGCTCGGCCATTCCCTATCCTTCCCCGTAAGCTGTGGTCATATCTGGAGGGTCAGTATAATGATTGTGCATTTCTTTCACCTCTAGCAGAGTAATAATGGCCATAGCAACTTCAACACACAAACAGGAAAGTATTAATAAGAAATGTGTCATTTTTTGTACACGATAAAAACATAGGCATACATTGGTTATGCAATTCACTTAAATCTGATTTGTAATTGCGCCATGATAAATGCTATTCAAAAACTGGCATACCTTTGTGGGATGTTGGCCATTAGCCCCAGATGAGAACGGTGTATCACAAATGAGTCAATACATCAAGTTAAAAAAAGTTTTGTCGCCAATGATTTTGAAATTTGTAGCAAAACAGCTCAAATGGAACAAAATATGTAATTAATGATAATAAATATTAAAATATTTGTGTCATCATGCGAGTTTATTTGTCATGGATGATTACAAATCGAAAAAGAAAAAAAGGAAAAAAATACATTAAATGGGATAATTTGTCATTAATGTGATTTAAGATACAGAAAAATGTAGGGCATATAAATGAGCCGCCTCGTGGGAAAACCAACAATGTGGTTTCCGAACAGGTCTGACACAAACCGGCCTGTACAGTTTCAGAAAAGAGCTAGAAGCTTGAAATTTTGGAGTTAAGTAGAGGAGGAATATCCGAGTAGCGAAAACAAAGGCGCTGATCAGCTTCGCGGTTACCGCGAAGCTGATCTGCGCCTTTGTTTTCGCCTATGCAGATTGTTGGTTTTCCCATGGGGCGGCTCAAATAGTTATCAAATTTAGATGAAGAGTATATTTCATATGAAGTATTGAGACCAAATGAGCCGTGTCTTGAGAGAATCGGATTTTTGCATACGCGAAAACAAAGACAGTGTATTAATGGTTGCAGTAACTGCACAGCTGATTATCGCCTTTGTTTTCACTACACGGATAGTACAATCCCTCTTCTTGTTAATTTCGAAATTTCAAGCTTCTAGTCTTTCTAGTCCTTTCCTGCGGTTGTACAGGCTGGTTTGTGAAGGAACTGGTCGGGAAACCTTGTAGACTGGTTTTCTCGCGTTGTGGCTCGTTGTAGTCACTTATAAACCACACTGTTCTGGAGCAAGTCTCCTCAAGTGGCTGTATACCAGTATTATGTGACCTGCATCAGCCAAAGGCACTGACCAGTTTCGCAAAAATCAGCGCCTTTGTTTTCACTACACAGACAGTGCAATCCTCTTCTTCTTCAATCCAAAATCTCAAGCATCTAGCCAGCTTCTGTGACTGTACAGGCTAGTTTGTGTTGGACCTGGTAACCCAAACTGTTGGTTGTCTCAAACAAAGGCTCATGCGCTGTTGCTGAGACAATAACTGACAACTTTCTCTTTATCAGGGGCCATGGCAGAGCTCCAGTGCATAAAGGTCATTACGAAAACTTGGGCATGAAATATACAGATTTTTTTTTCAGCTTTATTAAAAATGAAAACTTCAATGGAAAAAGTTTTATGTTTTAGTTCAAAACATTGATTGTGGGAACATATTAGAACCGCCTTGCCAAGGCGGTGCTAACAAGTACCCACAATCTATGTTTTGGAACATGAACAAGAAAAATTGTATACTCCTGCAGACCCCAGTTTTACTATATAAATTATAAGGAGGGTATACATTACATGAACATGTTATACTGAGGTTGTAATGAGACATGGGAGAAAATCTGTCCTCAGGGTTTCCAACCAGGCCCAACACAAAACCGACCTGTACAGTCACAGACAAAGGCAAGAAGCTTGAATTTCTTGATTTAAGAAGAAGAAGGATTGTATTTTCTGTGAGAGAAAAACACTTATCAGCTGCTGTGCAGTTACATGTACTTCACAGCTTATCAGCGACTTTGTTTTTGTGTATGCAAAAAGCCATTTTTCTCCTGATGCCGTTGTCATTATGTGGTACAAATGGAACAGGGATATTTACATCAAAAGGAAATATGAAAGACCAGAAGCAACAAATACAGGATATATAATGATTTAATTCATTCCCTTGAAATGCAGAAAATGCACAATACTGACATATTGACATTATACAGCAACAACAATAATTGTCAGCAAAAACATGCAGTAAATAGCACTTTAGTAGCAGTCAATGCCAGCAATAGTGAAATATACATCTTATAACTTTTCCCCCAAATCTGTTTGACATTTAGTAAAGCTGGTGGGCTCCACATATTTTTTTTTTATATGTTTTGACAAAGTATTCTCAAAATCGAAGAAATGTATTAATACATTAAGCATGGTAAACCTTGAAATTGATACAAAAGCTCAGAATTAATTCCCTGTATCAAAGTGGTAAAAATGAGCCGCATCATGAGAAAAACAACATTTTGCAAAGGCGAGAACAAAGACACAGATCAGCTTTGCAGTAACCGCAAAGCTGATCAGCGCCTTGGTCTCCGCTACAAAGATAGTACTATTCTTCTACTTTCTAAATAAAAAATTTCTAGCCTCTAGCCATTTTCTGTGCTTGTACAGCTTGGTTTGTGTCGGACCTGTTCGAAAACCACATTGTCGTTTTTCTCGTGTCATGGCTCAAATGATTTTAATAAATAACATGAAACACAAGAGCATGATATTTTGTTAACATGACAAGAAAAAATGTTAACATGTTAGGATTCATGTTAGACCGAATAAATGAAATAAACATTTTTTTTTTTGTCCATATTTCTTGTCAAATTAATAGAATTGTAAACTCCTGGCAATGGTGTAAATGCATGAAAAAAAAAATAAAAAATAAAAAATAAAAAAAAAAAAAAAAAAAAAAAAGATTAAAATACAATAACATATTAGTCATGCAGTGCTGTAAAGGATATGTCATAAAAATCTATGAATTTCATATTTAACAAATACCATAAACAAAAACAAAAATCTATACAAAAACAAAATCTATGTATGAAATGACAAATTTTTCACTACAACTATTCACATAATTGATAATGATCATAGATTCTACACCCTTAACTTTTGCAATCTAGCATCAGTTATTCTAGCAAAGTTTTTAAGGTGTTTATGTGGCAGAGTTATGAAAAGCAGCAAACAAAGCCCCCAACATCAGGAAAACACTTCCATGTAATGTATACCCCCTTATACCCCACTTTTATATAATAAAACTGAGGTATACAGTGGTATACCTATTTTTGCTCCAAAACATAAATTGTGGGTACATGTGTACTCACCCAGGCAGTTCTAACGTGTACCCACAATCTATATTTTGAGCAAAAATATTAAAGATATCAATTTTTTTCCCCGATGAAATTTTCAATTTTAACAGCTGAAAAAAATCAGAAAGAAACAGAGAGAATACTTCTGACTTCAGACATATATGAGCCGCCTCGTGGGAAAACCAACAATGTGGTTTCCGAACAGGTCCGACACAAACCAGCCTGTACAAGCACAGGAAAGAGCTAGAAGCTTGAAATTTCGGATTTAAGTGGAAGAGGAATTGTACTATCCGAGTAGCGAAAACAAAGGCGCTGATCAGCTTCGCGGTTACCGCGAAGCTGATCTGCGCCTTTGGTTTCGCCTATGCAGATTGTTGGTTTTCCCATGGGGCGGCTCATATTTTCTGTAATTTATCCCATTTCTACATTAAAAAAGTTTTCTTTTGAAAAGTTGATGAAGATTTAAATGAATTAAATGCTTTGAATTTTTCAAATTTTTATCCACACAAAAAAACAATTAACAACAGTCACTCAAACGTCTAACATGAGAATTTGCTTGTATTATTTCAACAAAAACTATAATGAAATGAGCCGCCTCGTGGGAAAACCAACAATGTGGTTTCCGAACAGGTCGGACACAAACCGGCCTGTACAGTCACAGAAAAGAGCTAGAAGCTTGAAATTTTGGAGTCAAGTAGAAGAGGAATTGTACTATCCGAGTAGCGAAAACAAAGGCGCTGATCAGCTTCGCGGTTACAGCTTCCCGCCAAAGCTGATCTGCGCCTTTGTTTTCGCCTATGCAGATTGTTGGTTTTCCCATGAGGCGGCTCAAATGCTTTTCAAATTTCAATTTATATCTTTATCCAATTTCATTAAAAATTTTCGCCTATGATAGATGTCCAGCACAGAGGTAAATTTATTACCAATTAACAATATAAAGTATGGCAGAGGCAGCTCTCTGTGAAAACTAAAATAGTTGTAAATTTATAGCAGGCATTCGGCTTACGCTTGTACCTCTCCGGAGCCAAACAAGGATTTTGCTCTGTGCACATATTAATGGCCAAATATAGCTGCAAAGTCAAACGAAAATGACCCAAAAACCAACAGGACTAAAGTGCATTTTCTCGCCTAGCGGAACATTTCAACTTCCCCAGCCCTTGTGAGTCACAGTGACGAACAAAAGGGAGGCACTTGACCACCCAACTGCCCCTGTTATAAGTGACTTGAAAAATGGCAAATATTTGTTTAAATATGTCCAGGTTAAACCCAACTTATGGTGCAGAGAGAGTCATTATTGCTTTTAGGTACCATTTACTTCAATTTTTTCGCGAATGAAAATTTCAAACGAAAAATCGTGAAAACAGGTAAGTATACAGAATCAGATACTTAAACGTCAGCAGCTTTGAACTTTGTGATGCTTCGCCATGTATCGGCAAAAGAAAGTTGAAAATTTGAATGCACGTGTCAAATAAAGAAAGCAACAATAGGCCAAATATTTGAAAATAATTGACTTTATTAGTAACCAAAAATGCCACAATAGAAATGAAAGAAAGTCTTAGGCGTATACAAGACAGTTTAGTGTTTCAAACTTTCTAATTTGGCCGTAATTGAATAATTGACATTTCACTTTTTTATGTGCTCTTAGTCACTTTTAGCAAAAAAGCATATTTTTGTTTTGCGTCAAACTCTTGTTTTATGGCAGATATTTACAAAAGAAATTATGACCAATTTTAGCAAACCAACAGACTGGAAAGAATCGCAAATTGCCCATTTGCTATAATGAAACAAAGCAAATGAGGTTTCAACAGCAATTTCAATTGTTTTTCTACCAAATAAGGTTCTAAAAGAGAGTTAACCTGGCTTTAAACCTTGGTTTCTTTTTCTTCTAGTCTGCAAAAAATAATTGTATTTGCATTTTTCAGATTGCTACAAAATGATAAATACATGTTGTGAACTATATCCAGGCCAATCAACATAATTAATTTTAATATTAACAATTTTAATATTAACAAGAAACAATCAAAAATTGGTTCACAACACATTGAAAAGGTTTGATAATTAAAGCACCTGTAGCAAGAATTGATTGTTGAAACTGCAGATTTCAAAATGCACCGCTTAAAATTCAAAAAAAAAAAAAAAAAATGACCAAGAAATTTAATACAGTACATGTATTTTGGTTGAATGCTTAAAATTAATCTAAGTGAAACACAGATTGCTGGGAAACTATTCCATATACAATTTTGGCCTAATTGTCGACTTGAAACAGCATCTATTTCTAAACCGGAGCAACATATGAGCCGCCTCATGGGAAAACCAACAATCTGCATAGGCGAAAACAAAAACGCAGATCAGCTTCGCGGTAAGAAGCTGATCAGCGCCTTTGTTTTCGCTACTCGGATAGTACAATTCCTCTTCTACTTAACTCCAAAATTTCAAGCTTCTAGCTCTTTTCTGTGCTTGTACAGGCCGGTTTGTGTCGGGCCTGTTCGGAAACCACGTTGGTTTTCCCACGAGGAGCAACATATGTTGCTGAAATGTGTGTTTCACCCTGTTTCATGCGCATGTATGGCAAAAATGCACTTGCTGTCACGCGTGCGTTAGCACTACATACACATGTACAAAGAATGGTATAACCATTACTTGAGCCTTCGCATGAAAAAACCAACAATCTGGGTGTCCGACCATGTCCAACAAAAACCAGACTGTATAGCCACAGAAAATAGCTAAAAGCTTGAAATTTCAGATTTAGAAAGAAGAGGGATTGTACTATCCATGTAGCGAAACCAAAGGCGCTGATCAGCTGTGCAGTTACTGCACAGCTGATCTGCGACTTTTGGTTTTGCATATGCAGATTGTTGGATTTCTGATGCGGTAGCTCGCTTATCATTAAATACGCATCTTATCATGTCTATAGATTTAATATCAAAGACCCATGTATTCCTTTTATTGTAAAAATATAAAAGCCTAAAATTTATCATCTGTCTATCAATGCTTACATCTAAAAGATAAATAAATCCTGTAAAATCTAGGCTGCAGTTTTCTTATCAAAATTTAACAATGCTTACGTGCTGTATATTTTGCATTAAAGTATATACGAACATTGGCATTAAACTATACGAACAGAAGAGGCAACAAAAACGTAAGAACCCCCACTTTTGACATACGAGCTGCGACATGAGAATTACAGACTCTGGGGTTTACGACCAGGTCTGACACAAACCGGCCTGTTTAGCTACAGAAGATGGCTAGAAGCTTGAAACTTTTTATTTAGGAAGAAGAGGAATTGTACTATCCATGTGGCAAAAACAAAGGCGCTGATCAGCTGTGCAGTTACTGCACAGCTGATCTGCGCCTTTGTTTTCGCATAGGCAAATTCCAGTTTTGTCATGATGCAGCTCATACTATTATACAAAACTTCCAAGAATGACTAGTTACCTGATAAATGCATTTATCAGATCTGAAGAAAAACATATCAAATGTGTTTAACACATCAGATATCTAGGGACAACCAACTTTACTGAGAACAATCAACACAGATGACTATAGTGTGCAAATACCTACCTGGGAACAACTTAAAATTTCCACAGATTATTCTATCCGTGGTTAAGTTGTTCCCAAATACATGTCTGGGAACAGCTTTCCATAGATTATTCTGGTCAGTGGTAAGTTGTTCTCAAATACCTGTCTGGCAATAGCTTTCCACAGGTTACCAGTATTCTGATATGTGTTAAGTTGTTCCCAAATACCTGTCAGGGAACAGCTTTCCACAGATTCACCTGATCTGTGGTAAGTTGTTCCCAAATGCATGTCTGGGAACAGCTTTCCACAGAATATTCTGATCTGTGGTAAGTTGTTCCTAGAAAGGTATATGCATCATACAGTTAGTTGTTCTCTGTCATGTTGGTTGTCTCTGGATAGCATAAATGAGCCCTGACATGAGAAAACAGACAATGTGGTTTTTGAACAGGTCTGACACAAACCCAGCTGTACAAGCATAGAAGATGGATAGATGCTGAAAATTTTTGATTTAGAAAGTAGAGAAATTGCACTATCCATGTTGTGAAAACAAAGGCGCTGATCAGCTTCGCAGTTACTGCGAAGCTAATCTACGCCTTTGTTTTCGGATATGCAAAATGTTGCTTTCTCATGACGTGGCTCCAAAATTAGGTAACTTGATTCTATACTTCCTTCAAAACTCATTAGACGGCAAACTATGACTCATAAATGGAAATGAGACAATCTTAGGTTAAAACAAAGTGTATCCATAAATTATAATAATTAATTTTAACTTGTGTGTTTAAACATTATAAATTACAACAAATCAGCTGGCAACTTTATCATATCAAGAGAAGCGAAATTTATTGCTTTAAAACTTAAACTTGAATACAAGCTTCATACAATGTCAGAAGTGGCAAATTTCCTTTCTGGAAATCTTGCGTTTGGTTTCAGTTAATCAAGCCTTACTTTTTTCAGTCATAGAATAAAGCCACCGCTTCCTGGGGTCGAGGCTATAAACCTTTTTTCATGCTCAACTCAGCTGAGCATGAAGTTTCAACTGCTCATAAATACTAAGAAAAAAAAAATGACCACTTTTGAAACAGCTGAAAAATGCCTATGGTTTTAAATATCAAAATGCATTCTGACACCTCCTAAGTTTTCTAAATGTGACTGATGGACGAAATGATTTTTACAATGAATTGTTATTTCCTGAGTTTGTACATGTATATACGTACCAGGTAAAGGGTAAAATGCAGGCATATTTTATTAGTAGTTAGAAGTATTCATTAACATTGACCATGATTATCCTACACATCATTGTGAACACATGTCCATGAAATGTATACCCCCTTAAACCCCACATTAATATAGCAAAACTGGGGTATACAATACATTGCGTGGGCATGTTTTTGTAATGTTGCCATCATTCAACTCCTTTCCTGGATATGAAAAATGTCAACTGAGTTATGAATATCATAAATTCATTGCCATTTTTTCCATGCCTGTTCGTCTGATAAAAATGTAAGATTTTTTTCTAACCTAAAAACTGACAAAGAAAAAGAAAGGAAAAAGGAAAGATTTGCAGAGACTGTTCAGAAATGAGCCACCTCATGGGAAAACCAACAATCTGCATATGCGAAAACAAAGACGCAGATCAGCTTCACGGTGACCGCGAAGCTGATCAGCGTGTTTGTTTTCGCTACTCGGATAGTACAATTCCTCTTCTACTTTAATCCGAAACTTCAAGCTTCTAGCTCTTTCCTGTGCTTGTACAGGCTGGTTTGTGTCAGATCTGTTCGGAAACCACATTGTTGGTTTTTCCACGAAGCGGCTCAAATATAATTACACCTCAACCTCTTTATTTTATAACACTATTGTTGGAGTCCAAGCCTATTTCCGTGTTAACTATCCAATCCGTGTTATAACGAGAGTAAAATATATAGACATATACACTGAAAAGCTTTAAAAACGCAAAAGTTGTAATTCAATTGTATTTTCATACTTTTAGTAGTTCGATTTTTATGAAATTTGACACACATAAACATTGATATGTTTGAAAACTATGCTGTGAATTTCATATCAAAATAATGAGAAATGTGAGAGTTACAGTCCTTGCTATAGCTATACCCCTAAAATCCAAAACTGCAAAAGATATTGAGCACGACTACAATTTGTTCCTTGGCACAAAGAGCATTGCTATTTCATTAAAAGCACAGGTTTTGCCAATTGCCTTGATTGCATGACAATAATGCTAGCTTGTCTGATTGGTCATTGTCGACGTAATCCACGTAATATAGCGTTTTTACGTCAAATCTCTAGAGACATTAGTGCCTTGACGTGAAAAGTTCGGTTGATCAGACCGGTGTCAACCTTTCATTGTCCCAATAGCCTCGGAGGGACTGCTGCAGTGCCGTATAGATGAAAAATGATAATTATGACGTCACGTGGCGTCACATATACGTCATAAAGTCAGTAAAAATTCAATTGTGCTGCATAATTCATTTTCAAAGACCCGTAGAATTGTCAAAAATGAAACAAAACGAAAACTAAAGTGTTTTTAGATATGGATTACTACAAGTTCCGTGTGAAATGGTCAAATGTTTTTCTTCATTAATTCAACGTGACGCCACATGGCAAAAAGTATAAAATGGCTTTTTATTCCTGTGGGTGGTCTGTGACTTAACAAATGCCGGTTTCGTGTAAAAATGGAAGCAGAGTACAGTTACTGATCCCTTTAACCTATTACGGAAGACTTAAAATATCCTTGGTGCAAAAAATTATCAATTTTCTTTTTTTGCGTTTTTAAAGCTCTTCAGTGTAGCAATATAGTCCAATTGGGGTCCAACAATGATCAGTGTTTTATCCAAAACTGTGTTGTAATGAAGCGTGTTATAAAGAGGTCCAGGTGTACATTGTATTAGTGAAACGATTTTACAACTTTAAAATGAATGGTTCATCAGGCAAACCATCATTTTCAATTTAAAAAAGTTGTAATAGCTCATTATTAGAAATGGCGCCTAAAATGGTGCTTTAACTGTACTCCTTATGAGTACCAACAAACCAGGTTAATGGAGAAAATACAATTCTCCACACAATTTGTAATATCATTTTTTTAAATGATTGATATTTTCTATACTTGGCCACTGTATTGAGGAAATTTTGTAAATGAGCTCTGTTAAAACCACCTACTTTTTTGTGCTTGGCAGAGAGTGTGCTACTGAATTAATCCTAATCATCCTTTGGGACTTCAATTTCAAGCCTGTAGCCATCTTCTTTGGCTGAATGGCCGCCCTGCATTTTGGGCCTTGTCAAAAACTTACAAGATAAGTTTTCTAGCAATACTTCTAATATATAATTTCATATATTACAAAGCATGATATGAACTTCTAAATGTACTAGGCTCAGATATTATTTTAGATTTTAAAACCTTCCTTTTAAATGTCTTATGATAATATCATTCTATAAATTGAACATTTAATAGCCAAGCTTGAATACTGAAATATGCCACATAATCTTTTAATAAATCTATATGTCAAAAAGCTTTATAAAAGCTATTGTATTCAAAATAATCCAAGAAAGGTCAGGTAAAACGGGCAAAGTAATACCACCGCCATATTCCATAGCAAGCCATAATTTTTACCTAGACAAAAGCAAATTTTCATTAAAAGAATTCATACTGCTCATACCTTATTTGAACCATTTTGCATTGCTGATTTCCAAATTGCAAATTTTAATTCATTTTGTGTAGTTCTTAATTAAGTATCAATTTCACTTGGCGCGGTCATTTAATTAAAGGTTCACACTTAATAATTTAAGCCAAAAAATCTGATCAATTGAGGCTGTGCGTGAGAAAACCAACAATTTGGGTTTCCGACCAGGTCTGACACAAACCGGCCTGTACAGTCACAGAAGATGGTTAGAGGCTTGAAATTTTGGATTTAAGTAGGAGAGGAATTGTACTATCCGAGTAGCGAAAACAAAGGCGCTGATCAGCTTCGCGGTTACCGCGAAGCTGATCTGCGGCTTTGTTTTCGCCTATGCAAATTGTTGGTTTTCTCATGCACAGGCTCAATTGTGAATAGTTGTTCAATTCTGAATCGAAAATTGTAATCGTGCTTTGAGATAATTATAACCTTGATTGTAATGCGTTAAGCCTGGCGAGTGCCAATGGAGAGTTGATCCAACAACGGAATTAGTTTTCTAAAAAAGCACATTTTAAATAGTAGTTGTACAGATCTATCAATATAGTTATATTCCCCTTGCTTGATTCAGGTGATCAGGTTATATACCATTACGAAAACATGTCCGTGTAATGTATACCCCCTTAAACCCCACTTTTATATAGAAAAACTGGAGTTTGCAGATTGTGGGTACTCGTTAGAACCGCCTCAGCGAGGCGGTTCTAACGTGTACCCACAATCCATGTTTTGAGCTAATAAAATTTTTCTGCTTAACATTTTCATTTTTTACAACTTTAAAATCTTTGTATATTGCATGGGCATATTTTCGTTATGTATTCCCCTTGCTTGATTCAGGTGATCAGGTTATATTCTGTATGTTTTAGAAAACTATAGGATGAACACATCAAGAAAAGAAATTCTTCATGAGAGTACAAATTCAGGAAAGAAAGAAAGAAAGAAAGAAAGAAAGAGAGAGAGAGAGAGAGAGAGAGAGAGAGAGAGAGAGAGAGGGATTAAAATATTTACTACCACTAAAAACCAGCCATTTATCATAATTTATATACCTAAATGCATCTAAAAATGCTATTACTATTGTGAAAAAAAAATATCACATAACTGGCAAAGTATCATCTAACAATAATTTAAAGATTCCTTCTCCCCTGTCTAAAATTCTAACAATGAGTTCTTCCATTTAAAACCATGAAAATTAATCTATAACGTTCAACATGAGTCACCGCATGAGAAAACCAATGATTTGCATATGCGAAAACAAAGGCGCAGACCAGCTTCGCGGTAACTCCGAAGCTGATCAGCGCCTTCGCTACACATATAATACAATCCCTCTTCTTCTTAAATCCGAAATATCAAGTTTTTAGCCTGCTTCTGTGACTGTACAGGCCAGTTTGTGTCCCACCTGGTTACAAAACCAAAATTGCTGGTTTTGTCATGCGAAGGCTCATATTAAAGTTTCGGAAAATGACCTTATAGCACTAAACGAGAGTTGATAATTTAGAATCGCCTCCACTGCTTCCACTGTCTAGCCTAGTCCGTGACGTTGCCATATTGGCACTTGAAGCGTTTGAATGTGCCGATAAATTTCCGACTGAATTCGCACTAGTTACTTGCAACCGCTGACTTAAACTTTGATTTTTGTTGTACAGCACTGACATTCTATTGTCACTGACAGGGGCCCGCATAGTCTGACTCCTCATTGTTGCACTCGTTGACTGTGCCCGGGGCCTCATGTCATCTGAATTCCCCTGACCACGATTCAAATGTCTGTACGATAATGGCATAGCATGAAAACTATGTCTCTGAGCTCCTGGAGCATTGATCGAATCAAACGACTGATCATGCAGCGAAAACAGTTTCTGAATGTCTTTTGAACTTGCAAATACTGGCCTCTTTTGAAGAGTTTCCATGGAAACACACTTTCCCTTCTTTAACGATTCCTCATGAATTATATTTGCCATTGAATATTGAGGTAGATCACTCATATTTACATATTCTGCTTCAGATTCGTAATCAAGAGACACATCTTTATGATCAACAGGGGTTGTTGGTTCAATTGTAACTGGCATATTTCTGGCTTTTCCCTTATTTTTTGCGTTTTTATCGGCATTTTGCTTTTTACTTGATGGTTTAAACATGTTTGGTAATATTTGAAACAATTTATTTTTTGAACCTGAATGCTGGGACTTTTGACCATCAGGCACTGAAGATTTTGAATTCTGACTGGTCTGGGCTGAATCTTTTCCTGTTCTCTGATTGGCTGATTGTTGCCTTGCATAATTGTCAGCAGTTGTTTGATTATAGTTCTGTGGTTGGTAATAATTATCATGACTATATAAATTATTGATTTTTTTCTCTTGAAAGTAGTTAATTTTTGAATCTGTGCGAGAATATTTTTCTGTCTGCTCATCGAAACCATAATAATTTCTATAGTTTCGATCCATGTCACTCCATTTTTCCAGCAAATCTCCACTCATCTGTTCCAGTGGGGATTGTGGAGAAGGGGGTGGGGCTGGACCCTTTGAGATTTGACCAATCGTAACCACGTCCTGTGGCAAAGTAGTCTCATCCACCTCTGTAATTGGTTGAAAACTTGCGTTACTCCAACTACGATTTAATGAATAACACCCCTCATCTCCAGCTGCACTGACATAAATATTGCCACTTCCATTTGGAGTTTTTACTTGTTGGTCTGCTACAGTTTTCAGCATTAGTGGAGCACTTTCTACACTATCCTGTGAAGCAATACTATAGAAACGAGTGTCTTCTGCTCTCACATGATCTTCATTTACATTATAACCGGGATAATTTATTTGTTCACTAACTTGCCGATGAACACTATTCGCAGGTTCATAAACCCTATCATATATTCTTTCTGCAGCAGACGTCGAATAATGTCGTCTGCTATGCCCATTCTGATGTGGTGGAACCGGGGGAGGTACGTTAATCTCATTTGAAAAATTAGGCACAGGACCTGCCTGCCGGCTACCAAGTCTTGAAGGTAACGTTTGTGCTTTTCTCACGTCACTTTCACTATTCCTGACATAGAGCTGCCGATTTCTATGTGCTATTTCATTTTGTGATACATTTACAAAAGCTTGTTCACCTATTCTGTCATTTTTCGGTTCCTGAGGTAATTTTCTACCATGTCCTCTCACACTAGAAGTTATTCTATTCTTATCATTTTTAGTCGTTCTCGTATCACTCACATTATGGTCAGCTTGTAAAATATTTACGTTTCTGTCTGTCCGCTTTTGCAAAATATTCCCCGAGTTCAATGCAGCTTCTTCCTCAATTCTAGTCAATGACCGCAATTGTTCCTGAACAGAGTTATCCTGAGCTTCAATCATTCGTTGTTTACGTTTCACCGCCCAGTTTTCACGCACTGAATTTGGTTTTATTGCACCGTTTGGAAGAATCGCCCCTTTCACCCCAGCATTCCCAGAGTTCTCCAAGTCAGTATGGGTCGAATTAAAACTTGACGAAAATGGAGAAGAAATGGTCCCGGAACTTGAATTTGTCCCGTAGCCATCGTCCGGACTATCATCATGGGTACTGCTTTGATGACCGTTCATCTTACTCGAAACGTTCTCTGTACCATTCATATGATCAGTTTTAATATGAAGTGGTTTAACTTTACTCGAAAAATCGTCACATTTATCACTAATATCAATATTGCCAGTTAAAGTATGGTTACCCCTGAGTGGTACTCTGCCATTTGTATCTTTATATTTTTTTAGCACACTTTTAGCATTTTGCATGTTCAGTTTGACTTTATTCGTATTCGGAAGATCGTCTTTAAACTTTACCGTTTTGTATTCTTTGAGACTATGTTTTATTTTTTCTTTATTTCGGTTTTCTTCCTCCGTGGTCATCATAATCATCGTGTCTGCAGAAGAATCACTATGATCACTCGCTGAATCTAAAACGTCCAGAGGATCGAAATTTCTTAATTTTTCTTCCATTGTTTGTGGCGTTATGTACTTCAATGGAGGCGAAAGAATATCATTTGGACCACTTTGGTTTTCATCCTGAACTTGCTGCCATATTCCATCATGTTTTGTGACATTCGTTCGCGTCAATGGCTTAGGTTCAGGAGTCAGATGTTGTTGAGTGGCAGCCATTGTTTCTGCTGAACTACTTTTGGTTTCTGGGTGACCATTTCTTAAATGTTCTGGCGTGGCTGGGAGAATTTTATGTTTTGGAGCACGCTCAGGGCGGGGTGGTGGTGGGCGTGGGGGTGGGGGTGTTTCCACAGGAGATTTCCTAGTGCGTACTGGTACACTAGGACTACTTGAACTAGCGGAACTACTTTTTGGTCGCTCATGAACTTCCTGAACTTCCACTTGTTTTAAGATTGGTCGAGTTCTTGATCTGTCTTTATCTCCCCTTATTAACACTGGACGTGCATAATAAGTTTCAGCAGAAGCCATTTTTAAATTGTAACTTTGATTTCTTCGAAAAACTAATAATTCCAAAAATTATATTCACTTGTTTTAAAGACTGACAGAGTAGTAATATATCTCAATAATTCCAAAACTTTTAAATGCACTCTGGGAACTGTTATCCAAAGGCACAAATAATAAGCACCATATAACTTTCAGCAAGTGAATTCAAAACAACATTAATAAGAATGGAAACACTTGTGAATCAGATTCCATTCTCGATGACTCCGAAAGAAAATCCTTCCACGGTATGAGAAAGTTCCAATGGCGTAACTTTGACTTTGCCTTCTTTTTCCCAGTCCAAGGGATGTCGGCCATCTTTTCTAGGTTTCACACATTACCACCTGAAAAAGATAAAAAAAAATAGGATTTACAATACCACATTTTTTTTTTTAAATAAAGCTTCAACGAAAAAATATTGTTGTAAATACCCTTAATTTTGAACAAATTGTTGTTAATTGGAGAAATACTCTCTAGTATGAACCTTGCTCACATTCAGAAGCATTCCAAAATAGAAAAGAGAATTAATCATAAACCTTCAAAATTGACCGCATAAACTATCCATTTTTAATAGCAATTTATTTCGTATGTTATGGTAGCTTCTAAAGGGGTGACATTTATTTTGAAAAAAAAACAAAAGAAACAACAAAAAAAAAAACAACAACATATTTTCATAACAAAACAAAAAGTGACATGCAATGATATTGGATATAATTATATGTATATTTCCGATCAAATACCTCCTTTCTATTATTTCTAATGGGTATCCTTTAAATTTGAAAAAATGTCATCCCACTTAAGCTTGCTATAATGGATTTTAAACAAAACTAATGCAGTCACTCAATAGTTTAATGTGCTTGCCATCTAACCAACTCAGAAATCCCTAGAGGGTTACTTATCCCAGACACATTAAATGAGATATTATAAAAATTAACGACAATATTTCAATAAATTATGAAAGCTTCCATTGGTGAAAACCAGCTAACGCCATGTGTGCTTCCGCAAATAATAATTATGCAAAAAAAGGAAAAAGAAAAAAATCGATTTAGCAGTGGAGCTGTTCAGTTTCTTTTCTCTCCTTTTTCACAATCTACATCTTTAATCGGAAAATTTTAAAACTGTGCAACCCGGATTGTGTCAGACCTAGCATGATCCAAATGGGTTTGCCTATCACACGATGTAGCTCATGAGATGTTCGACTATTGTAATGATGATTGTGTCTGGGTGACACAGAGGGACTGTCTTGACAATGTCAGGCAGAACTGTATACCGAACAATCCAAAAAATTAGAATACCTGTACAATGTACTAACAAAATCAGAAAAGCATCAACAACTCTACAAAAATTAAAATTCTTGAACATGCAACCGAAGGATGCAATGGCTTGGAATGCTTTAAAAGAAGAGAAATGGCACGTAAAATACAGAAGGCCTTATACAAAATTTGTCGACCAAAAACTGAGACTGACTGAAGCCCTAATTGATACTGAATAATCAATATATAGACAAAAAGCAGCTGTATTCTGAAATATTATCAAATTGATTTTAATTAAGTCACAGTGATATACAATTGAACAACTACAGGCACAACAGGAGTTCTACCATGTCAAGAGGCTTAAGTTCCGAGTCAAAAGGCTCATCAACCGATGATAATCTCTATATGAGCCTGTGCGTGAGAAAATCAACAGTTTGGGTAACGACCCAGTCTGACACAAACCGGCCTGTACATTCACAGAAGCGGGCTAGAAGCTTGAAAATTCGGATTTAAGAAGAAGAAGAATTATACTATCCTTGCAGCAGAAACAAAGGTGCTGATCAGCTGTGCAGTTACTACTGCACAGCTGATCTGCAGCTTTGTTTTCGCCTATGCAAATGTCTCATGCAGTGGCTCATATTATCAATAACTGCTAGAAGCAAATCATTAATTCCATCATCTGCATATTTCATAATGTCATTATCAACCAGGACAGGGTAATTATCATCTTGGAAATCAACCTGAATCATAAACTACAGACTAGAAGATCTTTTTTTTTTTCAAATTCTAAGCAGCTCTCAACATGTAATGCACTTTTCGTGGCTTATAAACAGCTCTCAACTTGAAATACACTTTTCATGGATTATAAGCAGCTCTAAACTTGCAACACACTTTTCATGGCTTATAAGCAGCTCTCAACTTACCACAATACAATTTTCATGGCTTATAAGCAGCTCTCAACTTGCCATACACTTTTCATGGATTATAAGCAGCGCTCAACTTGCAACACACTTTTCATAGCTTATAAGCAGCTCTCAACTTATTACAATACACTATTCAAGGCTTATAAGCAGCTCTCAACTTATTACAATACACTATATTCATGGCTTATAAGCAGCTCTCAATTTACAATACACTATTCATGGCTTATAAGCAGCTCTCAACTTACAATACACTATTCATGGCTTATAAGCAGCTCCATGGCTTATAAACTGCTCTCAACTTACAACATATGCAGTTCTCAACTTGCAAGATACTTTCATAACTTATCAGCAGCTGTCAAATTAAATACTCCATTTTTATTTCAAGGCTTATCAGCAATAAACTTTTCATGGCTTATAAGTAGCTTTGATCTTGAAATATACTTTTTGAGGCTTTTAAGCAGCTCTCACCTTTAGCAAACTTTTCATGGTTGATATGCAACTCCCATCATGCATTATAATTTTCATGGCTTATAAGCAGCTCTCAACATTCAATACAATTTTATGGCTTAAAAGCAGCTCAACATGCAATAGAATTTTCTTTGCTTAGAAGCAGCTATCATAGATTATAAGCTGCGCCCAACATGCAAAAAAAAAAAAAAAAAAATTTCCTGGCTTATAAGCAGCTCTCAACTTGCAAAGTAGACACACTTTTCATGGCTTATAAGCAGAATCTGATGTAAACAAGCAATATACTTTTTATAGCTTATAAGCAGAAGAGTTTGTAGGGTGCAGACCTCAATGTTTGCTCCACTCTGAACAGTCTAACCTGGGATTACATATTTTCCTCAGATCAAACAGGTTTGAGGTTGAAAAAATTGGGAAATAATAGTACCTCATTATGTTATTCATTTTCTAATTGAAGAAATTATAGGTTATTCAACTACTTTTTGGCAATTTCTGCTGCAAGTACATTGATAAACCATACATTTCCAAATAAACACCCACCTATGAGCAAAGAACCATTTATTTCAGTCATGAAAGCGCTGAGGCCAAAATATTTTTCGAAAGTGTAACAAAAAAGTAACCTTGTAAAAGTAGTCCATTTACAACCAAATGTAAAATTTATTTGGTAAAACAGGTGGTAAAATTAGCCCACTTAACCCAAAGTAAAAGTCTGGGAAAACAGCAAGTTGAATGTCATCACATTTGAGCCTGCGCGTGAGAAAAGCAACATTTTTGGTTCCGACCAGGTCCAACACAAACCAGCCTGTACAGCCACAGAAGCAGGCTAGAAGCTTGAAATTTCGAATTTAAGAAGATGAGGGATTGTACTATCCGTAATAGCGAAAAACAAAGGCGTGATCAGCTTCACGGTTACTGCAAAGCTAATCTGCGATTTGTTTTCGCCCAAGCATTTTGTTGGTTTTCTTATGCAGTGGCTCATTTTCTCTTCATTGTGAATGGCAGAAATTTGAGTCAAACTACATCAATTTTTAACAGGTAATTCACAATCGGTTGTGTAATTTATAAAGCTGAATAAATTTTTGCAACAATTGTTCGAAAAAATTAATGAAATTGACTCCTTTTCAATTTTGTTCAACAAAGGGAAACACACCTGGCTAAATTTTTTACAACATTTTCTACATTCTACTACTGATCAACAATATTTGTTGCATTTTTCCTCTTGAATCTCTAAGTTTGGACTAGTTCACTAGAAAACTTCCCCATGCAATAAGCAGATATTTTTAAGCTGTAGAAATTGAAAATTTCATCAGAAAAATATTGATATTTTTAATATTTTTGCTCAAAACATTGATTGTGGGTACACGTTAGAACCACCTCGGTGAGGTGGTTCTAACTTGCACCACCGAGGTGGTTCTAACTTGTACCCACGATCAATGTTTTGGACCAAAATTAAGAATAGTAGGCATACCCCTGCAAACCACATACTTTTTAATATAAAACAAGGGGTTTAAGGGGGTATAAACTTCACAGACATGTTTTCCTGATTAGGGAGGGAAAAGTAAGATTAGAGGAAAACATGTCCATGTAATATATACCCCCTTATACCCCACTTTTATATAGTAAATATATACCCCCTTATACCCCACTTTTATATAGTAAAACAGGGGTATGCATTTTTCTACTTTTGGCTTAAAAACATAGAGCAAATAATATATTTGCTCTGTATCATTTTTTTCCTAATGAAATTTTCTATATATACAGCTGATATATATATATATATATATATTGGTAGGAATAGCTGTTGAAGTTTGTATATCTTTGATATGAAAATATTATTTCCAAGCTTTGGCATCCTATCCACAGGATCCAGTTATTCCATGTATATAGACGAGTGTGCTTGCACAACGAAAAATAGTAACCTATCAGACGGGTTATGCAGGGAAATCGCCTCTAAACCTGAGCTATGATAACTCCTTTTTTAAGGAGCGTAGTAGCGCAGTCGGTAGAGGGGATGGCCCTGTATAGCTAGGCGCCGAAGCCGAAGTCAGCGGGTTCGAAACCTACCTTCGCCAATTTAGTACATCTTTATTTCTCTACTTTATATATATATATATATATATATATATATATATATATATATATATATATATATATATATATATATATATATATATATATATAAAAACACTGTATAGTGCATGGGTATTTTTTTGTAATGTCGCCTTGACGAGAGAACATAATTATTATAGTTATGCAGGATTCACAACTTGGGTTTAATTCCCACTTGGTAGGGGGAATAACTAAATACTGCATGATGCCAATCATGGTGTACCAAAGGGGCCGCAAAAATCATGAATACCAGTGCACTGCTATTAAATGATTCTGAGCATATCTGAGTTTAAAACAAGATTGTAAATTATATACACCCATCCAAAGTCTTTTCAGCCTTTGATTTATATCAACACAGGTTTACGCATGGCCATACACTTAAACCAGTGCTAAGAGACTGCAAACTTTTTCGAAAAGTTTAAACTTGTATCATGATCAATGTTCAAATTCTTAGGCCATTTACCATAATTCCATTTCAGCCACGACACGAGAAAAACGGTCTTCGGGTTTCCGACCAGATCTGACACAAACTGGCCTGTACAGCTACAGAAGATGGCTAGAAGTTTGAAATTTCAGATTTAGTTTTACTATCCGTGTAGTGAATACAAAGGCGTTGATCAGCTTCGTAGTTACTACGAAGCTGATCTGCGCCTTTGTTTTCGCATATGCGGAAGTTGGTTTTCTCATGACGCGGCACATTTTCTATGATGTTTGCATTAAGCTTTGTACGCCAGATTAAAGGATTACCAAAGAGCCTATTAAACACATATTCCATATTATATAATAATCCCAAGTTTAAACTTTCTAAATTGAGTTCTTGTACACAAAATTGATCAGAAAAATAAACAAATAATTCAACACTCCTTGCCCACCTAGGACAAACAACAATGTCCTCACAGAGCATATTTGAACAGCACATTAAACTGGATTGCCGACCTGAAAAAGCCTGTTTTGGACGGAGGCTTCTGACCTGATATGACTTAAAAATATTTGTACAGTGAAAAAAGGACTAGCTGGATGCATGATATTGATCTTGCTGGATGTTGATAATAATAAGATCATCTCTATAATATAATCTCATGAAATGTCGGCATACATTTGCGAGCATCGAGAGCAATGCCTTTGTTCTCACAAAGCAGGTTTCCTTGTGCCAAGCTTTACATTGACCAGATACTGTACACTCTGGGTTACTGTAGAACTGTGATTTTCTATACTGCCCTTGTTAGCCACTCATGGCTCTGCCGCTTGTTAGCCACTCATGGCTCTGCCGCTTGTTAGCCACTCATGGCTCTACCGCTTGTTAGCCACTCATGGCTCTGCCACTTGTTAGCCACTCATGGCTCTGCCGCTTGTTAGCCACTCATGGCTCTGCCGCTTGTTAGCCACTCATGGCTCTGCCGCTTGTTAGCCACTCATGGCTCTGCCGCTTTGTTGTGTTGTGGAAACTAATCAGAATTGCCTTGCTAAGGCAACTGTTAAGAACACCAACAGGCCCTGTTTGCCAAGAGACATCATGAAAATGACAAAATTATCCTCAAAATTTTCTCTGATCTGTTTTTTAGTATGCAAAACCACAAAAATTTCACTGTGACTTCATTGACCAAATTATGACAGGGAAATACACAACTTCCTTATATCTATCTCAGGGGTATGTAGGACCTTGTTTGTTTTTGTGGTTTAATGTCCAAGTCAACAAATTTTCTAGTTATTTTGTGATAAGAGTCTTGTGCACACAAGGCCACAACTCGGCGCCAATGGGCTGCAAGCGCCCCCCCACCCCCCTATACCCCCTACCCCCCACCTTATGATCAGGAGTCTGAAACTCGATTCACAATGCCACTACACTTCCTAACTGTACACTCAAACCATTAATAATTACGTGTACATGTAGTAAGCCAAAAACCCCACTAAACATAGGCTAGGTTTTAAATTTATTCCTTAATTCGATTTAATATCTATTGGAATGTTCCCATATAAGAAATTTTTTTTTGAGCCTTGCTTTCACAAAACAGTTTCAAGGAATAGTCAATGCACATTGTGCATTTTTTTAACTAATCAGCCCATATTGCTGAATCAGTCACAGTCACAGTGTTCATGTATGATATCATTACTGGTTTCTCTATTTGCCAAATCAAAAAACATGGTATTTTATTTCTGTGAATGTCCCTCTTGGCTTGAAACCCGGCCTGCAATAATTTTCTTGGGAAAGAGCTCATTATTATGGTCATTATTAATATCTTTTGTAAAAAGGCCAATTTATATGTTTAAAATAAGATGAAATACATCTACACTTCATATCAAAATTTATAGGTGCATACAACATGCCACATCAGGAAAACATGTCCGTGCGATAAATACCCCCTCAAACCCCACTTTTATATAGCAAAACTGGGGTATGCAGGGGTTTACCTATTTTTCTTATTTTTGCTCCAAAACATGGATTGCGGGTACTCGTTAGAACCGCCTCGGCGAGGCGGTTGTAACGTGTATACCCACAATCTATGTTTTGAGCAAAATTTAGAAAAATATAAAGAAAAAACTACTGAAATTTTTTTTACAACTTTAATAATCTCTGGCATGGGCGTGTTTTTGTAATGTTTAATCTAACAACAATAATTCACAGATTCCATGGCATCATTCCTGTTTTGCATAAATTGTCCAAATGCCATGAGCTACACATGCATAGCTATATATATGGTCAATACTTTGAAAAAGTATTTAAATTTTGGAAAAAAAATCACCTAATGACACACACACAAAAAAAAAAACATGCAAAAAAAAATAAGGATAACAGCTTAGTAATGTTTTATTTAAGCCATGTCATTATTTACAAACTATATCAAAGTCCAAAAGTCTTAAATTTCATAATTGCATGATAATTGAATAAACTGCAGGCTTCCCCAGTCTTTTGGTTGTGACAAAATGCTGAGGTCTCATCTCCATATTACCTTAGCTGTTAGATGGACATAAAACCAAAGCTCAACAGGTCAGTTCTCCATTGACCCCCAAACTTCTCCCTAACTTTCCTGGAGGGGAGAAGTGACTTCTCCTTAATGTTAAGGTCTAGTAGGACCATACAGTCAAGTGATATCTCCCTATTTCAGAGTGATCTCCCTATTTTTGAGCAAATCTCCCTATTTGGAATTTCAAAATTTCACTATATAACTTATACATCTCCCTATATCAAATTTCAGATCCCCCTATTTGAAATCAAGAATCTCCTTTGTTTAATCATTCTCCCTATTTTGAAAAGTAAATCTCCCTATTTGGCTTCTCAGATGTATCACATGTATGAGTAGGACCCTTGATAAGACTGTTATTAAAAATAGTTTGTTTTAACATGCTAGACAACAATTTTTCAGTCATGTCCTGACAGGGTCAATACTTCCTGGGTATTCACCAGTACTTTAGGGAGTAAATGTGTCTGGATAAAGTACATATCATAGTTCACTACTAGCAGGGTTTGAATCCAGGATCTCTCAATTTAGAGTCTGTCTGACACCCTACAAGATCACCAGTCCTGACGGTGATGCTCTCTTGAATGAAGTCGTGGTTGTAACAGTGGTTAAAATTGCCCAAATGTTGGCATATGATATGAGCCGCGACGCGAGAAAAACAGATTTTTGCCTAGACGAAAACAAAGGCGCAGATCAGCTGTGAAGTAACTGCACAGCTGATCAGCGCCTTTGTTTTCGCCATACAGATAGTGCAATTCCTCTTCTACTTAAATCCAAAATTTCAAGCTTCTAATTGTTTTCAGTGATTGCACAGGCCAGTTTGTGTAAGACCTGGTCGGAAACCCTAAAGACCGGTTTTCTGGCATTGCGGCTCCTATCAAAAAATACAGCAATAAAACTCAAACAAGGAACTTCTTGTTGTATCTACATATAAGGTCGACATGGGCCACATTGATAAAACACCATTATAAAAGTGCCACAACTATGACAGAATTTGATCTTCTACTACAGAAGATGACTTGCTCCTTAAAATTTTGGATAAAGGAGCTAAAAAAAAGATTTCTATATATGCATCAAAATAAAAAAAATCAACCACTGACAATAAGTCTGATATTCACCATCATTTTTCACATAAACAAAAAGGTTCCCCTTGTGGCAACCCATATGAGCCACGTCATGAGAAAATCAGTCTTTGGGGTTTCCGAACAGGTCTGACACAAACCGGCCTATCCACGCACAGAAGAAAACGAAAATCTCAAAATTTTGGGTATATGCAGAGGAGGAATTGCACAATCTGTGTAGCAGAAACAAAGGGCACTAATCAGCTGTGCAGTTACTGCACTTCTGATCAGCGCCTTTGTTTTTGCATAGGCAAAAATCCCGTTTTCTCATTATGCACATTCTATATGGTGTTGAGTGTTTACATAATCACAATAGTAAACATTGTCATACCATATCTACCAGTTTGATATAAAAATGACATTCAAGTGCTTCCACATCAGCCATTTTATGACTTTGTGTGACCTACTTTCCGTGAGCCATGACTAGAGAAAACATGTCTTAAGAATGTCTTACCAAGTCTAATTTAAACCACTCTGTAGAACCATAGAAGGTGGTTAGATATATGAAGTTCTAGATGTCAGAAGTACATTGACTGTACTAGCCATGCAATGAAAACAAAGGCATTGATCATGTGTATAATTATGAAACAGACGATTTGCATCTTTGTTTTCATACGTGCGTAAACCGAGTTTCTCATAGCATGGCTCGTACATATTTGCTGTAGTAAATCACATTCCAACCTTTCCATAATTAATACATATTTACAACCTGGTAATGCACCAGTCATTTGTAACAACTGCCCCCCCCCCCCCCCCCCCCACACACACACACCTACTGGGAATGGTGGAGGATAGCCAGGCTAAAGTGCAGGGCAATTACTTTTTCGCGTGTCCTCTCAATGCAGAGGAAATGATAGGGTTTCGACATTAGGATCCTTACCCCAGGGAGATTTTCTATTGCTAAGGGCGGGGCAAGGAGCAAAGTGGGGCTTATAGTAGCTCACTGAAAGCTTAAAAGTCATAATCCCCGCCCTTCCCCGTAGGAGGGGGAGCAGTGGTTACAAATGACTGGTGCATAGAAGGTAAAAAA
This sequence comes from Rugalucina vietnamica, assembly GCA_964017185.1. Taxonomy (NCBI): domain Eukaryota; kingdom Metazoa; phylum Mollusca; class Bivalvia; order Lucinida; family Lucinidae; genus Rugalucina; species Rugalucina vietnamica. Next base: position 22,795,109 of record OZ024882.1, read on the forward strand.
CTGAAGCATACAATCAGGGTGAGATCCTTCAGAAAAAAATTATCTAAAATGCATTGTCATCCCTTATGTCTTCAATATAAAGCCCCCACTATTCCAAGTTTTGCTCTTTTTGACTTGAAAATTGGTAGAAAATTATTTTCAATACATGTATTCATTCGAACAAAGAAATAATTTTTCTCCCCTATGTTAGAGATAATTATTTATCATTATGAAGACACTATTAAAACATGTTCCTATACTTGATAAATGAGCCGCATCGTGAGAAAACCGAATTTTTGCCTAGGCGAAAACAAAGGCGCAGATCAGCTTCGCGGTAACCGCGAAGCTGATCAGCGCCTTTGTTTTCGCTACTCGGATAGTACAATTCCTCTTCTACTTAAATCCGAAATTTCAAGCTTCTAACCTGCTTCTGAGACTGTACAGCCCGGTTTGTGTCGGACCTGGTCGGAAACCCCGAAGACCGGTTTTCTCGCGTCGAGGCTCAAATAATGGTAATATAGTTCGGTATATTAATTGATGATTTTTGTAGATAGTAAATTTTCCATCTTTTGTTGTTCTTACTTAAAAAATTCAAAAGTCCAAAAAGGTTATCATTTATCTTCTTGTCTCTAAGAGAGGAAATGCATGCATTATATGAGCCACATCATGAGAAAACCAGCTTTTTGCATATGCGAAAACAAAGACGCAGAGTAACTGTGAAGCTGATCAGCACCTTTGTTTTCACTAAAAAGAAAGAACAAAATCTGAAATTTCAAGCTTCAAGACTTCTTCTGAGACTGTACAGACCGGTTTCTGTTAGTAATGGTCAGGAACCCCAAAGATCAGTTTTCTCGTGTTGCAGTTCAAATACAGAAATTAAAATTTTATTCAGAATATAAACCCACTGTCAGGCAAAATGGCGCTTACGAAAATGTACCAATTCAATTTAAAACACTTATTAAGATATTCAATATTGCAATAATATACATGTACATGTAGGTGTGCTCACAGTGGCCCAGTGGTAGAGCACCAATCCCACCATTCTCAAAACACAGATTGAGGGTACATGCTGAGGTGGTTCTATCGAGTACCTACAATCTAGGTTTTGGAGCAAAAATAACAAAAATAGGTATACCCCTTATACCCCAGTTTTGCTACATAAAAGTGGGGTATAAGGGGGTATATATTATGCGGAAATGTGACCAAAAATAATAAACAGTACCTAGCATGACATATTGGGCATAACCTTTTTGACTCTCATGGTTATTTTTATGAAAAAAAAATCTGAAAAAATGTTATTTTTGAATTGAAAAAAGCTGGCATACATATAAGGTTGGAAACATTATTCAACTTTTAAAAGCCAGGATGATAAAAATAAGAAAAGCTTTGACAAAATACATCTTAATTTGACCCTTAATATATGTCAGCCCTGCCATGAGAAAACCAGATTTTTTCCAAGGCGAAAACAGTGCTGCAGATCAGCTTCGCAGTAACTGCAAAGCTGATCAGCGCCTTTGTTTTTGCTATAGGATAGTACAATGATCCCTCCTCTTTTTAAAACCTGAATTTCAATGTTCTAGCCTGCTTCTGTGACTGTACAGGCCGGTTTGTGTTGGGCCTGGTCAGAACCCCGAAGACCGGTTTTCTCCCGTCGCAGCTCATGTCAATAACTGTTACTTCACTTAATTTGAATTTTAAATTTATCACTGTAAATGGAAAATTTATGCAAGATTAAACTTACACTAATTTCTTGAAAAGAAACATTTTAACAGGAGTAAAATTTCAAAATAAAAATGTGAGCCCTCTCAGAGAAAACCAACATGTCATACCTTTTTAACCTAGGCAAATGAATTTTTTCGCATCTAGGCATATGGCATGAACAACAACACTTTTTTTTTTTTTTTTTAAACAGAGATTCAAGAAATCAATGATGTATTTTTTGTCAAAGAATCATTGCATAAATTAAGGCATTCAGTCAATGCGAGGTATGCTAGGAATGACCTCAACCCCTCCACAGGTTTGACCCCATACCTGGACCCTAAAAGGACTCATGCTTGGCCCCTAAATCCCCTACTTTATTCTTTGCCATGTGATCATCTAATCTCCCTATTTAAGGCAACGCCTCCTCAAACCGGGCAACACATAGGTATTGTTGCTAATCAGGGCCAAAGAAAAGTGAAAATTCCTACATACTTTGAAGTTTGAAAAGTTTTTGTTGGATTTTGTTTAGCTTACAATGGAAAGAGAATGTTCCCAAACAATCAAACATTTAGGCTACAGTTCAATAAAAATGTTTAATGCTTTTTGTAGTTTGTGTACAATAGAGTAACCTGCCTGACTCACCCCTCCTCTGGTCAATAGACAAGATAAGCTTTCTGTACAAATTATGCACCAGTCATTTGTAACCTCTGCTCCCCCACCTACGGGGAATAGCGGGGACTTTGACTTTTGGTCCAGCAAATCCCCGCTAAAATCCCCACCCTGCGGGGACTGCTCGTTGGTAAAACCACTGCTGTTTTCCCCAGCAGCCTGCTATTTTTCATTTTTCATTTCACTGCCCTTTTTGTCTATATAAAGCAAACCCCGGGTACTTCCCCCCGCACTGCCATGGCAAAACTTTGGTCAAAGCACCACTCATTTCCACGGCAATCCCCGGCATTCCCCCGGGGGTGGGGGCCGTGGTTACAAATGACTAGTGCATTATGTACCACACTTTTCACATTCACCCGGCACTGCAGGGGCAAGCTGATGGTAAAATCCCTGTTCTTTTCCCCCACTATTCCAGGGTTCGAAAAACCCGGGTTTTAAACCATAAAACCCAACCCAGTGGGTTTCTGCGGGTAAACCCGTATACCCACTGGGTAGCGGGTAGTGACCAGTATTAGAAATTTTATGATCTTTATATCTAATGATGATACTCGAGTACTGAGCAAGGTATTAAGGCATTTTATAAATGAATGTACAAGTAACAAGACATTTGAATTTATCTCATTTGAATAACCTATTTAGTTTGTGTGAAGCAATCCCAAAAGAACAATCAACTATCTAACCAAGCTGGCAAGATTGCATTAGGGGTGTTTGACGATTAGACAGAATTGAAAAGATACAGAGGTTTTAACTTCTCGTTGAGTTTTTTTGTTGTTGTTACTAAATGGCTGATCGACATGCACAGAAGAAAGACTTGGTCTGTGACAGACTTATGATACGAGAATGGTGAAAGATATTTCTACAGCCATAAAAATAATCAGATAAATCTAGCTAAGTCACATTTTACCTATAATTCATCATTTAACTACCATGCCAGATGTCATTACAGCTAGACATACAAGGCAGTCAACTAAGTGACATAAATTTAGAACAAACATACCAAACAATTAGTTAACACCTCATTTTAGCAGTACCTTAATAGGTGTCATATAGGGTATTGTTATAAAAGTGTTATCAACACTTCCTAGAGCAATAATTAGGTGAAAACACAAACAAAGGATTAAAGCAATTGTCTATTAAATGTGAGAGACGTGATTGATGACATACTTTCATTGCTAGCTTTCATTGAAGTACAGTTCTAAAACTATCATTAGCTCCTACTAATATTCAAAATTGATGGTGTTATGGAATTTTAGTGGATGTAATATAAAGTACACATTAGTAGTAAATTTTACTTAAGTGTATGTTTTTAAAGAAAAAAAAAAATTTTTGTCTGTCAAATTACTGTAAAATACTCAAATGTGAACACCAAAAATAGTGAGGACCCACTTAGTACCCACTTTTTCAAAATAAGGCTTAAAGCCCAACCCGGGTTTACCCGGGTAAAACCCATGGGTAAACCCGGGGAGATATGGGCACTTCGAACCCTGCACTATTCCCTACCCTCCCTCCTGGGGTGGGGGGCCATGGTAACAAATGACTAGTGCATTACATATACCCTCATCAACCCCACACCGGGGTATACAATTTTTCTTAATTTTGATCCCAAAACATAGATTGTGGGTTCTTGTTAGTACCCACAATCTTTGTTTTGAGCAAAACAATTTAATTTCTTTTTTATTAAGTCAGTAGGGGGCATCTTGACGACTCCAATGATTATCATTCAAGTTTTGAAATTATGTAAATTGCTGCTTAAACTCAATCGTAAAAAATGATTTAATAATTATGAGGAAAAAATACCTATACATTATATTATAAAGATCAATCAAAATTTTACATCAAGACATGCAAAAGACTGATCATTTTTTATTCTGTCCTTATTTTTTCATGACTCATTTTCCTTTCTCAGATGACAAAATACAAGTATGAAACACAGTTCTTCCATTCGTACTCATTTTCATTACGAAAATTTCAAAAAGATTGAAACAGTACAAAATTTCATTTTGGTTACTAGAGATTTTGTCAAATATTATTGAGATTAATTTTCCTTTGATGTTACCTGGTTTAAATACCCATGAAAAATGAAAATTCATTAAAACATACAACAAACCAGATTTTTTCAGACATTTTGTTACTGTTCCGTTTCATTTAGTCAAATTAAGCGTGACAAGAGGTTAATATTTTGCAATATATTTCTTTCATTTAAATAATAATATTGGTTGTTAATTTTGGGAAAAATAAAATTCAGAAAGCGAAAATGGCATAAACCAGATTAAATCAAGAAATGACATCTGAGTCAGAATTAAAATTATGAGTAACAATATTTTCTCCTTTGCAAAATGTTCGAACCTAGTTTTGAGTGCTTTTACAAAAATTTACAACTAGGACAGCGTTAAGCTAACAAAGTTTTGAACAACTGGGCCCAGGTTGCAAACCAAATTTCAAAATACATGACTGTATTCATTATTATTGATACGTCAGGTTATACAATTTAATAACACATGAGCAACACTAAAGGTTAAATGCCATTATGAAAAAAGGAATGCCATGCTTTTTATATAAAAGTTACATAGATCAAAATGATAGGTATTGTTCAATTTACAACACTTTCTTAAACATGTAGTTTTCATAAAACTTCTATACAATACCTTTTTCACAATATCTTAATCCATGAAATATTAATCCAGCAAAAACTTGGTCTGTATAGAATGCTTAATATCCTTTCCCCAGAAAACAATTTAGGGTATAAATTATTCTATTTTGTAATGTTAGTCAACATGTTTCATGTGCTTATTACATAAAATCCAGTAAAATAGAAATTCAGCAAGCAAATCTTGACTTCAAAAGCAAAGATGAACATTCAATATCCTTCAAAACGTAAATTCCAACAATTATCGGTACAATCTGAACCACGCCTTTTACTGCGTACAAAAACAAAACCTTTCGAAATACTATCTTACAATTTTACTACGCCTATTGTCTTAAGTTTTGAACAACATCTCAAGGTAAAAACACGAAACACGTACGTTGATATGTCAACGAGCACCGAAAGATTTTAGAGGACTGTCCTACTATACACTTGGCATACCTTTACCTGTATAATACTAGCCCAGCTCAAAGAAAACTTGTTTTCCTGTTTTTTTTTATAGGAGTCCGACAAAAGATTGGTTGTAAAATCACTGGTTGCTCAAACTTTAGATTTTAGATTAAGAATAAGAAAATTAGAAAAGGCTTTACTAACCTATGACGGAGAGGAGAGATGCTGATCAGCATACACTCTAGCAGTGATGATCCATGGCTTAGCTTTTCACAAATGTAAAAGACATATTTTCTCATCATGTGGCTAGTACAATGCAATAGTAAAATTTTTGATATATACCTTACTATATAGAAGTCACCTAAAATCTCCAAAAATTTGGACACCTGATTTTTTAATAGAAAGACGAACTAAAGAATACAGGAAAATACAAGTTACAATGCAAACCATGATCATAAAAGAAACAGTTTGATCTATTTCAAGACTGTCACTGGTTTGTTGATGTAAGATGCAACTCACTGTAGTGAAGAAATTTGTTGCCAGAAACCCATCTTAGTTTTGTCTCACCCGGCAAGCCATGGAATTTTAAATACGGATCCTACAGATATTTTAAGCTAACAAAGTTTTAAGTAAATCATACCCAATAACTAGATATCAAACAATCAAGATGGAGATCAGACTGCAGGGATGTGTAGGCTAATCTACACTGGTCAATTGATTTGAGGGTTAACGACCCGCCAACAGCTAAGGTCATAATTATGGAGACAGGACCTCAGTTTATAGTCTCATCCGTCAGACTGGAGAAGAACGGGATCCACCTGCGACCCTTGGTTTACAAGGCGAGTGATATAACCACTGCACCACAAAGGCTTCTAATCCGCATAGGACAAACCAAAAATTTCTTGTTCGAAGGTATCAGGAAGGTGCATTAGGAAAATATGTCCGTGAAATAAATACCCCTCATACCCCACTTTTATGTATTAAAACTGGTTTACAGGGGTATACATGTACCTATTTTGCTTATTTTTGCTCCAAAACATAGATTGTGGGTACTCATTAGAACCGCCTCGCCGAGGCGGTTCTAACGTGTACCCACAATCTATGTTTTGAGCAAAAATAAGAAAAATATCATTTTTTTTTCTACTGAAAATAGCGGTTCTAACGTGTACCCACAATCTATGTTCTGAGCAAAAATAAGAAAAATATCATTTTTTTTCTACTGAAAATTTTCATTTTTTTCCAACTTTAAAAATCTCTGTATATTGCATGGGCAAGTTTTTGTAATGGCAAGTTTTCTATTTGAAGGTATTAGGAAGGCTAGTTCAAAAGTTTTTACAATAGTTTAACCTGACAGGTAAACCAAGGTGAAGTTAAATTATCACCAAACTGACAAAGAAGTTACTATCAAAGAATGTGGTTTACTTGTAGATTGTTATAAAAGTGTTGGCTGTACAAAAAGTTTAGGTTTGACCAGCCTATGTCCGTTTTGCAAGCCCTGGATTAGAAACTAATCCTTCAAAAAGCATTCAGCATCTCTTGTGAAATTTTCTCTTGTGATCAGCGCCTTTGTTTTTGCTACAGGGATAGTACAATAATTATTCCTCTCCTTTCTAATTCTGAAATTTCCAGCCTCTTATCTGGTACAGCTCGGTTTGAGTCCGACCTGTTCCAAAACCCCAAAACCGGATTTATCTCGTCACGGCTCATATGAGCCGCCTCATGGGAAAACCAACAATCTGCATAGGCGAAAACGAAGACGCAGATCAGCTTCGCGGTAACCGCGAAGCTGATCAGCGCCTTTGTTTTCGCTACTCGGATAGTACAATTCCTCTTCTACTTAAGTTTCTAGCTCTTTTTTGTGCTTGTACAAGTCGGTTTGTGTCGGACCTGTTCGGAAACCACATTGTTGGTTTTCCCCACGAGACGGCTCATATCATGTAAGGACTGGTGTGATCCAGTGAACAATCAGGTCTGACTCTGTATGACCTAACTGTTGGCTAGATGCAAAACCCAAACAAATTGTTGTTTTCACAGAAATGCTGTTCATTTCATGACCTTGACCTTTCAAGCAGCAGCAAAATCCAAACAGGACAACAACACAATTATTGTTTTCGCAGAAATGCTGTTCATTTCATGACCTTGACCTTTAAAGCAGCTGCTACCGTTAGGAGTGTCTGTCTGTCCATCTGTTGTCATGGCACTGTAACTTTAGAAGCATTGAGCAGCGAAATGAGAAAAACAACCGTGTGGTTTACGAAAAGGACCCACCCAAACCAAGCTGTACAGGTACAGAAAATGCTTTTGGATATAGAAAGTATTGGAATTTTGCACTATCCATGTAGCGAAAACACAAGCGCTAATCAGCTTCGCAGTTACTGCGAAGCTGATCTGCGCCTTTGTTTTCCCCTATGCAGATTGTTGGTTTTCCCATGCGGCGGCTCACATATAAACTGGCATGTAAACCTATACCCATGAAATACGTCCTTGTGGTGGGAACATGGATTAAGTCCGTTTGGCCCAGGATGACGTTAAAAGCCTAATCTTTACTACTACTACTACTATACCCATGAAAATCTTAAACACTGTCAAAGACAGACACCATTGCTTTTAAAAACTTGTCAAAATACAGCCATAATGTGGAAACTTGCCACTTTTACTGAAAAATGTTTACTACCTAAGATAATATCTTAAGGCAAAGAAATAAATACCATCTTAACTGGTTTTTATTGTTGTTTACAAATATTTGTATGGTCAGGCCCTGTTTGATAAACCAACAATCAATATTTTATTGATAGATTAATGATGAATTCTTTATAAATGCCTCATGAAACATGAACCTGTTTTATTAAGGTGTGGCTACTACCTTTAGGCCAGAGTTTTTTTTAATTTCGGGTTTACAGAATTTTTTGGGAAAAGTCTTGATACGATGGAAGACATAAAAATAAAATTTGAAGCCGCCTAAATAAATTACTTATGGCAAGATTTCTTTATTTCTCGCCATACCTTAAAATGACCATTGTAAAGATAATAAAAGAATGTCAAGAAACTACATGTACATCAAAAGTTAGTCATTCTTCCAAGATAATAGAACAATTTATGCACCAGTCATTTGCATCCTCGGGTCCCCCGGGGCCGGGGAATAGCGGGGCTTTTAACTTTTCAAATTTTAAAGCCCGGCTAAAAGCCCGGCACTGCCGGGCAAGAGTTTTGGTAAAACCCCTGCTAAAAGCCCCGGCTCCCCAGGGGCTGACAATAACATGGAACAACAGCTGGGAGTTGTTCTGATGAAACTGAAACATGGGAGAAGGGCCTCATTTTATGCATGTAAATGTTTAGGTGCATTTGGAGATTAAATAAGTACCATAAAGATAATTAAATGTTAAAAATATCATTAAAATCTAATTTGAATTAATGTGACAGTGTATTGGCGGGAAATCATAACCCCGGCAAATCCCTGGCACTGCCGGGACACATCAGAGGTTAAAGCCAGGCATTTAGCCCCGCTATGTCCCCGATATCCCCGGCCCCGGGGGAGCCGGGGATACAAATGACTGGTGCATTACGTCTAAGAAGTAATTATGCCTACATACATACACTGTTTGTATGCTAAAATGCAAGCTGAAGTAAAAAATTTGATTTAATTTTTTATCAATATGGGATAGTCGGAAGGAGAAAATAAAAAAAAACATTTTCATTTTATTTTTATTTTTATTTCAATTTTATAATTTTAAGAGGAAGTGGACGGTAAGCAAAACTAACAACCAGCAACGATATCATTGACTTATTATTAAGGACCTACACATTTCGGGTTACAAACCCTTCATCAGGATCATTAAAATGAATTCTATTTCTCCAAAGGTACTATTTTTGCGGACTAGATCGTCACATGACCTGGGTTCTTGTGACGTTATGTTGTTTTAAAACGAAAGTAGAATTTTGAAATTTGTGGTAGGGGGATCCGAAAACCAGAAAAAAAAAAATCTGGCCTTAATATTACAGTAAATAATTTAAATTTGACAGGACTTACAAAACATTTTTTATGTCCCAATTTTGCTGGTGATGTTTGTTATTTTGACACTGTTACGTCCCATTTTCATGGTGTTTAACCCCATTTTCATGGTGTTCTTATGTTCCATTTTCATGGTGCTGTTTTGTCATATTTTCTTGGGGTTGTTATTTACAATTCTGTTGGGTTTGTTGTCCCATTTTGATGGTGTTGTTATGCCCCATTTTGATGGTATTTTGATGGTGTTGTTATGCCCTGTTTTGATGGTGTTGTTATGCCCCATTTTGATGGTGTAGTTATGCCCCATTTTGATGGTGTTGCTATGCCCTATTTTGATGGTGTTGTTATGCCCCATTCTGATGGTGTTGTTATGCCCTGTTTTGATGGTGTTGTTATGCCCCATTTTGATGGTGTTGTTATGCCCCATTTTGATGGTGTTGCTATGCCCTATTTTGATGGTGTTGTTATGCCCCATTTTGATGGTGTTGCTATGCCTTATTTTGATGGTGTTGTTATGCCCCATTTTGATGGTTCTGTTGTGCCCCATTTTGATGGTGTTGTCATGCCCCATTTTGATGGTGTTGTTAAGCCCCATTTTGATGGTGTTGTGCCCCGTATTGATGGTGTTGTTATGCCCTATTTTGATGGTCTTTTTATGCCCCATTTTGATGGTGTTGTTATGCCCCCTTTTGGTGATGTTATGCCCCCTTTTGCTGACGTTGTTATGCCCCCTTTTGATGGTGTCACTATGCCCTACTTTGATGGTGTTGTTTCGCCCCATATTGATAGTATTGTTATGCCCCATTTGATGATGTCCTTACTCCTTATGCCCTATTTTGATGGTGTTGTTATGCCCCATTTTGATGGTGTTTTTATGCCCCCTTTTGATGGTGTTAGGGGTGAGAGATAGTGGAAGTTTGATCTGTCTCGAAGTCTTGGCCTTAATTCTTTTGACTTGTTTAACAACAATAACTCTTGAAGTGGCTCTTTTTTTTCTAAACTCCTCCATGAGAAAGAAGGAAAAAGAATTCTATCATTTCACTTCCACAGGAATTCATTCATTCCTCAAGTCATTTTAACCCATATTTGACGAATGGATTTTCCCATCGTTATCATTTGGGCGAGTCCACATTCATTTTTAGGGGCTGCAGGTGTAATCTTAAAATTTCATTCAAATTTTCGATGAAATTCCTATAAGCAAACAGAATAGCCCCAGATGGGACGCCGCATTCTGCGGCGTCACATCTGGGGCTATACTGTTTGCCTATGTCCCACAGAAGGGACGCCAGGCTTAAATGAGTTAAACAAGTTGAAAAAGGTCCCCAACAAACAAGAACATTTTTGTAATTTCCGCATAAATTATCGGAACATTGTATTAATATTGATGAGATTTAAATATATACAATTTTTTTCTACCTTTTCTTAATGTCAAAATAGCAAAACTGAATCACAGCGACAGTCAGGTGTCATGTTAGGATAAATGAATCGTGAAATGGATTTCGTAGTTTTTGTAGATGTTCGACAATAGCTGCGGTGCCCTCCGGTCGAAATTCAAGCAACTCATTTACCATCTTGTTGTTGAATCTCAAGAGCATACAACCATAACGCAGAAATTTGTTTTGTCAATTTGAAGAGTAGTCGTTTAATCACGACACTTCTTCTTTCTCACGAAGAAAACTTTTGCTTATCACCTTGCTTCTTTTGACCTATATTGACCTATATTAAGTTCCTATTATAATCGTACAATGCTTGTCAAGTTTCGTCAATTAAACCATTGCAAAAAATACAATCGATGTCAACTTTATTCTCAAGCTGTAAAGGGATGGGCCAATATGAGCCGCATCGTGAGAAAACCGGATTTTTGCCTAGGCGAAAACAAAGGCGCAGATCAGCTTCGCGGTAACCGCGAAGCTGATCAGCGCCTTTGTTTTCGCTACTCGGATAGTACAATTCCTCTTCTACTTAAATCCGAAATTTCAAGCTTCTAGCTCTTTTCTGAGCTTGTACAGGCCGGTTTGTGTCGGACCTGGTCGGAAACCCCGAAGACCGGTTTTCTCGCGTCGCGGCTCATATGTCACTAAGTTAGAGAATGGGCTGTTAATAGGGTAACAATGCAGGATAATGGAGAAATGAGCCTCGACGCGAGAAAACCGGTCTTCGGGGTTTCCGACCAGGTCCGACATAAATCGGCCTGTACAGTTACAGAAGCAGGCTAGAAGCTTGAAATTTTGGATTTAAGAAGAAGAGAAATTTTACTATCCGTGTAGCGAAAACAAAGGCGCTGATCAGCTTCGCGGTTACCGCGAAGCTGATCTGCGCCTTTGTTTTCGCCTAGGCAAAAATCCGGTTTTCTCACGATGCGGCTCAAATGTGATCGGAACAGACAGGCCCAACGGAGGCAGAAAATGAAGTTTCGGGTTGTATCTTGGTCCTACATGTGTGGGCGAGTCACTGCCAATCATGCTGGTAGGGCTTAACATTATGAAAACACTACCGTGTAATACAGAGATTTTTTTTCAGAAGCAAAAATTGAAAATTTCATTTCAAAAATTTTGATTTTTTAAAATATTTTCACTCAAAACATATATGAGCCGTCGCATGAGAAAACCAACAATTTGCATATGCAAAAACAAAGACGCAGATCAGCTGTGCAGTAGCGCCTTTGTTTTCGCCACATGGATAGTACAAGTCCTCTTCTACTTATATCCAAAGTTTCAAGCTTCTAGCTTTATTTTGTGACTGTACAGTCTGGTTTGTGTCGGACTTGGTCGGAAACCCAAATTTTTGGTTTTCTCATGCACAGGCTCATATTGTGTGTACACGTTAGAACCACCTCAACAACCCCCCCTCGGCAAGGCGGTTCTAACGAGTACCCGCAATGTTTGTTTTTGATCAAAAATAAGAAAGTTAGGTATACCCCTGCAAAGCCCAGTTTTTCTATATAAAATTGGAATTTAATGAGGTGTACTTTTCACGTTTTCCTGATGGTATGCATACCAAACATCTATCAGAAAAACTGCATTTTGCATTTATATGAGCAAAACAAGGGCACCTATCACTGGGAAATGTGGGGAGTCAAATATATTTTGAGCAAATATATTAACGATATCAAAATTTTTCAAATGAAAGTTTCAATTTTTACAGCTGAAAAAATCTCCATAAGAGCGTTTTCTAGTAGTTTACTTTTATAACATCAACTATATTGCAGCAGGGTCTTTCCCCTTTTCCATTATTTATAGTTCCATAGATAAACTTTAACAAATAGTTTGTACCACAATTTATAGTAAGGGCTTAAAATGAAAGTAAACGTAAAGTAACCCAAACTTTGGATTAATTTTGTCGCTGTATCTGCGATAATTTATCAGTGTAGAACAAATCCTCGTCATATCCGACAATTATGGCAACGCTGATATGTCCTACTACCAATTGGAATTCAACGATGACCTGAATTAATATTAATGGGGAATTTTATCATGTCCCTGTAGGTATTTAACAGCAGCTCAATCAAAGTGAACTGAGATGCATCATACTAAATCATGCTTGCTAGGTTTCCAACCACGTCAAAGATTTTGTTCGTTTGAATTGATGCTTAAGCTAAGGGTCATGTCAGGAGTTGCCTCCATTTTATGGGACTTTAACCCAAAGTTAGGATGTCATGACATTCAAAAAGTGCTTGAAATATGACCATCTATAGCTAGGCAAATAAGGCTTATATGTATGGATGGTTTGACTTGAAACCACTTTTCCTGAGCGGTTAACCAGTAATCAGATGGCCAGTAAGCAACATAGAAGCTTTGCCTGGAGGCATAAGCAGTCCATCTATTTCTTTAGGCCCCAACTAGCGGGGGCCATATTCCCACCCGACCACCTTTGTCAAGCTTCTAGCCTCCTTCTGTGACTGTACAGCCCAGTTTGCAATGGACCCGATCGGAAACCAAAATTGTTGTTTTTCTCCCGCGAAGGCTCAAGCCTACAAACTCGAAAACTTTAGGCAAAGAACAACATAGGCATGGGTCAGCACTACCTTTAATATTTCAGCTGTGACGTGACGAAACAGGTCTTTCGGGATTCTGAACAGGTCTGACACAAACCGATCTGTAAAGTCAAAGAAGATGGCTAGAGGCTGGAAATTTTAGATATAGAAAGAAGAGGAATAATATTATCCATGTAGAGAAAACAAAGGCGCTGATCAGCTGTCGGTCACTGCACATCTGATCGGCGCCTTTGTTTTCGCATGAGCAAACATCCGATTTTCTCATGACCAGGCTCATTTATAAAGACTACAAACCATTATGTAGTAAGACAGTTTGTTACCAAAACTTGTAGATATACTAGGTAAATAATAGGGACATTTTTATGTCAAGAGTTTGAAAAATGAGAAACAACACAATATATAAGTATACAAACAGTGTAATTAGCTACTATGAGCCAGATGGCAATATGTGGAATGCATACTATTAGCTATTTTCTCATGCTTTTGGAATGACAGATAGCCAACAAAAGTTGTTCCAAAATTTTACCGACTGGTAAAATTAGTAACACTGATCAGAAGCAGCATGATCAGGGATCTTTTAGCAATTACATGTATTGAACAGGCTATTACCAAGACTGGCGAGCCCATTATATTGTAGGTTCATACCACGGTAGTGAAAAATTATTGGTCCCCAACTATAATTATCCATAGGTAGATGGTTGTTGCCGAAAGATCTCGGATCCAAAATAATGTGTATTGGATCCAAGTCAACATGGTGATGGTAACAGGAGACAACCTCTTTCTAGTGGTGCTTACATTGCTACAAGCCAATCATGCCAAACACACGGCCCCAGATAAGACAAGGGAGAGGGTTTCTCCACTTTTATGCACGAGTCATTTGTAACCACGGCCCCCAGGCCCGGGGAATCGCGGGGACTTTGACTTTTGGTCCAGCAAATCCCTGCTAAAAGCCCCACCCTGCGGGGACTGCTTGTTGGTAAAACCACTGCTGTTTTCCCCCCGCAGCCTGCTATCTTTTCATTTCAATGCCCTTTAAAGCAATTTCTTTTAATCTACATCTCCCCCGCACTGCCCTGGCAAAACTTTGGTCAAAGACCCGCTCATTTCCACGACTATCCCCCGCCCTCGCCCGGGCCTGGGCGGGGGCCGTGGTTACAAATGACTAGTACATTATCTAGGACCATTTATAATACAAATACATGCATATGTATAAAACTATCAAATATAGCCAGACTGTTTTTCATACTTTAAGCTTTACCAAAATTCTGCCTTGTGTATCCTCTAAAGTAGCTATAAATTACTTACATATTAAAGCAAACAATCTTTGGGGTAATAAAATCCAATCAAAATACTCCAAAATGAAATTAAAACCAAACACACACCACGAAAATATCAAATACAACAGTATATATCACTATACATATAAATTCTACCAGTGTATTACATTACCTATAGGCTTTAGGTAAAACCTAAACCTACCAAAAGTCACAAATCACGATATATTGCCAGGAGCGATCTATACAGTCATTAAACTATCCGTTGACAGAATTTGACCAAAAGCGGGGGATACACATTTTCTTGTTTACCATACATACCAATACATCATAGTTTGGTACACAAAAACAGCTTTTTCAATTTTGTGCCAACTTTAATTATGAAGAAGGTCTCTACATTAACCTGTTAGTGACGAATGGATTTGTCCATCATTATCATCACAGCAAGTCCAATTCCATTTTGGGGGGCGTCTGGTGTGATTTTTAATTTTTACTCCACTTTTCAATGAAATTGGTCTATAGCAAACAGAATAGTCATGGGGTATAGGACACGGCGTTCTGCAGCGTCACATCTGGGGCTATATTTTGTTTGCCTATAATGTCCCATAAAAAGGACGCCAAGTGTATAATACTTTTTGTTGTATAAAATAAGATTTTTTTGAAGTTAATTAAACAAGGAAATGAAGTTTTAGTTAGTTTTTATGATGTCACTTTTTGTCAAATAGAAATATGAGAAAGATTTCAGTTTCTCTTTTGTTACATGTAAATATAGGAGTTTTGTTTCATAATACCAACAATTATGTATATAGCTTCTAAACCAAAATAAAATTGCTTTTTTCATCATTTTTTCCTTTCCATTTATTTACTTAGAATGTTGTTTATATCAATGACAACAGAATGCACTGAGATGAGGTAAAATTGTGGTATTACCATATGTAAGGGTTTCATGTCAGAATGATGTCATTACGAAAACTTGCCCATGCAATATACAAATATTTTTTTTTAACTGTTAAAAATAAAAATTTTCAGTAGAAAATTTTCGATGTTTTCAATATGTTTGTTCATTGATTGTGGGTACACGTTAGAACCGATCCCTGAGGCACTTCTAACGAGTACCACAATCTATGTTTTGGATTAGAAATAAGAAAAATATGTATACCCCGGCATACCCCCCTTTTGTTATATAAAAGTGGGGTATAAGTGGGTATTCATTGCACGTACATGTTTTCCTGATAGTGGTGGCTTGCAAACTTGTTGACTGGGATGTTAAACCACAAAACAGACAACAAAGATCAAAGATGTAGATCATTAGCTCATAACCTTGTCGCTTTGCTGAGACTTTAAAACCTTTTTCATGCTCAACTCAGCTGAGACTAAAATTTATCCTGCTTATAAATGTTAAAATGCTAACAATCATTGGCACTTAGTCATTTATTAGCAGGATAAATTACAGGCTTTGTTGATCTAAATCTGAAATTTCAATCTATTGTGTTATTTCAGAATTTATGAGCAATTTAAATTTCATGCTCGGCTGATGCATGACTTAAGGCTTGGTCCCTAGCCTTGAAGAAAGGTTTTCTCAAACGGCGGTCAAATTAATTACTCGTAATAACCTAATTTTGAATTTTAACAGATGCAAGTTTAAACTTTATGTAAATAAACTCAACTGCACAAGGTTACAACACATGCTGTCTAGTCGCTGACCCCCCTAGCCCCTCCCTGGGGCTACCAACATATGTCCAACTGACCACTATAATGATATTATTAACATAATGAATGTAATAAGTGACAATTCATCAGAAAACTTTCTTTTTCTGCATATGTTAAGTGAAGATCTCTGCAAATCAGCTGGGTATCTTCACAGGTTGATAGATCCACGTTTGGATTGTACATGTGTTTCTAATCAAAATTTTCTAAATGAAATACATTTGTCCACTACTAGAAAACGCCCCTGGCCATGTCCTGGGATCAGTAATGTCATCATCGACATGGAAATAAAACATGATTTATTGTTATAGTACAAGAAAAAATAATTTTTTGCATATGCGAAAGCAAAGCCGCAGATCAGCTGTGCAGTTAATGCACAGCTGATCAACACATTTGGTTTTGATTGATAGATAGTGCAATCAATCTTCTTTCTTAAATCCAAATTTTCAAGCTTATAGCATTCCTCTTTGACTGTAGAGGTCGGTCTGTGACGCACCTGCTCGGAATCCCCGAAGACAGGATTTTTTGTCACGCGGCTCACACATGATTTATTGTATAACAATAATCACTACATGTATAGCATGTTATGAGCCGCGACGCGAGAAAACCGGTCTTCGGGGTTTCCGACCAGGTCCGACACAAATCGGCCTGTACAAGCTCAGAAAAGAGCTAGAAGCTTGCAATTTCGGATTTAAGTAGAAGAGGAATTGTACTATCCGAGTAGCGAAAACAAAGGCGCTGATCAGCTTCGCGGTTACCGCGAAGCTGATCTGCGCCTTTGTTTTCGCATAGGCAAATTTCCGGTTTTCTCACGATGCGGCTCTTATAAACCTAGTGCATGTTATACTACATGAATCATCATAAAACAATCATTAATTAGCACAACTGATCAAAATCATTACCAGTGTTTTGAGCTGTTGTTAACATTCCCATAAACAGCTATGGCCATTTTGTCAGGATAAATACTGATCCAGTCATTTGTAACCACTGCCTACCCAAATCCCGACCTGCAGGGAAGAGTGGAGGTTATCCGGGCTAAAGTGTGTGGCAATTACTATTTGAGTGTCCCCACCACAGTGGAGGAGAAATGACAGGGTTTTGACATAAGGATCCTTACCCCAGGGAGATTTTCTACTGCGAAGGGCAGGGTGATAAGCAAAGTTTTGACCTCCAGTTTGTCCTCTGGGACTGGGCCTTATAGCAGGGCACTGAAAGCTGAAAAGTTATAGTCCCCACCCTTCCCCATAGGTGGGGTGGGGGAAGGGCAGTGTTTACAAATGACTGGTGTATTGTGACTTCCAATTACACCAGATACAGATACAAAGAAATCTGGCACCTAAGCATAAATCCCAAATCCCACACAAGAAAACAATCTGCAAATGCGAAAACAAAGATGCAGATCAGCTGTGCAGTAACTGCCCAGCTAATCAGCACCTTTGTTTTTGCTACATAGAGTGTACAATCTCTCTTCTTCCTAAATACAAAATTTCAAATTTCTAGCCTTCTTGTATGACTCTACAGACCGATTTGTGTTGGACCTGGTCAGAACTCGACTGAAGGCTCAAAGCAAAGTGTATGTATACGCATACCTGATTATATATGTATAACTACACCAAAGTATTCCATCTCAATTAGCATCTCAAACATCCGCCTGATTACAGACTCAAGATGACAAAACTACTTCCAAACTTCTGAAACAAACAAAAAGATCCGAGAATTAATTTCAATATCTCTCAAAATACATGCAACAATCCATATTTTGTCCTAACAACTGCATAACAACTGCAGCTTACATACCGGGTATCAATAATTCAATATAAATCGAGGAAACATATAGGAAGAATATTTGCTGAATTTAAAGGGATAAATTCCGATTATTTTTTAATATCACCTGTCAAATGGGTACACATTAGAAATGCCTCAATAATGTATTTCATAAAGTACCTTAAAAATAGAATCTTGCTCATGAATAACTGATAAAAACTATCTTTAAATAAACTTGGAATAAGCACTTTAAATATGCAATATTCTGATCATAACCATTATTAAATCAGAGAAAATCTGTAATTCATTCATCCTTAAAAGAATTTAACACACTATGACAATCGTGATGCAATAATCAATGATGATACATGCCTGATTAACTGGTCTCAGACTGGTTTTAATTACAACCAGACAATCACAAAATTTAATCACTTTCGATCTTGTTAAAGATCACCTGCATGTATAAACTCGAGTCTTCAAAACAGAACATTTCATTAATCAGTGACTAAAATCAGATCATATGAACTCACACTTCACAGTAGGGGAACGGAAGTGAACAGACAACTGCTACTGACCGACAAGGACTCACCCAAATGATAATGATGGGCAAGTCCATTCCTCAAAAATGGGTTAAATTAACTCAATTTAAGCCTGGCGTCCCTTTTATGGGACATAGGCAAACAGAATAGCCCCAGATGTGACGCCGCAAAATGCGGCGTCCCATTTGGGGCTATTCTGTTTGCTAAGAGAATTTTCATCGTAAAATTGGATAAAATTTAAAAATCACACCTGACGCCCCTATATATGAAAGTGGAATCTCCCAAATGATAACGATGGGCAAGTCCATTTGTCAAAAATGGGTTAAATTAATATTTACCTTAAACCTTTTATGTAAAATTCCAGCATTATAAAATCTCCACTTCATTTTGGTAAATGTTCTGAAATTCTTTAAGTTGGCACTCTTGGACTGAATGGAATAGGAGGACAAAGCTTTCGGAGAGTAATTTTGGTCCCGCAGGAAGTCCTTTGTTTAGTCATGCTTCTTGTCCACTCAGACCCAACAGTTGTCATCTACATCTCTCAGAAGCTTGACAAGACGCAAATTCCAATAATTCTCAGTATTCTCAATAGTGCCTGCAGCTCTCCCAGACTAATTAATGCCAAATGAAATATCCCGATTAATTACTCTTCTTGAAGGAGACACATTCATTACCAGCCAATGACAATGACAACGTCCAAGGCTTCATCTGCAAATGAGAAAATTCCCAAAATTAATCAAAACTATTTGGACATCATGCACAAATCAATGTTTTACTCCAGAAGGAGCATGTACGAAAATTAGAAATGTTAAAAGAAATTAGTCCTTTATATTTCTGCATGAGACATAGTTTGTTGACCAAAGTTGTATGAACTGTCATATTCTTTCCGTCATGCTAACATGTCTATGTAGTGTATACCCCCTTAAACCTCACTTTCATAAAGTAAAACAGGGGTATATTTTCTTATTTCTTATCTAAAACATAGATTATGCTTCTGATGTGTACCCACAATCAATGTTTTGAACAAAAATACTGAACACATCAAAAAAAAAAATCCAATGAATTTTTCAATTTTTACTACTAAAAAAATCTCTGTATATTGCATGGGAAAGATTTTGTAATTATGTTTTACCATCAGAGATGTATTATCCCTCACTCCATTTTAAAAGTCAGCGTGTTACAATTGTGTGGTGTGTGTGTGTGTGTGTGTGTGGGGGGGGGGGGGGGGGGGGGAGGGGGAAGGGCTTACTGGTAACATCCAGTTCCAGAAGTATCCCTTAAACTATTGACCTAGGCGACCCATGTGGCCAAGTGGTTAAGAGCGCTGATATTTTATTACCGCATTTAACCATTTGATCATCTCACCGCTGTGTCTGGTGTGGGTTTGAGCTCACACGGGGCACATGTGAGACAAGCCAAAATCTGCTTGTGGGTGTGCCAGGTGATTTTTCTCGGGGTTCTCCCATTTTCACCCCACCTACTAATTAGCCTGTCTCATATGAGCTGAAAAAATCTTGAAAGGGACGCTAAACTGAAAGATATGTGCATATGTATTTGAAAATATTAAACCTACACTGCTATTCATTGGCCATTGAGGCCCTCCCAGGGGACGGGGGGGGGGGGGGGGGGGGGGGGGGGGGGGGGGGGGGGGGGGATGGTCTTTGCTCCCTGAAAGAAAAATGACCTTTCTCCCCAGCTCCCTAAAATGTTTTTCCTCAGCCCACTGCTCCATAAAACCCCAAAAAGTTATGCTTTCTCCCCAAATCCCTGAAAATAAATGACCCTTCTCCCCAAATCCCTGAAAATAAATAGCCCTTCTCCCTGAATCCCCCAAACCCCAGGGAGGGCCTCGGCATTCCCAACATACTTTTTCGTTCTAATGTGAAACCAGAGGACCAATGGTCCTGAGAACGCTCACCTGAAGCCTGATCCTGGAGTATTAAGTCATCATGAAATGACCTTGACCTTGAATACTCACACACCTTTATTGAATTCATAAGTTGTCTGCATCTGCAAAGATTCAGGTCTCAGGCTGCAATAGTTTCCAAACCCAGTGATTTCTGAGAAAAAACTATAATTTTAATTTTGATATTCAAATGACCTTGGGTCAAGGTCAAGAAATGACCTTGGCCTTCATTAATTACTTACCTTCATTGACTCCATCGGTTGTCTGCATCTAGCAACTTTCAGGTCTCAGACTGCAACAGTTTCCAAAATATCCATTGTTTTCGCCTTTTCCCATGTAAAAGCCTATGTTTCCAAAATTGACCTTGCCGTAAAATAGGTCAAGGTCATCCTATGGTCATCATTTGATCAAACTATGATGGGCTGGAGTCCCAAATGCTACATACCAAGTTTCGCGAAAATTGGCCTGCCGGATCTGGAGAAGAAGATTTTTGAGTGGTTTTTACCATATATGGGCGTGGCAGCCATCTTGGTCATGTGACCTGGATTTCACGATCAAACTTTCGTCTCCCCTACCCATGGATGCTCCACATAAAATTTCACTTTGATTGGCCCAGCAGTTTCAGAGAAGAAGATCTGTGAAAAGTGTGTATGGACGACAGACTAGCCAAGGTCAAGAGATGACCTTGACCTAAATTAATCACATACCTTCATCTACTCCATTAGTTGTTTGAATCCACCACTTTTCAGGCATCAGGCTGCAATAGTTTTCAAAAAATCCATAGTTTTCACTTTTTCCCATGTAAAAGCCTATGTTTCCAAATTTGACCTTGCCGTAAGATAGGTCAAGGTCATCCAAGGGTCATCATTTTATCAAACTATGATGGGCTGAAGTCCCGGATGCTACACACCAAGTTTCGTGGAAATCGGCCTACCGGTTCTGGAGTAGAAGATTTTTGAAGGGTTTTTACCATATATGGGCGTGGCGGCCATCTTGGTCATGTGACCTGGATTTTGCAATC
Source organism: Rugalucina vietnamica (assembly GCA_964017185.1). Taxonomy (NCBI): domain Eukaryota; kingdom Metazoa; phylum Mollusca; class Bivalvia; order Lucinida; family Lucinidae; genus Rugalucina; species Rugalucina vietnamica. The sequence goes on from OZ024882.1 coordinate 22,816,703, forward strand.
AAACTTGAAATGCCACTACCCAAGGAGGCTCCACATAAAATTTCAACTAGATCGGCCAAGCGGTTTCAGAGAAGAAGATTTTTGAAATTGTGGACGACGACGGACGGACGCCGGATCATGGCCATCCTATAAGCTCACCTTGTGAGCCTTCGGCTCAGGTGAGCTAATAAAAACTTAATGATTTTTCTTTTAAATTTCTGCCAATAATTTTTCAATCTAAAATAATTAGTTTTCATGTAATGATTTCTCTAAATGGCTTCCAGTGAAATATTTGTCATAAAATTGGCCTGACAATTTGAAATAAGTCCAGAAATGATTATGATATACACAACATGTATAATTAGTATTTAAATTAAACACGGGGACCCAACTGTTAATCGTGATTATTGATGTGACGTGGAATGTTAATGCATGCCATTATGAAGTTTCGTATGCGTCGGCGAGTTCGTTACGAATGCGACGTTCCACATCCTCTGTCCTTGGACGGTAAGTACCACATGTTTTGCTCGCGTGAAAATAAACAAAGCCCAGTTTACAAAATCGGCGTCCACTATGATCAAAATTCTTCTATATTCCCACTTGAAGTCAACTGGAATACTTACGGCACTTGTGTTTTTGAGCTAATGGTTTATAAAGTTGACAGGTAGATACAAGATTGCCACGAATACACATTACATTCTTAAAGTCCTTTTGTTTTTCTAATTCTTGGTCGTAAACTAAGAAGTATAACACAGTCCTATCGGTGTCTTAATTGAAATATGTATCAAAATGGCGTTGTAAATGCACATTTATCTACTGAGCGTGAAAAACAGTAAGATAAGTATCTTTTGTATGCATCGAAGATGAAGATACGTACTACTAGAATGAGTCATGGAAGAATTAGCATTTTGTTGTGCTCTTACAAAAGTTATTTACGTCAATGCAGAAGCATAACTTGCGCCTTTATCAAGCGCAATATTGCATGGCGTATTTTTTCCTTGTACTACATGTACTTCGTTGAGCGAGCTTCAAAACATGTGCCACTTTTATTTTGAATGAGGTCACAGAGTGGTTTTCTGATATAGCTTTGTCAACATTCGAATGACTTCTTGCCTCGAAACAGCAAATCATTTTCGGGCATATCAGTGACATAGGTAATATGTTTTCTAACATTAAATGACCACTAAGGCTAAACCAAGTATTATTTGACCATTTAATATCGGTGGCTCCATGCATTTTGATAAGCGGGGGTGGGGGGGGGGGGGGGGGGGGGGGAGAGAAAAAAGAATTAAAGGGATTTGTGCGAGTTTTAGGTGCGGTTGTCAATCAGTTTTCCATGGGAATGGTGTGTTGTACAAGAACAGCGATCAACTATCGTTATTTTATTGCAACTAGAAGAGTCTTTCGGGAGCCCTTTGAGCCCTCGGCCTCATGCTAAAACAACTTTCTCCAGCCTCTGCAAATGTTAATACAGTATAAAAACATGGTCGACCCCTTTAACATGTATCCAGAAAATATTAATTGAAGAAAATGCATCACTGTCTCCATATCGTAACATTTGCTATCTTATTTTACTGCTTCATCGGTCTCAATCTTCCACGATGCATTTCTGTGTCGCATATTAAATTTTAACAAAATCTACGATGCATACGAAAGATGCTTATCTTACTATTTTTCACGCTCAGTAAATAAGTGTGCATTTACAAAGCCATTTTGATACATGTTTCAATAAAGACACCACAAGACTGTGTTATACTTCTTAGTTTACGGTCAAGAATTAGAAAAACAAAATGACTTTAAGAATCTAATGAGTTTTCGTGGCAATCTTGTATCTACCTGTCAACTTTATAAACCATTAGCTGAAAAACACAAGTGCCGTAAGTATTCCAATTGACTTCAAGTGGGAACATAGAAGATTTTTGCAGATCATAGCGGACGCCGATTTTGTAAATTCGGCTTTGTTTATTTTCACGAGAGCAAAACATGTGGTACTTACCGTCTAAGGACAGAGGATGTGGAGCGTCGCATTCGTAACGAACTCGCCGACGCATACGAAACTTCATAATAGCATGCATTAACATTCCACGTCGCATCAATAATCACGATTAACAGTTGGGTCCCCGTGTTAAAGTGTAAATAATGCTTTTATATTTTCCTTTAGTGTACAGTTTTATGTTCTACTTGTACTATATTAACAGTACAGTGTTTTGTTTGTTTGATTCTTAACATCACACCCTCATGGAAACATCATGTCTGAATCAGTCTGAATCATCTTCTGAATTTATCTGAATCCATGCTGAAAACTTTCTGAATTAATTTTGCCTGAATGATTCATAAAATCATTGCTTGTCTGAAACTTTACTGACATTAGGAAAAAGTCAAAGATTCAGAAATATTCAGACACCTGAATCCATCTGAAATCTGTCTGAATCTTGTCTGAATCTGACCTGACTTATTATATGCCTGAATCAGTCTGAATCATCTTCTGAATTAATCTGAATCCATGTTGAAAACTTCTAAATTTCTCTGAATCATCAAATCATTGCTTGTCCGAAACTTCACTGACATTAGGAAAAAGTCAAAGATTCAGAAATATTCAGACACCTGAATTCATATGAAATTTGTCTGAATCTTGTCTGAATCTAACCCAACTTATGCCTGAATCAGTCAGAATCATCTTCTGAATTAATCTGAATCCATGTCGAAAACTTTCTGAATTTGTCTGAATCATCAAATCATTGCTTGTCTAAATCTTAAGTTCTTAACTGAAAGTTGGAATGCCCTTGTAAAAAATGTTTGTGATATCTTTTCTTTCCCACTGCATATCTGTGTTGGGATTTTAATTTACATGTAATTGCATTGATTCTTGGTCCATCTATTCATTCTTAGTCATTATAGACATAATGTTAATATCTATAGTTGAGCCACCGCGTGGGAAAACCACAATCTGCATAGGCGAAAACAAAGGTGCAGATCAGCATAGCTGATCAGCGCCTTTGTTTTCGCTACATGGATAGTACAATTCTTCTACTATCTAAATCAAAAATTTCAAGCTTCTAGCCTGCTTCTATGACTGTACAGCCAAGTTTGTGTCAGACCTGGTCGGAACCCAAATTGTTAGTTTTCGCACGCACAGGCTCAGTTCACTTCATGCTGTCCACAGAGTTAATGGGTCAAAAAAGTTTGCCTAAAACTTGGAGGTCACAGTAATAGGAGTCTTAAGGAGGTTAAGCATTCCATGCTGATTATTTTAAATATATAGCAGACTATATTTCAACCTTAAGAAGGGTATAAACTACAAAATATGATTATAATTTTAATACAAGAATACAATTTGAGCTCCGTCATGAGAAAAAAAGGATTTTTGCCTAGTATATGTGAAAACAAAGATGTAGATCAGTTGTGCAGTAACTTCACAGCTGATCAGCGCCCTTGTTTTTGAGATTCTCGGATGGAACAATTCCTCTTCCTTCTTAAATCCAAAATTTCAAGCTTCAGCCTGCTTCTGTGACTGTACATACCAGTTTGTGTCAGACCAGATTGGAAACCCGAAAGTCAGATTTTCTCATGTCGTGGCTCATTTTGAATATCCATTATGTACATAGACCTTCAAGAGTATGCCATAAATTTCCAAAGTATTCAGCCACAGAAGTATTCAGACACCATGCAGGGTTGGGAAAACAGTGAGGTCAATATTGAGGTCCCAGGCTGAACTGGTGAGGTATTGTCAATTCAGATTCATTCAGTAAACCATTCAGATTCAGATACAGAACTGCCCCTAGTTAGGCAGTGTTAATGGTTTCCTTTTTTGTATTTTTTCTTTCTTTAAAACTGGTCGGAAATCTTTCATAATAACAGAGCTCATTTGTTCTAACTCAAGTCACTGATCAAGATGTATTGGTATGTATCTAGGACATAATGAATCGAACTTCAATTTGTATTTTTTAGCCTCTGGGCAAAAATTCCTACATTAATGTTTACAACAAAGTTCATACATTTGAGCCACCTCAGGGAAAAACAAGCAATGTGGTTTTTGAACTGGTCCAACACAAACCCAGCTCTACAAGCGCAGAAGATGGCTAGAGGCTTGAAATTTTGGATTTAGAAAGCATAGGAATTGTACTATCCGTGTAACGAAAACAAAGGCGATGACCAGCTTCGCAGTTACTGCGAAGCTGATCTGCGTCTTTGTTTTCGCATAAGCAGATTGTTTGTTTTCTCACGCGATGGCTCATTTAATGTTTTACCAAATGACAACCATTTGAAAAATTGTTACTTGACAGGTCATCATATTTATGATAATACAGACATTTCATTGATGTAGCCAATATCATAGTTTCAATGATTACTCGTTTAATATGTCTATTTCCCCATGAAGCTTGGTTGGTAGCTAGCTTTCCTATCGCAGAAAACTTGACTAGCTCCTAACACTTGACGGGGCCAACCCTATGGCCGAGTCGTTAAGGTCGTCGATATCATTACCGCTCACCTCACTGCTGTGTCCAGTGTGGGTTCGAGCCCCACACAGGGAACATATGGGACAAGCCAAGTTCTGCATTCAGGTAGGCCAGGTGGTTTTTCTCCGGCTACTTCCATTTTCATCCAACTATATCAGGTCCCCAGGTTTTATAACTTTTTTCCTGCTCAACTCAGCTTAGACTAAAATTTATCCTGCTCACAAATGTTAAAATGCCAACAATTGTTGGCATTTTAACATTTACTAGCAGGATATTGTAGGTTTTGGTGATTTAGACCTAAAAATTAAACTATATAAATTTGGGCTATTTCAATACTTAGAACAATTTGAATTTTAGTCTCAGCTGAGTTGAGAATATAAAAAGTTTTATTACCTCGTGTCCAGGCCCCACACATCTCACCCCCATTTTTTGGTGGGATATGATCTATTAAGATGACAATGACATCATAATTGTGTAAGTAATGTATATAAATTGCTTCAGTGTGTCCCCAAGCTATTATCTCATTGATCTTCAACACCATTGTATAGATAGTGATCAGTAGGTGATTGATTGTGATGATTAGATGATTGATCAGTCAGTATGATGACAGATGAAGTGTGGCCAAAACAAATGAGACATTATGTGAGAAAACCGGTCTTCCGGGCTTTCATCCTGCTCCGACACAAACAGGCCTGTACTGTCATAGAAGAAAGCTAGAAGCTTGGAAGTTTGGATTTAAGAAGAAGAGGGACTGTATTATCCATGAAGCCAAAACAACGGCACTGATCAGCTGTGCAGTTACTGCACAGCTGATCTGCATCTTTGTTTTCGTATAGGCAAAAGTCTGGTTTTCTTATGAAGTGTGGTTTAAACAAATATGTTGCCAGTGAGGTGGGAAACAATCTCTGTCAAAGGGTAAGATCATTGGATTTTAGTTTATGGCCGTAACCATAAACCCTCTAATATTTTCCCATTCCTTCACCAACATCACAATAATGCACTAGTCATTTGTAACAAGGCCCCCCCCCAGGCCCAGGGAATAGCGGGGACTTTGACTTTCGGTCCAGCAAATCCCTGCTAAAAGCCCCACCCTGTGTGTGGGGACTGCTCGTTGGTAAAACCACTGTTGTTTTCCCCCGCAGCCTGCTATCTTTTCATTCCATGGCCCTTTTTGCCTATATAAAGTAAACCCCGGGTATTTCCCCCGCACTGCCGTGGCAAAACTTTAGTCAAAGCCTCGCTCATTTCCACGGCTATACCCCACCCTCCCCCCGGGGTTTTAACATCCTTGTCAACATTTTTTCAGTTTCAGTTGAGATGGAGCCACTGCTACCCGGGTATTATTCAACCAGTACTGTGTCTTGCTCAAGGACAGGACACACAAACACAGTGCCGCTTGTGAGCATCTAACCCAGGACCTCTCGATGCGGAGTCCGATGCTCTACCACTATGCCACCATATTGCTCCCTAGTGTAAATTTATCGCAAAGTTTAATCATTGTTTTGGCTGAAGCTTGTTGACTAACTGCCTGGATGTAGTACACTAGTTGTTTGAAACCCTGACACCCCACCCTCCGCCCCACCCCTAACCAGTCTCGGGGGGAAATAGCAGGAACCTTAACTTTTCATCCAGCAAAAAAACTGCTAAGAGCTCTGCACTGTGAGAACTTCCATTTGGAAAAAAAACTCTGATAATTTGTTTGTTTGAATTGATGCTTTACGTCCCAGTTAACAGCTAAGGTCATGTCGGTATATTGCCTCCATTTTATGGGTCTTTTACCCAAAATGAGGATGTCATGACATCTAACAAGTGCTTGCAATATAACATCCAACTAAGCCACAAAAGGCGTATACATGTGAATGACTTGAACCATTTTTCCTAGACAGGCTCAGACCCAAGCTTTGCATGTAGGCACAAGCAGCTCATCTATTTCTTTAGGCCCCAATGGGCGGGGGATGATTCAAGACAGAATGTGCAATGACATGGCTCATAGTGTGACAAGACATCAAACTCTGGGCTCCATTGCCCCACATTCTTACAAAGTTTTACAACATTTAGTTTTGTTGTCATGTAATCCTATCTTACGACCATCTTGTGAAAAATGTTTCAAATGTAAAAATGTCTTTAAAGTGAAACTGAGAACCCTGTGGGTACTATTAGTACAAGATATAGAGATGCAGAGCCCATTCTTTAACACTGCTATTAAACCATATGAGCTGTTATGCAAGAAAACCCGTCTTCGGGGTTTCTGACCTGGTCTGACATAAACTGGCCTGTACATTCTCAGAAGAAAGTAGAATCTTGAAATTTTGGGTATAAGTAGAGGAGGACGTACTATTCGTGTAGCGAAAACAAAAACGCTGATCATCTTCGCTGTTACTGCAAAGCTGGTCTTTGCCTTTGTTTTTGCATAGGCAAAAATCCAGTTTTCTCATGACACGGCTCATAGCTTCTGGTTTGCTGGACCAATGCAAATAGTAAGAATATGTTAAACTTCAGGTCCAACTTTGAGACAATAACGGTGATAATTTTGATTATTCCTTGATAAGAAGGTGATGAATTTCAGAATTTAAAAAGATGCATCTAAACCTATAAAAATCATACTTTTTGGTTTTATTATGTAAATTACATTTTAATTTACATATTTGTATATTTTTGTTAAAGCAGTTATATTGATTTGTCAAAATCTGTCACCTTAAGAAAGGCGCGGGTATGCTGCTTCAGAAGCAGATTTGCCATCAACCGAGGTCTACACCACATGGCTAAAAAAAGTAAAACAAAAACTTACACTTGTAAGGCGGTCATACAATGGTTGCAAAAAGGATGTTACATCATTCTGGTTCTCGTTCATAAAGATGAGTCTATACAAGGGCTAAGCCAGGGAGAGCATCAAACGCCAAAGTGGTATGAATGTACTTGAAATTGATCTGAAAGAAATGTACAAATCTGCTAACTGACCAAAATTTCAATATACATGTACATCAGGATAACATGTCTTTGAAATGATACCCCTTAACACCTACTTTTATATATAATAGTAAAACAGGGGTGCACAGGGGTATTATACACTTTTCATTTATTTTGCCTCAATACATGAATTGTGGGTACTTGTACTCCAAAATAAGAACCAGAGGACCAATGGTCCTGTAAACGCTCACCTGAAACCTGAGATAAATACCAATAAACTTGCATGACTAGAATTGTAATATTCATGTATATAACCCCAGGGCCGGTTAAGAGCAACCCTGGAGTCAATTTCTTTTTCAAATCATAAAACTTCAGACCATTTGCCAATTAACTGCAAGTTTTGCCCTTCAAATGACATTTTAACAATTTTCCCCATTCAAATGCATGGGGGACCTAAGTTGACCTTGCCGTAAAATAGGTCAAGGTCATCCAAGGGTCATGATTTATATAAACTTTGTAGAGATTCATTGCCTGATGCTTCATGCCAAGTTTCAAAATCATAGGCCTTCTGGTTCTGGAGAAGAAGATTTTTGAAGGTTTTTGCTATTTATAGCCATGGCGGCCATCTTGGTCATGTGACATTGACCATTTATATAAACTTTCATTCCCACTTCCTAACAATGCTCCTCATAAAACTTGGCTTTGATTGGCCAAGCAGTTTCAGAGAAGAAGATCTTTGAATATCGCTGTAATGTACATGTATATTGCCCCGGGGTGGGGGCAGACAGACCCCTGGGGTCCAAATTTTTTCAGAATCATCAATCTTAAGTCCATTTACCCATTTCCTGCAAGTTTTTCCCTACAAATGAAATTTTAAAACTTTTCCCCATTCAAATGCATGAGCGACCTATGTTGACCTTGCCGTAAAATAAGTCAAGGTCATCCCAGGGTCATGATTTATATAAACTTTGTAGAGCTCCAGTCACTGATGCTTCACACCAAGTTTCAAAATCATTGGCCTTCTGGTTCTGGAGAAGAAGATTTTTAAAGGTTTTTTCTATTTATAGCCATGGCAGCCATCTTGGTCATGTGACCTTGACCATTTATATAAACTTGTTTTCCCCCTTCCCAAGGATGCTCCATATGAAGTTTGGCTTTGATTGGCCAAGCGGTTTCAGGGGAGAAGATGTTTCATTATTATGGAAATATACATGTATATAGCCCCGGGGCAGGGGCAGACAAACCCCCAGGGGCTAAAATTTTCCATTAACATTAATCTTCTGTCCATTTGCCTATTCCCAGTAAGTTTTACCCATTAAATAGCATTTTACCATTTTTTCCCATTCAAATGCATTGGCGACCTAAGTTGACCTTGCCGTAAAATAGGTCAAGGTCATCCTAGGGTCATGATTTATACAAATTATGATGGGCCCATGTCCCCGATGCTACATACCAAGTTTCGTGGAAACCGCCCACTGGTTCTGGAGAAGAAGATTTTTAAAGGTTTTTGCTATTTATAGCCATGGCGGCCATCTTGGTCATGTGACCTTGACCATTTATATAAACTTTCGTTCCCCCTTCCTAAGGATGCTCAACATGAAGTTTGGCTTTGATTGGCCAAGCGGTTTCAGAGGAGAAGATCTTTGAAATTGTGGACGACGGACGCCGGACGGACGGACGACGGACGGACGCCGGAGCATGGGTATACTATAAGCTCACCTGTGAGCCTTCGGCTCAGAAGAGCTAAAAATACTATTCTAACTTTCACCTGAAAATTTTAATCCTTACAGCCATATAAAATAGGCTTATTTTCGTAATGCAACTTCTGTAGATGAGAATTTGGACTGATTTGTGTGAAACTGGTTCAGGCCGACAAACATCTATACACAAACATTTTTGTATGATGGGCTTCATCTTAAGACTGTGGAAGGTCATGTGGGGCCACACTTGCGTAACTAAAAGTGTAACATAAGCCAAAATTGTACACAATAACAAACCCATTAGGTATGAAATCAAAGGTACGAGTCAACCATTTACAGATTATTTTACCTTAAAGAGAAACTTTCTCAAAAGTAAAAGCATCTTAATGGTAGGATATGATATCAATTTTATTTCGTTGCTGAAAGAAAGAATGCTACTCTCTCATTCATTCAAGAAAATAAAACAAGTGCCAGCACTAGGTAAATCAAATGAGCCATGTCATGACAAAACCAACAATGTGGTTTTTGAACAGGTCCGACGCAAACTGGTCTGTACCATCTCAGAAGATGGTAAGAATCTTGAAATTTTGGATTCAGGAAGAAGAGGGATTGTACTATCCGGGTAGCGAAAACAAAGGCGCTGATCAGCTTCGAGGTTACCGCGAAGCTGATCTGCACCTGTGTTTTCGCATAGGCAAAAATTCGGTTTTCTCATGATGCCGCTCAAATGATATTAAGGGAAAACAGCAAAAATAATTAATTATCGATGGGTGCCATTGCCCAATCTTATCCCATGAAAGAGATTTGGGAATAACAACTCACAAAGAAGACTATACTGTGACAGCTCTCTGAACTGATAGGCTATGTACATGTCTTTGCAACAACACCCAAAATATGTAACTGTTTACTCTATCATGTTGTGACCGAATTACCTTAAATTAAAGATCCCCCTAGTGATCTATGACTTCATTCTAGTTACGGGTAGCTACCGGTATCTATTTATGGTTGTAATCTTTTTTTTTTTTTTTTTTTTTTTTTTTTTTAATTCAGTTTTACCTCCCTTTCAAGATTATTTCAGCTCATTTGAGACGGGCCAATCAGTAGGTGGGCGAAAACGGGAGAACCCAGACAAAAAAACTTAGCACACCCGGGTTGTAATCTTGACTTTATACTTTTAAGCAGTTTTCTCTCTTCTATATTTCTTTGGATTTCCTGCAAAAATGAAAGAATACATGTGTTCTATAGCACCAAAACAAACACCTTATGATAATTAAAGCATCTGGAAGCTAATAATCTTCTACATTTATACTTAATGCACCTGGATATTTCTTTGAAAATAAGCAAAAATGACAAAATCTTACGAACTAATAGCTACACAGGTGCACGCTTAATGAAGTATCATTTCAAGAAACAAAATTGTATTACATGCTAAGCTGAGTTGAGCATGAAAAAAGTTTTATAACCTCGGGATGTGGTAAGAATACCCAAAGACAGAATTTCTTCTGACACTGTTTAATTAGGAGTCATTGCTTTTTTTATGAGCCGTGACGCCAGAAAACAGGTCTTTTGAGTTTCCCACCAGCTCTGACACCAATCAAGCTGCACAAGTACAGAAGATGGCTATAGGCTGTAAATATTGGATTTAGGAAGAAGAGGAATTGTACTATCCGAATAGCGAAATCAAAGGCGCTCGATCAGCTGTGCAATTACTGCACAGCTGATCTACGCCTTTGTTTTCGCATAGACAAAATTTCGGTTTTCTCATGTCGCGGCTCATATCTTTATGGAGTGGGAGAGATTTTATTGACTACTAATGACAGTAAAACAAAGAGTTTGTTGTCCTTTTAACTATAATTGACAGTCAATATCCATAGATAGAATTTCTGTACTTTCATATTAACCAGAAAATGTTATCACTGCTGCAGTCACAAACACATTGATGTGCATAACGTTGGTGAAATAAAATTTTAAGAGAGTCAGTGAAGAATGAAATGTAGGTTGATGGTTTCTCATGACAGGTCTTAAAATATAAGTCAAGGTCAATGGGTCAAAGGGCAAGCATGAGCTGAATGCCTGGGGTAAATCTGGCACTACATAAGAGGTATTTTCTATAGTACCAAACTGGGAAATCATACAAAGTCAAATGGTCACCATATTAAGTAGGTCAAGGACAATACATATGCAAGCTTTGACCTACTTATCACATTTGGCTACTGAGTTTGCACAGATAATCACTTGATGGATATTAAGTGATTTTCAGACCTAAAAGCTGTAATTCTGTATTATTTTTCTCTGTGACCGTTACAACAGACCCTTGATTTAAGATTAAGCATTTTCCCCATAACCATGAGAAAACCAACATATCGCATATGCGAAAATAAAGACGCAGTTGTTAAAGATGTAGTGACTTTATTTTCGCTACAGGGATAGTACTTTGGTCTATTCCTCTACTTTCTAAATCAAAAATTTACAGCCTGCGGCCATCGTCAGTAGCTGCACAGCCTGGTTGAGTCGGAACTCATCAGAAACCACAATGCTGGTTTTCTCATGTCGCAGCTCAACTGTATGCTACTGTAAAAGAATTAATTACTTTTTGATTTAGCCTCTTCCCCATAAAAACTACTTCATCATTGACATTGGGATTCCAACAAAAATAGACTAAAACTGGTCTGTTCTTTAAAGAGAATTATTATTAAGGTGGAAGAAGCTTTCATACTGAACAGCAAAATGATGATGTTGATCAGCCAGGACAGATGCAATTGATCTGCAGTTTTAGTGTTTAGATATGAGCCGAGTCGTGAGAAAACCAAATTTTTGCCTATGCTAAAACAAAGGCGCAGATCAGCTTCGCAGTAACTGCGAAGCTGATCAGCGCCTTTGTTTTCGCTACACAGATCGTACAGGTCCTCTTCTACTTGTATACAAAATTTCAAGCATCCAGCCTACTTCTGTGGCTGTACAGGTTGGTTTGTGTCAGACCTTGTCGGAAACCCTGAAGACCGGTTTTCTCGCTTTGCGACTCATATGCAAATGGCCCATTTCCCTAAGACACAGCTCAAAACATGCAACTGCAGTTTTATGCATAATGCATTCTTTGCTGCTGTTTTTTGCACTGTTCATCACTAAGATGCCAATATCTGTTAACAAATATGTTAAACAGAGCACAAAGCTATAATTCCAAAACATTGCTTAATTACTGTGCTTATAATTACTGTGATTTACTGATACAAAATAATGCAAGAATTTTGCATGTAACCACTACTACGGTAAGCTGCGCCATGAGAAAATCGGATTTTTGCCTATGCAAAAACAAAGGCGCAGATCAGTTGTGCATACACGGATAGTACAATTTTTCCTCTACTTAATTATACCCAAAACTCTAGTTCTTTTCTGTGACCAGTTTGTGTCGGACCTGGTCGAAAACCCCGAAGATCGGTTTTCTCGCGTCACGGCTCATGTAAAGTTCATGACTGCCTTGCTAATTTAGGTCACACACCAGCACCAGTGGGGTTCAAATCCAGGACCTCCTAGTTTGGAGTCAGACACCTTAACCAGTAGACAACCATGCTCCCCACAATTCTTTCTGGAGGAACAATACTGACCTTTGACCTCCTGCAAATCTACAGGATTCTTAATATTGTATTGTGGACAAATAGATTCTGAATGTGTCCAGTAAAATCAGGAAAATTTGTCCATGAAAAGTATATACCCCCATGAACCCCACTTTTATACAGTCAAATGGTTTACAGAGGTACCATTTTTTTCTTATTTTTGATACAAAACACAGATTGTGGGTACTCATTAGTCAGCAAGACGGTTCTTACGTGTAACCACAATTAATGTTTTGAGCAAAAACATCAAAATTTTTGCAATGAAATTTTCAATGTTTACAGAAAAAAAATCTGTATATTGCATGGGCAAGTTTTGGTAATGAATTCTTTGACCTCAGGCAAATCTACAGGATTCCTAATAATGCCTACAAATAGCTATTACTAAATGATGTGTCCAGTAAATTTAGCATTCCAATTCCATAAAAGACCTGAATTAATGATGGAACTGCAGGACACACAGTAATTAATTGATCAAGCCGAGGCAAATGAAAAAACATCTCTGCTTTTTAACAGGACATAATATGAACCAGTCAACTGCAGCCCAGAAAGCCAAATGGGTTTGAAATTGAAGAGGCTAAAGCTTCATATTACATGTATATCATGACACATAGTCTAAACCTCGAAGAACGCAAACGCAAGGAACAACTAGAGCTTTTGACTCGGACACAAACTCCATTTTAACATAGCTTGGTTCATTTGCTTTTGTCCACTGTCACAGTTAATCAGTGTGTCGTTCTTGGAACAATACCCTATTACTGCAACAATGAATGGCCAGTCCAAATGAGCAGTCAAATTATCAGTCAAGCTTGCAGGAAGATGTATTATGACACATTAATGAAAACAATTTATTTATGTCTTCTGGAAAACGAAAATTTATACCCTGCATGATTTGTGGCTTCATTCAATATCAATAAATAGAGGATTTTTACCCTAGTAGTAAAATCCGTTTTAATAAGCGACTTACCATATACTTATCTTAAAGCCATATACCTATGCTACCCTTTCAAATTTTTGGACCCCCTTACCTTGGTGACCCCTAGGTTGGCAGTTTGGGGCGAGATGACCAGAAACCAATATGGTGTCTGAGTCAATAGTCACTGAAGACCGGAACTGCACGTGAGAATTGTGAACACGTGTCAGATTAAAAATTGATCCCCAGAATGCACCAAACTGCCCAGAATCGCGGGGAATAACCATGGTTACCATGGTTACCGGGCAGGAGGGTAAAAATAAGCGATAAGTATATGGTAAGTCGCTTATTAAAACGGATTTTACTACTAGGGTAAAAATCCTCTTTTAATGAGCGCTTCCTTACCATATACTTATCTTATAGCCATAGAATCACCAACCATGGTGGGAGGCATTCTGCCCAAGTAAGGGAAAGGTCCATAAATATACCCAGAGATGAAACAAGATCCTAGAAAGAGAGTGACAACAGTCACTAGATAAGATCACAAGAGAAAACAAGAAGAGAAAATCTTCTAATCTCTTGAAGAACATCTCTGGATGCAGTACTAGTCCTGATATAATATTAGATAAGACTAATATTTGTTCTGGACCTACTGACATCTCCGGTTGTGAATGACAACTAAAGGAGGAATCTTCTGACGGAGGGTCCAAATAACGCCCCCCCACTCCCCCCCCCCCCTCTTTTGAAAACCACTCAGTGACAAGAGGAGGGGGTTTCAAAATATGTGTGAAAACACACTGAAAAGCAAGGCAGAAAGATAAGGATGATGAACTAATACCCGTAAAAAAAAGGTAATCATCCAGGCAAGGAAAGAAAACCAGCTGCAAGAGAGTATTGAGTATCGGGCAAAGAAAGACTCAAAAGTCAAAAGCCCGTAGAATGGGAGAAACCAAGTTCTACCCAATCTAAGGATGAGTCAATACCTAAAGAAGAGCAACTGTAAACGTCTTGAAGTATTCAAATTATCAACAAGGCGAGTAAATTAGAACTTCAAGAGAAACAGGGAACCAGAACTTCCAAAAGAAGACTGGTTAAAGGAGGATAACTTGAGTCCTTAACCAGAAAGGAAAACAAATTATCATTGTACATGTTTCTTTTAAAAGATGCTTACATCATCTATACAACTGGCAGTAGCCAAAGAGATGAGAAATATGTTTTTCAGTTCTGGGGGAAACAAATATATCTACAAGAACTGAGAGACAAGGAGCCATATTCTGCCTAGAGATAAAAGGAAATCATTGATCTACCATCCCAATGAAGAAAAATCTGACATTTCTTCGCACACAAGGAAAAGTCAGAGAGTCGGCAGAAAGGAGGAGTGGTTAGCTTGGAACAAACTCTGAAGAATTGACCAAGTAAACCCCCATCCTGTAAAGAAATACTTGATCTTCAGCTGAACGACCTAGTCAATAGCTAAGAACAAGATAGAATGGAGTATGCAATAACAAGACATGTATCCAAACGGAAATGGAAGAATGTCCCAGAGTGATGTAGCCGTCCAAATAAACGACTAGGCTATACAGCCCGAAGGCAATGCGCAGACCGACAATCCTTCCTAGACCTGATTGGAGAAGAGTGGTACACGCAAAGGAACTAAGGAAGGGTAAATCGCCTGTAAATGTGTATCAAGACAGTAAACACATCAGACAAAAACAACTGCGCTGAGGCAAACACTGAAAACAGCCCCGATGCCAGGTAAAAACAAGAAACTTTCTTAGAAAAGCTATTTCTTGTTAAAGAAGATATGCCTGTCGATCGAAAGACAGCTCAGGAAAACGAAATCCAGACGTCTTAAAAAAGGACAAGACCATGAACATGAGCTAAACTCAATGAAATCATAGCCTCTGGTGGAAAAAATTGTCATATGTGGTTTAACCTGTAGACCATTCTGAGTCTGAATACAGGAAAGAAAGAAAATCAGTAACCAAGGAACAAATGAATGAAACACGAGCATTCCATTGATCCGACGTGAAAGAAGACTGATTGTGGCAAAAACACATGACGTGGCTAAATAAGAGGACTCGAGATGAAAATAATATCATCCTAAAAAGACAATTAGCTGCCTTAAAACGTGTTGATTTGAACAAGCGAGTTCAACACGCAATGAGTAGCCAGTAATAAAAATTTACATTAAAGTCTGAGCTGCAGACCTGAGATGGAAGCCATCTTGAAGAAAATGAAAACTTCCGGTTGGAAACCGGGAAACTTCCGTCGAGATAAAACCCCGAACTACCAGATGAGAATTATAAAATTTTGTCAAATGAATCAAAAAAGTTCATTTGACGAGACTGGCTAAATTAAGGCAGGTTGCATCAATTCCTGAAGTGGAGATACGCCCATAGAAGGGAAAGACCCCAGCCTTCGGAATTGGAGATCAAACAGAATTGTCCCGGCAGAACCAGTGTTCTAGGGAAAGCGAGATCTACACAGTGACCTCCCACTGAAACAACGTCTAGGGAGTAAAATGGAAGTGTTCAGTTGTCCACGTTCCATCTACCCCTCAGGAATGTGGTAACGAGGTCTCAGATTACAGAAAAAACCAAGAGCCAGAGATGCTCTGGTTTGAACTGATGAGTCCTGAGAAGAAAATGCTTGGTTACTTGATAATAAGAGCAACAAGTTGCCTAGCATCACAGTATCGAATATCGAATAGAATTAATAGTCGTTGAGAAAGGTTAAACGGGTAGAACTTTACCAAACGACTAACAACACGGCTAACAAACCTTTAAATGCGTAACCGCGGTTAAGAAAAGAAATCTGATTCATGTCCTTCCGGTTTCGCATCAGATGACCAACAAAAAGTAAACAAACTTTTGCAGCTCGTGTTTTCGAGTAAAATATTTCGATTCGAAGACAAATATTATAATTCTCTCAATGCTATTTTATTAGTTAGACCTTGCTATATTTGGACCCCAAAGGATTTCCAGAAATTTTTCTTTATAATCATGATTTTTATTCCCTACCCCAAAACACATGTTGGGATTGCATTGTACACGACGAAAATGTGGGTCAGTCGCAGGGATATTTTTAGATTTCCGCTCATTACGTCCATATTAACGGAAAGCAATACAGTGCGCAGATGATTTTAACATTGTGTGAGGTCTGGTGACAGTTTCGTTGCCTCTGGCCAATGCAATCTATGCATATGTGGTTAAAAGCCGTGTCAACATTTCGGTTACGAATTTAATCATTGGAATGATAGCAATATAGTCATTATAGAACACATGTATTAAAGTTTTTGTTTTTGTTAATTGTTTTACGCTGAAGATTATTGTCACATTCTCTCGTCCTTTCTTACTCAAATTTGGTGTGTTTGTGATATTTGCAGTGAAAATGTTTGATATAAAATAATACAAACTGTCTATGAAATACATGTAATACAATAGTTCACATGCATGATATTCCTGTTCATGAAGACGATTTTACAGCATTCTGCATACTTTACTTTGTTTTTTCTTGGTTTTATGTCTTTCAAAACGCTTTACAGGGAAATAAATACCATAACTTGAACAAGTTGAGGTTTTCAAACGTATCTTGAAATATACCCTTCATATTTTAATGATTAAATGCGTACCCATCTTTTCCTTCCCTTCAAATCGATAATGACGGGCACTAACACAACGAAATACTGGCACAGACATCAGATGCAATTTAGTTAATACATATCTGTAAATTTGTCGTGGAACAATCACTAAAATTTGATATTTACCAGCAAATTGTCCAATTTTTAGTTGTATTTCGCCGACTTTGGCCTTGTTGGAACACCAGGTTCGAAGAAGGGAATAAATAACTCAAAGACCATCAAATTATTTTGCGAGCTACTTTGGTGCTGAGTTACAATAGTAAATAAGTGACAAAATAGCATTCATAGATAATCGATATATTTCTGTACTAAAATATAATCATCAATCGATCCTAGTAGTGTATGTTTTGTTTACCTTTTCTTGGTCTTCATATGCGGAACCGGAAGGGCGTGAATCGGATTTCTTTTCTTAACCGGCGGTTACGCATTTAAAGGTTTGTTAGCCGTGTAACAAGGGTGAAAAATCCTAACAAAGCTAATTGTAGGATTTTTTTTTTTTTTTTTTTTCCGTCTTATTCAACAGCTAAGGTTAAGAAGAGACGAAACCCCAGTAAAAAGATTATCGGTAAGGAAGAAAGGGTCGGGAACTAGCCCAATACCCCTCTAGAAAACATTGATTACTTCTCATGGAATACTCGGATTAAAGAGAAGTTGGCAGTAAGAACAGTGAAATTAAGAGACGCTAGAAATAGGAGTTTCTACCGAAAACAAACCCATTCCTTCAGACAGAGCATTCGAAACAATACACGAAATGCATGCCTGTGACTCTTAATTAAGTCGATAAAGCGAAAAAATCGCCAAAACTGATCAGTAAAGACTAAACAGAACATAACTGAACCAAATAAACGATCAATGAGGGGCAAAAACGTGTTCCCAACATGTTGACCGCTCGAGATTGCCAATGCTGAACGTAGTCAGATCAATGAACTCTACATGAGATCCATACGAAAAAACTAAACGGAGAATTGCGAAGGTTCTCCCAAAAAATTGACAGCATGAAAAACACTTCCTGTTGTCAGCCATCTAAGAAAAAGCGGCTTTACGTCCTCGAAAACAGAGTCATATCAGGACAAAAGCCAAAGTAATGCCGAATGCCATGGCAACAGCAAAATTCGCATAAACAAAAAATAGTTCAAACATTACCACAAATAGAGAATGATTGGACTGAATGCGAATATACCGACAACATAGCTCAAAGCTTGTTGTTGAGATTTGGGGTTTTACAACCCACTCAACAGCTAAGGTAAAATAGCATTACAAATTACCGCATGAATGAGAACAGTAATTTGATAATGAAGACCAATTAATAGTCAATTGGTTTAGACATTCCAGTAGACTGATTGATTGAACAAAGCCAAAAGAAATCTTGACTTGACTAGAGTTCATCAAGTACGGGACGGCGGGAGTTTAGTTACAACACAAGCCATCACTAAACTGTTCCTAATTAGGTATCAGTAATGAGAGACGTACGTATCCTGTGACACAAGTCCCAAGCCCATGATACATGACAGAATGAACTCGTGAGCGTGCAAGCCCCTTCTTGGTCGGCCAACCGGAACGAATAAAGGAGGAGAAAAAGAAGAGAAGGATAATGACGTGATCCACTTCTTCAACCTCAGAAATTGTTTAATTGTGGCTTAACGTCCCAGACAACAGCAATGGTCATGTCGGGACGGAAACCTCAGAGAATGATCCCTGATTCCCACAAAAATTGGAACTGGGATTCATGATACCTGCATTTCAAGTTCCTTTCCTTTCCTAAAAAGAAAAGAGGATAAGAAATGCGAAAAGTGACGAATAATAACGACTTTTCTATGGTATCTACTGTCCTACTCGTGCTTCCTCACATGAAGGGAAGGCTAAACACAAGCAGAGAAACAGAAACCCTTCTGTAGCATCTGGTTGACGCCTGAAAGGAGTCTCTCGCAATGAGATTCCTGAAACCAAAATCGAAGATAGATCACCCGGTTCAACATGAGGGCGGTGAATGAACCTTGCCCCAGTTGAGGACTGTCAGAACTATTATCAAGAGGATTCCGGTGGCAAAAGAGTTGAAATCGGAAAACTCTGATCAGAACTCTCAACTAGAGATACGCTCTTTCTCAACTGAATAATCAGTAGCGGGTGAGAAAGATCGGAGGAAGATCAGGAGAAGAAGGTGAAGGTGTGCGAGGACGCTCCTGGCCTTCTTTTCCTAAAATCTTAATGTCCACCTATAAGACTTGTGTCTCTGACAACTCTTCTTCCTCTTCTTCCGTCGTGAGAGGATGAAGATGAAGTGAACGAAAATAACTATATGAGGAAGAGGAGCTACGCTTCCTCATTGCATTTAACCTCCTTGCCTGACGTTTGTCACAGCGAGAGAGTCTCTCACAATCCCAAAGAGTGGGAACGACCACGAGAGAAAGCTCACCATCATTGGTATGACGAAGAGGAATCAGTAGTCCATGATGACTATCCTCTGAGTTGATGTTCTAGGAGTTTTAGTTGCTTGGAAGCTGTGGACCAAACTCTACATCAGAAGATGGAATATAACCATCATTTGACCTAGGACTAAAACCAGTAGATGGTGTCCGGTTAGAACTAAAGTCAGTTTCAGACAACTGCACCAGAGAGTCCCTAGAAGGTATGGTATCTCTGGGCAATGTCTGGTGAACATTGTCCGGTGTCCAGTGGACAATGGGCGTCCGGAACGATGTGCAGTGTCCACTTGGACAGTAAGGGGCTTAACCTCATGACCAGTAAGCTGATCAGGCAAGTCCCCATGTCCGGTGTTAGGACTATGTCCGGTGTCCGGTGACGTGGCAGAGCTACGTCTGGAGATCCATGTCCGGTGTCCGGTAACAGGGCTGAGCTACGTTCGATGATCCCTGTCCGGTGTCTGGTTGCCCGGTGTCCGGTGACAAGACCAAACTACGTCCGGTGATTTTGTCCGGTGTCCGGTTGTCTGGTGACAAGACCGAACTACGTCCAGTGATTTTGTCCGGTGTCCAGTCCGGTGTCCGGTTGTCCAGTTCGGTGTCCGGTTGTCCGGTGACAAGACCGAACTACGTCCAGTGATTTTGTCCGGTGTCCGGTCCGGTGACAAGACCGAACTACGTCCGGTGATTTTGTCCGGTGTCCGGTAAACAGGGTTGACCACGTTCGAAGTGGCCCTGTCCGGTGTCCGGTCCGTTGTACTCTGAGCAGAGCTGATGTGATCCAGATGCTCTCGGGACACTCCTAGGGAACAGTTGAAAACCGAACCTTCGTAGCCGGAAGGACGCCGACAGCCAGGGGATCCTTCACCAGTTGCCCAGTGTTGTCTCCCCGGGACCTATCATCCGCAAGGCGAAATCTAGAGTCCCGGCTGCCTAACTTACCTACCGAGCGCCGAGAGTGGCGCTCGGGAGGAGACTTTGAGCGTGAGGCATAGCGCAGTGCAGATGACCTCTTGCTCGACCGTCCCCTTGACGGCGACGATTCACCAGAAGTGAGTCGTAAACCTCCGAGATAGAGGAGCCGTCCAGGTCGCCGAGGGCGACCTGAAAGTCCGAAGCCCGTAAGGCTTGAGACTGAAACTTCCTGAGAATGATGACGAAAGGAAGACCTGGTAGCTTACTTCTGTCTCGCCATCTCAACACGGTAGGATCGTTGTGGCAACTAAAGTCCAAGAAGAACAGATCCCAAAAATGTGATCTCTAGAACAAAGAGAAAACAAATAAGTAATCAAGGGTGTTAATCGAAGTCCGACTAAAGTTGATCGCAGTCGCCGCGGAGTTGCGATAACGAAAGTCGGCGCGAGGAAAACCCGAGAAAAACCGAAGATAAACACGAAATAAGAATTTATTTCGTAATAAAAAGAATGAAATTCAAGCGTAAATACGCGCTGTAATTGAAAGAATAGCACAGAAACCGAAAGCAATGGGAAACAAAGCCGAATTGAAGAGAAAACTTCGAAAAATTTTCTCCCAGAGAAAAACGGCACATCCGCCATTGCTTTCAATTTTTAATCTGACACGTGTTCACAATTCTCACGTGCAGTTCCGGTCTTCAGTGACTATTGACTCAGACACCATATTGGTTTCTGGTCATCTCGCCCCAAACTGCCAACCTAGGGGTCACCAAGGTAAGGGGGTCCAAAAATTTGAAAGGGTAGCATAGGTATATGGCTATAAGATAAGTATATGGTAAGGAAGCGCTTATTAAAATTGTCCTTGCAGCATAATTATATACATGTACTTTAATCGCAATTGGTTGTCTTCCATTACTGCCAAAAGAATGGAAATTAAGAAGAATTGGAAAACTGTCTTTTACAGCTACTTTCTTATAATCATTACCAGGTACATGTATATCAGTACTTAAATGATTTATATGATCAAAGCCAATAGTTTTTGTTTGTTTTTGACAGCGTCAAGCAATTGAAATGGAATGAGGATTTCTCCTCAATCTGTGGGGTTTTTCCTTCAACCTATGGGGTTTCCCTTTGACATCCAGGGGCCTGGTTCCAGTCGCAATATTTTGCTACACTTCTTGCATAATAAAGCAATTGAAGACGGAAACCAGACTTGCTCTCCGCCGTTTTTATAAGGACTTGTGGGAAGAATGACGTATTTGGATCTAACGTTAAACATTTAGGTGGCGTTCTGGGCGGATAATGTTAAAACCCGGAACTTTGTGCTAGGTCCGACCAAGTACGAAAGCTTGAAATCCACCGTAGCGAAGAAGTGTTCATGACCGATGAGATCCATCGAGTTACCGAAAAACTCCACAAACCTACGAAAAACCACAACACACAAATTATGGTATATACGGTATACAGACTAGCCAAGCATTCCTTTTAACAAGGAAAATTTATTATTTGTTTGTGGCATTTCTTGGTCCTTACGCATAATTCTGCTTACACATGCGTAATTCATTTAATTCATACAGTGGAGAATCCTCTGTGGCACAGTGGTTAAGCCACACACTTCGTAAAACAATGGTCAAGGGTTCTATCACGGGCTTCACCAGCCTTTCACATTTGTTTGCTTGTGTTGAGGCTTAACGTCCCAGTCAACAATCTTTCAGTCCTGTCGGGACGGAAGCCTTTCAGATGGGAAGACCTCATGATGGCTCATCTCCATAATAAGACCTTAGTTGTTGAATGCGACATCACGAAAACTTGCCCATGCAATATACAGGAAATTTTTTCAGAAGAAAAAAATGAAAATTTCATTGATAAAGTTTTGAAATTTTTTAATACTTACCTTCAAAACATACACTGTGGGTACATGTTAGAACCATATCGCCAAGGCGGTTCTAACGAGTACCCACAATATATGTTTTGGATCAAAAATAAGAACCAGAGGACCAATGGTCCTGTAAATGCTCACCTGAGTCTGCTGCATTTACCAATAAACATGTTTGAATATTATGGTATTTAACCCTAGTGCAGGGGCAGATGAAGCCATTGGGCCATTTTCTTTTTTCAGAATAATCAATATTCTGTCCATTTGCCAATTTCTTGCTGGCTTTTCCCTTCAAATGACATTTTAACAGTTTTTCCCATTCAAATGCATGGGCAACCCATGTTGACCTTGCCATAAACTTGGTCAAGGTCGTCACAGGGTCATGATTTATATATTTATTGTAGTACTTTAGCCATGGACGCTTCACACCAAGTTTCATTGAAATCAATCTATTGGTTTCAGAGAAGAAATTTGAAGGGTTTTTACCATAAATGGGCATGGTGGCCATCTTGGTCATGTGACCTACATTATTAATATATACATTGGTTCCCCCATCCTATAGATGCCTCACATAAAATTTGGCTTCAATTGGCCAAGTGGTTTCAGAGGAGAAGATGTTTGAATATTATGGCAATATACATGTATATTGCCCGGGGTGTGGGCATATGAGCCCTTAGGTCCATTTTTTTTTTTTTCAGAATCATTAATATTTAGTCCTACTACCCATTTCCTGCAAGATTTTCACCTTAAATGACTTTTTAAAAGTTTTCCCCATTCCAATGCATTGGCGACCTATGTTGACCTTGTCGTAAAATAGGTCAAGGTCACCACAGGGTCATGATTTATATACAACTTGTAGTACTTCAGCCATTTGTGCTTCATGCCAAGTTTCTTTGAAATCGGTCCGCCAGATTCGGAGAAGAAGATTTTTGAAGGGTTTTTACCATATATGGGCATGGCAGCCATCTTGGTCATGTGAACTAGATAATTTATATACACATTAATTCCCCAATTCCATAGATGCTTCACATAAAATTTGGCTTTGATTTGCCAAGCGGTTTCAGAGGAGAAGATGTTTGAATATTAAGGTAATATACATGTAAATTGCCCCGGGGTGGGGGCAGATGAGCCCCTGGGGTCCAATTTTTGTCAAAATCATTAATATTCAGTCCTACTGCCCATTTCCTGCAAGAATTTTACTTTAAATGACATTTTAAAAGTTTTCCCTATTCAAATGCATTGGCAACCTATGTTGACCTTGCCGTAAAAAGGTCAAGGTCATCACAGGGTCATGATTTATATAAACATTGTAGTACTTGAGCCATCCATGCTTCATGCCAAGTTTCTTTGAAATCGATCCACCAGTTCTGGAGAAGATGAGTTTTGAAGGGTTTTTACCATATATGGGCATTGCGGCCATCTTGGTCATGTGACCTGGATTATTTATATATACATTGATTACCCCTTCCTATTGATGCTTCACATAAAATTTGGCTTTGATTGGCCAAGCGGTTTCAGAGGAGATGATATTTGAATATTATGGTAATATACATGTATATTGCCCCGGGGTGGGGGCATATGAGCCCCGGGGGTCCAATTTTTTTCAGAATCATTAATATTCAGTCCTACTGCCCATTTCCTGCAAGACTTTCACTTTAAATGACTTTAAATGACATCTTAAAAATTTTCCCCATTCAAATGCATTGGCGACCTATGTTGACCTTGCCGTAAAATAGGTCAAGGTCATCACAGGGTCATGATTTATATATACATTGTAGCGCTTGAGCCATTGATGCTTCATGCCAAGTTTAATTGAAATCAGTCCATCAGTTCTGGAGAAGAAGATTTTTGAAGGGTTTTTACCATATATGGGCATGGTGGCCATCTTGGTCATGTGACCTGGATTTCTTATATACACATTGGTTCCCCCTTCCTATAGATGCTTCATATAAAATTTGGCTTTGGTTGGCCCAGCGGTTTCAGAGAAGAAGATCTTTGAAATTGTGGACGGACGGACGCCGGATCATGGCCATCCTATAAGCTCACCTTGGGAGCCTAACGGCTCAGGTGAGCTAAAAATAGGTATACCCCTGCATTAACCCCAGAGTTATTATATAAAAGTGGGGTTTGAGGGGGTAAACATTACATGGGCATGTTTTCCTGATGCATAAAACACTGCATGCCCATGTTGTTAGCTGGGCTGTAAAATGAATAAAATGCAAATTTACCTTAGATGTTTTAGGCCCATAAAATCCAGCATTCAAGCACCAAATCTTTCAAATCAGGTCAACATGCTGCTTCTGTCTGATTGAGAAAACATATATCACTTGAAAGCACTGTTGCATATATTTGATGATAAAATCGATATACATGTATTCAGTCATTTTCTTCTAAAATGCATATTTTGGGTATTCAGCAGAGCTGTCTTAAGAGCACATTTCAAACTAATTTAGTTCCCATAACATGCATTTATATCCAGAAATAAGCAAAATTATACCTTATTTATGGCCCAAAACACAACTTTTCTAGACATGATCACCTGAAGGCTGACAGTGCCTAGCCATTTTAATAGAAAACCTATCTTTAGGAGAAACTGTAACAAGCAACTTGAAGCAAGCACACTTCACAGGCCCACTGAAGCTCTCTTGCTTCATATATCAAAATCTATTGTGGTAAAATATAGAGCCGACCAGTCTCAAAATGCCCAAACTGATGAGTGTCTATATTTACCGTATTATTTTATATAATTGGGAAAACAGAATTTCTCATGGCACAATTGTTATCTTTGACATCAACCATTTCCAGGTAGCAAGGTATACAATTTTCTAGGTACAACCTAAACATAAAATATAAATTGAGCTGCGACATGAGAAAACCGGACCGGTCTTCAGGATTTCCGACCAGCTCCGACACAAACCAATCTGTGCAGTTACAGAAAAGAGCTAGAAGCTTCAAAATTTGGACATAGGTAGAAGAGGAATTGTACTATCCGAGTAGCGAAAACAAAGGCGCTGATCAGCTGTGCAGTTACTACACAGCTGATCTGCACCTTTGTTTTTGCATGGGCAAATTTCCAGCTCCACTGGGCTACACAAAAAATAATGAGTTTTTTTCTGTCATGAGAAAATACATGGGCTATAATACTGAAAATGGTGGAAAATGTGCTGTTCATCAGTACATAAATTTACACATTCTTTCAACTAGTGTCATCTATAGTCACATGATTTTTTTCATTTTTAAATTCAGTTAGAAATGCCATTTTCGTTTCACCTGATAAACAAAGTCAGATGAACCTGCTCTTTGATACACCTAATCTAAACTGCAGGTACATAAAACATATGTCTAGCATCAAATCAGGAGGAAAAATTATGATCAGCTTCATGAGAAACCCAAAATTTTGCTTATGCGAAACAGTATCTGCACAGCGCTGATCAGCGCCTTTATTTTTGCCACACAGATAGTACAATCCCTCGTTTTCTTACACCCAAAATTTCAAGATTGTAGCTTTCTTTTGTGGGTGTATAGGCCAGATTTTGTCAGACCTGGTCGGAAATACCGAAGACCAGTTTTTTCACGTTAAGGCTCATGTCTAGCATCAAATGGGAGGAAAAAATATTTTCTCATCAAATATTCTGATATAATCCATCAGTTTTACCATTCTATGATTAAAGAGTTGCAATTTCAGTCTATTTTCGATCATTAATGTAAAGAATACGGCTTTTTAAACAAACTGCAAATTTCCACTGATCAAAGACAAACCGTCATTGTACAGTATAAGGCTTAGTTGTAATACTTCCATTGTTATATTTTGAAAGTACATTTTGCACAGAAGTCCTGAAAAATGGAGGCAATGTCCCAACATGACCATCACTGTTGACTAGTATATAAAGCAGCAAATCAAACAAACAAACAAAACAGGTCCTGGAGTAGGAGCCCTAGCTTTCAAAATTTTCTATT
The DNA here is from genome assembly GCA_964017185.1 of Rugalucina vietnamica. Classification (NCBI taxonomy): domain Eukaryota; kingdom Metazoa; phylum Mollusca; class Bivalvia; order Lucinida; family Lucinidae; genus Rugalucina; species Rugalucina vietnamica. The sequence goes on from OZ024882.1 coordinate 22,843,077, forward strand.
ACAACTGACTCTAGATTTTCTCCGACATCTATTGGATAGTCATCATACCAAAACTGACAGGGAGACAAATTCTGAAAAATCGGCTCTCTTACTGTCAAATATCATACAACTCAAAACCAAGCTATATGTTTTGTTAATGTTCTATCTCTGTAATATGTCCCTTTTGTAATACTTCTATCCTGTTTCATCAAATTGTTTAGTCATATCCCGAGTCATGTAATATCTACATTTTGTTACAGGGAGCGCGGTGGCGCTTATGTGTGATGAGGCCTTAAACATTTTAGATGCACTTTAAAGTTTCCACATGGGGATGCATATATTAAACTAACTTGTTTACAAAAATGTGGTAGGTTTGGAGGTATCAATTAGAAAATAAAATGTCTTTTACACCCAATATCTTCACAAAACATTTGAGTGGGATGGTACAAATAGGATGTTAAAAACTAATAAACAAAGAATTAAGGTGATATTAAGATGTTTTAAAATACATTCCATTCAAAAGGAGTGTTAAAGGTCATTACTACTGGGTGACCTTTCATAAATAAGGTAAAACCATCAGAAAAAATGTCTGTCATTTAAGCATGTTTATACACGCTTTATAACTCTTTATAACACCATTGCTGGGGTCCAAGCAAATTTCAGTGTTAGCTATCCAATCCGTGTTATAACGAGAGTAAAATCTATAGGCAAATAGCAAAAATAGTCTAATTGGGTTCCAACAGTGATCAGTGTTATATCCAAAACCCGTGTTGTAACGAACCGTGTTATAAAGAGGTCGAGGTGCATTTTGTTTTGTAGCTAATTAAATGCACCAGTCAACAAATATAGTCATATTGGAATGGTGCCTCCATTTTTATGGAACTTGAACCATCTACCCAACATTGGGATGCTGCATGAAATCCTCGATATACTGCAAGTCATGTCTGTTCAATCTGATTTCTGGATGCTCCCCTCCCCCACCCCCACAAATAATTATAACAAGTTTCCATTTATGTTAGGCCATTTTGGAAATGCAGTAAATTACTACATGTACCATTGAAATGCATTCCAATTTTCTACCATTTTCAATACAATAGGCAATCAAATCTCAAAATACACTTGAAAGGGAATAGTAAATTGTGTCTTGAAATAAAGTCATGATTTTTTTTATTGATAAAGAGCAATTTTATACACTTTAATAGGTTTTGGATAAGTTTATTTTTCCTTTATTGTATTGAATTTGAACAACTGATCAAACCATTTTGTTTGCTCACAACCACAAATCAATATAGAAGTGCACTAGAAAAATACCAGGAATTTGATAACTGAACCAAGCACATGTACTTTGATAGCCAACGTCAGCTTCAAAATGTCCCTGTCAACAATTTTTCAGTCATGTTTGAATGGATTAATTGGAGTAGAGACACTTGTGTCTCTAAATTTATTATTATTGTGGTGTCACGAGTTTGTGAGTTTGTATGTCAGAGCGAGTTGTCCTATTTTGTACCGGGTGTGCGAGTCCGCCAGTTATCAAAACTTAGTTTTCGGGTTGTCGTTATACCATTTTCCTTCATTGCACGCGCCAAAGTTGTCAAAGTTATCAACTCATTTTTGAAGCTGTTTTCTGGTCTAAAATCCTTTGTATATCCACCTAGATGTAAGTACTGTAATTCTGTAGTGTTCCATCCATTATTGTATGCTATTGACATATCATTTTTACAAAATTTAAGGTATTTTTCGATGTTTTTCTGATTCGTACCTAAAACAGTTTTCGCCTCTAGATGTTTCGTACCTCATGAAAGTTGTTATAAACGTTTTCCCAGTATTTCTGTCTTACTTAAGGTATTGTAGAATTATTTTATGATTACTTTCTGGCAATCTTTTTAAGTAAGTTTTGCAGTCGCTCAGTCCGTTTGATAGTCATGTCTGTCATTTTTGTTGTAAACCTGTATTTTCTTATTTGCTGTATTTTCAGTCTTTACCTCACTCATCAGCTTATATCATCATCTGATTTGCACATACGACTGACAGAATTAAAGTTGAAGTTAATCCACCTCTCGTCTTTATTCGTCAAACCAAGTGCAAGGGGTAAACTAGCCGTAACAGTCTCCGCAGATCTAAGGCGGCATAGTAAAGAATCTAGACGATAGAATTCCTGGATTGGAGGCCGGTTTTGTCGACAACGTTGTCACCACCCCGTGGTTTCGCTACAGCTGGTTCGAGCTAAACACCCCGTGTTAACGGCATCACATCAGTGTGGGGGTCCATCACAACACCCCAAATAACATTTTGTGGAACATGTCCATCGAAACACCCCAAACAGGTCCTTCGAAACACCCCAAATAAATTTTCTCCTACAATTGATATACCAGACTATGTGATGAATAAACTTTTATATGTTGTTGTGTTTATTGTCCTGGGGCTTTTGACATGTACCCATCCCCTCACAGAACTTGACTGTCAAAAAACAATCATCATCATGAGTAAAGCAAGTGACACAAACTCTCAGACTGAGACTGAAACAGAGAAAAGAACTCGAACATTGACAGAAAAGGGTGCTGAGATTTACGAGGCCAGGAAATCTGAATATGAATTGAAAATCCAAAAGGCTTGGGATCCTGTTGCACAATTTTTCAGTGACAATTTAGTCTTTCCTTCCCCAAGTAGCCTTGAAACCCTAAATGAACTTGAAAAAGAATTAAATAAGCTGTTCTCAACATATAAGAAACTCATACAAGATTATATAGCTTATTTATTAAGAGTGTCAACTCAAGACAGTTTGTTAGTCAGTCAAAAATTTCAATCACAGTTCATTAATTCATTGAAGGTGTACACAGACTTTAACAATAGATTGAAAGACCTGAAAGGCATGCATAAAGAAACTTCTCATGCTTCATCCGGTTCCCATACTACATCATCTAGAATAAGCAGTGTTTTAGCTGTAAAACAGGCAGCATTAGAGGCAGCCAAGGTACGAACTGAGTATGCTGCTCGTGAAAACGTCCTTAAGAAAGAAAAAGCTCAAATTATAGAACAACAAGCAATAGCCGAAGCTGCTCGTGTTCGTAGAAAGGAGGAGTTAGAAGCCGATATCGACTTTCTTAATCAGGAAAAAGAGTTAGCGGCTTGTGCTGCTGAGACACAAGCTTTGGAGACCAGATCTAATAAATCAGTTTCGCAGGGAATCAAAAGTCTACCCGTAGATGACCCTCTTGAAAGAGTAGAACAGTTCGTTGAGAAACAGAATGCTCTGAAAAACGAAGTCATTGAAATAACCTCCACAGAAAGCTCCACGTCCTATATAACAGTGAAGGAAGAGAATTATAAAGATGTTCCTACCCCGGTAGTTAAAAGTGAAAATCAAGTTGTGAAACCTAGAAATGAGTTTTCTGAGTCTTGTGCTGCAGATTTCACCAAATTTCTATTGAGAAAAGATCTCACATTATCTAGGCTATATCAGTTTAATGACAAGCCCGAGTCGTTTAGGGTGTGGAAATGCAGTTTCAATGAAGTGGTGAAAGAGTTAGGTGTCACACCGTCTGAAGAAGTTGATCTTCTCATTAAGTGGTTAGGTCCTGAATCAAAAAAGCAGGCATTAAGCATAAGGTCATGTTATAGTTACAATCCTCAGAAAGCCCTAGAGAAAGTGTGGGAACGCCTCGAAGACCGGTATGGTGCTCCAGAAATGGTTTATTCGACAGTGTTGAAAAAGCTGAACGAATTCCCTAAAATTGGGCCTAAAGAAAATGAGAAATTGTTCCAACTTTCTGACATTCTCGGAGAGGTTGAAGCCTTAAAAGGGGACCCCAAGTATGACATGATGCTGTCATACTTTGATTCCTCTGTAGGTATCTCCCCGATAGTGTCAAAGTTACCCTTCAATTTACAAGAAAAATGGACAACCAGAGCTAATAACTTCAAGAAGGATCACAATGTAACCTATCCAAGGTTTTGGGTTTTCACAGAGTTTGTTCATGATCAGGCCAAAATTAGGAATGACCCAGGGTTCATATATACACAGATACCCTCAGAGAAGCCACAGATTCATAGTCAAAAGAAAACTTTTATTTCAGCCAAGAAAACTGATATTAAGAAGGAGAATAAATCAGACACCAATGGTGATGCTCCTCGTTGTCCTATGCACAAGACTAAACATTCTATTCATAACTGTAGAGGCTTTAAGTCTCTGTCTTTTGAAGAAAGACGAGCATTTCTCAAAAATAATCACCTCTGTTTTAAGTGTTGTGCATCTACAGATCATGGTGCGCGAGAATGTAAACAGAAAATTAAATGTGGTGACTGTGGCAGTGAAAGCCACTGCACAGCCATGCACATTTATAAGGATAAGTCAGATCAGTCTGTGCATGGTGGGGAGGAGGAGACACCAAGGAAAACTGTAACTTCTAAATGTACCCAAATTTGTGGAAATAAGCAATATCTTGATGGTAAATCTTGTGCCAAATTAGTTTTGGTCAATATCTATCAAAGTACAGATACCAGGTCAGACCACAAACTAAAAGCCTACGCTATTTTAGATGAACAAAGCAACAGGTCTCTTGCAAAACCAGAATTGTTCTCAAAGCTACACATTAAAAGTGAACCATTTGAGTACACACTGAAAACATGTTCTGATACTGTGGTAAAGAGTGGTCGTAGAGCTCAAAATTGTGTTGTTGAGAGTTTGGATGGTAGTGTGAGTTATCGGCTTCCTACGTTAATTGAGTGTTCTCAAATTCCCAATATTAGAGATGAGATTCCCTCCCCTAGTGTTGCAATGCATCACCCTCATTTGCAAGACATTGCCTCTAGTATTCCTGAAATTGACGAGGAAGCTGATATACTCCTATTAATTGGCAGGGACATGATTGATGCTCATCACATTATTGAGCAGAGAACTGGCCCAGTGGGTTCCCCATTTGCCCAGCGCCTTGGTTTGGGATGGGTGGTCATCGGGGAAGTTTGTTTAGGAAGGGTGCATCAGCCTGACCTAGTTACTTGCAACAAAACATTTCTAATTGGGGAAAACCGTGCATCTGTCTGCCCTCCCTGTCCAAACAAAATTAAGGTTAAAGAGTTACCTCCCTTTCAACATAATGATGACAACAATATATTCATTAAGACTGAGCAAGATGATAAGGTTGGCCTTTCTGCTGAGGACCGTGAGTTTTTAAGCATCATGGACAGTGATTTCTGTATGCATTCAAGTGGGCACTGGGTTGCCCCCCTTCCATTTAGACAGTCTAGGCAAAGATTACCCAATAACAGGCCACAAGCCTTGCATAGGGCCAAAATTCTTGATTCAAGCTTAAAGTCAAATTCTCTCAAGAGAAGTCATTTTGTTACTTTCATGAAGGAAATCTTGGATAGTGGCCATGCGGAGAGAGCTCCACCTTTAAGTAGTACAGAGGAGCGTTGGTATCTTCCATTGTTTGGAGTCTATCATCCGAAGAAGCCGGACCAAATCAGAGGTGTGTTTGATGCGTCTGCGAAATATCAAGGTGTTTCATTAAATGATGTGTTATTATCTGGACCGGATCTAACAAACAGTCTGTTAGGAGTTCTGATTCGTTTCAGAAAGGAGCCTGTCGCTATGACAGCTGATATAAAGAAGATGTTTTACTGTTTCTTAGTCAGTGAAAACCATAGGAATTTCTAAAGGTTCTTCTGGTACCTAGATAATGACCCTGACAGTGAACTTGTGGAATACCGTATGCGGGTGCATGTTTTCGGGAATAGCCCGTCCCCCGCAGTTGCGTCTTATGGCTTACGCAAGACAGCGGATAGAAGCAAAGAGGATTTTGGTATTGATGTTCAGGAATTCATTTCCAATGACTTTTACGTAGACGATGGTTTGACGTCAACACCCACCGTCGACACTGCAGTCAGTCTAATGAAACGGACGCAACAGGCTTTCCAAGAACATGGCAACATCAGACTTCACAAGATAGCTTCTAACAGCAAGGAAGTCATAAGTTCCTTTCCATCTGAAGACTTGGCAAAAGATCTCGCTGTTCTAGACCTGAACAAAGACATTTTACCTTTGCAGCGCTCTTTAGGATTGAATTGGAACCTACAGACGGATGTCTTTACATTTTGTGTCTCTGATGAAATGAAACCGTATACTCGCCGTGGTGTGCTTTCTACGGTAAATAGTATATATGACCCAATAGGATTTGTGGCTCCAGTGAGTGTTACAGGGAAGCTTTTTCTACGAGAACTTGTTACAGGAACTATTGACTGGGACGCCCCTTTGCCTGAAGACCGTAGGCATGATTGGGAGTCTTGGAGAGATTCTCTCATCCTTTTAGAGAAGATGAAGATTCCAAGGTCGTATTTCGGTGTAACACTAAGTGATATATCTAGACTTGAGTTACATATATATTCTGATGCTTCAGAAAAAGCTATTGCCGCAGCTGCCTACTGTGTTGGATATAGAGGTGAAATGATTCTTTCTAAGAGCTTGGTCATGGGAAAAGCTAAAGTTGCTCCAAAGAATGGACACACCATTCCTAGATTAGAGTTATGTGCGGCAGTTCTTGCCACAGAGATTTATGACGCTGTGTTAACCGAAAGTGGTTTGAGTTTTCATGAAACTTTCTTTTACTCTGACAGCAGAGTTGTGCTTGGTTACATACAAAATAAGACTCGTAGATTTTATACGTATGTAAGTAATAGAGTGGACAAGATTTTGAGGCTTACTAAGCCAGAACAGTGGCTTTATATCAATACTGCTGACAACCCAGCAGACTGTGCTACTCGGCCAGGTCAAGTTACAAACCTAATGGACAGTAAGTGGATACATGGGCCAAGTAACATACAGGTACACGACAAGGATCAGATAAAGTCTTTCTCTCTCATTGATCCCGACGAGGACAAGGAAATACGCCCAGTGATCAACACCCTTGACACTTCTGTATTGAAACCCTCCTTAGGTTCTCACCGGTTTGAGAGATTCTCCTCATGGCAACATCTTGTCCGTGAAATGGAAAATCTGTTACATATTTGTTTGTCATTCAAACATGAAAGTGATTCGGATTGCAGAGGTTGGCATATGTGCAAAGGTGCTAGGGATATCAGGAAAAAGATGCAGGCTGAGCAGCTTGTTATCCGTACTGTACAGTCAGAAGTGTACGAAGAGGAAATGTGTGCTTTGCTTCAATCCAAGCAAGTTTCAAAGAAGAGTTCTCTGTTAAAGTTGAATCCTATTCTAGATGAAAGTGGATTGCTCCGAGTTGGTGGGCGTTTGAAACATGCACAGGTTCCCACGAACGAAAAACATCCTGTGATCATCCCAAAGAACAGTCACTTAGCAGTTTTGCTTATTCGTTATTATCATGAAAAAGTACGGCATCAGGGTCGTCATTTTACAGAGGGCGCAGTGAGGTTAGCAGGATACTGGATCATAGGCTGTAAGCGTCTGGTGTGTTCCATTATTCAAAAATGTGTTAAGTGCAGGAAACTGCGACAGGATGTATCAAGTCAAAAGATGTCTGACCTTCCCGCTGACCGTGTCCAGCCAGCACCCCCATTCACATTTGTCGGAGTCGACACATTTGGACCATGGGAAGTTACAGCTAGACGTACCAGAGGGGGCTATGCGAACAGTAAAAGATGGGCTATCCTCTTTACATGCCTCACCTCCAGAGCCGTACACATAGAAGTTACTGAAGAACTTAGCTCATCAGCATTTATCAATGCTTTTCGTCGTTTCCGGGCAATACGAGGTGATGTCAAGGAGATCCGATCAGACCAAGGAACTAACTTTGTGGGTGCAACCACTGATCTAGGCATTGATGTTGTGAAAGTTGGAGTGGATCCTGTACAGACTTTCTTGCATGACAAAGGAATTTTGTGGACTTTCAATCCTCCTCATTCCTCACATATGGGCGGAGTGTGGGAGCGAATGATTGGTGTGACAAGAAGAATCTTGGATTCTATGTTGGGTGATTTGAACACTACGCATTTGACCCATGAAGTATTAACCACATTCATGGCTGAAGTTAGTGCCATAATAAATGCTAGACCACTAGTACCCATTTCAAGTGATCCTGACTGTCCAGAAATTCTTACCCCAGCCATGTTATTAACTCAGAAATGTTCTACCCCTGTTCAGTACAACTATCAACCTGTAAGTCCTAAAGTTCAGTGGAAATATGTTCAAGCCCTATCTGACACATTTTGGAAACGTTGGCGTACAGAGTACTTGCAAACTCTCCAAAATAGGCGTAAATGGCAGGCTGATGTACCCAATCTTAAACATGGGGATGTTGTACTACTTAAAGACTGTTCTGTTCATCGTAACAATTGGCCTATGGGTGTGATTACCAGAGTGTTTCCAAGTGAGGATGGTAGAGTAAGAAAGGCTGAAGTCAGGGTAGTGAGTCGTGAGAGTGGATGCTCTTTATTCGTTCGTCCGATATCTCAATTGATTTTGCTGGTATCAGAAACCTAAATGTCAGATTAATAGTGCTTCCGCTAGTTTTTTAGGGCGTCGCTCCCTGCCATTTCATTTTTTGCAAGTTTTTCATGTTTCAAGTTCATATGATGATTATAGGTGATTATAATTGTCTTTTTACAGTGAATAGAGATGTCTCAGAGAAGCATATATGTTTATTTTGACATTGCATTAAGCTTCTTATCTAAAGTTTTGATAAGGGTTTCAGACATTTACATGTGTACATATTATGTTTTCAAGTGCAAGTTAGCATTTTGTGTGATTTTTTGTGTTATAATTGTGACATTTTTAATGTCAGGTGGGGAGTGTGGTGTCACGAGTTTGTGAGTTTGTATGTCAGAGCGAGTTGTCCTATTTTGTACCGGGTGTGCGAGTCCGCCAGTTATCAAAACTTAGTTTTCGGGTTGTCGTTATACCATTTTCCTTCATTGCACGCGCCAAAGTTGTCAAAGTTATCAACTCATTTTTGAAGCTGTTTTCTGGTCTAAAATCCTTTGTATATCCACCTAGATGTAAGTACTGTAATTCTGTAGTGTTCCATCCATTATTGTATGCTATTGACATATCATTTTTACAAAATTTAAGGTATTTTTCGATGTTTTTCTGATTCGTACCTAAAACAGTTTTCGCCTCTAGATGTTTCGTACCTCATGAAAGTTGTTATAAACGTTTTCCCAGTATTTCTGTCTTACTTAAGGTATTGTAGAATTATTTTATGATTACTTTCTGGCAATCTTTTTAAGTAAGTTTTGCAGTCGCTCAGTCCGTTTGATAGTCATGTCTGTCATTTTTGTTGTAAACCTGTATTTTCTTATTTGCTGTATTTTCAGTCTTTACCTCACTCATCAGCTTATATCATCATCTGATTTGCACATACGACTGACAGAATTAAAGTTGAAGTTAATCCACCTCTCGTCTTTATTCGTCAAACCAAGTGCAAGGGGTAAACTAGCCGTAACAGTCTCCGCAGATCTAAGGCGGCATAATTATGATGGTACCTTAGAAATTCGGTGTAGTTAATGTTTCTTTGAAATGTAATCTAAGGTTCATTACAGTTCTTGCACACATGCAGTGACACATGCTGTACCAAAACAGAATCCAGAAATTGTTCGCAATAATAAGTATCCTTGATTAGAATCACTAGGGTAGGATTTTTAATGTTCTTGCATATGCAAAAACAAAGACACAGATCAGCTGTGCAGTAACTGCACAGCTAATCAGCAACTTTTTTTCACTCAATGGATTGTACAATTCCCCTACTTTCTATATCCAAAATTTCAATGTTCTAGCCTTTTTTTAATTTTCTCTATATAGAGGCTAGTTACAGAAAACCCCAAATACAGGTTTTCAGATGTTGTGGCCCTTTCAAAAGGATCCTGCAATAAGACAACTTGTAAGTAAATGTACACTGTTTAGATATGTACCATATATGACTATGTACATGCAAAGCCAAAAACACATAAAGGGACATAAATCTTACAATTATGATAAAATGTTAGCTTCAGAGTATGCACGAACTCAACACAAGTCAGGGACTGACACAAAAAGTGACAGATTAATCACAGCATGGATGTGCTGATACATAGCACCATCAATGGAAACATCTAAGGCCATATCATAACGAAAACCTGTTCATGCAATATATAGAGAATTTTTTAAGCTGTAAATATTGAAAATTTCAGTAGAATTTTTGTTTATATGTTTCTTATTTTTGCTCAAAACATAAAGGCTGTTCTAACGAGTACCCACAATCTATGTTTTGGAGCAAAAATAAGAAAAATAGGTATACCCCTGCAAACCCCAGTTTTTCTGTATAAAAGTGGGGTTCAAGGGGGGTAAACATTTCACGGACATGTTTTCCTGATGTATTTAAGTACGGATGAACTGATTTGACCACTTATTTTGAGCAAGGCTTAAAGAGCTCCTAAGCTGTTAATCTCAGGTGGTCATCCTATCAATAAGCAGCTTTGCACAGAGGCATCAATAAGCCTGACTATTCAAACTAAAAACAAACCTTAGAGGTATTTTTTTTCTTATAATTATGCTGTATACCGTAATAATGTAAAATTCTATTTACAGGAGATAGACATCAAATTCAGCAATTCTGTTACTGTCTTTGTGGTGGGGGGTAAGCCAGCCTTTCAGCAAGGGCAGCCCTGCAAAAAACATGAACCCAGTTAGTGAGTCACACCAATGATACATGCTGCTATCAATAACAATATTTTTACTGACATCACCAGTTGGATTATAAGAATAAACAAGACTAGTAATGGCATCCTGAATTTGGGTAAAGACTACAGGGGATATGGATCAGAGTTAACACAAGTAAACTGTTCAGATTCACATCAGGCATTCATCTATAAGGAAAGGACATCTATTGAAACAGCGGTTAAGTCTAGGACTCTGGGCTGATGGGTCCCTGGTTCTGCCTCAGAAGGGATACTGTTCAATGATCCGGTCAGAATGACATCATCGGTTATTTGTACGAGATGAATTACTCGGTGTTTATCATTATGACCTTACTGAATTCAAAGCAGAAAATATGAAGTCATTTGTAACCACCGCCCCCTCAGACCCGGGGAACAGCGGGGACTTTGACTTTTCTGAAATCAAAGCCCTGCTAAAACCCCTGCACTGTGGGGTCAAAAATATAGTAAAAGCTCGGCTAAAAGCCCCCGCCCTACAGGGACCCTTAAAGTCAAAAGCCATTTTTGGCTCGGTTTTGTTTACCTCTCCCGAGATCTCGTCAAAGTCCGGGAAAATCTCTGATAAAACCCGGACTTAGTGGCAGTAAAATACTCTACTTCCACGGGTCTTCCACCGGTAATACCCCGCTATTTTGGCACGAAAACGAAACCACCGCATTTACCCATCACTGTGGGGGAATGTTGGAGGTAAAATCCCGCCCCTTTTCCCCCGCCCTCCCTCTGGTCTGAGGGGGTCGTGGTTACAAATGACTAGAGCATAAAAAAAAATCATAAAAGCTTTCCCTATCAGGGTTTGACACTAACTTTTCAGGGTAAGGAGTCCAAAGGACTTCAAACATTCAAAAATCAAAAAGTCCAAACAAAAAGTTAGGAGTCCAAGTGGATGAAGGCTGGATGCAGACAAGCAATCTGTTAATTTTGTCTTAAGTCAAAATAAGTGACTGTTTCAAAAACCATTACCAAGATGTATAATTTTCTTTTTATAATCTATTATTCAAATACACTCCAATAAAATTTGGACCATAAGACCTACCATCTGAGTATTTGTACTTGATATTGATAAGAAATATGGCAAAACACATTTTCCCTCAAGATTTAAGGAGTCCATCGGACTGCCTAGGAACAAACATAGGGAGTCCTGCAAGATAAATTAGGAGTCTCGGACTCCCGGACTACTGTTAGTGTCGAACCCTGCCTATATCTTAAGACTGTTATCATTTCTTCATATCAAGGTATGAACCCATGTGATATTTTGGCAATATACTGTTATACTCCCCATTTCAAAATAAACTGCATCTAAAGTTGTTCACATTTACAATTTAAGGAGCAAATAATATGCAAATTACGTTTATTCCGTGTTTAATATTTCATAAGTCTGAGAAATCTGGAGGGTGGGTGGCTATGGTGGGAGGTGGTGGAAATATAGCGCAGGGAGTAACACAGTAGATTGCTGATATTTCTGGGAAATTATGATTGTATAAGCGTTTAAAAATTATTAAATCATAACGATTTTGACCGAGTTATACCCTGGACTGATAGAGCAAGAAGGCGGGAAAGAGACAGTTCAGGTGACCAATTATACTGATTTCTTCTCACTAAAGGGTAGCTTGCCAACTGGATAAATTGTTTGCACTCTACTTTCCCAACAATCAATTGCTGATTATTACTAAGGCCTGACCGGTTTTAGTGATTTCTCGTTGTGAGACAAGATGGATAAAAAATATAAGAAAATGGTACGAAAAAACAGCACCATCTTGGAACAGTCAGTAAAGAAATAACCTTACAAATTAAAATGCTTTAAAACTGAGCAAGCGTTCCTTTTTACACTGGTCAATTTAAACGCATAGACAACATCTGAAATGCACAGGCTCCCATACTGTACATGTAATCCTCATAAAATGAGGTACAGTGCCTTTTTCACCTGTCAAATATCCGCCATTTAATGAGATAGCCTGTGCTTCCTAATATGGGAGTCTGTGCGCTTCAGATGTTGCCTATGCTTTTACACTGACCAGTGTGCTTTTAGCAGTGAAATTTACACAGGGTTGTGTAGGTGCCAATGTTCATGTCGAAACAATGCATCATGCAATGGTCGATAATGCACCAGTCATTTGCATCCCCGGCTCCCCCGGGGCCGGGGAATAGCGGGGCTTTTAACTTTTCAATTTTTAAAGCCCGGCTAAAAGCCCGGCACTGCCGGGCAAGAATTTTGGTAAAACCCCTGCTAAAAGCCCCGGCTCCCCAGGGGCTGACAATAACATGGAACAACAGCTGGGAGTTGTTCTGATGAAACTGAAACATGGGAGAATGACCTCAATTTATGCATGTGAATGTTTAGGTGCATTTGGAAATTAAATAAGTACCATAAAGATAATTAAATGTTAAAATATCATTAAAATCTAATTTGAATTAATGTGACAGTGTATTGGCGGGAAATCATAACCCCGGCAAATCCCCGGCACTGCCGGGACACATCAGAGGTTATAAAGCCTGGCACTTTAGCCCCGCCATTTCCCCGCTATCCCCGGCCCCGGGGGAGCCGGGGATCCAAATGACTGGTGCATAAACATTTGTATCGTTTAGAGTTAAATTCACCGCCTAAAATTAGAAACAAACGTTGCCAAAATTTCAATACATCATTTTATCATTTCCAATGATATTAACTATTTTAAAATACAAACTGACAAGACAAAAACAACGATCAATTAACTTTTTCATTACCCAATTAAAATTCGGTGACAAGGTAAACATCAGCCGGTGTAGACTGCTCCACTGCGCATGTGTCGGATTTGAAAATCCAATAACACAAGCAAGTGTGATTGATAATGAACTCGCTCAGCCAAAGCAGGCTACAGCCGGTGCGGAAGCGGGTCAACTCGGCCTGATACCAACTCGGCCCGTGAGTCAACTCGGCCTCGGGTCAACTCGGCCGGGTCTATCTATCTTCTGATACTGAGTCGATCAATTTCTGATCATCACCTCAGGTGTGGGGTCAACTCGGCCTCTTATTTTTCCTATTACAGGAGGGGTATTTTATAAGTTCATGATGTTTTTAGATATGAAAAATGATTTTTTGGTTGATATATTCCGGATACGTACACAGAAAATATAGGATGACATTATTTTAGTACATGTATTGCAAACACATCATTGTGAACAATCAGGCAAAAGGCCCATAGGGTGTAAACTGTCTATAGGGTGACGAGCATGCTACTAGTTTATCAGTTTGAATTTGAGGCATCTGTGTATTATAGTAAGGTGTTCACACATACAGTAGCGCAATTAAATAAAGTGTGGTTACTGTTTGGTTACACCCAATTGCAGGGGTAGGCCTACACGTATATGCAGTTGTATGATTAACATATTTTAATTCTCATGTATATTATGGAAGAGACGGACGAAAATAGCTGGTTAAAATGAGAATTATATACAAGCGTTGCAACTAGTTTGCTAGAAAAATCTGAGTTGTGCTGATTTATACTCCTATACAAGCGTTGCCTCATATCCGTCCCACTTGCTTTAACCATATACTTATATATAAGGCCGAGTTGACCCGGCCGAGTTGACCCGGCCGAGCTGACCCGGGCCGACTTGACCCGAGGCCGAGTTGACCCGGATTCGCCGGTGCTGCCACCGATTAATTGTCCGGGTGCAGTTTTTAATGAGGTAAGACTAAACAGCGAAGAATATACTACTCAATTTGATAACCCTGGTTCCATCAATGTATTGTTTTCCTTACAGCACACTGCACATTACACCGTGTTTGGCCCAAATTTAATGGCAATCGTCAAGAAATCGCCAAGAAATTTGACACAGCAAATGGGAACAAGGCTGAACGATGGATGACACGTTTTTCTTCACCGAAAAATTTTTGCTGAACCGGATAAACCGCTTACCTCTGTGATTCCAAAAGCTCTTCTGGAGTGCATCAACGTTCTGGACAGAGAAGAACCGAAAGCTTCCTGGAAAATCTCCAAGAACTCAAAGGGATTCTCTCTTGTGATCAGGACGTTTGCCGCCAAAACTGTCACGCCATTGAAGGACGGTCAATCTGCTTCTGTGTGTCAGCAAGAAAGTCACGCGGATAAAACTACCGATGACTTGCTACTGAAAAAAACCCAAATCGGAAGTACAAATCCCCATCAACAGTTGCAAGGGATCGTGCTCGGAGTCTTAGGTTCTGGAAGAACTTCAAGAAGAATTTCAAGAAGAAATCTAGCCAAACCACCTCTCTGAACAATGCCCGGCGACAACCTGAAGATACCATTCTTGAACAGGAAAACACCGTTCATATAGAATCGGACTCTTCTGGTGCCTGCAACAATCAGAATGCTCAAAGTAACAGAACATTTTTGTGATTCTACAACATTTAATTCATTTTAGCCTTTCCCCGCTATTTCCATATTTCTTATGCATTCGAACCTTAAGATTCAAGTAAACCGACTCCTGGAATAGCCATCCACTTTTCGTCTGTTTTATTTACACCATGATCATGCTAGAATACGATGCTATAATTATATAAGAAAATTGCACACGTCTTCCTTGCATTTTAAAAAATATGGGAGCAAAAGCGTGCAATGGGTTCTTACGTTGCAGTTTACAGGAAAACTTGAAAATAAACGCTCTAACACTAGACCACCATACATGTATCTACCTAGTAAGTTTTTTTTCTGCCATGTATGCCATACTGGAGCGCAGTACACGAGCTGAGGACGAACTTCATAAGCAATGAGGGTGACCTGGCTACATTCAAGCAAGCAAATACAGTTCAATTACACACTGCATCAGCAAACATTAGAGCGGGTTCAGTCCGCTAACTACATAGGTTTAACAATCACAGATTATTTTGATTGGGGTCAACATATTTCCGAAATTACATGCAAGGCAACTAAGACTTTGGGTTTTCTTATGCGTAATTTGGCACTGGCACCTAGGTAAGGAATTTGCATACAAAATTATTGCTTTGTTATTCACGGTGTCCAGCCCTTTACGATAGTATATTTTTTTAAATACCAAACATTATTTTAAAATGAGAAACATATCAACTGGTGCAAAACTTCTTTTGATGAGTATAGTTGAATATTGACCAATGTAGTTACTGGACGGCGATTGCACTGACTACGCTCATGACGACTTAATTTCCCTACGTTCGACCTACTCCACGTGTGGTGTATTTGCTACCTGGGGCGGATCCAGGATTTCTGGAAGGGCGTTCACCTCCATGTGTAATATAAGGGAAAAAAAGTTTTTTGCTTTTGAATTAACAACTGTGTCAAATTGTGAGTTTTATAAATAGTATAGTACTAAATTATAATCAGAAGATCTGTTGGAGCCAGAATCATACAGTCTTCGATAAGCAGCAGCTTAGTTCCATTGTTTCAATAAGAAGACAATCACCACCTTTACCATTTGAAATTTGCTTTATATCTAAATCATTGAATTTGACTTCTATTTACTGCAACTTCCAAGGAAGGTGAAAACTAACCCTAACCCTAACCACTTAATGAGCAATAGTGATGCATAAAGCAGGGGATCCGTGGGTCCTGGGGACCCGGTTGTGGGGTCCTGTGGATCCGGGTGGGGGTCCTGGGGACCCTGGTGGGTTGGGGACCCGGGGGGTCCTGGGGTGCACGTGAAGGTGATCCTTGGGGCCGGGTGCACCTCGCCAGGTCCGGGTCCTGGGGTCCGGGAAAATTGTAAGCCGGGCGGGCGGTACGCTGCTGGGAGGGGCGATGAGACATCATGGGGACTCACTGGGGTTATGGGTGTCACTTGTAGAAAGAGACCTGGAAAGGACATTATGAAAACATGCTTATGTAATATACATAGGTCTTTTGTTCTAAGTTTTATTTTTATTTTTTATATTTATCCTATTTATACTTACAAACTAACTACTTGTTTATCTATACCTCAGGGGTGAATCCAAATTTTCTGGAAGGGGGTTCCACATTTTACCTGATTTTTCACAAATTTCCTCATGAAACTGAAATGGTTCAAGAGTGGAGGTTCAAGCGAACCACCCGAACCCCCTCTAAATCCGCCACTGGCTACATAGATAGTCCCGCTTCTTAAATATACTGAGTTCCAAAGCCAACGCAACTCGTCATTAAGTTGTAAGTAACTTTTGTGGTGTCAGTCGATTCATCCGAAATTCCGAATATATGTAGCCATACCATTTTCAAAGACGACCCGTGAAAATTATTCGTTCACCTACAATTGCGTAAAAACTGGCGAAGGGGTCATTTTGAAAAATGAAGGAAATCAGCGATTCTTATGAATTTCTTGCTTAACTGTGCAAACCATCCGAAACACATTGAAAATCGACTTTCCCCTAGCTGCAATACACTTTATCTAATAAGGCCAGGTTGCCAACACAAAATAAAGCATATGGTTGAGATCTGCAATGACGTCGATCAAGTGACGTTGAACGCCTAAAAACCATTTTCGGGTACTGAAAATCAATGCCAATTTCTGGCGTCACAAGTTGAGCCGTGGGTTTCAACATCGATATTGCCATACAGTCATGGGACGACCTTCCAAGATTTGAATCGTGTAAATTGTTTTGAAAATTTTCGAGCCCGCGCGCGGGGACGGAAAAATTTTGTACCCTAGGGCGTGTTCCCGCGCATGCGCACTAAAATCTTGGATAACGCACATTTTCAAGTCATTTTAATCATCGGATGGATAGGGCACAAACGTTTTCACATAATTGGCCAATTTAAAAGAAGACAGGAAAATATAAAGTTGCGTTGGCTATTGAACTCAGTATATGTTAACTTGTCTCTGGTTGTAGAGCTCTAATTGACCCTGTTGCTTCAATTCGCCCCGTCCATTGGGACCAGTAAAGAAATAGATGTGCTGCTTGTGTCCCCGTGAAAAGCTTATATACTACTGACTGACCATCTGAATACTGGTTAACCACTCTGGTCTCAGCCTGCCCAGGAAAGGTGGTTCAAGTCAAACATACATACGTATAAGCCTTTTGTGGTTGGTGGATGGTTATATTTATTTGAAGCGCTTCTTGAATGTCATAACATCCTCATTTTAGGTAAAAGTCCCATAAGGTGGCAACGTCTCGACTTGACCATAGCTGATGACTGGGATGTTAAGCATCAATTCAAACAAACAAACAAACAACCCAGATTTTAAAAAAATAAATAAATACATAATTATATAGCTCTTATAATATAGCATATCCATTACACAATCTTAAACTATAAAATAATAGTCATAAATACACGTATGCTTGAAAATATCGCACATCAAAGCTTCGCACAAAAGCATTTAAATAAACTCTCGGGCCTGACTGAATGAGGTTGATGATGTTCATTATATACCGTCAATGCTTTCTTTATTTTTCTTTTTTTTATATTTGGTTTAACGTCCCTTTCAAGCTCATGTGTGACGCAAATCGGTAGGTGGGACGAAAACGAGAGAACCCCAAGAAAAACCACCTGACACATCCGCAAGCATAACTTGGCTTGTCTCACATGTGACCCGTGTGGGTCTCGAACCCATACAAGTTTATGTGCGAGGGCTATTCAAAAAACCCGCATTCTACGTCATCGATATCATTAGTCATTTTAATTCTACAAGTCGATGGAGAGTCACAATGGGAGTGGTGCTCAATTACATACACGTGTCGGCATCAATATGTTTGACGAACATATACATCAAAGACCAAGTTTCTCTTTCGCAATCACTCCGATCCTGCGTCGATCTACTTTTCCTGACGACGTGAGAGGAAGTTCTGGAAGAACAAGGTAGTACTTTGGTTTCAAGCTCAATCCGCCTGCTGTGGATTCTTCCAGAAACGAGTCGTCACAAAATTTCTTCAGATGGTCCACAGTAAATGTGACTTCCGGTTTTGGAACGACGCAAGCACATATAACTTGGTTTAGTCTGGGGTGTGGAACACCCACGGCCAAGGCAAATTTGGCATCCGGGCATTTTCTGAGTGTTTTCTCGACCTCCCATGGAAAATACTTAAACGTTTGCATAGATATCCTTTCTTGAGTCCGCCCTTCGACTACAATATTTCCGTCAGCCCTAAAACGTGCGATGTCCCCAGGATGAAACCAACCGTGCGAGTCGACAGCCTTCGCAAACAGTTCTGGCATTCCATAGTAACCGTTGAATCGCCACGAGCTGCGCGTGCACAGCTGACCTGTCTCGCCTCGAGGGACAACGTCACCATTCTCATTCACGATCTTAGCCTCCGCTCCAGGACAAGGGATTCCGATTATCCCATCTTCATACTCGTCCGATTTGTCGCTGTGAAATGTTGCGAATCCCCCGCATTCTGTGCTTCCATACCACGACAGCAGTTTCCGACAAAATGTATCTTTCAATGGCAAGGCAGTAACTGAGAATCGCTCCCCGCTGATAAATATCAACTTTACAGTTTTAAATTTTGGTGCATATTCAGGATGGCTGACAAAGTCTTTTACGAGATAACCAGGCATGTAAACACTTTCAACTCTTTCCTTTTCGATGATCTCAGAAATTTGGTTGATATGCGCTCCAGACAGTGTCATTCGGGTGTCGACAAAGACCCTTGTGCAACCAGTAGTTACGAAAGCTCTTGGGAACCCAACGGTCCAGCTAAATTGTCGGTCACAAAAATAAACCGTGCCGTCAGATATTTCTTGTTGAATCGCACTCTGTTTTGTCCAGTTTATCATTTGAAAATGCGAACAGACGACCATCTTGGGTTTCCCCGTTGATCCGGATGTACAAAAGCACACCACCGTATCTTCCGGGTAAACTACCGGAAGTTCAATGTTTTCCGGAAGTTCTCGACTCAACAGCTCGTTTAGATGGATTCTTCCTTTGGCGTCGACAAATTCTTTTCCGTCACAAATAATTGACTTCAGGGACGGAACCTGCGTAGATGACCCTGCACTTGACGACCAGATTGCGTCTAAAATGTTCCAATTAACATCTCCAGCGCTTGCTTCAATGATGAAATATTCTGCCGCCATGTCGGTCAGCTTTTCAATGACGTCACTTCCGTCTTTTAGATTGGTGGCGATTGAGAAGAGAACTCCCCCAGCTAAACTGACACCAAATATGACATAAAGCGTGTTTATAGAATTGTTCAAACATATTGCGACCCGTGTTCCTTTCCTTACACCAATCTGGCGCAGCCTTTTTGCGAAGGACAACGATTTTTGATACAGTTCTTTTCTAGTTACAGACACCCGTTCTCCTTCTATGCTGTAGAACACAAACGCTATGCGGTCAGGATCTTCTTCTGCCAGGATGCGTAGCCGGTCAGGAACAGACTCATAGATGTATGGCTCCGTGAAGGGAGTGCAGCTGTAACTGAGATTAGCCATTCCTCCTACAAGTAGAAAAAATATCAAGATACGTTTTTATTGAATACCTTGCCTTTCCCTTTAGCATGTTTTATCCTGGACTGTCCTGTCTTAACATGCCTTGGTGTTGTGTTGGTGTTGCAGTTGGTGTTATGTCGTGTGGCGGCCCTAAAAGTCTCCCCGTACACCATCCATAGTGCAGATTATATTTTTCTTTTGATCCTTTGGGATCAGTGAATATTTGATTTAGACTACACAGATGTAAATTATTGAAATTGCAGCAAAAAATGGCTTTCACTGCCAGTTTTGCAAAGGGTCACTGATGAAGGTTCATTACCCGAAATTGTACAATATGGCCCATCTTCTCGCTTTGAATGTTTTACTGCTTCCAAAGCATCTAACAATTATTTTTTATTTGCTATTACTGCGGCTGGTGTTGTGCCGTGTGGCGGCCCTAAAAAGTCTCCTCGTACATCATCCATAGTGCAGATTATATTTTTCTTTTGATCCTTTGGGATCAGTGAATATATATTTGGAGTATTTCAAATATACTGTTCGTTAAGAATCATCTTCTTAACTGTATTTTGATTATTTGGCCCCTTTGGGAATATGAGTCTTTGATTTAGACTACACAGATGTAAATTATTGAAATTGCAGCAAAAATGTCTGGCTTTCAATGCCAGTTTTGTAAATGAAGGTTCATTGCCCGAAATTGTACAATATGGCCCATCCTCTCGCTTTGAATGTTTTACTGCTTCCAAAGGATCTAACAATTATTTTTATTGGCACAGGGTAGTCCTGAGCATACACTGTAACACGCCAGACCCCCGTCTTGGCAATGACCTGCGGTCATTCAACAACATGTCATATCATTCTCGGCACAGTCACGCTTGTTTTGCCATTGAACTTGTTCTTCATGCCATGCCACATTATATGACGCTTCAAAGAAATGGATACGACATTCCATGCTTTGTCCTGCTGCCCGTCAGGACACACCTAAAACGCCCAATTCCGACCCTGGAAAGGGGTTCACAAGGCATGGTTCATTTTAAATTACAAATACAAGATGCGTTAACATCTTACCTTGCTTATTCTTTCAATGTCGACTTCTGTGATAATTTTAGAGAAATGCTTTCACATATGCATCGCATTGATTTTATAACAGTAAGATCTACACGTTTATCCTCGGGCAGTTATCAGCTATTGTATGCACAAACATGGAGAATGATATCAATCTGTACCTACATCATAAAGTCAAATGTAGGGTAACATTTGAATTAGGCCTATTATAAAGGTTGACTTATATGTACTAGTTAAACAAATCCAGGTGCCCTAGTTTAACATGTTGATCCAGTTTCGGTACAACCTATTTTATTTAAGAAATGAATTTCATTTTTCTGGTGTTCATGGAGCTATGAACCGCAGTGGGTCGCGTGCAAAGTGAATGAACCCCGAAGGGGGTTCATGTAAGCTTTGCTAGCGACCCACTGCGGTTCATAGCTCCATGAACACCAGAAAAATGAAATTCATTTCTCAAAATTCATTTCTTCGTGTCATTTGCAGGAATGACATGATAAAGTGCGCCGTCCTTCGGATCGGGACTTTAACTGGAGGCCCCCTGTGCAGGCACAGTCATCCCCTGTGCAGGTTAAAGATCCCTACACAGGTTCTATCCTCATGCATGTAGGCTAATCCTGCAAACACACCGGAGTGTACAATGTACACCTCCCAAGAATAATCAGAAATTGATTGATGCCGGGGAGTAACAAGAAAACAAACAAAACAAAAAAACAAACATAGCTCCATGTACAACAGAAAAATTAAACTCATTGCTTATATTTACATCGCTTGTTGAAAAAACATTTACCAGGAAACAGAGAATCTACACACGGTGTGTGTTCAAACAGCGGAACGGCGTCGACAGTCAGATTGGCGAGATTCATGTTTTTTGACGTCAAGTTTGGATTACGTCAAGTCGCATGACACAATGTTGTTCATGGAAGTATGAACACAGATGAACATCTAATGGTTCATCTAAGGAGGTTTTAGAAAAATGTAAATATTTAAGAAATGAATTTCATTTTTCTGGTGTTCATGGAGCTATGAACCGCAGTGGGTCGCGTGCAAAGTGAATGAACCCCGAAGGGGTTCATGTAAGCTTTGCTAGCGACCCACTGCGGTTCATAGCTCCATGAACAACAGAAAAATTAAACTCATTGCTTATATTTACGTTCATTTCTCTCTATCGCTTGTTGAAAAATCACCAAGGCGGTCACATTTACCAGCAAACAGAGAATCTACACACAGTGTGTGTTCAAACAGCGGAACGGCGTCGACGTTTACAACGTCCAATCAGATTGGCGAGATTAATGTTTTTGACGTCAAGTTTGGATTACGTCACGTCGCGTGACACAATGTTGTTCATGGAAGTATGAACACAGATGCACATCTAATGGTTCATCTAAGGAGGTTTTAGAAAAATGTAAATATAAATCAATGACGCTCTTGGCGCATGCTCTGCGATTTCATGGCATACACACAGTGCTGGGACGAATTCTAGTGCGCTTTCTCAGTCGGTGTTTTTCATTACGTAACAGAGATTTTTTTCAGCTGTAAAAGACGATTTGAAAAAAAAAAAAAAAAAAAAAAAAAAAAAAAAAAAAAAAATATATATATATATATATATATATATATATATATATATATATATATATATATATATATATATATATATATATATATATATATATATATATATATATATATATATATATATTTTGCTCGCCGATGCGGTTCTAATGCATCTATGTTTTGGAATAAAAAAAAGATCTATAGAAACTATGATAGGCTAGAGTCCCTAATTTCATTGAAGTCAATCCACTCTATAAGCTTTTTACCACATATGGGCATGGCAGTCATCTTGGTCATGTGACCTGGACCATTTATATAATATTTGGCTCCTCCCTCCTAAGGATACTACATATAAAAATTGTCAGGTTTCTGAGAAATTTAAGTTTTACATTTAATATTGTTATGTCCCATTGCACCACTCATTCATTCGAGATTATCTGCCGTGGTTGTAAAACAGCAGTCACACAGTAGCGTATAACCCAAACGCGCGCTGGGCGTATGAAAAATCTCAACACACTGAAGATTTTTGACGTATAAAATTAATTTGTTCCTTTAACTCGCTTTTGCAGTCACACATTAGCGCGTGACTGAGGCGACGGTGTGCCGGACGAATAAAAAATCTCAAAGTTTTGGAGTACGTTTGTCGTACGTCCCAGACACGCTAGGCACGTTTCATGCGCGCTCCAAGCACGCTTGGCACACGTTACAGGCGCGTTCCACACTCGCCCAAACCAGCATCCGGTTAAAATCGAAACGCGCACGTAGCGTATACGACGTGCTTGAAACGTGTGCTCGGCGTGTTCGAAACGTATTCAACGCGCCTGTAACGTGCGTGGAACGTACTTGTAGCGTGTAGGTCACACGCCCGACACACGCCCAACTTCTAGAAAATTTTTAAGCATGTTTAAAATTTTATTTAGCCCAAACGCGCACGAAACGCGCGCCGACTTTTAGCGACGAGCACCGGACGTACACCAAGCGTACCCAGCGCGTGCTTAACGCGCCTTGAACGTGTCTCCGACGTGCGTCTGGCGTATGTGGAAATTTGTATTTTTTCAACACGCCCGGCGCGCGTTTCACTTATACGCTAATGTGTTGACTGCTGTTTCAGGTCGGGTTGGCATAGCTTCTTTAAATAGCACAGCGTATCAAACAAGTAAAATGCGTCAGGAAGTCGACTCTTTGGCTCATTGGTTAGGGTCCGGGTTCGAATCCCATCAAGGACGTGGGATTTTTTTTTTTCAAACTATGCATCGTTTCTTAGTTACGAATTTTCATATTCATAAGAATATGTAAATGACCTTTGGCCAAGGTCAAGGAATAACCTTGACCATGAATACTCACATAACTTCACAAACTCCATACGTGGTCTGTATCTACTTACTTTCAGGTCACAGGCAACAAAACATCATGAAAAATCTAATGTTTTCACTTTTTCCATTAAAAAACGTACTATGTGACCAAAATTAAGCTTGCGATAAAATAGCTCAAGTCCAACACAAGGTCATGATTTATACAAACTATGATCGAAGGAAGTCCCCGATGCTACATGCAAATGTACCAAGTTTCATTGAAATTGGACCACTCGTTTCAGAGATTTATAGGTTTCAACCACCTAGTCAAATTTTGGTTCTTTCTTCCTAAGGTAACATATAAAATTTGTCTTTGATTGGTCAAGATGTTTGAGAAAATTAAGTTTTACATTTTAGTAAAAGACCTTTGCCCAAGGTCAAGTTTGGCTAGGTTTCTGAGAAAAGTATTACATTTAATATGTAAATGACCTTTGCCGAAGGTCAAGACCTTTGCCGAAGGTCAAGAAATGATATTGACCTTGAATACTCACATCACTTCACAAACTCGATAAGTTGTCTGTATCTACCAACTTCCCGAACCAACTTTCAGGTCACAGGATACAAAACTACCTGGAAAATCCAATATTTTCACTTTTTTTTTCATTAAAAAAGCTTGTCACCAAAATTAATTGTCAACCTAAGGTCATGACTTATACAAACTCTCTCTGATGCTACATAGCAAGTTTCATCGAAAGATGTTATTAGGTTTTTACCATATATGGGCTTGGTGGCCATATTATCATATGACATGGACCATTTATAACTTTGATTCCCACTTATTGATCAGAGGAGAAGACGTTTGAACATTGTGGATGGCGACGGAGCATGGCTATACTATAAGCTCACCTACTGAGACTTAACTGCTCAGGTGGGCTAAAAAGAGAACCAATAGTCCTGAGAACGCTCACCTGAGATTTGCTCTATGAAAAATGACCTTTGGCCAAGATCGTTTTGGTTAAGGTACGTAAAATAACTTTGACCTTGAATACTCGTATAACTTCAGTGAATCTGTAAAATGTCGTTATCTACAAATTTTCAGGTGTCACAGGCTACAAAACGTTCTTTAAAATCTTTTGCTTACAAATTTTCTCATTGAAAACCTGTGCAGCCAAATTCGACTTTGTGGTAAAAATAGGTCATGGACAACCGGTTACCCAAGGTCATGATTTATAATTACATTGTAGGTATGGAGCCCAGTATGCTTCCCTGGTCGAAAGTAAGGGTAGGCATGCAATGGTATACAAATGACTTGGGCGTCTTGGGCAGGACCAGAATAAGATAAGCCTTTTTTTTTCTCAAAACATCCATCTGTCCATTTCCTAGTTTTCACTTCAAAAGATTAACAGTTTTACCCATTCAAATGCCTAAGCAACCCAATATGACCTTGTCATAAAATAGGTGAAGGTATCATTTATGTACACATTTTAATTTCAGGATCATAATACAATTTGAGTTTTAAAGGTTTTACCATTCACCATACATGTCAGGCAACCATGACCATTTATACAAACCTTTTGTTCCCCCTTCCCATTGAGGAATTTGACATTAAATTTGTCTTTATGAAACTTTTGAAAATTGTTGACAGACGAACACTAGAGCATGTGAATACTATAAGCTCACATTGTGTACTAAAAGCCTCAGGTGAGCTAAAATGGTAGACGAATGATGACCGGGCAGTCCTTACGGCTAAATGGAGCTAAACTGGAAAATCTCTCCCAAGGCATAAATACTGTGCAGCTGTATAGAAAGAGCTTGAAAAAATCATAGAAGAGCTTGAAAAAATCATAGAAGAGCTTGAAAAAATCATAGAGCTTGAAAAAATCAAGCTATGGAACCATCTTAAGATCAGTCTCGGCCATGTCAAGAATCTTGTTTTGCACATGCAGAAAAGTATCTGACATCTCCAGTTTTTCAGGAAGCATCTGTAGCTGATCAGCATTCAGTAACCTAGATTTTCTTGGCATTTTGCTCATTATTATTTCAATGCAATTCTAGTAATAACTTTACGCTTCTTTCACAATAATTTCAGCTCAGATGAGACGGACAAATCACCGGAGAACCATGAGAAAAACTGCCTGAGTGGCACTCAAAAGTAGAACTTGGCTTGTCTCACATGCCCTGTGCTAAATTCCAACCATCACCAGTCACAGCAGTGAATTTGAACGATTACGCATGCTTATGAAATCAGTGCTCTTAACCACTCCGCCACAAGGTTTAGCTTATGGCCACAAGGATGTAAGATGAGAAGACCTTCATTGCTTGAGGTCCTAGCCCCTGGTATTGGGATGCTGTCCTAATTTTCTACATTGGCTTCAATACAGCACCATAGCAACTAAGGCTTCTATGTATGGGTAAGGATGGTTTCACATTAAGCAGGCTAAGACCTAAGCTATGAACCAGTAATAAGGTAGTCAGTCAGTATGGGAGGCATCAAGCAGCCTATCTATTTTTATAAGATCTGTTATTGAAGTGAATGGGTTAGAGCTAAAGGGATCATATTACAGGTTTTGTTTGTATCGAGATTTAACTTTCCAGTCAACATTTGTTTTGTTAGGTCAGGAGAGAACCTGATCCAGAGTATTGTTCAGTAGGGGTTCGAAACCAGGACCGCTCAATTCAACACAGCAGGGTTTGAAACCAGGACCTCTTGATACAGAGTCTGACGCTCTACCACAACCATATCCCTCTAACATCCTACATGTGTGTTTGGTTAAATAACAAATTTGCTCATTTCTCCATTCTTTTTAGATATGTTGTTGTCCAGTAGAAACACTTGTCAGTTCCCAGCTGCTTGAAAAGTAGTGCAAACAGATCACTGAAGGCAAATCATTTTGGGGGTATTTCTCAAAGGTATGATCCTTAAAATTGTTTAGAAAGCTTTGATCAAATAATTCATAGAAGCCTCTGTGGTGCAATAATATCACTGCCTTGTAAACCAGGGGTCGCAGATTCGATCCTGGGCTTCTCCAGTCCGTCGGATGGGAATATAAACCGAGGTCCCGTCTCCATATGACCTTAGCTGTTGGTGAGACGTTAAACCCCTCTCAACCAAATAATTCATAGTTGATTTGGTGTTTAACGTCCCACTCGATAGCTATGGTCATACGCAGTTGGGGCCTCTATTTAAGTCTCATCTGAAGGACTGAAGAATGCCAGGATTGAACCAAGCCTTGCCCAGGACCCGTTTTACAAGGCAGGAGGCATAAAAACTATGCCATAGAAGTATCTGAGCCGCATCGTGAGAAAACGGGATTATTGCCTATGCGAAAACAAAGGCGCAGATCAGCTTCGCAGTAACTGCGAAGCTGATCAGCGCCTTTGTTTTCGCAACTCGGATAGTACAATTCCTCTTCTACTTAAATCCGAAATTTCAAGCTTCTAGCTCTTTTCTGAGCTTGTACAGGTCGGTTTGTGTCGGACCTGGTCGGAAACCCCGAAGACCGGTTTTCTCGCGTCGCGGCTCATCTAATAAGTCAGTGTACAACGAAAACGAACAAAAACACTGATAAATTCAAAATTTTGGAAATGGAGTTAGGACCAAGCCATCAATAATTTTTCTTCGCCGTTTATTTCCTCCTATTTATACACAATAAATAGCAGTGTCAGGAGTGTAGCCAGGGGAGACTACTAGCCAGGACCACCAACAAAGGGAGACTATTCATCAGCCTCCTCTTCTTCTTCCTCATTGTTGATCTGGAAGTAGCGGAGCTCGTACGAGTCTTTCTGAGAGGCTACGACACGGAGCCAGTCTCGAAGGTTATTCTTCTTTAGATACTTCTTTGTTAGGTATTTCAGGTACCTGCAAATGTAAAGAAAGAAATAATTGAAAGTTACTAATGTTCGGTTTTCTTGAATCTTAAGTTAACTATAATCTACTCAAAATTTTAACTCTAAGGGCCACTATATTATTTTCCATATATCGTAATGTTAAGCTACCCAAATTAAACCCATATTTAATGGGCATCCCAAAGGAAGCAGAATGTCTGTTTCATTTGCATTATCTAAGGTATTGTCCCAAAGTAGCTGACTACAAGACAAATGAAACAGAAAACGCCCTGACAAAGCCCATAGAAAAATTTTGGTATTTTTCGAAAATTATGAAATTATGGCATTTTTCTGAAATTCCATGGATTCACAAAAATTCAACTCCAGTTTGATTTTTCTGTTATAGTCAAGTCTAAAAAGCATTGTGGCAAATGTTGTTTGTGCAAAATTCATGTTTGCTAATGATGGTAATGTTTGAGCTAATTTTGAAAAAAAAAAATGCATTTTTTTGCAAAATTTAAGATTTACAAAAACATCTATCTGGACTTTGACATGGCATTTCCGGTTTCAAATTTCTTATAGTCAGTAACTTCGAGGCATTATTTAAGATAATGCAAATGAAGAAGGGTATTGATCCCTGGGAATTGGCATTAAATTAGAGTTGAACTGGGAGTGCATTACACTACGATATATGAAAATAATACAGTGGCCCTTAGAATTTTTTGAGGAGTATACATATCTTGGTATAAATGAGCCATGTCAAGAAAAACCTAATTTTTTTCCTATGCGAAAACAAAGGCACATTATCAGCTGTGCAGTGAGCAGTAACTGAGTCCTCCGTCAAACCACCCATCATTAATATTCATTTTATATTGACCATTCAAATCTGCACATTAGCTAACGGTCAATGACGGTTAGACAACACGTGGGTTAGACAAACAAACCAACACGTGCTTTTTACAGGTAAATATAGGTGCAAAAACACAATGTTTGTCTAAGGAAATAGGGGTGGGCGTGGCTATACCTTGCTGGCGGAGGAGTCAACTGCACAGCTGATCAGCGCCTTTGCTTTTTGCTACACAATGTGAAATTCCCCTCATTGTTAAATTTGATATTTCCACTAGCTTTCTTCAGTGGCTTCAGACCGATTTGTGACAGACCTGGCTGGAGGCCCAGAAGACCGGTTTTCTTGCATGGCGGCTCAAATCATCCATAATAATGACGATTAAACTTCGATATAAGGCCACAAAAAGGTTCGAGGCTTGCAATTTTTGAGTCTAGGTTGTAAAGAGACTGTTCTTAACAGCATAAACAAAGGAAATGGCTTAGACCAATAGCTATATCAACCATGGGGTAACATTATTGCTGTATATGGCCTCAGTAACTTCGTCAAATGATTTGAACTTATCCTTGTCATTAACCACAAAACTTCATATTTACACACGAATTCACATTCTCCCTTTCACTTTATCAATTTTCTAACCTCTTAGAGAAAGGTATGTCTGCTGTCAAGATGATCTTCGACTTGTTGCGCTCCAAGGCCACATTGGTCCCCATGTTGTTGGTTTTCCCTGCGACCTTTATCCTCTCATTGAGAAACTTCTCCTGCAGGTAGCCAGAACATTACGGACTAGGGAAGATAACCCTAACCCAGACCCAGGGGAGCTAACCCTGAGCCTAGACTAGGGAAGATAACCCTAGTCACGAAGTGGATCATTAGTGATGTGTAACAGTATTTAAAAATTAAATCACTAACCTCTTACTCAATCTAACAGCCATTAAGTGTGAACACTGTGTTCACTAAGTAGTTCTAGACAATTACAAAATTTTACCATGATGAAATTTGAGTTTGGAACATTTTAGAAAAGCCTTGGTTGATGTTGCTCAATTCCAAATGCCCACATTTTATCTTATAAACACATACTTGAGCGTCTAGACAAAAAATGATTTTCGTCTTTTTCAAAAATCAAATTTTAAATTCTGCTTTAAATATCATTCAAATAACTATGCTTCTTACAAAGTTTGACACATCCATGATGCCATCTTCGACTGGGTGTGTGCAGTCTAGCGTGTAGCGAAGAGACAACTTCTTCTTCTTCCCCTTGCCACCTGTGGACTTTGGTTTTTCTCCTTTCTACAAATAAGAAATAAATAAATTAACAATTGAGATGCGTCGTGAGTGAGAAAACTGGCTTCCGAACAGGTTCGACACAAACCAAGATGTACACAAGCACAGAAGATAGCTAGAACACTGAAATTTTGGTTTTAAGAAGAAGAGGGATAGTACTTTCGGTGAAGTGAAGACAAAAGCCAGTAACTGCACAGCTGATCTGGACCTTTGTTTTCACGTGTGTTTTCTCACGACAAAAGGGTATTCTAATGACACCTATGTCTCAATCACCAAGAAGTCCTTCATCAAGGATAAAATACCAATTGATCCGGTCGGCAAGCTACTCTTTGGTGCGAAAAAATCAATATTGGTTACCTGAACTTCTACTTTCCTGCCTTTTTGCTCATTCGGTCGAGGGTATAACACAGTCAATATCGTTATGATCTAATAATTTTTATACACTTATAAAATAATTGCCTAAAATATTACAGGGTTCATATCTTATGCACCAGTCATTTGTAACCACTGCTCCCCCACGTACAGCGAAGGGCGGGGATTATGACATTTTCAGATTTCAAAGCCCTGCTATAAGCCCCACCCCCAGGGGGCAAACTGGTGGTCAAAACTTTGCTCTTTGCCCCGACCTTCACATTAGAAAATCTCCCTGGAGTAAGAATCCTAATGTCAAAACCCCGTCATTTCCCCTGCACTGAGAGGTCACTCGAAAAGCAATTGCCTTGCACTTTAGCCCGGCTATCCCCCACCCAGTAGTTACAAATGACTGGTGCATGAGAAAACCAACAATTTGGGTTTCGGAACAGATCCAACACAAACTGGCCTGTACAGTCACAGAAGCTAGAAGCTTGAACCTTTGCATAAAAGTAGGAGAGGAACTGTACTATCCATGTAGCGAAAACAAAGGCGCTGATCTGACAGCTGTGCAGTTATCAGTGTCTTTTTTTTCGCATATGCAAATTGTTGGTTTTCCCGTGCAGTGGCTCGTATCATGTTTACGTCCACGAAGAAAGTCAATTTATTACTCATCTGATGAGTTTCCATATAGGGCAGGTCAGCCCATAAAAACATAGGGCTTATTTCCAATAAGGTCCATTTGAAAAAAATATGTTGGCACGGGAAAGGCAGGATAATATTCTTCCGTGAATAGAAATAAATAACGGTCACCTTTCCCCCTATTTATTTTCCTCATTCGGTGGAGGTGGTAACCTCGCCCTCAGTCATTTACATTGTTATGCGTTACATTGTTAGCCTGCCAAAAATGCTCTCAAGGGCGTAGGCAGTATTCGAAGATAGTTACTATTTTTAGTTGCTAACAAAATAGTAATATGTCCAAAATATTACAAACTTCTTACTTTGGACTAAATCTTATGCATAGTAATCTAAAAGAATAAGCAATGTTTTGATGAAAATATTCAATTTGATTTAATATTTTGTGCGCCAAATTTTGTAAGGGCATAGCGATATAACATTAATGTACCTCCACCAAATGAGCAAAATTACCTGTATGACGGCATCCCTTCATGCCGTATACTTTGGCCAACCGATTCGGGGTTGATTCGACTCGCCTAAAGAATTTTTTTTTGTCTTACGTCCCTTTCAAGATTATTTCAGCTTGTATGAGATGGGCCAATCAGTAAGTGGGCTAAACAAGAGAACCCCCGAGAAAAACCACCTGGCACACCCGCAAGCAGCAGAACTTGGCTTGTCTAAGTCTCACGTGGACAGCGTAGGGCTCGAACCACCCTGAAATTGGCTGAAACGACA
The DNA here is from genome assembly GCA_964017185.1 of Rugalucina vietnamica. Taxonomy (NCBI): domain Eukaryota; kingdom Metazoa; phylum Mollusca; class Bivalvia; order Lucinida; family Lucinidae; genus Rugalucina; species Rugalucina vietnamica. Next base: position 22,874,678 of record OZ024882.1, read on the forward strand.
CCCCAAGTTGGCCGAAACGACCCTGGGCCAAAACGACCCGGATTCGATCCAGACTGTGCACGTCATAAGTTTACGCGATAAAAATTTAGTAAAGGTACAATTTTTCAGTCAATTGGCCTTCCTTGAGGAGTATTTTCATGTATTTATAAACAGGAATATTTTGTGTTTCATATTATACGCTAAATATCGATATACAATGATGAAAAGATGGCGAGAAATAAGAAAATTTCTTTAGAAATTTACTGGTGGAGCCATTTCGCTGTGAATCTGCAACCGGAAAGGGAATACACGTGGGTGTGATGCGGGTAGTCGTAAGACCGATTCAAGGCCGTTTCGACATATTTTTCTTTTTATAGGATATCCACCCTATAAAGGGTCACCGTTAAGGCGTAGCAAGGACACTCTATCGAGGTAGAGTGTCCTTGGGCGTAGATATGACTTTAATTTAATGCTTGGTTTATTTAGATCATGCGCATGCGTGATTGAAGGAAGGCGGACTTCTTTACACAGCTCTACTTTATCTACGATTTCTTTGTTTTCTCTCCCCTAACAACTGTATAGCCTGCTGAAACTTCATCCCGATTGATTGTTCTCCATTTCTGAAGACTCGTTTGTCCTCTTCATACCAATTTATCTTCCAAAATTCAGTAAAATCCACAACAGCTGAGTCTCGGAAATATGACATTGACCTTTATGATCCAATGCTTGTAAACATCCGGTTTTAAAATCACCTGTTTTCGTGACCAAATCTGTTAAGGTATGCCTCATCTAATCATTAGCTATGTTGTGATTACTGCTTGCCTCCTTGTCAGATATACTGTCTGACAGTATGAGAATGATGCAAAGAAGCATGAGACCAACCTGGGAAGCCATCACTTAACTTTATGCTCGTCTGTAACCAGGCTTGGGGTCAATTATTTTGAAAAGTAATTAATTGAATTACAATTACATTGACATTTGTTCAATTAAATTACAATTACAATTACTAGGCATTTCAGTAAAGTAATTCATTACATACAATTACTTAGCCCAATGTAATTCATTACATACAATTACTTTGCACGGACCGCTTAGATGCATGAAATTTCGAAGTCCCAAAATGTTGATAAATTTGACAACACTTGGAGTGTTAAGAATTATCTAACAGGAACCTTTAGTACTAAGAGTCTTCCTTTGCTTTTTGTCCCCATTGAAAAGGAATGTTTTAAACTACTGATGTATCTTGAATTAACTATTAAATGATATGGTTATAAGGTTGACACATGTGTCGCATCAAATGTCAAAATTTTAGTTGCAAATATAACAACTCCTCATATCACTGATTTATTATAAGGAAGCAGTATATCTCTTCTGACATGACTGAAAATTGTTATCTCTCACACTGAAGCACACAATATATATATATTTTTTAATTCTCCCAAGATCATTTGGCTGACCATGCTGGCTTATTGATAAAAGAGCGAATGATCACCTCTGATTTCTAACAAATGGCAAAAGAATCACAAAAAATAACATTTCAAGTGTTAAACGTCTAAAGGTTTAAATGTCTGCATGCACTGTCCTTAAAACTGAGAAAAGCAGAATGTCAAGAGGCATACCATAACTTAAAAGAGTCCTAACAACAGCTATACTATCTGACTGCACAGGTATCTTATACAATCATAAAAACATGACAATGAATTGTTTGACCAATAATTTCTGCCAGTTTCCCATTTGGAAAACATGATATTCAAGTTCACTCTAATTAGCAATAGAATGGGACCCTGAAGGAAAGTGGTTTAATTTTGTGATCATTTTGGTTTAAATGACTTCAAAACCTTTAAATAGCCTAAAACACATTTCTGTACAATGCATCCTATTAAATTATGAATCTGTCAGTGAGGTGTGAAAAATTAACAGCAATTGGGGACAATACACCAATCAAGGCACAAAAGAAAAGATAATAAATTAATAATTGAGTTTTCACACTTTCTTTGCTCAATTATTGTTTGGTGTTATTGTAAGATAGACAAAGTACATCATAAATTAGAAAAGGTTTAAAAGTACACAAGACTTAATTTTGTCAGTAGAATGAGAAACAGTTTTATAGATGAATTGACAAATAATTTTTTTTCTGCTGTTGTAACTGATGTCTATGAGAAAATATTTTTATTTGAGTACTGTATGATTGACCAGATATTTCAATTAGATGTGCAAGAAAAAAAATCAACAGAATAATCTGAAGTGCACTTTTACAATATTAATCTTTAAATATATCTTAGAGATATTTTTCTTTAAAGTTATTAAAAGTAATTCAAAAGTAATTGTTAATTACACCCCTTTTTGACATTGTAATTCATTACATTTCAATTATTGTAATTAAAGTAAAGACTGAATTACAATTATTTTCAATTATTTTGAAAAATGTAATTAAATTGCAATTAATTACAATTACAATTTTAATTACCCCAACCCTGTCTGTAACCAGTCAGTTTGTCATCTCTTTGAGAATAAGCAGGCCACTCATCACGGGCCCAGTTTGTAGACAAAAAGTGTACTCCTTTATCTATGTGGTCTTTTGCTTGCCCAACCTTATGCTCCAGAACCAAACCCCGGCCCCCGTCCGGTCAAATATCCATGTGTCATCTGCGAGAAAGCTGTACGATGGAACACTCCAGGAGTATGTTGTGACAGTTGTGATAGGTGGTATCACCAGAGATGTATGGGAATGTCAGAAGGAGTTTACTGCGGCTTGAAAAATGTAAGCTGGGAATGTTTCCATTGCGGATCGCCAAACTTTTCCACAAGTCTCTTTGATACAACCATCTTTGAAACAACCAACTCATTTTCATTCTTGAATGAGACCGGCAACACGGAAGCGTCAGATCTGAGTTTTTCAAATCCGATTGCCACTTCTTCGCCAACAAAGACTGCACCAGGCCGTACCGACCTTCCACTTAGGGCGTTGGTGATCAATTGCCAGTCCATAAAATCGCCAGGTAAACCAGCCCAGCTCCAAAATATCATTCAGTCGACACGTGCAGATATTGTTATTGGTACCGAATCATGGCTTGGCCCAGACATTAAATCTTCAGAGGTTTTTCCACCATCGTTCAACTGCTATAGAAGAGACAGGCCCAGGGGCCAAGGTGGTGGAGTATTTCTGCTAGTCTCCAACATGTATGATAGTGAAGAACCAGAAGAACCCAAAGTCGACTAGGACTATGAATTGGTATGGGCAAAGGTGAAAGTGCAGGGCTCTAAAGATCTGTACGTGGGATCCTTCTACAAACCCCCTGACTACACTGAAAAGGAATACTTGGAGAAACTAAAATTGTACTTGGATAAAATCCCAACACAAAATGGTGCCCACCTTTGGATTGGAGGAGATTTTAATTTAGCAGATATTGATTGGGAGTCAGAGAGTACTAAGCCATATCCAACAAACTCGGCACAGTGTCAAGAGTTATTAACTATAGCCAAGAACAACTATTTGGATCAAGTAGTCACTGAGCCAACAAGGGTCACGGAGACATGTTCCAACATCTTAGACTTGTTCTTCACCAACAATGAATCCCTTATCAACCAAGTTCATGTGATCCCCGGCATTGCTGATCATGAGGCAGTCTTTATTGAGTCTAGCCTAAGACCGCTGAAGAAAGTCACAGCACCTAGAAAGGTTTCTTCTAAAATTTATGATAAGCGCGATGACTTTGATTTTGATATAGTAAATTTTCCTTTTTTGGATGGTGACGTTCCTCGTCGTGCTTCTTATGGTGTATACATTTCGCAACTTATTAGGTTTGCTAGAGTCTGCAATCATGTTACAGACTTCAATGCTCGAAATAAATGTTTAACGGCAAAACTTCTCCAACAGGGCTATCGGTATCATAAACTTCGAAAAACATTTTCTAAATTTTATCGTAGACACTATGAATTGATTTCCAAATATAATGTTGGGTTAAAGACGCTTTTAAGTGAGGGCCTTTCGGAACCTGAATTTTATGGTGACTTGGTTTACAAATTTAAGAAACTTAAAGGAATTAATGATTTTTCTTTTCAGTTCAGAAAAATCATAACACGTTACAGACGTATAGGTTATAACTTGAATGTTATGCGACAGTCTGCATGCTTAGTTTTTAACCCAATCATGGTTGATAACTATGCTGCCTTCTTTAATTGCACGCCGTTGGGTCGGACGTCAGACTCTATGATGGCCCCGACATAAAGCTATTCATTTTAGTTGGTTGGGGCCGGAGCTTCTTGTCTGTTGCTTGGCCCACCGGGGTCCAACTGGTGTTTTTCTTTTGCTCCGGAGTTAGTAGGTTATTCGGCGCCCAGGGATCTCCATCGTCGGGCAGCTTACTCAGTCTGTGAGTCCTGGTTTTTGATTCATCAGGATGTTTATCATGATTAATTTGTTTGTTCTTGATGATTCATTGACTAGTTAGAGATTCATCACGAGGACCGAATAACTAACTAAATGTTATGAACCACTGCAGAAGCTGAGGGTGAGGTTATGGCCATGTAAAACCGGTTTAAGCCCGCCAGTAACTTTGTGTTACTGATCGTTCCAAGTCGATACTTCTGTGGTGGTTCTTTTTGTTTTATGTTTTGGTGTATAAAAATTTTTTGTGCTGTTGGCGCCTTATGTATGTTTTCATATTTTTAGTTAAGTTAAGGTAACTGAGTGGCCACCTATTGGGAAAATAGCTGCTCATTCGGCTTACGATATGTTTCATGGTATAAGTACCTGATTGTTAGTTTGGTTTTTTCCCACCTCGGTTTTTGGAGTGGGAATCTTTTTCTGATTGCGCCTTTTCCTGATCTTTGCCTACTTGTACCTCCAATATCAGAAAGCCAACTATGAGGGACTTAAAGCTGAACTGAAAGACTACATACCCGAATTCTTGTCCCAAGTGCCGTCAAAAGATATCAATTCACTCTGGAAAGACTTCAAGGTTAAAATCCATCAACTTATGGAGAAGTTCATCCCACAGAAACTTATCAAAGGTACCAAGACCCATAAGCCATGGATAGATAAACATGTTAGGGCACTTCAACGAAAGCGGAACAAGCTCTTCAAGAAACAACGAGTCTCTCATCGTGCAAAGGATATTTCTCACTACGACAAATAAAGTCAAGGGTACAGAAAGCTGAACGCCAGGCATATTGGAGGCATGTTGAAAATATCATAGACATTGGAGAACCTGAAAGTGACAACAGACCCAACAAGCAGAAGAGATTTTGGTCCTTCATCAAGTCTCTAAGGAAAGACAGTAGTGGTGTAGCCCCTTTAAAGGAAAACGGAAAGATGCATCCAGACCCAAAGGATAAGACTAACATCTTAAACAGGCAATATGAATCTGTCTACACACAGGAGGATATCAGCAATGTACCCAGTCCATCAGGCCAACCATACCAGCCCATGGATGAGATCACAGTGACAGGACAGGGAGTACGGAAACTTCTACAAAAGATCAATCCACGGAAAGCATGCGGTCCAGATATGATCCCTGCCATGATACTAAAGGACCTAGCAGACGAAATAGCACCGCTGTTAGCATCCATCTTTCAAAGATCCTTTGATTGTGGGGAAGTACCCGATGACTGGAGATCAGCCAATATTACACCTGTATTCAAGAAGGGAGACAGATTTAAAGCAAGTAATTACCGTCCAGTATCCTTGACAAGTCTGTGTTGCAAGATCCAAGAGCACATCATAACCAGCAACATCCTGAGACATCTGGAGGAGAACAGCATTTTAACAGACTGCCAGCATGGTTTCCGGGCACGGCGTAGTTGTGAAACACAGTTGCTGACCCTGGCACATGAGTTAGCGGACTCCATTGACAGAGGGAAACAGATGGACCTAGTCATCCTAGATTTTAGCAAAGCGTTTGACCGCGTGCCGCATCAACGCCTCCTTGCCAAGATCAACCATTATGGTATACGCGGTCAAACGTACCAGTGGATCAAGTCCTTCTTGTCCAGAAGAACCCAGCAAGTCATTGTTGATGGAGCCGTTTCAGACATAGCGCCTGTGGTTAGTGGAGTGCCTCAGGGGACAGTCCTGGGACCTCTACTGTTCTTGCTGTTCATAAACGACTTACCCGATTGTGTCACATCCAAAACAAGATTGTTCGCAGACGACTGCGTCATCTACAGACCTATCAAGAACATACAGGATTGCATACAGCTACAAGATGATCTGTACAGACTGGCTGAGTGGGAAGATAAATGGGGAATGTGCTTTCATCCTGATAAATGCAGTATCCTCAGGGTCACCACAGCAAAGTCACCAGTATTGCACAATTATTCACTGAAAGGACAGTTCCTCCATGTAGATGGACAGTCAAAATACCTCGGAGTTGACATTACCTCTAAACTGTCTTGGAATCCCCATATAAATCGGATTGTGAAGAAAGGCAACAGCATGCTAGGCTTCCTACAACGAAATTTACGTGTAAAGAGCCGTGAAACAAAAGCCTCCGCATACTTCACTATGGTACGACCCAACTTAGAGTACTGTTCGAATGTATGGAGTCCCCACACCGACAAGGCAAGAGAAAAGATAGAGATGGTACAGAGGCGCGCAGCGAGATATGTCACAAGCAGATATAGGAACATGAGCAGTGTAACAGACATGCTGGAGGACCTCGGTTGGGATACACTGGAAACAAGAAGAGCCAAGTCACAAGTTACTATGATGTACAAAATCATGAATGGCTTGGTGGATATCCCAGCTGCAGACTATGTTACACCAGCTTCAACCAGAACAAGATCCAACCATTCCAAGAAGCAAAGACAAATCTCTACATCTACAGAGACCTACAAATACAGCTTCTTCCCCCGTACTATTCCCCTGTGGAACTCACTTCCAGCTGTCCTAGCTGAGGCTCCTGACTTGGTATCCTTCAAGCAGGAGCTTTCTACTTTTTCATTCTAATACAGTTAGGGGCCAGCTGCAAGTAGAACCTAATGAGGGCTTGAGCTATGCTGGTGGGGCGCCCATACCCCTTAGCGGTCACCGGAGCCAGTTTGGTCAAGCCTGAAGGGACGAAAACGCAGCTCGGAATCTTTTTCCACTTTTTCTCTCTTTCCTATCACTAATTTCTAACTTTCCTATCTATTTTCTCTTTTTCTACCGCCTACAGTATCATAATGGTCAACCGTGACAGACGATACTTATCAATTAGATGTAGATGTAGATTTAACGAGGATTCCTTACAGCCCGAAGACCACTACTGTCTGAACACCATCTTTCAGAAACGGCATTTTTCGAAATCTCACTTTTCTGAAACACCACAAGAAAAAAATATATGCAAATCATGAGTCCTTAATAGTGCCACAAAAAGTTTTAAAATCGGTTCACTAATAAAAAAAACTATGCACAACAATCATTTTGAATAGGCATTTTGCATGTGCAAGGGAGGTAATCCAAACACATTAAAACTGAAAATCAAACAAATCTGTGAAATGATTTTAAGTGTTTGGCGCTAAGTTATGCATACAAAACAATTTGTTTTGGTTTGGTGCATTTATGATGAAAAATAACCAATTTAGATTTTTTCTGGGAAAATAGTTACTTCCCTTCCTGGCAATTTTACAATGGAAAAAGCCCTAGTCAAAAATATTTTCTTGCATAAAATTTTTATTTGTTAACCGAGTTAGTAGGTTATTCGGCGCACAGGGATCTCCATCGTCGGACAGCTTACTCAATCCGTGAGTCCTGGTTTTTGATTCACCTGGATCGAGCCTTGAACCGGGGTCAAACGGATGTGATCATCATGGATTTCGCAAAGGCCTTTGACAAGGTGCCTCACAGGAGACTACTCTACAAACTGCACTACTATGGGATTAGAGGATCTACTCATCAGTGGATCGCTTCATGGCTCTCTGAGCGCTTTCAAAAAGTGGTGTTAGATGGCCAAGCTTCAGATCCAGTCCCTGTACTATCTGGTGTCCCTCAAGGATCGGTCTTGGGACCGGTCCTTTTCTTGATTTTCATAAATGATCTTCCGGGCAATATCAGGTCATCTGTTCGCCTTTTTGCCGATGTTTGTGTTATGTATAGGAATATTAAAACCCTCACAGATTGCCAGATCTTACAGGATGACCTGAATAGCCTAGGACAATGGGAGACCGATTGGCAAATGAAATTTAACGTTGCCAAATGTCATTCAATGAGGGTGACGCGGCACCTCCCTAGCAATCAAATACATTTTAACTACTCACTACATCAACAAACATTGGAACAGGTTCAGTCCGCCAAATACCTTGGAATTACTATCACTGACGACTTGGAATGGGGTCAACATTTTGCTGAAATTTCTTCTAAAGCAACTAAGACTTTGGGTTTTCTTCGGCGCAATTTGGCACTTGCACCTAGGCATACAAAGGAAGTTGCATACCAAACATTGGTTCGCCCTCAGCTTGAGTATGCAGCTCCTATTTGGCATCTCTATAATGAAACTGAGACAAAAAAAGGTGGAGAAAGTGCAGAAGACAGCAGCCAGGTGGGTCTGCAGGCGATGGCATAATGCCAGTAGCGTCGATGACATGCTTGATGAACTTGAGTGGCCATCCCTGGAGGACCGCAGGCTAAAGTCTTCCCTAACTTTCTTTTACAAGATTCACTCCGGTACAGTGTCTCTTGACAAAGATAAATATCTGACCCCGGCACCCAGACTAAGATATACCAGGGCATCTCATGAACCACAGTACACACGATACATGTCCTATACTGATGCTCTGAAGAATTCTTTCTTCCCAAGGACTATTCCACTTTGGAATAGTCTACCTTCTTCAGTGGTCGCATCTAAGACCACGGAAGAGTTTAAGGCTCTCATTTAAACCATGGTTCCGGAGGTATACGTTTTAGTATGCCTCTGTCTAGCTTCTTGTAAATAGTTTTAATGGCCCATCCCGAATGTTTCCCCCTAATTTGCTAAATTCAAAATTTAGCCACCCACCCCACACCTGAGGAATTGATCGACTCAGTATCTGAAGACAGACAGACAGACAGATGTTTATCGTGATTTATTTGTTTGTTCTTGATGATTAGTTAGTGATTCACCACAAGGACCGAGGAACTAACTAAATGTTATGAACCACCACAGAAGCTGAGGGTGAGGTTATGGCCATGTAAAACCGGTTTAAGCCCGCCAGTAACTTTGTGTTACTGATCGTTCCAAGGCGATACTTCTGTGGTGGTTCTTTTTGTTTTATGTCTTGGTGTTTAAAATTTTTGTGCTGTTGGCGCCTTATGTATGTTTTCATTTTTTTAGTTAAGTTTAGGTAACTGAGTGGCCACCTATTGGGAAATAGCTGCTCATTCGGCTTACGATATGTTTTCATGGTATAAGTACCTGATTGTTAGTTTGGTTTTTTCCAACCTCGGATTTTGGAGTGGGAATCTTTTTTCTGATTGCGCCTTTTCCTGTTCTTTGCTTAATTGTACCTGACATGCTCATATTTTTCTTGAGGTCTTTCAGAAAAGTGAGATTTTAAAAAATGCAGTTTCTGGAAGATGGTGTTCAGGCAGTAGTAGGTTTCCTCGAATCCAAAATATAATGCTTATAGTATATCCGATGATATAAGAAAGATAGTACTTGTCGTGAAATCGACTAATTGGAAATCCAATCCACAGGGGGGGGGGGGGGGGGGGGGGTGATAATCCCTGGAGATCCCTGGGTGCTAAACAACATCACAGAAAATCAGGAGTAAAAGAAAAACATCATTTGAACCCCGGTGGGCCAAGCTACAGACAAGAAACTCCAGCCCCAACCAACTAAAATGATCGAATAGCTTTAAGTCGGACCGTCATAGAGTCTGACGCCTGGCCCACTGGCACGCAATTAAAAAGGCAGCATAGTTATCAACCATGATTTGGTCAAAACTAAGCATGCAGACTGTCGCATAACAATTAAGTTATATCCTATACGCTTGTAACGTATAATCATTTTTCTAAGGCGAAAAGAAAAATCATTCCTTCAAGGTTCCTATAAGTTTCTTAAATTTGTAAACCAAATCACTATAAAATTCTGGTTCCGAAAGGCCCTCACGTAAAAGTGTCTTCACAGCAATTTTTTACGGTAATTACAATTTTGTCTTTGTCTCCATGTTGGGTCACTGACAAGGCTTAAGTAGCCGAAACCATGGTATGGCCCACCCCCTTTTTCATTAATATGTTCGCTGCTCTTAAAGGATCTCAATTTTTAATTTTAAATTTGGAAATCAATTCATAGTGTCTGCGATAAAATTTAGAAAATGTTTTTCGAAGTTTTTGATACCGATAGCCCTTCTGGAGACGGAACGAGAGTGCACATTGCTTTGTCAGTAACATACGAGGGGATACGAGTGAGCAGTGTTTTAGTGCTAACAACTATCGCTGCGAATATACTGTATGAATATCCAATCACTGGTTGTTTTAACAAAAACAAAAGTTTTGAATTGATCTGGAAATGTAGGTAAAAAGTCACAGGAAGAAAAGTCACAGGAAAAAAGGTCACGAAAAAAGTCAGATTTGGATAAAAAAACACCTTGGTTTAAATTGGATTTTGATTGCTGATCAAAGCTTTAAGACATCAAGACAGTTATCGAGACTCTTAATAGAGAGTCTTGATAACTGTCTTGATGCCTTAAAGCTTTGATTTGTCATTCGTTCCTAAATGGAATAACTACATCTTCAATATTGATCGCCTGCACCAATGCCGCACCATACACCTTGATTGTATTGTAGATAACATAACGTGCCTTAATTGTAGACTGCGTTGATGCAGAAGAAGTAACTTCTAGAAGAAGTAACTTCTTTTTCATAAGCATTTTACGTGTAAGGCGCCAACATTGTATCATATAAGAGTGACATACTTTTTATGGGAAAAAAGGCAAAAAACATAGCCCCAGGGGTGGGACGCCGCAGAATGCGGCGTCACATCTGGGGCTATGCTGTTTGCTAAGAGGATTTTCATAAAAAAATTTATATGAAAATTTAAATTACTCCTGATGCCCCTAAAATGAAAGTGGACTCACCCAAATGATAGTGATGGGAAAATCCATTCGTCGTAAATGGGTTAAATGAAGTCATTTCTAATAGATCTTGAACCTTGTCTTTGGACTTTTTTCAAGTGACTTAATGTCTTTTCTTTTGAATGGATCTCTTAAAAGGCTGACTGTATACCAATAGTATACACTTGCGGTCATGTGGTTTAGCAATTCATATAAAATTGGGTTAATTATTATTATTAAAGGCCAAGGGGGCACACAGGCGTAAAAGCAGAAAAGTCCAATTCATATAAAAATTGCGTTTATCGTTGTTCAACGACAAGGGGCACACCTGTTGGCTTATAAGCAGAAAAGTCCAATTCATATAAAATATGGGTTTATTAGAAATCTATACAGATAATGAGTTTGTCGTATTTAAATGTTTTCTGAACTTAAAACAGGGTTTGTTTTGTAAAATTCTCTCTAGAATGCCCTCTAAAAGCATGAAACTTTTATTTTTCACAAAATTTTCCTCGCTCGCATAGCTCGCTCCGATACACAAAGTATTAACTCTTTCCAAAGTTATTAAACCCCAAAGTTTCATGAAATGCGCTAGTTTTGCTTTATAAAATTGTCTCTGAAACGGCCTCTAGATGCATGAAAAATGCACCACTTTCGCAAAGTTTTCTCGCTCGCATCCCACGAGTTTAGAAATCCCTTCACCACTCCGCAGTGACAGGATTAATACCCACCACCATTCACTGATAACCCTAACACATATTTGGATCCTGCAAATGCGGATTTCCCTCCCTTGTTCCTTAACCTTACCACGTCATACTACCCAAAACTTCTTTTCCCCAGATACAACAGTGACAAGGGCTGCCTGAGGCGGAGGCAAGCCAGGACACATCTATCTATCTATCTATCTATCTATCTATCTATCTATCTATCTATCTTCCACTACTTCTTAACCTCATCAGAGGACTTCAGAAGGAATTCCGGTATACCAAGTGCAAAAGGGGGTTAGCTGAAATAAAAGAAAAGTGAAGTGGGTGAAATGAGTTTGTACAGTGAAAGAAGAGTGTTAGTATAGTTTAAAAGATAAAAAACAGAATCTGGTGATTAGGGAGACACATGCACCACCTGGCAAACAGCATGACTGAACTGTCGGGTATCTATTCGCCTTTGGTCTAATGGGCGCCAGGAAAGTTTCCGGAGCATTTGAGTAACACTGGAAGTGGACCTGTAGTCATGGGTAGCCCACCTGGCCGATCTACGTTGAACAGATTCTATCTTTTTTATGTCAGTGTCGGTGTGGGGAGACCAGACAGAGGAGACGTATTCCAGCTGTGGTCTTACAAGTGTTTTGTATGCTGTGGATCTATGGTCTTGGTTATGAACTTTGATGTTGCGTTTGAGAAAGCCCAGCGTTTGATTTGCTTTTTTGGTGATGTTATTTATGTGATTTCCCCAGCTGAGGTCTTCAGATATTGTGACCCCAAGGTTCTTGGCAGCGGGTACACTTTCAAGTTCAATGTTGTGTAGGAAAAGGTACAAGTAGGCAAAGATCAGGAAAAGGCGCAATCAGAAAAAGATTTTCACTCCAAAAACCGAGGTGGGAAAAAACCAAACTAACAATCAGGTACTTATACCATGAAACATATCGTAAGCCGAATGAGCAGCTATTTTCCCAATAGGTGGCCACTCAGTTACCTTAACTTAACTAAAACTATGAAAACACACATGAGGCGCCAACAGCACAAAAAAATTTAAACACCAAGACATAAAACAAAAATAACCACCACAGAAGTATTTGGATGGAATGGGAGTCTTAAATCTGGTCACATGTAGGACCTGACATTTTGCTGGGTTAAAGCTCATATCCCAATCTTCTTCCCATTTCTCGAATTTCAGGAGGTCTTCTTGTAGGATGTTTGCTTCTGAGAGTGAGCTGATGCATAGATACATTGCTGTGTCGTCTGCGAAAAGTCTGACTCTTGACCTTACCTGTTCTGGAAGGTCATTAATGTAGGCTAAGAATGGGATTGGTCCGAGAACAGAGCCCTGCGGGACACCCGAGGAGACAGGGATGGGGCTGGAGCTGATACCGTTGGTTACTACTGATTGTTTCCTATTGTCTAAAACGTACTGCTGCGTGCCGGGGTTTCAGCGAGTATTATCGGGGCTTGAACTTATACTTGCTACCCAAACCAACTCTACTTTTACAGATAAAAATAGAACTGATATCCTTTAAGAGCAGTGAACATATTAATGAGAAAGGGGATGGGCCATACCATGGTTTCGGCTACTTAAGCCTCTTCAGTGACCCTACAGATTTGGCAACATGAAGCCAAAGAGAATTACTGTAATTTCGCATCTTTCAGCACGATAGTCGATACACAGACTATTATAATCCAAATGGGGCCAAATATATTAAATGATGGTTAGAAAATGAATCTAAACCAATAATAATTTTCTGATTTCTCAGAATACCCCCACTGATCTCAAAGGATCAAAAGGAAAATATAATCTGCACTATGGATGATGTACGGGGAGAAAGCTCAGATAGCCTAAAAACGATGCGCTAACTCTGTGAGCATAGGCTTCGTGATTGGGGTTTGAACTTCAGAAAATTAAAGCTTAAATGAGGATAGAAAGTAAAAGGAAGACAATGTTAAATTGATCAACTTTAAATTTAATTAACGAGAGTAAACTTTGAATAAAATGAACAGAGTAATCTTTCTTTAACAATACATTTCAACAATTTAAAGACATGAGCATGAGATTTGATTCAAAATTGTTTATGAAGAAGACACGGAAAGAATTGGACACGGAAACTCACGCGCAACGACAGTGATCACATTTACAAATGCCGAAAACAGTCAGAAAAGGGTACAAGTAGGCAAAGATCAGGAAAAGGCGCAATCAGAAAAAGATTCCCACTCCAAAAACCGAGGTGGGAAAAACCAAACTAACAATCAGGACCCAGTTGTTCAAAGTATCGTTAGCTTAACGATAATCGTTAAGACATAAATTTGTTAAGCAAATATCAGCTAAAGTAACAAATACACTGTTATTTTTTGTTGAAAAAATGTGAGAACCGGGCCATCATAGAGTCTGACGCCCGACCCACCGGCGTGCAATTAAAGAAGGCAGCATAGTTATCAACCATGATTGGGTTAAAATACCAATTAAGAAGACCAATTAAGTACAAGACAAAATTTATGGAGAAATACTTTGAAAAGTTATGGAGTTAGTGAAGTAATGACTTTGATATCTAAAGTGAATTGATATAATCAATGTAGAAATGATCTGATTAAACAGTAATGCAAGCTAACAATTTATGATAACTTATGGAGAAATGACTGAATAAACCTTTAGAATTATGGAGAAATAAATACCCAAAAATGCATTAAATGAGCAGCACGTAATAAGAAATAATGCAAATTATGCTTGAATAGTGTGGCTAAATTATAGAGAAATTCCTAAAATTATCCTTTATTTATTGAAGCCCTTTAAATTCAGAAATTTATTTATTTTGTCAAAGTAATAATTAAATGCAAAATTTATCAAAATCACTTTTTGGAATTCTAAAAAATTATCCTTCCTTACTAAAACAAATTTTCTTAATTTATTTCCTAAATTTAGTTGCAGTTTACCAAACGAAATGATCAAAATCGAATTAAAAGTCAAAAATTACGGAGCTAACGAAAATGCGTGTTGCCCTAACCGAGTAGAAATCTGAAGTTATCATGGGACTCTCAGGCGCATTCTTATATACCCCCTATCCCATCTTCCCAAATCCCACCGCTAAAATGGTGTGGGATTCCTTTTCCCATAGCTAAAGTGTAGCGGGATTTGAATTTCCCACTACTAAAAAGCTGCGGGGTCACATGACCCCACTACAAAATAACGACGGGATGCCGACAAGAAAGACGATGTCGGCCATCTTGGATTCCCCTATAAAAGATACATAAACAATCAACTTTTAAACAGAGAAATCTCAATAACCTTAAATCAAACTCATACAGTTATGAATGAAGAATTGTTCTTAAATGATTAATCTAAATGACTGATATGCTTAGAATAAAATTCATTGGCTAGATTCATCAAAAATTACAGAGAAAGATAGACTGACACGCTTTGACAACTGAAGTTTGACATATACACTTTACCGTGTTGACACAAAATATTACCCAATCACCTTTGCCAGTTCGTTTAAAACTGATGGAATGAGTTTAATTATTTCATCACTAACAGAACTTAACTGCCCCTTTGACTGATTCTCAGAAGTTGGAAACGTATCCGTAGAAATACATGTATTGAACTCATTATTGTCGGCATTACTGGAAATGTCTAAAACACTAAACACATCAGTTAAATTGTGTATGTCGTCGATGTCATCGCTTTCTAAAACACTGAACTCTTGAGTTAAGCTTTGAATATCGTCTAAGTTATAGCTAGTGTCAAAAAGTTGTTTGCGTGATTTCCGGTCTTTAGATGGGGACACTTTCTTATATGGAGTAGAAGTTCGAACTGTTGGTGATGTTTTGCATCGTTTTGGAAACGGGGAAGCTGAATTCAAATAACAGGGTCTGTTTCTACATTTACTATACGTGGTTTTCTTTCTAACGGTTAATGTGAGGCCTCGTTTTCTTTCTCCTTTATATATCCACATAACTATCACCGTTTATCACCTGAAATGAAAAGGAAATGAACACAAAATAAGACAGAGAACAGAAGATAAATGTTATTAAAGCGAAGACATTTTGAATGAATGTATCGAAACTCTTAATATTGCACGTTCATTTCATCAGGCGTTTAAAGGTTTGAGGTAGGAAATATTGGTGGGAATGTCTGATATACATCAATGTTTTAACGTTCAAGCTATGACAGCACAGAAACCGGATACTCCGATGCGTGACCACAACTGTATGCGTGGAGCGATACGCCTTTGTAACATATACGAAATTGTGCATTCTGTCCATTGTGTCGTTCTGTATAATATTTTGATGCAAAATGCAACCATGTTTCAATCCATCGCTTATATTCAAGTTGCTACCACCAACATACCTTAAGTGATACACAACAATATGTCAACTTCTCAAGTCATTTAAAATCTCACCAACAATGTATACAGTAGCGCATAAAGGCCATTATTGCATGTTTTCCCATCCCAAAATCACATAAAGACTGGCAAATATGCTCAGATCTTCCGATGCTCAACCGAATACTCCGGTGCGCAACCATACAAAAAATTAAAAAAAACTGACATTTTCTTTCGGGAAAAAATGGATTTTTTTAGTATTTTAGTACCGTTTAAGTTATGCGAACCAGCCTGTGGGCTGTCGTTCACAAAATACACCGTTTTACATGTATTTGTTACTCTGCAGCTTCTATTTTTGGATATTTAGGAAAAATCAGAGTTTAGAGTGGCAAATGTGGGAATAAGTACTCTGTGTGCACTCATGTGGCATTCCTGAAACATTTTTTTGAGCGATGAATGTAAACAATGGTCAAATGACACAACTCAATTTCCCTATCATTTTTAATTATCCGATGCTCAATCAAAATTCTCAGAGTTGTTTTTTAAGATATTGTGCCCATTGCTTCGGCTGAATGGACTTACAAATTTAAGTGACGTTTGTATGGCTGTGTCTTGATCAGCGGTATATAAATTACCCTGAAACACGACACAAAAGTGTAAATACAGCCTAAAACACACCCGTTTTCTACACAATCCTGTCGGTTTCTAGCACACCTTCATCACGCTGAAATGGATTCAGTCAAAACGCGATGATTCCCCGACCTCATGTTTACACCACATATGTATGAATATGTAAGACACTGTACACAATTCCCAGATTTTGTTTTATTTTCGTCCTGGAAGAAAAGTTATTAATCAAACAACAAAGAGCATGCAACAATTGTTTACCTTTCTGGCTACTTCGATGCTCAACCGGAAACTACTCCTATCGATTTTCTGTCTCAATAATTCCCCGACCTCATGTTTACACCACATATGTATGAATATGTAAGACACTGTACACAATTCCCAGATTTTGTTTTATTTTCGTCCTGGAAGAAAAGTTATTAATCAAACAACAAAGAGCATGCAACAATTGTTTACCTTTCTGGCTACTTCGATGCTCAACCGGAAACTACTCCTATCGATTTTCTGTCTCAACCAACGGTTGAGCACCGGAACGTTTGGTAGGCGTAATAAACTTGCACTAAGCTGACTGTAAACATTAAAAAAATGGGTCATTGGAAGATGGGGCACTACAGTCCTTTATCCATTTTAGAGTGTCACCCCGAATGCTATAGGCATGAAGTTTTTGGAGCAATTTTTCATGGGCGACTTTATCAAAAGCTTTACTAAAATCTAAAAGTATTAAGTCTGTCTGTTTTTTTGACTCCATGTTTTTGGAAAGTTCATCTATTAGCATGATCAACTGGGTCTCGCAGGACCGCCGCTCTCGGAAGTCATATAGGATATTCTGGTCCGTGAAATGTTTTGAAATGTTTGCCACGATGTGTTCCAGTACTTTACAAAGAACACATGTGAGCGATATGGGGCGGTAGTTGGCTGGGTCAGTCTTGTCCCCTTTCTTGAATATAGGGGACAGTCAGTCTTGTCCCCTTTTTTGAATATAGGGGACACATTTGCTTCCTTCCAGATGGTAGGGACTTTACCTTGGTCTAAGAACCTCTGGAAGATTATTTCAAGAATGGGGGCTAATTCCTTATGAAGAGTTTGGAGCACAATAGGTTTAAGTTGGTCGGGACCAGATGCTTTATGGGGGTTGAGCTTTTTCAAAAGGCATTCAATACCTTTTGATGAGATTTCTATGTCCTGCATTTTAGTGTATGAGCCTATGTCATGTAGGTCCTGTAAGGTCTTTTGAGCCATGGCTTTCAGTGATGTGGGTGACTTTGGGCTAAAAACAGATTGAAACGGCTTCCCGAAATGTGCTTGTGAAACCACCGCGTCCCCCTGGCGACATCCAGACCACATACATTTCGACGAGTTAATTCATTTTTATTCTGAAAAAAATTTGCCCATAGTGGAGCGCAAACCCGTTCGAAAGTGGTATGTAGCTAAGCAAGAAACCTCTTCGCTCCTTACTGCGCTATAGCGGACGCCCAGTATGTTTACATGGGTACAATTGACACTAGACAATAGACAATAACTTTATTTTCAATTAAGGACCCATTAAGGGCAAATGAAATCAAAGGAGAAATCCTCCATACAATGATTAGGAATGATTAAAAGAGGGAAAAAAGGAAAAAAATTGAAAAACAATCACATACATTTTCCAGTACATGTACCATGAAGAGCACAATCAATAGACATATAAAATATCAGTGAAGCCTGAAGGCTGAAACTCATTTGGGTGCTACATGAATATTAAATAACCCTGACACATAATTAGCCAATTCCGTAATAATATATCTATCAGTGTTGGTTAACAACCAGTTGAATTTTAAGCTATCCTCTAATAAATGGAAGTTACTACAATGCTTCTGTACCTGTGTGAAAAAAGGTTTACGTAAATAACTCTATCTAGGACACTGAATCAAAAAATGAATCTCATCTTCAATTTCAGATGGACAATAATCACAAACTCTTTTTTCTACATCTATAGGCGGTCTAAAATATTTACCTCTTTCAATTTGCAACCTATGAGAACTTATACGTAACTTAGTAATTGAACTTCTTTTGTCAAAATTTTTAATAATACTCAAATACTGTTCAAATTCAAAGTGAAATTTAAAAGTAAAATATGTTCTTAGCTTCCCAATGATCAAAAATATGTAAACTCGTGTAAATACTTGGATTTAAAAATAAAATACAACGCTTAAGAGAATATAAAGCTTTCACAGCCTTGTCAGGAACCTTTACACCAGCAAAGCAACTGTAAAGGTTCCTGAAGCAGAAAACAAAACTCCTAGGTACTTATATGTATTAGTGCAAGAAATAGCATTTCCAAATATATTGAATTGATGGTCATTAATCAATCTGCCTGCTTTATTAAAAATCAAAATTTTAGTTTTTTCGATATTTATGGAAAGACACCAATATTCACAGAAAGTCTGTAATAGATCAAGCTTTTGCTGTAAACCAGCAGCAGAAGATGATAAAAAAATCACATCGTCGGCATACATTCAGCAATCTATTATTTTATTATTCAAATACGTGAAGCCAAAAGATAATTAGGCAAATCGTTTATGAAAATTTGGTACAAGTTGAATAGGGTACAATTTGACCAGAAAGTAAAAATTCGGCATCCGGCAAATCGTAATACCAAATGAAGCATGCTGGGAATGATTAGACACCCCTAAAATCGGGAAAATCTGACAGAGGCAAACTACACATTGAATTAAGGTATTCTCGCGACATTATGCCATAAATTTATCATAGCTTGTTTAATTTCTGTTGATTCTTCCCGTTCATTAACAAAATGGTGCACATAGCCCAGAGGGAAGTCCAAAATAATGCAGACAGTTTCAGTCGTAATCTTCGGAAGGCAGAATGGGATCATGTCAATAACGTTATCCGAGATGGACTAAACCAAAACAATACAAAACCTTTCTGGAGTTACACCAAAAGCAAAAGACAGGATAATATCGGTATAGCACCATTGAAAAACAAAGGGAATCTACTCACTGGAATCCGGGTCAACTCGGCCTCGGGTCAAGTCGGCCCGGGTCAGCTCGGCCGGGTCAACTCGGCCGGGTCAACTCGGCCTTATATATAAGTATATAATAGTTATGGTTAAAGCACGTGGGACGCATATGAGGCAACTCTTGTATATAATTCTCATTTTAACCAGTTAGTTTCGTCCGTCTCTTCCATAAAATACATGAGAATTAAAATATGTTAATCATCAATTGAATATACATGTAGGCCTACCGCTGCTATTGGGTGTAACCAAACAGTAACCACACTTTATTTAATTGCGATACTATTTTATGTGTGAACACCTTACTATAATACACAGATGCCTCAAATTCAAACTGATAAACTAGCATGCTCGTCACCCTATAGACAGTTTACACCCTATGGGCCTTTTGCCTGATTGTTCACAATGATGTGTTTGTAATACATGTACTAAAATAATGCCATCCTATATTTTCTGTGTACGTATCCGGAATATATCCCAACCTAAAAATCATTATTCATATCTAAAAACATCATATACTTATAAAATACCCTTCCTGTAATAGGAAAAATAAGAGGCCGAGTTGACCCGGCCGAGTTGACCCGAGGCCGAGTTGACTCACGGGCCGAGTTGGTATCAGGCCGAGTTGACCCGCTTCCACTCACTGATGCTAAATCTAAAGCTAATATATTATTGAAACAGTTTATTTCCGTCTTTACTCGGTCAACGGACAGTACAAAACCAAAAGTTGGGACTTTTGAAAACATTCCACCTATTTCTCAAATCTCCATAGACAACAATGGTGTCTTAAAACTTTTGAAACGCCTGGATGTACATAAAGCGATGGGTCCAGACTGTATTCCGAATATTGTGTTAAAAAAACTGTGCTGATGAAATCTTGCAAGGTCTCTGTACCATATTTCAACATTCTCTAAATACCGGAACATTACCTTCGGACTGGCGTAATGCAAATATTACACCTGTTTTCAAAAAAGGAGATAGACACTTAGCCGAAAATTATCGTCCAGTCTCACTGACGTCGGTGCCTTGTAAAATACTCGAGCATATTATTTGTAGCCATATGTTGAAGCACTTTGAAAAACATAAAATACTGACAACATTGAACCATGGTTTTCGATCTGGGTATTCAACAGAGACTCAGTTGCTCGTAACTATGCACGATCTTCTACAGGCCAACGACGCAAGAGTTCAGGTCGACATCGCCATACTCGATTTTTCCAAGGCCTTTGACACCGTCCCCCATGGAAAGTTACTACACAAGCTAGATGCATATGGAATTACATGTAGAGGGAGTTTACACAAGTGGCTCAGCTCCTTTCTCCAAGACAGGCAGATGAGAGTGGTAGTAGAAGGGGAACACTCTGAATCAGCTCCAGTTGAGTCCGGGGTACCGCAGGGGACGGTGTTGGGGCCATTGATGTTCCTTTGCCATATCAACGACCTTCCTGATACAGTTAAGTCTCAAGTTCGACTCTTCGCGGACGATTGTTTACTCTACAGACAGATAAAAAACCAAAATGACCATTTAATATTGCAAAATGACTTGAATGAACTTGAAAAATGGGCTGCCAAGTGGGGCATGCGTTTTAATGCCAAAAAATGTTATATCTTATCTATCCGCCAAAAATCATCAAGGTTCTATCAATTAGACGGTGAAATTCTTCAGGAAGTAAACTCATCTCCATACCTAGGAATTACAATATCAAATGACTTACAGTGGAAAACTCATATTACTAACATTGTGAAAAAAGCAAATTCAACACTGGGATTTTTACGTCGAAATCTTAAGTACTGTCCAATGGAATGTAAAAGACTAGCATACATCGCGTTAGTACGATCAACTTTGGAGTACAGTGCTATAGTTTGGGACCCGTATCAACAACAAGACATTCAGTCACTTGAAAAAATCCAGAGACTTGCCGCAAGATTTATTAAAAATGACTATCACTCAAGATTCGAAGGGTGCGTAAGGGAGATGCTCCAGGACCTGAAGTTACAACCACTACAACAACGCAGACTGGAATCAAGACTGGTTATGCTATATAAAATTGTTAGGGGTATGGTACCGGCAATCAATGCTGACGAGGTATTTATTCCAATTAGGAACAAAAGACAAATCCGAGCAAAAAAACACCAAGACTATTACACATCTAACTTTGTGAATAAATACACACAAAACAACTCAGAGTGTTACAAAGTACCTGAATCAAACACAGATCAATTCAGAAACTCTTTTTTTGTGAAAACTACCAGTGACTGGAACTGTTTATCAGACGACCACATTCGCGCAGAGACAGTCAACAGCTTTAAGACAGCTGTCCATTCGTATGTAACTAGTCAATAAATGTGCACACCCGCGGTTAAAGTACCAGAATTGGTCCTACCGTCAACATAATACAGATACAGATACAGTCTTACTTGGGGTGTCCAGTGGGTGGGGTGATTTCTCAAAATGAATCTAATTAATTTTCTTCCCAAGCGTTAGCATTAGGTAAATCCAATGTAAAATTGATGTGGAAACTGATAAATTTAGCCACCCACTCCACAGGTCTGTGGTGATGATCGGATTTTTTTCTTCAGTTTTACGTCCCTTTCAAGATTATTTCAGCTCATTTGAGACGGGCCAATCAGTAGGTGGAAGAGAACCAAGAGAACCCCGAGAAAAACACCCATGGCACACCCACAAGCAGATGTAGTGGCTGGGGTGCCACAAGTATATCAGACACATATACAGCCTTGCTGTATGAGCTAGCTTTTACAGCGACGTGTAGTGTGTCTGAGTATTGTTGCAAGTTAAGCAATGTTGAGCTTGGTTAGTGGCTGGATGGGTGACCCAAGTTGGAGCATGGACGACTGGGTAGTCGGGTGCTCATGGTAGGGTACCATCAGTTACTTTACTGGCGACGAGGTAATTGACGAGCTCATGCGAGGATATGCTTCGCTCCTTCGGGAAAAAGGAGGGAGTAGTGTAGTGGCTGGGGTGCCACAAGTATATCAGACACATATACAGCCTTGCTGTATGAGCTAGCTTTTACAGCGACGCGTAGTGTGTCTGGGTATTGTTGCAAGTTAAGCAATGTTGAGCTTGGTTAGTGGCTGGATGGGTGACCCAAGTTGGAGCATGGACGACTGGGTAGTCAGGTGCTCATGGTAGGGTACCATCAGTTACTTTACAGAACTTGGCTCGTCTCATGTGGCCAGCGCTGGACTTGAACCCACACCAGACACAGCGGTGAGATGATTTAGTGATTAAGAAACAGCGCTCTTAACTGCTCGGCCACGGGAGCCGCTCGATCAGAAATTGATCTACTCCTTATCAGAAGGTACTTACTTCAAGGTAGCGGCTTTCTGCACGACAGTCATGCCCATAATGCTGCTCACCCGCTAGACCAATACATTGATCTGGTCGGCAAGCTACTCTTTCGTGAGAAAAAAAATCAATATTGATCTTCCGAACTGCTCCTTTCCCGCCTTCTTCCTCATTCAGTCGAGGGTATAATGTTGTGATTTAATCATTTTTAGATGCTTATAAAATCAAAATTAGCCAGAAATATCACTGGGTTCTTGTCTTGAGTTGAAGAAATGATAACAATCTAAAGATACAGGCAAAGCTTTTATGATAATTTTAATTTTGTATTCATATTTCTGCTTCGAATTCAGTAAGGTCATAGTAATAAACATCGGGTAAATCACCTCGTATGAATGACCAGTGACGTCTTTCCGACCGGATCAATACCGCTGTCTTTATTATTACACTGTTTGTTCCTTGTCACAACATTACACTGTTCCTTGTCATAGACAGCCCTATCGCAGGAATTTTCCTAATCATGCAATCAATGCCCGATTGAAATGAACATTATTTCCCGGTGTCACCCGTTAAAATGATTTGGCCATTATATTAAAAACATGCAGTATCACAAACTTACATGTTGTAAAAGAATCTTTTAATCCACTTTGGATCAAGAATTGAACTAGTTTTTTTCCTCAGTTACTACTTCGTCTCAGGCCGCTGCTATCTTGTAACTAACAAGGGAGAATGATGCAGTAAATGATTAATCTCGCCGGAAGTCACAAATCACGCCATGGCACGTGACTGACTCCATTCACTCCAACCAAGATTGATATGTAAAATGCTTTTTGATGGGTCGATCGGTCCGAAGATGTCCAAAATTGACCAGTAACAACAACAAACTTAATTTAGAGTGGAATCGACCACGACAACAATGTCAGCACCAGACGAGTCAAAGTGTTTAAATGGTTGATTGCTCCAAGTTCCAAAAATATATGGCAAGTTGCCCACTTGCCGTAGTAGAAACCAAGTAGCTAAACTGCTAAAAACATTGTAGTGATTGTAATGAATTGATTTTATGTTTACTTTTTTTTACATATTGCGATGAATGTTACTGCGTGACAACAATGCCATATCCTTGTATTGCTACTTATCCACATGAACGGTAGTGACGATAACAGCGCTATCGAAAAGACAGTTGTGCAGAAATCCTGTGTGATAGCTATTAGCAGTATCAGATTTTCTGAGTCAAATTGATCAGCCTGGGCCCAGTTGTTCAAAACTAATGACATCCTTAGTTAATGATTCGTTAGAATTTCAAACATGAATATTACAAATACACTGTTATTTTTTGTTGATAAAATGTGAGAATCCTTTGCAATGCAAAGGATTCTCACATTTTATCAACAAAAAATAACAGTGTATTTGCTTATGTAGTCAGCATTTACTTAACAAGTTGAAGTCTTAATGATGACGTTAAGCTAACAAAGTTTTGAGCAACTGGGCCCAGGTTAGAATAACATCATCAGTCAGACGTATGAGGCAAGCGCGTTGAAAGCACTTTAATTATTCTCCGTGTGCTGACAGATACATGTACTCTTTCTTTACATGTTTGGATTGCGATTCCGTGTCGATCTCCATGTCCAGCGTTTACAGATATGATCTCGACGTAGTGATGTTGAAATTGACCGGTCGATTGACCCGTAATATTTTCTTGATAGTCATTTGCATATTGTTTATGTCACACAGGTTAATTTGAAGTCATGGAAGGGCATCATGGCGACATATGCCCTTAATATTAACTATGCAACACCTGCTATGAGCCGCCTCATGGGAAAACCAACAATCTGCATAGGCGAAAACAAAGACGCAGATCAGCTTCGCGGTAACCGCGAAGCTGATCAGCGCCTTGTTTTCGCTACTCAGATAGTACAATTCCTCTTCTACTTAAATCCAAAATTTCAAGCTTCTATCTCTTTTCTGTGCCTGTACAGGCCGGTTTGTGTTGGACCTGTTCGGAAACCACATTGTTGGTTTTCCCACGAGACGGCTCAAATGACTAGTACATTTATAATCATTTGGAAAGTTGTAATGAATTTATTCTGGAGATAATGTCATGGTTAGTGAAATAAATGATTTATAGAGCTGTCTGTCCTCAAGGAGTGAACATATGCGCAGCGTCATGGGAAAACCAACATTTGTATTTGTGAAGCTGATGAGCGCCTTTGTTTTCACTACACGGATAGTACAATTTCTCTACTTTCTAAATCCAAAATTTCCAGCCTCTTTACTTTCTAAATCCAAAATTTCCAGCCTCTTGCCATCTTCTGTGCTTGTACAGCTCAGTTTGTGTCGGACCTGTTCGGAAACCACATAGTTGGTTTTCTCATGACAGGGCTCATATTGTTGACAACAAAGTCCATTTACAGTGATGCAGTCTTTCTTTTTTTTTCTTCTTTTTTTTAGCTCACCTGAGCCGAAGGCTCACAAGGTGAGCTTATAGGATGGCCATGATCCGACGTCCGTCCGTCGTCCGTCCGTGTCGTCCACAATTTCAAAGATCTTCTTCTCTGAAACCGCTTGGCCGATCTAGTTGAAATTTTATGTGGAGCCTCCTTGGGTAGTGGCATTTCAAGTTTGATCGCGAAATCTAGGTCACATGACCAAGATGGCCGCCACGCCCATATATGGTAAAAACCCTTCAAAAATCTTCTTCTCCAGAACCGGTGGGCCGATTACCACGAAACTTGGTATGTAGCATCGGGGACTTCAGCTCATCATAGTTTGATAAAATGATGACCCTTGGATGACCTTGACCTATTTTACGGCATTCCATGGCATTGGGCCCCTGGGTCCAGGCCTGGGGGGTGGGGCTGGAGGTTAAAAACTAGAACACTAAAAGATAGATGTACTGCTGTGTAACTTTTACAAGGAGGCATATCTTGACAACAACTTATCATAAAGCATTCATACTTCATACACTTTAGGTTCCATGACATCGGACCTCTGGGTCGGAGTCAGGGGGGCGGGGCTAGAGGTCAAAATCTAGAACTCCCCGAATTTTTTTTTCTTTTTATTTCTTAATAGAAACAACTTAGGAGGATGGTTGGTCATTCATCTTTTGACTTTGTGACACTGACTTGTGTGTCATGACGGTAAGGGTCGGTTGACCTACTTTCCATGGTTCAGTGATTTTGCCTTATGTCTTGACACTCAATTAGTATATTTTCTTACTTCTTTCAGATTATGAGTTAGTACGACCAGGCCTTTGACCCCATTATACTCATAGGTCACTGTGACCTAATTTCACGGTTCAGTGATATCTTGACTCTCAATTAGTATATTTTCATACTTTGACCCCAATATACTTATAGGTCACTGTGACCTAATTTCACGGTTCAGTGATTTTTGCCTTATATCTCGGTACTCAAATGGTTTATGAACAAACTTCTTTCAAAGTATGTTTGCGTATGACAAGACCTTTGACCCTGAAGTAGTCCTAGGTCACTGTGACCTAATTTCACGGTTCAATGATTTTGCCTTATATCTTGACACTCAACTAGTATATTTTCACACTTTTTTCAGATTATGAGTGAGTATGACCAGACCTTTGACCCCAATTTACTTATAGGTCACTGTGACCTAATTTCACGGTTCAGTGACTTTGCCTTATATCTTGGCACTCAAGTGGTTTATGAACAAACTTCTTTCACACTATGTTTGAGTATGACAAGACCTTTGACCCTAAAGTAGTCCTAGGTCAATATGACCTAATTTCACAGTTCAGTGATTTTCCTTTATATCTCGGCACTCAATTGGTATATGAACATACTTCTTTCACGATATGTATGAGTATGACAAGACCTTTGACCGTAAAGTATTCCTGGGTCACTGTGACCTAATTTCATGGTTCAGTGATTTTGCCTTATATCTCGACACTCAGTTGGTATTTTTTCATACTTCTTTCTGATTATGAATGAGTATGACCACATCTTTAACCCAAACATACTTTTGGTCACTATGACCTAATTTCATGATTCAGTGATTTTGCTTTATATCTGAACACTGAATGGGTATATGATCATTTTTCTTTCACATTATGAGGAAGTATCACTAGACCTTTGACCCTGCAATACTTATAGGTCAGTGTGACCTTTTTTTACGGTTCAGTGATTTTGCCTTGTGTCTTGGCACTCAGTTGGTATATGAACACACTTCTTTCACAATATGAGTGAGACCTTTAAATCTTAGGTAGTTATAGTTAGCTTTCATGGTTCAGTGATTTTGCCTTATTGCATTAAGGATAATCTATCGGACATCTTGGTCTTCAATTTGGGAAATGTACCAGGATTTCATCTAATTAGAGCAAAAGTGGGTGGCGTTTTTAAATTGAAATTTCACACAACATACCGTAATATGATTATCTATTCCTCGAGACTCGATACACAAAATCCAGATGTCACAGTGCAACGCATTTCGACATTTAAGCATGTCCAAGCACATGTTTTAATTTATTTGTGGTTCCGAAATGTTTGAAACACACCCTGGGATACCATGACGCAACAATTTACCTTATATACTCACCAACAAACAAAGAAGGCAAATGCATAAGATATACTTTTTTTCAAAACCCTTACTATAGTTTTTGTTTGAAATGATGCTTAACATCCCAGTCAATAGCAAAGGTCATGTCGGGACGTGGCCCCCATTTTATTTGACTTTTACCAAAAAATGAGGATGTCATGACATCCAACTTGTGCTTCAAATATAACCATCCAACTAAGTCACAAAGGCTTATACGTATGAATGGTTTGACTTGAACCACTTTTCCTGGGCAGGCTCAAAGGCAGTAATCAGCTGGTCAGTGAGTAGCGTATAAGCTTTATCTGGAGGCACAAGCAGCCCATCCATTTCTTTAGGCCACAATCATTGTGGTTAATGTTGCTTTAAGTCCCTGTCATACTCTTGGGAATTCTCGCGGCGTTTGCACGGCGTTCTTAAATTTTCCAGAACGCCGCGAGAATTCCCAAGAACAAAAAATTATTTGTGAAAAGAGGAAGCCATGAAGTCCTCACCCCGTCCTCACGGCGTCCTCGTCTGCTACGGAGTTCGCACTGTGTTCTACTGCGTTCCTGCGGCGTTCTGGGTGGCATTTTATGGTGTTTGCACGGCGATTTCAGTGCGCTTGCGCGACGCTTTTGGTGTATGTACTGAGTTTCCATGGCGTTCTGGCACTGCGTTGACGGCTTGTAGGCAAAGCAGATATGATGTCTCAATCATTTGTTTGTTTGCTTTGTCTGCTGTGCCTGCATATACATGTACACAAATAGAAAACCAGCTCGTTGTTTGATAGACATAAAGAATGGAATTCTTACAAGTGCATCTCATTTAATTATTATTTTGTTTGCTTTGTCATATTTAAAATCATTTTATTCGTCATTTTTGTGTTTTTGTCATAGTATGTTAAAACAAAACGCCACTGGACGTGGTCGAAGCTCCACATGAGCGCAATGAACGCGTGAAAACACCTTGCAAACGCGGTAGATGCTCCACGCGAGCGCCTTGATCGACGTAAGACCTTGCAAAATCCACTGAAGCACAGTAAGATAAATTACACGCTGCGCGCTGCTTATGAGCGCGGCGTAAACGCAGTGAGATTGCGATGAACGCCACGTAGAATCTCCGTGAAAACGCAATGGGCTACAAGGGTGTTTGCACTACGATCTCACTGCGCGCCCGCAGAGTTCCTTGGGCTTTGATGAATTTCTCACTGTGTAGCCACGGCGTCCTCACGGCATCACTCTTATTAAAACGCCGATTGATGGCGCTTCTTTTGGGCATGTGCAAAAGAAACACCTTCCCTTGGCGTTCTAGGATTTGCCACGGCATTCGATGGACTTCCCAGCGCGTTGCTACGGCATTTGTATCATTCTTAAGTTTGTGTTCTGCATTTTTGTAGAAAGCCGAACGATCTCAGCGATAATGCCACCCTGGTGTGACAGGGGTTTTATGCTATTTGGCTGTCATTTTGATAGAATAATACACATACTATATGCGGATAATTAATAGTGTTGGACACCTTTGCGTCAGGCAACTTCTGTCGTGCCATCGCCAAGTGCGATATGTGAATATTATAGATGCGTATTTGTCAGGTCAAACTGTGATGCATCATACTATGTATCTACAATATGTATGCGAGTGATAATATGGCAGTGATACTACCTTTCAAACAAATATTGTTACAATAAAGGCATGGTTTGAGAAAGAGCAGATTATATAATTCAAGCCTTGTCAGCCTTGGAAAAGAAGCAAGCCATAGCAAACAAGGTCGCAATCACAAATCGCACGGTCTCCGTTCGTTCGAACATCATACATGTTCCGTACGTAAGCCACATGTTTCCAGTCTAAGTTTGCAGTGATATTCGTATGTGGCATTGTCCCAGACCATCGACTAAAGCCATAGGAAGATATCACAAGATGCTGGTATATACCATACGCCAACACATGTTGGTCCGTGGTTACCTACATGTATAATGTCTGAATATTATTATGGTAATCGCAGACAAACGTAAGTTTAACATTATCAGTTAATTAAAGCCATGTAACACCGTCACACCGGTCCCAATAGTGTAATGGTTAGAGTGTGCGTTTCGGAAGCGGGAGGTCATAAGTTGGATCCTTGGTCACGTTATAAATAAGACGTTTGATATGGTACCAGTGGTTACTTTGCTACAAGGCGCTCAGCATTATAAGGCAAGCACTGGATTCTCTTCTATCAAAATATAGTATTACTTACATCACAAAAATATATGAAAATGACGGAATAATAAAAAAGGCCTGACTGTATTCACTGGAAGACCGTATGGAAGATTGGCAATTGTGCTAAATGTGTTGTCTTCCTAAAATATATAAAGTTTATTTATTTATTTTTATTATTATTATTATTATTATTATTATTATTATAGAACTTGTTGCTTTAGGTTACTCACACCAACAGCGAAGCCAAAAAAAAAAAAAAAAAAAAATGACAACGAAACTGAATGACCTCTGAAACTTGCCTATATTGTGTCCCCTTATAGGATAGTCCTTGGGCAAAGTCGGTCAAGCAAAACATTGGTCAACCTGGTATAATAAGTCTAAGGCCAAAGAAAATTAATTTTGAGATTCTCATTCCCACCTGCCCCTGTTCAAAACCTGCACAAAATCACAGTTTTAATTTGGTCGTAAAAGAACTAAAAACATGTGTTAAATAGAAATTAAAGATAATTGTGCATAAATTCAATTCGCTTAATAGTCTGTTGTTGTTGTTGTATTTTTGGTATCCAACCTTGATAGACTCAACCCCATGGTGCAACCGAGCAAGAGGTGAATTTGCTGCACAATGGACACATACACCCCGAGACCATCACACGGTCAAAAAAAAAAAAAAAAAAAAAAAAAAAAAAAAAAAAAAAAAAAAACAACGCTTGACGCAAATGGTGCCGTGCCAGTGTAGCGGTCTGAGAGTGTGTCTTTTAATGGATAAATGAAAAAAATATTAAGACACTAGGCTTTGAAGAGAGTCAAAGTGTGTGTCCTAAAATGAACAATAGAAGTCACCCATGCACCCACCAAAGAATTTTCAAAAATTTGGATGAGAATCTAATAATTATATATTTTGGCCTAATGGGATGTATCCAGGGTGTCATTGATCCAAGAATTCTTCAGCCTCTCTGATGAGACTTCAAACCGAGCTTGCTTATCCGTATATGACCATAGCTATATTATTAAGCGGGACGTAAGAAATTAAGACCAAACAAATGTTAATTTGTAAACATGTCAGTTGAAACCTTGGGCCTAATGCATGTATACGATGTAAATACTAACTCATAGGATGGTTGTGTCAAGTCAGTTATTTATTTACCCATGGAGGCGGGAATCGGACCGAACCCATGACCTATCAGTTGTGCACTAGCAAACCAGGCTCCCCGTCCATGCGCGGATCCAGAAATTTTCATGAGGTGGGGTCCAACGAAAATGGTAATTTTTGGTCACGGGCAGGGGGGGGGGGGGGGGGGGGGGGTGGACCCCACCCACCCCCCTGAGAAATTACCTTTTTAGGTAAAATTTTCAAATTCCATGGGTGGGGGGGTGGTCCGGACCCCCGGTTCCCCCCCCCCCCCTCTGCCGCCTTATGCTAGAAGATCCGCTTTTTCTTGGGTGTTACTGTGCTTTTTCTTGGGTGTTACTGTACTGCATTAGAGGATAAATGTATTTATGGAGGTATTTTAATCTAAATGGTTTACTGGTGACACACCAAATTGACAATCCGTGATCAGGATGGATTGCGTCGGGAGGAAAATAAGTACTTGACTCTCACAAGTGATACGAACTCTGACATTTAAGGTAGAGCAGCCAATATAGGGTTAGGCTAAGGTCGTAAATTGTGTTGAATTGTGACATGTCAGCGGAACCGTAAAAATGATTCCTGACCATAACAATACCATCTCCCCCAAAACATGAGAAAACAGGGTTTTTGCCTATGCGATGACCACCGGTGCAGCTGTTCTACACGGATATTATTATTCCCCTTTTCCTCATTTTAACCTGGTAGTCTATTGTTTTAATTGTTTAACATATGGAATTAGAATGACAGGAGCAAAATCAATTTAAGTCAAGTTATGTGACCCCTTTATAAATGAATTTTAGTAATTGTCATAAAATCATCAAACTTCCATTACACTCGAGTACTTGGTTCCTCAAAATGTTCTTGTCAATGACCTATCTTTGCCATCATAGACGGTTTGACAATAGAACAGAATTTTAATTACTGCTGAACTATACCCATTTAGGGTTAATAACAAAATCTAGACAAATTTATATCGGTACAATTTTTGCCCAAGTCTTTCGTTTTGATTCTTGGAGCCGTTATGGTGGTTTTCTCACGCACAGGCTCATTTATGAATGACATCAACAAAGAGA
Source organism: Rugalucina vietnamica (assembly GCA_964017185.1). Classification (NCBI taxonomy): domain Eukaryota; kingdom Metazoa; phylum Mollusca; class Bivalvia; order Lucinida; family Lucinidae; genus Rugalucina; species Rugalucina vietnamica. The sequence continues at coordinate 22,906,580 of OZ024882.1, forward strand.
AGTGACAAAAGCGTATTGGGCCCTAGGTAGTGCTTACGCAGCTGTTACGCACCTGTAGGTAATCAGTATGTCTCACATACGCCACGTACATACGTCGTGATATGTCACAAGAACAGAATTTGTATGTCAGCATGCGCAGCTTGACCACCAATTGCAGATTAAGAGGGGTTAGAAGCGACTCCGCTCCCACCCCCATTTTGAACCATTTCAATTTCGTGGGGGAAATAAGAGCAATCAGGGATGTTGTACAAAACGACCCTGCCCCCAGTGGGGTTGAATCCCCCCCCCCCCCCTCCTTTACAAATCCTAGATCAGCCACTGACCGCAATAAGCCTCAGACCCCAGCGTTTAAAATGTTCACACACATCACTGCTCATATAAATAGTGAGACAGTATCCGTGAGTCTACAATATGCAGTTTCATGACCATCACCAGTATTTTATATATATAATTATCATATATTACATTTTTCAGGCACCGTTAGCAGTTTGAAATTTCCCTATCACACACTAGCATATACCTACAGTAAGTCAAACAACAAAATATAATCTATTTTAAAATAATAAATCATTTTGACCACTGAAACCTTCTACACTATACCCCCTGTCTAGGGCCATCTCACATATTACAAAAACATTTATAAGATAAAATGGAGAAAAAAATTGACATGTATTTTTTGCACAAAAATGCTAAGACAACGACAAGTAGCATCGTTTCATGTAAAGTGGTGTTAAATAGTGGAATATCTTATTCATCTAGTCGGTCCATATTTCTGACATTTATGTGTTTATATTCGGCTGTATCACGGATTTCGCTTGAACTCATGGAGGTAAGAGCATCCAAAACACTAAAATTCGTCATTTTTTTCATGGGGCTTATCTTCTTATTGGCGTTTTGTAAGACTAAAATTTTAGGCTTTAGAAATAAAGAATGACTCTAATTAGTGCCGCCGAATAATATTTTGGACAGAATCATGCTTATTGTCTCTCCAGTGTGATGGCCAGAAAAGTGTCAACATCGTCCAAAAATGGCATATGTGTATGTGTACTTTTGATTTACCTTAAGGCAAAAAGATGTATGAGCATAATGCTTTGGGTTACTGGTCGGGTTTGGCCTTATGTTTGACAAAGGTCAGAAGCAGTCGAGCACGCTGTCCTGCGACAGCTCTTATTTAAAACTATTGCAGCCTGAGGCCTGAAAAGTGGTAGATGCAAACAACTAATGGAGTAGATGAAGGTATGTGCTTAATTTAGGTCAAGGTCATCTCTTGACCTTGGCCAGTCTGTCGTCCATACACACTTTTCAAAGATCTTCTTCTCTGAAACTGCTTGGCCAATCAAAGTGAAATTTTATGTGGAGCATCCATGGGTAGGGGAGATGAAAGTTTGATTGCGAAATCCAGGTCACATGACCAAGATGGCCGCCACGCCCATATATGGTAAAAACCACTCAAAAATCTTCTCCAGAACCGGCTGGCCGATTTTCATGAAACTTGGTATGTAGCATTTGGATCTCCAGCCCATCATAGTTTGATCAAATGATGACCCTAGGATGACCTTGACCTATTTTACGGCAAGGTCAATTTTGGAAACATAGTCTTTTACATGGGAAAAAGTGAAAACTATGGTTTTTTTGAAAACTATTGCAGCCTGAGGCCTGAAAAGTGGTAGATGCAAACAACCAATGGAGTAGATGAAGGTATGTGATTAATTTAGGTCAAGGTCATCTCTTGACCTTGGCCTGTCTGTCGTCCATATACACTTTTCAAAGATCTTCTTCTCTGAAACTGCTTGGCCAATCAAAGTGAAATTATGTGGAGCATCCATGGGTAGGGGAAACGAAAGTTTGATCGCGGAATCCAGGTCACATGACCAAGATGGCTGCCACGCCCATATATTTTAAAAACCACTCAAAAATCTTCTTCTCCAGAACCGGCTGGCCGATTTTCATGAAACTTGGTATGTAGCATTTGGGACTCCAGCCCATTATAGTTTGATCAAATGATGACCCTAGGATGACCTTGACCTATTTTACGGCAATTTCAATTTTGGAAACATAGGCTTTTACATGGGAAAAGTGAAAACTATGGATTTTTAGAAAACTGTTGCAGCCTGAGACCTGCAAACAACTAATGGAGTAGATGAAGGTATGTGATTAATTTAGGTCAAGGTCATCTCTTGACCTTGGCCAGTCTGTCGTCCATACACATTTTTCAAAGATCTTCTCTGAAACTGCTTGGCCAATCAAAGTGAAATTTTATGTGGAGCGTCCATGGGTAGGGGTAACGAAAGTGTGATCACGAAATTCGGGTCACATGACCAAGATGGCCGCCATGCCCAACTATGGTAAAAACCACTCAAAGCCAGAACCGGCAGGCCGATTAACACGAAACTTGGTACGTAGCATTTATGACCCCCAGCCCATCATAGTTTGTTGAAATGATGACCCTAGGATGACCTTGACCTATTTTACGGCAAGGTCAGTTTTGGAAACATAGGCTTTTACATGGGAAAGGGCGAAAACAATGGATATTTTGGAAACTGTTGCAGCCTGAGACCTGAAAGTTGCTAGATGCAGACAACTAATTTTAATGGAGTCATTGAAGGTAAGTAATTGATGAAGGCCAAGGTCATTTGTTGACCTTGACCCAAGGTCATTTAAATATCAAAATTAAAATTATGGTTTTCTCAGAAATCACTGGGTTTAAAAACTATTGCAGCCTGAGACCTGAAACTTTGCAGATGCAGACAACTTGTGAAGTCAATAAAGGTGTGTGAGTATTCAAGGTCATGGTCATTTCATGATGACTTAATACTCCAAGATCAGGCTTCAGGTGAACGTTCTCAGGACCAATGGTCCTCTGGTTTCTTTTTTCTTGCAAATTAAGCAGTGGAGAGCTTTACATGTAGGTGCACGTCTTGAACCTTCCCTGGTCAGAAACAGCAGGACTTGGCTACATTTTTTGTTTTCATTTAAATGCATGACATTTTGTGTTTCTTTTCAGTATGGCTGCATAGTGAAGAGTTCTTAGAGGACAAGTGTTCAAGATGATAGGTGGTTTGTTTATATACAACCACAAGGGGGAGGTCCTTATATCTCGTGTATACAGAGATGATATAGGGTTAGTATGCTTAAAACCTTGCATGATTTGCAGAGGTGAATAAACTTATTATGCAAAGTGAAATGGACACGTAATCTTGTTTCCTTCAGAAAGTTCAGTTGTTTAATTCAAGCAAAGACTATGGCAGTAGATAAACAGCCAACACTCATTCCAACTAGACTGTTCAGCAATTTTCTTTTTATGATAAAGATTAAGAATTACAATTTTTAACTTGAAGAATGTCACATCATTGTAAAAACTTAATACAACATTGTTTTGACATCATGTGCTCACATAGTTGTCCAAATAGTTTGTGAATCGTATACATTATACTGTAATTCTATGGGCTAATAAAGTGGCAAAACATTTTACAGTCGCAATGCAGTGGATGCATTCAGAGTCAATGTCATCCATGCAAGACAGCAGGTACGATCCCCGGTGACCAACATCGCTAGGACAAGCTTCTTCCACATCAAGAAGTCCAACATCTGGGTTGCGTGTGTGACGAAGCAGAATGTCAACGCTGCCATGGTGTTCGAGTTCCTACACAAGATGACCGATGTGATGCAGGCATACTTCGGAAAAATCACCGAGGAGAATATCAAGAATAATTTTGTTCTGATCTATGAGATTTTGGATGGTATGTTAGTAACTGAGCCTTTGCATGGGTAAATCAACAATTAAGGTTCCCGAACAATTCCGAAACAAACCGGACTGTTTAGTCACAGAAGCAGGCTAGAACCTTGAAATTTTGGATAAATTTAAGAAGAAGAGGGATTGTACTATTTGTGTAGCGAAAACAATGGTGCTGATCTACACCTTTGGTTTCACTCTTTCACATACACAAATTGTTGGTTTTCTGAAAATCTGATGTGGCGGCTCAGTTCTAAGAGCTTTACTTGCTCAACCACAAACATAAGTGAAGACATTCCATGTCTGCAAATAATGCCTGAGATGATATTAGGCCACCATATCTGTCAAATGGTACTGCTAGGTTTAAGTATAAGATGAAAATATATTTGCAAAGCTTTTTTTTGCATGCATGAAATTCTGTATCTTCAGATGATTTTTACACTAAAAAACAGTTACACAAATTGTGTTTGATAATATAAGCGAGTAAATATGTCGTCAAGCCTTTTTGACCAGGTCTAACATAAATTGGACTGTACAGTCACAGAAGAAGATGGTCAGAGGCTTTAGAAAATGGAGATTGCTCTGTTGTTGCAATAAAGAGAAGGCACTGTGTGGTTAGTAAAGACAAAAAGGCAATATTATATGAGCTGTGTCATGAGAAAACCGGATTTTTAACTGCATAGCTGATCAGCATCTTTGTTTTCGCTACACAGATAGCACAATCCCTCTTCTTTTTAAATGCGAAAATTCAAGCTTCTGTCCTTCTGTGACTGTACAGGCCGATTTGTGCCAGACCTGGTCAGAGGAAGGCTAGAAGCTTGAAATTTCTGATTTAATAAGAAGAAGTACATGTATACTATGCGTGTAGCGAAAACAAAGGTGTTGATCAGCTTCGCGGTTACCGCGAAGCGGTAACCGCGAAGCTGATCAACACCTTTGTTTTCGCATATGCAGATTGATGGTTTTCTCGTGATCACCTTAAAATGACTTGGTTTTACAGAGATTCTTGACTTCGGATACCCACAGAATACAGACACCGGGATTCTCAAGACTTTTATAACCCAGCAAGGAGTAAAGACCCAGGTAATGTTTCCAAATATTATCATTTCTAATTCTTGACATGATTGAATAAAAGAAAGAAAATGTCTCAAATGTCTTGGTAACTAGTAACTACATAGAAAGTGATGGCTCCCGACTCTATTCTGACATGACTAAAATATTGAAGACGGGAATGTTAAACCACAAAGCAAATGAAGAATGACAGAGTACTAGAAATTATATAACCTGTCAATTAAATACAATGCCCAGATGTTTGAGTGGGGTGGGTGTGGTGGTGATAAAGTGTTGGCTCAAACCCTACATGTACCTCTACCAATTTTGTCTTTGAGCAAGGCACATTAACTTTCATTAACACTGGTACTACCGTAAAGTGGTGGTCTCAGCATGATTGAAAGATTGTTAAAAATGAACTTGAACAAAGCCTTGGTATTTGTACTTATATATGGAATATAAGAGCAGCGTCATGAGAAAACAGGATTTTTGCCTATGCAAAAACAAAGGTGCAGATGAGCTTTGCAGTAACTGTGAAGCTGATCATCGCCTTTGTTTTTGCTACATGGATAGTACAATTCCTCTACGTATACCCATAATTTCAAGATTCTAGCTTTCTTCTATGGGTGTATAGGCCAGTTTGTGTCGGACCTGGTCGGAATCCATGAAGACCGGTTTTCTCAAGATGTTCATATGACAGTTCTTATATAAACAGTCTAAGGAGGAAACTAGTCAGATCACCTCCCAAGTCACCGGGCAGATTGGTTGGAGACGAGAAGGCATCAAGTACCGAAGAAACGAACTCTTCCTTGATGTCCTGGAGTCTGTCAACCTCCTGATGTCGCCTCAAGGTCAAGTCTTGTCGGCACACGTCGCCGGCAGAATCATCATGAAGAGTTACCTATCGGGAATGCCCGAGTGCAAGTTCGGGATTAATGATAAGGTTCTTATGGAGAGCAAGGGAGGTAAAAGTGGACAGGATGATTCGAGCCGTTCCGGGTATGTCAAGAACTCCTCCGGGTTAGTCTCCTAATCACTTCTTTCCTTTGCTTAAGACTTCAGATTCTGTGTTGTAAATTAACCCATATAAGATGAATGGATTTGCCTATCATTATTTTTAGCTCACCTGAGCCGTCAGGCTCACAAGGTGAGCTTATAGGATGGCCATGATCCGGCGTCCGTCCGTCCGTCGTCCGTCGTCCGTCGTCCGTCCGTCGTCCACCATTTTCAAAGATCTTCTTCTCTGAAACCGCTTGGCCAATCAAAGCCAAATTTTACATGAAGCATCTATGGGAAGGGGGAACCAATGTGTATATAAATAATCCAGGTCACATGACCAAGATGGCCGCCATGTCCATATATGGTAAAAACCCTTCAAAAATCTTCTTCTCCGGAACCACTGGACCGATTTCAACCAAACTTGGCATGAAGCATCGATGACTCAAGTACTACAATGTATATATAAATCATGACCTTGCGGTGACCTTGACCTATTTTACGGCAAGGTCAACATAGGTCGCCTTTGCATTTGAATGGGAAAAATTGTTAAATTGTCATTTAAAGGAAAAATCTTGCAGAAAATGAGCAGTAGGACTGAATATTAATGATTCTGAAAAAAATTGGGCACCAGGGGCTCATCCGCCCCCACCCCGGGGCAATATACATGTATATTATCATAATATTCAAACATCTTCTTCTCTGAAACCGCTTGGCCAATCAAAGCCAAATTTTACATGAAGCATCTATGGGAAGGGGGAACCAATGTATATATAAATAATCCAGGTCACATGACCAAGATGGCCGCCATGCCCATATATGGTAAAAACCCTTCAAAAATCTTCTTCTCCAGAACCGGTGGACCGATTTCAACAAAACTTGGCATGAAGCATCGATGGCTCAAGCACTACAATGTGTATATAATTCATGACCTTTTCATGACCTTGACCTATTTTACGGCAAGGTCAACATAGGTCGCCAATGCATTTGAATGGGGAAAACTTTGAAAATGTAATTTAAAGTGAAAGTCTTGCAGGAAATGGGAAGTAGGACTGAAAATTAATGATTCTGAAAAAAATTGGACCCCAGGGGCTCATGTGCCCCCACCCCGGGGCAATATACATGTATATTTCCATAATATATATTCAAACCTCTTCTCCTCTGAAATCGCTTGGCCAATCAAAGCCAAATTTTATGTGAAGCATCTATAGAATTGAGGAATCAATGTGTATATAAATAATCTAGGTCACATGACAAAGATGGCCGCCATGCCCATATATGGTAAAAACCCATCAAAAATCTTCTTCTCTGAAACCAATGGACTGATTTCAAGGAAACTTGGCGTGAAGCATCGATGGGTAAAGTACTCCAATGTATATATAAATCATGACCCTGTGATGACCTTGACCAAGTTTATGGCAAGGTCAACATGGGTTGCCTATGCATTTGAATTGGGAAAACTGTTAAAATGTCATTTGAAGGGAAAAGCCAGCAGGAAATTGGCAAACGGACAGAATATTGAAGATTCTGAAAAAAGAAAATGGCCCAAGGGCTTCATCTGCCCCTGCACTGGAGTTACATACCATAATATTCAAACATGTTTATTGGTATATGCAGTAGATCTCAGGTGAGCGTTTACAGGACCATTGGTCCTCTGGTTTGGGTGAGTCAACTTTCATTTTTAGTTGAGGAGTGATTTTGAATTTTTAATCCATTTTTTGGTGAAATTCCTCTAATGAAACAGAATAAATCCAGATGGGACGTTGCGTTCTGCGGTGTCACATCTGGGGCTATACTGTTCACTTATGTCCCATTTCATGGAAAAATGGATTAAAAATCCAAAATCACTCCTGATTCCTCTTAAAATGAAAGTGGACTCATCCAAATGATGAATGGGGAAATCCTTTTTGTCAAAAAATGGGTTTATTAATAGGAAAATGATGATGCAAAGTGATCCAACACAGATACTGTAAGTCAGATATAACTGCTTTTTAACCAAATTCCAGTGGGAAAGATAAGATGGCTGTAAATACTTAAGTTCGGAAATTTTTGTGTGACTTATTTCGTGATTTTTCTCTTTCTGAATTATCAGCGATTTCTTGAATTTGTGAATGAGTACTCTTGCAGTCTATAAAGCTTATATTAAATATCTTTTTTATAAGCGAGAACTTTTAATTCGTGAGACATGGGCTTTGCGAATATTATAATCCTTGCATTGTTTATTGTCGCACCCCCGTGACCGCCTTTATCCCGTTTACCTGTTAAGTTAACGGAACTAGGAACCAATGTGACCTTTGCCACGACATATTTACATAATGGGATTATAGCTAAAATTAAGTTCTTGCAAACATTTCCAAACTTATTTCCTAATGGGTTTACAAAATGAGCATCAAAATTGCTTTGCTTGTCTTCATGCAATTTGGTTCTTGCTTTAACTGAAATTGAATTACGGCAACATTGGAATTATGGAAGAATGAAAACTTACCAAATGTACAAAAATTTGCCATCTTATATCATGTTTTCCACTACCAACTCTGTACACTGGTAAAGTTAGGCAAATGCAAGTGATGATGCAAAAAAAAAACAAAAAAAACATGATTTGCTGCAAATAGTTGCTTTCTTGGCACTGCCTATAAAAGAACATATGAGCCACCTCGTGGGAAAACCAACAGTGTGGTTTCCAAACAGGTCCGTCACAAACCGACCTGTACAAGCGCAGAAAAGAGCTACAAGCTCGGAATTTCGGATTTAAGTAGAAGAGGAATTGTACTATCCGTGTAGTGAAAACAAAGGCGCTGATCAGCTTCGCGGTTACCGCGAAGCTGATCTGCGTCTTTGTTTTCGCCTATGCAGATTGTTGGTTTTCCCATGGGGCGGCTCATATATGCATTCCTTCCATGCCATCCTACTCCTATATGCCTTCACCATGCACTTAACTTTTGAGCTGCATCATGAGAAAACCAACAGTCTGGGTTTCTGACCAGGTCCAACACTAACCGGGCTGTACACTCACAGAAAATAGTTTAAAGTTTGAAATTTCGAATTTAAGAAGAAGAGGAATTATCTCATTCTGCGTAACGAAAACAAAGGCGCTGATCAGCTGTGCAGGTACAATGTACTGCACAGCTGATCTGTGCATTTGGTTTTGCATATGCAGATTGTTGGTTTTCTCATGTGGTGGCTCTTGGCAAGTCCATTCATCACAAATTGATAAATGGTGAACCAATCAGTCCTCGGTTAACCAATGCTTGAATTGACATTTTGTAATGATGGTTTAACTAGATAGCTAGAATGCAGCTTTTGATGAATTAACTTATAGTTAATTTGGAAAACTGGCCTTTCAACATGCATCTAATGCCAAAAAAAACCCCCAAACAATTTATTTGAATACATTTCGCTCATGCGTACGTGCATGCTGTCAATCTCTCATAATTGTTCAAGGCAACAAATCTATGACAAAATTTTGAGATCTTTTGTGCATATTTTCTCATTGACTTTTAGTTGATCTGCGATGCGAGAAAATCGGTCTTGGGGGGTTTCCGACCAGGTCTGACACAAACTGACTTGTACAGTCACAGAAGATGGCTAGAAGCTTGAAATTTCGTATTTAAGAAGAAGAGAAATTGTACTATCCGTGTAGCGAAAACAAAGGTGCTGATCAGCTTCGCAGTTACTGTGAAGCTGATCTGCGCCTTCGTTTTCATAAAGGCAAAAATCCAGTTTTCTCACGATGCCGCTCAGTTAATAAACATTTAGTAAAATTTAAAAAATACAAAATTGTGGAAAATCACTTGTATTTGCCTGTAAGAAGAAGCAATACTTTAACTAAGCATGTAGCATGCACAGAATACTTTGAATGCACAGAAAAATTGGTATCGATTTATATACATTTAATAGAACACGATCATACAAATAGCTATTGTTTACAATGATATTCATTCATAATGGTGCCCCTGCCCATTGGGGCTGTGAGAAATTGATGCATCATTTGTGCTTCTGGGTTATGCTTATAACCAAATGAGTGACCATCTGATTACTGATTTCTGCTAAGAAGGTCTGAGCCTGCGAGAAAAGTGGTTTAGTCAAATCATACATATTAACCTTAGTTGTATACTTGGTTTACTATTTTTATGCACATATTGGATGTCATGTCATATGCTGGTGTTGGGTAAAAGTACCATAAAATGGAGGCAGCATCCTGACATGACCATGGCCGTTGATTGGGATGTAAAGCATCAATCAAACAAATGAGCCGCCTCAGGAGAAAACCAGCAATCTGCATATGCGAAAACAAAGACGCAGATCAGCTTCGCGGTAACACCGCGAAGCTGATCAGCGCCTTTGTTTTCGCTACACGGATAGTACATTAACTCTTCTTCTTAAATCTGAAATTTCAAGCTTCTAGCCTGCTTCTGTGACTGTACAGCCTGATTTGTGTCGGACCTGTTCGGAAACCACATTGTTGGTTTTCTCACAAGATGGCTCAAATATTCATTATTGACCCAAACTCCTACAAAGTTAGTACATAATGGTTGGAGTATTGTAACCAGTTTGAAGCTCTTGACAAAGCATGTCCTTTTAATCTTGAAAGAATTGCTTGCATGAGTATAACAGATGATAAACATTTTCTTAGATACTTTAATAGATGATAAAAAGATTTTGCATGCGAAAAATTCAAGTTGCAAACAGCCGAACACATAGATTTGTCATCATGTGTACAACTATTTATACCCTAACACAGCACATGGTTACTACATGTACTTTAGTGCAGTCTTCGTGATATCTTTTTGCAGCTGCAGGATGGCTGTCTGGTAGACTGCAATTTTTTGTACGACAAAACCCAATTGTGTAGGACAGTTCTGTGTAATTGTAATTTTGGTAATTTCTGCCGGACATTTGTCTGATAGAATAAAATATTTTGTCGGACAGAATGAAATTTAGCTAGTTTTGAATGCCAGACCATCACTTTTCATTAACACTGTTAGTGGCAAAGGTTTGCAACTATAGCCCTAAGGAGATATGTCCCATTTTAAGAGTTGTAACTCCTGTGCTAAATAACAATGTTTGCTTAGAAGAAAATGATTGCTGAATTTTATTTGCACCTCGCTACATAACATTTATTTTGAGTACAGAGTATCATGTTGTGCTTCCCATTTTAGTTTTTGACAACAAAGCGGCTATTAAAGATGTTTTCACCATATGTTTTAGCACATTGCTGCAATGTAAGACAGCCATAGCTATTGACAATGGTCAATTTTATACAACACAGCATCAGTTTTATTTTTATATCGTAACACATGCTATTTATAGTAACACTTGACAACTGTATGATCTATTCTCCATATTTTCTAGCACATCATCAAGTGGCAAGACGGCCATCGCCATTGACGACTGCCAATTCCACCAGTGTGTTAAACTGAGCAAGTTTGAGACGGAACACAGCATCAGTTTTATACCTCCTGATGGAGAATTTGAACTTATGAGGTAATTAATTGAATTACAATTTAGTTTTTCGTGTTTAAGCTAAGAATAAAACACACAGGAAGGGGACAATTGGATTTTAAATCCAAACTGGGACAGCCGGTTGGCAAGAAACAAACAGGCAGCTACAGTAAATATATATATATTAATTCCTTGAACACCAGAAAAGTTGCTGAAGACACATAGCTTAGATACTGAGGTTTTCATGTAACATGTGGTTAGAAACATTACTAATGATTAACACCCTTTTTGAATTACCCCCCTGGTTTGTTACAAATTGGTTCAGTTTTTAAACTTTTTAATATTATTTTTAGGTAAACCTGCCCTTTTAGATTTTAATTAATCTTTCCCTTGTTAAGTCTGTGTACCAAACTTCTTTCTTTATTCATTGCATAAGTAGACTTTCCTCTATGTGGTTATTCGTCTCACTAGTGAAAAAGATCATCTATATTTCTTGATTATTAGGTTGTTCGTTTGTGTCGAGTTCTTTGATGGCTGACAATGCCAATTTCATCGCTAAACTTTCTGTTTCCTCACTGTTACAGATATAGAACAACCAAGGACATTAGCCTGCCATTTAGAATTATCCCCCTTGTTCGTGAAGTTGGTAGACAGAAGATGGAGGTGAAGGTCGTCGTCAAGTCCAACTTTAAACCCTCGTTACTGGCCCAGAAAGTCGAGGTACGTATGGCAGAATTTGTTTGTTTTATATGTATGTCACACATTAACAAGGTGCTGTAGGGAAATATAACGTTTATTTGGAAATGAGCCATCGCATGGGAAAACCAACAATCTGCATAGGCAAAAACAAAGGGGCAGATCAGCTGGGCAGATCAGCTTCGCAGTAACTGCGAAGCTGATCAGCGCCTTTGTTTTTGCTACAGGGATAGCACAATTCCCCTACTTTCTAAATCCAAAATTCCCAGCCTCTATACATCTTCTGTGACTGTACAACACGGTTTGTGTCAGACCTGGTTGGAAGCCAAATTGTTAGTTTTCTCATGCACAGGCTCAAAATATAATAGCGGTACATTATTACAGATCACAAGACCCAAATCTGTCAAAAACTGAAAATGATTTATCTATAGCACATGTTTATAGCGGGTGATGAGTACTCAAGTTTAATTTTCCATATCGTTGGCTCGTTGACAAAACCTCGTAACTGCACTTTTTTCAAAAAATCGTTTTTTCACATGGCGCGATTCAAAACATTCAAATTCAGCTTGTGACAAAGCCTTGTAGGTTACATGTATGTCCAATGGGAAGTTAGTTTTTCGATGACCTTACAAAACTTCGTAAATACAAATGGTAAACAGACTTAAAAAAAGGTGACAAAACCTCGTATATGCAATTTCAAAAAATTTAAATACAAGAAAATCTTTATCTTTTAGATATGCAAAAGTTGCATATGTATGATTTCTCATAAATGCATTCTTCAATTCATCATAAGAATCTGCTTCTAGCTTTCATTTATCAAGTTTTGTATATACGACAATTTGTAAACATGCACAATTATATATCATTTATATACAAGTTTTAGTTTTTTGCTTCTCCTGAAAAATTTGTTTTTTTGCAGTTACGAGGTTTTGTCAGCGAGTCAACGATATGTCTAAATAAAAAGATGGCTAGTGGCTAGCTTCAAAATGTGTATTTCTGCACCTTCGATAGGTGACAGTGTTTAAAATCTTGCATAGCAGTTATCCACAATAATGCACCAATAATAGTGCATACCTTGACCTGTTGCTCTTTACCTATATTTCACGGTCCATCGACTTTTCAAAGTGTTTATTTAGCTTCCCACACAACTACATCTTTTCCACGGGGGTGATTCAAATGATGCTACCTGTGTTGTCGTCCGAGTTGTTTATATACCATTACATGCAAAACCCTGCTGTTGTCCAAGTGTATGGTCGACAGCCATAATATGATTCTAGTGATTTTTTGATCTTGCTGTCCGAGTCATGATACTAATGTCGATATACTCAGACGACAGCAAGTGTTTGCATGTAATGATATACAAGTGTCTTGGACGACAGCACAGGTAGCATTATTCAAATCACCCCCGTGTTTTCTCATGTTACAATTTTCTTTCAGGTTCGTATTCCTACACCTTTGAACACGAGTGGCGTACAGGTGATCTGTATGAAAGGACGGGCCAAATACAAGGCTAGTGAGAACGCTATTGTTTGGAAGTGAGTACAACATTAGGGCCCCACTTTCATTAATAGAGGATCTTACATGAGTGGTCATTTCATATGAAATTTATTAAACGAGCCTTCGGTGAGTTTAATAAATTTCAAATGAAATGACCACGAGTGTAAGATTTGTTTTATCATATGACTTCCTAAATACATTTTTATCACCTTTAAAGTGGACATATTTCCAATGAAAATTAACTTTGTTGTTACAGACGTCGTCAGTGAGGTTAAGTATTCCGGCAAAAGTGCGTGGTCATACATGTGTGGTCATAACACTTTTATTACATGACGTTATCCACTGAAAAACAGCGACATCATATGATAAAAGCATATAGAACATGCCACATTAACATTGTTTTGGAGATATGATATAGGATATTTTATGAAATCATGCCCTGAAGAGCACAAATTGTTTCATATTAAGTTCTAATATTTGTAATAATTTGATAGAAAAAGACTTAGATCGACTTTGCAGTAAACTACAAAACAAACAATCAAACAAAATTGGAGGTGACACTCAGACAAGACAATAACTGTTAGTGGGGCATGAAACCCCAAAATCAACAACAGAAGCCTTGGTGAGGCAGTGGTTAAGTTGCTCTATTTGTATACCAGGGGTCTAAAGTTTGATCCTAGGCTTCTGCAGTCTGTCAGATGAGAGTTTAAGCTGAGGTTCTGTTCCCATATGACCATAGCAGTTGTTAGTGAGACGTTAAATCAACCAACAAGACTTTTTGAATATGTATTCATTTCAATTTTTATTTTCCAGAATCAAGCGTATGGGAGGTATGAAGGAATGTCAACTGAGTGCTGAGATTGAGTTGTTGAACACTAATGACAAGAAGAAATGGACACGACCGCCAATTTCAATGAGCTTTGAGGTAATATAAAATTATTGTACTTTTTATCATTGTTTATCAAGGTCACATTAGCATTTTAGTTACATTTCCATATCAGTTAGAAGATTTGGCTGTTGTGGCAGTGATGGAAAAATATTTTGAATTGATTTATAATGTTAGCTGCGTAATAAATGCACAGCTGATCAGCGTCTTTGTTTTCTTTACACGGATAATGCAATACTTCCTCTACCTATTTGCAAAATTTCAAGCTTCTAGCATGCTTCAGTGACTGTACAGGCCTGTTTGTGTCAGCACTGGTCGGAAACCCCGAAGACCGTTTTTCTCGCGTCATGTAATAATATATAATGTGATTTACAGGCATTTTTCCACAACTTTAGAATGGTGCATATATATGCAGCATATGTGGTGCATATATATGCAGCATATATGCTAAGATTCTTAGTGGCGTATAGGAGTTAATTCCTCCAAAGTATATGCTCAGGGAAAATGGTGTAGGCTTAACCTGTTGATGTAAACATGCTTTGAGCGGCATCATGAGAAAACTAACAATGTGGTTTCCATATGGTATTTCGACACAAACTGAGCTGTACAAGCACAGAAGATGGCTAGAGACTGGAAATTTCGAATTTGGAAAGTAGAGGAATTGTACTATCCGTATATCAAAAATAAAGGCGCTGATCAGCTTCGCAGTTACTGCGAAGCTGATCTGCGCCTTTGTTTTCGCATATGCAGAATGTTGTTTTTTTCAACGATGCGGCTCATTTATTTCACTTCAATGACACATAAAGCTCATGGAACTTATACACACATTCTTGAAGGTGTGGAATTTAGTGCAATGTGGTCAAACATGGTGGACAAAACCACAAAACTTTGGTTAAACCACTGACCTTGGACAGGCGACCAGTCCTTCCACATGCCTTGACCCAGATTTGAAGCCAGACCCCAGTCGTGACAAGTTAGCACATTATTCACTACACGATTCACATTTGCTGAAAGAAATTCTTGAAAATAGTCTTAGAATTCTGATTTGTTTTGTCCTGTGTTTCAGGTCCCGTTCGCACCATCCGGATTTAAAGTTCGTTACCTGAAAGTATTTGAGCCGAAGCTGAACTACAGTGACCATGATGTGATTAAATGGGTCAGATACATTGGTCGTAGTGGTCTATACGAGACCAGGTGTTAACTGTTGCAATATTTTAGTGTAACCCTTGAAATACCAGATGTATGCATTGACAGTACAGTTCAACCGCATTATAATGTGCCTCACTATAGTGAGGTTTTCAATATTACACGGCCATGTCATGGCTACAAAATGATTATTTTGCTATAATATTTTATGTCTATTGTAAACAAACTCATTATTATATGAGCCGCATCGTGAGAAAACCAGATTTTTGCCTATGCGAAAACAAAGGCGCAGATCAGCTTCGCGGTAACCGCGAAGCTGATCAGCGCCTTTGTTTTCGCTACACGGATAGTATATATCCTCTTCTTCTTATATCCGAAATTTCAAGCTTCTAGCCCGCTTCTGTGACTGTACAGGTCAGTTTGTGTCAGACCTTGTCGGAAACCCCGAAGACCGGTTTTCTCGTGTCGCGTCCCATATGGCATAACACAGTCTGTTTCCATGGACTCGAAAGATAGTGTTTCAACTGTGTCTGTCTGCATATCTTATCAACACCAGTGAGTGCATTGTAAGAGCTGATGTACAAAGTTTTGAGAAGCTTTTCAAGCAACTCAATCAATATTGAGGTGTTTTTAAAAAAATAAAACAATGTTAATACATTTAAGATTTTTATGATGTGTTATTTGAGCTTTCATAATATCTGGCATTCCAAGGGTTAATTTTACAATTTTAGTAGAACTGGGGCATCTAAGATATTTATTGTATTCCGTAAAACTGTTGAAATTTTATAATAGTAGCTAGGGATTGTCAATTTCTACAATATTCCCCATCAATTTTTGAATGTGGATAGAACTGAATAGAACTGAGAACATTAATGGTCTTTTTGTTTAAGTGTAGAATTATGCACAAAGTTACTTGTAGGAAGAAATAGTTTGCTATGTCAAATTGGTGAAATGCATTTAGGTACTGAATAAGATACTCCATATAGCCAGGACAATATGAGCCGTGTCACGAGAAAAACCAGATCTTTGCCTATGCGAAAACAAAGATGCAGATCAGCTTTGCAGTAACTGCACAGCTGATCAGCGTCTTTGTTTTCGCTACACAGATATATATCCAAAATTTAAAGCTTCTAGCCTGCTTTTGTGACTGTACAGGCCGGTTTATGTCGGCCCTGGTGAGAAATCCCGAAGACTGGTTTTCTCGCGTCGCAGCTTATATATATATGTGTTGTGTTATCATTTGTTCATAATATGTTCATTATTTAATACATTCCATCATACAAGATATGTTGTGAGTTGACTTGTTCCTGTCTCTCAAGAGTTAAGTGCACCACCTACCTAGTACATAGGGTAACTTGTGTTATAGTTATACTTCAGAGAAAATACTGAGAGATATTACACTGAGAGACCAATTAGGCCTTCATAGCTTCAACCAACAAACTAGAAGCTGATAGCAATTTTAGATTCTCTATTGTAAATGTCACATCTGCAGTTGGGTTGCCCCTGTGGCTGAGTGGTTAAGAGCACTTATTTCATTTCCATGCCTAATCATTCAATCAGCTCACCGCTGTGTCTGGTGTTGGTTCAAGCTCCACAAGGGTCACATGTCTGCAGTTTATTCCTAGCTAAGGCTAACATGGATTGAAAACACATTTAAGATAATTGGGACGCATCAAGTTTGCAATAACTGTATCCTAATCATTTTATTGCATTAATCAATAGAAAAAACGTTTCGGTTTGTGTTCGATCTAGACACCGCTTAAGTACACATTTTATGATCTTTTTGTAATCACATATTTTGAAATGATTTAGAAAAGCTGTTTTATGATAAAATGTTTTCTTAAAATCAGAGATCTGGACATACATTTTGATTCTGGAGTATAAGCAAAATACCAAGATTTTGGCACCTTAAACCCCCAGCAGAAGTCAAAATTCTATTATACCAAGATGATTCAATACACATTTTATCATGAAGTGGCAGTTTTTATGTAGATAAATGAGCCACCACGTGGGAAAACCAACAATCTGCCTAGGCGAAAACAAAGGCGCAGATCAGCTTCGCAGTAACTGCGAAGCTGATCAGCGCCTTTGTTTTCGCTACTCGGATAGTACAGTTCCTCTTCTACTTAAATCCAAAATTTCAAGATTATACCTCTTTTCTGTGACTGTACAGGTCGGTTTATGTCGGACCTGGTCGGAAACCACATTGTTGGTTTTCCCACGAGGCGGCTCAAATACAATGACAGTTGTATTATGTAATTGTATGCATGCAAGCATATTGTAATAAATGTCATAAACTATAGTCTGTCTTGTTTCTCCTGGCCTCTTTGAAGCTGAAGGTGGTTATGAAAAGTTTACACACAGACTGTCAGAACCAAATATTTAACTGCTGAAATGCCAAAATGAAAATATCATCCAGAGGATGGGGCTTGACCAGGGAATCAGTACTCTCACAAGAAAAGTGAACTCGGACAACATGCCAAGTGGATACTACGACAACAACAACACGTCAGCGCATGAAAACAGATCTTTGGGTTTCTGGCCAGGTCTGACCCAAACCAACTAGTACAGTTACAGAAGCAGGCTGGAAGCTTGAAATTTTGAATTTATGAAGATAAATTGTACTATACATGTAGCTAAAACAATGGCTTAAACAATGGCACTGATCAGCTGTGCAGTCACAGCATAATGCGGCTCAAATAGAGGCATAACAAACAGGCAGCACAGAAAAAATCAAAGCAGAACCATCTTGGAATTTTAGGTGACCACAATCGTGGCCCCAAGGTTATAAAACTTTTTTCATGCTTAAGGACTTATGTGTGGTCACTGTATATTCATGTTTGAAGATATAGCTGTATAAAAAGCATTGTTTATTTTTGTCAACAATGTTACATTCTTTAGCATACTTTATCATGTGGCTGTTGAATATGTTGCAAATACATGGATTTATGTATACATGATAGTGAAATGAGTGGTCAGCTCAGAGCGAGGGAGTCATTTTTCAGTTACTTCCGGGTTGAAATCGTGGGACCCATTTTTCTTAGCTTTTTGAAAATAATAAGCCAGATTTTTCGATGTAGTCATTGACTTCAGTCATATATGAACCTGAAACAAACAATAAGCGCACCAAGTTACCCACTTTCAGAATTTTCTAGAAAAAACACTAACTTTTCCCAGAGAAATACATTTCCATGACCTTAAAATAATCCTTAATTTGTCAGATTATGTATCCTATGCAATTATGCTTTGTGTAATTTTTATTCATATGCATGCCATTTTCCAGGAAATGGGTCCCACGAAAACCAGTTACATTTCCAATTTTACACCAAGCTATTTAAAATTTTAAAATAATAACTATATTGAGTAATTCCTAGTATCTGTGACGTCTATTAGCAATAAATGCACATCATCATTTGATTAACATAATCAAGAAAACAGTAGATTTCTGTTTTACATACCCCACCCACTCATGTCAATATTGGTAAATTCTTAACTCAGCTGAGCTTGAAATTTCAAAACCTAATTAATACTGAAATAGCTCAAATATATTGAAATTTAAGACTGTAATTTATCTTGCAGGATAAATTTTAGTCTCAGCTGAGCTGAGCATGAAAAAAGTTTTATAACCACAATCCTTGCCCATATTCTACTGTAACTTAAAAATCAAAAATCTTCGCAGGACAGTGAAGCTCGCCTGAATCACGCTTGCTATTAAAACCTAATTTCAAAGTCCATGAGCTCCACTCAGGTGGGTGTGTTGGGTGGTAAGAGTTATCTTTTCATAACGTGTGCCGACAGTTGCTGTTATAGATGTGTTTTGTGGTAACAGTTATCTTTTCATAAAGTGTGCCACCAGTTGCTGTTATAGATGTGTGTTGGGTGGTAAGCGTGATCTCAAAGTGTGCTGACTGTTGCTGTTATAGAGGTGTGTTGGGTGGCAAGAGTTATCTTCTCATAAAGTGTGCCGGCAGTTGTTATAGATGTGTGTTGGATGGTAAGAGTTATCTTCTCATAAAGTGTGCAGACAGTTGCTGTTATAGATGTGTGTTGGATGGTAAGAGTTATCTTCTCATAAAGTGTGCAGACAGTTGCTGTTATAGATGTGTGTTGGGTGGTCAGAGTTATCTTCTCATAAAGTGGGCCACCAGTTGCTGTTATGGATGTGTGTTGGGTGGTAAGATATCTTCTCATAAAATGTGCCAACAGTTACTCTTATTGATCTGTGTTGGGTGGTAAGAATTATCTTTTCATAGTGTGCCGACAGTTGCTGTTATAGATATGTGTTGGGTGGTAAGAGTTATCTTTTCATAAAGTGTGGTACAGTTGCTGTTATAGATGTGTGTTGGCTGGTAAGATTTATTTTTTCATAAAGTGTGCCTACAGTTGCTGTTATAGATGTGTTTTGTGTTAAGTTATCTTTTCATAAAGTGTGCCACCAGTTGCTGATATAGATGTGTGTTGGGTGGTAAGCATGATCTCAAAGTGTGCTGACAGTTGCTGTTTTAAAGGTGTGTTGGGTGGTAAGAGTTATCTTCTCATAAAGTGTGTTGTCAGTTGCTGTTATAGATGTGTGTTGAAGGTAAGAGTTATCTTTTCATAAAGTGTGTTGACAATTGCTGTTATAGATGTGTGTTGGGTGTTAAGGGTTATCTTATAAAGTGTGCCAACAGTTGCTGTTATAGATGTGTGTTGGATGGTAAGAGTTATCTTCTCATAAAGTGCGCCGACAGTTGCTGTTATAGATGTGTGTTGGGTGGTAAGAGTTATCTTCTCATAAAGTGCGCCGGCAGTTGCTGTTATAGATGTGTGTTGGATGGTAAGAGTTATCTTTTCATAAAGTGTGTTGACAATTGCTGTTATAGATGTGTGTTGGGTGTTAAGGGTTATCTTATAAAGTGTGCCAACAGTTGCTGTTATAGATGTGTGTTGGGTGGTAAGAGCTATCTTCTCATAAAGTGCGCTGGCAGTTGCTGTTATAGATGTGTGTTGGGTGGTAAGAGTTATCTTCTCATAAAGTGCGCCGGCAGTTGCTGTTATAGATGTGTGTTGGATGGTAAGAGTTATCTCCTCATAAAGTGTGCAGACAGTTGCTGATATAGATGTGTGTTGGGTGGTAAGAGTTATCTTCTCATTAAGTGCGCCGGCAGTTGCTGTTATAGATGTGTGTTGGGTGGTAAGAGTTATCTTCTCATAAAGTGCGCTGGCAGTTGCTGTTATAGATGTGTGTTGGGTGGTTAGAAGTATTGCGCCGGCAGCTGCTGTTATAGATGTGTGTTGGGTGGTCAGAGTTATCTTCTCATAAAGTGCGCCGACAGTTGCTGTTATAGATGTGTGTTGGGTGGTCAGAGTTATCTTCTCATAAAGTGCGCCGACAGTTGCTGTTATAGATGTGTGTTGGGTGGTAAGAGTTATCTTCTCATAAAGTGAGCCGACAGTTGCTGTTATAGATGTGTGTTGGGTGGTAAGAGTTATCTTCTCATAAAGTGTGCCGGCAGTTGCTGTTATAGATGTGTGTTGGGTGGTAAGAGTAATCTTCTCATTAAGTGCGCCAGCAGTTGCTGTTATAGATGTGTGTTGGGTGGTAAGAGTTATCTTCTCATTAAGTGCGCCGGCAGTTGCTGTTATAGATGTGTGTTGGGTGGTAAGAGTTATCTTCTCGTAAAGTGTGCCAGCAGTTGCTGTTATAGAGGTGTGTTGGGTGGTAAGAGTTATCTTCTCATAAAGTGCGCCGACAGTTGCTGTTATAGATGTGTGTTGGGTGGTATGAGTTATCTTCTCATAGTGTGTCGACAGTTGCTGTTATAGATGTGTGTTGGGTGGGAAGAGTTATCTTCTCATAAAGTGTGCCGACAGTTGCTGTTATAGATGTGTGTTGGGTGGCAAGAGTTATCTTCTCATTAAGTGCTCCGGCAGTAGCTGTTATAGATGTGTGTTGGGTGGTAAGAGTTATCTTCTTATAAAGTGCACTGGCAGTTGCTGTTATAGATGTGTGTTGGGTGGTAAGAGTTATCTTCTCATTAAGTGCACCGGCAGTTGCTGTTATAGATGTGTGTTGGGTGGTTAGAGTTATCTTCCCAAAAAGTGTGCAGACAGTTGCTGATATAGATGTGTTTTGGGTGGCAAGAGTTATCTTCTCATAAAGTGTGCCGGCAGTTGCTGTTATAGATGTGTGTTGGGTGGTAAGAGTTATCTTCTCATAAAGTGCGCCGACAGTTGCTGTTATAGATGTGTGTTGGGTGGTCAGAGTTATCTTCTCATAAAGTGCGCCGACAGTTGCTGTTATAGAGGTGTGTTGGGTGGTAAGAGTTATCTTCTCATAGTTTGCCGACAGTTGCTGTTATAGATGTGTGTTGGGTGGTAAGAGTTATCTTCTCATAGTGTGTCGACAGTTGCTGTTAAAGATGTGTGTTGGGTGGTAAGAGTTATCTTCTCATTAAGTGCGCCGGCAGTTGCTGTTATAGATGTGTGTTGGGTGGTAAGAGTTATCTTCTTATAAAGTGCACCGGCAGTTGCTGTTATAGATGTGTGTTGGGTGGTAAGAGTTATCTTATAAAGTGCACCGGCAGTTGCTGTTATAGATGTGTGTTGGGTGGTAAGAGTTATCTTCTCATTAAGTGCGCCGGCAGTTGCTGTTATAGATGTGTGTTGGGTGGTAAGAGTTATCTTCTCATAAAGTGTGCAGACAGTTGCTGTTATAGATGTGTGTTGGGTGGTAAGAGTTATCATCTCATTAAGTGCGCCGGCAGTTGCTGTTATAGATGTGTGTTAGGTGGTAAGAGTTATCTTCTCATAAAGTGCGCCAACAGTTGCTGTTATAGATGTGTGTTGGGTGGTAAGAGTTATCTTCTCATAAAGTGCGCCGACAGTTGCTGTTATAGATGTGTGTTGGGTGGTAAGAGTTATCTTCTCATAAAGTGCGCCGACAGTTGCTGTTATAGTTGTGTGTTGGGTGGTAAAAGTTATCTTCTCATAAAGTGCGCCGACAGTTGCTGTTATAGATGTGTGTTGGGTGGTAAGAGTTATCTTCTCATAAAGTGTGCAGACAGTTGCTGATATAGATGTGTGTTGGGTGGTCAGAGTTATCTTCTCATAAAGTGCGCCGACAGTTGCTGTTATAGATGTGTGTTGGGTGGTAAGAGTTATCTTCTCATAAAGTGCGCCGGCAGTTGCTGTTATAGATGTGTGTTGGGTGGTAAGAGTTATCTTCTCATTAAGTGTGCCGGCAGTTGCTGTTATAGATGTGTGTTGGGTGGTAAGAGTTATCTTCTCATTAAGTGTGCCGGCAGTTGCTGATATAGATGTGTGTTGGGTGGTAAGAGTTATCTTCTCATAAAGTGTGCAGACAGTTGCTGATATAGATGTGTGTTGGGTGGTAAGAGTTATCTTCTCATAAAGTGTGCAGACAGTTGCTGATATAGATGTGTGTTGGGTGGCAAGAGTTATCTTCTCATAAAGTGTGTCAACAGTTGCTGTTATAGATGTGTGTTGGGTGGTAAGAGTTATCTTCTCATAAAGTGTGCAGACAGTTGCTGATATAGATGTGTGTTGGGTGGCAAGAGTTATCTTCTCATAAAGTGTGTCAACAGTTGCTGTTATAGATGTGTGTTGGGTGGCAAGAGTTATCTTCTCATAAAGTGTGTCGACAGTTGCTGTTATGTGTGTTGGGTGGTAAGAGTTATCTTCTCAGTGTGTTGACCGTTGCTGTTATAGATGTGTGTGGGGTGCAAAATGTGTCGACAGTTGCTGTTATAGATGTGTTGGGTACTAAGTTATCTCGACAGTTGCTGTTATAGATGTGTTGGATGGTAAAGGTAAATGATCAGGAAAAGCGCAATCAGAAAGAGATTCCCAGATAGGGGAAAAAACAAACATAGCCAAGTGAGCAGCTCTTTTTTCCAAACAGGTGGCAACTGTTACCTAAAATCTAAAAATATGAAAATGTACATAAGGAACAAACAGCACAAAAATTCAACACCAAGACAAAGTGTTTAAAAAACCACCACAGAAATATATAATTACTGGCGGGCTTAACCAGTTTTATAGATACCTAACCTCACTCTCAGCTTCTGCAGTGGTTCACAACATTCAGTTAATTGTTCGGTCCTGTGGTGAATCTCATCATCAAGTAGAGATAGGAAAATGCAAACTGATTCAGGGTGGATCCAGGATTTTTGGAATTGGGTTTCAAATCCGTCAAGAGTGTGTTCGTTTCCAACATTTTACCAGATTTTTAAATAAATTTCCCCATAAAATCAAAATAATTTGGTCCGAGAGGGGGGTTCAAGTGAACCAGCCGACACCCTCTAAATCCACAACTGTGATTGCAAGCAATCCCTGAAGATTGGAAAAAAAAGAGCATTTAATGTTATCTTCTCATAAAATTTGCCGCAGATGCTATTATAGATGTGTTATGTGGGGTTTTCTTCTCATAAAGTTTGTCAGCAATTGCTGTTATAGATGTATTGGATGGTAAGAGTAACTCGTTTGACTTCAATAGTTTCCAAGCATCACAGAAAACAATATGCATACTCTGCGATGAAGCAGAAAAGAATACCGCAAAACAAAGAGATATAGTCCAAAATGTTTCTGAAAAGGTCTGAAACAAAGCGATCTGCACTCAGAAGGGCTAGAAGTTTGAAATTTTTTATTTACCAAGAAGATTGTTTTGTCTGTAACTGCACAGCTGATCTGCACCTTTGTTTTCGCATATGAAAAAATCTGGTTTTCTTGACGGGGCTCATTCAGGTCTTTAAAATAATCTGACAAACTTCCAGTGCAAAAAGTTTTAATGACAATTTCTTCAACAATGATTAAATCATGAACAATTTTTGAACAACATTAAGTAGAAAAAGAATCAATATGATGTTTTGCATGATTACAAAATTAAGATGCAATGAACAGATTGCTATAACAAACAGGTGATCTTCCGCTAAGTGTAATAAGCTGATACAGAAAAGCATGAAAATCTCAGTGAAATATGTAACCTTTAAGCATGGATGTACATTAACATTTACATATCAGTCCTGGCATGACTGAAACATTATTGACTGGGAAATTAAAGCTCAGTACAAACAAACACATTTCCATGCATATTTTTCAGTTTCATATCCTTTTCAAGCTTATTTTACACCAAGACAAATCTATCCAGAGAAAACGCACAAGATGACTGCAAGCCCATAATGTAAGCCGCGTCATGAGATAACCGGATTTTTGCCTTTGCTAAAACAAAGGCGCAGATCAGCTTCGCAGTAACTGCGAAGCTGATCAGCGCCTTTGTTTTCACTACAGGGATAGTACATCTCCTCTTCTTCCTATATCTGAAATTTCAAGCTTCTAGCCTGCTTCTGTGACTGTACAGGCCAGTTTGTGACAGACCTGGTCGGAAATCCGAAGACCAGTTTTTTCGTGTCGTGGCTCATGTACCCGTGCAGGACTCAGACCCACATTTAAATGTGCCGTTACGTCTTCAGGATTTCCGACCAGGTCCGACACAAACCGGCCTGTACAGTCTCAGAAGAAAGGTAGCCGCTTGAAATTTTGGATTTAAGAAGAGAAATTGTACTATCCAAGTAGCGAAAACAAAGGCGCTGATCAGCTGTGCAGTTACTGCACAGCTGATCTGCGCCTTTGTTTTTGCATAGGCAAAAATCTCATGGAGATAACTATAATAAGCAACCTTACTCACTCTTATGGGTGGCATATGCATGTATTGGCTTTTATTTAATTGTTTAAGAATTCACACAACAAGAGGACCAATGGTCCTATAAACGCTCACCTGAGACCTTAGATATATACTCATAAACTTGTTTGACTACAATGGTACTATGCATGTATATAACCCCAGGGCAGGGTCAGAATAATCCCTGGAGTCAATGTATTTTCAAATCAATAAAATTCAGTCCATTTGCCAATTTACTGCAGGTTTTTCAAATGACATTTTAACAATTTATCCCATTCAAATGCATGAAGTTGACCTAAGTTGACCTTGCTGTAAAATAGGTCAAAGTCAACCCAGGGTCATGATTGATATAAATTTTGTAGACCTCCATTCCTTAATGCTTCATGCCAAGTTTCAAAATCATAGGCCTCCTGGTTCTGAAATAGAATTTTTAAGATTTTTGTTATTTATAGCCATGGTGGCCATCTTGGTCATGTGACCATGACTATTCATGCAAACTTTTTCACTCTTCCTGAGGATGCTCCACATAAAGTTTGGCTTTGATTGGCCAAGCCGTTTTAGAAAAGATTTTTGAATATTTTGGTCAAAAACATGTACATAGCCCCGGGGCAGGGACAGACAACCCCCTGGGCCTAAAATATTATCATAAGCATAAATCTTCTGTCCATTTGCTAATTCCTAGCAAGTTTTCTGCCATTAAATGACATTTTCCTATTTTCCCCCATTCAAATGCATGGGCCACCTAAGTTGACCTTGCCTTAAGATAGGTCAAGGTCATCCGAGGGTCATGATTTATACGAACTTTGTAGAGTTCCATTGCCTGATGCTTCATGCCAAGTTTCAAAATCATAGGCCTTCTGGTTCTGGAGAAGAAGATTTTTAAAGATTTTGCTATTTATGGCCATGGCAGCCATCTTGGTCATGTGACCTGGACCATTTATACAAACTTTCGTTCCCCTTTCCTAAGGATGCTCCACATGAAATTTGAATTTGATTGGCCATGTGGTTTCAGAGAAGAAGTTGATTGAAAAGTGTGAACGACGACAACGACCACAACCACGACGGAGCATGGGTATACTATAAGCTCACCTGTGAGCCTTCGGCTCAGGTGAGCTAAAAATGTCATGTTTGAATATCAAATCAATTCAGAATAAAATAAACGAGCCTTCTGCGAGTTTAATTAATTTCATATGAAATGACCACGAGTGAAAGATCCGTTTTATCATATGACTTTTAAAAGAAGATTTTACCGCCTTAAAAATGGACATAGTTTCAACAGAAATTTACATTATTGTTACGGACGTCGTCAATGACGTTGCATATTGCTGCAAAAGTGTTAATACACGTGTGGTCATAACACTTTTTATTACATGACGTTATCCACTGGAAAACAGCGACGTCATATGATAATGTCACATACGCACAATGATGTTAATCGTCAGCACATTTTCATGCTTCTTTAGTCAAACATCACAAAGCCCTTCTGTATTTGATTTTATTCCAAATCATCGCTTTCAGGTTTTCTGACACACATCCATATACTAGTACATATACTGGTACTGTTCCTATCGGCAATAACTCCTAATAGTCCTGACTAGAAGATCACCGGTCCGACAAACCATCCTTTACAGTCACAGAAGAAGGCTAGAAACTTGAAATTGCTGATTTGAGAAGAAGAGGGATTGTACTATCCGTGAAGCGAAAACAAAGGTGCTGATCAGCTGTGCAGTTACTGCACAGCTGATCTGCACCTTTGTTTTCGCATAGGCAAAAAACTGGTCTTCTATGGGTAATAATTCCACTAGCCGTGACTAGATCACCGGGAATGCATATCTTGGACTCTGGCTTTGTACAGCTGGGAACATCCACTGGAATCAAATTAGAAACTTTAAACTTTGAAGTTTAGTAAAAATTTCTAATACTGCTCTCACATATACCGAATTTCCCTTGCGAATGCCCTTCCAAATGCAATTTTGAACAAATTCGCATTATTCGCTAGAAATTCGGAAGCATTCGGTAGCATTTGTAAGCATTCGGTGAAAATTTCGAGTCGTTGCGAAAATTAGGAACATGCTCCTAAAATTCGCAAGGAAATCAGATTCTTAACATATTCGTAAACAATTCGGATTGATTGCAAGACATTTGTAACACTCGCAAGCCATTTGCAAGGATTCTGTAGCATTAAATTCTATTGAGTTTTGATGCCCATAAAGAATCGCTAGTGAATCGCAAAATTTTCACATTCAAGACTCAATTTTAGCATAGTTTATTTATTCTGGCCCTATCCTTCAAGTAAAGGCCATTATTTATGGTGTTCGGCTTTAAGCTATCCATCAATGTATGACAGACAAATTAAAGACCCGTGAAATTTTCATTTGCCCGGTAAAATTATCTTTTTTATTGTGTAAATCGCAATTTGAGAGAAACAACAAAGTGGTGTGTGTTTCAAGAGTAGACTTGGACCAATAATGACATATTACTGGCTAAAATGTTTGCGAATGAGTAAAAAATCAAAAGAATTCGGCAAGCATTCGCTACACATTCACTCATTTGTAAGGTGTTTGCAAGACGTTCGTATTATTTGTAACAGCATTTGTAAGCGTTCGGAACATTCGTAAGGCATTTTCAAGAATTCGGCAGTGAGCATGGCAATCAATCGCAACATTCTTAAGAAATTGGTAAGGATCCGCAAGCATTCTTAACGCTTCCGCAAAGACATCGTTTTGTACAAGCCCCGCCCCGTCCATTCGCATCATATTCGGTAATTTCAGCGTGAATTTCAAATTTTAGGATTCGCAAGGGATATTCGGTATATGTGAGAGCAGCATAAAGCCGAAATTATCACACTATAAAAATTAAAATTTATTGCAATAATCGAAGCCGCGGTATGGCCCATCACCTTTCTCATTAATGTGTTCGCTGCTCTTAGAGGATCTCAGTTTTAATCTTTATTTACAAAATGACAAGTAAGCGACTTAGAAAATCATGACTTAAATCATGTAGGCGCTGATTCAAGAGTGTACCTGTGTAGGCGCTGATTCAAGAATGCACAGCAGAGCACTATATGAACAGTCTGATCAGAATCAAACAAATTCTATTTAAAACTATGCAGGCTATGGGCCAGATTTTGGGTCCCGTAAATCAATTTAAGCCCTCCAGTATTTTCTGTTCAGACCATTCCAAAACAGTTCTGCTGTTGCTTATCTAAATTTCATCTGCATCGGTTGTACTCAGTCATGTTGGTTGTCTCTGGATAACCTGTGAGGTAAAGTGCTTTCACTCGAGTTGTGATGCAAGAAAGCCAGTCTTCGGGGTATCCAACCAGGTCTGACACAAACCAGCTAGGAGCTTGAAATTTCTGATTTAGGAAGAAGAGGAATTGCACTATCCGAGTAGCGAAAACAAAGGCGCTGATCAGCTGTGCAGTTACTGCACAGCTGATCTGCACCTTTGTTTTCACATAGGCAAATAATCTGGTTTTCTAATGACGTGGCTCACTTACTCTTGACTTTTTCTAACTTTGAAGAACTCATCGACATAGTCGGATCTGCCGAGAAGTTCGACGAAATCTTCATCGTGGGTAATTACCACCAACTGGAAATTTCTCTGATGGATTCTACCCTTGATTATACTGAAAGACAATGATGCAGATTAAGAGGACCATATACATGGTGGGCAATCGCATGACTAATATCGATAATTGTGCACTAGTATTCGGACAGAACCAGTAAGTAAAACTGACATAGTTTTCTTAAAACAGAATAAAATTTCACTCACTAAAATACACATACCACAGGATGCTAGGCTCTAAACCAATGAGAAAACCAACAGTTTGGGTTTCCGACCAGGTCTGACACAAACCAGGCTGTACAGTCACAGAAGACAGCTAGAAGCTTGAAATTTCGGATTTAAGAAGAGGGATTGTACTATCCATGTGGCGAAAACAAAGGGCTGATCAGCTTCGCAGTTTACTGCGAAGCTGATCTGCGCCTTTGTTTTCGCCTATGCAGATTGTTGGTTTTCCCATGCAGCGATTCAAATACAAAAGTTAGCTTGATCTGCGCAGTGATAAATGATAAAGCATGGTTACGAAATCAGTGCTCTTAACCACTCTGCCAAGGGGGCCCCTTCATTTTAAGTGTGTGCTAAAAAAGATATTTTGTTACAACTTTGAAAACTTAACTGCACAGTGTGTTACCATAAATACACTGCATCATGAGAAAACAGAAAACAGGATTTTTGCCTTTGCAAAAACAAAGGTGCACTTACTGCACAGCTGATCAGTGCTTTTGTTTTCGCTATATGGTTAGTACAATTCCTCTACTTTCTAAATCCAAAATTTCTTGCTTCTACCCATCTTCTGTGACTGTACAGCCTGATTTGTGTCA
The DNA here is from genome assembly GCA_964017185.1 of Rugalucina vietnamica. Classification (NCBI taxonomy): domain Eukaryota; kingdom Metazoa; phylum Mollusca; class Bivalvia; order Lucinida; family Lucinidae; genus Rugalucina; species Rugalucina vietnamica. Next base: position 22,936,093 of record OZ024882.1, read on the forward strand.
GACCTGTTTGGAAACCACATTGTTGGTTTTCCCACGAGGCGGCTCATATGTTACTTACTCTACTAGGGCTCCAGCCAGACTTTCAATATTCTCCCTGTCCAAATTGGTAGTGGGTTCATCCAGCGCCAAGATACCACAGTTCAGGCAGAATGTCTCGGCCAGGGCTAGACGGATGATCAGAGATGCCAAAACCTAGAGAAATATATGACAAGACAGACAGATTGGTTGTGGGTTCATCCAGCGCCAAGATACCACAGTTCAGACAGAATGTCTCGGCCAGGGCTAGACGAATGATCAGAGACGCCAAAACCAGGAGAAATATATGACGAGACATATACATTGGATGTAGGTTCATCCAGTGATAGAATACCACAGTTCAGACAGAATGTCTCGGCCAGGGCTAGACGAATGATCAGAGACGCCAAAACCTAGAGAAATATATGACAAGACAGACAGATTGGTTGTGGGTTCATCCAGCGCCAAGATACCACAGTTCAGACAGAATGTCTCGGCCAGGGCTAGACGAATGATCAGAGACGCCAAAACCAGGAGAAATATATGACGAGACATATACATTGGATGTAGGTTCATCCAGTGATAGAATACCACAGTTCAGACAGAATGTCTCGGCCAGGGCTAGACGAATGATCAGAGACGCCAAAACCAGGAGAAATATATGACGAGACATATACATTGGATGTAGGTTCATCCAGTGATAGAATACCACAGTTCAGACAGAATGTCTCGGCCAGGGCTAGACGAATGATCAGAGACGCCAAAACCAGGAGAAATATATGACGAGACATATACATTGGTTGTAGGTTCATCCAGTGATAGAATACCACAGTTCAGACAGAATGTCTCGGCCAGGGCTAGACGGATGATCAGAGACGCCAAAACCTAGAGAAATATATGACAAGACATACTGATTGGTTGAGGGTTCATCCAGCGATAGAATACCTCAGTTCAGACAGAATGTCTCGGCCAGGGCTAGACGAATGATCAGAGACGCCAAAACCTAGAGAAATATATGACAAGACATACTGATTGGTTGAGGGTTCATCCAGCGATAGAATACCTCAGTTCAGACAGAATGTCTCGGCCAGGGCTAGACGAATGATCAGAGACGCCAAAACCTAGAGAAATATATGACAAGACATACTGATTGGTTGTGGGTTCATCCAGCGCTTAAATACCGGTGCGTTCCTTTACCGGAATGGGCCTGATTACCGGAGTGGACTACCGGAATGGACATTAATATGTGTCATTGAATACATTTCATTTGATTTTGGGGTCAGATTGGCCTAGAATATACACAGACGCTGATTAGTTTGAGAATCATATGGTTTAAGTACAGTTAAATTCTGTTCTGTACGGTCGGTAAGCCTAGGTCAGGTGCTCATATACACTTAGGCCTATATACAGTAAAAATTGCGCTAACGACCACTTGAATTGGGCGACCAACTACGTTTAACAACCAGTTTCAATTCCTCCCGACGGTTTTCACTGTATTTTATCATTGGATTAAGCGACCGCCTCGATTTAGCGACGAACGACCATGTTTTTGACTAAAACTTTGCATTCTTGTGACCATATTTAAAGCCAAAATTTTGATCGTTCTCTTGAACGGTAACTTCATAGAGCGTTGTTCACACCTGTTTCAAGGTTATTAACCCTGGCGTAGGTTTTCATTATACTATTGTTAAGTTGTTTATTGTATTTATAACAAAGTCACTGATGCGTGGTAACGTAATTGGTCTAATTACCGAAGCATCAATCCTTCTATTGTCTTCTATTGTCTGTCTCCCTCGTCGCAACGGTTGATTAGCACAAGCTCAATACAGTAATTAAAAGTGATTATGCGTTAAGAGCTTGTGTGATTATTTTGTTGATTCTGCAATGTTCATGAAATCAACGACGTTGATTTGTTTTTTCCGCCATACCGGCAAGAAAACACAAGAGTCGATCTCTATTTATCCTTTTTCCCAGTAAATTCGGCGTTTCAGTCCAATATTGTAAGGGAAGCAACTCTTAGACGCTCCATTCCAGCAAATCGTGATACCGCGCCTCGTTATGAATCGAAAGTAGAGTTGATAAATTAGACCGGAAATCGTTCGAAAGGTAGATTAAATTTGCAGCAGTTTCCAATTCTTTTTACGTTTTTTGTTCTTCCATCTCTGTTTTCTTGCGTTCAACGTCAGTTCAGTCGTTCTAGGGGTAGTTGATAGAGCGAGATGTGTCTGTTTGACAAGGTCAGTGAGATTTGTCAGGTGTTTCCCCCTGGGATGCTCCCTTGCTCACCCCACCCATCTATTGTTTCGTGGATTCGTCTCTGTATTAGTGAAAAAATTCGACAGGCATATAAGCGATTAAAAATATAATTGCCAAAGCAAAACACTCCTTTTTTGGTTGGAGAACAATACAATAAAAACAAAGAACCATAAAAAAAACACACTAAGAAATCACACTTCTTGAAAAAAAAAAGAAGGCACATATGGCTCCGAAAAGCATTTCCTAATTAAAAGACCACCTATTAAGAGACCATTTTCCATCCTTCCCTTGAGCGGTCTTTTAATACAAGTTCTACTGTAGGTCCCTGTCACACTGCATGCACATTTTACTTATTTCTTCTTCTATTCGTCCCTGTGTTTGCTATAGAATGACCACTGGTGATCTCTTTATATTTCAATCAATGAAACCTCTGAACAGTGGCCCTACCCCGGACCCCACCACTGAGCTACCCTAACCACCCTGGGAAGTCAATTTTGCTACATTGAGATGAATTTTATCTTCTGCAAACTATTCAAATGACTACAGAAGCACATTTTATGCAGATACAATACATTTAAAGCACCCAAAGCCATACCATCATGTCCATTCAGGTAGTCCATTCCGGTAATTATGTTCATTCCGGTCAATTCCGGTAAAGGAACGTACCCCTAAAATACAATGTCTCTGCTACCCAATATTGGGGATGTCATTACATCTCTGTGCTTTGAAAATAGCAACTGAACCAATTTACTTTGGCAAGCTCAATTCTTCTAAGCGGTTAACCAGTATTCATATGGTCAGTCCGTAGGTAAACAGCTTTGTTTGGAGGCACAATCAGCCTATTTCTCACAGCCTCAATGGCCATTAGTTACCATTAGTTACCTTTTGTCCAGCACTACACTGGCCACTCACATTCGTAATAACATCCAAAGGCTTTAACATAAGAGCCGCCCCATGGAAAAACCAACAATCTGCATAGGCGAAAACAAAGACGCAGATCAGCTTCGCGGTAACCGCGAAGCTGATCAGCGCCTTTGTTTTCGCTACTTGGATAGTACAATTCTTCTTCTACTTAAATCCAAAATTTCAAGCTTCTCGCTCTTTTCTGTGCTTGTACAGGTCGGTTTGTGTCTGACCTGTTCGGAAACCACATTGTTGGTTTTCCCACGAGGCGGCTCATAATAAAATAATAGCTGTAGGTGACATATACTCATTTTTTTTCTGAATATTTTTTTGCAGCTGTAAAAATTTACCTTTTGTCCAGCACTGCACTGGCCCCTCATGTCCATTACATCATCCCCTAGTTTTATCATAACAACATTATAAATGTACATGACAATAATGTCTCAAAAGCCATGGTGTAAAAGACGCCCCAAAACACCCTTGTTTAAGATATTTCTATCATTTTGCGTAAGTTACCTTTTGTCCAGCACTGCATCGGCCCCTCATATCCATGACAACATCCCCAGGTTTTATCATAACAACACGGTAGTTGTACGTCTTCCTGGTTTTCATGGTCGCCGAGTCGTCTTCGTCAGAGCGAATTTCTATGGTCTCTATATCTGTTAAATTAATATGTACAGATAACTAAAATGGTGACTAAAAGTTTTAAACATAGAACTGTAAAAAGATAGGAAAATGGAAATTCCTGAAAAAATAAGTATTTATGAATGCTTCATGAGAAAACCAACATTTTGCATATGCGAAAACAAAGACGTAGATCAGCTGTGCAGTAACTGCACAGCTGATCAGCGCCTTTGTTTTTGCTACTGGGATAGTAATATCCTCTTCTTTCTAAATTCAAAATTTCCAGCCTCTAGCCATCTAGGCCGGTTTGTGTCGAACCAAGTCGGAAATCATGAAGACAGCTTTGCTCGGGTCGCAGCTCATTTGATAGTGTTGCAGATGTCAATTCCTGTAAACTCACCAATGCATTCTTTAGCAAAATTTCTTAACTGATGAGCCGAATCAAAGACACAGATCAGCTATGCAGTAACTTCTTTAATTCAAAACTTCATGCTTCTAGAGCTTGTGATCGTACTGGCCAGTTTCTGTCCCGCCCCAAAAACTCTGAAGACAGGTTTTGTTGTGGCAAATCTTTCTTTTGATTTTTCTGAATTGATGCTTCATGTCCCAGTCAACAGCTATGGTCATGTCCGAATACTGCCTTAATTTTATGGGACTTTTACCCAAAATTAGAACTTCATGACATCCCAAAACAACAAAGACAATAAGGCTTATGGATGGTTTGACTTGAACCAGTTTTCCTGTGCAGGCTCAAACGCAAGTGGTTTACCAGTAATTAAATGGCCAGTCTGTAGCGTATAAGCTTTGCCTGAAGGCTTAAGCAGCCCATCTATTTCTTTAGTCCCCAATGGGCAGGGGCCCATATTCCCACACGACCACCCTTTAAGGTAGACCTAGGTAGTAGGCAGATTTTTGTCCCTCATTGATTCTGGAGGCAGTAGAACCTACCATGTCCTTTATAAGTGTTTCTCCAGAGTTCTCGTATTATTTTGTTGATTTCTTCCATCTTCATATTGTGGTAGTTCATTATGGCCCTGGAATAAACATACAAGCCGTTGCATGGGAAAACAACAATCTGGGTTTCCGACCTAGTTCAAGACAAATCAGCCTCAGCCCTGTATAGTCACTGCAGGCTAGAGGCTTGAAATTTTGGATTAAAGTAGGAGGAATTGTACTATCTGTGTAGCGAAAACAAAGGTGCTAATCAGTTGTGCTGTTGCTGCAGAGCTGTTCTGTGTCTTTGTTTTCGCATAGGCAAATATCTGTTTTTCTCATGCCTGGCTCAACTCTTCCAAGAGTGAAAGAAAAGTCTTTAATGAAAAGATAAAAGCATTTCCGACTGAAAGCCCACCACTGTATACCTACATCTACTGCAGATAGCAGTGAAAGGCTAAGTTTTCGCTACTTGCATAATACATTTCCTCCTACTTAAATCCAAATGGGGAGAATTATCATTTCTTTTTCAAGGAGATAAGACACCCCCCCCCCTCCCTAGAAGGGGTCCAGTAATGTTATCTTTCCAAGCTCAATCATAAGTTACTTACATATGTACAGAATAAGACAGTGTAGAAAATATGAGCCACCTCCTGGGAAACCAACAGTGTGGTTTCCGAACAGGCATAGAACAAGCATAGAAAAGAGCTAGAAGCTTGAAATTTCGGATTTAAGTAGAAGAGGAATTGTACTATCCTAGTAGCGAAAACAAAGGCGCTGATCAGCTTCGCGGTTACCGCGAAGCTGATCTGTGTCTTTGTTTTCGCCTATGCAGATTGTTGGTTTTCCCATGAGGCGGCTCATATGTTACTTATACACATACAGAATAAGACAGTATAGAAAATAGGTAGAACTTACTTATCCAAGGCTCTGTAATATTTCTCCAGATCAGCACTGGCTAACTCTGTGGTCTGGAATATAGAACCCGCCTTATAATTATACCTGTCTTCCAGGTTCTGACCATGTCCTACACAATTAAGCATTTACTGTCTGTCACAAAAGGCTAGAAGCTTGAGATTTCAGACTTAAGAAGAGGAGGGATTGTGCTATCTGTGAAGCGAAAACAAAGGTGTTGATCAGCTGTGCATTTACTGCACAGCTGATCTGTGCTTTTGCTCGCATATTCAAAATCCAGTTTTCTCATGACACATCAGATACGACTCGCGCTATAACAGGAGATTGTCGACCACATTTTTCTGATCAGTGTCTTCATTATTTGCAATACTGCCTGCTTTTTAAAGAGGTCCCAGGAACCTCCTCAAGGTAGATAATGAGCCTGTGCATGTGAAAACCAACAATTTGGGTTTCTGACCAGGTCCGACACAAACCGGGCTGTACAGTCACAGAAGATAGTTAGAGGCTGGAAACTTTGAATTTAGAAAGAAGAGGAATTGTACTATCAGTGTAGTGAAAACAAAGGCGCTGATCAGCTTCGCGGTTACCGCGAAGCTGATCTGCGGCTTTGTTTTCGCCAAAGCAAATTGTTGGTTTTCTCATGCACAGGCTCAAATATTGTTTAAATCTCACAGAATATTTCCTGTATTACAGTACTTAAGCTTTTAGATCCATACCCTGACATCTATCATTTTATTCCTGTATTTTTCTGCCGCCCCTTTGTACATGTCCGACTGTAACTCCTTCTTGATGCCTCTGATCTGATCTTCAAAACCACGCTGACGCCCCTCGGCTGTGTGTCTCTGAAATAAGATTTTTTTTTTTTGCTTCAGTTTAACATCCCTTTCATGATTATTTCAGCTCATATGAGACAGGCCAATCAGTAGGTGAGGCGAAAACGGGAGAACCCCGAGAAAAAACACCTGGCACACCCGCATGCAGAACTTGGCTTGTGTCACATGTGGCCAGAGCGGGGCTCGAACCCACACCAGACACAGCGGTGACATGATTGAGTGATTAAGAAACGAAATAAGAAATCAATCAAAGCGTCATTGAATTAGATAATTTTTCAGTGACTCATTATTTCATTTTATAATGCAACAACCCTACATATCGATCTAATAAAGGGGTTTATCATATCATGTCGCTGTTTTCCAGTGGATAACGTCATGTCATAAAAATCATATGACCACACGTGTATATTAACACTTTTGCGGGAATATGTAATGTCATTGACGACGTCCATAACAACAATGTAAAATTTCATTGAAAATATGTCCACTTCGAAGGCGATAAAATCGTATTTTAAAAGGCATATGATAAAACAAATCTTACACTCGTGGTCATTTCATAAACACTGACCAAACCTTGGATTTACTGATAATTGATCATCAAGTGTGCAAGGGAAGTTTTTCTCATGTTGCTCAACTTCAAGTGAGAACCAGATTTTTGCATATGCGAAAACAAAGACCCAGATCAACTGAGCAGAAACTGCACAGCCTATCAGCACCTTTGTTTTCGCTACATGGATAGAACTGATCCTCATATTCTTATACCCAAAATTTCAAGTCTCTAACTTTCTTCTGTGGGTGTATAGACCAGTTTGCATCAGACCTTGTCAGAAATTATGAAGTCGGGTTTTCTTGCTTCACGGCTCACTTACGTCTCTGTCAAAATCTTCCATCATTTTTTTCAACTTCCGTCTTTCCCTCTCGAGATGAGCCACGTCCATATCACCAAGCCTCTCTTTGAGATCACTGATCTTGTCACTCAGAAGCTTGACTTCCTTGAATTTTCCTCTCAGAGACGAGTTCTTGCGTAGGTCCTCCTCACGAAGCTGATAACAGAGTGTTGGTACTTTGAAAATATTTCTATCAAATGACCGCTCCCCCCACAAAAAAAAACAAAAAAAAAAAAAAAAAAAAAAAAAAAAAAACAAAAAACAAAAACACTTCATTCCAAAGCATAATGCTCAACAGAGATTTAGATCAGCCCAATCTGATTCAATGTCCATATTTAGAAAAATTTCAGCACTTAGCTATGTATTATGTTTGCTTGTTTGTATTAGTGATTTCAATCTAAGGTCAACAGTGACGGTCATGTTTCAACAGTTTATTATCCTTGCCACATTGATCCTCGGCTAGACGCGAGGATGCATCGAGGGGCCACTTTTTTATGAATGGGACTAACTACCGAAAAAACTACAGCTGTCTGATGTGATGTCAAACTCTCAGCTTTCAACCCATATCTGATGAATGGATTTTCCCTTCTTTATCATTTGGGTGAGTCCACTTTCATTTTTAGGGGCGTCAGGAGTGATTTTTAAATTTTATTCAATTTTTTGATGAAAATTCTCTAAGCAAACAGAATAGCCCCAGATGGGACGCCGCGTTCTGCGGCGTCACATCTGGGGCTATTCTGTTTGCCTTTAGAAGTCCCATAAAAGGGACGCCAGGCTTAAATGAGTTAAACTTTATCAATTACAGCTTTGACAACCTAGCAGAGACAACATATTTCCAATAGATACCATACATATACCATAGTTACCTATCCAGTGTTTTTACATCCTAGCCAAAAAGCGTATTTTTTTAAAAAAAAATTTTTTTCACCTGATAAAGCTAGTCAGAACTTACCTTTTGTGTCGACAGGTCTTTCCTGAGTTTATCAATATTTTCCACGACATCTTTCTGTTCTGTATCTATTTTCTCTATCTTTCTTTCTATCTGTTCTTTCCTAGTTCTGTTCTGTTCTAATGTCTCGGCTTTGTTGGATTGGTTGTAACTGTAAATGTATACCAGCATCAAGAAAACATGTTTGTGAAATGTATACCCAATTATACCCTCACTTTTATATAGTGAACATGGGGTTTACAGGGGAATAGTATTACATTTTTTCTTATTTTTTATAAAAAAAAAAAAAAAAAAAAAAAATAGATTGTGGATACTCGTTAGAACCGCCTCGGCAAGGTGCCGAGGCAGTTCTAATGTGTACCCACAGTCAACGTTTTGAGCAAAATTTTGAAAAATAAAAAAAAAAAATTCAAATGAAAATTTTCAATTTTTACAACAAAAGAAAATTCTGTATTTTACATGGGCGCATTTTCATAATGAGTATCTCAGCATTTGTCATACATAATGAGTTTCTCAGTATTTGTCTGGTTATCATATTGAAAAAATCACTACAATTACATATTGGCTAAACATCTGTCTATGTTTTCTGTAATAACTTTCATATCTAACACTTATACAATAGCCACTTGTAACCATGATCCCCCACCACCCGGGGAGGGCGGGGGATAGCTGTGCAAATGATCGGGGCTTTGATCAAAGTTTTGCCATGGCAGTGCCGGGGAAATACCCGGGGTTTGCTTTATATAGGCAAAAAGGGCCATGAAATGAAAAGATAGCAGGATGTGGGGGAAAACAACAGTGGTTTTACCAAGGAGCAGTCCCCGCAGGGTTGGGCTTTCAGTGGGCATTTGCAGAGCATTTACTCCTCGCTATTCCTGGCGGGGGTGGGGGTTACAAATGACTAGTGTACAAGAAAGGTACTAGTATTATAAATTTTTCATCTTGGTTAACAATGGCCTATCATAAAACATTGCTGTCGCTTCAACCACTTGCAGTATGGCTTAGGTCACAAGACTGTTAAACGCTTTCATCAACAAGGAAAACACACACGAAAATGCAAATAAAGCTTTGAAGAAAAAAAATCTACGGCTACAGAATCAGTTTACTTTTCCTTGTCAGCTGAAGGTGAGCCGACCAGGTCCGACACAATCTGAGCTGTGCAAGGACAGAAGATGGCTAGAGACTGGAAATTTTGAATTCAGAAAGTAGAAGAATTTGTACTCTCCGTGTAGCAAAAACAAAGGCGCTGATCAGCTTCGCGGTTACCGCGAAGCTGAACTGCGTCTTTGTTTTTGCCTATGCAAGTTGTGGGTTTTCTCATGACACCGCTCAAATTGTTTTGTTACCTTTTGATCTCCTGGTTCACATTTTTCACCTGTACACCATGACTCTTGACAACCTCTACCTGGAATTTAACCATACAAGTCTTTTCAAAGTTTTCAACAAAAAGGCGTGTAATAGGGTCAAAGGGTATTTTTACAATTCAATTTGCTTTGCTTTTCACACCAAGCATATGGGGCCTCCTTATCTTTAAATGCTTGTATCATCCCATTACGAACACTTGCCTAAATAATATACAGTGATTATTTCTACTGTAAACTTTGAAAAATTCATTGGAAGAAGTTGGATATTTTTAATATTATTTTGTGCTCAAAACATAGATTGTAAGTACACAAACTATATTTTGGAGCAAAATAAGAAAAATAATTATACCCATGTAAACCCCATTTTCACTATACAAAAGTGGATTATAAGGGAGTATTCAATACATGGACCTGTTTTCATGGTGTAGGGAACTTTTCTGAAACATGTTTAATGAAGTTATTGACAATAAGAAAATAATTATCAGAAAGCCTGATATGGGCATGCCTTTGTTTTCGCTATACGGAAAGTACAATTCCTCTTTTTCCTAAATCTGAAATTTCAATCTTCTAGCCATCTTCTGTAGCTGCACAGGCCGGTTTGTGTCTCGCGTCGTGGCTCTTATAATGAAGCATGTTATAATGAGGTTGATATGTATTTAAAGAATGCCCAAATAATCCTACCTCTGCTTTTGCTGCCTCAATTCTATCATCCTTCTTAAGAATAACATCATCTTTTTCCTCTCTCAATCTGTCTATCTTAGATTGCAGTGGCCGCAGTCTTTCACTTGACTCCTAAAATATAATAATCATATTATATACTTATAGAAATAGTATCATCTTTTTCATCTCCCCATCCGTAGTGTCTGCAGTGTTTCACTCCCCTCCTAGAAGTCGTTTTTGCTCAAGGACACAACTCTAAGGACTCAGCTCCTGTGGAAAATTTTTGTCTTTTGTCAGAAAATGATTGTCAGAATATTTACTGTCCTTAAATTTTCTTTCACAAACCACCTTATTCAATTCAAAATCACCATTTTCTGAAACACATCAAGAAAATTATTGCAGCACTTTTTAAGACTCTTGGAATCCAAATGGCTACTTAATCATATTTTTTTCTTGAGACAGCTCCATTTTGAAAAAAGGCAGTTCTGAAAGACGATGTAAGGACTGTATGCAATTTATGATACAAACCTTAATATCTTCAGCATATCCGTCATTTTCTGTTTCCAGATTTGCCTTGTCTTCTTCTAGCTTGATTCTCTGTTGTAGATCATTCTCGATGGTCAGTTTCTCCTCGCGCAGACCGTTAATGGTCGCCCTAAGGGCCTGAACTTGGTCTGAGTGGTCGGAGAGTTTCTGACGTTTGTGATCCAGCTGGCGTGACATACCATCTCTGAAAATCATTTGAGCCTAAGTATGAGGAAACTGGACTTCCGAAGTTTCCCACCAGGTGTGACACAAACCAACCTGTGTAGCTACAGAAGAATGCTAGATGCTTGAAAATCTGAATATAAGAACAAGAGGAATTGCACTATCTGTGTTGCAAAAACAAAAGCGCAGATCTGCAAAATCTGTGCAGTAACTGCACAGCTGAGCTGTACCTGTTTTTACATAGGCAAAATCTGATTTTCATGCTTCCCTGCTCAAAAACATTTATCATAATGCATATTCCTGGGCCTTAAAGCTAAGGGGCTGTGTTTATGCTTCCAACATTTTTAGTGCTTCAAACACCATCAAGATGACTGATGATAAATAAAAACTGACAACTCACACTTTGACTTGCAGATCTTCTTTTTCATCTATCACTGACTGCAGTGTTCTTCCTGAATCTGAAACCAATAGGTAAGTACATGTATTAGAAAACCGTGCATTATGCATTATGCTTCAACAGTCACAGAACCAACCATTCTGATATTTTTTGCAGTCGCCTGTCAGACCGATTTTTTTTTTGGGGGGGGTGGGGGGCTGGGGGGGGATACAGAGTAGGTAATGGAGTCAAGCCTACGTTCAGAGTAACCCCACACTTCCATCACTTAGTTTATAGAAGACTGTGCTTTACTTACTGTAAGTTCAGAAATGTTCGTGAGTTTGTTGCCTCACGAATTTAATGTTCTCGCTAATAAAAAGGTAATGAGCATTACATATGCACTCGTTTGCAAATTCAAGACACTGCAAATGATTCAGAAAAAGAAAATTCACAAAATAAAAGTCATGCGATAAAATTAAAATTCTGAATTTACAGTATATTTAGTGTTTCAATAACAAACTTTCACCAAAATTCAAATTCAATCCCTGACCAGTTAATGCTTGCCATGTTGACGACTTGCGTTCATAATGACTAAATACATGCAATATTTTAATTGTTGGCATTTTAACATTTATGAGCAGGATAAATTTTAGTCTCAGCTGTGTAGAGCATAATAAGAGCTGTCGCAGGACAGCGTGCTCGACTGCTTCTGACCTTTGTCAAACATAAGGCCAAACCCGACCAGTAACCCAAAGCATTATGCTCATACATCTTTTTGCCATCATGCAATAAGGCAAAATCACTGAACCATGAAAGATAACTATAACTACCTAAGATTTAAAGGTCTCACTCATATTGTGAAAGAAGTGTGTTCATATATCAACTGAGTGCCAAAACACAAGGCAATATCACTGAACCGTGAAATAAGTTCACACTGACCTATAAGTATTTCAGGGTCAAAGGTCTAGTGATACTTACTCATGATGTGAAAGAAATATGATCATATACCCATTCAGTGTTGAGATATAAAGCAAAATCACTGAACCATGAAATAAGGTCATAGTGACCTATAAGTATGTTTGTGTTAAAGGTCTGGTCATACTCATTCATACTCAAAAAGAAGTATGACAAAATACCAACTGAGTGTCAAGATATAAGGCAAAGTCACTGAACCATGAAATTAGGTCACAGTGACCCAGAAATACTTTACGGTCAAAGGTCTTGTCATATGCAAACATTTCGTGAGAGAAGTATGTTCATATACCAATTGAGGGCCGAGATATAAAGGAAAATCACTGAACCATGAAATAAGGTCATATTGACCTAGGACTACGTTAGGGTCAAAGGTCTTGTCATACGCAAACATAGTGTGAAAGAAGTTTGTTCATAAACCACTTGAGTGCCGAGATATAAGGCAAAGTCACTGAACCGTGAAATTAGGTCACAGTGACCTATAAGTATATTGGGGTCAAAGATTTGGTCATACTCACTCATAATCTGAAAAAAGTATGAAAGTATACTAATTGAGTGTCAAGATATAAGGCAAATCACTGAACCGTGAAATTAGGTCACAGTCACCTAGGACTACTTCAGGGTCAAAGGTCTTGTCATATGCAAACATACTATGAAAGAAGTTTGTTCATAAACCATTTGAGTACTGAGATATAAGGCAAAGTCACTGAACCGTGAAATTAGGTCACAGTGACCTATAAGTATATTGGGGTCAAAGGTCTGTTCATACTCACTCATAATCTGAAAAAAGTATGAAAATATACTAATTGAGAGTCAAGATATAAGGCAAAATCACTGAACCGTGAAATTAGGTCACAGTGACCTATAAGTATATCGGGGTCAAAGGCTTGATTGTACTCACTCATAATCTGAAAGAAGTAAGAAAATATACTAATTGAGTGTCAAAATATAAGGCAAAATCACTGAACCATGGAAAGTAGGTCAACAGACCCTTACAGTCATGACACACATGTCAGTGTCACAAAGTCAAAAGATGAATGACCAACCATCTTCCTAAGTTGTTTCTATTAAGAAATAAAAAGATAAAAAAATTTAGGGAGTTCTAGATTTTGACCTCTAGCCCCGCCCCCTGACGCCGACCCAGAGGTCAGATGTCATGGAACCTAAAGTGTATGAAGTATGAATGCTTTATGATAAGTTGTTGTCAAGATATGGACTCCTTGTAAAAGTTACACAGCAGTACATCTATTTTTTACAGTGTTCTAGTTTTTAACCACTAGCCCCACCCCCCAGGCATGGACCCAGAGATCCGATGCCATGAAATGAAACTCACCCCTACAGGGTACCTATGGTCCGAGTATGAAAGCCCTCTGATAAAAAGTTTTCAAGATATAGACTTCTAGAATACTATATCACAGAAAAGCCATAATTATTAATGGTGTTCTAGATTTTAACCTCTAGCCCCCACCCCCTGGCATGGACCCAGGGATCTGATGCCATGGAATGAAAGCCGACCCTACAGGGTGTCATTGGCCCAAGTATCAATACTTTCTGATGAGTGGTTGTCAAGATATAGACTTCTAGAAAACTTTAACACAAGAATTGCCATTTTTGAAGAAGTTCTAGATTTTAACCTCCAGCCCCACCCCCTGGCCTAGACCCAGGGGCCCGATGCCATGGAATAAAAGCTAACCCTACAGGGTATCTATGGTCCAAGTATGAATGCTTTCTGATGAGTGGTTGTCAAGATATGGACTTCTAGAAAACTTTAACGCAAGTGTGACGCGCACGGGAACGCGCACGCGCACGGGAACGGGAATGTGGACGACCGGGGTGACTGCAATAGCTCTATGCACTTCGTGCAGTCGAGCTAAAAAAAGCTTTATAACCTCAAGCCCAGGTTCTTACCTCCGCCGGCTAGTTTTGAAGCCTGTATGTTTATTTTCTTATCCAGTTCTTTAATCTCTCCATAGTATCTGTCGATCATGACAATATTCGGCTGTACACATGTACTAGTTTAGAACATGTACCAGATTCTTACCTCCACCAGCTAGTTTAGAAGCCTGTATGTTTATTTTCTTATCCAGTTCTTTAATCTCTCCATAGTATCTGTCGATCATGACAATATTCGGCTGTACACATGTACTAGTTTAGAACATGTACCAGGTTCTTACCTCCGCCAGCTAGTTTAGAAGCCTGTATGTTTATTTTCTTATCCAGTTCTGTAATCTCTCCGTAGTATCTGTCCATCATAACAATGTCTGGCTGTACTAGTTTAGAACATGTACCAGATTCTTACCTCCGCCGGCTAGTTTAGAAGCCTGTATGTTTATTTTCTTATCAAGTTCTGTAATCTCTCCGTAGTATCTGTCCATCATGACAATATTCGGCTGTACACATGTACTAGTTTAGAACATGTACCAGATTCTTACCTCCGCCGGCTAGTTTAGAAGCCTGTATGTTTATTTTCTTATCCAGTTCTGTAATCTCTCCATAGTATCTGTCGATCATGACAATATTCGGCTGTACACATGTACTAGTTTAGAACATGTACCAGGTTCTTACCTCCGCCAGCTAGTTTAGAAGCCTGTATGTTTATTTTCTTATCCAGTTCTGTAATCTCTCCGTAGTATCTGTCCATCATAACAATGTCTGGCTGTACTAGTTTAGAACATGTACCAGATTCTTACCTCCGCCGGCTAGTTTAGAAGCCTGTATGTTTATTTTCTTATCAAGTTCTGTAATCTCTCCGTAGTATCTGTCCATCATGACAATATTCGGCTGTACACATGTACTAGTTTAGAACATGTACCAGGTTCTTACCTCCGCCGGCTAGTTTAGAAGCCTGTATGTTTATTTTCTTGTCAAGTTCTGTAATCTCTCCGTAGTATCTGTCCATCATGACAATATTCGGCTGTACACATGTACTAGTTTAGAACATGTACCAGATTCTTACCTCCGCCGGCTAGTTTAGAAGCCTGTATGTTTATTTTCTTATCCAGTTGTGTAATCTCTCCATAGTATCTGTCGATCATGACAATATTCGGCTGTACTAGTTTAGAACATGTACCAGATTCTTACCTCCGCCGGCTAGTTTAGAAGCCTGTATGTTTATTTTCTTGTCCAGTTCTGTAATCTCTCCATAGTATCTGTCGATCATGACAATATTCGGCTGTACACATGTACTAGTTTAGAACATGTACCAGGTTCTTACCTCCGCCGGCTAGTTTAGAAGCCTGTATGTTTATTTTCTTATCCAGTTGTGTAATCTCTCCATAGTATCTGTCGATCATGACAATATTCGGCTGTACTAGTTTAGAACATGTACCAGATTCTTACCTCCGCCGGCTAGTTTAGAAGCCTGTATGTTTATTTTCTTGTCAAGTTCTGTAATCTCTCCGTAGTATCTGTCGATCATGACAATATTCGGCTGTACACATGTACTAGTTTAGAACATGTACCAGATTCTTACCTCCGCCGGCTAGTTTAGAAGCCTGTATGTTTATTTTCTTGTCAAGTTCTGTAATCTCTCCGTAGTATCTGTCGATCATGACAATATTCGGCTGTACACATGTACTAGTTTAGAACATGTACCAGATTCTTACCTCCGCCGGCTAGTTTAGAAGCCTGTATGTTTATTTTCTTATCCAGTTCTGTAATCTCTCCGTAGTATCTGTCGATCATGACAATATTCGGCTGTACACATGTACTAGTTTAGAACATGTACCAGATTCTTACCTCCGCCGGCTAGTTTAGAAGCCTGTATGTTTATTTTCTTGTCAAGTTCTGTAATCTCTCCGTAGTATCTGTCCATCATGACAATGTCTGGCTGTACTAGTTTAGAACATGTACCAGGTTCTTACCTCCGCCGGCTAGTTTAGAAGCCTGTATGTTTATTTTCTTATCAAGTTCTGTAATCTCTCCGTAGTATCTGTCCATCATGACAATATTCGGCTGTACACATGTACTAGTTTAGAACATGTACCAGATTCTTACCTCCACCAGCTAGTTTAGAAGCCTGTATGTTTATTTTCTTGTCAAGTTCTGTAATCTCTCCGTAGTATCTGTCCATCATAACAATGTCTGGCTGTACTAGTTTAGAACATGTACCAGATTCTTACCTCCACCAGCTAGTTTAGAAGCCTGTATGTTTATTTTCTTATCCAGTTCTGTAATCTCTCCATAGTATCTGTCCATCATGACAATATTCGGCTGTACTAGTTTAGAACATGTACCAGATTCTTACCTCCGCCGGCTAGTTTAGAAGCCTGTATGTTTATTTTCTTATCCAGTTGTGTAATCTCTCCATAGTATCTGTCGATCATGACAATATTCGGCTGTACACATGTACTAGTTTAGAACATGTACCAGATTCTTACCTCCACCAGCTAGTTTAGAAGCCTGTATGTTTATTTTCTTGTCAAGTTCTGTAATCTCTCCGTAGTATCTGTCCATCATGACAATATTCGGCTGTACACATGTACTAGTTTAGAACATGTACCAGGTTCTTACCTCCGCCGGCTAGTTTAGAAGCCTGTATGTTTATTTTCTTATCCAGTTGTGTAATCTCTCCATAGTATCTGTCGATCATGACAATATTCGGCTGTACACATGTACTAGTTTAGAACATGTACCAGATTCTTACCTCCACCAGCTAGTTTAGAAGCCTGTATGTTTATTTTCTTGTCAAGTTCTGTAATCTCTCCGTAGTATCTGTCCATCATAACAATGTCTGGCTGTACTAGTTTAGAACATGTACCAGATTCTTACCTCCGCCGGCTAGTTTAGAAGCCTGTATGTTTATTTTCTTGTCAAGTTCTGTAATCTCTCCATAGTATCTGTCCATCATGACAATATTCGGCTGTACACATGTACTAGTTTAGAACATGTACCAGATTCTTACCTCCACCAGCTAGTTTAGAAGCCTGTATGTTTATTTTCTTATCCAGTTCTGTAATCTCTCCATAGTATCTGTCGATCATGACAATATTCGGCTGTACACATGTACTAGTTTAGAACATGTACCAGATTCTTACCTCCACCAGCTAGTTTAGAAGCCTGTATGTTTATTTTCTTGTCAAGTTCTGTAATCTCTCCGTAGTATCTGTCCATCATGACAATATTCGGCTGTACACATGTACTAGTTTAGAACATGTACCAGATTCTTACCTCCACCAGCTAGTTTAGAAGCCTGTATGTTTATTTTCTTATCCAGTTCTGTAATCTCTCCGTAGTATCTGTCCATCATGACAATATTCGGCTGTACACATGTACTAGTTTAGAACATGTACCAGATTCTTACCTCCGCCAGCTAGTTTAGAAGCCTGTATGTTTATTTTCTTATCCAGTTCTGTAATCTCTCCATAGTATCTGTCGATCATGACAATATTCGGCTGTACACATGTACTAGTTTAGAACATGTACCAGATTCTTACCTCCGCCGGCTAGTTTAGAAGCCTGTATGTTTATTTTCTTGTCAAGTTCTTTAATCTCTCCGTAGTATCTGTCGATCATGACAATATTCGGCTGTACACATGTACTAGTTTAGAACATGTACCAGATTCTTACCTCCGCCGGCTAGTTTAGAAGCCTGTATGTTTATTTTCTTGTCAAGTTCTGTAATCTCTCCGTAGTATCTGTCGATCATGACAATGTCTGGCTGTACTAGTTTAGAACATGTACCAGATTCTTACCTCCGCTGGCTAGTTTAGAAGCCTGTATGTTTATTTTCTTGTCAAGTTCTGTAATCTCTCCGTAGTATCTGTCGATCATGACAATGTCTGGCTGTACTAGTTTAGAACATGTACCAGATTCTTACCTCCGCCGGCTAGTTTAGAAGCCTGTATGTTTATTTTCTTGTCAAGTTCTGTAATCTCTCCGTAGTATCTGTCGATCATGACAATGTCTGGCTGTACTAGTTTAGAACATGTACCAGATTCTTACCTCCGCCGGCTAGTTTAGAAGCCTGTATGTTTATTTTCTTATCAAGTTCTGTAATCTCTCCGTAGTATCTGTCCATCATAACAATGTCTGGCTGTACTAGTTTAGAACATGTACCAGGTTCTTACCTCCGCCGGCTAGTTTAGAAGCCTGTATGTTTATTTTCTTGTCAAGTTCTGTAATCTCTCCGTAGTATCTGTCCATCATAACAATGTCTGGCTGTACTAGTTTAGAACATGTACCAGATTCTTACCTCCGCCGGCTAGTTTAGAAGCCTGTATGTTTATTTTCTTGTCAAGTTCTGTAATCTCTCCGTAGTATCTGTCCATCATGACAATGTCTGGCTGTACTAGTTTGGCCATGGCTTCATCATTTTCTTTGGTTTGTAAGATCTCCTCTATCTTGAGACGAATAACAAATTTTACATTCTAATGCACTTGAGAAAGTAACGGGACGTCTGACTGGACAACGTCCAAAATTTGCGACAGTATATTTTGTAATATACTGTCGGAAACCCAATGTCATGAGCAACGTCGCTTGTGATTGGTTAACATCGTGGTTATACTTGCTCATGATGCTCACATTTCCAATGCATTTTCAATGTTCATTACATTAGAATGGGGATAACAATATTCAAATTTTTCATCTAAGGAGGTATATCGTTGGATATGCGGTTGGAAGTCATGTTTGACGGCTCTGCTGACGCGTCAACATGAAACAAAATTTCCGAACATATACCCAACGATATCCCACTCAAATGAACACTTTGAATACAGTTATCCCCTAATTTGTTTCAGTCTGTCACAGCCAATGTCTTAGATATTGATGAATGGATCTGTGTATTGCATTACATCTACGAAAAAACATCTGACATTATATCAAGCTAATTAGTTACATATATGCTTACTACAGTTTACTTACAAGGTAAAACATGATTTCAGTGAAAAGCAGTGTTTTTATGCAAAAGCCTCTATTAAATGAGCCGCGTCATGAGAAAACTGGATTTTTGTCTATGCGAAAACAAAGGCGTAGATCAGCTGTGCAGTAACTGCACAGCTGATCAGCGCCTTTGTTTTCGCTACTCGGAAAGTACAATTCGTCATCTTCTTAAATCCGAATTTTCAAGTTTCTAGCTATCTTCTGTGGCTGTACAGGCCGGTTTGTGCCAGACCTGGTCGGAAACCCCGAAGAACAGTTTTTTCACGTCACGACTCAAATCATCTTATGTGACTGTACAGCTCAATGTATGTCTAACATCTATAAGCGACCTAGGATATTCCGGTGCCCTGCCATATTTTTCTGGGCAGATTCAAGCATTCGAAGCCATTACAAAGTACTCAGGTTATCAGTCAGCAGCCTTGTCGAAAGGCATCAAGAAGCCCATATATTTTTCACAGCCTCATCTGGAAAAGGCAAATTGAATTCTGTGTCGTACAATGACAGAATGTTATGAATTTCTGGCTCAAAATCTCTCCCGATCTATTTTTACCCCCACTCCCTACTCAACTCACACAATGTACTATCGTAGCTCTGTATACTTACGTCAGTAACCTGGTCCCTCAGTTTCTGTATTTCATCATTGTTTTTCTTCAAGTTTTTCTGCAGGGTCGGTATATCTCTGGACTTTAGGCTCTCCATCTAGAAAGGTGCAATGAACTGTCTGAGTTACCTCAAATGAGTTGTTAGGTGCTTATGAATTTAGATTCTTGTAAAAACCCACTTTAATCTTTGTTTCCCTAACAACATGTTAGCTGCTATTTAATATTTCCTAACATCAGGAAAACATGTCCATGCAATAAATACCCCATTAAATGCCACTTTTATATAGTGAAACTGGGGTATGCAGGGGTATACTTATTTTTATACCCCCCGCAAAACGACGTTTTAGGGGGGTATACTGTTTTCAGTCTGTCCGTAATTCCGTGACTCTGTGATTCCGTCAACATTTTGACATCTTTGCTGAATAACTAAAGTAGTTTTTGCCCGATGTTCTTTAATTTTCAACACACCTGCACCATATGACAACACATGTGTGGTATGAATTTAGGGGCCAAAGGGTCAGTTTTGCAAGAGTTATGGGACTTTTTAAACCTATACATAGAATGTTTGCCATAGTGCTAATAGTGCATACTTTGTGAAATCAACTCCTCCTACAGCTTTCAATATTCTCTTTTGATACTTTGCAGATATGTGCCAGAGATATTGAAGATATGCATGAAGAAGTATTATGCTGAAAAAATGAATTTTGACAAATTTACAGCATTTTGAACTTAGCCAATTTTCGATAATTGCCATATTCAATAATGGTTGGTAGTGCATAGTTTGTGAAATCAACTCCTCCTAGGGCTTTCAGTATTTTTTTTTTCAATACTTTGCAGACATGTTCCACACATATTGAAGATGTGCATGAAGAATTATAATGCTGAAAAAATAATTTTTGACAAATTTACAGCATTTTTCAACATAGCCATTTTTTGACCATTGCTTATATACAATAATGATTGGTAGTTCATAGTTTGTGAAATCAACTTCTCCTAGGGCTTTCAGTATTTCTTTTCAATACTTTGCAGACATGTTCCACACATATTGAAGATGTGCATGAAGAATTATAATGCTGAAAAAATAATTTTTGACAAATTTACAGCATTTTTTAACATAGCCATTTTTTGACCATTGCTTAAACAATAATGGCTGGTAGTGCATATTTTGTGAAATCAACTCCTCCTAGGGCTTTCAGTATTTCTTTTCAATACTTTGCAGACATGTTCTACACATATTGAAGATGTGCATGAAGAATTATAATGCTGAAAAAATAATTTTTGACAAATTTACAGCATTTTTCAACATAGCCATTTTTTGACCATTGCTTATATACAAAAATGGCTGGTAGTGCACATTTTGTGAAATCAACTCCTCCAAGGGCTTTCAGTATTTCTTTTTGATACTTTACAGACATCTTCCTCACATATTGAAGATGTGCATGAAGAATTATAATACTGAAAAATTAATTTTTGACAAATTTACAGCATTTTTTAACATAGCCATTTTTTGACCATTGCTTATATACAATGATGGTTTGTGAAATCAACTCCTCCTAGGGCTTTCAGTATTTCTTTTCAATACTTTGCAGACATGTTCCACACATATTGAAGATGTGCATGAATAATTATAATACTGAAAAAGTGATATTTGACAAATTTACATCATTTTTCAACATAGCCATTTCTTGACCATTGCTTATATACAATAATGGTTGGTAGTGCATACTTTGTGAAATCAACTCCTCCTAGGGCTTTCAATGTTTCTTTTAGATTCTTTGTAGATTTGTTCCAGATATATTTTAGATGTGCATGAATAATTTTCATGCTGAAAATTTAATTTTTGACAAATTTACAGCTTTTATTTAACTTAGCCAATTTTTACCATTTCTCATGATAAACAATGATCATAGTGCATACAGTGAAATCAACCTCAAGCTTTCAATATATTCTTTTAATATCTTATAGATGTGACTGACATACTGGGGATGTACATGAAGGATTATAATGCTGAAAAGATATCTTTGACAAATTTTCTGCATGTTTGACTTAGGAAGTTATTGGCCAGCTTCAGATAATTTTGCGGGGGGTATACTGAAAGCCTTGCTTGCAGCCAATTTCTAGTTCATATTACTGCTCCAAAACATAGATTGTGGGTACTTGTTAGAACCGCCTCGGCGAGGCGGCTCTAACGTGTACCCACAATCTATGTTTTATGCAAAAATTAAAAAATATCAAAATTTTTCCAATGAAATTTTGAATTTTTGCTTCTGAAAAAAATTTTCTTTATAATGCATAGGCAAGTTTTCGTAATGATATTCACCAAGTTACCTCAGGAATTCAAAGTTTTCACTACTAAAGACTTTCTATAAGCTTCATGGACTGTATCAGTACACACTCCTGAATTCAAGAACTCATTTAAGGATTGAAATTCAGATTTAAGCTTTCACTGGATGATGAAAAACATTAGGCTGTTTTAATGTCTGTGAAGCCCGAAGGGCTTCTTGGAGACATTAAAACAGCTAATGTTTTTCATCATCCAGTGAAAGCTAAAATCTGAATTTCAATACTTATATTTACATTTTATATTATCAATCAAGTATCAGATTTTTAATTGCGCATATCACAGTTCATTTTCATGTTATCTGACATTAAATCCCACTTAACGTAATCTTGGAGCAGCCATAACGTCAAATTTTCGCGCCTAACGTATTGGCGATACGCGACTAACGTCACAACAACAAGAGTAAACAAACAACGTCACTGGATGGGTTTTGACGTCGGTCCACCCATAGGCGTGGCCTCTAGATCACGTGACTTAATGTTTTTCATTGGGAAATGAAGAACATCAAGAAAGATATGTTCATCTAGGGCGATTGCAATAAAAATGTAAATATTAAAACTTGAAAATAGAAGGTTCAAAAGTCATGTTAAAATTTCCCAATTATACTAAGTACTGTAAGTTCGGAAATTTTGTATGACTTTTATTTCGCGATTTTTCTGTTTCCGAAATATTAGCGAGTATTTGAATTTGTGAATGAGTACTCTGGCGGTCTATAAAGCTCATAGTAAGTTTTTATTAGCGAGAACTTTGAATTCACGAGACAACGAATTCGCAAATATTAGTGAAAATAAAGTTCTCACAAACATTTCCAAATTTACAGTAGTTTAACCTTATTTTAACATATTTCATTATAACGTGTTTTACAGTATACATGTACAATGGTCATGTCATGGCTCCCAAATGGCTATTTTCTTGTATTCCCTATTGTGAATAACCTCATTACATAAAATATAATTTCAATTTTAACTAGGTCAGTTTCTATGAACCCCAAAGGTAGCAATATACATCATTATGAAAACATGCCCATGCAATATACAGTGATTTTTAAAATTGTAAAAAAATGAGGCAGTTCTAACGAGTACCCACAATCTATGTTTTGGAGCAAAAATAAGAAAAATAGATATACCACTGCAAACCCCAGTTTTTCTATATAAAAGTGGGGTTCAAGGGGGTACTCTTTTCATGGACATGTTTTCCTGATGTGATAATAGCAAGGTTGTTCTGTACTTACATTTTCTCTGAGAGGTTTCAGCTGGTTCAGAGCATCATATTTCTTCTGAAATTCATCAAGGTCTTTTTCTGCACGCTGTAACTTGTTAGGTACCATACGTAGCTTGTCCTTTAACTGAAAACATAGAAACATGTCATGAGAAAACCAACAATATGGTTTCCGAACAGGTTCGACACAAACCCAGCTGTACAAGCACAGAAGATGGCTAGAGGCTGCAAAGTTGGGATTTTGAAAATAGAATAATTGTAATATCTGTGTAGCGAAAACAAACCAATGATAAGCTTCGCAGTTACTGCAAAGCTGATCTGGGCCTTTGTTTTCGCATATGCAAAATGTTGGTTTTCTCATGACACAGCTCAAAGGACACTAGAAAACCCCTTTCAGGGTTTACTGCAAAGCTGATCTGCGCCTTTGTTTTCGCAAGTGCAAAATATTGGTTTTCTCATGACACTGCTCAAATAGATATTCTTGCATAGATTTCTATGTGCATAGCTGTTTGAGGCCGTTTTTGATTGGTCGAAAGCCGTGTTCAAACAGCAAAACCCATGTTCAAATCATGAAATTCACGTGCCATTTGAACATGGGTTTTGGCCGACGTCATTGGTCAATGCGACGTGACGTCATATGTTTCGTGAAACAAAATGGCCGACGTTGAAGAAGCTCCGCGGTTTTCGGTGAGTTTTTGCGTTGTTAATGTTATTTTCAAGAGATTTTAAGTGGGTTAGAATGAAAATGCAAGAATAGGGATCAACCATGGTTTGTTTCAGTGTTCAAACATTCGCTGGATCACTCGGAAGGTGTTTGAACACGCGGCCTGCGGCCTTGTGTTCAAACACCTTTCTCGTGATCCATCGACTGTTTGAACACTGGAAACCATGGTTTATCCCTGTAGGAGCTGGGACACTAGAAAACCCGTTTCAGGGTTACTGACAGGTTCTACACAAACCAAGCTGTACAGTCATCCAGGAAGACTTGAGGCTTGAAATTTTGGATTTAAGGAGAACAGAAATTGTGTAATGAAAACAAAGGTGATGATCAGTTGTACAGTTACTGCACAGCTGATCTGCAGCATTTTGTTTTCACATAATATGTAAAAAGCTGATTTTCTCTTGACACTAAATCTATTTTCAGGTCATTTGGGATTATTTAAAACATTCTGAATACTGAAGACCTTGCAATGCTGCTTTTTTTATTACTGACAAGAATTACCTCACTTAAACTCAGTTAAACTATGCCAATTTTAGTTTTTCTTTCATTAGCTAATAAATAAAATATAATGGTTTGATCCTTTGGAAGCAGTAAAACATTCAAAGGGAGATACTATGGACTATATTGCGAAATTTTGGGTTATGAACCCTCATCAATAGCCTTTTTTAAACCAGCCACGCAGAACTTATACTTAAGACAAAGACAGCTATCGTCTAGATTTAACGCTAGTCCTTTCTGACATTAAACGGGGAATTTCTTCCTTAACCAATAATTTAACTGAAAATCCAAGACCTGTTTTGGAGTACTTAAAAGTGACTGAAAGACAAATATTCAACTACTTCAGTCAAATATAAAGGTGCAAATGGATTACCAATTGAAGCAGTTGAACTGCCGTTTTCATATACACATACTGCAAAAATATAAGCTTAAATGAGTACCTCCCTGCCTCATTGGCTTTAAAAAACTCACTTCAGAAATGAGATCCCTGACCTCTTGTTCTGTGTCAAATTCTCGGTAGCATAAGGGGCAACAAGGCATATCTTTTTCTAACTCTGTCACATACTGCTTAAACACGTAGCTAGCCCCCATCTCGGCACCTCTCTTACTAAAACATGCAATTAGACATGACATAATCTGGATAGACCCTATGCAAATGTGTAGGCAGTTTTTTGTCTGACCTGATCAGAGGTAGTCAAAATCAATACTCCTAACTATGAAGAAAATCACAAGCATCATAATCAGTTTTGGTGGTCTTTTTTTTTTTCTTCTTTTTTTTTTTGTAAATTTTAAATTTTAGCATCCATGTTGCTATGTGACCAATTGCATGACATGGAAATCACATTCTAGAACCGTGGTAAATTTAGAGGGAATTTCATTAGGAAACAAGCACATACTACAGGTCTGGCAATTTCTAGTGGCACAAAACAATCCATTGTTTATTTACATTATTACTGATATCTCCGTTAAAAATATACATGTACAGCAGGTATAGGTAAAACTGTAAATAAACAAAGAATTGAATTCGACAGAATATCGAGGCTGGCCTGTAGATCAAATAGGAAAATGAATTCAAACAAATTATGTATGGTCAATAAAAGTACTGCAATCTAGGAAAACGAAAGTAAATTATGCGATACGAGACCACTAAAACTGATTATATTCCACCCTGTGCAAACTCTCTCCGTGTACCTCTAGCACGAGTTCTCTGACTTCCTGATCTGTGTCAAACTCCCTGTGACATAGGGGACAGCAGGGCTCCTCCTTTTCTAAATCACTAACATACTTCTTGAAGAAATGTTCGGCCCCTAATAGGGATCCTCTTGTGCTGAAAATGAGCTGTGACATGATAAAATGTTCTTGGGTGTTTCTGACCAGGTCTGACACAAACCGCTTGAAATTCCTAACTTGAGCATAAGAGGAGTTATACAATCCGTTTACAGAAAACAAAGGGGCTGATCAGCTGGGCAGTTACTGCACAGCTGATCTGCACCTTTGTTTTGGCATATGCAAAAAGTTAAAACTCAGTTTCTCATGACGGTGCTCAAATGTTATTGTAACTCACTGTAAATGAAATGACAATTCATTCAATATGCTTAAATCTTAATAAATTTTGATTACCTCCCTTGTACAAGTAAACTACAAGGTATTTTTTGTTTGTTTTGTTTTCTTTTTTTAATTCAGTTTGCCTCTTTCAAGATTATTTCCACTTCAGCTCATATGAGATTGGCCGATCAGTAGGTAGGACGAAAACTGTATGGTTTTAGTTTGGTTATGGCTTAAAGGGAAACATTACTATTTGATTCCCGCATATGATTTTCATGAAACTTCACACACTTCAAGATACTTGTATCCTTGGACTAAAATCGAAATAAAAACGGGCGGTCACCGGCCTCGTTTCCATGGTATCAGAACTTTTTGAATGTTTTTCGTGCATTTTAAAAAAACGCTGTCGTAGCGGATATGTGTTTTAATACATATGTTATTATTGCATCAACAACTTAAATACACAATGAATGTTATTTTCTTACATTTTATTACTTTTTTCTCTGAAATTGAGGAGATTACAAGCAAAATTAGCTTTCCCGCCATTTTTTCAAACTTTGAAAATGTACGTATTTTTGCGATATCTCCTAAACTACGCATATGATTTTGATTAAATTACCCCAAGAGATAGGAAACATTGTAACCATTTAAAATTTGAAATAAAAAATGAGGGTCACCGGATTGCGTCTGAAGATATAGAGGAAAAGCGTTCAATATTCCCGCCTTTTTCGTTTTAACGCCAAACGTTGTACTGACGTCGCGTATATTAATGCGACGTCATCAACAGCGAAATAACCGTTTTTACATATAATCAACCTTATACACGAATTGGGGAATATCAATTGCCACAAAACTTCTTTTAAAATGAAAATGAAAAATATGTATACCCGCTTTAGGATATAATTATGCAGAAACAAACTGAATAAAATTCTACAGCTTGCAACGTCGTTGAGAAATCAAAACAAAACGACGTTAAAAGCTACGCGTAACGTGCACGTACCAAATGCCGACGTTGCGCAAACAGTGTGCTCATAAACAATAGTAATGTTTACCCTTAAAATCTCAGTCAACAATTTTTCAGTCATGTCTGGAACTACCGATTCCTGGGTAACC
Source organism: Rugalucina vietnamica (assembly GCA_964017185.1). NCBI lineage: Eukaryota > Metazoa > Mollusca > Bivalvia > Lucinida > Lucinidae > Rugalucina > Rugalucina vietnamica. The sequence continues at coordinate 22,963,405 of OZ024882.1, forward strand.
CATTTACCAGTATTATAGTGTCTTGCTCAAGGACATTACACCGCAGAAATAGGTATCAAGCCCAGGACCTCTAGCTCTGGAGTCCTGCATTCTATCACTACCACCTTATTTATTTGAAACTGTGACGAAACACATGCTCTTCATAACCCTGACACTATTTTTGTGTCCAACCCAATTTCTGTGTTAGCTATCCAATCTGTGTAATAGTAAAATGTATAGATATATAGAAAATTTGGTATAAAATGACCATTTGAGGTCCAGCAATGATCTGTGTTATATTCAAAATTGTGCTGTAATGATCCAAGTTACTGTAGATCCGGAAATATTCGCGAGAATTTAATTTTCGCTAATATTCGCGAATTGGTTGCCTCGCGAATTCAAAGTTCTCGCTAATAAAGGGTCACTATAAACTTAATAGAATGCATGGACACTCACTCGCAAAATCAAGAACTCGCTAATAATTCGGAAATAGACAATTCGCGAAATAAAAGTCACGCGAAAATTTCCGAATTTACAGTATAAAGAGGTCTAGGTGTAGTTTTGTCACAAAGCTGTTCACTTACTCTTGTGCCTGTGTCATTTTCTGTGAGATTGTCTGAAGTCCTTCGTCAAAGTTCTGACTACCACATACTGAAAACACCCTCTCTTCTAAACCTAGACACAGAAAGAAGTATTATTTGAACAGTGTCATGAACAAAAAAGGACTTTTGCCTATGAGAAAATAAAGGCGCAGATCAGCTTCGCAGTAACTGTGAAGCTAATCAAAACCTTTGTTTTCACTACACGGATAGTACAATCCCTCTTCTTCTTAATCCAAAATTACAAACTTCTAGCCTGCTTCTTTGCTTGTACAGCTCGGTTTGTGTCAGACCTGTTTGGACACCACATTATTGCATAAATGTCACACGATATTAACAGCCATTTATTAATGAAGAGAAAGCCATGCATTAATACTGCAATTCTCACACGCTCATGCTGTTTATGGCTTTTACTTATGCTCGTTACCGGGCGCCACGCAAAGCAAATGCTAGTAATGAAAAACTGAAGTCCGCCCGGAACAAGCATAAAAACGAAAGCTTTTACGCGTATGAAAATGTGATGAGGCTAAAAAATATAGTGAACCATATTCTTTCGTTTCTGCACCTTATTTCTTTCGTTTCTGCAGACTTTATGCAATAATAGCGATCAAAAATGATTTTGTCATTCATTAACATTCGCTAGGTCCCTTGTACGCCCTTGGTTTTCAACACCCCTCGGGACCTAGCGAATGTTAATGAATGGAAAATCATGTTTGATCCCTATATTGTTGGCTTTCTCATGACAAAGCTGATTTAACTTAAATCGTTGAAAGCACCATTTAGTGCAGGATAACAGTATGTCAAGGAAAAATTTTGCTCAATTTTGCCCGTTTCAACATTTTTTCTAACTTCATTTATACAGAAAGCTTATGAAACTTATTAGGGCACAGTCAGCTTAACTTTTCAACATAATTTAAAGTCAAGGTAACAAAATATTGTTCTAATAAGCGCACATTTCAAACATAACTAGAAATGGGTGTTTGTAAAACACTATGCCCCCAACTGTATTTTTGTCCCTAAACTGGCAGATTGTATGGTTCATTTATTTCATTTGAATGAAGTGTAATTTAATTTCATGTAGAAGCTGTTCAGTTGCTTCTGTTTTGACCTCGATCCAGAAACAGAATGTAAGCTTTTTGCTGACACGTTACAATGGAGTAAAAATTTCAAAATGGAGTAATTTTGTCAAATTTTGATGGAAAGTCCTCAAAAGTTATTCAGGTAATCTTCTTCTCAGCCACAACCAGTATACAAAATATGAAGGCCCTAGCTCAAATACTTTTTGAGATATCATGCACACAAGATTTTCAAATTTTGTTTTCAAAGGGACATAACTCAGAAAAGGGGCATAACTCGGACATGAAAAAAATACGGGTCAATTATTTTTTCACGAGGAAAAAGTTTCAATAACATAAAAAGTTTCAATTTTCACCGAAAAAATGAAAAATCAATCAAAATTTCAAAATTCCGTATTTTTGTCAAAATTAGACAGAAAGTTCTCAAAATTTAATCAGGTCATCTACTCCTCAGCCCCAACCAGTATAACAGATATGAATGCTCTAGCTCAAATACTTTTTGAGATATCTTGCACACAAGATTTTAAAATTTTATTTTCAAAGGGATATAACTCAGACTAGAAAATGTGTTTATGAAACACTATGCCCCCAACTGGTAAGTCACTTTCAAGATGTAAAAATGTCCAAAAAATGACTATGTTCAAATTGTTAAAAAAAGTGACAAAAATTAATCTGAGGAGTATATCCCAACCACATGCATATCTTCAAAGCATGGTCACAATGTCTACAAAGTTTCAAAAGTATCGGTATTAAATTGTAGGAGGAGTTGCCCACACAAGGTACCCTCTATCCATTCACTAAAATTCCCAAAAACATGACTAAAGTTCAAATTGTGAAAAAAATGACAAAAAATAATCCAAAGATTATATCCAAACCACATGCATATCTTCAGACCATGCCCATAACATATGTAAAGTTTTAAATAAATTGGCATGAAACTGTAGGAGGAGTTGCGCACACAAGGTACCCACTGCCCATTCACTTTCATTGTGAAAATGCCCGAAAAATGGCTAAGTTAAAATTGCGAAAAAAGCGACAAAAATTAATCTGAGGATTATATCCAAACCACATGCATATCTTCAAAGCATGGTCACAACATCTGTAAAGTTTCAAGAGAATCGGAATAAAACTGTAGGAGGAGTTGTGCACACAAGGTAGCCACTATCTATTCACTTTATCAAGAATTAAAAAGGGAAATATAACTCTCACAGAATGGGCCCCTAGCCCCTTGAATTTACCTGAAAGAAAAAATACGGGTAATCTTAATTTTCATATACAAACTACATACCAAATTTCAAGATCCTAGCTCTAACGGTTCCTGACCAAGTGCTAAGCATTACTCATGCATCACAGACTGACTGACAGACTGACTGACTGACTGCACGGACAGACCCAAACCAATATGCCCCCTCAACTTCTTCGAAGTTGGGGGCATAAAATGGGACATAACTCAGACATGAAAAAAAATATGGGTCAACTATTTTTTCATGAGGAATTTATATATTAAATCCCTAGCATGCACCATTCAGAAGTTTCAAAAAAGTGTACGCACACACCCACCCACCTACACACACACAGACAAGCCGAAAGCAATATGCCCTTCCAACTTTTTCAAAGTTGGGGGCATAAAGAACACATTAACTGATATAATAAACATGTCAAAATAATCAATGATGATGCCATTTAAATGTCGCAAACATTTCAAAATAGTATTTGATAATTTAAGGTTAAATTTAATGCGGTTAATACGGTATATTTGTGTAAACATGGTGTAAAATACCAATATGCTAGTCAAGCAGTGTGCGTTTTTTCACATATTTTTCAGAAACGACCAAGATGAGGGCTTATTGGAACATGTGCCCTAATTAGAATGAATACGGTACTCGTTCTAGCAGGCGCTGATGTTTGTGTAATGTGGTCAAATGTGGTGGAGGAAACCAGAGAACCTGGGGAAACCACCAACCTTGGTTTGGCGACCACTACCTTACCACAGGCCTTCACCTGGATTTGAACACGTACCACAAAGAATTTTTTTATTCAGTTTTATGTCCCTTTCAAGATTATTTCAGCTCATATGAGACGGGCCAATCAGTAGGTGGGCGAAAATGGGGGGCACCCAGAGAAAAACCACCTGACACACCCGCAAGCAGAACTTGGCTTGTCTCACAAGTGCCCAGTGCAGGGCTGAAATCCACACCAGACACAGCGGTGAGATGATCGAGTGATTAAAAAACAGCGCTGTTAACCGCTCGGCCAGAGGGGCCTACGGACCACAAAGGTGACAAGCTTGTTAGCCACTATGCTATTCAGGCCCCAATTTCGCCTGTTAATCAACGCCATGCCTGCTCATTTCCAACATATGAGCCGCGTCATGAGAAAACTGGATTTTTGAATATGTGAAAACAAAGACGCAGATCCGCATCGCAGTAACTAAAAAGAAATGGATTCTTCATGAAAAGCTGATATTGTATTTTCCTTCGTAAGTTACCTTTTAGCTCGTCTTCTTTCTGTTTTAACTGTGTCCTGAAAAGAAGAAAAATTGAGTCGTGACATGAGAAAACCGGTCTTCAGGGTTTCCAACCAGATATGACACAAACTGGTCTCTGCAGCCACAGAAGATGTCTAAAAGCTTTCAATTTAGGATTTAAGAAGACAAGGAATTGTACTATCCGTGAAGTGAAAACAAAAACGCTAATCAGCTGTGCAGCTACTGCACAGCTGATCTGCGGCTTTGTTTTTGTGTAGGCAAATTACTGGTTTTCTCATGGTGCGCTGCTCAATTGTTTCTTTGTTTGTTACATTGCTTTAAGTCTCTAGTCAACCTAATACCAAACATTAAGTAGATTTCATGGCATCCTCAATGCGATAAAAAATAGCACTGTCCTTGTACACAACTAAGGCCAAATGATAACGATGGGAAAATCTGGGCCTAGATGTTCAAATTTCGTTAGCTTAACATCATCGTTAAGACCTCAACTTGTTTAGTTAATGCCGACTAAGAGCAAATACACTGTTAATTTTTGTTGATAAAATGTGAGAATCCTTTGCATTATAACAGTGTATTTGTAATATTCATGTTTGAAATTTTAACGAATCATTAACTAACGATGTCGTTAATTTTTAACAACTGGCCCCTGTTCGTCATAAATGGGTTAAAATCAAAAATGAACTTACATAACGTTTTTTCTCTCTGTTTCTATCCTAGTCAGATTGTTCTTGCTCTCATTCATGTCAGTGCTACACTTCCTTACGTCATTGGTCTGCTTCCTGTAAACATAATTTTAGTACGAGTTGTAAATCACAACCAGAGGACCAATGGTCCTGTAAACGCTCACCTGAGACCTGAGATATATATACATGTACCAATAAACTTGTTAGACTAGAATGGTACAATGCATGTATATAACCGTAGGGCAGGGTCAGAATAACTCCTGGAGTCAATGTCTTTTTCAAATCATAAAAATTCAGTCCATTTGCCAATTAACTGCAAGTTTTCTGCCATTTAATTACATTCTGTCCATTTGCTCATTTCCAGCAAGTTTTCTGCCAACTTATGACATTCATGACATTTTCATGACATTTTCCTATTTTTTCCCATTCAAATGCATGGGCGACCTAAGTTGACCTTGCCGTAAAATAGGTCAAGGTCATCCCAGGGTCATGATTTATATAAACTTTGTAGAGCTCCATTCCCAGATGCTTCATACCAAGTTTCAAACCCATAGGCCTTCTGGTTCTGAAGAAGAAGATTTTTAAACATTTTTGCTATTTATAGCCATGGCAGCCATCTTGGTCATGTGACCTTGACCATTATACAAACTTTCATTCCCTCTTCCTAAGGATTCTCCACAAAAAATTTGGCTTTGATTGGCCTAGCCGTTTCAGAGAAGAAGATGTTTCAATATTATGGTCATATACATGTATATAGCCCCGGGGCAGGGGCAGACAACCCCCTGGGCCCAAAATATTTTCATAAGCATAAATCTTCTGTCCATTTGCTCATTTCTAGCAAGTTTTCTGCCATTTAATTATATTTTCCTATTATTTCCCATTCCAATGCATGGGAGACCTAAGTTGACCTTGCCGTAAAATAGGTCAAGGTCATCCCAGGGTCATGATTTATATAAACTTTGTAGAGCTCCATTCCCAGATGCTTCACACCAGTTTCAAAATTATAGGATTTTTAAACGTTTTTACTATTTATAGCCATGGTGGCCATCTTGGTCATGTGTCCTTGACCATTTATATAAACTTTCATTCCCCCTTCCCAAGGATGCTCCACATGAAGTTTGGCTTTGATTGGCCTAGCGGTTTCAGAGAAGAAGATGTTTGATTATTATGGTCATATACATGTATATAGCCCAGGGGCAGATAACCCCCCCAGGGGCTAAAATTTTCCATTAACATTCATCTTCTGTCCATTTGCCTATTCCCAGTAAGTTTTACCCATTAAATAGCATTTTACCATTTTTTCCCATTCAAATGCATTGGCGACCTAAGATGACCTTGCCGTAAAATAGGTCAAGGTCATCCTAGGGTCATGATTTATATAAACTATGATGGGCCCACGTCCCCAATGCTACATACCAAGTTTCGTGGAAATCGGCCCACTGGTTCTGGAGAAGAAGATTTTTAAAGGTTTTTGCTATTTATAGCCATGGCGGCCATCTTGGTCATGTGACCTGGACCATTTATATAAACTTTCGTTCCCCCTTCCTAAGGATGCTCCACATGAAGTTTGGCTTTGATTAGCCAAGCGGTTTCAGAGGAGAAGATCTTTGAAATTGTGAACGACGGACGGACGACAGACGACGGACGGACGCCGGAGCATGGGTATACTATAAGCTCACCTGTGAGCCTTCGGCTCAGGTGAGCTAAAAACATGCCTTTGACTTTATCCACCTTGCCGCTCTCGCTCATGTCAGTGCTACACTTCCTTACGTCATTGGTCTGTTTCCTGTAAACATAATTATAGTACGAGTTGTAAATCACAAAAACATGTCTTTGACGTTTTCCACCTGGCCGCTCGCGCTCATGTCAGTGCTACACTTCCTTATGTCATTGGTCTATTTCCCATAAACATAATTTTAGTACGAGTTTTAAATCACAAAACATGTCTTTGGTGTTTTCCACCTGACCGCTCTCGTTCATGTCAGTGCTACACTTCCTTACGTCATTGGTCTGTTTCCTGTAAACATTTGTGCGGCGTCATGACAAAATCAACATTTTGCAAATGCGAAAACAAAGGCGCGGATCAGCTTTGCATTAACTGTGACGCTGATCAATGTCTTTTTTTCACTACTTGGATAGTACGATTCCTCTACATTCTAAATCCAAAATTTCCAGCCTCTAGCCATCTCAGTTCGGGTCGGACCGTTCTAAAATCACATAGTTTGGTTTCTCATAACGCGGCTAATTTCTTAGTAAAAGTAATATAACAAAAAAACAACAACAAAAAAAACAACAACACGTCTTTGCTGTTTTCCACATGACTGACAAGAAATCTTGATGAAAACCCATTGAAACTTACTACTAAGGGGCTTGATAATGGGTTTTAGGAAGCAGCAAGGTTTTATTTGATGCTAAATATTGTCCTTGTCTTCCTGAGCCCCAAGGTTATAAAACTTTTCCTCATGCTCAACTCAGTTCAGCATGAAATTTATATCCCTCATAAATACTGAAAGAGCTCAAATTAATTTAAATTCTAGATTTAGACAATCAAAACCAGCCATTTATCCTGCTAATAAAATGTTCAAATGCCAAATTGTTGGCATTTTAACACAACAATTGTTGACATTTTAACATTTATGAGCAGGATAAATTTTAGTCTCAGTTAAGCTGAGCTCAGTTGAGTTGAGCTGAGCCACTTATATAATTCTCACTAAAAGGGCTGCAATATAACTCACCCTATATATTCTTCTAGTTCACCCCGGATATTTCTGCTGGGAACATGGCCTAGGAGATACTGGATTGTGTCCTCCTGCTTAGCTCTCCTATGAAAGACATACAAATACATGGTCATGTAACTAGAACACCATGGAGGTCAATATAGTGCTTGCACTGTGCAAAATAATTGTTTGTTTGTATTGAGGTTGAATGTCTCAGACAACAATTTTTCAGTCATGTCATAACAGAGCCAATGCTTCCTGGGTATTAGCCAGTAATGAGGGGAGTTAATGTTTATTGCTCAAGGACACAATGCAGTGCTGTCTGTGGGGATCGAACCCATGACCTCATGATCCTGCAAAATAATTTAAGAGAAATATAGGTCAAGGGCAAAAGGTCACGGTGTTTGAAGGATATGTCAAGGACAATTACCATACAAGACTTCAAAACTTGCAGCTAGCAAAAATTCAGAGAAAACCATACTTGACATACAAATTTACAATGTCAATGGACCATGATATAGAGGTCAAGGAAACCTCTAATCAGTTTGTATTGAGGTTTAATGTCTCAGTCAACGATTTTTCAGTCATGTCGGGATGGAGCCACAACTTCTTTGGTTTTAATCGGTACTCTGGGGAGTTAATGTGCCTTGTTGAAGGACACAATACAGAATACAGTGCCACCATAGGGGATCGAACCCAGGACCTCCCCCATGCTCTACCACTAGGCCACTGTGCTCCCCATCAAATTGTTCTCACTACATACATATTTATAAAGAAATGAGTATTAAATAGCCAAAGCTCACAGTCTCCTGATGTTTTCTTCTTTTGAGGCCTTGTCTTTCTTTAACACATCTAGTTGTGCCTGAGCGCTGGACTGGAGGGTTAACTGATTCATTTCCGAGCTGAAAAAACAAACATCCCAGTCAATGATATTTCAGTCATGTTGGAACTGAGATTGATGCCAAGACGCAAGAAAACCGGACTTTGGGGTTCCCAACCAGGTCCTACACAAACCAGTCTGTACAGTCAAAGAAGAATGCTTGATGCTTGAAATTTTGGATATAAGTAGAGGAGGAATTGTACTATCCATGTAGCAAAAACAAAGGCACTGATCAGCTGTGATGTTATGCACAAATGATCTGCGTATTTGTTTTCGGATGGGCAAAAATCCAGTATTCCCATGATGTGGCTCATTTGTCTTACATGATTGCTGATATGGGATGAATACTGTAATGTGATATTGTATAACGTGTGTACTAACTTTGCAACATCATTTGACAACATTGTTGATATCAATGTAATTTTCAGTGAAAATATGGCTAATTTGAAAATGTTTATCCCATGTTTGTGGTCTTTGATAAACTGAATCTTACACTGGTTGTTATATCACATAAAATATATAGAGATTATTATATGACAATTTTCATATCGAACCTCGTATCAACCCGAGATTCCCGTATCAGCCCAAGGGTCGAGGTCTGATACGGGATTCGAGGGTTGATATTGTCATATCGTAATCTTTTTTATCATATATTTTAATTCATGACTAAGTTTTTTTTTTCCTTTTTTTTCCCTTTCTTTGTTAGGGCCGTTCCAGAATTAACCATATGGGGGGGGGGGGGGGGGGGGGGGGTTGGGCGGCAGCGTTTTTGTTTTTTTATGCATGGTCGGGTTCCACTGAATTTGTTTTTAATGCCTGGTGGGGTTTTCAAAATAATTTATTTTATACATGGTCGGTATTTCCAGAGGGCACCCGAAAATATTTGTGTGGGGGTGCCAGTTTTCGTCCAATAGTGTTAAACAGAAATGTAAATTAAAGTAAAAAAAAAATTGTTTACATTTTTCGCCGAATCAAGAACGATAACCCCTGACGTTCGATCGTTTGATAGCAGGACGTTTCGGCCCAAACATGTGGTGGAGTATGTAAGACCCATCCGAGCCAAGCTTCTGAGCCCGAACTGCCGAGAGATTTTCCGCGAAGTTGCCAAGATCGCGTTAAAAGCGCGATGTTCCGGAAAATGGCGGGTTCGACATCGTAGTTTCCCGCGATATTTGAATTTTTAAAGCGTTTTTGTGATCCTGTACAAAGGCAATCTGTTACAAAAAGTGAGTATAAATTTTGGTAACTTAATAAATTGGCGAAACAGAAGGCGCCAATCAGCTGCCCAGCTACTGCACAGTCGATTTCGCATGTACAGAAAACCTCTTTTCTCAGGAAAATTAAATGGCACAATCCAGTGCTCGCGAAGCGTGAATGACACATTGTTTATTTAGGTGTCATTCACGCTTCGCGAGCACTGGATTGTGCCATTTAAAAAAATACCGAAATGGCAATTATCACTCGCGCAGCCGACACGGTTCGTACACACATGCGAAGCCCGTGACAGAGCAAGAAAAACGTGCAAGTCGTGGTCAAAAGTCACATGTTAAAGAAATAGGCTTAAATTTAGCCGCATCCTGAGAACAGAGGTTTTCTGTACATGCGAAATCGACTGTGCAGTAGCTGCGCAGCTGATTGGCGCCTTCTGTTTCGCTATATACGTATGGTCTGTATACATGATTGCAAGAATTACTCTTTCTGGGAATATGCAGGCCGCTATGTGCCCAACCTGCTCGGGAACCACGAATACCTGTTTTCTCGCGTCGCGGCTCATTTTTTGCACTAATTTATGTATCTGTAATTGACTTTGGCATCCTGTTACTTGAACCACAAGTAATATTCTTGTTTAGAAATCATTATGAGAGCATGCCCATGTAATATATAGTTTTTTTCCGCTGTAAAAATTAGAAATTTCACTGGAAAAAGTTAAATGCTTTTCTTGTTGTTGCTCGGAACTTGGATTTTGGGTGCGTTTGGAGCCGCCTCGGCTCATTTTCAATACGGTTAATTGTTGTTTGTTCTGTTTAAAGTATTTAATGTTGTTTGTTCTTGCATGGTATTTACCTTTTAATCATTTAATTGGATCATATGTTGGATAATTTATTACTTTGTTTCAGTTTTTCTTTTGTTTTGAAATGAATAAAGACTACCAGTAATCTTTTATATGGTGTTTTTAATTGACTCCTGATTGCCAATCAATTCCGTTGGAGCAACTGTCTCAACAAAATAGGTATGCAAAATGGTCAAGGATCACTGAAGCAAAAGTCGCTGATTACGTTTTCAAGAGCGTTAATTAGCGCCTATGCTAGGTAAGAAAATTGGCCATTTTGTAGAGTATTTATGTTTTAGTACCTGGTGAATTAATTGAATGTTGTGTTTCAGTCTAAAAACATACAGTAAGTCAGATTTGCATTTCAATGAAATGAATCGTTTTGACAGTAAAGAAAGAAAGAGATCGTTTTGACAGTAAAGAAAGAAAGAGATCGTTTTGACAGTAAAGTAAAACCAGAGGACCAATGGTCCTGTAAACGCTCACCTGAGTCTGCTGCATATACCAATAAACATGTTTGAATATTATGGTATTTAACCCCAGTGCAGGGGCAGATGAAGCCCCTTGGGCCGTTTTCTTTTTTCAGAATAATCAATATTCTGTCCATTTGCCAATTTCTTGCTGGCTTCTCCCTTCAAATGACATTTTAACAGTTTTTCCCATTCAAATGCATGGGCAACCCATGTTGACCTTGCCGTAAACTTGGTCAAGGTCATCACAGGGTCATGATTTATATATATATTGTAGTAATAAAATTTGGCTTCTATTGGCCAAGTGGTTTTAGAGGAGAAGATGTTTAAATATTATGGTAATATACATGTTTATTGCCCCGGGGTGTGGGCATATGAGCCCTTAGGTCCATTTTTTTTTTTTTCAGAATCATTAATATTTAGTCCTACTACCCATTTCCTGCAAGATTTTCACCTCAAATGACTTTTTAAAAGTTTTCCCCATTCCAATGCATTGGCGACCTATGTTGACCTTGTCATAAAATAGGTCAGGGTCACCACAGGGTCATGATTTATATATACATTGTAGTACTTCAGCCATTGGTGCTTCATGCCAAGTTTCTTTGAAATCGATCCACCAGATTCAGAGAAGAAGATTTTTGAAGGGTTTTTACCATATATGGGCATGGCAGCCATCTTGGTCATGTGAACTAGATAATTTATATATACATTGATTAACCCTTCCTATTGATGCTTCACATAAAATTTGGCTTCGATTTGCCAAGCAGTTTCAGAGGAGAAGATGTTTGAATATTTTGGTAATATACATGTATATTGCCCCGGGGTGGGGGCAGATGAGCCCCTGGGGTCCATTTTTTTTCAAAATCATTAATATTTAGTCCTACTGCCCATTTCCTGCAAAACTTTCACTTTAAATGACATTTTAAAAGTTTTCCCTATTCAAATGCCTTGGCGACCTATGTTGACCTTGCCGTAAAAAAGGTCAAGGTCATCACAGGGTCATGATTTATATATACATTGTAGTACTTGAGCCATCGATGATTCATGCCAAGTTTCTTTGAAATCGATCCACCGGTTCTGGAGAAGAAGATTTTTGAAGGGTTTTTACCATATATGGGTATTGCGGCCATCTTGGTCATGTGACCTGGATTATTTATATACACATTGATTACCCCTTCCTATTGATGCTTCACATAAAATTTGGCTTTGATTGGCCAACTGGTTTCAGAGGAGATGATGTTTGAATATTATGGTAATATACATGTATATTACCCCGGGGTGGGGGCATATGAGCCCCTGGGGTCCAATTTTTTTCAGAATCATTAATATTCAGTCCTACTGCCCATTTCCTGCAAGACTTTCACTTTAAATGACATTTTAAAAGTTTTCCCCATTCAAATGCACTGGCGACCTATGTTGACCTTGCCGTAAAATAGGTCAAGGTCATCACAGGGTCATGATTTATATATACATTGTAGTGCTTGAGCCATCAAAGCTTCATGCCAAGTTTCGTTGAAATCAGTCCACCGGTTCTGGAGAAGATTTTTGAAGGGTTTTTACCATATATGGGCATGGCGGCCATCTTGGTCATGTGACCTGGATTTCTTATATACACATTGGTTCCCCCTTCCTATAGATGCTTCATATAAAATTTGGCTTTGGTTGGCCAAGTGGTTTTAGAGAAGAAGATCTTTGAAATTGTGGACGGACGGATGACGGACGGACGGACGACGGACGGACGCCGGATCATGGCCATCCTATAAGCTCACCTTGTGAGCCTAACGGCTCAGGTGAGCTAAAAAGTGATCGTTTTGACAGTAAAGAAAAAAAGAATATGTGTTGAGATCACATTGGGTTGAAAAACACACTTTGAAATTTGAAGTACAACTTTGACATTTCATTTCTGTAGTGTGAAAACGGTTACCAAACTACGGTTACGGGAGTTAGTTTTGCAATGTAATGCAAGGGGTCGATCTAGCCTTTCTGCGGAGAACCGTCAATAATACTGTATCTTCACACTACTGTTTTTTGTTACCCCTACTCGCCGGGATTAGCGAGTTAGTCGGACTGAAAACCAAATACCGTAACCCCAGTAGTAAATGTATACCATAGAAAGGAAAAATCACAACTTGAAACCCATGCAGATCTGCACCTGATTAATATGGTTAGGCATTTAGCGTAAGTTCATGCTTGTCCAATGATTGTTGAGCTGTCTTATCAGGTACAACACCTTTTTACAAATTCTTCTTTATCCCAAACTGTTAGCATGTGTATACTACAGTAATTCACAAGAGCGTGACACCTGCCACATAAGAAAGCCTATCTTTTGGATTGTAGATCGGATCAGAGGTCACAAAACATGCTACTGCATGACAAGTAAAAATAAGCAATGCCTAGGAAAGAAGAGAGTTTAGAATAAAAGATATTGTAGAACGCTTGGAAAAGCTGTGACCGGTCAGCGCTGTACTGTTTTGCATATTCACATTTCGCACATGCGAAATTAATTTTCTCACGACATGACACTATAATTGGCCTGTGAAAACAGAACCCAAGACAATACACGGACGTAGTCACTGATTGAAGGGTTTGAACAAAGAATACATGCAGACTGTTCACACATTTTTATTGAGGACATATTATAGCATATAATTTATAATAAGTTTCTGACTGAAAATTCAGCCAGATTTAATTTAAACCACTTTTGCTGGGCACGCTTGAACCACATTTGCTTGGGAGACACAGACCTTTACAGGAAATGTGGTTCAAGTCAAATCAACCATACACGTCTCAGTTGCTTCCTCGAGAGGTTATATTTTCAAACACATTTTGGTTGTTATGACATTGAATGTTGGGAAGAAGTATCCTATAAAATTGTCAAAACGATTTATATTGCATTACACTCTGACACAATGGATGTCAGGGGCCCCGCCCATCGGGCCTAAAGAAATAGATGGGCTGCTTGTGAGCTTATACGCTACTGTCTGATTACTGGTTATTATATATACTGGGTCCGCCGATGTATGAGCCTGCCCAGGAAAAGTGGTTCAATTCAAACCACTCATAAGTATAAGCCTTAATGGTTTACTAGGATGGTTAAATTTGAAGCAGTTTCTGGATTTACTGACGTCCCATAACCATAAAATGGAGGCAACGTCCCTATATGACCGTAGCTGTTGACTGGGACATACAGAATCATTTCAATCAAAACAATAGATGCCAAGACGATTTTCATTCATAATATAATGTACTACAACAAAGATGCATAATGTAGCCTTGGCCATGTACATATATTGAAGACGTGTAGCATTGCCCCTGTCTCTGATCCGAAGCCCTGTGCATATAAAACAAATATGAGCAGCATATCCTGTATCTACAGTCTTCAAAAGCAAACCGATTTTGGTCCCGTTTGTTTTCGTATTGCAATTCAATGCATGGGCAAGATACACAAAGTCATGAGTTATTTCCCTTGAAAACGTATAACCAACGTTTTATATGGATACCAGTGCAGTTCTTCACCAACATGACCAAATTAGTCAGGTAAATGGGCCTTCAAATAACAACATATTAGTTTGGTAATTAACCGATAATTACACAAAAAATGCAAAGGGGAAATGCTCCCTTGTGAAGATATAACAACATTTCACCAAAAAAGATGCGGAAGTCTTCTACACCTTCAAGACTTAAAATTTAAGAACAATAATATCAATGTACAGCTACTTGTTGTCAGAAAACTTATAGGATACCGTTCCTAGCGGGAGGGACCCCTGCACTGCACACAGCAAGGCTCTCTCTCTCGCATCCATTTCGCGCGAAGGGATTAGGATGCAAACATTGAGTACTCTTGCACAATGTTTGTCGCTAACCTGGGAAGGTATGGTAATTACCTTAACAGTTCGGACACAGTTTTATTTCTAACTTCGGAGGAGTGCTACACACCCTAAAAAAGATCGGACAACTGTAAAAATTGGGACACCCAAAATTTTAATTATTTTTTTTTAAATTGAGATAATTGGGACAGCCAGAGATCTAATTATTATTATTTTTTTTTTTTTTAGTCCCAAAACATGCAGGTAATACAGGTGTTAATTTCTATAACCCGATTACGAAAGATGTGCATGTGACTCCCCCCCCCACCCCCCCCCCCCCCCCCCCCCCCCCGCAGGAGATGGTTGAAAAATTTGCCTTTTAAAAATGTCGAGCCGTTGTGCCGCACATCCGGATCAGACTGTGCACCTAACAGAGGGTAAATAAATAAGCGTAGGCTAGCGTGACGCGTACATGCTCATCTCTCGTATCCAGGACAGATTCAGTTGCCATGTTACACTTTAATTTCGATTTTCTGATTTTCTCATATACCACAATCGTGTGGTCTGAGATTTTGTATCACAATAAAGTTCTGTTCTTGTTCTTCTAGAAAACGCGATCTTTCCCTTTTAAAATGTGCAATAGATATTATATATTGTTTTCATTGTATCATAATATCATAAAGAGAAACTGTAAGAAAATTGCACCTCTCTTACCATAAAGAGAAACTGTAAGAAAACTGCTCTCTCTCTCTATAAAACCGTGTAACATACATGACCGAATTGACCTATAGACTCGCGAAAACCACGCCATTGACAGATCAAGCGGTCAGTTGTTGTTTACACTCATAATTACCATGCAGCTTTAAATCGACAGTACTACCACCAGACCAAATAGTGATGTTTAATGTTTATGTTAACAGACGAAAAAAGGTTTTTTATTTTATTTTGTACCAGGTGGGGGTTCCACAATCATTTTTTTAATGCTAGGTGGGTAGGTAAGCATTTTTTTTTTATTATGGGTGGTGGGTTTGAATTTTTATTCAAAATTGTGCATGGTGGGGGCTGATTTCTTTTTTTTTTGATTGGTGGTGGGGCTTGAAAAAAACTGCCTCCCCCCCCCCCCCCCATATGGTTATTTCTGGAACGACCCTTACATTTATTTATCTATTTATCTTATTTTATCTTATTTTGTTTATTCATTTTGACATACTGCCAAAGTGTGCAGTGGAGCACATATTTTTTCCGTATAAATTAGCACAAATACAAAATTCGTCTTGACATGACAAAATACTGTTGCCTGGGACATAAAACCACAATCCAAACAAACAAATCTAACATTTCGGCGGTACACAACCTCATGAACTCAATACAATAGGAACCAAGTGCTCCGAATGGAAAGAATAGAATATAATTTTATTAGCTAATCATTTGGTAATTTGTCTTTTTCTCCCTAGGGATGATATGGGTCACATGGGTATGTGATAGGAGTGATATGGCTTTTTCTCCCAAGGGAATGATATGGGTTTTATCAATTTTTGAACGGATACGGCTTTCGAGATACTGTGTCACGATACGTGAATGTAACTCTTGTCTGTATTGCATATGCAAAAAGAACATATTTTGTAGTAAATAAAAAAATGAACTAGCTGAAGGCTAGAGATAGATTTATTTTTCAAAACGAACCTCTTTTTTTTTTTCTCTTTATAAAATACAATACTGTACATTACCTCAATTCACTTATTTTCCCTTCCAAGCTTGACTTCTCTTTTGCAATATCGGAAATTTCTTGCTTCAAGTCATCTGTGTTGAGAGAAGATTCCTTGGTTTGTAGTTCATGCTCCTGTAAAGCAAACTATCACATTACGAAAACAAGCCCATGCAATATACAGATTTTTCCTAAGTTGTAAAAGTTTTCAGTAGGTTTTTTTTCTTCATATTTTCTTATTTTTGCTCCGATTGTGGGTACCAGCATGTACCCAAAATCTTTATTTTGAATGAAAATATTAAAAATATCAAAATAATTTGAATAAAATTGTCATTTCTTTTTTCAGCTTGAAAAATGTCTGAATTTTACATAGGAAAATTTTTGTGGTTTTATGTCCCTTTCAAGATAATTTCAGCTCATAAGTGAGGCAAAACAGGAGAACCCCAAGAAAAACGTTTATCTAATTCCAGTTGTACAGCTGAGGCCTCATCCTCGCTCAGTTTCAGTATTTGTTCATTTGTATTTATGTTTGACATCCCAGTCAACATTTTTTTTAGTCCTGTCAGGATGGAAGTTTCAACACTGACAATGGAATTTCAATTCTGATTCTTCAAAGAATTTGTTTGACATCAGGAAAACATGTCCGTGTAATATATACCCCCTTAAATCCCACTTTTATATAGTAAAACTGGGGTATGCCGGGGTATACCTTTTTTTTCTTATTTTTGCTCCAAAATATAGATTGTGGCTACTAGTCAGAACCACCTCACGTTTTGAGCAAAAATAAGAAAAATATCAAAATTTTTCTAGTGAAATTTTCAATTTCTATTGCTGACAACAATTCTCTGTACAGACAAGTATTCGTAATGAATACTTCATGATGAGAAATGATATTCAGAACATACATTTCTCTTGAGCTCTCTTTTGATCTGGTCTAGTCGCCCAGCTGAGGCCTCTACTTCACTTAGTTTCTGGTTAATCTGTCGAATCTTGGCCTTATTATCAGCCTACAATAAATGAAACTTGTTGTAAGGAAAACAGTATACCTGTCTTTAGACCATGCCCCGAGGTTACAAAACTTTTTTCATGCTCAACTCAGCTGAGACTAAAATTTATCCTGCTCATAAATGTTAAAATGCCAACAATTGTTGGCATTTTAACATTTATTAGCAGGATAAATTACAGGCTTTGGAGTTATAATTTTTCAATTTCAATATATTTGGGCTATTTTGGTGTTTATGCGCAGTTGAAATTTCATGCTCAGCTGAGTTGAGCATGTAAAAAGTTTTTTAAGCTCATGGCCAGGTCCAACAAAACAGCAACTGAAGAAGTAATACGGTCTGTGTGAATATTTTTGATGATACTGTTAATCCGAAAATGCTCGCTAAAACTTAATCTTCGGAAATATTCATGGATTTCATGCCTCATGAATTCAATGTTCTCGCTACTTAGGAAACTTAATAGTCAATAAAGAGTACACAAACACTTGTTTGTGTATTAAAACCTCGCAAATAATTCGTAAATAGAAATGTCACGCAAAAACTTCCGAATTTACAGTATTAAAAGATAACTTTCAAATTCCATATAATGACCTAAACAATAACTGTAATCAAATGTCTTTTTGTGGCTATTGAATTTCAGGATTTTGTCTCCTTACACATTTTCACGGCAATCTATTTTCACAGAACGAGCTGGCAGGTGGAAGAGTAAACTACAGTGCGTCACACAGAAATTTATATTTGAGTTTTTCTCTCCTTCAAATCTTGAATATACATTGCATGTGAAAATTGATTGATTTACAGTATAAAGGTGACCCTTTATTGGTTATTTTGAATTTTACAAAAATCACAAAGTCAACTGTTACTATGGTAACAATTTATAGCATTGTTGTTACCATGGTAACCAGCTTACCATCATATCTTTCTTGATCTTTTCATTTTGTTCCAGTTTAGTCTTGGTGTCTCTCAATTCATCCATTTTCTTCTGTATGTCTGCTTCTTTCGACTCAAACTCAGCCTTAAAAGACACCACGGTAACATGTCCTTGTAAAATACATCCCAAACTTACTCCACTTTCATACAGTAAAACTGGGGTTTACAGGGGTATACAATTTTATTATTTTTGATCCAAAACATAGATTTTAGGTACTTGTTAAGGCAATTCTAACGTGTACCCACAATCTATGTTTTGAGAAAAAAATATTAAAAATATCATTTTTTGTCCAAATGAAATTTTCTTCAAGTTTTAAACCTGAAAAATATCAATGTTTGTTATATGTTTCAAATTTACATTTTGAGTATATTTCTTTCTCAAATAAGAGCTGTCGCAGGACAGGGTAGCTCGCCTGACTTGTGCTTTGCCACAAAATCTATTAAAATCTATGACCAAAGACATTGACCTCAATGTCACTAAGGTGGGTCGTGATGGTACAGCATAAAACTTCAGACCAATATCTACCAACTTGCTAAGTTCAACTTGATCCATCTACATATTTGATATAGACTTATAACATAAAATTTCTAAGTCTGTGACCTTGACCACAGGTGAGTCAAGATGCTACAGCATAAAACTTAAGAATAAACAGCAAAGTATCAACTAGATCCATCCGTCTGTTCCAGCAATATACAGTTCAAAACACTTTAAGCAAAAGCTTTAATATAAAATTTCAAAGTCTGTGACCTTGAACTCAAGGTCACCCAGGTGGGCCATGATGGTACAGCATAAAACTTCAGACCAATATCTACCAGCATGCAAAGTATCAACTTGATCCATCTACATATCCAAGAGATATAAACTTATAAAAACTTTAACCAATAAGAGCTGTCGCAGGACAGCGTAGCTCGCCTGACTTGTGCTTTGTCACTACATCTGTTAAAATCTATGACCAATGACCTTGACCTCAAGGTCACTCAGGTGGGTCATGATGGTACAACATAAAACTTCAGACCAATGCAAAGTATCAACTTGATCAATCTACATGTTCAAGAGATATAGACTTCTAAAAACATTAACCAAAACTTAAACACAAAACTTCCAAGTCCGTGACCCTGACCTCAAGGTCATCCAGGTGAGTTGTGATGTACAGCATAAAACCCGAGACCAATATCTATCAACATGCAAGTATCAACTTTATCCATCAACATGATGTTCAAGAGATTTAGACTTTAACCAAAAAATTTAACACAAAATTTCTAAGTCTGTGACCTTGACCTCAAGGTCACCCAGGGTAGGTCATGATGGTACTGCATAAAACTTCAGACCAATATCTACCAACATGCAAAGTATCAACTCGATCAATCAACATGGTCAAGAGATATAGACTTACAAAAACTTAAATCAAAAACTTAAACACAAAATTTCTAAGTCTGTGACCTTGATGGTACTGCATAAAACTTCAGACCAATATCTACCAACATGCAAAGTATCAACTCGATCAATCAACATGGTCAAGAGATATAGACTTACAAAAACTTAAATCAAAAACTTAAACACAAAATTTCTAAGTCCGTGACCTTGACCTCAAGGTCACCCAGGGTGGGTCATGATGGTACTGCGTAAAACTTCAGACCAATATCTAGCAACATGCAAAGTATCAACTTGATCCATCAACATGGTCAAGAGATACAGACTTATAAAAAACTTTAACCGAAAGTGTGACGCGGACGCGGACGTACACGTAAACGGGGACGACCGAGGTGACTACAATAGCTATATGAACTTTGTGCAGGCGAGCTAATAAAAACTTTAACATTTTGAGGAACGCCGACGCTAACGCCGACGCTAACGCCGACGCCGGGGTGACTGCAATAGCTCTTCCTGTACTTTCGTACAGGCGAGCTAACAAGTGACAAATGTTCATGCTGAATTACCAGATGGCAAGAATTCTATCGATCACAAATATGCTGGATGCAGGAAAATTGTTACTTTGTATGCTGTATTATCTTGTCACAGTCAACAATTTTTCACTCATGCTGGGATAGTCACTACAAATTCCTGGATTATCGCCTGTTCAACTACTCATGCTCTCCCACTAGGCCACATTGCAAACTTCTAATTGAGTGCAGGGTTGGGGTAATTAAAATTGTAATTGTAATTAATTGCAATTTAATTACATTTTTCAAAATAATTGAAAATAATTGTAATTCAGTCTTGACTTTAATTACAATAATTGAAATGTAATGAATTACAGTGTCAAAAAGGGGTGTAATTAACAATTACTTTTGAATTACTTTAAATTACTTTAAAGAATAATATCTCTAAGAAGATTAATCAGTGCTTGCACTAGTGGACGTTTTGGGCGTTTTTACGTCCTGAAATGACTCCCGTACGTCGAAAAATGACTCAGCAGACGTCAGCTGACTTCCACAAAAATCCTCCTACGCCTTGCAGCAAGGCACGCGACGTATTGTCAGAGATGAAAATATACCTAATTTAGTTCATTGAAAACCATCTTAAAACTGTTTATTCAGGGATTAGTGACAGCGAGACCATGCCTCCAGGGTGTGAAGGTGTCTCATTTTATGTGTTGAGCAGAGTAATTTGTGTCAAAACAATTAACAGATCAAGGTCAAGCGTGATCAATATTTACTGTTAGATAGGTAGATTGGACTAATCCATTAATATTGGGTAAAACAGGATTTGTCCACTGTAAGTTGGAATATCATTATTCTGATGGAATTTCATCTCAATTAATCAATACACATTTTTAAAACAACTCAACTTTGCATATATTTTTGAACTTAGATATTTCCCACTTTACTTATTGTCATAAGATTTTTTTCTTTCAAAACTTTTAAGCAAGTTGTAGATAAAAAAAAAAATAATAATAATGTAAAAAAATAATAATATCAATAATGATAATAATAAAAAAAATATTTAAGGGAGGTAACTCAATACCTTGAACAGACACTAGTAATAATAATAACAAATAATGCTAATGAAAATAAAAAAAAATAACATAGATCTACTATTTATAAGGATTAAAATAAGAATGAAATAGATATAATAACAGTAATAATGAAAATAAAAAAAATATATATATAATAATAATGAAAATAAAAAATAAAAAAAAATGAAATCCATAAATTAAAAATAATATTCACATATTCATGACGTTAGCTGTATTGGTACAAAGAATACATACCCTGAGCATAGTGAGAGACTATTTCCCTAAAGATGGCCACTAAGTAACATGAACTAGTAACATTTGAATACATGCATCAAAGGTGCAAACAGTACAAAAATGACACTAAAACATGAAACAAACAGAACCACAACAGAATTTTCACCTTAGATGAAGTGACAAAATTCAATGAACGCATGCACTCTTGAAACGTCGCGGCACTGCGAGTAATCTCTGACTTCCAGATTTTTGGCCTGTGACTTCCAAATCTTAAAGGGTGGAAGTCATGACTTCCTGATCCAAAAAGTTAGTGCAAGCACTGATTAATATTGTAAGAGTGCACTACAGATTATTCTGTTGTATTTTTTTCTTGCACATCTAATTGAAGTATCTGGTCAATCATCATACAGTACTCAAAGAAAAATGTTTTGTCATAGACATGTTACAACAGTTGAAAAAAATAATTTTTCTATTCACTTGTACACTACGCCTCGTATCATGCTGTATATTCATTGTACCTCATGTTGCCTCGGTAACGAGGATTGAGAGATAGAAAATAAACTTGTAAATAAACTTGTACACTTGTAAACTATTAATCTATAAAACTGTTTCTCATTCTACTAACGAAATTAAGTCTTGGGTACTTTTAAACCTTTTCTAACTTATGATTATCTTACAATAACACCAAACAATAATTGAGCAAAGAAAGTGTGAAAACTCTATTATTATTTTTTCTTTTGTGCCTTGATTGGTGTATTGTCCCCAATTGCTGTTAATTTTTCACACCTCACTGGACAGATTCATAATTGAATAAGATGCATTGTACAGAAATGTGTTTTAGGCTATTTAAAGGTTTTGAAGTCATATAAACCAAAATGGTCACAAAATTAAACTGCTTTCCATCAGGGACCTATTCTATTGTTAATTAGAGTGAACTTGAATATAATGTTTTCCAAATATGAAAGTGACAGAAATTATTGGTCAAACAATTCATTGTCATGTTTTTATGATTGTAAGATACCTGTGCAGTCAGATAGTTTAGCCATTGTTAGTACTCTTTTAAGTTATGGTATGCCTCTTGACATTTTGCCGAGTTATAAGGACAGTGCATGCAAACATTTAAACCTTTAGATGTTTAACACTTGGAATGTTATTATTTTTTTTTTTGTGATTCGTTTGCCATTCGTTAGAAATCAGGAGTGATCATTCGCTCTTTAATCCATAAGCCAGCATATGGTCAGCAAAATGATCTTGGGAGAATTAAAAAAAAAATATGTATATACGGGTGCAGGACATTTCGTCTAAAACCATTTCGTCTAAAAGCCATTTGGTCTAAAGGACATTTCGTCTAAAAGCCATTTCATCTAAAGGACATTTCGTCTAAAGGACATTTCGTCTAATGGACATTTGGTCTAAAGGACATTTTGTCTAATGGACAATTTGTCTAAAAAATCTAGTGGGTGCGACATTTGGTCTAAAAAAAAGTTAAGAAAAAATAAGAATTTTTAGACCAAATGTCGCACCATACTGGAAATCAATTTCCGATATTTATTTACCATTTCTGTTTATCTGCAAGCTTATAGTGACAATACATGCATATTGATCTATCTTAACTGGTCATTCTGGGTAAGCCAGAATACCCACAGATGACCTTATCCCGAAGAATAGGCGTTGTAGAAATCAACAATCTTTGGCTTTTCAGATACCTTCAGCTGGTAAAGAGGCGTACAAAAGTAGTTTCTTTCCACAGACTATCAGGTACTGGAATGACCTCCCTGATTCTCTGATCTCCTCTGCTGAAATGTCTGGTGACTGTGTATCCAAGTTCGCATCTCTTGTGAGAGCCAGGGACTAATTTCCAACCTGGCGCACACCCCTGGTGAAATATTGTCAACTGAAATATTATCACCAGTAAACCATTCAGATTCAGATTCATTGTGAGCAGTTATCATAATGGTAGCTACACTATAATGCAGTGTTTAGGATTAGTTTTGGTCCATTGTTGTCTGTTGCAGTTGTTGATTGGTAAATAATAAAAGCATTATATATTTTTTAAATAAAAGATGCTGCTGCAACACCGCTGGAGGGATTGGCTACAATTTGTCATATTAAATAATGAAATTGATATCCAATAAAATATTGTTCAAAAATATTTTCCTTATCATTTATGTTTTAGACGAGTTTTAGACAAATTTTAGACGAATTTAGACATTTTTAGACGAATTTTAGACGAAATGTCGTATTCGACGAAATGTCCATTAGACGAAATGTCCATTAGACGAAATGTCCTTTAGACGAAATGTCATTTAGACCAAATGTCTTTTAGACGAAATGTCCTTTAGACGAAATGTCCTTTAGACGAAATGGTTTTTAGACGAAATGGTTTTAGACGAAATGTCATGGATCAATGTGAGAGTTTACAATTTTCAGTCATGTCAGAAGAGATATACTGCTTCCTTATAATAAATCAGTGATATGAGGAGTTGTTGTATTTGCAACTAAAATTTTGAATTTTGATGCAACACATACATGTATGTCAACCTTATAACCATATCATTTAATGGTTAATTCAATATATATCAGTAGTTTAAAACATTCCTTTTCAATGAGGATTAAAAGACATGGAAGACTCTAAGTACAAAATGTTCCTGTCAGATAATTCTAAAATACTCAAAGTGCTGTCCAATTCAAATTCCATTTATCAACATTTTGGGACTTCGAAATTTCATGAATCTATAGGGTCTGTGCAAAGTAATTGTATGTAATGAATTACATTGGGCTAAGTAATTGTACGTAATGAATTACTTTACTGAAATGCCTAGTAATTGTAATTTTAATTTAATTGAACAAATGTCAATGTAATTGTAATTCAATTAATTACTTTTCAAAATAATTGACCCCAAGCCTGATTGAGTGGCCGCATAAGAAAACAAACAATCTGCATATACGAAAATAAAGGTGCAGATCAGATCAGCCGTACAGTAATTGCACAGCTGATCAGCGCCTTCGTTTTCGCTTCACAGATATAACAATCCCTCTTCTTCTTAAATCTGAAATTTCAAGCTTCTAGCCTTCTTCTATGACTCTACAGACTGGTATGTACCCCAAATTGTTGGTTATCTCGTACAAAGGCTCATTCTCTATGAATGAATGAAAACTTCCTATACCTTCAATTTCTGAGTATCATTCTTCATAGACTCCAGTTTGCCTTGTATTTGTCTCAGGAAATTTTTATACTTTTCGTCTGTGACTGGTCCTCGATCAAATCCTACAAAATAAAACTGCAAACTTTTAAACAATTCATGTAATCAGAAATTTTTTAGCTTTTATTATGTTTTATTTTTGTTTATGTGTTTTTAAGGCTCTAAAGTTTGATACACTGCCTTTCAATGAAGAAATGCATTGGTCTGAGTCTAACAATGATTTGAGATGATAAATCAGCTTTTTAATGTAACTTCCACTGGCTCCACTTCAATCAGCATAATGCAACTTTAGCTGATGCAGAATTTTAGGTCCACAGTCAACAGCTAAGGTCACGTTTGGACTGTCAATTATCCTAGCCACACTGTTCCTGGGCAAGCCACCTTGAGGCAATATCCTAGTGTTTAGACCATAGAAATGTTTACAGTCCAAAAGAAATATGCCCGACACTAGGACCGATTTCAGGTCCACTTTAATACAAGTTAGACACGCTACCGAGGAAGCTACCACTTCCAGTCATGATAATATTATTACTGACTGAATCATGTTTCCAGTTTTCAAGTAGAACTGAGCCACATCTCGAGAAAACTAGATTTCTGCACATGTGAAAACAAAGACACAGATCAGCTATGCAATATCTGCACATCTGATCAGCATCTTTGTTTTCACACTAGGATAGAAGAGCTTCTCTTCTTCTTCAAAACGTAATTTTAAGCTTCTAAGCCCTTTTCTGTGTCTGTACAGGCCGGTATGTGTCAGACCTGGTCGGAAACCCAAAGGACCGGTTTTCTCCCATCACGGCTAAATATCCTACCTTCAAATTCATATTCAGCAGCATATTCTGTAATCAGAGAATCTCTCTTACGAATGTTTTCCTCTTGTCTCTGAATAAAACATTTTACAGTAATGTACACCTCAACCTCTTTATAACATTATTATTGGGGTCCAAGCTAATTTCCGTGTTAGCTAACCAAACTGCATTATAAAGAGAGTAAAATGTATACATATGAAGCAAAACTAGTCTAACACGGTTATTTGGGGTCCAGCACTGATCCGTGTTATATCCATAATCATGCTGTAATGAACTGTCCAGGTGTATCAAAGTATTGAAAGTAGCTTCAGTCTAGTCAAGGCCATATCTTCATCTGAAATTGGCTAAGGTAGATAATGCATTCAATGTGTTGCTTTCATAAACTGTTGTGTTAAGGGCCTGTCACACACTCACGAGTTGAAGCCCCGACATGCTACAAGTTGGTACGAGTTATAAGTCGCCACTTGTCGTGCGAGTTGCCACAAATTATGTTGAAAAAGTTTAAAAGCTATCACACACTCACGAATTGAAGCTACGAGTTAGCGCAAATCATAACTCGTCGCTTGTCGCGCGAGTTGCCATGAGTTATAATGCCCTACGAGTTCTACACGAAATCTCTACGAAAAAAGTCTTGGGAACTAGCGGATACTCGTAGGCATGTCGTAGTAAGCTCGTGATATGTCGTAGGAACTCGTGAGAAGTCGCCTTCAATGTCATAGCAACTCGCCGAGTTTGACAAGATGCCGAGAATGCACGACATTCCACAACATTACTAAGAGTTCTGTACGATAAACTACGAGATCAGTACGAGTTATGCTCCGCCCATGCCCCGCCCACTTTAGGACGGCGAGTTGCTACGACTTGCTACGAGAATTTTAAACGGTTTGAAATTCTCATAGCCTTTCCACGACATGCTATGAGTTGCTACGAGATGGGACGACAACTGCCGACATAGGGCAAGTTCTCTACGAGTTGCTACGAGTTCATCAAAAAAGTGGGCGGAGCTTAACTCGTAGGTCAAACTCGTGAGTGTGTGACATGGGCTTTAGTTACAAAAGTCTTGTTCTAATATCTGACACCAACTCACTTATTTGAAAATGCTCTTAACTCAAATTATTAAGCATAAAAACACAGACAGACAAGTAGACTGAAAGACAGACAGATGGAGACAGACAGAGACAGACACACAGACAGCAAGACAGACAGACAGACAGACAGGTGAACAGACAAACCTCAGCTTCTTGTTCCAGTCGTCCAACCTCAACAAGTATGGTAGATTTTTCCTTGTCCAATTTTTCCTCTTGTTTACTGAGCTCTTTGTTCCTGTCCTCATACTAAAATCATTCAGAAAATATACACATCATGCAAACATTGAATAGATGAATACCCACTAATACCCCACTTTTATATGGTGAAAATGGGGTTTACAGGGGTAAACATTTTTCTTATCTTTGCTCAAAAACATATTGTGGGTACTTGTTAGAACCCCCTCATCTAGGCGGTTCTAACGTATACCCACAACCAATGTCTTGAGCAAAAATATTAAAAATATCATTTTTTTCCATTGACATTTCAAGTTTAACTGCTGAAAAAAAATCTGTGTTTATTGCATGGGCAAGTTTTCGTAATGAAATACAATACAATGTGATTTGTAAACTTCCACAATTATAAATACGGTTAAATTTCATTACTTTCAAAATGTAGTTTACTATAGTTTTAAACAATCTCTTCATTTAATTTTTAAATTCATATGAACTGAACTCACAATCCACAAAAAGATGCAGGGGAATTGCAAAAGACTCCGTTGAAATTTAAACACAATTTGAAGTTGAGTACTCTCTTGGCCAAGACTTATTTGAGTGGCATCATGACAAAACTGGATTTTTGCAATAACTGCACAGCTGATCAGTACTTTTGTATCGCATCACAGACAGCACCATCCTTCTTTTTCCTAAATCTGAAATTTAAAGTTTCTAGCCATTTACCCAACCTGTACCAGCCAGTTTGTGTGATACCCGTTTAGAAACTCTGAATTCCTGTTTTTTCCACAGTTCATTTATCTGACAGTATTTGAGCCCACGCACAAGAAAAACAAGAATTTTATGTTCCGACCAGGTCTGACACAAACCAGCCTGTACAGTCACAGAAAAGAGCTAGAAGCTTGAAAATTTGGATTTATGTAGAAAAGGAATTGTACTATCCATGTGGTGAAAACAAAGACCCTGATCAGCTGTGCACTTACTGCACAGCTGATCTGCACCTTTGCTTTTGCCTATGCCAATTTTTTTCTTATGCGCTCGCTCAATTTTCTCGTTTTTTTTTAGGATGTAATTTGTCCACGATCTACAAACCTCTGTTAGTTTGATTTCTCTCTCCTGCAGTTTCTCTTTAAATTCTGCCAAAATTCTCTTCAACTCCTCATCAGAACCTGAAAACATGAAAAACAAATGATCACATGAATAGATGAGCATGAGAAAACCAACAATTTGCATATGCTAAACCAAAGGCGCAGATCAGCTGTGCAGAGACTGCACAGCTGATCAGCGCCTTTGTTTTCGCTGTACAGTTAGTACAATCCCTCTTCTTCTTAAATCCGAAATTTCAAGCTTTTAGCTATTTTCTGTGAGTGTACAGCCCCGTTTGTGTCAGACCTGATCAAAATCCACATTGTTGGTTTTCTCATGACGTGGCTGAGATCTTGTTAATGGCAAGCATTTGAACTGGTAGATGCCTTCTGCATTTTTAGAAATGTCAGCAGTGGATATCTATGGCCATTAACGATACAACATCGCAGAAAACAATGTGATCTTGAAAACGGCAGTATTAGACCAAACTTCCTTAACTGAAATACTATGCAAAGTTTCATGCTCACAGCTATTACTTCTAAATAAAGAAAAACTTGCACTTTCGTCCCAATTGTAGACAGACTAACAGGAATTTGAACTCCAAAATTATCCTGTTATCATGGCTAAATGTGTTTTGGAAAAAAACACCCGTACCAGTTTAGTCCTTGGTGCTACTATCCCAGACCAAAATCAATAGACTACTACAAGAATGCACCTACAGAGGCTGTGTAGCCTGACTTTGGTGTCGAGGGTAGGTGAGTTATGTGAGTTGTAAGTGGGCGCGTTAAAAATTACTCATTAAATGAAAATCAACTTTCTGTTTCATATGCTCCCTTACCTTGGAACTCATTTTCTAAAGATCGCTGTAACTCATCGGTGAAACTTTCTATCTGTTTCTTCTCACTACTTAGCTTGGCTGTAAAGATAAAGTCATCATGCTAAAGCTTAGAATCATGCTTGAGGTAAAATTTTTTAATGATCCGATGAGTTGAGCATGAAATTTCAATAGCTCATAAATACTGAAATAGCCAAAATCACTTGAAAATTCTGGCTTCAATGTGTCCAGACAGCAATTTATCCTACTTATAAATGTTAAAATGCCAACAATTTATCCTGCTGATAAATGTTAAAATGACAAAAATTGTTGGCATTTTAACATTTATCAGCAGGATAAATTTTTAGTCTCAGCTGAGTTGAGTAGGAAAAAAGCTTTATAACCTCAAGACTCTGACTTTCTTCTGAATCCCTTGTTATATATGCAACGGTTGTATAAAATGCTTTGTTTGTATTATTATATGTGCATGTATATACAGAAATAAAAGTTTAAACCAAATCAAAGGCGCAGATCAGCTGTGCAGTAACTGCACAGCTAATCAGCGCCTTTGTTTTCTCTACTTGGACAGAACAATTTCTCTTCTACTAAGTCTTAAATTGAAAGTTTCAAGCTTCTAGCCTGCTTCTGTGACTATACAGGCCGGTTTGTGTTGGACGTGGTTGGAAACCCAGATTGCTGGTTTTCTCATGCAATGGCTCAGTCTTATTTTCAGATTGCTGGTTTTCTCATGCAATGGCTCAGTCTTATTTTCTAAACAGATATATCTACTTACTTATGTCATTCTGTAGTCTAAATATGTCGGCCGACTTCTCATCTATCTGATTCAACTTGTCCTAGAATAAAACTAGAAAATGTGTTTATGAAACACTATGCCCCCAACTGGTAAGTCACTTTCAAGATGTAAAAATGTCCAAAAAATGACTAAGTTCAAATTGTAAAGAAAAGTGACAAAAATTAATCTGAGGAGTATATCCCAACCACATGCATATCTTCAAAGCATGGTCACAATGTCTGCAAAGTTTCAAAAGTAGCGGTATTAAATTGTAGGAGGAGTTGCGCACACAAGGTACCCTCTATCCATTCACTAAAATGCCCGAAAAAATGACTAAGTTCAAATTTAGAAAAAAATGACAAAAAATAATCCAAAGATTATATCCAAACCACATGCATACCTTCAGACCATGCCCATAACACATGTAAAGTTTTAAATGAATTGGCATGAAACTGTAGGAGGAGTTGCGCACACAAGGTACCCACTGCCCATTCACTTTCATTGTGAAAATGCCCGAAAAATGGCTAAGTTCAAATTGCAAAAAAGTGACAAAAATTAATCTGAGGATTATATCCAAACCACATGCATATCTTCAAAGCATGGTCACAACATCTGTAAAGTTTCAAGAGAATCGGAATAAAACTGTAGGAGGAGTTGCGCACACAAGGTAGCCACTATCTATTCACTTTATCAAGAATTAAAAAGGGAAATAACTCTCACAGAATGGGCCCCTAGCCCCTTGAATTTACCTGAAAGTAAAAATACGGGTCCTCTTAATTTTCATATACAAACTACATACCAAATTTCAAGATCCTAGCTCTAACGGTTCCTGACCGCGTGCTCACGCATCACAGACAGACAGACAGACAGACTGACAGACTGACTGACTGACTGCACGGACAGACCCAAACCAATATGCCCCCTCAACTTCTTCGAAGTTGGGGGCATAAAAACACAACTTATATTATCATAGTAGTGTATTGTTTAACCCACAAATGGCAAATAGGCTTGCCCAACATTATCATTTGGGTGAGCCCACTGTCATTTTTAAGGGCATCAGGAGTGATTTTGAACTTTTATTTCATTTTTTGATAAAATTACTCTACAGACTCCGAATCAAGAGGTCCTGGGTTCGATCCCCACAGGCGTCACTGTGTTGTGTCCTTGAGCAAGACACATTAACTCCCTACAGTACTGGTTAAACCCAGGAATCGTTGGCTCCGTCCCGACATGACTGAAAAATTGTTGACTGGGATGTAAAGCCTCAATACAAACAAACAGAACAGCCCCAGATGGGACGCTGCAGAGCGTCATCACATCTGGGGCTATACTGTTTGCCTATCTGCTAGTTTAACATTACATTACAGGTTGCAAATGTAAACTTCCTGTTAACTTTCTGCCCTGCTGGCGACAAGTAACTCATCAGAATAATATGTCCATGCAATGAATACCCCTTCAAACCCACTATATATAATAGAACAAGAGGACCAAGGGTCCTGTAGCTCACCTGAGAGGGTTCTAGTTGTTTGTTCCATCAATTTTGCCATATATGGGCGTGGCGGCCATCTTGGACAAGTGACCCAGATTTCGCCATCAAACTTCTGTTCCCCCAACCCATGGAAACTCCACATAAAATTTGGCTTTCATTGGCCAAACGGTTTCAGGGAAGAAGATATTCAAAATTGTGTATGGACAAAAGACTGGCCAAGATCAAGAGATGACCTTGACCTCAATTAATTACAAACCTTCATCTACCCCATTAGTTCTCTGCATCTACCACTTTTCAGGTCTCAGGCTGCAATAGTTTTCAAAAAATTCATGGTTTTCACTTTTTCCCATGTAAAAGCCTATGTTTCAAAAATTGACCTTGCCGTAAAAAAGGTCAATGTCATCCCAAGGTCATCATTTGCGCAAACTATAATGGGCTGGAGTCCCCGATGCTACATACCAAGTTTCATGGAAATCGGCACGCTGGTTCTGGAGAAGAAGATTTTTGAGCGGTTTTTACCATATAAGGGTGTGGAGGCCATCTTGGTCATGTGACCCGGACTTCGCAATCAAACTTTCGTTTCCCCTACCCATTGATGCTCCACATAAAATTTGGCTTTCATCGGCCAAGCATTTTCAGAGAAAAAGATGTTTGAAATTTTCCCATGTAAAAGCCTATGTTTCCAAAATTGACCTTGACATAAAATAGGTCAAGGTCATCCCAGGGTCATCATTTTCGCAAACTATGACGGGCTGGGGTCCCCGATGATACATACCAAGTTTCGTGGAAATCAACCCACGGGTTCTGGAGAAGAAGATTTTTGAGTTGTTTTTACCATATATGGGCGTGGCGGCCATTTTGGTCATGTGACCCAGATTTCGCCATCAATCTTTTGTTCCCCCTACCCATGGAAGCTCCACATAAAATTTGGATTTGATTGGCCAAACGGTTTCAGTGAAGAAGATATTCAAAAGATGTGTATGGACCAAAGACTGTCCAAGGTCAAGAGATCACCTTGACAAAAATTAATTACAAACCTTCATCTACTCCATTAGTTCTCTGCATCTACCACTTTTCAGGTCTCAGGCTGCAATAGTTTTCAAAAAATTCATGGTTTTCACTTTTTCCCATGTAAAAGCCTATGTTTCGAAAATTGACCTTGCCGTAAAAAAGGTCAAGGTCATCCCAAGGTCATCATTTGCGCAAACTATGATGGGCTGGAGTCCCTGATGCTACATACCAAGTTTCATGGAAATCGGCACGCTGGTTCTGGAGAAGAAGATTTTTGAGCGGTTTTTAACATATAAGGGTGTGGCGGCCATCTTGGTCATGTGACCCGGACTTCGCGACCAAACTTTCGTTTCCCCTACCCATTGATGCTCCACATAAAATTTGGCTTTCATCGGCCAAGCAGTTTCAGAGAAAAAGATGTTTGAAATTTTCCCATGTAAAAGCATATGTTTCCAAAATGACCTTAACCTAAATTAATTACAAACCTTCATCTACTCCATTAGTTCTCTGCATCTATCACTTTTCAGGTCTCAGGCTGTAATAGTTTTCAAAAAATTCATGGTTTTCACTTTTTCCCATGTAAAAGCCTATGTTTCAAAAATTGACCTTGCCGTAAAAAAGGTCAATGTCATCCCAAGGTCATCATTTGCGCAAACTATGATGGGCTGGAGTCCCCGATGCTACAAACCAAGTTTCATGGAAATCGGCACGCTGGTTCTCGAGAAGAAGATTTTTGAGCGGTTTTTACCTTATAAGGGTGTGGCGGCCATCTTGGTCATGTAACCCGAACTTCGCGATCAAACTTTCGTTTCCCCTACCCATTGATGCTCCACATAAAATTTGGCTTTCATCGGACAAGCAGTTTCAGAGAAAAAGATGTTTGAAATTTTCCCATGTAAAAGCCTATGTTTCCAAAATTGACCTTGACATAAAATAGGTCAAGGTCATCCCAGGGTCATCATTTTCGCAAACTATGACGGGCTGGGGTCCCCGATGATATATACCAAGTTTCGTGGAAATCGACCCACCGGTTCTGGAGAAGAAGATTTTTGAGTTGTTTTTACCATATAAGGGTGTGGCGGCCATCTTGGTCATGTGACCCAGATTTCGCCATCAAACTTTTGTTCCCCCTACCCATGGAAGCTCCACATAAAATTTGGCTTTGATTGGCCAAACGGTTTCAGTGAAGAAGATATTCAAAAGATGTGTATGGACCAAAGACTGGCCAAGGTCAAGAGATCACCTTGACCTAAATTAATTACAAACCTTCATCTACTCCATTAGTTCTCTGCATCTACCACTTTTCAGGTCTCAGGCTGCAATAGTTTTAAAAAAATTCATGGTTTTCACTTTTTCCCATGTAAAAGCCTATGTTTCGAAAATTGACCTTGCCGTAAAAAAGGTCAAGGTCATCCCAAGGTCATCATTTGCGCAAACTATGATGGGCTGGAGTCCCTGATGCTACATACCAAGTTTCATGGAAATCGACATGCTGGTTCTGGAGAAGAAGATTTTTGAGCGGTTTTTAACATATAAGGGTGTGGCGGCCATCTTGGTCATGTGACCCGGACTTCGCGACCAAACTTTCGTTTCCCCTACCCATTGATGCTCCACATAAAATTTGGCTTTCATCGGCCAAGCAGTTTCAGAGAAAAAGATGTTTGAAATTTTCCCATGTAAAAGCATATGTTTCCAAAATGACCTTGACCTAAATTAATTACAAACCTTCATCTACTCCATTAGTTCTCTGCATCTATCACTTTTCAGGTCTCAGGCTGCAATAGTTTTCAAAAAATTCATGGTTTTCACTTTTTCCCATGTAAAAGCCTATGTTTCAAAAATTGACCTTGCCGTAAAAAAGGTCAATGTCATCCCAAGGTCATCATTTGCGCAAACTATAATGGGCTGGAGTCCCCGATGCTACAAACCAAGTTTCATGGAAATCGGCACGCTGGTTCTGGAGAAGAAGATTTTTGAGCGGTTTTTACCTTATAAGGGTGTGGCGGCCATCTTGGTCATGTAACCCGAACTTCGCGATCAAACTTTCATTTCCCCTACCCTTGATGCTCCACATAAAATTTGGCTTTCATCGGACAAGCAGTTTCAGAGAAAAAGATGTTTGAAATTTTCCCATGTAAAAGCCTATGTTTCCAAAATTGACCTTGACATAAAATAGGTCAAGGTCATCCCAGGGTCATCATTTTCGCAAACTATGACGGGCTGGGGTCCCCGATGATACATACCAAGTTTCGTGGAAATCGACCCACCGGTTCTGGAGAAGAAGATTTTTGAGTTGTTTTTACCATATAAGGGTGTGGCGGCCATCTTGGTCATGTGACCCAGATTTCGCCATCAAACTTTTGTTCCCCCTACCCATGGAAGCTCCACATAAAATTTGGCTTTGATTGGCCAAACGGTTTCAGTGAAGAAGATATTCAAAAGATGTGTATGGACCAAAGACTGGCCAAGGTCAAGAGATCACCTTGACCTAAATTAATTACAAACCTTCATCTACTCCATTAGTTCTCTGCATCTACCACTTTTCAGGTCTCAGGCTGCAATAGTTTTAAAAAAATTCATGGTTTTCACTTTTTCCCATGTAAAAGCCTATGTTTCGAAAATTGACCTTGCCGTAAAAAAGGTCAAGGTCATCCCAAGGTCATCATTTGCGCAAACTATGATGGGCTGGAGTCCCTGAAGCTACATACCAAGTTTCATGGAAATCGGCACGCTGGTTCTGGAGAAGAAGATTTTTGAGCGGTTTTTAACATATAAGGGTGTGGCGGCCATCTTGGTCATGTGACCCGGACTTCGCGACCAAACTTTCGTTTCCCCTACCCATTGATGCTCCACATAAAATTTGGCTTTCATCGGCCAAGCAGTTTCAGAGAAAAAGATGTTTGAAATTTTCCCATGTAAAAGCATATGTTTCCAAAATGACCTTGACCTAAATTAATTACAAACCTTCATCTACTCCATTAGTTCTCTGCATCTATCACTTTTCAGGTCTCAGGCTGCAATAGTTTTCAAAAAATTCATGGTTTTCACTTTTTCCCATGTAAAAGCCTATGTTTCAAAAATTGCCCTTGCCGTAAAAAAGGTCAATGTCATCCCAAGGTCATCATTTGCGCAAACTATGATGGGCTGGAGTCCCCGATGCTACAAACCAAGTTTCATGGAAATCGGCACGCTGGTTCTCGAGAAGAAGATTTTTGAGCGGTTTTTACCTTATAAGGGTGTGGCGGCCATCTTGGTCATGTAACCCGAACTTCGCGATCAAACTTTCGTTTCCCCTACCCATTGATGCTCCACATAAAATTTGGCTTTCATCGGACAAGCAGTTTCAGAGAAAAAGATGTTTGAAATTTTCCCATGTAAAAGCCTATGTTTCCAAAATTGACCTTGACATAAAATAGGTCAAGGTCATCCCAGGGTCATCATTTTCGCAAACTATGACGGGCTGGGGTCCCCGATGATACATACCAAGTTTCGTGGAAATCGACCCACCGGTTCTGGAGAAGAAGATTTTTGAGTTGTTTTTACCATATAAGGGTGTGGCGGCCATCTTGGTCATGTGACCCAGATTTCGCCATCAAACTTTTGTTCCCCCTACCCATGGAAGCTCCACATAAAATTTGGCTTTGATTGGCCAAACGGTTTCAGTGAAGAAGATATTCAAAAGATGTGTATGGACCAAAGACTGGCCAAGGTCAAGAGATCACCTTGACCTAAATTAATTACAAACCTTCATCTACTCCATTAGTTCTCTGCATCTACCACTTTTCAGGTCTCAGGCTGCAATAGTTTTAAAAAAATTCATGGTTTTCACTTTTTCCCATGTAAAAGCCTATGTTTCGAAAATTGACCTTGCCGTAAAAAAGGTCAAGGTCATCCCAAGGTCATCATTTGCGCAAACTATGATGGGCTGGAGTCCCTGATGCTACATACCAAGTTTCGTGGAAATCGGCCCGCCGGTTCTGGAGAAGAAGATTTTTGAGTGGTTTTTACCATATATGAGCGTGGCGGCCATCTTGGTCATGTGACCCGGTTTTCACGAACAAAATTTCGTTGCACATATCCATGGAGGCTTCACATAAAATTTGGCTTTCATCGGTCAAGCGGTTTCAGAGGTGAAGATCGTTAAAAAAGTGTGTATAGACCACAGACCGGCCAAGGTCAAGAGATGACCTTGACCTATATTGATTACATACCTTCATCTAATCCATTAGTTCTCTGCATCTACCACTTTTCAGGTCTCAGGCTGCAATAGTTATCAAAAAATCCATGGTTTTCACTTTTTCTAGTGTAAAAGCCTATGTTTCCAAAATTGACCTTGCCGTAAGATAGGTCAAGGTCACCCAAAGGTCATCATTTTCGCAAACTGCGATGGGCTGGAGTCCCCGATGCTACATACCAAGTTTGGTGGAAATCGGCTCGCCGGTTCTGGAGAAGAAGATTTTTGAGTGGTTTTTACCATATATGGGCGTGGCGGCCATCTTGGTCATATACCAAGATTCCGCGAACAAACTTTCATTCCCCCTACCCAAGGATGCTCCACATAAAATTTGGCTTTCATCGGCCAAGCGGTTTCAGAGAAGAAGATGTTTGAAATTGTGGACGATGTGGACGACAGACGGACGCCGGACCATTTGTATACTATAAGCTCACCTTGTGAGCCTTCGGCTCAGGTGAGCTAACTAGGGTATACAGGGGTAAACAATTTTTTCTCAATTTTGATCCAAAACATAGACTGTGGGTACTCATTAGAGCCACCTCGGTAAGGCGGTTCTAATGAGTACCCACAATCAACATTTCGAGTGAAAACTGTAAATTTTCACTTTTACAACTGAAAACCAATCTGTTTATTGCATAGGCATGTTCTCGTTATGAAGTGAATTACCTCCACTGGTTTCATATCCTGGTTGATCTTGTTCACTCGTTCCTTAGATGATGCTAACTGGGCTTCTAGCTCCGACAAATCACCCTCATACTGAAATAAGAATTTTGTTCTTTTATTATTAGGGATGTCAACCGGAGTCCAAACGTTCGAACTTCGGATCCCGTACCGAAGATCGGATCCAAATTTTAGCATCCGGACGTTCGCTAAAAAAATCACTATGTCCAATATTTAGGTAATTTTCCATAATTATAAGATAAAAATGCACAATATATTTTAATACCTAACAGAATACAAACCAAGGTATTTAATACGGCTTTCTTAACATATTGTGTCAAATGTCACCGTTAGGTTGAAGAGGTAAACGGGACAATGCAGGTCATGGCGAAGCGACAGTAAACAAAGAAAGGATTAAAAGTGATAATTGGCCTCTGTTGTTTTCTTTTGAAAACAATTTGATTTACGCTTCTCAAGTTTTAAAAGTAATAATTATACAGACCGCCGGAGCAGCAAAATTACTTGTCAGGTGATTAAGAATTAAATAAAACAAGTATGATTTACCATGATCTTAATTTGACAAATCAAATATGCGGATTCTTATGCTGACCTGGTTATGCAGAGAAGAAACACATTTAGAATACCATTTCTGATTTTCTACATGTATGATGCGACTAAATTTGTTTGCTTACGCACCAGTTTGACAAAGGAAACTCAGTGAATGTTCGTGAATTTTTGAAAACGAGTTAGTTTTGAGTAAATAAAATATAAAGGTTTGATCCTTTATATGTATACTATACTGCGCAATTTTGGGTAATGAGCCCTCATCAGTAGCCCTTTTTAAACCGGAAACGAACGATAGACTATTGTGCTGCAATTTCGACAAATGCTGTTTTAGCCTGATGTTTGTTACTTTTGTGAATGCAAATAAAATTTCCTAAATTATATGGCTTTTCGTTTCTGCATCACAACGGAAACATCGCCAAGCTCAGTAACTCTTGGTTATGAACGATGGATGTTCTTTCAAGGGAACACTCGATTAACATACATGTGAATGTAATGTATAGGCAATACTATGATCTGATCTGAAAAGCGAACGTTCGAACCATCTGGATGTTTGCTTCCGAACGTCCGAACCTTAAATATGACAGCAAATGACATCCCTATTTATTATTCAGTTTTACTTCTCTTTCAAGATTATTTCTTACGAGGCTAATCAGTAGGTGGGGCAAAAACAAGTACGCCAAGAAAAATCATCAGGCATGTCTGCAAGCATAACTTGGCTTGTCTCACATGTGCAATGCACAGGACTTAAATCTACACTTGACACAGGGGTGAGATGAATGAATGATTAAGAGCTGTAATGAAATCAGCAATTTTAGCACCTAGATGGTTTATTTCTCCATACAGTAGAATCAGGTAAAATGTTTTATTCTTTAATTATACCAAATAACCAATCTACATACACCACAAAATGTTCAATCACAAATTTGAGCCTTCGAATGAGAAAAGCGACAATTTGGGTTTATGACCAGGTCCGACACAAATCAGCCTGTACAGTCCCAGAAGCAGACTAGAGGCTTGAAATTTTGAATTGAAGTAGAAGAGGAATTGTACTATCTAAGTAGTGAAAACAAAGGCGCTGATAAGCTGTGCAGTTGCTGCACAGCTGATCTGCGTCTTTGTTTCTACATGAGCAGATTGTTGGTTATCTGGTGTGGTGGCTCAAGATGATTTTTTTTTTTTTTTTTTTTTTTTGTTATCTGGTGCGGTGACTCAAGATGTATTTTTTTTTTTTTTTTTTTTTTTTTGTTTTGTTTTGTTTTAGTTATTCTGTACCTGCTGTGCCTTGTCTTTATGTTGCTTCAAGAACAATGTCTCTCCTTTATAAAGCCTCAACTTATCATCCTGAAATTATCAAGAACAATTCTTCAGTCACAAGAGATATTAGCTGCATCATGAGAAAACCAACAATCTGCATATGCAAAAACAAGGCCGCAGATCAGCTTCGCAGTAACAGCAAAGATGATCAGAGCCTTTGTTTTCGCTACACGGATAGTACAATTCCTCTACTTTCTAAATCCAAAAGTTCCAGCCTCTAGCCATCTTCTGTGCTTGTACAGCTCAGTTTGTGTCTGACCTGTTCAAAAACCACATTGTCAGTTTCCTCATGTCGCGCCTCATGTATCATATAGCTCAATTTGTATCAAGGCTGCTTACAATCAGACCAGAGGACTAGATAATGAGTAGTATTAAATGAGCCTTCGCATGAGAAAACCAACAATGTTGGTTTATGACCAGGTCTGGCACAAACCGATCTGTACCGTCTCAGAAAACACTGAGAAACTTGAAATTTTGGATTTAAGTAGAAGAGGAATTGCACTAGGCGTGGAGCGAAAACAAAGGTGGTGATCAGCAGTGACTGCACAGCTGATCTGCACCTTTGCTTTTGCCCATGCATGTTCTTAGTTTTCTTATGCAACGGCTCAAATGATACTTTTGTTAGTACTTCATAAATATCCCCATGTTGTGGACGCTCATTTGAATTGCCTCGGCAAGGAGATTCTCATGAGTACCCACAACATAGGGTTATTACGATGTAATTAGCAAAATTTTCTCATTTTTATGATCAAATGCTCCGCTTATCAAACCATCTGAATCTGACAGACCTCGCCCGTATGTATGAAATGAAAAACCAACAATTTGGGTTTTCGACAAGGTCTGACACAAACCAGGCTCTACAGTCACAGAAGATGGCTAGAAGTTTGAACTTTTGGATTTAAGAAGAAGAGGGATTGTACTAGCTGTGTAGCCAAAACAAAGGTGCTGATCAGCTGTGCAGTTACTGCACAGCTGATCGTCTTTGTTTTCGTACATGCAGATTGTTGGCTTTTCAGCAGCTCAAATTATTTAGTGAAAACATGGTGAGGAGAATATGTACATCGCCATTCCTTTTTTTCTGGAGGCCCTACAAAAGCTGTCTGTCCATGATGAAAGAATGTGCACTAAGTACCTGCAAACATCCAATCAGTCTCACTACCAAACAAAGCATAAGCCAGCTCAATTGGCAGCTAAACATAGAGCCGCGACTGGAGAAAACCAGTCTTGGGGATTTCTGACCAGGTCCGACACAAACCGGTCTGTGCAGCCACAGAAGATGGCTAGAAGCTTTATATTCCGGATTTAAGAGGACAAGTCTTAGCGAAAACAAAGGCAATGATCAGCTTAACAGTTACTAGGAAGATGATCTGCACCTTTGTTTTCGCATAGGCAAAAATCTGGTTTTCTAATGACGAGGCTCAAGAGACATCAACTCAAAATCACGGAATGTGATAGCTATGAAAATAATTTGCTCACAGTACCTGTTCCTTTTTAGTCTTCTTAATGGTATCTAGAGCTTTAACGTATCTTGTCGAGGCGAAGATAGCATCAAATTTCTCTTTGAGTTGCTTCCCTTCGCTCAGTGGCCAGTTAGCATCCTCCTGGTGGCAGAATATCACATTCTCTAACACCGGCCTTGACACGCCAAGGGAGCTTATCATTTCTCTGTCAAGGTCGGCACATTTTGAAGTGATGCTCTGTTTCTCTCCGGCAGCATTACGTCGTGTTACCACTCCATCAAGTGTCTTTGTTTCTATTTTCTTTGCCTGAAAAGAAAGGTAACAATAGTTACAATACATAATGTTGAAATGGCTATCCTGCATACAAAGAGGATCTTTCAGGCATGGTCATTTTAATATGAAATTTATCTAACATGATTTTCAAGGGGTTTGATAAATTTCACAGAATTCATAAGATTCTGTTTATCATAAATTATGACCTTTAAAATGGGACGTTATCGTTCCCAAAGTGGATACAATTTGACTGAAAAATTAAGAGCCTTGCATAAGAAACAAATCCCTCCCGGAGATCACAGTTTGGATGCTAAAGACGGACTTGATGGACAGATTTGAGCCTGTGCATGAGAAAACCAACAATTTGGGTTCCGACCAGGTCAGACACAATCCGGGCTGTACAGTCACAGAAGATGGTTAGAGGCTGGAAATTTTGGATCTAGAAAGTAGAGGAATTGTACTATCTGTGTAGCAAAAACAAAGGCGCTGATCAGCTTCGCAGTTACTGCGAAGCTGATCTGCGCCTTTGTTTTTGCCTATGCAGACTGTTGGTTTTCCCATGCAGCGGCTCATTTGTCTATCAATACCTTACACTGATTTTATATGCTTTTTTCCTCAAACATTAGTCATTGCTGTTTGCATTACATAAATTTTAGCAAAGGGAACCACCATTTTTAATTCGTCTTAAAATGGTAACTGTCTCTTAAATACATTAGTCACCCATTGCACCTAAGGTCCAAACACAAAATATCAAAACAAGTCGCTTTTACATGAAAAAATCTGCCTTTGTGACCACTTCACGTTACTTTTTGCATAGCTTGAAAAATAATCTTCTGCAATGTCTTTGAACCATAATTTCACTTGACCTATGACCTCTCTCTAATCAACCACCTATAAATACTTGACCTTCCATCTCTGTCCTTACAA
This sequence comes from Rugalucina vietnamica, assembly GCA_964017185.1. Classification (NCBI taxonomy): domain Eukaryota; kingdom Metazoa; phylum Mollusca; class Bivalvia; order Lucinida; family Lucinidae; genus Rugalucina; species Rugalucina vietnamica. The sequence goes on from OZ024882.1 coordinate 23,004,879, forward strand.
GCAGGCTATAAACAGCGACGTCTACCCTTACTTACTTTTTGCGTAGCTTGAATAATCCTCTGTACGACACATTGCTGCCCTGTGATGTCTCTGAACTGCAGTCTCACTTGACCTTTCACTTCTGTCTCATGAGCTACCTGGATATTAATAAATAAGCCTCGTTATGAGAAAACATTGTTGACTTTTGCCTATGCGAAAACAAAAATGCAGATCAGCTGTGCAGTAACTGCACAGCTGATTAGCGTGTTTGATTTCACTACACAGATTGTACAGTTGACTACAGGTGAGCAACAAAAAGCCTACTGTTTTTCTATTTCTGTATTATAAGCCAGTTCTTGAATTCGAGAGCGTGTACTCATATAGTCTATAAAACTTAATATAAATGTAGTTAATAGTATTAACATACCTTTGGATCGTGAATAAAGGCTCCACCTTTGCTGCATCCAGGGGGCATAACTCCAGTTGTCATATACTTAAGGCATTCAATGATGGTCTGAAAATAATCAATAAAGGTTGAAACAGCAACTAAAAATTGGGTGCATTGAAGTAAGATTTATGATGATGATGAGTGTATGTGCATGCATGTGCGTTTGTGAGATGAAGTGTGTGACCCATGAAGGGCTTTCCATGTACACTTAACCTTTAGCATGCTGAGCAATATGGTGAAATCGATATCACATCCCACTGATATTTTTTCCATGTTTTGTTAATTTTTGAGCCACAAAAAAACCTGAATAATTTCAATATTAACAAAGTAAACAAATCTACTTTCAGTTTCGAAAGTCTTTGTTGTGTCAATTTCCAGCATAAAAAATCATCATACATACCGTTATCATGTCATATTTCAGGTGTAAATGCACCCAATTTTCCATTTACCAGCGGAAAAAGTGCTGAACATTCATTTCTAATGCAAAAATAATGAAAATCCCACCAAATCCGCAAAGAAATTGGTCCTGATAACCATAGACGCAATTGTTGTTTATGCGCAAACTGTCTGCTCACATCTCATTAATATTCATAAGTAGGCAGTGGTCAAAAATTGCAAGATTTGAAAGCAGTTTTCTAGGCGACTGCAGTTGCCTCTAGTCGGCACAGACAGATATTCCACGGGCGATCGCAGTTGCCCACAGCATGCTAAAGGTTAACTAAGCTTAGTTAATTTTACTTGATATTTAAGGCTAGAACAAATGCAAAACAGACCTTAGTCTACTCACCGTTTTGCCTGTCCCGTTAGGTCCGAGAATCAGAGTGAGCGGCGTGAAGAATGAAATCACTTGTTTTTCTTGATCGTCAGGCCCGAAGCTACGGATACCCTGAATACTCATCTTCTCTATCTTTGACATCTTGGTGGACTTGGAATACTAACACATCTGAAATGATGAAGACCAAATGAGCCACATGAGAAATCCGGTCTTCGGGTTTCCGACCAGGTCTGACACAAACCGGCCTGTACAGTCACAAAAGAAAGCTAGAGGCCTGAAAGGTTTGGATTTAAGAAGAAGAATGATTGTACTATCCGTGTAGCAAAAACAAATGCGCTGATCAGCTGTGCAGTTACTGCAGAACTGATCTGCGCCTTTGTTTTTGCATAGGCAAAAATCTGGTTTCTCATGACGCGGCTCAAATCGTATTATGTTGTTGAAATTGGCTTCCCTGCCAAAATCAGTATCCAGGTGTAAATGGTAGATTAATTATCGTCACCAAAATTATGATAGAATATGATAATCATAAAGAAATTTACAACTGTAAAATTAACATGGAAATAAACAAATGAATAAACATTGTCAATGTTTGTTTCTCTCCGAGACTTCTTATGTTATCACACTGTAGAGCTCTATTTTCCCTAAAACAAATTTGAGCCACCTCGTGGGAAAACCAACAATGTGGTTTCCAAACAGGTCTGATACAAATGAGGCTGTACAGTCACAGAAGCAGGCTAGAAGCTTGAAATTTTGCATTTAAGTAGAGGGGGAATTGTACTATCCGAGTAGCGAAAACAAAGGCGCTGATCAGCTTCGCGGTTACCGCGAAGCTGATCTGCGTCTTTGTTTTCGCATATGCAGATTGTTGGTTTTCCCATGAGACGGCTCATTTATAATCGCTGACAAGAGAAGATGTATTGAATCAACTTCAATAACCACCATTTCTTGGAAAATTTACACTAAAATGCAATGGTCTACGGAAAAAAGTCACAGAAAAAAGTCACAGGAAAAAAGTCACAAACATTTACAGAAGACCAAGAGAAATTCAAAATGCATAAAAACTGTACATAGTGGTAGGACATGATTTTAATGTTACAAGTAAACAATTATGGGGAACTGCCATAATCAGTACGTGTATCAATAACTGCCCTTGAAATGGAAAATAACTAAAACAAAGAATAGATGAGAATCCGACCAGTATAAGGGGCTCTGTGGCAGCATTTTAGGCCATGATGCCAGAGAACTGGGTTTGAAACAAACCATTGTCATATAGTGTCCTTAAGCATGTCTGTTTTAAACTACAAAAGAACTGGTTAAGTACCCAGGAAGCATTGGCTCAGTCCCAGCATGACTGAACATTATTAATTGGGACATAAAAATGCTAAAACATCAATTAAAACAGAACATGAAGTGGTAATAATGATAAGAATAAAAATAATAATGGCCACTCCTCACCAGAAGAAGAGAAAACCAGAGGACCAATGGTCCTGTAAACGCTCACCTGAGATCTGCTGCATATACCAATAAACATGTTTGAATATTATGGTATTTAACTCCAGTGCAGGGGCAGATGAAGCCCTTGGGCCATTTTCTTTTTTCAGAATCTTCAATATTCTGTCCATTTGCCAATTTCCTGCTGGCTTTTCCCTTCAAATGACATTTTAACAGTTTTCCCAATTCAAATGCATAGGCAACCCATGTTGACCTTGCCATAAACTTGGTCAAGGTCATCACAGGGTCATGATTTATATATACATTGGAGTACTTTAGCCATCGATGCTTCACGCCAAGTTTCCTTGAAATCAGTCTATTGGTTTCAGAGAAGAAGATTTTTGATGGGTTTTTACCATATATGGGCATGGCGGCCATCTTTGTCATGTGACCTAGATTATTTATATACACATTGATTCCTCAATTCTATAGATGCTTCACATAAAATTTGGCTTTGATTGGCCAAGCGATTTCAGAGGAGAAGAGGTTTGAATATATATTATGGAAATATACATGTATATTGCCCTGGGGTGGGGGCACTTGAGCCCCTGGGGTCCAATTTTTTTCAGAATCATTCATTTTCAGTCCTACTTCCCATTTCCTGCAAGACTTTCACTTTAAATTACATTTTAAAAGTTTTCCCCATTCAAATGCATTGACGACCTATGTTGACCTTGTCGTAAAATAGGTCAAGGTCATGAAAAGGTCATGAATTATATACACATTGTAGTGCTTGAGCCATCGATGCTTCATGCCAAGTTTTGTTGAAATCGGTCCACCGGTTCTGGAGAAGAAGATTTTTGAAGGGTTTTTACCATATATGGGCATGGCGGCCATCTTGGTCATGTGACCTGGATTATTTATATACACATTGGTTCCCCCTTCCCATAGATGCTTCATGTAAAATTTGGCTTTGATTGGCCAAGCGGTTTCAGAGAAGAAGATGTTTGAATATTATAATAATATACATGTATATTGCCCCGGGGTGGGGGCACATGAGCCCCTGGGGTCCAATTTTTTTCAGAATCATTAATTTTCAGTCCTACTTCCCATTTCCTGCAAGACTTTCACTTTAAATTACATTTTAAAAGTTTTCCCCATTCAAATGCATTGGCGACCTATGTTGACCTTGCCGTAAAATAGGTCAAGGTCATGAAAAGGTCATGAATTATATACACATTGTAGTGCTTGAGCCATCGATGCTTCATGCCAAGTTTTGTTGAAATCGGTCCACCGGTTCTGGAGAAGAAGATTTTTGAAGGGTTTTTACCATATATGGGCATGGCGGCCATCTTGGTCATGTGACCTGGATTATTTATATACACATTGGTTCCCCCTTCCCATAGATGCTTCATGTAAAATTTGGCTTTGATTGGCCAAGCGGTTTCAGAGAAGAAGATGTTTGAATATTATGATAATATACATGTATATTGCCCCGGGGTGGGGGCACATGAGCCCCTGGTGCCCAATTTTTTTCAGAATCATTAATATTCAGTCCTACTGCTCATTTTCTGCAAGATTTTTCCTTTAAATGACAATTTAACAATTTTTCCCATTCAAATGCAAAGGCGACCTATGTTGACCTTGCCGTAAAATAGGTCAAGGTCACCGCAAGGTCATGATTTATATACAAATTGTAGTACTTGAGTCATCGATGCTTCATGCCAAGTTTGGTTGAAATCGGTCCAGTGGTTCCGGAGAAGAAGATTTTTGAAGGGTTTTTACCATATATGGGCATGGCGGCCATCTTGGTCATGTGACCTGGATTATTTATATACACATTGGTTCCCCCTTCCCATAGATGCTTCATGTAAAATTTGGCTTTGATTGGCCAAGCGGTTTCAGAGAAGAAGATCTTTGAAAATGGTGGACGACGGACGACGGACGACGGACGACGGACGGACGGACGCCGGATCATGGCCATCCTATAAGCTCACCTTGTGAGCCTGACGGCTCAGGTGAGCTAAAGAGTAATAGTATTTTGTGACTATTTTTCCTGTAACTTTTTTTCCTACCCAAATCTGTGACTTTTTTCCATGACGCTTTTTCCTGTGACTTTATTGCCTACATGCAATGCAATATTAGCATTTAGCTTATAAGAAATCTTTGAACTACCATCGTGCGGATAGCAAATAGTGAAATACCTATCATACAGGCTATCGGCATGACTGTCTTGTAGATAACGCCACTTATCGGCAAGACAGTCGTGAGGATAAGTGGCGTTGTGGGCACGACTGTTGTGCAGATTGACCATATCTACATTAATTGCTGGTTTCCAGCTTACAAACAGTCAATATTGGAAAACCAGGTAACCTGTAAAACCCACTGTCGTTGGTCAATATGTGAAGGTGTGACCAATATTGACCAATGACTGAGGGGGTTTTACTGGATACCTGGATTTCTAATACTGATTACTGGAAAACTCGGATCCAGCAAATCAATGTGAATTTGGTCAACAGCCTCAGCCAAAAATGTTTAAACAACAGCTATCAGTGTTCCTCGGGACTTATTTTTAGGGGACACATGTCCCCCTGCTTTGGCAAAATGGGGGTCACATGGATGATTTTAGGGGACAAAATCTTTCATTAGCCGCAATATGTTGTATTTGATTTCAAAACTTGTTCCTTGTCTAAAAGTCAAGTGAGGTACTTATTTATTTATTCACAACATTTCAATAGTTGGAGATATCCTGACCAGTTTAACAGCTGAGCAAATGTCACTATGCATGAAACCAGTTATCAACAAAACGAAGCCAGGAAAATTGAGCAAGCCATTCCTGTCGGAAACTTCTTTAAAAAGGATAGCCTTTCAGGGTTTTCCCTGGCGCACAAAAACAGACATTTTGGACCCTTTTTGTCTCTTATGACCCCCAATATTATCCAGAGAGGGGACAGGTATGTCCCCCCAAATTCTAAAATATTTCTATATCATAAGTAAATGTTCCCTAAAATCTCAACAGTTTGGTCAAAATCCACTCAGGTGCCGCCATTAGTGGGGCATTGGTCCCCTAAATAAAAACTCTGAGGGAAAACCCTGGCCTTTTCATGTTCCTGTTTCTCTGCGTCTGGAGACAGCGGAATCGCTATTTTCAGTCAGAAGTTCAGCCTGAGTTAAAAAAATCTGTCATCGGACCGATGCGAGTGAGCCGCCATGTTGAAGAAAGAAAGAAAAGAGACTGAGAGTTGACTGGGTTTATCGCAATTATGATATAACTATTTTCTTAGTAAAGCAAACCAGTCAGAAAGTCAATTAGACGCTTTGTATAAGATCGAGTACAGAAATTAAAAGGAAAAACAAGCGTCCGATAGGTGTCACTAAAACAGATAACTGCGACGAGAAAACCGGACCAAATTACCGGAACGTTTCGACCTGACAAAAATTGCGCCAAGCATGGCGCGCCTGAGTTTATTTTGGGGGACATTCAGTCCAAATTACGTCAAAACATGCATTTTTGTGTGCCAGGGAAAACACCGACAGCTAGTATAGATGCACATCAACATATCTTGGCAATGATGAAAAGACAGATTAGTGGATATATAGCGATAACTTGGAAACTGTACGAAGTACAGAATGCCTTTGTCTAGAATCTCTATGAAGGGATGAAAGAAGAGAAAAGTCATGACAAAGTGATTTTTAAAAAGCTGATACCTCTATTTATAAAGAAGATTAACAATTTCAGAGTTTACTGCATAAACAGGTCCGGTCCAAGTCAGGATTGAGGTACTATACCTCAATCGAGGTTTGTAACCTCGACTGAGGTTTGAAATATGCATAGACAACTGCAAAATTATCAAAAATGCAACATAAAGTTGAAAACTGCAAAACTTTGTGTTGATAAATCTGTAAACCTTAGTCATTTACTTATTTTGACACAACTGTTTTGAAAATTCATCAGGGAATATTTTTACAAACATGTTCTTTTACCTAATGCTACCATTGATTTCTGCAATTACCATATATAATTTTGTTGAGAAGGTTAAAATCCTCTTTCTTACCCGCAGAAGTTGTTTCTGACAGCCATTGATGTGTTTCTGATTGACTTAACACTGGCTTCTGCCACTGAAACCAGGGGTAAGTGGTTAGCCTTTTTTAAAAGTTTACACTTGTTTTTATCTTTTGTTTCATAGCATTTCAGCAATTTTAAACATCAAATAATGATATTATTTGAAAAAAAAAAGTTTAAATATACAGAAAGCAGCTGAAATACTGATACACTATTCAAATATATGCCCTACCCAAAAAGAATATTGTTTAAATTTCAAAAACTACCCCTTCAACTAATGAAATTGGAGGAATTTGCAAAAAAATCCCCAACAGATTTTGCTGAGAAATGTTTCATTTGAAAGCTGCACAATTTGCAAGCAGCTTTTGCTGGGGATGATATTGCAATTTTTGCAAAGCTATTTGTTTTTCGCAATACAAGTGATTTCATGTACATTTTCAAACCTCAATGGAGGTTAAAAACCTCGATGGAGGTATACTAAAGTCTGTTTCGTAGTGTCTGATAATGGTTTTTCGCAGATATTTTACAACTGTTCAAATGTAGAAGAAATATTTTCTTGGCACAATTAAGCATCTAGTTTGTCGCAAAATGTGCAGCAAAAATTTTGAAAATCGGTTGACAAATAAAAAAGTTCTGGTCAAAAACAATTTTGAATAGGGATTTCCTGTACAAAAATCTCATGGAAGGGAGGTAAATATTTTCCCGCAAAAATTTTAAATTCTAACTTTTTAATTATGATTGCTCAAAATTATTATAAATTGACACAAATGACATACCCGAGACAAAAGCTTCATGACCAGGTAAAAATTTTCGAAAAATATGCATTTTCACGATCATCAATTATCTCCCTTGCCAATGCAAAAACCCTATGCAAAATTCATTTTGGCCATAAAAACTTTATTTGTTCACCGATTTTCAAAATTTCTGCAGGTCCTATTAGGACAAACTAAGATCAAGATTATGACATGAAAATGATTTTTCTGTCATCGCCCATACAAAAATTTTCTGCGAAAAACCATTATCAGAGGCAAGTTTTTAGACAGTACCTCAATCCTGACTTGCACCGGACCTGATAAACACACAGTGTGAGCTAACAGCAGCGAGCCATGCAGTGAGATACAACCTGCAAGTAACTCATTTACTGCTTTTAAAACGCATAAACAGATAAAATATACCTAAAGATTCCTTAAATTGAAAACCGAAAGTGCAGAGATCAGCTAAATTCCCGCGATGTGGGAGACCTCATGATTTTTATACGGTATCAGAATAAATGTAATTTTCTACAATATTATTCATTTTTGAGTGAATGCCATACAATTATATTTCATTAATTTTATGAAGTTAATTTTATTGGTGTATTACAACATAGCAAATAAAAATAATTAATCAATCAACTCAAATTTACAATGATAGCTCCCAAAAGATGCTAGCTGCTCGACCGTCGTACAATGTGACTATCGACACGACTATCGTGTATAGTTCCGAGTCATTTCTGTCCATCACCATTTTGACCCATTCCATTACGACCCATAAATATTCTTCATTGACCTACTGGGTCGTTTGTTTTCCTTTTTGTTACCTATGCAATGCTCTTGGTTTTGTCTCCCGGGTGAACATATAACAGTGTTTGGTAAATTAATTAGAAAACTTATCTTGCTTTTCATGCATGCTGCATTTTTGTGATGTTTTGCGCTCTCTCTCATCTTTTCTACCGAGTGTCTTGGTAAGGATCATTTTTATTGTATTAATTACTGGGTAAAACCAGGATACCTAAAGATGGCCTTATCCCAAAGACAAGGCGTTGTAGAAATAGTCACTCTAGACTATTACTTTCCCCAGACTATCAGGGATTGGAATGACCTCCCTGACTCTCTGTTTTCTACCGCTGAATGTCAGATGATTGTGTGTCCAAGTTCGCTTCACTCGAGCGTTCTAGGGACTAATGTCTCCACCATCTGAAACCCCTGGTTAAATAATGTCATTTGGCGTGTCACCAGTAAACTATTCAGATTCAGATTACCAAAAATCCCTTAGATTCATATTCTCACGCTATCCTCTAGTAAATCCAACACAACCCGTAAATCCAGAATCGTTCTGTCATATTCGTTTCATCAGCGCACATGCTCATGTAAATGCATTGTCTATTCTTTTTGATGAACTAGTGTCTTAGGGGTTTAATTCAAGGACAGCTGGCATGTGCATTTAACATCCAAATCAGTTTCTTTTACATTGTGACAGCCTAAAGATGTATGGATTGCCATCTCTAACCCAGCTTGTGTGTAGAGAATATAGCAAGCTTCAATGAAAATATATAATTATGTAAAAACAGTGAATAAATTCTGGCTAAAGAGGTTGATCAGTGAAATAAAAACAAATCAACCCTGAAATATCACCCAGTTGAAAATCTGAGGATTGGTTCAGCCCATCTAGTGTGGCACAGTCTAGATCCTACGGTCGCGGACGTGAGAAAGGAATCACCAAAGCAAGGATCCTGACAGGAACCTACCTGCTGCAGACAACCAGACGCAAATTCAGTGGTGGAGCAGTGGACCCTGTGTGTCGTCATTGTCGACTTGAAGATGAAGACCTGCTTCATGACATTGTGCTGACCCGATGTCCAGCTTATTTCAAAGCTGTACTGTAAAAGCTCTAAAAGACAATGTAGAAAAACAAACCTTCACATCTGACCCAGTTATGCTAAAGACTGGACAACTATCCTAAAGACACAAGTGTGTGCAGAAGTGCTTGTTAAGGCGTTGCCTGCTGTTCGGGGTTCAGAAGACGAGATTGAACGCATATCTAGAGACTGTTTCCAAATTCACACAAGAAAATCCCAGTCAGACAATCTTGATGGTTTGGGAAAAATGGTCGTCCACAGAGACTAACCCCATTGTATATAGAGTTTTAGATAGTTTCGAGTTCAGATGTTCCAAAGACCTTTCAGGGTTAGTAACTACTCAGGGATTGCTTGCGATGAGTTTGTATCGATTTATGCCCGCCAGTAATTTTATGTTACTGATCGTTCCAATGCGATACTTCTGTGGTGGTTCTTATTGTTTTATGTCTTGGTGTTATTTAAAACATTTTGTGATGTTTGCGCCTTATGTATGTTTTCATATTTTTAGTTAAGTTTAGGTAACTGAGTGGCCACCTATTGGGAAAATAGCTGCTCATTTGGCTTACGATATATTTTCATGGGTTTTTCCCTCTCTAAAACCGAGGTGGGAAAAATCAGGTACTTAATTTAAGTACCTGATTTTTCCCACCTGGGTTTTTGAAGAGGGAAACTCTTTCTGATTGTGCCTTTTCCAGATAGTTGCCTACTTGTACCTTTTCTACGAGGTAAGGTGCCTCTGTAAAGAAGGAGAAACACATGAAAGGAAAGGAAGGAATTATAAATCATTCTAATAATCACCGAATACTTTTTTCCAGAAAATTATTTTGACTAATAATTAGTGGAGTTCAACTCAGTGAGCACTTTATTGTCATAATTTTTAGCATGAGTGCCATGGTCGTTCGTCCCTTAGTAATGAGAATGACCATCGTTATTCTTGAATCATTGGATGTTCACGAAAGTTGTTGAGTTCTTTGATAGCTGACTGGGCATATTCTAGCTCTAAACTGTCGGCTGCAAGTAGAGCAAGTCAATGTGGCCCATTGGTCTTTTCTCTGTGCTTTCTTTCAGCTTCACAGATTCTCTTTTTTCATAGTTAGCTGCTCCTTTGTCGATGAGACCTCGACACATCGGTCGCTTCTATGCAGTCTGTTCACAACTTCACAAGACCCTATTGATATATCGAACTCCTTCAGAGAGGCTTTGAGGTTGTCTTTGTAGCGTTTTTCCGGTCACCATGAGAGCGTTCTCCCCTGTATTCTTCATAGAAGACTTCTTCATAGAAGACTTTCTTTAAGCCACTTACCAAGCATTCTTATAACATGGCCAGTCCATCTTAGCTGTGCTTGCTTTAAGACTGTATGCATGCTTTGCATCCATGCCTTCTTTAGGACCTCTGTGTCTGGAATCTTGTCTTGTCTCTTGATTTTGAGTTTTCTCAAACGGCTTAGAATGGATATGATTAAGTCTCTTTATATATGACGTTGGTATGCTGTCCAGGTCTCACATGTATACAACAGGATTGGCAGTACCACAGCCCTCCAAACTTTTAGCTTGGTCTCTTTCGCTGCCAGACATTTGCACGGAGTCTTCCGAATACTACAATGGCTTGTGCAATTCTGGCAGTGACACAATTATCAATGTACACTGCTCTGGAGAGAATGCTTCGCAGGCAGGTGAATTTATTATTAACTTTCAGATTTTGCCCATTCACAGTGGTAGTTGGTTTTCCAGGTTGTTGTACGACCTCTGTCTTTTTGTGATGATTGTGAGGTCATAGTTATCACATGATTGTGAAACTTGATCCATTGCCCTTTGCATTTTTGCCTCTGGGCTGGCATCTTTATCCATATCATCAGCTCTAGCGCATTAGTTTATATCTTAGTTTTGGCTTGCAACCCTCTAAGGTTGAATAATTTGCATTCAAAGCGATACCTGGCCTGACATTATCAGTATGACAAGAGTGACATACTGCAATCAAGATAGCATGATGGTATTGATACGGATTTCTGCTGCGAAATTTTCTATTCTGACGGTTTGCAAGGCACCTGAAATTCAAAATTTTAAAAGTTAATAACGAAGCCTTTGTTCCATTTTCTTTCTTTTTTTACTGTGTAACACCAGGGTTTATCACGGCACCAGTACTGTGCTCCACGTGCACAACATTCTAATTTGATCAAATTCGATGTATTTTTGAAATAATCATGCATGTCTTCCTAAAAAAATCGTGACCAAAATTTTGACATCCTCTTTCTAAAATTGAACTTTGTCAAATTTGAAAATAAACACTTTCAAATCGTCATCACAAGGAAGAAAAATAAAGTACTTAAAATCTCAATAATTTCGACGCTGTGCAAATGTAGACAAATTGTTAAGCGCGCAAAATTTATCATGAATTTATGTCCAGTCTCTCAATGTTGTTCGATCATAGTCTCATCACATAGGTGGTAGTCTACCACGTGGACCTCGTGTAGCACACTGCAAATATTGATACACCAGAGTAAGGTACGTGGACAATTCGGACCTTGGCTAATTCGGACCTGATTTGGACCTCGGCTGTGGACAATGCGGACCTTGGACAATTCGGACCTTGGCTAATTCGGACCTCAGCCAATGGTCATTTCGGACCCTGGAAAATCGAGGTCCGAATTGACCAATGATTTTATGAAATTAGGGTCCGAATTAGCCAAGGTCCGAATCGGTTTAGGGTCCGAATTAGCCAATGACCGATTCGGTTTAGGGTCCGAATTAGCCAATGTCAGAATGTGTTTAAGGTCCGAATTGACCAAATGTGAAACAGAAATAAGGTCCAAATCAACCATTGCTTGAATCGATTCAATGTCAAAGCTGGCCAGAATGGACAGCTTTACAAACTCTTGAGTTTTTAATTTTGCATTGTATCATATATACTCTAATGACCTAAACAACAAAGAAACAAACTTAGTTATAAATAAAATTATTCCAATGGTTCTTTAAGATATCAAGTTAGTTTCATAAGCACAATTTTTTATTCAGTTTTACGTCCCTTTCAAGTAAGCTCAAAATTAAAAGTTATATTTTGAATTGGTCGTGTTTTTTAAGATCATATTTGCAAAGTTATATCTAAAAATACATTATACACGCATATAAATACACTTTCAATTTATCTCCTTAACATTAACTTGGACGTACTATGTTGAGACATGTATGTGTATATATTATACTTAAAGAGCATTATATGAAATATGCTTTTGTGCTATCAATGTGTCTTCCAATGGGATATGTTTATAATAAATACTTATTAAGGCCAGAATTGACCAATGGAAAAGGTCCGAATTGACCAATGGATAAGGTCCGAATTGACCAATGGAAAAGGTCCGAATTGACCAAGGGAAAAGGTCAGAATTGACCAATAGAAAAGGTCCAAATTGACCAAAGATTTTCTTTTTTTGAGGTCCGAATTGACCAACAGAAAAAGGTCCGAATTGACCAGTGGTCGAGGTCCGAATTGACCAGTGGTCGAGGTCCGAACTGACTAGGGCCGAATTTTTTAGGGTCCGAATTGACTAGGGCCGAATTAGCCAAGGTCCGCATTGTCCATAATTCCAGAGTAATAATATATTCTAAAGATAATTGAGAACTTGTGTCTACTTTTTCATATGTACCTTAAGTGCGTTTCTTCTGTGGTGGTTCTTTCGTTTTATGTCTTGGTGTTTAATTTTTTTTGGTGCTGTTGGCGCCTTATGTATGACTGAGTGACCACCTATTGGGAAAATAGCTGCCCATTCGGCTTACGATGTTTTCATGGTATAAGTACCTGATTGTTAATATAGTTTTTCCCATCTCGGTTTTTGGAGTGAAGTCTTTTTCTAATTGCGCCTTTTCCTGATCTTTGCCTACTTGTACCTTCCGCCTTGGGTTGAATATGTTTTCTAAGTACCTACTTGTTAATTTAGTCTTTCCCACCTCGGTTTGTGGAGTGGGAATTTGTTTCTGATTCCTTTTTGTCTATTGACAAGACGAAAGTAGAAAAAAAAAAAAAAAAAAAAAAAAAAAAAAAAAAAAAAAAAAAACATGAGACAATGAAGAACATAGTAGCATTCATTTCCTCAGCCTGGTTATTGTTGTTTCAGTCTTTGCCTATTCTATACACATATGAGCCATAGATGTCCAATGATTTTATCCCACGGCCATCTTTGGGTGGTCATATTTAATCTCTTGCAATGACATTTCGATATGGAACGCAGAATGAAACAAAGCGTATCAGTCAGTTGGTCTACAAAAATGCATTAAATAAATTATTGTTGCAACAAATCATGCTGATTTCTTTCACATGTCATCCCAACTCGCCACACTACATGTATATAGGGCACCGTAAAGTAAGCTTTTGTGGTAATGTACTGAAAAGGGGGTAGAAATTAAACTGAGATCCTTTAAGAGCAGTGAACATATTAATGAGAAAGGGGATGGGCCATACCATGGTTTCGGCTTCTTTTAAGCCTCTTCAGTGACCCTATAGATTTGGCAACATGGAGCCAAAGATTATGACTGTAATTTAATCATCGTTCAAAAGGGTAGTCGATGCAAAGACTGGTAAAATCCAAATGGGGTCAAATATTTAAACGTTGGTTAGAAAATGACTCTAAACCGATTATAATTTTCTGATAACCGATAATTTTTTCGGATCTTTATTGCTGTGACCTATATGTAGGCAAAACACCTATGGGCGGTTTGGCTTTATTACGTCAGGGTGAAAATTTGTCAACATTAAGACAGGTATATGTACCGGGTATCGAACCCGCAACCTCTTGATTGCGAAGCGAATACGCTATATATCTATATATTAGACTAACACGGCCGCAGCATACACTTTGAAATTACCATGACAATTAGTCACAATGTATGATTGGTCGACTTAAATAATTATGCAAGCTCTGAAATTTTAACATACAATGGAAACCTGATATTACTAAAAGTAACAATTGTAAGTAAATTTCTTTAAAAAAGGATGAAGGAAATGTGAAAGTGGAAAACAATCAAAGAATAAGTGGGCCGCCTCGTGGGAAAACCAACAATGTGGTTTCCGAACAGGTCTGACACAAATCAGGCTGCACCGTCACAGAAGCAGGCTAGAAGCTTGAAATTTTGGATTTAAGAAGAAGAGGAATGTAGCGAAAACAAAGGTGCTGATCAGCTTCGCCAATAAGGCTCAACTTCCACCCCTGCAGCTGAGGTCCCTCCTGCAGCTGAGGTCCCTGCAGTTGTAGTTATCAACCGGAAAATCGCCAAGAGTTGCGATTTCTAGAAAAACGTATTTTTTTTCCCTGTATTATGTTTGCCTATGTCCAATAAAAGGGATGCCAGGCTTAAATGAGTTAAGAATGCCTTAACATAGGCTTGAGGTGAGCGAGACCAGTAAAGGGTAATGTATAGTGAACGTAAGTGTCGAGTATGTGGGGTATCACTGAATGTCCTATACATGTTAATCTCAGAGCTAAGTTTATTTATCAATCCTAGTATGTATAAATTAGTGGAATAGTTTTCAAAAAATGATAATAGAGACATTCAAAAGCTAACATTGCTTAACGTAGTGTACAAGGGCCAGATTGGTCTATTGCTCATGAATAAAATTGATCTTATCTTATCTTATTTATCTTATCTTATCAAATCCTGTTATAGTAATTAGGCAAGTCCGGGTTTTGTTTCTATATAAAATTAACATGTCACGAAGGATTTTACAGACCGGGACACAGCGCATCATCCAAATCACAATTCAGTGTTCATACGAAACATTTGCCTTTGAAGCCACAATGAAGATGGGCAGAGAAATTGATGGTTAGAGAAAATGATTACGAGATAAAACTGCGACATAAGAAGGAAAAGATGATAGTATTCTAAATTATGGCGACATTCAATACTTTAATCCATATGGGTAATGCTTCTTTCTTGGAAAGGAAGATATAGCTACGATGAAAATGATTTTCCAGAATATATAAATAGTATATGTGGGCAGCAGTAGGTTAAGTAGGTGACAGACAAATAGTCTATATAATTGTGTAAACTTGATGAGTAGAAGTAATAACTCTTGTTGATTCTAGATCTACAGAGGATACTTTGGGTATATATTGTCTTCTTCTTCTTCTTCTTCTTCTTCTTCTGATGATGATGATTATTATTATTATTATTAAGGTGCTGCCATTTGAAAATTATTGGCTCTTGAACAGTCAATATGTCTTCTTCCTCTTCTTTTTCTTCTTCTTCTTCTTCTGCTGCTGCCGCTGCTGCTGCTGCTGCTGCTGCTGATGATGATGATGATGATGATTAAGGTGATGCCATTTGAAAATATTGGCTATTGAACAGTAAATGTGTTAATGCATATTCATAATTGCAAACTGATACTTATTAGTTCATTTTGAATGTGTTCATATAGTTTTGCACCAATAGGTAAGCATACGAGGGATTATCAAAATTACGGGGACTTTTCTGATATCTTTTGATTATATTACCGGATTCCACTCAAACTTACAATGCAGATGTTCCCGTGTCATATGCAACAGTCTGCAAAATTTCATGGTAATCCATTGATCAGTTACACAATTATAGTGAAATGAAAACACCCACTTTCGCCGTCATGGAACAGTCCGATGACGTCAGTGACGTCGACGCAAGAAAAATGATTTTGAACAACAAACTGTGTTTTTTAGCTACTGATTTATATATTTTTACTTCTCAAAGTATGTTAAAAATTTGTCCACTAAAGATGCATCGTTTAAATTACCAATCAATGTTTAAAAATAAGGTATTACCTTGATTGGTAATCTGGACTGGGCATATTGATGTTGATGTTTAACATTATGGTTTAGACGTTAGAACATTATAAATTACGGATATGCACTTCTGATATTTATTTGTGTCCCATTTGTTCAACAGTTCATGCAATGTTTTAATTTGTAATGTATTACCGAAGGACCTTGAAGTTTCATCGGTGAATGAAAAAATAGGATTTGTTTCAAAGGGTAATTGTATTAAATTGCCGGTTGATCTGTGTTGCATAAAGTTCCGATGTCGCTAAAACGTATGCTTAAACCAAAGAACATAGATGCACAACCGGTCCACCGTAAGGTTTAAGCAAGCATAAAGTGTTTTGTTATGGATTCATTAAGACACATGGCACGTTTTGCTGTGATCTGCAAAGTAGTTTCGAAGAAAACGCAATAGAAATGCGATACCACAATGTCAAGTTATGTGCTCCGTGATGATCAGGAGGGTGGGTTAAAAAATCCATCACCAACTGCAAATAAAACACTAGATTAACCAATCTTTTAGAATCTATTAAATATAAGCATGTTTATCGTCAGGTGAAATTTGAGTATGTTTGCCTGAACCGTTATCAAGTTATGAGAAAAGTCCACGTAATTTTTGATAGTCCCTCGTAAATAGAGAGGTGTTTTGATAAAGATTCACTGAAACAAATCTGATAAGCTAGGTTAATGTTTGAAAATAAAGCTATTGTTAGCGGCGACAGCCACTTGTGTCAGTCGTTGACGAAACCAGTTGATTTGGCTTCACGTACCACTGTTGTTTAATTCCATTATTACACACAGGAGCATAGAAGATGTATTTCCGTAACGACTTCGTAAACTACACCGATGATCACAAAAATTCAACGTCGGACGACTTGGCAAACTACTACGATACGTCTGATAACAATGCAGACTCTAACGATAAACACGAAAATTCGACGTTGGACGACTACAAGAATGATTATGCAGGTTCGACGCTGGAAAACGTCGACATTGTAGAACCCGAAACAAATGCGAGCGTTCATGTATCTAATGAATGCGGAGATGGTGGTTATGGTTATGATTATAACTATGACGACTATGATTACAGCGGAAGTGGTTATCACAATAACAGCAACTGTAGCTATGGTTACGGTAGCTATCCGCTGGATTATGAATACAAAACCTTCTCGTATGAAGGTTTTGACTTTGAAAGACCGGTTTATACATTTATTTGGGAAATCCTTGTAATATTTACAACGATTTTCAATATAGTGGTGATAGTAGTGCTTCTGCGCAAGAGGATGCGCAATGTAATTCATATGGTTCTTGTTGCCATAGCAATTTCTGATTCTATGACAGGACTGGTTACCCTACCAACGTATATTTACACATATTCACGGTATAAGTCTGGGGATCAGAACAACAGAGACGCTTATATACTTGACAAAGACTGGTGTAATGCATTCATGATATCAAAGTTCTTTCTATCCAAATGGTTCCACAATGTGTCCATTTGGTTGACTCTTTTCCTTTGTTTTCAAAGATTTGTTTCGATTCAGTTTCCGTTTAAGACACAAAGGCTATTCACAATGAGGAGCACGTTAAAACTTGTAGTGGGGATTTTCGTGTTGTCACCGGTTCTTCACATATTCCACGTGATTCACAGGAAGGCTGACGTAAAATATGGACTGTGCCTATGGGAATTTGAAAGTGAATGGTCCATCGTCCAACTCTGGGTTGTTCTAGTGCTCATGTACCTGATTCCGTGTATTCTCCTTGTTGTTATGACAGCTCTGATGGTCTACCGTTTATCTACCCCACTGTCAAAGATAATGGGTAGCGATGGAGGGAAAAACAGTACGATGGAGCGTCGCCAGAAACGGAACCGCCGGGTATCCATAATCGTCAGCGCGATCGTCATTGCGTTTCTCATACCGGAAGTACCATACGGAATATTTCTGCTCATAACCTTGACAAAAATACATTCTGGAAACAACATAATGCCGCTTATAGTTAACAGGGGATTCCACGCGGGCTACGAAATGTTGCTCGTTCTGTCATTTCACGCCAATTTTTGGATCTACACGGTTCTAAACAAACGGTTTAGATCTGAGCTAAAGAAAACATGGATAGCGTTACTCAACCTTGTGTGCATATTTGAGGGAAAACTTATCCGGAAGTTGACGCCACGTCGACGTAATTTACAGACGGCAACGACAGCACAGAGTACTAACCACGAACTGAAAGACCTTGGCGCGAGTAGTTCAACATAATATGAAATAAGGCACTACCTTTGTCGCGACGCTCTACTCCCATTATTTTAAATTTGATTATTTTAAAAAAAGCTACATATATATGAAGCTTCCTCATCCTGGTGACCATAGCCGACCAATACCATTATGGAAAGATAGTTTATCAGTTAGTACAATGCAGGGCGTGTTGAAACGTGACGGCGACGTGAACTATATGGAACGTTGATTGATCAATTAGTATAATGCAGCAGCGCGTGTTGCATTGTCACGATGACGTCAAAAATAACAATTCCGGTTCCGGTTGACGAAAGATTTTTTTGTATCAATGTACAGAAGAGCAGAATAGAACAGAACACTTTTACCACGTTCTACCATAAGAGCGACACAGGAGCGTCGCTATAAATCAGGGCCCAGAATTACAATCCTCCCTTAAAGTTAAGGAAGACCTTAGTTAAGGTGGCGAACTTCAGCATCCAAAAACATGCATCTAAAGCAGACTGAACTCATTCATATCGGTTGTATTATATAGATGACATTTTGTTTTACACATTTGTATATTTTCGTTACAGCAGTTTACTGATTATAACGGTAAAATATCGAGTCAAAATTTATCACCTTAACTAAGGTAGGCCTTAACTTTAAGGAAGCATTGTAATTCTGGGCCCTGGTCAATAATCCCAGCTTTCTAACAAACCTGTTTCTCTATAATAAGCCCTATATGAAGGGAAACATCACAAACATTGGAATATCAGTCTCGCATCGACACTACACTGTCTTTTTAAAGGCACTTTCAATTAAGAAATAATTTTACTTTAGAGTGAATTATCGTGCCTGATTAACGCGAGATGTTGGAGGACAAATTGCGACGTATTTTCACGACGGCGCAGCCGGAGTGAATTAAATATCGCATATGCCCGACTGTAACTGTTTTGACAGTATTAAAATACCATTGTTTGTAACGATGTATATTAGAGACATTCAACATAACATGTGCATGTATTATCTTTGAAGCCCAATATAAAATAAATTCATCGGCCTCATACTCGTGTTGTTACCAACGTTGACAACAGATTGTTTATTTCTAAGGTGTATGACAAGTTTTCGAATTGCTAACCGAATTTAGCACAGTAGCAATATACCGTCATCAATTGCCTAGGGGGGCTAGTTCGCTACATACATGCTTCAGCCTGTAATGATTACGAAGGAATATTGCTCGTGAACTTAAATCATAAATGAGCCACCTCATGGAAAAACCAACAATCTGCATAGGCGAAAAGAAAGGCACAGATCAGATCAGCTTCGCGGTAACCGCGAAGCTGACTCAGCGCCTTTGTTTTCGCTACTCGGACAGTACAATTCCTCCTCTACCTAATTCCAAAATTTCAAGCTTCTAGCTCTTTTCTGTGACTGTACAGGTCGATTTGTGTCGGACCTGTTCGAAAACCACATTGTTGGTTTTCCCAAAAGGCGGCTCAAATCTTTAATCGTCGACTTACGTCACAGATTATTGGCACAAACTGGTCTGTAAAGCCGAAACCTAGAAGCTTGAAATTTTTGGTATAAGCAGAGGAGAAATTGTACTATCCGTACAGTTACTACACAGCTGATCTGCGCCTTTGATTTCGCAAAAATCCGATTTTCTCATGACGCGGCTCGCTTTATGGGTTGACCGAGGACTTTTGAGACCTTTAAACAACCATACATTGATAGTAACAATTGTGCGTAAGCATCAGTTACTGAGGGAAGTTTTAAAACGGAAAACAATAATTACCAAAATGTAATCCCAATTAGGAGTTTCCGGTCACATGTTTGTTTCTTCAAAGACAAGACAAGTACTCTGGTGTCAAGCAGTTCTTATGGTTAGTAGCTTTAATATACACTAAAAATAAAACCAACCTGGAAGCAAGCCAAGCAAACACTCATTCTGTACAATAATGATATTTAACCTTTCCCCTCTTTTCACCACCATGGGGGCGGGAAAAGGAAAGCGCGGACGAGAAATAAATATTTTGTGATACTAAGATTGAAAATATTATATGAGTATGCATACATACAAAATGTTTTGTGGATTCGAAGTTACGTTTGACTGTGGTCAGTGCTGTAACCAATATGGTGGTCAGTGCTGTAACCATATGGTGGTCAGTGCTGTAACCTACATGGTGGTCAGTGCTGTAACGCACATGGTGGTCTGTGTTGTAATCCATATGTGGTCAGTGCTGTAATCTATGGTTAGTAGCTTATACACTAAAACAAAACCAACCTGGAAGCAAGCCAAGAAAACACTCATTCCGTACAATTATGATATTTTACCTTTCCCTCTCCTTTCACCACCATGGGGGCGGTAAAAGGAAAGCGCGGACGAGAAAAAAATCTTTTGTGATACTAAGATTGAAGATATTATATGAGTATACATACATACAAAATGATTTGTGGATTCGAAGTTACGTTTGACTGTGGTCAGTGCTGTAATCCATATTGTGGTCAGTGCTGTAATCTATATGGTAGTCAGTGCTGTAACCCACATGGTGGTCAGTGCTGTAACCCACATTGTGGTCAGTGCTATAATCAATAGGATGGTCAGTGCTGTAATCCATATGGTGGTCAGTGCTGTAATCCATATAGTGATGAGTGCTGTAATCCATACGGTTGCCAGTGCTGTAATCCATATTGTGGTCAGTGCTGTAACCCATATGGTGGTCAGTGTTGTAACCCATATGGCTTTTCTGTGGCTGTACAGTCCAGTTTATGTCGGGTCAAAATAATAATGCATATAATACAAGATATACTACAAATTTCACTTTTGATTAGACTTTCCATTGCTTTAACCATGTTTGACAATAAAAATGACTTACATACATATGTTCTTGACATAAAATTATACTTTTTCATATATTGTTTCGGCACTTAAAAATATAGTTCTTAGTGCCTCTATATGAACTAAATGTCTTTCGAAACAGCATACAAAGTATACCCAAAAATGAAATGAGAATTATATCTTCTAATAGCAATTTAACTAAACATACAAATAGTCTGGTATGCAAGTTTTGTTTATAAAATCATGAATGTTACAATTATAATAAAAGAAAAACAATGTGGTACTGTTGACACAATCACAGGAAATGTTCATTTTGTCATATCATTTTGTACTTGTTGATGATCACTATTTTCTACTTTTAGTGCTGTGCCAACATGTATATATGTGAAACGTGATAGTTCTGTCAGTCATACTAAAGCTAAAATTATTCCTTGATGCCAATCTTGTATTTCGTTTCGACAAGATGGTGTCCCTGGAAATCATATATACTGATATGTCGGTACAATCAAACGATGAGGATAGATATTCTTTCCTTGTTAAGGCTATTTATTACTCATCCATGTTCCCACCTGACTAATTAAAATATACATGTACTTTGATCATTTCTGTAAAGTCCTATATGAAGCCGAACCACATATTGTTTCCTTGTTGAAATTATATTGTATAATACACTTTGATACACAAAAAATTCTGTAGTGATTATTAATACTGAAGAATACTATATGTAGATCCTGAACACAAATGTAACTGTAAGCCGAAATTGCACAGGGTAGAAACTGAATTTTTTCCACTTGGTTTTTATATCTTAACCCACTTATTTTATTTACATAAATTTCCGTATTATTCCTTCCTAGAACACTTGTCGATCGCAAACTGTTAGGATACTGGATTAGTCATCGTCTTATCTGTCAAAGGATCACCAAATTTGATACCTGAAATATAAAAAAAAATATTTTGTACACATTTTATTGTTTGACTCTCATGTATGTAGGCTGTCATTGTTCAAACAGAAGTCCCCATTCAACCTAAAACTTCTATTACACTCTTATGGAATACATGCCAGACCATAGTGACTATACCTAGCACACTTTCATCTGATATGCATTCCCCTACTGATCCTAATATAAGAACATAGGGGATTTTTGTTTGGGCTTTTATAGAAAAAAGTCACACCTACATTTTGTCATTTTTGACATAATACTTCATATTAATGGGTAACACAATAACATAATAGAATGATCTTGTATATATCATGTATTGCTTATACAATGACGGAATCATGTTTGGAATTCTTTAGATTTTGTTTTTTGTATTTGTGCAGCATCAAGCATGTTAATTGAAACTACTTCTGCTTTTTACTCATCTTTTTTTCTGGACTATCAACTTCTACTATGCTCAAACTTTATCTAGATTCTTAGTCTTACTTGAAACATGTAATGAACCCAAATTTCTTGTTATCTTTTTGGGATGGGAATTAACACAGGATATTACTACAGTGAACATAACAAGTTATAAGCCTAGATAGAATGCAAAATAATCCTTCGGGCACCACACATGCTGCTTCTACAGTGAATAACACACAGATAAACGATAGAAATAATACACAAATCAACTTAACATCCATGAAAATTGCCCACTCAAACATAAATAGCATAAGAAACAAGATTGATGATGTAAGTGCAAATCTTTCTGACTATGACATTATATGCATTTCCGAGACAAAACTTAGTGATGACATCCAAACAAAAAATCTATTGATTGACTCCTATCATGACCCAATAAGAAAGGATAGAAACACAAACAATGGTGGTGGACTTATGCTTTATATGAAAAATAATATATTTTATAAACATAGACCCGACCTTGAGAGTGATGAGCTTGAAAATATATGGGTCGAAATTCGATCCCTGAAAAATAAATATCTAATCGGTCACTTCTATAGACCCCCAGAATCCACAGCTGATTTCTGGGAAAAATTTGAAAACACAATAGAAAAAGCATCCGAAGAAAACCTTGACCTCATTATTTTAGGAGATTTTAATCATGATATTTTAAAAATAACGTCTAGTCCCTTTTTTGAAATCCTATCAAAATATAACCTACAAAATATAATCAATGAACCTACAAGAATAGTACCTAATAAGTCAGCAACATGCATTGACCTGCTTCTAACTAACCATAGCTCAATCATCATTGATTCACAAGTTTTACCTCCGTTTAATAGTGATCATAGTACAATAACTGCTGAAATTGCATTTAAAACCTACAAAGCTCAGGCTTATAAGAAAACTATTTGGAAATATGACGAAGCAGATAAAAATTTAATTCAACATAATATCGAAACACAAGACTGGTCCTTTATAAACAATAATGATGATATTGACCATATAAATGAAATCTTTTCAAATGTCATAATGGAACTAGCAGAACAGTCTATCCCAAAGGTATCCTTTACTTACCGTCCAAATGATAAACCATGGATGAATACCAACATCCGCAGAACCATGAGGCAACGAGATCGGCTCTATCTGAAAGCAAAAAACAAAAGTACAGAGCAAAACTGGAGCAAATACAAAAGTAAAAGAAATGAAGTAGTTCAACTTATACGGGATGCAAAAAAATCTTATATGTCAAATCTACAGACAAAATTATCTGATCCTGGCCTTTCACCAAAAGCCTGGTACAGAATTGCAAATGACATAACAAAATTAAAAAACAAGAACAATCCACCACCTCCGCTTATTCGTAATGGGCAGCCGCAAATCCATCCTTTTGAAAAAGCACAAACTCTAAATGAGCATTTTGCAGGAATATCAACAATAGGAGCTGAACCTAATTTACCTGAAAATTTAAATAATCCTAACTTCACCCTTGACTCTATTATAGTATTAGAACAAGACGTAAAAGATCAACTAGACAATTTAAACATAAACAAACCTGGTGGCCCCGATGAAATTAGCCCAAAATTAATTAAGACTTTTGGCCATCATCTAGTAAAACCTTTAACACTGCTATTTAATAAATCTCTACAACTAGGCCAAGTACCATGTCAATGGAAAATGGCAAATGTCTCGGCAATCTTTAAAGGCAAGGGGAATAAAAATGATCCAACTAACTACAGGCCCATATCTATCACTAGTTGTCTTGGAAAAATTTTAGAAAAAATTATTTTTAAATACTTATATAACTATCTTCAAGAACATGAAATTTTAACAAAATACCAATCAGGATTTAGACCTAAGGATTCAACCACAAACCAACTATTGGAAATCTATCATATAATTATAGAAAATCTTGACAAAGAAAAAGATATTAAATTTATATTCTGCGACGTTAGCAAAGCGTTTGATAAAGTATGGCATCGAGGGTTATTGTATAAATTAAAGAAGTATGGAATAAATGGAAATTTGCATAAATGATTTGAAAGCTATGTTTGTAATAGGCATCAGAGGGTAATAAATGAAGGTTCAAAATCAACATGGATGACAACTACAGCTGGTGTCCCTCAGGGATCAGTTCTAGGGCCATATCTTTTCCTGCTTTATGTAAATGACATTGTTGAAAAAATTAACACAAACATTAGATTATTTGCCGATGATACTACCCTTTTTACAGTCATTGAGAACCAAGAATCAATTCAATTGTTAAATGAAGATCTCATTGAAATTGCTCAATGGTCAGATGATTGGCTGATAATACTAAACCAGACAAAGACAAAGTCTATGACCTTTACAAGAAAACATGAAACAAACTGGGATGACGCTAAATTCAATAATATTGTAATTACAGATAATAAAACACATACACATTTAGGAATCACTCTTTCTTCTGATGCAACATGGGCTGAACATATTCAGAAAATTTATGAAAAAGCAGCTACACGTCTGAATATCATGAGAATGTTAAAATATGACATAGATAGAAAGTCACTACTACGATTTTACACATCATTTATAAGGCCAATCTTAGAATATGGAAATATCATTTGGGATAACTGCACCAAACAACAATCAGACTTACTTGAATCAATCCAACTTGATGCAATTCGGATTATTACTGGTCTCCGGAAGGGAACAGACCATGATGTCCTGTACAAAGAAGTTGGTCTTTGTTCTCTTGCTACAAGGAGAAAACATGCAAAACTTATACAATTCTATAAAATTTTAAATAATGAAGCCCCGTCTTACATTAACGACATAGTTACAAAATTCAATACTCATGAAACTGGTTACAACCTGAGATCCACAAACTTAAGACACCCTACCCCTCGGACTGTCTCTTACCAAAAAAGCTTTTTCATTGCAACTACTGACCTATGGAATGACTTAGACACCCCACTTAAAAATGCAACTTCCCTATATTCATTTAAACAAGCCATTCAGAAACAAATAAAACAGCCCCCAAAATATTACTGCTATGGAAATAGAAAAAATAATATCTTACTGTGCCAACTTAGAAACCATAAAAGCCAATTAAACGCAGATCTCCGCAATGACCATCTATTGGAATCTCCCAATTGTAATCACTGCATGGTGCCTGAAACAAGAAAACATTTCTTATTCCATTGCAAAAAATACCAACTCCAAAGAATGGAGCTCATGAACAGTTTAATCTCCCAACCAACTATTTACGAAACAATAGAAATAAATGAGGTAGACTTATTACATGGATGTGCACAACTTTCAGACGTAGAAAATCAGCAACTTATGGAAATTATTTTCAAATACATTATCGACACAAAAAGACTTACCTAAAATCTAAATGTTAAAATGATAATACTATATCATGGGAAAAAAACAACAACTTTAGTAACATTTAATAAATATCTCTGCTAGCCCTTCCTGCAAAGGTTTTGTAAAAGTAGAATAAATATTATTTTCCTTTCAAAAAATAAATGAAAATACTTCTTGAAGAAAATCGATGAAACCAGCTTTATCTTTTGCACATGCACTGTACTTTGAATACACAAAAACTTTACCGTAATTAGAACACAAAAGCCTGCATAAAACTGGATATAAATGTAATAAAATACAATCTAACTGTCATTACACAAGAAAAACTGTTAACAACTTACCTGCGTTACCGTTAAGGCACTCATTTTACCGTTAAAAGTGAAAACTAGATGCAGAAACACGCCTGTTCAACACTTTTAAGTCCTTCCTTGATTAACGGTATGGCGGAACCTTCGAAATTCGGGGCAATTCGAAATTCGGGGTAATTTATGTTTTTAATAGTTTCTCTCTCTCTGTGAAGTGTTCTGAAAAGATTTTAACCTCAGTTGAAACCTTGATGATTGCACTTTAAAATGGTATAAAATTGTATCTGAACAACATTGTTGTGCAAGTTCACAATTAAATTTAAATTCACGCACTCATTTTTTCAACAAGGAAAAAAAGCAAATTCTTAATATAATATAGTCCTTAAGATTAAATTCACCCCACATACAAACCAGACAGGATAGATAAGTTTAATTACCATGACAACTTTGGGGATACTCAGCTCTACAAATTGGTAAAAACTAGACTGTTCTGGCACCACTGGGTAATTTTGTTTTGAGTTTTGTTTACTACTACACCGAATTTAGAAGAGACTTTTCATCTGGCTGAAAATCCTACCTTAGTGATTCTAATCAAGGATAGTTATGTTGACACATGAAAGTGACCAATTTCTCAATTCTATTTTAGTGCAGCATGTGTCACTGCATGTGTGCAAGAACTGTAATAAACCCGAGATTTTAGAGAGAGCTATAAATTACAACTAAACATTAACTACACCGAATTTCGAAGGTACCATCATACTAAATAAACGTCGTTTCATGGCTAGCGAGGTAAAACGAATTACCGATACACCACTACCATACCGTTTCAGTACCTGTAACTAATGCGCATTCATATATTGATTTTTGAAGTATTAATTTTACTAACTATGTCAAGTAAGACTAGGAATATCTCTCTCTCTCTCTCTCTCTCTCTCTCTCTCTCTCTCTCTCTCTCTTTGACCACATATATCATCATTAGCAATCGCCCTTTCTGTACAATTATCAACTCACGCATACAATACCGTCTGGGAGAGGATAATCACAGGCCTAGCCTACATCTAATCCCTTGACCCATGTATATGTATATATGATATGCTCATATGTGAAATGTCTTTGTAAATTGTCATTAGTATATATGTATGTGTATATGTTGTCATTAAATTTCTAATAAATAAATAAATGTCGGGTCAAAACCCAGATTCAATTTGTTGGTATTTTAAAGCGAAGGCTCAATTGTTAGAAATGAGCCGCCGCATGGGAAAACCAACAATCTGCATATGCGAAAGCAAAGACGCAGATCAGCTTCGCGGTGACCGCAAAGCTGATCAGCGCCTTTGTTTTCGCTACACACACAGTGCACTTCCACTTCTTAAATCCAAAATCTCAAGCTTCTAGCCGGCTTCTGTGACTGTACAGGCCGTTTTATGTCGGACCTGGTCGATAACACAAATTGTTGGTTTTCTCACGCACAGGCTCAAATGATTTTCCTGCTCATGTAGTTTATACTAATCACGGTACTTGACGTAAGTGGGCTAAGTGGATGACTGACAAAGAAGCTATAAGTACCAGATGGGTAGGCGTCACTTAAACAATACTAGTGGATGTGACAATACGTATTAGTATGTATTTCTTCTTTTCTTGGCATCAGGAAAACATGTCCGTGAAATGTATACCGCCTTAAACACCACTTTTATATAGTAAAACTGGGGTTTACAGGGATATACCTATATTTCTTATTTTTGATACAAAACATGGGTTGTGGGTACTCGTTAGAACCGCCTCGGCAAGGTGGTTCTAACGTGTACCCACAATCAATGTTTTGAGCAAAGATAAAAAAAATATCAAAACTTTTCAGATGAAACTTTGAATTTTTACACTTGAAAAACATCTCTGAGAGACAAATTTTCGTAAAAGCACATTTATATAAACTGTCAAACATATTTTCATCAAATGTAAGTTATATTAAGAATTTAACATTAAAAACTATTTGAATTGGTATGACAAACATTTTCACATTTGAAAATTTTAATTATTTTCATACATTTTTACAAAGCTTAACAAAGACTAGTATTAAATTATTACTGTCATAACATACAGGATACTTAAAGATGGAAAACAATTTCCCAAACTACTATGAAAGTTACGACGATCCAACGACTGGCGACTACGATCATCACGAAAATTCAACACTGGCAAATCAAACCGTTGAGATGCTCAAGCCGATGAATGATACCGCCAAACATGTAACCAATGGATGCAAATACGGCGGTTATGGTGATGATTACGATTACGAAAATTATGATTACTACGAAAGTGGATATCACTATGACAACAACTGCAGCTATGGAAACGGTAGCAACCCGCTGGATTATGAATACAAAACCTTCTCGTACGAAGGTTTTGACTTTGAAAGACCGATTTATACATATATTTGGGAAATCCTTGTAATATTTACAACGATTTTCAATATAGTGGTGATAGTAGTGCTTCTGCGCAAGAGGATGCGCAATGTAATTCATATGGTTCTTGTTGCCATAGCAATTTCTGATTCTATGACAGGACTGGTTACCCTACCGACGTATATTTACACATATTCACACTACGAGGCTGGAGGCCAGCACAGAAGAGCCGCTTATGTACTGGACAAAGACTGGTGTAATGCATTCATGATATCAAAGTTCTTTCTATCCAAATGGTTCCACAATGTGTCTATCTGGCTGACTCTTTTCCTTGGTGCACAAAGATTCGTTTCGGTTCTTTTTCCATTTAAAACACAAAGAATATTCACAATGAAGAATACTTTTATATTTGTTATGGTAATCTTTGTGTTGTCGCCGATTCTTCACATATACCACGTGATTCACATGAAGGCTCACGTAAAACATGGACTCTGTCATTGGGCATTGCAAGGTGATTGGTCAACCGTTCAGCTTTGGGTGACCCTACTACTCATGCATTTGATTCCGTGCCTTCTCCTTGTCTTTATGACATCACTGATGATCTACCGCTTATTTACCGCTTTGTCCAATGTCACGGGCGGCGACGGAAGGAACAGCAGCATGGCAGAACGCCGCCATAACTGGAACCGCCGGATGTCAATCATCGTTTCCACGATCGTTATTGCGTTCCTCATACCGGAAGTACCATACGGAATATTCCTGCTCATAACCTTGGTTCAAGTTCACTCGGGAAACAGCATAATGCCGCTCAAAGTAAACAGAGGATTCCACGCGGGCTACGAAATCTTGCTCGTGCTGTCATTTCACGCCAATTTCTGGATCTACACGGTTCTTAACAAACGGTTTAGGTCTGAACTGAAGAAAACAGGGGCGGAACTGCTCAACCTGGTGTACCGATTGGCGGGTAAACCTGTCCGGAAGCTCTCCGTTACGTCGACGTCATTTACTGGCGGAAAAACAGCGGAGAGTTCTTTGTCAGCGAGGACTGGCATCAAACTGAAAGACCTTGGTGCGAGCAGTTCAAGCGACACGAGAGGCGAGAGAAATCTTCTCAAGGAGTCTAGTTCTGGCGTAGGTAGAGACGGATAAATGTTGACAACGCACGTGCTATGCTCTCTCTTACTCTCCGGATCTAAGACACAAAATGGACAGTTTTCAAATATACAGTTTTGACATTTTTCAAATATTGGTGACATTTTTCTTATTTTTGTTTATAGGAACAATTGCGACTGATTCCTTTTCACTGTAATTAGTTCGCACGAATTTGCTTAATCATTCCAAGAGAATTCCTTATTCATTGATCATGTTTTATGTACATGTAAATTTGAAATGTCACTATGTTTTTTTTTTCTTTTAAAAGTTTTTGTATGTAGAAATATATTGCCTTGCAAAGAATGTCTATTTGAAAATATCTATCGTCTATTTGAAAATACTATATCTATCGTTCACTGAATGTTGCCATGCGCTGATCAACGGAGATTCGGCCAAACCTTGATTTTATAGGTGTCTGTTTTTGTAATAATTATTGTGAAATTTTTGCCAATTAGAGTTTTTGAAAAAATGCTAAATCACAAAAATACTCTGCCATGTAGCCATGAATTAAATACAAGATATAAAGTTTCAACGTTAATAAAAAGTTTTATGGGTAACCTTTAAAGTACAACTCGGTAACAAATAAGGCATGACCTACATTTTTGTGCACTTTTTCACTGACGGGTGTTCAGTGACGTTGTACCACGATCACCAAGCCATCACCATCAACCTAGCTCCGAGCCACCGTATCAGGAAAAAGCAAAAACATATGAGCCGCCTCGTGAGAAAACCAACAATGTGGTTTCCGAACAGGTCCGACACAAACCGACCCGTACAAGCACAGAAAAGAGCTAGAAGCTTGAAATTTCGGATTTAAGTAGAAGAGGAATTGTACTATCCGAGTAGCGAAAACAAAGGCGCCGATCAGCTTCGCAGTTACTGCGAAGCTGATCTGCGCCTTTGTTTTCGCCTATGCAGATTGTTGTTTTTCCCATGTGGTGGCTCAATTATATTAAAACCCGTGCCCTGAATTTGTGGGCATCTGAAAATGTGCCTTTGTTCCAACGGATAACGAACATCATCATGAGTCATAATGTCTTATTCGAGCCTTCGCGTGAGAAAACCAACAATCTGGGTTTCCGACCAGGTCTTACACATAATAGGTTTTTAATTACCCTGGTGCATGCGCAGTCAAGGGACAGTATTAATGAATGTATGATGACCTTGAGACGACCCCTATTTTAGGGTAAACCCTTACCAAGTCATTAAATGGTAAAAGCTAGATGAAAGATGGTTAAGCAGATGAAAGATTTGTATTTTTTGTTTAAGATATTGTAACCCAAAGTTTGCTTAGCCTGCCTGTGGCAATATAAAGACGTGTGTTTATTGGCATGTACACCAGGTCTCGGGTGAGCGTTTGCAGCACCGTTGGGTTTTGGGGTTTTAATTCATTCCCCTTTATATTGGTCCAGATAATGAATGTCGGTGAAGGACAATCTATGCTCTATTTCGAAAATATCTAGACGTTATAGGTTGTGAAATAATACCAACACTCAATAAAATAATAGTGAATATCCGTATCTATGACCATATTTGAATATTTAGAAAGACAATATTTCAAGTACACGAGGGGCATTGTAAATGTTAATAGACACCAGTATCGTGCAACTAAAAATTCAATTTCGACACACATGTGTAAAGAAGCTTGTTGACAATTGCAGAAGGGAACCAGAAGGTCGTGAAGTTTTGGTAAATGTCGTCGTATGCACTATCTGACTATTGGATGTTTACTGCCATTTTATGCCGATCGAACGGTTAGATAATGAAAACGCTGATCATGTATTGATAACAGTTACTGGCTTTTCCAATGCGGTACTTTTGCATAGGCATAAGATGTTAATGCTCTCCTTGTCTATTGCACAGTTCTACTACTTATGTTCCCATATTCGCGACCACGACGCAGGCTATGGTACTTCGCTTTTTAAGGAATGGCTTTTAACGTTATATGTTCCTGAGATGTTGAAGTCCCCTCGTATGATATACTCATCAAATGAGTGAACACAACAAAACAGTTTGGATATGAGAACGTTGACCCTACACTGGTTTACGTGATATTTTGACATTTTTATATTAGCAACATTAAAGCGCACAATGGGTTCTGCAGAGGTATGCCTTTTCTTTAATTACAATTTATGCATGTACTCATATTTTAAATGCTCTCTCTCTCTCTCTCTCTCTCTCTCTCTCTCTCTCTCTCTGAGTTCCCTAAAAATGTTTCTTTAAAAACGAATTTACAAAGAACGATCATACTTTAAAGAACTTAAATACTTCATTGTCTGTTTGTCTGTCCATAGAATAATTCAACTTGAAGCTAATGTTTTTTCTTTGAGTTCTTGTGATTCCCCATAAAATTTCATGAAGACCAATTGATTAATAGGAAAGTTATTCAGACTGTTTCCAAATTACAGTGATAGCTCTCTCTAGCCTCATTGGTGCCTGTTTTTAAAATAGGGTCACTGATGAAGCTAATTAAAGTCGAATCTGCGGTATGGCTTTTCTCTGCCATGAAAGGAACACAAAGTTTCCAATTTTATTTAAAATTTGAGTGGTTTGATAAAGTCCTATGAAAAAAAAATGTCATAATTAGCCAAGGGTGGGGGGGGGGGGGGGGGGGGGAATCGATAAATGGCAGCTCTATTTTTGTAATAGACCAAGGCTATGGAAATATACTGTATATGTATGTTCTAGCTGAACGAACAGAGTGTCTGTCCTAAACATATATACCAGAGGACCAATGGTCCTGTAAACGCTCACCTGAGATCTGCTTCATATGCCAATAAACATATTTGAATATTATAGTATTTAACCCCAGTGCAGGGGTAGATGAAGCCCTTGGGCCATTTTCTTTTTTCAGAACAATCAATATTCTGTCCATTTGCCAATTTCCTGCTGATTTTCCCCTTCAAATAACATTTTAAAAGCAGATGAGCCCCTGGGGTCCATTTTTAGCTCACCTGAGCCGTCAGGCTCACAAGGTGAGCTTATAGTATACCCATGCTCCGGCGTCCGTCCGTCCGTCCGTCGTCCGTCCGTCGTCCGTCCGTCGTCCACCATTTTCAAAGATCTTCTCCTCTGAAACCGCTTGGCCAATCAAAGCCAAATTTTACATGAAGCATCTATGGGAAGGGGGAACCAATGTGTATATAAATAATCCAGGTCACATGACCAAGATGGCCGCCATGCCCATATATGGTAAAAACCCTTCAAAAATCTTCTTCTCCGGAACCACTAGACCGATTTCAACCAAACTTGGCATGAAGCATTAATGGCTCAAGCACTACAATGTGTATATAAATCATGACCCTATGATGACCTTGACCTATTTTACGGCAAGGTCAACATAGGTCGCGAATGCATTTGAATGGGAAAAATTGTTAAATTGTCATTTAAAGGAAAAATCTTGCAGAAAATGAGCAGTAGGACTGAATATTAATGATTCTGAAAAAAATTGGGCACCAGGGGCTCATCCGCCCCCACCCCGGGGCAGTATACATGTATATCTCCATAATATTCAAACATCTTCTCCTCTGAAACCGCTTGGCCAATCAAAGCGAAATTTTATGTGAAGCATCAATAGGAAGGGGTAACAAATATGTATATAAAAAATCCAGGTCACATGACCAAGATGGCCGCCATGCCCATATATGGTAAAAACCGTTCAAAAATCTTATACTCCAGAACCGGTTGACCGATTTCAACGAAACTTGGCACGAAGCATTGATGGCTCAAGCACTACAATGTATATATAAATCATGACCCTGTGATGACCTTGACCTATTTTACGGCAAGGTCAACATAGGTCACCAATGCATTTGAATGGGGAAAACTTTTAAAATGTCATTTAAAGTGAAAGTCTTGCAGGAAATGGGCAGTAGGACTGGATATTAATGATTCTGAAAAAAATTGGACCCCAGGGGCTCATGTGCCCCCACCCCGGGGCAATATACATGTATATTTCCATAATATTCAAACGTTTTCTCCTCTGAAACCGCTTGGCCAAACAAAGCCAAATTTTAAGTGAAGCATCTATAGAATGGGAGAATCAATGTGTATATAAATAATCTAGGTCACATGACCAAGATGGCCGCCATGCCCATATATGGTAAAAACCCATCAAAAATCATCTTCTCTGAAACCAATAGGCTGATTTCGAGGAAACTTGGCGTGAGGCATCGATGGCTAAAGTACTCCAATGTATATATAAATCATGACCCTGTGATGACCTTGACCAAGTTTATGGCAAGGTCAACATGGGTTGCCTGTGCATCTGAATTGGGAAAACTGTTAAAATGTCATTTGAAGGAAAAAGCCAACAGGAAATTGGCAAATGGACAGAATATTGAAGATTCTGAAAAAAAGAAAATGGCCCAAGGGCTTATCTGCCCCTGCACTGGAGTTAAATACCATAATATTCAAACATGTTTATTGGTATATGCAGCTGATCTCAGGTGAGCGTTTACAGGACCATTGGTCCTCTGGTTTTTATTCAGAATCATTAAATTTCAGTCTTACTGCCCATTACCTGCAAGACTTTCACTTAAAATGACATTTTAAAAGTTTTCCCCATTCAAATGCATTGACGACCTATGTTGACCATGCCATAAAATAGGTCAAGGTCACCACAGGGTCATGTTTTGTATATACATTGTAGTACTTGAGTCATCCATACTTCATGCAAAGTTTCGTTGAAATCGGTTCATCGGTTCTGGAGAAAAAGATATTTTAAGGGTTTTTACCATATATGGGCATGGTGGCCATCTTGGTCATGTGACCTGGATTATTTATATACACATTGGTTCCCACTTCCTATAGATGCTTCATATAAAATTTGGCTTTGATTATATTGGCCAAGTGGTTTCAGTGAAAAAAATCTTTGAAAAGTGTGTATGGACGACAGACCGGCCAAGGTCAAGAGATGACCTTGACCTAAATTAATCATATACCTTCATCTAATCCATTAGTTGTTTGCATCTACCACTTTCCAGATCTCAGGCTGCAATAGTTTTCAAAAAATAGCTAATTTCCACTTTTCCCATTATAAGTCTATGGAAACTTAAAGTTACCATAGCAACCAGAGTTCTTATCCGACTGGAATAAAAAAACACAAATTATGTAGAGGCTACTGTCAGGAACTTGTATACAAAGTACAGGATTCATCCACTTGACAGTTTCTGAGGAGAAGATTTTTGAATGTTTTTTTTTTTTCTCAAAATTTTGCCCTTTATGGGGCCCCCAGCAACCAATCAAAATAAAGGATTAGGACAAAACTCGCAAGAAACGTCAAACACTACTCAATAAACATTTCTGCAAAAACAAAATTCAAATGTCTGCAATTTTAGCGGAAAAATAGCCGATTTTCACTTTTCCCATTATAAGTCTATGGAAAATTTAAGTTGCCATAGCAACCAGAGTTCTTATCTGCCTGGAATAAAAAACACAAATTATGTAGAGGCCACTGTCAGGAACATGTATACAAAGTATAGGCTTCATCCCCTTGACAGTTTCTGAGAAGAAGATTTTTGAATGTTTTTCGAAATTTTGCCTTATATGGGGGCCCCTGCAACCAATCAAAATAAAGGATTAGGACAAAAGTCACATAAAAAGTAGAGGACTACTCAATAAACATTTCTGCAAAAACAAAATTCAAATATCTCTAACAAGACAGCAAAAACTGGCAATTTTCACTTTTTTTTCCATTAAAAGTCTATCGGAAGCATAAGTTGCCATAGCAACCAGAGTCCTTATCCGATCAAAACAAAAAACACAATTATTCTTTCCCCCTACCTGTAGATGGTGTATGTGTAATTTATTTATGAGAACAATCGGCCCAGCGGTTTCAGAGAAGAAGATCTTTGAAATTGTGGACGACGGACGGACGGACGACTGACGACGGACGGACGCCGGAGCATGGGTATACTATAAGCTCACCTATGAGCCTTCGGCTCAGGTGAGCTAATAAATAAACTGTGCAAAATATGTTTAGCAATCTTTGATGGTTTATGTTTTATTTGAGATATGCCTTCGTGGACTTAACGTGGATTGATATATTTACAAAGTCCCTAACCCCCCCCTAAACTTTGAACATGTTGTTCTCAGTCCTGGGATACAGATCATTCATGATATTACATCTCCTGAAAGGGCTATGAATGACAAACGTTATCCTAGTAATATAACCAGAATTTGTATTTGCATTTTCGTGCATGTTGGTAGTGAAATGCACTGTTAGTTTGAAAACTGCTTTTATTTTTCTTGCATTGTTTTACGCTTAAATAAGAAATATTGTGGGATGAGTGTTGGCACGGTAGTTAGTAAGTTGAAAAATCTATCAACTGCTATCATTTTTGTTCTGTTTGAAACAATTCTTACCGAAATATCTGCAGACAAAAAGCCCGTTTTTTGAGACTAATCAAGGTCAAATTAATGGGCTTATTTGTTATGTAAAAAGGCTATGGAAATATACTGTATATGTATGTTCTACCTGAATGAACAGACTACCTGTCCTATTTTACATAACAGGTATACACAGCGTGTACATACTATAATGCATATAAATATACTGTACAAAATAATTTTATCTATGTTTTATTTGAGACATGTCTCAGAGGACTTTAAATCCAACGTTACTTCAACAACACACAACAATTGTTTTTACCCTTATTAGATACATAAAAGATATTGTCAGAAGAACTTCCCTAATGTCTAAAACGTATGAAGACACTGTTCAAAGTAAAAGTTGCTTAATTTATTTGGCATGGTATATTTAAGGTACAGGTATTTGCATAAGTGACGGACAATATTATTGAAAGTAATAAATCTGATAAAGATGATGCACCTGCTATTCATGCAAATCGTTTCTAAGCTAATTTTTCAGCTTGCAAATTAGTTGGAGAACATTATTTAGACCTTCACAAAGGTTTCTATCAATTAAAATCAAAAATTTATTTTAAAGGATTATTTATGGAAATTTATTAGAAAAATAGGTAATTTCACTAAAAACTTCTATTACAATGGCTTCCCTTTGGAAAACATTATCATTCATAAGAAAGTTTAAGGTTTAGGGATTATTCTGGTATGTAACATGCCACATTTTTAAAAAAAAATCTATGAAATATTTATGAGCAGAAAACACTATTATTATAGTAATAAGGAACCTTAAAACCTAACGTCACTTCAGCACCACACAACTATTGGTTTTACCTTAATTCGATATATGCAAGCCATTGTCAAATCTGATAAAGATGATGTACCTGTTATTCGTGTATAAATTGTTTATACCCAACATTTTAGGTTGCGATAAGCATATTGTATTATTTTCTGGATAATCTATGGGGAAAAAAGATGTTTTATGACAAAATATCTTTCTTGAAAAAATCTGACCCCCTCCTCTTTTGACACAGATTTATGCTGCAGGTATGTAACATCATGAGGTTTCCACCATGTTGTTGCATTTATCAAACCTTTAATTTTACGGAGAATGCAATAGATATTCTATACGGTAAACACAGAAGCTACCAGGACCACTCAAACTTTGGGCGGAAAACCTATAGAGTCTTCCCAGATCCTTTCATTGTCAAAAGTCATTTTTGAATAAGTTATACTGATCATTCCAACACTGTCCGTATATATGGTAATTGACAGACCTGATTTTTTTTTATTATTGGTGAATTCAACGCAGAGTTGCTTGGCCTCTTCTAAAGAGAGACCTTCGTAACAGTTAGTGAAAGTTAAACTGTTCCGTATTCAGGTCTTAGTGGTCTTATAAGAGCTATTGTGTAATGTAGAAATGACGATTTTCTGCAAAACTTTTGTCAAGTTGCTTAAAATATTTTGTATGGTATTCCGTTCCAGAAAGAATCAGAGGACCAACGGTCCTGTAATCGCTCACCTGAGATCTGGAATATATACCAATAAATTTGGCAGACAACCACTTCGGGTTGTTTTCATAAACATAAATTTGTCCATTTGCTCATTCCCAGCAAGTTTTCCGCCATTAAATGACATTTTCCCACTTTTCTCCATTCAAATGCATCGGCGACCTGAGTTGACCTCGCCGTAAATTAGGTCAAGGTCATTTCAGGGTAATGATTTACATAAAGTTTGTAGAGCTCCCTTCCTTGACGC
Source organism: Rugalucina vietnamica (assembly GCA_964017185.1). Lineage (NCBI taxonomy): Eukaryota > Metazoa > Mollusca > Bivalvia > Lucinida > Lucinidae > Rugalucina > Rugalucina vietnamica. The sequence continues at coordinate 23,042,730 of OZ024882.1, forward strand.
TTTATGTCAAGTTTCAAAATCATAGGCCTTCTGGTTCTGGAGAAGAAGATTAGTAAAGGCTTTTGCTATTTATATCGACGACGGCCATCTTGGACACGTGACCTGGACCATTTATACAAACTTTCGCTACATCGCTATCTAAGCCAAGACGCTTGAAAATATTGTTCTGTACCTTACCACCTTAATGGCTCTTTTTTCAATCTCATCTTAGAAGCCAACTAGGTCGAAAATTGTTGTTGCGTTGGGGGTTGGTGCTATTATTGTGAGTTTGGTTATCGTGGTGATAGTGTTAGCTGTGTTGTTGGCGGAAGAAAGAAATAAAGAGGTAAATAAATAAATAAATAAATAAATAATAGTAATGATAATAAAGATAAATGGAAATAAGAACAATTGAACTGCGATACCTCGCGCCATAAAGTAAAACGTTTAGCTCTGAAAATGGACGGTTACAAATAGAATTGCTGCGCTTAACTTATCTTAAAAACAAATTGAGAACTAATTGTATCAACAAATAGTCAACAAAAACTTGGTATACATGTACCAATGGGGCAGTTGAATCTGGATTTTCAGCAAGCTAAATACTAGTATGAGAGCGCTAATACACTTTTTTAAACAGACATAATGAAAACTTGCCCATGCAATAAACAGATATTTTTTCAGCTCTAAAAATTGAAAATTTCATCATAAAATTTTCGATATTTTGATATTTTTGCTCAAAACATACATTGTGGGTATACGTTAGAACCGCCTCGCCAAGGCGGTTCTAACGAGTACTCACATTGTATGTTTTGGATGAAAAATAAGATAAGAAAATTAGGTCACTGATACCCCTGTAAACTCCAGTTTTTCTATATAAAAGTGGGGTTTACCGGGGTATACATTTCACGGATATGTTTTCCTGATGAAGATACAGGTGATAACAAACTGGTCACCAGGTGTAAATAGCCAGCCAATTAAAGAAGGCGAAGGATTCTATTTTCCGAAAGAACCGCTGTCGAAGGCAGAAGCCAAAAGCTATGTATGTATTGTTGCTTCTTTAAAAATGTTAATTAAAACAATTGATTAAGACAAAGCTTTGGAAGAATCATTAATAAGTCTATGCAAAATAACCCTAAAGAATATTGAAATGATTATTATTTTGTTCGGAAGAATGTGACTTCTTTGTTAGAACACATTTAATAAGGACGATGGGACTCAGTGGAACGTTGTAAAGATATTTCAAAAACAAAGCAAATGAAGAGCAATACATGTATGACTTGCTCTTTCCCAATAAGACAGCCAACGCCCGGCATAAACCAGACACAAAGGTGACTAGTACAACATAGGTTACGCTTGTTATATTGCCGCCATTTCAGTGAAGCTATGTACATATTATGTCTAATGACAAAGTTCCAACTATTTACAGGCTCTTGACAGAACAACGTACATGTTGTACCGCTTGGCTAACCCAGTATTCCCGGACGACGTTGGTAGAGACTCCGACATAGTGTATCAAAGTCACCCGAACGGCAATCTGACATCTATATCTCTGACAAAGTAAGTCCATTGCATTTATAGAGGCTTTTAAATGATTTAGAAACCACTTCAAACGCCTTATGGTGTTAATGCAATTGATGGTAGAACTACATGTATACCATGACTGAACAAAAGACAACAAAGTAAGAGCGTAGCAAACCGAGTTTTGACACAAGTCCTTTGCAAACGGTCTGCACAAACCCGTTAGATTTTCACTGTGCTCTTTCTACGTCCTATAAAAGTCCATATGTTCTTACCACATCAATATTGCGCCTTTACTACATGTGTATCATCATAATTCAACCATTTTCCTCGTCACGTTTGTTTTGACAAGTAAAATATACCTCTACACCAATCAAGACAGCTGCATTCTCGTCAATATCTCATACGTTCATACCGCACCCTTGTTGTTTAGGACGTAACGGGATTGTGGTGGCAACATGCTTCAGTTTATAGGAAGGTTAAAGTAGGCAATGATCAGGAAATGGCGCAATCAGAAACAAATTCCCACTCCAAAACCGAGACGGGTAAAACTAAATCAACAATCAGGTACATGTGTACTTATACTAAGAAAACATATCGTAAGCCGAGTGAGCAGCTATTTCCCAATAAGCGGTCACTCAGTTACCCAAACTTAACTAGAATATGAAAACGTACATAAGGTTCAAACAACAGAAAAATCCAACACAAAAACATAAAACATGTAGAACCACTACAGAAGTATCGCCTAGGAACGATCAGTAATATAAAATTACTGTAGGGTTTAATTCGAATTTACAGGCACCACCTAACCTCGCCCTTAGCTTCCGCAGTGATGCTCAAAGAGACATGTTTATACACAAATATTTACATTTTTATTGCAATCGCCCTAGATGAAAGTATCTTTCTTGATGTTCTTCATTTCCCAATGAAAAACATTAAGTCACGTGAGCTACAGAGGCCACGCCTATGGGCGGGGCGACGTCAAAACCAGCCAGTGACGTTGTTTGTTTACTCTTGTTGTCGTGACGTTGGTCGCGTATCGCCATGACGTTAGGCGCCAAAAATTGACGTTTTGTCTGTTCCAAAATAACGTTAAGTCGATTTTAATGTCAAATAACATGAAAAAAAGCGGTGATATGCGCAATTAAAAATCTGATACTTGATGGATAATATAAAATGTAAATATAAGTATTGAAATTCAGATTTTAGCTTTTATTGGATGATGAAAAACATTAGCTGTTTTAATGTCTCCGAGAAGCCCACATTAAAATAGCCTTAAGTTTTTACATCATCCAGTGAAAGCTAAAATCTGAATTTCAATCCTTAAATATAAAGAAGAAACATGGAAAACCATGTTAAGAAAATAGTGTACACAGGTACCAACATGTAACATGTATAACGAAAAGAAGGGTGAGCAGCTTTTGAGGGTAAGGTGGCCACAATGCTAGATTGGACAGAACAAGTAAAATGCAGAGTGAACAGCCAATTGATATTCGTGAATGCAACTTGATAATTGGAATTTCTTGGATATTGAACCACAACAACAGTGCTGCAACAGGGCCAGTTAAAATTAGAGAATGAAATACTTTATTTTTAATATATTTGCACAGAGCTCTAATGGCAGCTTATGATTAAATTCGAGATCAAGTTAAACAGGTATTCTGAGAAATCATATAATTATTTTAGGTTTAGATTCATTTTCTAACCAACGTGCAATACATTTGGTCCCATTTAGATTATACTTGTCTTTGTATCGACTACCCTGTTGAAAGATACAAAATAACAGTAATTGTCTTTAGCTCCATGTTGCCAAATCTATAGGGTCACTGAAGAGGCTTAACCGCGGTATGGCCCATCCCCTTTCTCATTAATATGTTCATTGCTCTTATAGCATTTCAGTTTTATTTTTTTACTTAATTGTTTCAGATTTGAAGGTGAGTGTGCAGACTTTATCTGGGAGTTTCAGCCAGTACCAGGTGACAGGGCAGAATATACATGGGGTAGGTGCTATTAGTAAATATCTTATGACTAGCTTCTCAGTAATTGATGCTCAAATAGAGATGCAGATCATCAAGCAATGACTAGTTTCTCAGTAAATAATGCCCACAGGGGTTAAACTGGTAATTTTCTTTTGCTGCAGGTTTCAGTAAGTTATTCGGCGCCCAGGGTTCTCCATCGTCGGGCAGTTTACCGAGTCTGTTGTCCTCGTTTTTGATTGCTCAGGGTGGTTATCGTGATTTATTTGTTTGTCCTTGATGATTCATTGACTAGTTAGAGATTCACCACGAGGACCAAACAACTAACTAAATGTTGTGAACCACTTCAGAAGATGAGGGTTAGGTTAGGCGCCTGTAAAATTGATTTAAGCCCCGAGTTATTTATAACTGACCGTTCCAAGGCGGTACTGCTGTTGTGATTCACATTTATCCAAGTTATTCCATTTATTAGTTTTATGTTGCATGACTTTGTGACCACCCGAATATCATTTCGGCTTGTTCACTTAGCCTGCATTTCTGCATTTTACTTGTGTGTCCAATCTAGCACTGTAACCACCTTACCTTCAATAGCTGCTCACCCTGCTTTCCGTTATATGTGTTTCATGCTGGTACCTATGTATGAAAAATTCCTCACATGATTTCCTTATTTCTTGTTAATATTTGTGTATCCCATAACCACTGCAAAAGCTGAGGGCGAGGTCAGGCGCCTGTAAAATCGATTTAAGCCCCCCCCACCCAGTAATTTTATATTACTGATCGTTCCAAGGCGATACTTCTGTTATGGCTCCATTTGTTTTATGTTTTGGTGTCGAATTTTTGTGCTGTATGAACCTTATGTACGTTTTCATATTTTTATTTAAGTTCGGGTAACTGAGCGGCAGTCTATATAAAAAAAGCTGCTCACTCGGCTTACGATATATTTTCTATGTATAAGTACATAATTGTCAATTTAGTTTTTCCCACCTCGGTTTTTAGATTGTGAGTTTCTTTTCCTGATCGTTGCCAACCTGTACCTTTTCAAAGAGAGATGCAGATCGTTAAGCAATGACTAGCTTCTCAGTAAATGATGATCAAAGAGAGATGCAGATCGTCAAGCAATGACTAGCTTCTCAGTAAATGATGCTCAAAGAGAGATGCAGATCGTCAAGCAATGACTAGCTTCTCTATAAATGATGCCAAAATAGAGATGCAGATCGTCAAGCAATGACTAGCTTCTCTATAAATGATGCCAAAATAGAGATGCAGATCGTTAAGCAATGACTAGCTTCTCAGTAAATGATGCTTAAAGGGAGATGCAGATCGTCAAGCAATGACTAGCTTCTCAGTAAATGATGCTCAAAGAGAGATACAGATCATCAAGCAATGACTAGCTTCTCAGTAAATGATGCTTAAAGGGAGATGCAGATCGTCAAGCAATGACTAGCTTCTCTATAAATGATGCCAAAATAGAGATGCAGATCGTTAAGCAATGACTAGCTTCTCAGTAAATGATGCTTAAAGGGAGATGCAGATCGTCAAGCAATGACTAGATTCTCAGTAAATGATGATCAAAGAGAAATGCAGATCGTCAAGCAATGACTAGATTCTCAGTAAATGATGCTCAAAGAGAGATACAGATCGTCAAGCAATGACTAGCTTCTCAGTAAATGATGCTTAAAGGGAGATGCAGATCGTCAAGCAATGACTAGATTCTCAGTAAATGATGCTCAAAGAGAGATGCAGATCGTCAAGCAATGACTAGCTTCTCAGTAAATGATGCCAAAATAGAGATGCAGATCGTTAAGCAATGACTAGATTCTCAGTAAATGATGCTCAAAGAGAGATGCAGATCGTTAAGCAATGACTAGCTTCTCAGTAAATGATGCTCAAAGAGAGATGCAGATCGTCAAGCAATGCCTAGCTTTTCAGTAAATGATGCTCAAAGAGAGATGCAGATCGTCAAGCAATGCCTAGCTTCTCAGTAAATGATGCCAAAATAGAGATGCAGATCGTCAAGCAATGACTAGATTCTCAGTAAATGATGCCAAAATAGAGATGCAGATCGTCAAGCAATGACTAGCTTCTCAGTAAATGATGCTCAAAGAGAGATGCAGATCGTTAAGCAATGACTAGCTTCTCAGTAAATGATGCTCAAAGAGAGATGCAGATCGTCAAGCAATGCCTAGCATTTCAGTAAATGATGCTCAAAGAGAGATGCAGATCGTCAAGCAATGCCTAGCTTCTCAGTAAATGATGATCAAAGAGAGATGCAGATCGTCAAGCAATGCCTAGCTTCTCAGTAAATGATGCTCAAAGAGAGATGCAGATCGTCAAGCAATGACTAGCTTTTCAGTAAATGATGCTCAAAGAGAGATGCAGATCGTCAAGCAATGACTAGCTTTTCAGTAAATGATGATCAAAGAGAGCTGCAGATCGTCAAGCAATGACTAGCTTCTCTATAAATGATGCCAAAATAGAGATGCAGATCGTCAAGCAATGACTAGCTTCTCAGTAAATGATGATCAAAGAGAGATGCAGATCGTCAAGCAATGACTAGCTTCTCAGTAAATGATGATCAAAGAGAGATGCAGATCGTCAAGCAATGCCTAGCTTCTCAGTAAGAGTTGCAGATCGTCAAGCAATGACTAGCTTCTCAGTAAATGGTGATCAAAGAGAGATGCAGATCGTCAAGCAAGATGACCATTCCTTCAAAGTAAAAATGATCATCTGGAAAATGAGTTTAAATTCTCAAAAACATCAGATTGATTAGCTCATGCGAAAGAGAACTTATGAACTTATTTTCGTAGCAGTATAAAACAAATCCGCTACAAGGGTAATGGGCGTAATTTGTACCCATCCAAGTACCAACGATGTGCCTTTGTACCCATTTGACTACCGACAATTTCTCAACAACCCGTTTTCAATAATCAGAATGATAAGCTGCCACGAATGTCACTATCATCAGGAAAACATGTCCTTGCAATGAATACCCCCTTAAACCCCACTTTTATATATAAAAAATGGGGTTTGCAGGGGTATACCTATTTTTCTTATTTTTAATCCAAAACACAGATTGTGGGTACTTCTAACGTGTGTCCACAATCAATGTTTTGAGCAAAAATTTCATTTTTTTCTTTGGAAATTTTCAATTGTTGCAGCTGACAAGTATCTCTGTATATTATATGGGCAAGTTTTTGTAATGTTGTTTTCCTACAGATGGACCATTTCCCACCACGCAGCAAGGCGTCACAATCTCCTTCTTCTCCAGCAACCCCGGGGATTATCTGTTCATCTTCTACTGCCTTAACAGGGGAAAACTAATAATCAGGTATGCAAAATATAACGAGCTAACGTCACATGCTTAACCGGGGGGTGGGGGGGGGGTTGACGACACATGAGTTAAATGTTTCGGCAGGGATTGCCATTAAACTTGCGGCAAAGATGCCATTTGTTAAAAGTCGTGTTTTCTCGTAACATTTATCACTACTGAGAATCACGTGGTATAGTATACATACATACCGACAAATGATCGGTGCCACACATTGCAATTGAGGTCGAAGTTGAGGTTAGATTTTCGAGTTTTCTAATATAGTACTTACTCTATCGACTTATAGATAGGTGCAGGCAATGCAGAAATCAAGTTGAACATTTATTGAAATAAAGTAACGTAAGAAACCCCGGTTATTTCGTTTTTGCAAAAACTATTATGTTATTCTAATCTATTCTATTGAGATGGAAGTTATGAGTGTCACTATAGCTTCATTATTCTGAAGTGTTTGCGATTCCTTATCCTGGATTCCTTATCTTACTTTCATTCAATAAGTGTTAAATTTCTGTACTGCCTGCAACTATCTATCAGTCAATAGAGTAAACACTATAGGAAAAAACTCGAAAATCTAACCTCAACTTCGGCGTCAATTGCAATGTGCGTCACCGATCATATTATCGGTTTGTATTCTTGTACATACCATACCACGTGATTTTCAGCTGTGTATTGTTCCGTGCATCGCTAATTCAATAGGTAATTTGGGTCACGTGGATTGCGACTATTGATGGATACCATCTTATAAAACAGCAGCCAGATATACCTAAAAAACATTTCTCTCGCCATTAGATCGCAAAAGGACACTGCATGTGTCACACAAAATTGGACTTCAGGCTTTGATAAGTTTAATTTTACAACATTTATTCAATAGGGAAGGTAGACGTTTCTGCGACGCACCATGGGAGATTATATTTTCCATCTATTCATGGCCACCAAACCACGTGAAATGGAGTGCTGCTGAGCAGGATCTTTGGAACAACTATCGCCTTACCCTGAATAACGAGTATATGAGATATAATCCCATCGGACCGCGTAAGTACTTCTCATATACTTTATCGGAAGAAGAAGAAGAAGAAGAAGAAGAAGAAGAAGAAGAAGAAGATGATGATGAAGAAGAAGAAGAAGTATATCCATTGATTCAAATAAATATCGGACACAAGGATAAATTAGTTCATGTGCGCAAATTCCATACGGATTTTTTCACATATAGTTTTTTATAAATGACCCATGATAAGTAGGTGGCACATAGATTCACTTCTATTCGTTCTTGTCTATTTCTGACGTCATGAAGCGCATACCAGAACCAAAGTCCTGCAACTGAAAAACCAAAGACATATGCATACACACAGTAATGTAAATGGGATGTTCCCGTTTCGCCTACTCCCGTTTTGCCTATGATTTGTCCCATTTCGCCTACTCCTGTTTTGCCTACTCCCATTTCGCCTACACCAGAAATGTTCACTTTTCCCGTTTCGCCTGCTCATTCAATATAGATGAATAACAAGATAGAATGTTGTTTTAAAACATGATAATCATTTAAATATGCAATTTACATTTAAAATTAACCATAGAAAAGTGAAATGAGTATTTTTATTTATATGGTTTTTGTTTTTGAAGAAAACGTTTACTTTAAGGGCTTGTGCAAGCATATAGACATTGTAAACTCATTAATTGTTGATCTAAATTAAATTTATTTTTATTTTTACATTTGAAACAAATACAATATTCACATATTTATATTCACTTTAAAACAAGTAGAATTGAAATAAATGATAATATTATTAGATTGAAAAAGAAAAAAAAAACAAAAAAAAAAACAAAAAAAAAAAAAAAAAAAAAAAACGTTTGCTGGCAAAAGTGCAGAGTAGGCGAAACGGAATTCATTGAATGTCCAGATTAGGCGAAACGGGAGTAGGCGAAATGGGAAGAGGCGAAACGGGAGTAGGCGAAATGGGAGTAGGCGAAACGGGACCAAATCATGTAAATAACCATTAGTTACGCAATTGTTATGATTACTTTTCCGTTGTTTTGTTTTTTTTTCAGGATGCCCAAACCGAAACTGAATCGATGAGGCGGACAGACAGCTGACGAATACAGGTGGATTAAACGTTCACCAGGAGAAAAAAAAGAGTCCAAAGAAGACTTAATTCTGCAATCAATAGAATTTCAATGTACATAAATCAGACAATATATTATGTATGCCTGTATACTAGCCATATTAAAGTTCTAACCTGCCACACGTAAACAATTTTCTTCAAAACTCAGTTTTCGGTGTGCGAAATATGATTCAGTCACTACAGTAACCGAGACCTAACCTGCCTGTTCATTACGAAAACATGCCCATACAATATACAGAGAAGTTGGGAAAAAATGATTTTTTTTCAGTCGAAAATTTTTGATATTTTTCATATTTTTGCTCAAAACATAGATTGTGGGTACACGTTAGAACCGCCTCGCCGAGGCGGTTCTAACGAGTACCCACAGTCTATGTTTTGGAGCGAAAATAAGGAAAATAGGTATACCCCTGCATACCCCAGTTTTGCCATATAAAAGTGGGGTTCAAGGGGGTATACATTACACGGACATGTTTTCCTGATGGTACCAATCGACAGACGCGTTTAAAGCTCGATTAAATGGTTTGTAGCTGAGCTGAGAAACTTGGGTAATTCTAAATCGGATACGGTTTCATCTAGCAGACATGGCCGCAAATAATGTTGTTGTTGATTGTAGGCTTCACTACGTTAACACCTTAAAACAGGAGCTTGGTGGTACGGGCCAGGGCTTATCAGGAGACAGATACTGATTAAATGTCTGTAGTTAATGCTCACTTAAACGAATTGCCCGTTAAATTTATTGCAAATTTCAGCTCTTGTACTACTACTGAACTTTCTTAATTATTAACTTCCTGTCTTACAGCTATCAAATCTCATGTCATTATATGTGAGACGGTGTATGAAGCTTCAAAAATAAAAATTGGTTTTGGTCAATAAAAAATTCTGGCGAGGTGCTCAGTAAATAGAAGTGTAGAGGGTTCCGTGCGACGAGCTTGTCCAGATATGAGTTTTCTACCCTGTATACCAGCTCTATCTTTTGCACATGTACTGTACTTGAATACACAAAAACTTTACCGCAATTAGAACACAAAAGCCTGCATATAACTGGATAACTGTTACTGTTGACAACTTACCAGCGTTACCGTTAAGGCACTCATTTTACCGTTAAAAGTGAAAACCTGACGGAGACCGGGAACTAATTATGGACAATTATGTCAACACATCCCAGAAGTGCTCCGAGACTGTTATCTGGTAATGGAGGCATATGATTGGGTGATAATTGTGAACTAAAATACTTTTTTTCTTTCTAGCAACTGGAAAAATCATCTTTCTTCAAATTGGTATATAATTTACCACCTGATGTACATGATTTGTCTTTTTTTCTGGTCCAAAAAGCATGAAAAGTAAAAACAGTGATTTTGAAAATGAGGTCAGGTGGGTTTTCCCAAAAATTGACGGCCATTCTTCGACATGCAACAGCTGAGAAAAGAGCCGGTGATGGTGTTTTTTTTTTTTTTTCTTCATTTTTAAATCTTCTGATCTAACTTTTGGCTTGAAATCCGGGTATATTTTGATGACCTGGCTTGCAGAATAGACTGTCAAAAACGCCTGGTCCTCATACTTGATTAACGGTATTAAACGTCGTTTCAAGGCTAGATGCGCATTCAGATTGATTTCTGAAGTATTAATTTTTACTAACTGTGTCAAGTAAGACTAGGAATCTCTCTCTCTCTCTCTCTCTCTCTCTCTCTCTCTCTCTCTCTCTCTGACCACATACATCATCACTAGCAATCGCCTTTTTATAGCCTCAACCCTTCAATGTATTATTCTATAGCTATAATTGTAATGGAAAAGGCCCATATAGATATCCATCCGAGAAAAAAAGAAGTCCGGTTTTAAAAGATTGTTTATTCGTCAATATGATTATTTTAGGATGTAAAGCTGTAGACATACAAAAAGTAAATCGATTGTTTTGTCAACTGGGACACTTAAAAGTTTGAAAGTTACTAACGTAACACAAATTAAAACACATTAAAACAAATTAAAAATTAACAAATTAAAAAGAATGCTTAGAGGCCATGGGTAATGATTCGGTCGGCGATCATCAGTCTGCGGTCTTTGCAAGCCTTAGGCATATTCGTCCACAAATATTTCGATACAAATTGTTATTTCGGTTTCTTATCTATAAACGACATGCTTAAGACATGATTTCTATCATTGAGTATGCTTGTAGTGCATGTCTGTTCTTCATAATAATAATAGTTCATCGCGGTTTGTATTTAGCGTTACACTGCCGTGGTCACTTCAATAGCTTTTTTTATGATAACCTCGAAGGTACGAATGAAGCCGAGATAGCCTGATTCTCTTTCTCTTCTAGTAATCAAGGGCGGGAAAATGATTCGGTATCAATTAAGCATGGCACTGGTTCCTATTCCGAATATATTTACATATAACATAAACCTGATAACGGAAAACCAGCCGATAATGGCAACTATTTTTAGATTATTATTTATAGACCATAAATACTAATATGAAATAGGCACACCTAATGGGCAACCAACCAATCTATCAGGATACCGCACGCTTGAATTCATGATTTTTGTGTGTACATTAATTTGTTTGTTTTGTTGCTTAACCAAATGAACAACTTTGGTCAATGGTCATATCTGTGCATCAAATTTCCTTTTGTAAACATAACTTAGATGCCTTTACTTACAAAAACGTATGGCTCTCGTCATTAAACTGTATGCAAAATGGACTTTCAAACTGGTTTACATGACCAGATTACGGATATGCATCATATGCATCAGAAGAAGTATTCAACAAGGCATCAATAAATGTATTATTAAATAATTTAAATAACCAGTCTGCAATTTAATAGCGTTTCTGTTCCAAGACACTTATCTCTTAAAAAGTTGTAAATGAGCCTATGCGCCACCAGGCCTCCCATTTATTTTACTTCCCATTTTAAATTCGTCATCAGTGTTCACAGAAGCCATGTTTCAGTTTTGTTAGCATTCAGGCTGAACAGTACAGTCAACCATTTTTCATTATTACAAGACAGGCCACATTTTTTGGATACTTGATGGTTACAAAAGCGTTGTTCAACAACACATTCTAGTACTTATGTCTTAGAAGCAGGATTTGAACTACAACCTTTCTATCGAGCTACATGTACAAGTACATGTACATGTAGTCAATTTAATGGAAATGATTTTGGATTAAACTTAGTATCTGGCACAGAGTCACATGTACAAACTGTACAATAAACACAGCAAATATATGGGTGTGTAGAATTTATTCTTTTAAAAATGAATATCATTTCCAGTAACATTTACAATTTGAGTCACACCATGAAAAAAAAAACAGGATTTTTGCAATGAGAAAACAAAGCCGCAGATCAGCTGAGTTGTAACTGTACATCTGATTAGCGCCCTTGTTTTCGCTACACATATAGTACAATCCCGTTTCTACTTAAAATTTCAAGCTTCTTTTCTTTTCCTGTGACTGAACAGACCGGTTTGTGTAAGACCTGGTCGGAAACCCTGAAGACCAATTTTCTGGTGTCATGTCTATTACATTTCTGAAATATTTTAATTAACAGAACTCCTATATGGAAAATGTTGCCAAGCATTTTTCAGTTCTAATGTCTCACTTTTCTAACTAAGATTCTTGAAATTAAGTTTTAATATTTAAGTGACACCTTCACATGTCTGTACAATTTAATAAATAAAGCACATTTTCTTATCAAAGCTAAAACAGACAACTTTCACATGAAAAGTAGATGGTATTTGCTAACTTTTACTATGAATATTTGAAAAACAGTAAAGTAGTTTGATGATTCAACTGTAGTAATTGCGCCTTGACAAAACAGAATCCTGAATGAATGATCATGCTGGCAAGATGGGGAGTTTCAGAATTGAATCTAAATCAGTCCATTCTGTTTATGCTGACTGAGCATTTCTCTGGTAATGTGTTAACAATGTTCGCGTTTCCATGGTCAACGAGGCATTTGACACTGGTCAATACTGTATTCCCCACTTCAAAGATCAAATGAAAGAAATCTGAAACAGATTTAAACACCTCTAGTAAATTACATGAAACCTTACCAAAGGAAATGCTTCAACTTCTATAAAACTAAAGTGCATATAAAATCACTCTATATTCTGTAAAAAAAAAAAATCATATTTTAGCAATTAAGATGGATATTCCAAAACTTTAGACTTATGATTAAGTTTTAAATCATAGATGTATAAGTACAAATTTATTAGATGCATATTTGCTTGACTCAATGTTTTACATTCGCAGACAATTGCTGCTCAGCTGTGTTATTAGGATGGTCAGATATATACAAATCAATCCGCAGCAGTTATTACCATCCTGTATACCTGTGATTCTTACAGTGCAGACTGATGCAGCATTTCAGGACACATGACAAGCAGCCCAGTGATTGGAAGCTAAATGATCCATTGGGATTCAACCTACAACAAAGAGGTCATTGTCTCTCTGTAGGTATATGTCTCACTGTGAGTTGCACTCAAATCAATCTGGCTTCCAAACACTACACTCCATTTTGTCATGATAGAATGTTGCATCAATCTGTGCTTAAGAAATTTGGTTGCATCACGGATATACAGGGCTGGACCAGTATACTTTTTACTGACATCTGTTCTTGGATCAGGGGAAGCAGAATATGAGGAAAGAAGAAATGTATTAATATCTTCATGACCAAATCTTCATGAATAACCATACTGTACTTCAACCAAGCATTCTTAAAACCTACCTTTTTAGCTATTCACCTAGTTCAAAAACAGCAACAGGGAAATGTATCTGATATTGGTTTCCCACTGCATTCCTCGATCCCTAAAAAGTTCAACACAAATTTTGAAAATCAGTTGACAAAATCATAACATTATAGTACTGAATAGCAGTGTAAACCTTGCATTTTACATGCACTGGTGGGAGGTACTTCAAAAATTTAAAAATCAATTATTTCAGCAAATACAGGACTTCTGTTGTGAGGAACATTCCACCTAATTTTCAGGATGGAGCCTAATTCAAGAATGTTTTTGGAAATAAAATTTTGAATTTGTGAACACAGTTTGAAAACTTTTGCATGTCAAAACATTTCGAAAGCAAATTTTATGCATGTCAATCACAAAATTTTATTCTACTCTAGAAAAATGTTATGGTGGTTTCCAGAGGAGGGTTTAAGGAAAGAGTAAATCTTGGATCATATAAGGAGCACTTACCTATGGAATTATAACAGAAATTAATGTCCCTCCTGGTCCAAAGGTCACAGTCCAGGACAGCACCGTGAATATCTACAGTTGCTGAAAATAATAATATCAACTTATTATGATCTACATATTGAATCATTCTATAGATTGAATTTCTACATCAAGTTTGCTTATCCTAGTTACTTCAGTTTTGTGTTCATAAGGACAAGCAACAGGTGAAAGAATGTTTGTGTTCATTGTAGTTTGGCAATTTATAAACCTGTTTTTCAAAATTTCCTGATTTTGGCTTCAATTGAAAAATTCCCTGACTGATGTCAAAAATCCCTGACAATTCCTTGGCTTTGAAAAAAGTGATTTCTCTCTGACTTTTTCCCTGACCATGGACACCCTGAATAAGTATTTGCAAGAAAGACAGAAATTTTATTTGTCTTACCCAAGGCTTATTTAGAACACCTCAATGACCATGGATTCATGACCACACTGATGGTTTTTCACCTGAAAATAAATCAGTACATGTATACAGTTCAAAGAAACAGTAAAACTTATTCAAATGAAAGTGTTTATCTTATTTTATTTATTTTTTTTTTATTCAGTTTAACGTCCCTTTCATGATTATTTCAGCTCATATGAGACAGGACAATCAATAGGTGGGACGAAAACAGGAGAACCCCGAGAAAAACCGCCTGGCACACCCGCAAGCAGAACTTGGCTTGTCTGACATGTGGCCAGAGCGGGGCTTGAACCCACACCAGACACAGCGGTCAAATGATCGAGTGATTAAGAAACACGGGGCCACCTCAAATGAAAGTGACCATAGTGTCAGACAATAGAGTATTGGCAGAATAATTTCATATGAAAAGCAGTTCATATTAAGCTTGTCAACTTTTTTTCCATTACTGCTCTTAATCATTCCTTTGTCTCACCACTGTGTCCAGTGTATGTGGGTTCAAGCCCCCTTTGCCTTGGGTAGTGTGCTTATCAAGTTGTGGGTGTACAGCAAAATAGATAACGATGCGTACTGCGTATGTACGCACGATTTTTCGCTCTGTACACATAGAAAATTCGGACCTGTGCGTACCATGTACGCAGTAAAAATCAGCGGTACGCAAACATTTTTCGGTTTTATGCGTACTCAGATAAATAAAAAAATATCTATAAAATTGTCACAAAATGACAATTCTTCAACTAGGTTTGTCTGGCTGCTCTGTCAACAATGGAAAAGTAGTTATTAATGTAGCTTTTGCTCGTTCCATATCAACATATCATGCAATATAGAATGTATCTTCACGCGCTCTCCGTTCAGTTCCTTGGCCAGACAAACCGTTTACCAAAGATTTATTCACGAAGTTTAGTGTGTCACTTTTGTTTATTGAATAGGCATTTTGCATCGATTTCCGATCATTGTTTTTAATTTAAACTTGATGTATTCCATGTTCTACAGCCAGTCCAGTTTATCATGTTTTCCTATTTTGTTTTTCTCTCTCTTCTTATCTATGCTGGGGACAAAAGTATGGTTTTTAACATGCCTAAATATTAGAATAACATGTAATTACAGGATTGGTAGCCAATTTACTTGAGTTTTCATTACTTGAAGAAATTGTCTTATCCATACGTGTACACATACATATATCTATAAGTTTAATTGATTCTAAATGAGTGGTTGGAATAAGAATCCTCAGAAAACGTGTACACAGTTGTATTGTCGGTACGCAGTGTGCATTTATTTTGATGCGTACAGTACGCATTGTGAAAAATAATTATCTACATCACTGACAGTGTACAAAGTATTTTGTCTTAGAGTACTTCAGTTTTCGCCCCGCCTACTGATATGCACATCTCATGAGCTGAAAGAATCTTGAAAGGGCGTAAAAAGTAGGTTTAGAAAAAGAGAACAAGTTTCACTATCCATGATGTTCTTGAACATTTCTGATTTAATTAATAAGTTCAGACAGGCAGGCTCTTTGACCAAGTGGTAGGGGTCACCAATTTCCTGGGATCAATACTACATGTATTGTAAAAGTTCTGGGATGTTATGCAATATTTGGATTCTTACAATATTCATGAGACATTTGTAAAAGTGCCTCAATCTCATTACATTCACAATAAGGTTGTTAAGTTTGTTTTGTCACAAGATAGACAAAAAAAAATTACCCAATTATTTTCAAAACTTGAAACAGTTTTGCATCAATTGGCAGGGATTTTTTTTTTTTCGGGTGTCTCAGGGGCCGAAATAAGGCCCCATTCCCAATGGAAATTAGGTGACTTTTTTGCCAATTTGGAGGAAAAAATTCCTAATCACAGCTAAAAATAATTCTCAACAGTTCCTAAACACTGTGAAAATCAAACTCTGCTGTTTGAAATACATTTTAACTTTGATTATATGTTGTTATTTAATGACTTAAAATGAGTAATCTTAATGAACTACCTCATATTGGAAAATATCATCAACTTTGAATGCTTTGAAAATTTCCCAAATTCTGGGTGTATGTCGCTTATTTTCCCAATCAGAAAGGCCCTAGGGCCCCTTCCCAAAATTGCAGAAAAAATCCCTGATTGGTAAAGAGATGTTTGCAAAAGTGTCATAGAAGCCAGGCATACTTTTGATTTATTAAGATTTACATTTGATTGTGTAACCAGAACTTTGGAATATTGGGGGCGGCCCTAGTGGCCGAGTGGTTAAGAATGCGGATATTTTATTACCACACTTAACTATTCAAGCATCTCACTGTTGTGTCTGATGTGGGTTTGAAGAAAAAAAAAAAAGAAAATTGTCAGCTTTAAAAATTGAAAATTTCATCAGAAAAGCTTTGATTTTTTTTCTTATTTTTGCTCAAATCATATATTGTGGGTACACATTAGAACCGCTTCACCGAAGCGGTTCTAACGAGTACCACAATCTATGTTTGGGAGCAAAAATAAGAAAAATAGGTAAGCCCCTGCATTCCCCAGTTTTTGTATATAAAAGAGGGGTATGAGGGGGTATACTTTTCATGGACATGTTTTCCTGATGATTAATTTATTATATAATAAGCAGATTTAAAACCGAGACTTTTTAATAACTGTCGTTGTTTAAAAAACACTCCGAATCTATCAGAAATAATACAGGGTCGGTGGTGCGGCTTGTTGGTGAACTGTCTTATCTTGATTGTTTACAGGAAATTTATTGCTGCGTATTCTGTACAGCAAATTTGGACTGGTTTAGCCCCTTTCTCACTGGAATGCGACAACTGGAGACTAGTTCGCGAATAGTTCGCGACTATTTCTCGACAAAGATTGACGATATAAACACAACTTTCACATTGCAGTCTCATTGAATAGACATTTATGCGACAAATTCGCGAATTTCTGTCTAATTTTGAAAATAAATCTTGCGACTGTCGCGCAATAGTCGCACGACTTTCCCGCGAATGTAGCTTATTTTCATTTTAATTCGTACGACAGTCGCGCAACATTCGTGCGAGTGTCGCACGACATTCGTACGAATGTCGCTAAGTTTTATTTTCTCGCCAAATAGTTGTGAGGTTTTTTGCATGTTTTCTTAAGACTGTTGCGCAACCGTAGTGAGACACTCGCAGGACATTCGTACAAGTGTCGCGAAAATTTCGCATTGTAAATTCGCCAAAATTTTGCGGAGACAGGTTCATGACACTTGCACAACCGTCGCACGACATTTCTTGCGAAATATTTTGGTTAAAAAATTCGCATAAAATTTTAAAACATGATTAAAACCTTCGCGACCAGTTAGTTACAAGCTCGCGACACATGAAAATTCTCAAAACACTCGCACAAATATCGTGCGAAAGTCGGCGACAAAATTCACATACCAGTGAGATACTAGCTTTTCTCATATCGGATCATTTTTCGATGTCAGCAATGGACAATCTGTCCAAACACCATCTTCCAGAAACTGCATTTTTCAAAATCTCACTTTTCTGAAAGACCTCAATAAAAATATGACCATGTCATCATTTTGCATTCCATAAGTCTTAAAAAGTGCCACAAAAAGTTTGAAAATCGGTTAACAAATAAAAACTTTATGCCAGAAAATAATTTTGGATAGGGCTTTTCCATTGTAAAAATGTCAGTAAGGGAAGTAACTATTTTCCCGGAAAAAAATCCAAATTGATTATTTTTCATTTAAAATGCACCAAACCGAAACAAAATTGTGTTGTATGCATAGCTGAGCACCAAACTCCTAAATATATTCCACAGATTCGCTTGATTTTCAATTTTCAGATGTATGGATTACCTCCCTTGCACATGCAAAATGCCTATTCAAAATAAGTTTTGGGCATAATTATTTTACTAGTGAACCGATTTTCAAAATTTTTGCGACACTTTTTACGACTTTTGGGTTGCAAAAAGATGACATACATGTAGTCGTATTTTTCTTGAAGTGTTTCACAAAAGTGAGATTTTGAAAAATGCAGTTTCTGAAAGATGGTGTTCAGACAGTAGATGTAAAAAACCAGCTCAAATTTTACTGCAACCAACCTAATTACAGTGGAAAGGTCTGAGGACCTTTCCATTTAATGTTTGTAAGCATAAAATTTACTTCGCGTATCCTTTGAGAACCACTAGTTGATCGATCACTGGTCCCTGATCGATCACTTGTCGTCTTACGCTACCCCACCCACCTGTGGCGGTGGTTCGGATTGTTTTTAAATTGTTTTACACCTTCTGTATGTTAGAGACAATGTTTAACATGTGCAATGTCCACCTACTCGCAGTAAACAAGGTGCAGATCCTAATTATTATAGAGGAAACCGAATCAGGTCAGAAATAGTGAAATTTCGAGTCCTTCGCTTGACAAAGTTATCTTTATTTGAGACAACTAAACACCGAAGTGCTAATCAGCGGTACCAAGTAATGTCATACCGGTTAAGGCTGTTAAACAGGGCTTAACATTGGCTAAGTCAGCATGAATGAATCAGTTTCATTGAACCATTTCTATGCATTTCAAAAGCATATCTCATTTCAACTGTCTCCGCCATCCAACTAGCAAAGAACGATTTCTGTTGCTATGCAACAATTACGGAGATAATGAACCACAGCTTGTAAGAGGAAAAATAATGATAAAACGAAAGTAAAGAAAAAACATGTTTTGCATTTCAAACGCAGTTTCGATCGTTTGTATGTTCTTGTATAATTTTATTTTGAACTATCACAACTCTAGCACATTTTTATTTGTAAGATTAAATGGTTTCGCTTGGCGGAATTCGACTGCGGTAAAATTTTCCGGAAGTTAAATGACACACAAAAATCGACGTCTTCATACTGCAAAACAGAATAGAACAGAACAGAACTTCTAATCGTAAAGCAACCAACACCTCGTTGTTGCCACTGCGTGGCAACAACTCGGTTGGTTGGTTGCTAATAATAACATGAGTAATGCCATTAAAAGTCTATCGGCCCCATTAGCTCAGTGTGTTAAGCATCGGTCTTCTAATCAGACTCTTACAGGTTCGAATCTCGCCGCTCGATTCATTTTTTTTGTTATTATCATAATAAGTTTCTTTTCTTTCTTCATCCGTTTTTATTCCTCCTTTTTTATGGAGTCTATTTAGCAGTACGCTGAAAAAAGTTGTTCAGTACTGGCGATAACTGGTAGGCCCAGACAGATGAATGTTGCATTATCAAATGAGCCGCGTCACAAGAAAACCGGATTTTTGCCTATGCGAAAACAAAGGCGCAGATCAGCTTCGCAGTAACTGCGAAGCTGATCAGCGCCTTTGTTTTCGCTACACGGATAGTACACTTTCTCTTCTTATTAAATCCGAAATTTCAAGCTTCTATGCTGCTTCTGGGACTGTATATGTCGGTTTGTGTTAGACGTGGTTCGAAACCCCGAAGACCGGTTTTCTCGCGTCGCGGCTCAAATTTAATATTGAATTTTGAAATGATGTTTAACCGTATCTTCAATGGCAAAAAGATAAATGTATTACATAGGTGTTAATTATGTAAAGTGTATGTTGAGATATCTGATGATTTTCACAAGTGATTGATATCAGCCGATATTTTAACTGTAAATTTCTGATAACTTCTGACGTTTCCATTCACTTGACGTCATTAAAAAGTGTTTCACGTCAGAAATTCTAACGCCTTTAACTAAGTTATTTAAGAAATAATATAAAGTATTGGTGTTCATGTTCTTAAGTCTTTTATTTAGAACGTAAGGAAGAGTGTGCCAAAAATATTTGTGTTTTCAATATTTTTTTTTTCTTCAATGGGAAAATGTACAAAATCAACACACTCGATTAAATATATTTGGTATTCAATTCAAAAAAGTAAAATATCCTCTAAGTATATACCCATACCCATACATACACGTCAGTCTTGAAAAGTCAGTCGCACATTAACGTACAAGACAAACGCGACCCTGGCATATGAAAAAATCTCAACACGCTGAATAAGAAAATTTGCTTCTTAAACTTTAATTACCTATAGTATAGGACTTACGGCTAATCAATAACTAGAATCTAGTAAAACCACAACATGGAAGTATGGAGAAATCTCCGACCACTTTTACAACCTCTTGGCGTGATTTGTTTGTTTGAATTGATGCTTTACGTCCCAGTCAACAGCTAAGGTCATGTTGGGATGTTGCCTCCATTTTACAGGACTTTTACCCAAAATGTCATCACATCCAACAAGTGCTTGAAATATAACTATCCAACTAAGACCCAAAAGGCTTATACGTATCGATGGTTTGACTTGAAATGTTTCCTCAGCAGGCTCAGACAAGCGCGGTTAACCAGTAATCAGACGGTCAGTCAGCAATGTATTTAGCTTTACCTGGAGGCACATTTAGCCTATATCTATTTCTTTAGGCCCCAATGGGAGGGAGGCCCATAGTCTCTATGGTGAAATTAGCAGTCACAAATGATTAGCGTGTGTCTAAGGTGTGTACAGGTCGTATAATAATCTCAGCATGCTGAAAATTTTGGATTGCATGTACTTTTGTACAGTTATGTTAAGCACAAAATACAGTATAGGCGCGTATCAAACGTTTAATGTAACGCGTGTTGAACTTATTCGTATAAGACACATACCCGAGACACGTCGAGCTTTAAGCATGCTGCATGCTTAAAATACTTTAACGTACACCAAGCGTACAGAACGCACATGTACGAGGTTTGTGGACACCTTGGCTAGCAGGAAAAGTAAAGTGCTGTTGTTTAAGTTTTTTTGTTTTTGTATAAATATAAGCAGCAATATCTTATGAGCTTATTTGAGGAATTTGTTTCAATTTGAAGTATCAACACGTTAAATATGACATATTTTCTACTTAAGCGTACGTAGGGCCACACGGGACAGGTGCCAAAACGTCAACAAAATGTGACGATTTTCATATTGTGTTTTTTCCCTGTCAAACGGCACTTAAATATGTTATAACATTAAAATATTTCGTCCTAAAACCATATAACACTGACTTCAGTTTCAGAAAGATTCCGACTTGGCGGCAGTGTTGTTTGATTTATGTGAAAAAAAAAATCAGAAGCAGACCGAAAAATCTGTTTGAAATAATGGCGTAATTTGGAGTCGGAGAACAGCCGACGCCGATTGTATGTTTCGTTAAGGAAATCACCCACAGATACGATGAAAATGTTACAAACAACAGAAACGTCATCGGTCTGTCAGTTACTATTTAGTTCACAGTAGTTGTGGCACAGACGATTTTCAGCTGCTCAGAAGTCCACCTATGATGATAAACCGAAGATCACCTGTCTGGCATGCTCGCCGCAAGAAATTGTTACACATGTTCAACAGGTGGACGAACAATTTTGCGAGAATTGGTACGGCGTATCTGCATTTGACAGCTGGATACACAGACATAAAAATGTTGATAGCCAAGGATCTTTTGTTAAAAAAACCACCCTGAAACAAATGTATAACGCGCTGGCGGCTTAAAATGTCAAGTAACGTCATATAGAGACGTTGACCTTTGCCCCGCATTCGGTTCGGAAGTGCTGGGAAAAGGCTGTACAGTAGAAACGCCAAGCTAGGGAGTAGTAATATTTTTAAAAGCATAGCAACCTAAAAACGTTCGAAATCTAGCTGATTCAAAATGAATCGACGATCAGTACCCTAATTTAACCCGTTCGTACACGATAAAAACACAAACAATCTTAACCAAACTCGCAGCCCATTTTGACAACAGCTAGATCCGCCTCATTATTGTACAAACTACACATACTGTGTATTGTAAAAATGTAAACAGACGTTTCTCGCTACGCGATCGGCGCTGCCGATACACACCCAATTTGAATAGTTTATTTCAGGAATATAAGACTTTCTCCAGCTTTGGCACCTATGCCAGACAAAAATTTGGAATTTCTTCTTTGTATTCAGGCTTTTTCATCAAAATCTGTGATGACACGTTGTGGCTTTGCAAAATAACTTTTGGGGACTGAAAATCATTTGAGACAAGATGGCGGCTTCTTGACAAGAATGCAGTGACTTATGACACTTTATAAATGGTGCTTAAATTGCAAGAAATCAAAATCAAATCTTTACCAGTACATTTATCATAAGCAAAAATAGTGCAGAAACCAGTTTTTGTATTAGAATAAGGTGACACCTTTTATTTATTTCAGAAAATCACACAATGTCATTCTGAATGATTGACAATGTCTCTGAAATGCAACCAAAAAACTGTGTGACAGCCTGCCTAGGCTGATTTTAAATTGCGTATATCAGGAATACAAGACTTTCTCCAGCGTTGGCACCTATGCCAGACAAAAATTTGGAATTTCTTCTTTGTATTCAGGCTTTTTTTATCAAAATCTGTGATGACACGTTGTGGCTTTGCAAAATAACTTTTGGGGACTGAAAATCATTGGAGACAAGATGGCGGCTTCTTGACAAGAATGCAGTGGCTTATGACACTTTATAAATGGTGCTTAAATTGCAAGAAATCAAAATCAAATCTTTACCAGTACATTTATCATAAGCAAAAATAGTGCAGAAACCAGTTTTTATATTAGAATAAGGTGACATCTTTTATTTATTTCAGAAAATCACACAATGTCTCTGAAATGCAACCAAAAAACTGTGTGACAGCCTGCCTAGGCTGATTTTAAATTGCTAATATTAGGAATACAAGACTTTCTCCAGCTTTGGCACCTATGCCAGACAAACATTTGGAATTTCCTCTTTGTATTCAGGCTTTTTCATCAAAATCTGTGATGGCACATTGTGGCTTTGCAAAAAAACTTTCAAGGACTGGAGACAAAATGGTGGCTTTTTGACAACATGACACTTTATGAAAATTGCAAGAAATCAAAAGCAAATCTTTACCAAAATATTCATTCTAGGCAATAAAAAATGTAGAAGCAAGTTTTTATTTTAGAATGTGATGACATTTTTTTTTTCTTCAGAAAAGGAAACTTTCTGTTCTCTTTAAAAGGCAACCAAAATCAGAGAGACAGCTTGCCAGGTTTATTTCAGGAATATAAGACTTTCTCCAGTTATGCCAGACAAAAATTTGGGATTTCTCCTTTGTATTCAGGCTTTATCATCAAAATCCGAGATGACACGTTGCGGCTTTGCAAGTCTTTTCCAATACATTCAGAGTTCTACACAACTGGAAACATTAAGAAGCGAGCTGTTCTCTTAAAATGTAATGACACAATTTATTTATTTCAGAAAATATTACTTTCTAGCATCAAATTAACAGAAAACTAAAAATTAAAACAAAAATAATCTGTAGAATGTATTCAATCTGAATCCTTTTTTTTTTTTTTTTTTTTTTTAGGAATATAAGACTTTCTCCAGTTTTGACACCCATGCTGGGCAAAAGTTTGAAAATCTTTTTCATATTCACACTTCATCATTAAGATCCGAGGTAACATGTCACAGCTTTGTAAAATCTTTTTCGGGTGTAAATCCCAGAAACAAAATGGCAGCTTCGTCTGCATAACTGTTTCGGAGAATTAAATGTCATTAAAATTGTAGATGGACAAAGAGACAACAGATCACGGGTATACAATAAGCTCATCATGTGAGCCTAAAGGCTTAGGTGAGCTAACAAAGAGGCCCAGCCAATGTATTCATTGTGTACCCCATTACCATGTGGATTTTCTTTAAAATAAAATTGTCTGTTGGAACTTCTGATATACATATAACATGCATTGGTTCCTTGCCATTGCTTACTTTTTTTTATATACATTTGTTTTTGTCCCACCCACTAGGGCTGTGACAAGTGGGAAGGCACTTAATGCTTGCCAAGAATGTTGCTGACCGACTGAGTAGCTTAGTGGTTAAATCAACCCACAAAGGAATGTTATTGAAGTAAAACAGCCCTGCAACATATAAACCAGAAATTTTTCTCGGTAGAAGTCCGGCCATGTCCCAACATAATCATAGCTGTTTACTGGGATGTCTCAACATGATGATGGCATTTTCTGGGACATAGACACAAAACAAACAAAAACATTCTACCGTTTTGTTCTAATTAGCACACTGTGTGCTTAATTTTTCAAAATAACTTAAAGTTATGGTTACAAAATATTGTTCTACGACTTCTACGACCAGAACACATAAATTGATGAAATTAAAGTGTACCAATCATTACAAAATAACGTTTGATCATTTGAGGTTATGCTTTAATGTCGTTAATAAAATATAAATGTGTAAAATTGCGGTAAAATATAAGTATGCTAGTAGAGCAGTGTGCGCTTACACACATATTTTTCGGAAACGGAGAGGGTGTGCGCTTATTGGAGCATGTGTGGTTATTAGAACGAATACGGTAAATCTAAAATATCAAGGCTTGAAAAAGGTAAAAGTATTAAAGCCATGTGAATGATGATGAAATGGCACAATCAGAACAAAAGTCTCACTCCAAAAACAGAGATGGGAAAATGAATCAAACACCATTTCCTTGTACATGTAGCGCTGTATAACTTAGAAAGAATTAAAAGACACAGATGTAATGTTTAAAAGACAATATTTGATGATCATCCTGAATGCATTACATGGACACAGTAAATACTTTTCATTTTCTTGCCTCATCTGTCCATAAAACATCACTGTCATGCTATTGACAGATAATCTGCTCGAGAACTGAGATGTCTTTTACAGAGTCCACAACTGACTGAGAATCCGCTGTTTAATCCTACATGTAATCTTAGTACACTATAAAAGTAATTGGGCCAAAAAAAAAAAAAAAATAAGAATGTTTCCGGTAACATGCCAGAAAAAAAAATGGGTCGAAAGGTCGGGATTTTTTTATTTTTTTTTTAGGGAAGCCTTACCATGTAAAATACCTGAACATAGATATACATGTACAGTTTAATCAGAATTAAACTGTTTTCTCCTCCAGTGCACATGCACAGCTTCTTAGTTAAAACTTCAATTCAATTTTTTTTTATTCTTTTGCCGGTACTTGAAAACCACGATCTTTTTTTGATTTTCGAGTTTTTATTTTCGCAAAACAGGAAAAAAAATATTAGAGTCGGGGAGTTTTTGACAGGATCGGTCGGGTTACCGGAAACATTCTTTTTTTTTTTTTTGGCCTTGTGTACATTTACTCTTTGACCTTTCAACATCCAGCCACGAATTTCCTCGCCACATTAATCCTGGCAGGTCACAATTTTACTGTCTTTCACAGATTTGGTCATTAAAATCATGGACTTTAGATTCCACTTGATATTTTTCTCTGTCCTGGATGGCACAAGATTCTGAAAAATAATATAGATGCATGGTGGTTATAATACATATAACATTTCTCTGTTAGGTACATGCATTTATGACTGCTGTTTAATTTAAATGAGCTGTGTCATGATAAAACCAACATTTTGCATATGCAAAAACAAAGGCGCAGACCAGCTTCGTAGTAATTGCAAAGCTGATCAGCCCCTTTAATAGTACACTTCCTCTGCTGTCTAAATTAAAAAAATTCCAGCCTCTAGCCATCTTCTGTGCTTGTACAGCTCGGTTTGTGTTGGTCATGTTAAAAAGCCACATTGTTGGTTTTCTCATGACATGGCTCAATTATATTAAAAGAATGTAAAATTGAAGGGTAGATCAGCTGCACCACCAGAAGATGTGCAGCTTCAATTTGCAAAGCATCCAGAGACAACCAACACTACTAAGTACAACCAAGGCGGATAATCCATGGTGGGATACTCTGGACTTTTGCATCTATAGGCTGGGCCCCAGCATTTGTTTCTGAGTGGGGGTGGGACAATGAAAGCTGAAAAGTCATAATCCCCACACTTCCCCATAGGTGGGGGAGCAGTGGTTACAAATGACTGGTGCAGAGCAAGGGAAGTAACTATTTTCCTTGGAAAAAAGTCAGACTTTGGTTACTTTTCTTTGAAATGCACCAAATCAAAACAAAATTGAAAAGTATACCCAAGTTCCAAAAACTTAAAATTACAAAGATTTGCTAGAATTTCAATTTTGCCCAACTTTAAGGTTGTTTGATTACAGACGATCAGAGACAATAGAGGCAACAGAGAACAACCAACACAGATAAAATCAATTTTCATACGACATCAGGTTTTAATAATTGCATGTATAGATACCTGGCTGGGAACAACTTTTTATGGATCAAAATGATCTTTTGATAGTTGTTCCCAAAACGAAGCTGTGACTGTGTTTATGCAGACTTCTGTGACTGTTAATATTTATTTCATCCGTGTTAATTGTTCAATTGTTCTCAGTCGCAGTAGTTGTCTCTGGACGGGGGAGGGGATACCATGGGTATGCATATTAAATAGGGGGCACTTGAGCCGCAACATGAGAAAAACTGGTCCTCGGGAGTACTGACACAAACTGGCCTGTACAGTCACAGAAGCTAGAAGCTTGGAAACATGAATAAGAAGTGCAATTGTTCTATGTATGTAGCAAAAACAAGGGCACTGATCAGTTGTGCAGTTACTGTACAGCTGATCTGAGACTTTGTTCTCGCACTGATTTTCTCAAATAGATATGGCAAAGTAAGAGAAAACATTCCAGACTGCAATACTACATGGGAAATGGCAATGATTGTTTTTCTCAGTTTTACGCCTCTTTCAAGATTATTTCAGCTCATGAGTCTGGCTAATCAGTAGGTGGGGCAAAAATGAAAGAACCACCTGGCACGTACGCTCACAAGCAAACTTGTACCCTGATTGGGCAAACCCGACAAAGCGGTGATGATCAAATGATTAAATGCGGGGATCAAACCACGGGGGCCGATGACCATGATTTTGTCAACTGAATGTTCCTGCAGCAGGGGATGCTTGACAATGTCAAATCCACCCCCCCCAACACACACACACACACACACACACACACACACACACACACACACACACACACAACCCCGTTTCCAATTACCCGGAATGGGGGGGGGGGAGGGGGCATGCATACAAATGACTGGTGCATAATTTACATCTCGAACAAACCTGGTAATTCTTTTCCTGTGGCTGTGGCCATGGGCTGTCCGTGTAAGTAAATCCACTAGAAATTAGAATTCATGCTATGAGAGGGATAATAATTGACATCATGAATCATGGTTCTGAGACTGATGTCAATTATTACCCCTCTCTCACTGAATGAATGGTTTAAAAACAGCAGAACATGCACCAATTTATTTAAAGTGTCTTGGTACCCTTAATTAATATTCAAATTCAAGAGCTTTCAAAACAAAGCATTTTGATATAAATTTGATGAAAATCGGTGGTCTAATAAGAAAGTTATGGGTAATTAAGTATGAAATATGGATGGCCGCCATTTTGTTTTCTAGTTGAGGTTAAAAAATTAGGATAAAATCAAAATTAAAGGCTTCCTTTAACATATATGTGTGCCAGTTTGATTAACAATGTTGCCTGTTGCTATCAATAAACAGCTATCAAAATTTGATAGGAAAATATTCGGGAAAAAATCATTTAATTTGATTTTTTCAGCTTTCATTAAGACTCCATGCATTACCAAAATTAGACTCCTGGCGGCCATTTTGAATATTTTCAAATTGCTCTTATTGCGCTATTTCTCAAGCGACTTTGAAAAATCTTTCTCCAGAATGTATAACTAGTGGACCCCCATGCTTATAGAAGTATTTATTCTAATTGGGTTCAATGTTTATTTTGATTTTAATAAAAATATGAAAACTAACCGAACAAACAAAATGGCGGCGCCCATACAATCATTTTTTGCATGTTAAATTGCCTATAACATTCTTATTTCCCAACCGATTTTTATCAACTTTATATCAAAATTCATGTTTTTAAAAACTCTACAATTTGAAGTACATATCAAATAAGGGTGCCAAAACACTTTAAATAAAACAGTAATTATACGTTAAATCCACAAAAATCTATTTATTTTCCTTGTTTGCACCATTTTACTGCAAATTACAAAACAAATGACCAGCACATGTTTATATGCTGAAGCTGTCAGCAGTACACGACTGCTGTGTGAATGGAAAATCGATTCCGAAAATATGCCATCAATCAGATGTCAATTTTACGATCCAGCAATTTTACAAAGCCGTTACACGGAATAGGGTTTAATGAACATTTAATGCAAAAATTAGCCGAATCTGCGATGACACGTTGTGGGTTTGCAAAATAACTTAGACCAACTAAATGCGACATAAACACGGAAGTCTTTCACCCCTTTCGGTATTTATTTATATACGTCGCCCCAGTGATTTGTCACGTGACATGTGTTTCGATTTTGATTTGACAAAAAAATCGTAGTTGGCGGATCGAGCTTTGATTTAGTCCGTGTATTATTATTATACCTTCTTTCAGCGCTGTATTTTAGTGGAAATTTCGACGTCAATTCGGCCGCCATTTTGGCTAGGGACTACTTGACGTCGAGTAACGCTTCAAAATAAAATACAATTACCGCTTTTTCGCTCTTGGCGCTCCTACTGGTAGATGAGGTGTTTTTGTCAGATTTCAATAAAATGTCTTGTATATTTGCTTATAAAATACTTTTGCAAAAGCAGATATATTCATTTTTCTGTTGAAAATATAAATGGTGTACACAAACTTTTCTGACAAACCACGTATATATTTAACGCATTTGTTACGTGTCTCCGACGTGCTTCTGATGTTTGTTGAATCAAGGTATCTCTATGTCTATGGAAATACATTGGTTGAATTTGCGGCATATTTTTCCCAACGCTCGGTGCGCGGTTTGTCTTATACGTTATTGACTGCGATAGAAAATTGAGGCTATTGATCATATCTTTTCTTGTCTATACAGTTATCGACTCACGCATACAATACCGTCTTGGAGAGTATAATCACGTGCCTAGCCTACATCTAATCCCTTGACCCATGTATATGTATATGATATGCTCATATATAAACTGTTTTTGAAAATTGTCATTAGTATATATGTATATGTTGTCATTAAATTTCTAATAAATAAATAAATAAATTGCCTCATAATCTAATTAAAGAAAAACTTCTGGATTTTATAGAGTGGACATTCGAAAGGGCATTAAAACTATGGCTCCCTTTATTTGGCCTGTAATGACAGAAAGTCTTTTTTCACTTCCTCTGACCGAAGTTGATATAGACTTTGGTCATGCCAGAATGTATGCGACGCCTTATTCTGTCTCCTGGATATTAATATTAGATTTAGGACCAAATTATACAGACAAATTGTTGGAATTCCGATGGGTACAAATTATGCCTCTCTCGTAGCTGATCTCGTAAGTTTTCATACTGTTACGAAAGAGATTTCATGAATTCTCTTAACAAACGTAATCAAGCTTATGTTATCGAGGCTTTTAATTCGACTTCCAGATACCACGATGACCTTTTAAACATTGACAACCTTTATTTAGAAGGTTTGTTCAATCATATTTATCCACCTTAACTACAGTTAAACAAAGCCAATACCACAGATACCGAAGCCCCCGTTTTAGATTTACATCTTTCTATTGCAAATGGATTTGCTTCCTCTAATATGGTCATTCTATATAAAAGTGGGGTTCAAGGGGATATACTTTTCATGGTAGTGTTTTCCTGATGCAGGTGAGCATCATCTGCAATACAATATACAGACTGTGGTCATTAAAATGACAGATGCTTTCTATGGCGAATCAGGCTCAGTAGACGAGACCCAACAACAACAACAAATAATAATAATAATAATAATAATAAATATATATATTATTTGTTCCCCCCCCCCATGTCTGATTACTGGTTAATCACTCAGTTCTGAGCCTGACCAGGAAAAGTGGCTCAAGTGAAACCATCCATACATATAAGGCTAAGCTGTTTGTATGGGTGGTTATAGTTTCAAGCACATTTTGGATGTCATGACATCATAATGTTAGGTTAAAATCCCATAATGTGGAGGCAACGTCCCGACATGACCATAGCTGTTGACAGGGACGTAAAGCATCAAACAAACAAAATTAAAATTTAAGGTTAATTTGCTCTGTGCGTATTTACTGAAAGCTTGCTTTAGGCTCGGATCTAAAATAACCCGGATAAGGCACTAAAGCAAATGTCAATTTATGCTGTCTCTGCTTGATTTTAGGTACCACAAAAGGTATTAGGATGGTCTAAACTGAGTTTAAGTGACAACTAAGGTTCTACGAAGAGTTTTATTTACCATGTTTAATCAAAACTTATATGTTACTATGAGCGAAACTGGAGTTTTCCCCTTTATTTTTACCAAAATCTGGTAATTTTCTGTCAAAAAGCGGAAACTATTGAATGAAATATAAAAGCTTGATCCTTTGGAAACAGTTAAAACGTTCAAAGGGTGGTAGTTTTGGCCATATTGCGCAATTTCGGGTATTGAACCCTCATCATCATCGCCCTGAAATTTGATACCTTACTTTCTAGACGATTTGCGCAGAACATGCTGATTTCTCCAGAAATGAAATGATACTGTCTTAAAGTTAATATATTAAGCTATTGCTTTATGAAAAAATATCTGGGATATTTGCTTGGACGTTAACTGATATTATATATTACGTCGTGACCCTCAGGTGTCATTCATGTGATAGGTCCTTCATGTCATGTACTTCTACCAATAAATGATAATTAATATTAATTTGAAATTTTAAAGGCAATTAAACTAATACAGTATTTTACTGCCCATTTGCTTAATTTTACTGCCCATTTGCTGATCATCAACCCCGTAGACAGATATGAATATGATGACATTTCCGCGTGGTCAGCCTGATATTCAAACCGTGCGCGCACATGACAATTTAGTCCAACAACGACAGAAAACCAAGTAAGTAATTTGTACCATGTTTTATTTTAGGCATTTATTTGTGAAAAACGTTTGCTATTAAAACATATTCATCAGGAAAACATGTACGTGCAATATATACCCCCTCAAACCCCACTTTTTATATAGAAAAACTGGGGTTTGAGGGGGTATACCTAATTTTCTTATTTTTGATCCGAAACATACATTGTGGGTACTCGTTAGAACCGCATCGGCGAGGCGTTCTAACGTGTACCCACAATGTATGTTTTGAGCTAAAATATTAAAAATATCCATTTTTTTCAACGAAATGTTCAATCTTTACAGCTTTAAAAATTCTCTGTATATTGCATGGGTGTTTTTTCGTTATGGAAAACAAATACATGGCAGTGTGCCGTGAAAGAATCATAATGTTTATAGTTAATATTTTGCTCTTTGACATTATCCAAACCATTGTTGATTGTTTAATGCAATTTCAAAAACCAAGAACGTATTTTCACCACTATTATATTGATATACATGTAACAGGAATGACACAGAAGAAAATATGTATTGTTCCTTTTTTATGGCAGTCAAACTTACATACACGTGCGCGTGTGTCAAAATTAAAATAATCTGGTTGCATTTTTCCGAACAATTATTAGACCAACTTTTAGGCGACATAGATATGAGCCACGCCAAGCTGATAGCTGATCAGCGCCTTTGTTTTCGCTACATGGATAGTACAATCCCTTTCTTCTTAAAACCGAATTTTCAAGCTTCTATCCATCTTCTGTAGCTGCATATGCCGATTTGTGTCAGACCTGGTCAGAAACCCCGAAGCTCAGATAATATACTGATCAGTCTCAAGTAATATAATTATTGCCATAACATGAGCCCATGTTCTTGTTATATTCTAGCGATGAAGTTCTCCGCTATCGCCCTTCTCGTTTTGGTGAGCATTGTTGGGCTCTCACAAGGCCAGTACGGGTACTATCCCGGCTATGGACAGAATGGTAGCTTTTCTGCTTTTCTGGCTGTTTTGATTGCGCTAATCTTGGCCCTGAGCCAATTTTCTAATAGTAATGCCCGTACCTCTGGCACTACCTCCTTCATGATCATGAATGGATCCGATATGATGGAAATTCCCGCTTAACTGATCATGAATGGATCCGACATGATGATAATGGATATACATTAATAATCTGAACTTAGTGTTTGTCGGTGAGGGTTATTGCTGAAGCCTTGTTGTGGTCTCTTTGTGTTGCTCATAATATCGAATAAAAATAATTATTTAAAACAGTACGCGTGACTTAATACTGGAAATAGATTTGCGTGAAAACTATTTGGAAGTTTGGCTGTGACATCAGGAAAACATTTCCATGTAACATATACCCCCTTATACCCTACTTTTATGTAGCGAAACTGCTGGCTGGGGCATGCAGGGGTATACCTATTTTTCTTATTTTTGCTCCAAAACATAGATTGTGGGTACTCGTTAGAACCGCCCACAATCTATGTTTTGAGCAATTATAAGAAAAATACAAAAAATTTCTGATGAAATTTTAAATTTTTGCTACTGAAAAAATTCTCCATATCTTGCATGGGCAAGTTTTCGTAATGGTTATTTGGAAGTTTGGCTGTGAAATAATTGGACATGTCGCAATGATGGATTTTGTCTCGTAGCAAACATTGTAAAAGAATATAAACCGGTTGTATGAAACACGATAGACATAAAAAACGATTCACACCTCAACATAAGCATCAACAGAATGAAAATTGCTAAACAAAACATACTGGAAATAAACCTTTGGCTGTGAAATAAGTGAAAATGGAACAACTGACACAGAACACAAACTGAAAACAACATTTGGACATGAAGCAAGTGTTTCATAAGCCATAGTGAGAATTGAAATGAAAAATCTTAAACTAAGAAACAGTAGTGCTTCAGAATAAGTAGGTGTTACTTTTTAAATCTAAATATATAACTTTATATATTGTACAAGTCAAAGACAACATGAAGCTATATTTGTTTTATCTCCAAACAAAGACTCTATAGAATAACATGCATGTGTAACGGGACTTTTGGGACAAGCCCACATGAAACAATGATCTTTTTAGAGTGATCTAAATTGGAATGAAAACTTGCACATCAAACACATATAGTGGAAAGAAATTTGTGGGATTGGGCTGTAAAATGAGTGGACATGTACCAATTTTGGATTCGTCTCGTAACAAACACTGTAAAAGGATTTTAACCGGTAGACTAAGTCTGGAACACGTTGACATGATAGACTTGAAAAAATAACGAAATAACGATTCAAGCCTTAACATAAACTTCAACAGAATGAAAACAGGCAGATAACACATACTCTGGAAATAGATCTTTTGGTGTAAAATAAGTGGACATGGGACATGTAGATTTATAAGCCTTAGATTAAATTGAAATGAAACGAAAAAATACAAAGAAAACGTATTGTTCCTGAAAAAGTAGACGTGACTTAATATAAAATGTATAACTTAACATATTGTGCAAGTGAAAGACAACTGATGCTGTGAAATAAGTGGACAGGAGGCAATTATTGTTTTATCTCTAAACAAAGACGGTAGTAGAATTATTATGTAACATGATCTAACATGACACAATTATGGTCGTTTTAGAATAATCTACAACAGAATGAAAGCTGACACATCACACACATACGAGGGAAAATCCAAAATAACGTAAACTTTTGCCGTAGCTTCAACATACGTAGATAAATTTTAGAAAAATGTATATTGCGATAAATCAGAACACTCGTTTAACAAGATGAGATAAAACAATTACACATGTCATAAGTATCTGAAACACGCCGCGCCATTTTATAACCATGGTGACGCATAGGCGGCGCACGCGAGATTTCGCTCGTGTCCTGTGTCAGACATGTCTAGATAAAATGTAAAATAGGCATGCGAATCGTGCCAAACTTAGTCCAGTAAAAGCTTGGTGTTTAGATAATGCTGTGCATAAGTTTCAACAAATTTGAGTAGGGCGTTTTTGAAATATCAATATCAATTGTGCGCTTATTGAGTGCATTTAACGTTAAAAACGTCGTCACCAGACACAGCTTAAATTTATGCTATTACTAAACTTGCTGCGAATTTTGAAAGCGCCAACACAAAAACCGAAAATAACTAAATGTAGACAAAACGGGAATATTCAATGAATAAATCTGGTGTGTAAAAATATTCCCATTGTGATTCTGACGATAAAATAGCATAACAAAGATGAAAAAAGAAACAAAAATAACGCGCGTCAGTGGTGACGTAAATGCGTAATGCGCTGACCGTATGCAGACGGCTGATGATGAGGCGATTTTGAAGCAATTTAAAGTAAGAATTTGTTTCGAGTTTTGAATACTGACGTAAAAATTGTGAAGTACAAAGCACAATACGCAAAAAAAATCTTTTATCTATGGTACATGTTGAATAGATGTCCGTGAGCGCTAAGAGGGTGTTAATTTCAAAGTGAATAAAAACGTCAACGACGTCACGAAATCAAAGATGACGTGCGCCGGGTAGACCATAGTGACCTGTTTGGTTTGACTGTAAATTTTTAACGGGTCGTTATTTTTGCCTGCTATTTTGCCACGATATTCTAGACATATTCCGATTTATGTTCATGTTATTTTGTAAGCATTTGAATGAGTTGTATACAAGCTACAGCGAAAGTCTATGTTATTTTGGATCATCCCCCGTATACTGGAAATAAAGTTGCGTGAAAATTATTTGGAAATTTTGCTGTGAAATAATTAGACAATGTAGTATGGATTCGCGGTGAAAGAATATAAACCAGTAGTATTGTACGCATGTCATCAACAAAATGGATACTGGCTCAGAACACATACTGGAAATAAACCTTTGGCTGTGAAATAAGTGGAATGTAGCAATAATGGATTCGTCGCTCAGCGAATATTGTGAAATAATATAAATCGGTAATATGGAACATGACGACATAAAAGACATGAAAAAAATAACGTTTTACGGCTTAACACAATCATCAACAGAATGAATAATAATAAAGGTTTGATCCTTTGCATTATGAAAACTTGCCCATGCAATATGCACAGATTTTTTTAGCTTTAAATATTGAAAATTTTCAGCTGATATTTTTCTTATTTTTGCTCAAAACATAGATTGTGGGTACACGTTAGAACCGCCTCGCCGAGGCGGTTCTAACGAGTACCCACAATCTATGTTTTGGAGCAAAAATAAGAAAAATAGGTATACCCCTGCATACCCCAGTTTTGCTATATAAAAGTGGGGTTTAAGGGGGTATTTATTGCACGGACATGTTTTCCTGATGGGAAGCAGTAAAACATTCAAAGGGTGATATTATGGGCTGTATAATTAAAGCAAATGAATGTTACATACATTTGCGGTGAGCCATAAATGTAAGCCACGAGGCGTATAGTGAAATCCCGGAGAAATGTCTTCGTATTAGGCGGCTCAGATTATGATATGCTTGTTGTACACGGTCCGGATGGCGGATTACATTAAATGTTTCGATAATAGAAGCAATAACCATACCCATCAAGTCCTAGTCCTAGTCAAGACTATAGCTCATCAGGGGGACATAGACGAGCGGCTATGTAAATTCATTGAACCACTAGAACCTCTGATATGAGCCGTGACGCGAGAATACGGTCATCGGGATTTCTGACCACGTCTGAGACAAACCGGTCTATACAATCCCAGGGGAAGGCTAGAAGCTTGGAATGTCGGATGTTAGAAGAAGAGGGATTGTACTATCCGTGTATCGAAAACAAAGGCGCAGATCAGCTGTGCAGTTACTGCACAGTTGATTTGCGTCTTTGTAATCGCAGAGGCAAAAATCCGGGTTTGTCATGACGCGGCTCATATTATCCAATAAAAGGAAATGATCATCTTGTCTTGTTTTATGGCACCATAAAATTATTTTCCATTCTGGTAATTGATTATTGTCATGTGTATACTCGAAATTCCTATATACAATGTAGTTGAACCGTGCTTTTACTCACACTGATCTGTAGCAAAAATAAGGAAAATAGATATACCCCTGCATACCCCAGTTTTGCTGTATAAAATTGAGGTTAAAGGGAGTATACATGTCACGGGCATGTTATCCTGATGTAGATGTTTTGTCTGTCTTACTAGAGCGGTTCGACTGACGGCGATCAAAACATAGAGTTTATGAACTTTTGTAGAATTACAAGAATGGTCACAATCCGCTTACTTAAATATGAAAAAAAAAAGGAATAAAACCCAGCATAAACTTATGTTTTGTTTGTAAGATACGACATGTTGAATTGCGACTGAAAGTAGGTACTTGTCAGACTAAAACTTTTGCTAAACTAGCACTTCCACTGTATATCCGTCTAATAAGTCACTCGGGCCTTTGTGAGAAATTCTGGTAAAGCGGTGGCTCTGTCTCGATATGACTGAAAAAATTGTTGACTGGGACTTTAAACCTCAATACAAACAAACAAACAAAAAACTTCCGCTGGTAGACATTTTATGTGTGAAAAGAATGCCACTTGTGCTCTTCAATAAACATAATTTCAGTAACAACAGAAAGACCAGAAATGACACAATTAAATATGATACCAGGTGGTAAACATTTTTTATGACTCAAAGCTCTTCACTCCATAACCAATTATAGATGTCATTATGTATTGCAAAACTTACTGTAGATATTCGTCCGAGGGACAAAATAGTCCGTTTTTGAAAGACTGTTTATTTGTCGAAATTATTATTTTTTTGGAAATAAAATTATAACCCTATTAATGAAAATCAATTGTTTGGTCAATTGTGCTACT
Source organism: Rugalucina vietnamica (assembly GCA_964017185.1). Lineage (NCBI taxonomy): Eukaryota > Metazoa > Mollusca > Bivalvia > Lucinida > Lucinidae > Rugalucina > Rugalucina vietnamica. The sequence goes on from OZ024882.1 coordinate 23,079,819, forward strand.
TGAATGGTATTGAAGTTTTGAATTGAAAAGTGAGATTATTGGCCATAATGCGTAAATTTTCCAGCCATTCCAGTTCACGGTCTGTGGGAGACTTATATTTTTCGCCCCATCTATTTCGATACAGATTGTTGTTTTTGCTTTCTAAAGTATAATTACAGAATGCCCAAAACATTATTTTTAGCTATTTTATAATGTTAACATTGACTGTCTATTCGCGAGAATAATTATTCATAATGGTTGTTTTTCGTGATCACTGTTGGCTTCATTAATTTGTCCTTTTGTGATATTCTTTATTTTATATTGGGTCGAAACGACTCAATACTCTGCTTTAGTACAGATTCGCGGATTAGTCGGTATCTATTTTAAAGACGAGGAATCATGCGTTCATATCTATTTTTTGAACATTACGTCACGGTTATCGATAAAACCATAACCGGACCGGGAAGCGACCAAATTTAAATATTAGCGGCATCTGGATTGCTAGTGAAATCACACATTAGCGTGTAAGTGAAATGTGCGCCGAGCGTGTTGAAAAAAAATTACAAAATTCCAAATACGCCTAACGCCCGTCGGAGACACGTTCAAAACGCGATACGAGTACGTTGGGTACCCTTGGTGTACGTCCGGTGCGCGACGTTGTACGTCGCTAAAAACGGTGTGTGTTTCGTGCGCGTTTGGGATAAAAAATAAACATGCTTAAAAATTTTCTAGAAGCTCTGCGTGTTTCGGACGTCTGACATATACGTTTCGAATAAGTTCCATGCGCGTTCCAGGCACGTTGAACATGCTTGTTTGGTGCACGTTTAAGGCACGCCAGTGTACGCTACATGCGCGTTCCGATTTAATGAGATATTGCTTCAGTAGCGTGGCCTAAGCGTGTGTGAGACGCGCGTTGAACGTTTTTGCTGCGCGCCTACAGCTCGTGCTTAGCGGCGTGTCTGGGACGTAACACAAATGTACTCTAAACCATTGAGATTTTTAGCTCACCTGAGGCCACTTTTCAAACCCATTTTTGGTTTCTTAGCGATGTTCAAAATTGCACGATTCTTTGCCCAAGGACGTGTCTTTCAAGTAACTAAAGTTTCAAAGTTTTCAGAAATACTTTTCTTTAACTAAACGTGTTTTTGGAGTAAAAATGCAACAAATGATTGTTTTAAATAAAAAATTGGATAAAGCACAACATTTATTGAAATTAGGAACGGGTGTCATCAAAGGGGCCCTTGCGGCTTGGAAAAACACCCAACATTCGAATTTTCTCTACTGGTAGATGTTTTACGCATTTTTAAAAATCGCTATTTTTTAGATTTTTTGGAAAATTCATCAATGTGCCTCTTAAACCTGTTAATCTCTGTTAAATTCACTTGATGAGGCCTGGAAATGAGAGCTATAACTAGAATGAGTTGTTTAAGACTATTTTCGAGGACAAACAGGTCACGGCTGCCGCACACTTCCGGTTTCAATGCCAATATTTAACGAACAAAATAACAAAATTTGTGGACGATTTTTTAAATTTTCAAAGTTAATCAGAGTCTAGTATTTGACTTTAATAATCTCTGAAAAATTCAATGGCATGCTGCTGATAATAACGCAACCGTAGAAGGACAAAGTTCGTATGCAAATTGCATGCAAAAGCTGAATTCCTGTTATTCATGTTGCTGTCTTCTTGCATGTACAAAACAGAAACGAAGATTCTTATTGCAGCAACAAATCTGACTTAATTTTATCTGGCATCATGGCAGTCAGTAGCACTTCCAAGTAAATTCAAATGTAAAAAATATCGTCATAATATGACATTTAATTTGATGTTAATAAAGTGTGACTTTATGAAAAGAGGGTACCTTTACTCATGCTTCGTCTGTGTGAGATGCATTACGCATTTTTGAATGCAGAAACTCACAGAGCCACTGTTAGATATTAAATCATTCATATGATCATGAATTTTAATTGATCGTATTTTATTTTCCGAACTAGAAGAAAAAATAAGAGGCGGCCTCTTATAACTTTTTCAGTGTAGTTGTCCGTCGTCGTCGTTGTCGTCGTCCACACTTTTCATCCTCTCCTCAGAAACCGCTTGGCCAATCAAAGCCAAACTTCATGTGGCGCATCCTTAGGAAGGTGGAACGAAAGTTTATATAAATGGTCCAGGTCACATGACCAAGATGGCCGCCATGGCTATGAATAGCAAAAACCAATACCAAGTATAGACTACTACAAATTATCACATTTGAACAAAAAAGATGCCTTTATTATTTGAGCCATAGGATGAGGGGCGGTTAAAACAGATGAGGGAGGGGCATTTTTCGGCCTTGTAGAAGAGTAACAGCAGCAACATCTTCATAATTGAGTCAAATGATATGACACTTTGTGTCATATCTTTTCTTGTTTAATTCAGTTTTACGTCCCTTTCATGATTATTTCAGCTCATATGAGACGGGCCAATCAGTAGGTGGGGCGAAAACGGGAGAACCCCGAAAAAAAAAAAAAAAAAAAAAAAAACACCTGGCACACCCGCAAGCAGAACTTGGCTTGTCATACATGTGGCCAGAGCGGGGCTCGAACCCACACCAGTCACAGCGGTGAGATGATCGAGTGATTAAGAAACAGCGCTCTTAACCGCTCGGCCACGCCGCGGGGGACGCCAAAAAGAAATGACAATCCCACACCACATAGATTTTGATAAAACGCACGAGCCCCTAGGTTGACTAGCCCTTTCTCAGCAAGATATCTGTAAGTTCTGATAGAATACTGTTACGTCATGTACAGACAGCTTATTCAATATTTATATCGCAGACGACATATTCTATCTAAATCACGCTCCAAGCTTCTTTTATCCCCTAAGAACTTTAACAATGTTGTCAACTACAAATATAAAAGTCTTTTCACGACACAAAGTTATCCAGTCTCTGTTCGGCAGTTAACCGAAAGGTTGGTGGATCGAGCCCACCCAGGGACGTTATATTTTCATCAGATCGTATATTTTTTTATTAAAAAATAAGGCTAGCTATATACCATTGCTAAATTTTACTATAAATCAAACTGTAAAATTAATAGAAGAAGAAATAGTAAAATCATGAATTTGGTATTGTTTTTCAGCCAGTATAGGGTAAAAATGGTAAAAAAATGACAAATTATACCAGTTTCAATTTCCACGGGATGCCTCATTTAACATTTTCAAGAAATTAATTCTATCATAACTCGAAGAAAAGATGACAGACAACCACATCGTATATATAGTCAAATAAGTTTCCATCATGAAAACATGTCCGTGCAATGAATACACCCTTAAACCCAACTTTTATATAGCAAAACTTGGGTATGCAGGCTGGCATTGCAGGGGTTTACCTATTTTTCTTATTTTTGCTCCAAAAAATTGAATTGTGGATACTCGTTAGAACCGCCTCGTGAACCCACAATATCTGTTTTGAGCAAAAATAAAAAAAAATCCTACCGAAAATTTTCATATTTTACAACTTGGGGAAAAATCTAAATATTACATGGGCATGTTTTCGTAATGCTAAGTCAGGAGGCCTTCGCATAAAGCGTCTCAAATTATGACATAGGGAGCGCGGTGGCGTAGTGGTAGAGCGTCGGACTCCGAATCTTGAGGTCCTGGGTTCGAACCCCACAAGCGTCACCGTGTTGTGTCCTTGAGCAAGGCACATCTACTCCCTACAGTACTGGTTAAACCCAGGAAGCGTTGGCTCCGTCCCGACATGACTGAAAAATTGTTGACTGGGACGTTAAGCCTCAACACAAAAAAAAAAAAAATTATGACATGGTTGTGATACACTGTCCGAATTACAACATTAATGAGTCATCCATGAGAAAACCAACAATCGATATATGCGAAAACAAAGACACAGATCAGCTTCGCAGTAACTGCGAAGCTGATCACGCCTTTGTTTTCACTGCTTGTATACTACAATTCCTCTTTTACTTAGTTCCGAAATTTGAAGCCTCTAGCCTGATTCTGTGACTGTTCAGGCCGGTTTGTGTTGGATCTGTTCTGAAACCACATTGTATGTTTTCTCATGAGGCGGCTCACTTAATGTAGGAACGAGTCCTTACCAAGACTAAAGCTCACCAGGGGTCATAGACGAGCCAGCAGAACCACTAATATTATCCAATGATCATCTTGTCTTAATTTATGGCACCATAAAATTATTTCCAATTCAGATGAATTTGTAAAATCATGAGAAAAACTACCGTGATTTCAATAGTCTAATCAACGGTGGAAGCCCATAGAATGAAGGATGTTGGACTGTGCTTCTTTACACGCTGATCATGCTATTTTATTTTCAATGTGCGGTAACCTTTATCTACCCTTCAAAAATTTAAGTATGAAGGTTTTGTCTAATTGTCGTACTAGAACGGCTCGAAAGAAGGCGATCAAATGAGCAGCGTCATAAGAAAACCGGAGTTTTGCCTATGCGAAAACAAAGGTGCAGTATCTGCGAAGCTGATCAGCGCCTTTGTTTTCGCTACACGGATAGAACAATTCCTGTACTTTCTAAATCCAAAATTTTCCGCCTCTAGCCAACTTCAGTAGCTGCACAGCCCGGCTTGTGTCAGGCCTGATCGGAGATCCCGAAGACCGGTTTTCTAGCGTCGCCTTCTTTTAAAAAATCATTTGGGCCTCTATGTATACGAATTATTCAGATTGTATTTTTTATACCATTATGTGGGATCTGCTAAATTTACGTCAAGCATTACTATTGGACAAATCAAACATTTTAAATCCAACCTATAATATGTTTGTTTGTTTGTTTGTTCGGGTTTAACGTCGCTTTCAACATTATCTATCATATCACGACGGTGTCTGGTTGTGACAGGGAGCTCAATGCTCACTTTTATAGTGCTGTCTCACTGTGGTATCAGATCCCAGACACTTTTACCTGATACCACCTCCAGTCACATTATACTGACCACCTCCAGTCACATTATACTGACACCGGAGCGACCAGTCCTAGCCCTACCCCGAAAATCCGAGTGCCAAGCGGGGAGCAACCAGTACCATTGTTAACGACTTTGGTATGTCGCGGCCCGGGATCGAACCCGGTTCCTCCCGATCTCGGAGCGGACACTCTACCTACTGAGCTACCGAGGCAGGTAACCTATAATATGCAATTACATGCAAGAATATAAAACTCGACTTTATATTATTACAATGACATGTACATTGAACCTCCAAGGGTAGACATCTACATTGTATATAAATTGTACAAAGTTTGCCACGTTTGCTGTTTGATAAACGTCAGTTTCTTTGTCACTGTGAAGTAAGAAAAGAAAACAACAGGAATTGATACAATTAAATTGAGAATCCCAACCCGGAGACTAGATGAGAAAGAAATGACAATCCAACACCACATAAGGTTTAACAACACGGAGGAAGAGCTATGTTGACCAGTCCTTTCTCAGCAAAATAGCTCTATGTTCTGATAAAAGTGGGAAAACCAACAATGTGGTTTCCGAAAAGGTCCGACACAAACCGACCTGTACAAGCACAGAAAAGAGCTAGAAGCTTGAAATTTCAGATTTAAGTAGAAGAGGAATTTTACTATCCCAGTAGCGAAAACAAAGGCGCTGATCAGCTTCGCAGTTACTGCGAAGCTGATCTGCGCCTTTGTTTTCGCCTATGCATATTGTTGGTTTTCCCATGGGGCGGCTCATATACAGGTCCACATACAACATACAACCACGCAAATAGCAGTTTAGTGATCCAGATGTTTCAATCAACTCTTCACAAGTTGTCAACTTGAAAGGTAAAATTAACATTTCCTGTCCAATATCAACCCTTGAAATGTACATCATCACCTAAGTCACAGTAAGATTGTATTGGCAGATGTTGTTTTCTCTTTTCAAAATTTCATTGTGTGATAATATTGAGAGAACAAAAACAAACAAACAAAAAACTTTATTGACTGCTCAGATAACACGTTACATATGAGCAATAAATGAAATATCAAACAATAAACATCATAATGGCATGAGAGAGAAACAGACCAAGGCAATGGCTTGAAATATTTTGGCTGTTTCAAAGGAATGAACACATTTTCTAGATTTAATTTGCCAACGCATGATTACTGTCGACTATCAATTTCTCCTTTTTTGACAAATGATCTGCGCGTTCGGCTGTTAACCGAAAGGTTGGTGGTTCTAGCCCACCCAGGGACGTATCTTATTTACATCACATGCTAGTCATCTTGCTCTTCATGCGTGGACACCTTCCCGCCTGGTGTCTAGGGTGGGATTGTACCATATTTTCTATGGTGACTCACTCTGAGACGGGCCAGTGATGAAGAGAGTGGAGAAAGTATTGGCTCAGTCTTACTGGCTTCAGAAACGTTGATTGTCTATGTAACGAACCCGAACCAAGCCACAGCTAAACCCCGTCAGTGGGAAAGCATGCTCATCCACCAAGGGTGGTTTACTGTTCTATACTATACTCCAAATCTCTTCACAGAGTTTCGAGTTTGGAAGTTTGCATATATAGCACACCGTTACATACTTATATTGACCTAACGTCGGTTTTGGTTATTACCCATTCCAAGTGATTCATCTCTACATTATCTGTGTATTCTGACTGCCTCCATGTTGTACTTACCATCTTTCCTTGTGGTTTATGCTAGCCAGATAGTCATGCTCTTCACGCGTGTCTTGTAATTGTCATTTTCCCCACCTGAGCCGCGTCATGAGAAAACCGGATTTTTGCCTATATGAAAACTGTAACTGCATAGCTGATCTTTGTTTTCGCTACACGGATAGTACAATCCCTCTTCTACATAAATCCAAAATTCAAGCTAAGTTATTGCCCTTTTCTATGACTCTGGTCGGAAACCCAGAAGACCGGTTTTTTGTCGCGTCGCGGCTCACCTGGTGTCTGGGTCTAGATTCCGAATTTAATCGGAACAATTCTCTGTCTGTCTGTCCTTACTCTGAGCACGTAGAAAGTGCTGGTGCCAAGGATATAAAACTTTTTTCATATTCCATTCAGCTGAGATTGTCCATACATGTAGATATTGAAATAGCACAAAAAAAATTAAATTTCGGGTCTAAAGCACCAATACCTGTTGGCATTTTAACATGTGTCAGCAGGATATATTTTAGTCTCAGCTTAGCTGAGCATGAAAAAGTTTTATAACCTTCGGGCCTGATCTGTCATGATACATTATAGCAGATTTCACAGTGGCGTGGCTCAATCATTACACTTTAACAGTAGCTTTAAGACATGTTCTCAAAATTAGTCTGTAATAGAATGCCAATCAATTTGGTATAGACAACACTCAAATATGTCACTTCGCGAGAAATCCAGTCTTTGTAATTTTTTTTCAAGCCTGCTTTATTTACAGTTACGGACACTAGGACGTAACCAATTCGTGGCAAATGGACTACAGTCATCAATATTATCATAAAGCTGAGCCAAATCAAGCTTCAGTAGTGATTTTATTTATACTTTGAAAGAAAGTAGAAATGGATCTGTTTTCGGCTATTCACCATGCTAAAACAGCAACAGCAGACGTTGTGCTGTATAAGATGGACCCAGGAATGGAATCAAACTTAGACAAAACCAAACTTCCCGGTACTGGTTAATTGTCCAGGAACGGTAACCGAAATCTAAACTTCCGTTGATCCTTCGGGTGCTCCAGAGAACACAACAAAGAAAACAGTCCCATATCAGACGCCATGTTCTGTAGCGTTACATCTCGAAGTTTATCCTTTGCCTGACACGGTTTAAAGTTCGGATAAAGAAATTGAAGACAGAATACTTTCTGCAGCGAATAATAAGGCATTGATCAAAATAATCGTCTGGATGTGGAATGCTTATGCACGTTGGGCTGATATACTTTTATACATCACTCCATTATAAATATTACTAAATAATTTTCACCATCCATGCTTAAGCGTATATACAATCAAAAGACAAACATAAGACTTAATATATACATGTCTGGTCTGCGTCTCGACGTAAACACGCAGAACAGTCTGTCCCGTTTATTACAGTAGATAATTACCGCAACCAAGCGCCTAACGGATTATCTTACTATGCGGAGCACGGATTTCGATTGGCGTACGAGACGTTTAATTATAGTTTATGTTATGTCTTATCTCAATTATTTGGAAGCTGCTCTGAGTTAAGAATTGATTATACAACACAGAAGTACTGTCGGCTTTCATGACAAACGTGAAAAGGGCAGATTGGAATTAATTTTATTTCCTAGTGAACTGTAAAAGTTAGATACACGTGACGAGACATGTTGATGTAATCACCTGTAGCATGGACTCAAATACTAAAACAAACATATCGAGACCTAGCGTGAGATGCATATTGCGAACGCTTTGTAGTAGCAACTTTCTACGTTTTGTCCTATCTACGCAACCGTTCGTTACGTTAATGCGTTTTCCAAAATGGCGGCGACTAGCGACGATACCAAAAATGTGAACACATCACTGTTTTCCTCATATCAGAAGGCTTATTTGTTTTCTGGATTGAAAAGATGGTTACTGTCACATTTACGATAAAATTACTTCTGTACCGAGGTTCGGCAGTCAGGATTCATGCAGTCGAAATATTGAATACACCATTTTGATTTTCTGCCGGAACCTGGCCCCAAGTTTATAAAACTTTTTTCATGCTCAGCTCAGCTGAGTCTAAAATTTATCCTGCTCATAAATGTTAAAATGCCAACAATTGTTGGCATTTTAACATTTATAAGCAGGATAAATTACAGGCTTTGGAGTCCTAAACCTTCAATTTCAATATATTTGGGATGTTTCAGTATTTATGAGGATTTGAAATTTCAAGCTCAGCTGAGCTGAGCATGAAAAATGTTTTATAACCTCGGGACCTGGTGTCCTCTCTTTCCATCTGTACTCTGAGCACGTAGAAAGTACTGGTCTGTCGTGACGCTTTATAGCAGATTTCACAATGGCGTGGCTCAATCATGACGTTTAAACATCAACTTTAAGACATGCTCTCAAAATTAGTCTGTTATAGAATTCCAATCAATTTGGTATAGACAACACTCAAACATGTCACTTCGCGGGAAATCTTTTCTTTGTGGTTTTTCGAGCCTGCTTTATTTACAGTTACGGACACTAAGACGTTACCAATTCGTGGCAAATGGAATACTATCATCAGTATTATCATAAAGCTGAGCCAAATCAAGCTTCAGTGGTGATTTTATTTATACTTTGAAGGAAAGTAGAAATGGATCTGTTTTCGGCTATTCACCATGCTTAAACAGCAACTATCAGCAGACGTTGTACTGTATAAGATGGACCCAGGAATGGAATCAAACTTAGACAAAACCAAACTTTCCGGTACTAGTTAATTCTGACAGTCCAGGAACGGTTACCGCAATCTAAACTGCCGTTGATCCTTCAGGTGCTCCAGGGAAAGCATCAAAGAAAGCAGTCCCATATCAGACGCCATGTTCTGTAGCGTTACATCTCGAAGTTTATCCTTTGCCCATGCCCAATAAATAACACGGTTTAAAGTTCGGATAAAGAAATTGAAGACAGAATACCTTTTGCAGCGAATAATAAGGCATTGATCAAAATAATCGTCTGGATGTGGAATGCTCATGCACGTTGGGCTGATATACTTTTATACAGCTGTACATCACTCCTTTATAAATATTACTAAGATAATAATTTCCACCATCCATGCTTAAGCGTATATACAATTAAAAGATAAGTATAAGCCTGAATATATACATGTCTGGTCTGCGTCTCGACGTAAACACGAAGAACGGTCTGTCCCGTTTCTTACAGTAGAGAACTACCACAACCAAGCGCCTAACGAATTATCTTACTATGCGGAGCACGGATTTCGATTGACATACGGGACGTTTAATTATAGTTTATGTTATGTCTTATCTCAATTATTTGGAAGCTGCTCTGAGTTAAGAATTGATTATACAACGCAGAAGTACTGTCGGCTTTCATGACAAACGTGAAAAGGGAAGATTGGAATTACTTTTATTTCTCAGTGAACTGTAAAAGTTAGATACACGAGACATGTTGATGTAATCACCTGTAGCATGGACGCAAATACTAAAACAAACATATCAGACATTTCCTTTAGAGACCTGGCGTGAGATGCATAATGCGAACGCTTTGTAGTAGCAACTTTCTACGTTATGTCCTTTCTACGCAACGGTTCGTTACGTTAATGCGTTTTCCAAAATGGCGGCGACTAGCGACGATACCAAAAATGTGAACACATCACTGTTTTCCTCATATCAGAAGGCTAGTGATTTGTTTTCTGGACTGAAAAAGATGATTAATGTCACATTTATGATAAAATTACTTCTGTACCGAGGTTCGGCAGTCAGGATTCATGCAGTTGAAATATTGAATACACCATTTTGATTTTCTGCCGGAACCTGGGCTCGAGGTTATAAAACTTTTATCGAGCTCAGCTCAGCTGAGCATGAAATTACAACTGCTCATAAATGCTGAAATAGTCCAAATTAGTGGAAAATTCAGGTTCAAAACTCAAAAACTAGTAATTTATCATGCTCATAAATGTTAAAATGCCAACAATTGTTGGCATTTTAACATTTATGAGCAGGATAAATTTTAGTCTCAGCTGAGTTGAGCTTGAAAAAAGTTTTATAACCTCGGGGCCTGGTGTCCTCTCTTTCTATCTCTACTCTGAGCACGTAGAAAGTACTGGTCTGTCGTGACGCATTATAGCAGATTTCACAATGCCGTGGCTCAATCCTGACGTTTAAACATCAACTTTAAGACATGCTCTCAAAATTAGTCTGTTATAGAATTCCAATCAATTTGGTATAGACAACACTCAAATATGTCACTTCGTGGGAAATCTTTTCTTTGTAGTTTTTCGAGTCTGCTTTGTTTACAGTTACAGAAACTAGGATGTAACCAATTTGTGGCAAATTGACTACTATAGTATTATCATACTATTATCATAAAGCTGAGAGCAGTCTAAGCTTCAGTGGTGATTTTATTTATACTTTCAAAGCAAACAGAAATGGAACTCTTTTCAGCTATTCACCATGCTTAAAGAGATACTATCAGTAGCCGAGGAATGGAATCAAACTTAAACAAAAGCAAACTTCCCGGGACTGGTTTAACGCCCAGAAACGGTAACCGAAATCTAAACTTCCGTTGAGCCTTCGGGTCCTCAAGGGAACACAACAAAGAAAAAAGTCCCATATTGTGGCGTTACATCTCGAAGTATGTCATTTGCCCATGCCCAATAAAATGAGACGGTTAAAAGTTCGGATAAAGAAATTGAGGACAGAATACTCTTTGCAGCAAATGATAAGGCATTGATCAATGTTGAAGTCTTATGCACGTTTGGCTGATACACTTGTATACACCCGTCCTTTACAAATATTACTTAATTTCTACTATCCATGCTTAAGCACATATACAATCAGAAGACAAAAAAGCCTAAATATATACCCGTCTGGTCTCCGTCTCGACGTATACACGAAGAACGGACTGGACCATTTATTACAGTAGAGAACTACCACAACCAAGCGCCTAACAAATTATCTAACTATGCTGAGCATGGATTTCGATTGGCATACGAGACGTTAATTATAGTTTATGTTATGTCCTAGCTCAATTATTTGGATGCTGTTCTGAGTTAAGAATTGATTATACAACGAAGAAGTACTGTCGGCTTTCATGACAAACGTGAAAAGTGCAGATTGGAATTAATTTTATTTTCCTAGTGAACTGTAAAAGTTAGATACCCGAGACATGTTGATGTAATCGCCTGCAACATCCAGGCATATCCTTTGGAGACCAGGCCCCAAAGTTATGAAACGTTTTCACGCTCAACTCAGCTGAGACTAAATTTTATCCTGTTCATAAATGTTAAAATGCTAACAATTGTTGCCATTTTTAACATTTATGAACAGAATAAATTACTAGTTTTTAGGTTTTGAACATTTCCACTAATTTTGACTATCTCAATATTTATGAGCAGTTGAAATTTCATGCTCAGCTGAGTTGAGTTTTAAAGAGAAAGGTTTATAACCTCGGGACCTGGTTTAGGGGTAAAACTGTCTGTTATGGGCGAGCACTTTTCGTAAGTTGTGTTCGTTCATACACCAGGGGCCATGATATAGCTAATCTGTACAAATAATAAATTCCTGACAATAGATTATGACATTCGTGTTGATATGAGCATAAACGAAGGAAATATCTTACTTCAATGACAATGGATATAACTTATCCTGGGTAAGTTTAAAAGAATCTATGATGGGATTGAGGCCAAGACAAGGAAATCTTAAGCAATTTTTAACAAGGAAATCTTAAGCAAGTTTTCAGATTATTCAAGTCTCATCCGAGGCTCTGCCGAGGATGAGACTAGAATAATCTGAAAATGAGCCTGAGATTTCCTTGTTGAGGCTTCAACACCATAATTGATTATTTTTCTCACACACTTCTTAATTGACTCTAAATGGGCTTCAAGTTTTGTTCAGGCGGCCAATTTGTTTGGATATAAAACAATATGCAAATTAACCAGTGAAAAAATAAGAATAATTTTGTATTTGCACTCACCTTACATAAATATCAAATCAGCATTTTGTTTTGTTCACAAAATTCCCTGAAAAATTAAAATATCAGATTTTTATCAAAGCAGCATACTACAATTACTCTTTATATCTACTGACATGCTTGTCTGGTGGGTGAGAAATGATAATCTTCACTAGAAAGTCAGTCAATGTTTTATAGATAAATATATATCAATAGAATAATATAATACTTATTTTTATAACGTGAATACTTAGATCCACAGCCAACAAAATAGAATAACTTTTTGTGGTTTCGATTCAAAATTCATCGAAACTCGGCATACGTGTAGATCTAGCCCAACCTTTCTCAGAAAAAGCCTCTGAAAATCATAATTAATTTTATAATTTGCGTCTTTCGTGGGGTGCGGCGTGTTAATGTTGTAAGCATTCAACACATTGAGAAAATAAAACGACATAGAACAGTTCTTGCAATGCGTGATATAGATTCTACATCAGGAAAACATTTTCATGTAATGTATACGCCCTTGAACCCCCACTTTTTATAGCAAAACTGGGTAATGCAGGGGTATACCTATTTTTCTTGTATTTGCTCCAAACCATAGATTGCGGGTACTCGTTAGAACCGCCTCGGCTCGGCACGTAACCCACAATCTATGTTTTGAGCAAAAATAAGAAAAATATGAAAAAAATTCTACTGTAAACTTTCCTTTTTTACTGCTTAGAAAATCTCTGTATATTGCATGGGCAAGTTTTCGTAATGAGTACCATACATTATATTTGTATTAATCCATTGTAATAACGCATGCATTAAACGAGCACGTGCGTTGCAGCTGTCGTTATGGAAACACCGCCTAACGTTATGCGGCGCAACGTAACGTCGAAATTTTATTCTTATTTCAAAATACTTCTTAGTTCAAAGTATTGTAACATCCGTTTTGATTGCGTATGCCCGCATTTTATTTAATACTCATTAACTGCAACGTACACGGCTTATATTTGTAAAGTTACGAGGCTGTTTATCGAATGGATTTGTCTGTAGAGTCTTTCAAACACCGACTGTGTCAAATAGACAAAACTGTTAAGATTTTCGAAAATGTTGCATTTTCGGGAAGTCATTATTTTAAAAGTATATATTTACTGTAAGCTCGAAACATATCTATTCTTGACATTGTCTCTACTACTTATAGTTTATGCCAGTCTTTTATCATTTCGTTAAAAATCGGCCAGAAAACAACGTATTGAATTTAAGTTTACAAAATGAAATCGACGTTCTTGCATATTTTACTCTAACCTGTTGCATTCAATTTCACCGTATTAGTAGATAAAGCATCAGAATGCCGTATGTTTTCGAAAAATGGTCAATTAATGTTAGAAAATTAGTTTCCATTAAAAAATGTCGACCAACTTTCCCAACCCCACCAAATACACTAACAAAGTCAACCCAGGGGTACAGGTGCGCCGGGTCACGTGAAGTGACGTCATTACGCTGCCTCGTGCATGAACATCTGACATCATTGTTTAAAAATGAGAATGGCATTTAATTACAAAAGGACCGGTGGGTCGGGCGTCAGACTCTATGATGACCCCGACTTAAAGCTATTCATTTTAGTTGGTTGGGGCCGGAGCTCCTTGTCTGTTGCTTGGCCCACCGGGGTCCAACTGGTGTTTTTCTTTTGCTCCGGAGTTAGTAGGTTATTCGGCGCCCAGGGATCTCCATCGTCGGGCAGCTTACTCAATCTGTGAGTCCTTGTTTTTGATTCATCAGGATGTTTATCATGATTTATTTGTTTGTTCTTGATGATTCATTGACTAGTTAGAGATTCACCACGAGGACCGAAGAAAATGTTATGAACCACTGCAGAAGCTGAGGGTGAGGTTAGGATCTTGTAAAACCGGTTTAAGCCCGCCAGTAACTTTGTGTTACTGATCGTTCCAAGGCGATACTTCTGTGGTGGTTCTTTTTGTTTTATGTCTTGGTGTTTAATTTTTTTTTGTGCTGTTGGCGCCTTATGTATGTTTTCATATTTTTATTTAAGTTTAGGTAACTGAGTGGCCACCTATTGGGAAAATAGCTGCTCATTCGGCTTACGATATGTTTCATGGTATAAGTGCCTGATTGTTAGTTTGGTTTTATCCCACCTCGGTTTTTGGAGTGGGAATCTCTTTCTGATTGCTCCTTTTCCTGATCTTTGCCTACTTGTACCTTTTTGTCGCGTCGCGGCTCACCTGATGTTTGGGTCTAGATTCCGAATTTAATTGGAACAATTCTCTGTCTGTCTGTCCTTACTCTGAGCACGTAGAAAGTGCTGGTGTCAAGATTTTTATCAAAGCAGCATACTACAATTACTCTTTATATCTACTGACATGCTTGTCTGGTGGGTGAGAAATGAGTAAGTGAGTAAAACTTTTCCTGATCTTTGCCTACTTGTACCTTTTTCATATTCCATTCAGCTGAGATTGTCCATAGATATTGAAATAGCACAAATAATTTAAATTTCGGGTCTAAAACACCAATACCTGTTGGCATTTTAACATGTGTCAGCAGGATATATTTTAGTCTCAGCTTAACTGAACATGAAAAAGTTTTATAACCTTCGGGCCTGGTCTGTCGTGATACATTATAGCAGAGTTCACAGTGGCGTGGCTCAATCATTACACTTTAACAGTAGCTTTAAGACATGTTCTCAAAATAAGTCTGTAATAGAATGCCAATCAATTTGGTATAGACAACACTCAAACATGTCACTTCGCGAGAAATCCAGTCTTTGTATTTTTTTTTCGAGTCTACTTTATTTACAGTTACGGACACTAGGGCGTAACCAATTCGAGGCAAATGGAATACTATCATCAGTATTATCATAAAGCTGAGTCAATTCAAGCTTCAGTGGTGATTTTATTTATACTTTGAAGGAAAGTAGAAATGGATCTTTTCGGCTATTCACCATGCTAAGCAGACGTTGGACCCAGGAATGGAATCAAACTTAGACAAAACCAAACTTCCCGGTACTGGTTAGTTACCGAAATCTAAACTTCCGTTGATCCTTCGGGTGCTCCAGGGAACACAACAAAGAAAACAGTCCCATATCAGGCGCCATGTTCTGTGGCGTTACATTTCGAAGTTTATCCTTTGCCCATGCCCAATAAATGACACGGTTTAAAGTTCGGATAAAGAAATTGAAGACAGAATACTTTTTGCAGCGAATAATAAGGCATTGATCAAAATAATCGTCTTGATGTGGAATTCTCATGCACGTTGGGCTGATATACTTTTACATACATCACTCCTTTATAAATATTACTAAGATAATTATTCCCATCATACATGCTTAAGCATATATACAATCAAAAGACAAACATAAGCCTGAATATAAACATGTCTGGTCTGCGTCTCGACGTAAATACGAATAACGGTCTGGGCCATTTATTACAGTAGAGAACTACCACAACCAGACGCCTAACGAATTATCTAAGTATGCGCAGCATGGATTTCGAACACAACAAAGAAAAAAAAGTATTAGACGCCATGTTCTGTGGCGTTACATTTCGAAGTTTGTCCTTTGCCCATGCCCAATTAAATGACACGGTTTAAAGTTAGGATAATGTTACTTTATTCACGGTAAATTGAAGGCAGAATACACTTTGCAGCGAATGATAAGGCAGTGATCAAAGAATCATTGACTATTTCCATTTACAAATGCATATGGTTTTAAGGAAAAATAAAAGTTGGTCATTGTTCTCTTGATTCACGTGTTAGCTTCCCTGAATAAGGGGCTGTGTGATAGAAGAATTTATTATTTCGTTTTTGATGACCCAGATGTATATTTTGAGCTGGATCAATCCTTTTTGTTATGGAATATATAGAAATCACAAAAAGTTTTATAAAGTATTGTCCCCCCACCCCCGAGAGCCAACAAAAGCTTTTGCCTGCAAATGTGTTGCCATTATCCGCACAATATATGAAAGCGGCGTGCTGGCTCTAGGGTGGGGGAGGGGGACGATACTCTAGAGCCCAAAAACGAGAGCCCAAATAGGATTATCAGTCCTAGTTTCTTATTCAGGCAAAACTAGCAGATATAAAGTTATCAAAATTGAAATAATATAAAAGGACAATCATATACAATAGTTTAACTGCAGTGAAGTTGAACTGGGATGCTGCAAATCCAATTTTCATAATTTGGGCGCAGGCAAAAATGATTTGGCCTATATGTGTTATAACATTTTGGAAACGTACTGTACAAATACACCCTTGATATATTCACGCCATGTTACCTAAAAAGTGGTTAATTATGTTTGTTATTCATCAGTCATGGAGACATGGTTTTCAGTTTAACACTAACAAACAGCCACGAGATAGATTTCCAAGGGTGGTCGAGTGGGAATATGGGCACCTGCCCGTTGGAACCTTAAGAAATCGATGGGCTGCTTGCGCCTTCAGGCTAAGCTTCTACGCTGCTGAATGACCATCTGATTACTGGTTAACGGCTCAAGTCTGAGCCTGCCCAGGAAAAGTGGTTCAAGTCAAACCAACCATACATATAAGCCTTGTAGGTTTAGTTGAGTGGTAATATTTGAAGCATTTTGTGGATGTCATGACGTCCTAAGTTTGGATAAAAGTCCCATTAAATGAAGGCAAAGTCTCCACATGACCATAGCTATTGACTGGGACGTTAAGCATTAATTCAATCAAAATTTATCACACCCTCATTATGCGCGGCATCGGTCTCAGAATCGAGAGGTCCTGGGTTCGAACTCCATTAACACTGGGTTGTGATATTAAGCAAACTACATGATTTGCCTCACATAGTACCAGGAAGTGGTGCATCCTTCTAGTCATGTCTGAAAATGTTGACTGGGACGATAGAGTAGCAAACTGACAAGCAATGATTATACATGTATTTTATACTGAATTGTTGAGATAGGTAGCCGTTTTAGATAAAACAGGAGATGTGTATATATCTGTTATGCAACATTGGCCAAGACTGTCTTGTAAGAATTTATCATAAAGTTTTCACAGTGGCGTGGCTCAATCATTACACTTTAACAGTAGCTTTAAGACATGTTCTCAAAATTAGTCTGTAATAGAATGCCAATCAATTTGGTATAGACAACACTCAAACATGTCACTTCGCGAGATATCCAGTCTTTGTATTTTTTTCGAGCCTGCTTTTTTTACAGTTACGGACACTCGGACGTAACCAATTCGTGGCAAATGGACTACTATCATCAGTATTATCATAAAGCTGAGCCAATTCAAGCTTCAGTGGTGATTTTATTTATACTTTGAAGGAAAGTAGAAATGGATCTGTTTTCGGCTATTCACCATACTAAAACAGCAACTATCAGCAGACGTTGTGCTGTATAAGATGGACCCAGGAATGGAATCAAACTTAGACAAAACCAAACTTCCCTGTACTGGTTAATTGTCCAGACCTAAACTTCCGTTGATCCTTCGGGTGCTCCAGGGAACACAAAACAGAAAACAGTCCCATATCAGACGCCATGTTCTGTAGCGTTACATCTCGAAGTTTATCCTTTGCCCATGCCCAATAAATGACACGGTTTAAAGTTTGGATAAAGAAATTGAAGACAGAATACTTTTTGCAGCGAATGATAAGGCATTGATCAATATAATTGTCTTGATGTGGAATTCTCATGCACGTTGGGTTGATATATTTTTATCACCCCTTTATAAATACTATTACTAAGATATTTATTCCCACCATCCATGCTTAAGCATATATACAATCAAAAGACAAACATAAGCCTGAATATATACATGTCTGGTCTGCGTCTCGACGTAAACACGAAGAACGGTCTGTCCCATTTATTACAGTAGAGAACTACCACAACCAAGCGCCTAACGAATTATCTTACTATGCGGAGCACGGATTTCGATTGGCGTACGAGACGTTAATTATAGTTTATGTTATGTCCTAGCTCAATTATTTGGATGCTGCCCAGAGTTAAGAATTGATTATACAACGCAGAAGTACTGTCGGCTTTCATGACAAACGTGAAAAGGGTAAATTGGAATTAATTTTATTTCCTAGTGAACTGTAAAAGTTCGAAACACGAGACATATCGTTGTAATCACTTGTAACATGGACGCAAATACTAAAACAAGCATATCAGACATTTCCTTTGGAGACCTGGCGTGAGATGCATAACGCGAAGGCATGTCGTAACGATTTTCTACGTTTTGTCCTTTCTACGCAACGGTTCGTTTTCCAAAATGGCGGCGGCTAGCGAGATACCAAAAAGTGAACAAATTACTGTTTTCCTCATTTCAGAAGGCTAGTGATTTGTTTTCTGGACTGAAAAGATGATTAATGTCACACTTGCGGTAACTTCTGTTCATGCAGTCGAAATAATGAAGACGCCATTTTGATTTTCTTTGTTCCTTAGTAACGGATTTTCTTTGTTCCTTAGTAACTGGTTTCTGAGAGGCAGCTCCAAGGAACGTTACGTAGCGCCCGCGAGTGTTTCTCGTAACGAACCGTTGCAAAGAATAGTTACGAAACGCTCCATAGCTAGCCTTATGCAACGTACCCCTGGGTTTGGGCTAAAACGTCTTTTATGGGCAAGCGCAGTTTGGAAGGTGTGTTCGTTCATATACCGCGGTTTATAATTTAGTTAAGCTGAACAAATAATAAACTCCTGATAATAAATTATGACATTCATATTGATATCAGCATAAACGGAGGAAATATCCTGACTGCAAAGACAATGGATGGAGCTTAAAATTTGATTTGTCCATAGATATTGAAATAGCTCAAATAAATTGAAATTTCGGGTCTAAAGCACCAATACCTGCAATTTATCCTGCTAATAAATGTTAAAATGCCAAAAATTGTTCGCATTTTAACATTTATGAACAGGAAAAATTTTAGTATTAGCTGCTCTGAGCTTGAAAAAGTTTTATAACTAATGTGCTGGTCTGTCGTGATTCATAAATATAGCAGATTTGACAGTGGCGCGGCTCAATCAATACACTTTCACAGCAGCTTTAAGACATGCTCTCAAAATTAGTCTGTTATAGAATTCCAATCAATTTGGTATAGACAACACTCAAACATGTCACTTCGTGAAAAATCCTTTCTTTGTATTTTTCGAGTCTGCTTTGTTTACAGTTACAGACACTAGGGTGTAACCAATTTGTGGCAAATGGACTACTATAGTATTATTATAAGGGTGAGCCCAGTCAAAGCTTCAGTGGTAATTTTATTTATACTTTCAAAGCAAACAGAAATGGGACTCTTTTCAGCTATTCACTATGCTTAAACAGATACTATCAGTAGCCGACTCAAACAAAAGCAAACTTCCCGGGACTGGGTTAACGTCCAGAAACGGTAACCGAAATCTAAACTTCCGTTGAGCCTTCGGGTCCTCAAGGAAACACAACAAAGAAAAAAAGTCCCATATTGTGGCGTTACATCTCGAAGTATGTCATTTGCCCATGCCCAATAAAATAATACGGTTTAAAATTGAGGGCAGAATACTCTTTGCAGCAAATGATAAGGCATTGATCAAAATAATTGTCTTTGTGTTTAATTCTTATGCACGTTGGGCTGATACACTTGTATACATCCGTCCTTTACAAATATTACTCAATTTCTACTATCCATGCTTAAGCACATATACAATCAGAAGACAAAAAAGCCTGAATATATACCCGTCTGGTCTCCGTCTCGACGTATACACGAAGAACGGACTGGACCATTTATTACAGTAGAGAACTACCACAACCAAGCGCCTAACAAATTATCTAACTATGCTGAGCATGGATTTCGATTGGCATACGAGACGTTAATTATAGTTTATGTTATGTCCTAGCTCAATTATTTGGATGCTGTTCTGAGTTAAGAATTGATTATACAACGAAGAAGTACTGTCGGCTTTCATGACAAACGTGAAAAGTGCAGATTGGAATTAATTTTATTTTCCTAGTGAACTGTAAAAGTTAGATACACGAGACATGTTGATGTAAATACCTGTAGCATGCACGCAAATACTAACAAAACATATCAGACATTTCCTTTAGAGACCTGGCGTGAGATGCATAATGCGAACGCTTTGTAGTAGCAACTCTTTGTACGCAACGGTTCGTTACGGTAATGCGTTTTCCAAAATGGCGGCGGCGACTAGCGACGATACCAAAAATGTGAACACATCACTGTTTTTCTCATATCAGAAGGCTAATTTGTTTTCTGGACTGAAAAGATGATTAATGTCAAATTTATGGTATAATTACTTCTGTACCGAGGTTCGGCAGTCAGTATTCATGCAGTCGAAATATTGAATACACACCATTTTGATTTTCTGCCGGAACCTGGGCTCGAGGTTATAAAACTTTTTTCGAGCTCAGCTCAGCTGAGCATGAAATTACAACTGCTCATAAATGCTGAAATAGTCCAAATTAATGGAAAATTCAGGTTCAAAACTCAAAAACTAGTAATTTATCCTGCTCATAAATGTTAAAATGCCAACAATTGTTGGCATTTTAGCATTTATGAGCAGGATAAATTTTAGTCTCAGCTGAGTTGAGCATGAAAAAAGTTTTATAACCTCGGGACCTGGTGTCCTCTCTCTGAGCACGTAGAAAGTACTGGTCTGTTGTGACGCATTATAGCAGATTTCACAATGGCGTGGCTCAATCATGACGTTTAAACATCAACTTTAAGACATGCTCTCAAAATTAGTCTGTTATAGAATTCCAATCAATTTGGTATAGACAACACTCAAACATGTCACTTCGCGGGAAATATTTTCTTTGTAGTTTTTCGAGTCTGCTTTGTTTACAGTTACAGACACTAGGATGTAACCAATTTGTGGCAAATTGACTACTACAGTATTATCATACTATTATCATAAAGCTGAGACAAGTCTAAGCTTCAGTCGTAATTTTAAATATACTTTCAAAGCAAACAGAAATGGAACTCTTTTCAGCTATTCATCATGCTTAAACAGATACTATCAGTAGTATAGCCGAGGAATGGAATCAAACTTAAACAAAAGCAAACTTCCAGGGACTGGTTTAACGTCCAGAAACGGTAACCGAATTCTAAACTTGAGTCAAGCCTTCGGGTCCTCTAGGGAACACGACAAAGAAAAAAGTCCCATATTGTGGCGTTACATCTCAAAGTATGTCATTTGCCCATGCCCAATAAAATGCGTCGGTTTAAAGTTCGGATAAAGAAATTGAGGGCAGAATACTCTTTGCAGCAAATGATAAGGCATTGATCAAAATAATTAGCTTGATGTGGAATTCTTTTGCACGTTGGGCTGATATACTTTTATACATGACTCCTATGTTACTAAAATTTCCACTATCCGTGCTTAAGCATATATACAATCAGTAGACAAAATAATCCTGAATATATACATGTCTGATCTGCGTCTCGACATAAACACGAAAAACGGCCTGGACCATTTATTACAGTAGAGAACTACCACAACAAAGCGCCCAACAAATTATCTAACTATGCGGAGCATGGATTTCGATTGGCGTACGAGACGTTAATTATAGTTTATGTTATGTCCTAGCTCAATTATTTGGATGCTGCCCCAGAGTTAAGAATTGATTATACAACGCAGAAGTACTTTCATGACAAACGTGAAAAGGGCAGATTGGAATTAATTTCATTTCCTAGTGAACTGTAAAATTTATATACACGAGACATGTTGTTGTAATCACTTGTAACATGGACGCAAATACTAAAACAAGCATATCAAACATTTCCTTTAGAGACCTGGCGTGAGATGCATAACGCGAATGCTTTGTCGTAGCGATTTTCTAAGTTTTGTCCTTTCTACGCAACGGTTCGTTTTCCAAAATGGCGGCGGCGACTAGCGACGATACCAAAAAAGTGAACAAATCCACTGTTTTCCTCATTTCAGAAGGCTAGTAATTTGTTTTCTGGACTGAAAAGATGATTAATGTCACATTTACGGTAACTTCTGTTCATGCAGTCGAAATATTGAAGACGCCATTTTGATTTTCTTTGTTCCTTAGTAACGGCAGGCTGGTTTCTGAGAGGCAGCTCCAAGGAACGTTACGTAGCGCCCGCGAGCGTTTCTCGTAACGAACCGTTGCAAAGAATAGTTACGAAACGCTCCATAGCTAGCCTTATGCAACGTACCCCTGGGTTTGGGCTAAAACGTCTTTTATGGGCAAGCGCAGTTTGGAAGGTGTGTTCGTTCATATACCGCGGTTTATAATTTAGTTAAGCTGAGCAAATAATAAACTCCTGATAATAAATTATGACATTCATACTGATATCAGCATAAACGGAGGAAATATCCTGACTGCAAAGACAATGGCTGGAGCTTAAAATTTGAATTGTCCATAGATATTGAAATAGCTCAAATAAATTGAAATTTCGGGTCTAAAGCACCAATACCTGCAATTTATCCTGCTAATAAATGTTAAAATGCCAAACATTGTTGGCATTTTAACATTTATGATCAGGAGAAAAATTAGTATTAGCTGCTCTGAGCTTGAAAAAGTTTTATAACTAATGTGCTGGTCTGTCGTGATTCATTAATATAGCAGATTTCACAGTGGCGCGGCTCAATCAATACACTTTTACAGCAGCTATCAAAATTAGTCTGTTATAGAATTCGAATCAATTTGGTATAGACAACACTTAAACATGTCACTTCGTGAGAAATCCTTTCTTTGTATTTTTCGAGTCTGCTTTGTTTACAGTTACAGACACTAGGATGTAGCCAATTTGTGGCAAATGGACTACTATAGTATCATCATAAGGGTGAGCCCAGTCAAAGCTTCAGCGGTGATGTTATTTATACTTTCAAAGCATACAAAATGGAACTCTTTCCAGCTATTCACCATGCTTAAACAGAGACTATCAGTAGCTATGGTAGGCCGAGGAATGGAATCAAACTTAAACAAATCCAAACTTCCAAGTACTGGTTCAATGTCCTGGAACGGTAAACGAAATCTAAACTTCCGTTGAGCCTTCGGGTGCTCCAGGGAACTCAACAAAGAAAAAAAGTCCCATATTAGACACCATGTTCTGTGGCGTTACATCTCGAAGTACGTGTATGTCCTTTGCCCATGCCCAAGAAGATGGCACGGTCAAAATTTCGGATATAGAAATTGAAGGCAGAATACTTTTTTCAGCGAATAATAAGGCATTGATAAAAATAATCGTCTGGATTCTGGATGTGGAATGTTCATGCACGTTGGGCTGATATACTTTTATACATCACTCCTTTATAAATATTACTAAGATAACAATTTCCACCATCCATGCTTAAGCGTATATACAATCAAAAGACAAACATAAGCTTGAATATATACATGTCTGGTCTGCGTCTCGATGTAAACACGCAGAACGGTCACAGTAGATAACTACCACAACCAAGCGCCTAACGAATTATCTTACTATGCGGAGCACGGATTTCGATTGGCGTACGAGACGTTTAATTATAGTTTATGTTATGTCTTATCTCAATTATTTGGAAGCTGCTCTGAGTTAAGAATTGATTATACAACGCAGAAGTACTGTCGGCTTTCATGACAAACGTGAAAAGGGCAGATTGGAATTAATTTTATTTCCTAGTGAACTGTAAAAGTTAGATACACGAGACATGTTGATGTAATCACCTGTAGCATGGACGCAAATACTAAAACAAACATATCAGACATTTCCTTTAGAGACCTGGCGTGAGATGCATAATGCGAACGCTTTGTACTAGCAACTTTCTACGTTATGTCCTTTCTACGCAAAGGTTCGTTACGTTAATGCGTTTTCCAAAATGGCGGCGACTAGCGACGATACCAAAAATGTGAACACATCACTGTTTTCCTCATATCAGAAGGCTTATTTGTTTTCTGGATTGAAAAGATGGTTACTGTCACATTTACGATAAAATTACTTCTGTACCGAGGTTCGGCAGTCAGGATTCATGCAGTCGAAATATTGAATACACCATTTTGATTTTCTGCCGGAACCTGGGCTCGAGGTTATAAAACTTTTTTCGAGCTCAGCTCAGCTGAGCATGAAATTACAACTGCTCATAAATGCTGAAATAGTCCAAATTAATGGAAAATTCAGGTTCAAAACTCAAAAACTAGTTATATATCATGCTCATAAATGTTAAAATGCCAACAATCGTTGGCATTTTAACATTTATGAGCAGGATAAATTTTAGTCTCAGCTGAGGTGAGCATGAAAAAAGTTTTATAACATCGGGGCCTGGTGTCCTCTCTTTCTATCTCTACTCTGAGCACGTAGAAAGTACTGGTCTGTCGTGACGCATTATAGCAGATTTCACAATGCCGTGGCTCAATCCTGACGTTTAAACATCAACTTTAAGACGTGCTCTCAAAATTAGTCTGTTATAGAATTCCAA
This sequence comes from Rugalucina vietnamica, assembly GCA_964017185.1. Lineage (NCBI taxonomy): Eukaryota > Metazoa > Mollusca > Bivalvia > Lucinida > Lucinidae > Rugalucina > Rugalucina vietnamica. The sequence goes on from OZ024882.1 coordinate 23,104,721, forward strand.
TCAATTTGGTATAGACAACACTCAAATATGTCACTTCGTGGGAAATCTTTTCTTTGTAGTTTTTCGAGTCTGCTTTGTTTACAGTTACAGACACTAGGATTTAACCAATTTGTGGCGAATTGACTACTATAGTATTATCATACTATTATCATAAAGCTGAGACCAGTCTAAGTTTCAGTGGTAATTTTATTTATACTTTCAAAGCAAACAGAAATGGAACTCTTTTCAGCTATTCACTATGCTTAAACAGATACTATCAGTAGCCGACTCAAACAAAAGCAAACTTCCCGGGACTGGTTTAACGTCCAGAAACGGTAACCGAAATCTAAACTTCCGTTGAGCCTTCGGGTCCTCAAGGAAACACAACAAAGAAAAAAGTCCCATATTGTGGCGTTACATCTCGAAGTATGTCATTTGCCCATGCCCAATAAAATAATACGGTTTAAAATTGAGGGCAGAATACTCTTTTCAGCAAATGATAAGGCATTGATCAAAATAATTGTCTTGGTGTTGAATTCTTATGCACGTTGGGCTGATACACTTGTATACATCCGTCCTTTACAAATATTACTCAATTTCTACTATCCATGCTTAAGCACATATACAATCAGAAGACAAAAAAGCCTGAATATATACCCGTCTGGTCTGCGTCTCGACGTATACGCGAAAAACGGCCTGGACCATTTATTACAGTAGAGAACTACCACAACCAAGCGCCTAACAAATTATCTAACTATGCGGAGCATGGATTTCGATTGGCATACGAGACGTTAATTATAGTTTATGTTATGTCCTAGCTCAATTATTTGGATGCTGTTCTGAGTTAAGAATTGATTATACAACGAAGAAGTACTGTCGGCTTTCATGACAAACGTGAAAAGTGCAGATTGGAATTAATTTTATTTCTCAGTGAACTGTAAAGTGTACGATACACCAGACATGTTGATATAATCGCCTGCAACATAGACGCAAATAGTAAAATAAATACCAGGCATATCCTTTGGCGATCAGGCCCCAAGGTTATGAAACGTTTTCACGCTCAACTCAGCGGAGACTAAATTTTATCCTGTTTATAAATGTTAAAATGCCAACAATTGTTGGCATTTATAACATTTATGAACATGATAAATTACTAATTTTAAGTTTTGAACATTTCCACTAATTTTGACTATCTAAATATTTATGAGCAGTTGAAATTTCATGCTAAGCTGAGCTGAGTTTAAAAAAAGTTTATAACCTCGGGACCTGGTTCAGGGGTAAAACTGTCTGTTATGGGTGAGCACTTTTCGTAAGTTGTATTCGTTCATATACCAGGGGTCATAATACGAGCGTATCGCTAAGCTGTGCAAATAATACATTCCTGATCATAGATTATGACATTCATGTTGATATGATTATTAACGAAGGAAAATCCTGACTTCACTGACAATGGATGTAACTGATCCTGGGTAAGTTTTAAAGAATATATGATGGGATTGAGGTAGAGACAAGGAAATCTCAGGAAAGTTTTCAGATTATTCAAGTCTCATCCAAGGCTGTGCCGAGGATGAGACTAGAATAATCTGAAAACGAGCCTGAGATTTCCTTGTTGAGGCTTCAACACCCTAATTGGTTATTTTTCTCACACACTTTTTAAAACATTTTGACTCTAAATAGGCTTCAAGTTTTGTTCAGGCAGCCAATTTGCTTGGATATAAAACAATATGCAAATTAACCAGTGAAAAAAAATAATTTTGTATTTGCACTCACCTTACATAAATATCAAATCAGCATTTTGTTTTGTTCACAAAATTCCCTGCAAAATTAAATTATCAGATTTTTATCAAAGCAGCATACTACAATTACTCTTTATATCTACTGACATGCTTGTCTTGTGGGTGAGGAATGATTATCTCACTAGAAAGTCAGTCAATGTTTTATAGATAAATATATATCAATAGAATAATATTATACATATTTTTATAACGTGAATACTTAGTTCCACAGCCAACAAAATAGATTAACTTTTTGTGGTTTCGATTCAAAATTCATCGAAACTCGGCACACATGTAGATGTAGCCCAACCTTTCTCAGAAAAAGCCTCTGAAAATCATAATTTATAATTTGCGTCTTTCGTGGGGTGCGGCGTGTTAATGTTGTAAGCATTCAACATGAACAGCCACCAAAACATTGAGAAAATAAAACGACATTAGAACAGTTCTTGCAATGCGTGATATAGATTCTACATCAGGAAAACATGTCCATGTAATGTATACCCCTTGAACCATGCAGGGGTATACCTATTTATCTTGTATTTGCTCCAACCCATAGATTGCGGGTACTCGTTAGAACCGCCTCGGCTCGGCGAGGCGGTTCTAACGTAACCCACAATCTATGTTTTGAGCAAATATAAAAATTTGAAAAAAAAAAAAAAATCTACTGTAAACTTTCCCTTTTCAATGCTTAGAAAATCTCTGTATATTGCATGGGCAAGTTTTAGTAATGAGTACCATACATTATGGCTGAAAACCGTGTCGTTTGTGTGTCAGCATATGTTTCCATAACACGAACGAAAACTGTCACTGTGTTACTCTTTTAACTGAGTGGCCGCCTAGTGGGAAATGTCTACTCACTCGGCTTACGATATGTTCCCTTAGTATAAATACCTTTTTGTCAATTTATTTTGTTATAATGTTTGGCATTTTAGCATTTATGAGCAGGATAAATTTTAGTCTCGTCTGAGCTGAGCATAAAATAGTATTATAATTTCGGGACCAGGCCTGAGGTTTTAAAACTATTATTCATGCTCAGATCAGATGAGTATTAAATTTCAACTGCTCATAAATGCTAAAATAGTCCAAATAAATTGAAATGTTAGGTTTAGATCACCAAAGCCAGTAAATTATCCTGCTAATAAATGTTAAATTGCCAACGATTGTCGGCATTTAAACATTTATGAGCATGATAAATTTTAGTCTCAGCTGAGCTGAGCATGAAAAAGTTCGGGCCTGGTCTGTCGTGATACATTATAGCAGATTTCACTGTTGAATTCCTTTTGCTCCGGAGTTAGTAAGTTATTCGGCGCCCAGGGATCTCCATCGTCGGGCAGCTAATTGAATCTGTTGAGTCCTCGTTTTTGATTCATCAGGATGTTTATCGTGATTTATCTGTTTGTTCTTGATGATCCATTGACTAGTTAGGGATTCACCACGAAGACCGAAGAACTAACCACTGCAGAAGCTGAGGGTGAGGTTATGGCCATGTAAAATCGATTTAAGCCTGCCAGTAATTTTATATTACTGATCGTTCCAAGGCGATACTTCTGTAGTGGTTCTTTCGTTTTATGTCTTGGTGTTTAAAACATTTGTGTTGTTGACGCCTTATGTATGTTTTCAAATTTAGGTAACTGAGTGGCCACCTATTGGGAAAATAGCTGCCCATTCGGCTTACGATATGTTTTCATGGTATAAGTACCTGATTGTCAATTTAGTTTTTTCCCATCTCGGTTGTTGGAGTGGGAATCTTTTTCTGATCGCGCCTTTTCCTGATCTTTGCCTACTTGTACCTTTTCACAGTGGCGTGGCTCAATCATTTCACTTTAACAGCAGCTTTAAGACATGCTCACAAAATTAGCCTGTTATAGAATTCCAATCAATTTGGTATAGACAACACTCAAACATGCCACTTCGCGGGAAATTCTTTCTTTGTATTTTTCGAGCTGCAAATGGCCTACTATAGTATTATCAAAAGGGTGGACCCAGTCAAGTTTCAGTGGCGATTTTATTTATACTTTCAAGGAAAGTAGAAATGGGTCTGTTTTCGGATATTCACCATGCTTAAACAGATACTATCAGTAGCCATAGTACTGTTTAAGATAGACCCAGAAATGGAATCAAGCGTAAACATAACCAATCTTCCTTGTACCGCTTAAATGTCTAGGAACGGTTACCGAAATATATACTTCCGCTGATCCTTCGGGTGCCTCAGGGAACACAACAAAGAAAAAAAGTCCCATATTAGACGCCATGTTCTGTGGCGTGATATCTCGAAGTATGCCCGTTGCCCATGCCCAATAAAATGACGCGCTTTAATGTTAAGATAAAGAAACAGAAGACAGAATACTCTTTGCAACGAATGATAAGGCATTGATCAAAATAATTGTCTCGATGTGGAATTCTATGCACGTTGGGTTGACTCAATATACTTTTATACATCACTCCTTTATAAATATTACTAAAATTTCCACTATCCATGCTTAAGCTAATATACAATCAGAAGACAAAAATAAGCCTGAATATATACATACACGAAGAACGGTCTGGGCCATTTATTACAGAAGGGAACTACCTCAACCAAGCGCCTGATGAATTATCTAAGTATGCGGAGCATGGATTTCGACTGGCATACGAGACGTTAATTATAGTTTATGTTATGTACTAGCTCAATTATTTGTTAAGAATTGATTATACAACGCAGAAGTACTGTGTCGGCTTTCATGACAAACGTGAAAAGTGCAGATTGGAATTAATTTAATTTCTCAGTGAACTGTAAAATGTAAGATACACCAGACATGTTGATATAATCGCCTGTAACATGGACGCAAATACTGAAATAGTAAAATAAATACCAGTCATATCCTTTGGCGACAAGGCCCCAAAGTTATAAAACGTTTTCACGCTTAACTCAGCTGAGACTTAACTTTATCCTGTTTATAAATGTTAAAATGCCAACAATTTTTGGCATTTTTATTATTAATGAATAGGATAAATTACTAGTTTTTAAGTTTTGAACATTTCAACTTTTTTTGACTATCTTAATATCTACGAGCAGTTGAAATTTCATGCTCAGCTGAGTTGAGTTTTAAAAAGAAATGTTTATAACCTCGGGTCCTGGTTTAGGGGTAAAACTGTCTGTTATGGGCGAGCACTTTTCGTAAGTTGTGTTCGTTCATACACCAGGGGCCATGATATAGCTAATCTGTACAAATAATAAATTCCTGACAATAGATTATGACATTCATGTTGATATGAGCATAAACGAAGGAAATCTCTTACTTCAATGACAATGGATATAACTTATCCTGGGTAAGTTTAAAAGAATCTATGATGGGATTGAGGCCGAGACAAGGAAATCTCAAGCAATTTTTAACAAGGAAATCTCAAGCAATTTTTAAGATTATTCAAGTCTCATCCGAGTCCCTGCCGAGGATGAGACTAAAATAATCTGAAAACGAGCCTGAGTTTTCCTTGTTGAGGCTTCAACACCATAATTGATTATTTTTCTCACACACTTTTTAAAACATTTTGACTCTAAATAGGCTTCAAGTTTTGTTCAGGCGGCCAATTTGTTTGGATATAAAACAATATGCAAATTAACAAGTGAAAAGATATTAACGATAATTTTGTATTTGCACTCACCTTACATAAATATCAAATCAGCATTTTGTTTTGTTCACAAAATTCCCTGCAAAATTAAATTATCAGATTTTCATCAAAGCAGCATATTTATATTTTTCCTTTCGGTTCTTTGATATCAGCGAGGATATTCTGAGAAACCAGAAATGTATTATCGGTTAAGATTCATTTTCTTACCAATGTTTAATGTCCCATTTAGATAATTCTAGTCTTTGTATCGACTACCATGTTGAAACTTGCAAAATTTCAGTAATTCGTTTTGGATCCATGTTTCCAAATCTCAAGGGTCACTGACGAGACTTTAATAGTCGAAACCACGGTATGGCCCATCCCCATTCTCATTAATGTGTTCGCTGCTCTTAAAGGATCTCAGTTTTAATTTTATTTACTACAACTACCCTCTATATCTACTGACATGCTTGTCTGGTGGGTGAGAAATGATAATCTCACTAGAAAGTCAGTCAATGTTTTATAGATACATGTAAATATATATCAATAGAATAATATAATACTTATCTTTAGAACATGAATACCGAGTTTCACAGCCAACAAAATAGAATAACTTTTTGTGGTTTCGATTCATTATTCATCGAAACTCGGCATAGATGTAGCCCAACCATTCTCAGAAACAATTTCTGAAAATCATAATTTATAATTTGCGTCTTTCGTGGGGTGCGGCGTACGTGTTAATATTCTAAGCATTCAACATGAACAGCCAACTAAACATTTAGAAAATAAAATGACATAGAAAAGTTATTGCAATGCGTGATATTGATTCTACATCAGGAAAAACATGTCCATGTAATGTATACGCCCTTGAACCCCACTTTTTATAGCAAAACTGGGGTATGCAGGGGTATACCTATTTTTTTCATATTTGCTCGAAACCATAGATTGTGGGTACACGTTATAACCGCCTCGGCTCGGCGAGGCGGTTCTAACGTAACCCACAATCTATGTTTTGAGCAAAAATAAGAAACATATGAAAATTTTAAAACATTTCTACTGAAAACTTTCCCTTTTCACTACTTAAAAATCGCTGTATATTGCATGGGCAAGTTTTCGTAATGAGTACCATACATTATGACTGAAAACCGTGTCGTATGTGTTTCAGCATATGCTTCCATAACACGAACGAAAACTGTCACTGTGTCACTGTTTTGTTTTAAACCGAGTGGCCGCCTAGTGGGAAATATGTACTCAGTCGGCCGACGATATGTTCCCTTAGTATGAGTGATCATAAGTACCTTATTGTCAATTTAGTTTTTTTCCGACCTGTTTTTAGTAGGGGGAATTTCGGATTGCGCCATTTCTCGATCATTGTCTATTTTTTACTTTTTTTTATTCATCTGACATTGATATTTGTAAAAGAGTAAACGTTATTGCTAGTAGCCAATTAAAAAAGAAAATGAACCAAGGGAGAAGCAATTGGGGTAATAGGAGAAAACAAGAGGAAGTCAGAAGGTGAATGAAAAAGGTTAAGATTAAAATGGCAAAGAGAGAGAGAGAGAGAGAGAGAGAGAGAGAGAGAGAGAGAGAGAGAGAGATGTGGATCCTCACCAAGGAAACCGCGTGGTTGAAGCGAAGATAAAATAAACGCTCTTCACCCAGACTAAAATACCTGAGCGGAACTTTGAATTTGAGTGTTTTGAAGATTTGTCATTTTGCTGCAGTGCGGTAGAGATAGCCAGGCCTCAGATATACTCCATTGCGGGTACCGGAACCTCTGGTAGGAAAAGGCCAGAAAAGGTCGTTAGCTCCTTGGAAAATGACCGAGTTAAACATTCCTTAGTTGAAGCAAGCTTAAAGAGGATAACAAATATTATTTGGAGCAAGTGTAGAAATGTATCTATTGTTTACATGTACCATTACACTACGCTGTTGCGGGTGTAGGAATTTGTATTTCTGATTTAAGATTATAATGCTAGAGTAAAATGTATTCATATTCGAGGCCTCATGTAGCTAATTTGATAGTGAAAGATACAAGTAGGCAATGAAAACTTTCTAGAAGCTGAACAGGTCGACTACTTTCTCCTCAGGCAAAGCTGTGTGACACGTCATCTTTTCAGACACAAAACATAATTGTAGATCTGATTATATTTTTACTTTGTTCTATGTTTTTTCTTGTGTGTGTGTGTGTGTGTGTGTGTGTGTGTGTGTGTGTGTGTGTGTTTAAAAGTGTGACTAACTACACTTTAAAACGTTTTGCATAAGCTTATAGTGATTGCAGAGTTTAATATTTTTATGCAATATGTGGATCTGTTGTGAGTTGCATTTGGTTTAAACTGTGCCCAAAACGCCCGTTGTATAGGCTCGTCTAGAATTTAAGCTATTTCATACACCCCCGCATATATTCTAAACACATTGAAGAAAAAGGTTTGCAATATATAATTTTCAATATGTTGTTTTCCACTTTATATAAAAGTTCTGAAATGCTATCGATTCTTGTCCGAACTATAATTTCATCTACATACACCCTCTTTCACTCGTAAGACCTACATACACCCCCTTTCACTCGTGTGTGCCGTTTCAGCATTTAGGTCAATCAAGTTTTTGTGTAAATCAGGTACCTTTTTACATGTAAACTATGGAATAGTGTGGAGTAAAAATGATTCATAATAGTAATGAACATTTATTTAATTGCTTGTATGAGGATTTCATCAAAGGCTAAATGCGCTGTAAAAAGCTTGATTTATACGTGTATACCGAATATGGCCTGGTGACCACAAAATGGTCGTAAGCTAGAATTATGATTTCTGGATAGGATAAGGCTTTTGTCTATAAAAATGTTCTAAGCATTCAACATGAACAGCCATCTAAATATGCAGAAAATAGATTGACACAGAAAACTTCTGAGGGTGAGGTTAGGATCATGTAAAACCCAGTTATTTATAAATGACCGTTCCAAGGCGGTACTGCTGTTGTGGTTCACATTTATCCAATTTATTCTTATTACGAGTTTCATGTTGCATGACTTTGTGGCCACCCGAATTTAATTTGGCTGTACACTTAGCCCTCTGCATTCAAATTTTACTTTTTCTGTCCAAGCTAGCACTGTGACCACCTTACTTCAATAGCTGCTCACCCTGCTTTCCGTTATACATGTTACATGTTGGTACCTATATTATATATTTTCGTATCATGATTTACCTTATTTCTTGTTTATATCTGTGTATAAATTAACCACTGCAGAAGCTGAGGGCGCGGTTAGGATCCTGTAAAATCGGTTTAAGCCCGCCAGTAACTTTGTGTTACTGATCGTTCCAAGGCGATACTTCTGTGGTGGTTCTTTTTGTTTTATGTCTTGGTGTTTAAAAATGTTTTTGTGCTGTTGTCGCCTTATGTATGTTTTCATATTTTTAATTAAGTTAAGGTAACTGAGTGGCCACCTATTGGGAAAATAGCTGCTCATTCGGCTTACGATATGTTTCATGGCATAAGTGCCTGATTGTTAGTTTGGTTTTTTCCCACCTCGGTTTTTGGAGTGGAAATCTCTTTCTGATTGCGCCTTTTCCTGATCTTTGCCTACTTGTACCTTGCCATGCATGACATAGATTCTAGTACCATACATTACGGCTGAAACCGCGCCGTTTGTGTGATTTCAGCAAATGTTACGATAACACAAGCGAAAACTGTTAATTTCACTGTTTTATTCTTCTGACAATGACATTTGTAAATGAGTCAAGTTTAATGCTAGCCGTTGACAGAAAGAAAACGGACCAAGGGAGAAGTAATGGGAATAGGAAAAAAGTCAGTCAGAAGAGAGAGAGAGAGAGAGAGAGAGAGAGAGAGAGAGAGAGAGAGAGAGAGGAAACCGCTTTGTTGAAACGTAGGTAAAATGCCAAAGCTCTTCGCTCAGTGACTTAAACAGCAGTCACACTGTAGCGTATAACCCAAACGCGCGCCGGGCGTATGAAAAATCTCAACACGCTGAAGACTTTGGGCGTATAAAAATTAATTTGTTCCTTTAACACGCTTTAGCAGTCACACATTAGCGCGCAACTGGGGCGTGTGCCGGACGTATAAAAAATCTCAAAGTTTTGGAGATCGGTTGTGATACGTCCCAGACACGCTAAGCACGCGCTACATGCGCGCATCGAACGTTCAACGCGCGTTTCACACACGCTTGGGGCACGCTACTGAAGCAACATCTAATAAAATCGGAACGCGCATGGAACGTACACTGGCGTGCTTCAAACGCGCGCCAAACGCGTTCAGAGCGTATTCAACGCGCCCGTAGCGCGCGTGGAACTTATTCGGGACGTATAAGTCACACGCCCGGGACACGCCGAGCTTTTAGAAAATTTTTAAGCATGTTTAAAATTTTTTTTAGCCCAAACGCGCGCGAAACGCGCAGAGACTTTTAGCGACGTACAGCGACGCGCGCCGGACGTACACCAAGCGTACCCAACGCGCTTGTAGCGAGTTTTGAACGTGTTTCCGACGTGCGTCTGGCGTGTGAGGAATTTTGCTATTTTTTCAACACGCCCGGCGCGCGTTTCACTTATACGCTGATGTGTGACTGCTCTTTAAAAGACTGAGCGGAAGTTGTTTCAACGTTATATTGAAGATATTTTTAAGTCATTTTGCTGTTATGCAATAGAGATAACCAGGCCTCGGATATACCTCATTGGCAGTGGAACCTTTGAAAATAACCAAGTTAAACGTTGCTTCATTGAAGCAAGCTTAAAGAGGATAACAAAATATTAATTGAAGCAAGTGTAGAATTTCATCTATTATTACCCGTAAACTACGTTATTACGCGTGCTAGAAATGTGTAATTCTGTTTTCAAAATTTAAAATTATTATTGTCTTCGCTCCAGCGCGTAGACAAATCTAAAGTTTGAGACTGACCTACTTAAATAATTAAATTACAAGACAACTCATACGCCTCTCTACAACTGCAGCTGCATGTTTGAGTCTAGTGGCTTGACCATCGTGTTAGTAGGACGATTCCGGGTCGTTTCGCCAAGGACCGTGTAAACACCCAAAAACCCATGCGAACCTCCCTTTGGTTGGTAACATTTGTACTAATGGTGCAGTAGGTACCAAAAATGGGGCAAATTGTTAAATTCGTGGAGCTGGTGTATGATTGCATTCTATCTAAGCAACAACGGAATGAAATGAAACAATTGTACCTGGAACGAACATATCAATAATATCACTTCTACAGCATGCACACGACTAAATCTTTTACGAACACTCAAATTCAAAATGAATAGAAATGCTCTTGAAAAAATATATAACAGCTTCATCAGACCTTTACTAGAATATAGCGACGCAGTCTGGGACAATGCCAGTAAAGAATGTAAAAATCAACTTGAGGCAATTCACAATGAAGCAGCAAGGATAATTTACTGGAGCAACAAAACTATGCAGTATATCGAATTTACTAACCGATTTAGGATGGGAAACTTTACAGAAAAGACGCTCGAAGCATAAGCTGGTTATATTATACAAAATGTTAGATGGTGGCGCACCCGAATATCTCCAAAGATTGACTCCGCCAACGGTTCAAAATGCAACGTCCCGCAATTTAAGAAATTCTAACGATCTAAGAAACATTAAAACAAATACAAACCTGTTCTACGACTTATTTCTTCCCTCCGCTGTTCGAGCATGGAACGAACTTCCGGACGAAATCAAGAGTGCTCCGTCTATCGCTTCCTTTAAATATCGCTTAAACAGAAATCTAAACAAACCCCCAAAATACTTCAACACTGGTACTCGACTAGGTCAAATTTTGCATGCTAGATTGCGAATGGAATGCAGCTCCCTGAATGCCCATCTCTATAAGAAAAAAATTGTGCCTAGCCCGGCATGTACATGCGGTGGTTTTGAAAGCCCTTACCATTTTTTATTCCAATGTCCGAACTATTCACGGATCAACACTAGATACTTACCGAATGACTTAAACCAACTCAACACAAACGACTTATTACGCGGCATATCAAATGCTTCTGACAATGAGAACGAAGCACTATTCTTGAAAGTTCAAGACTTTATAGTTCACTCAAAACGATTTACATAGCTGGCATCTGAGTTTCCCAAATAAATAGAGGATATTCAAGTTTTTGGAGTGAATATGACTTTTATTTCATTGAGTGAAGTGAAAAAAATTTATATTTCATGAGTGCCGAAGGCACGAATGAAATATATAATTTTTCACTTCACGAGATGAAATAAAAGTCATATTCACGACAAAAACTTGAATTTTCTTTTTATTATATTGCATGTAGTCATTGTAACTTTGCGCGCTAAAGCATATGACGTCAAAATCATAAATGACGTCGTTACGTCACGTCATTACGTCGCTATTGTGTGTGAACGTTCATTGCGTCAACAATAGCATAGATTATAAAAGTTAGTTATGTACAAATTAGAAATGAAACGGTGGAATCGTAATTTGCGTATTCCCAAATCTTATATTTTCACATGTGAAAATATAACTTTTTTATATTTTCACATGTGAAAATATAACTTTTTCAAATATTGGTTATATTTAATACATATTTCTCTATATTTCATCACTTGCCATATAATAAATACAGGTAGCATTAAAATCTTTTAAAATGTTGATCGGCGATGGGCTATATCTCTTTTCTTTATCATCACTTTAGGAAATCACCTATTCACAGTTATCATCATCATCATCATCATCATCATCATCATCATCATCATCATCATCATCATCATCATCATCATCAGTAGTAATACTAGTAGTAGTAGTAGTTGTTGTATAATCTTAATGTGTCTGTACTCATGTAACAGTTCAATGTAATGTCGATTTTAATCTATCACTCACTTACTATATCTGAACCTTAATTAATTATTCAGGAGATGATGTCTATATGCTTATAGCTTTTTATCAAATCCTGTACCATAAAACATGTATATTGTATGTATAGAATTATATGAATAAATATTGTTTAAACCAAATGAACCGACGGTATTGTGACGCTATATGGTCAGGTATGAAAGCTTTGACCGCGCCCCATCTGCCGTGTAGCCAATTACATTCTATCCAAGCCACAACGGAATGAAATGAACCGACAGTATTGTGACGGTCGATTGTCAGGCATGAATGCTTTGACCGCACAGCGTTTTATTTCTGTTCAGTCACATGAACCGCGATGAAATAGGAGTACGATCAGATTCTATGACATTCTAGTTTGTATATGCGAAGCGTAGACCAAGTTTTTTTTCAGCTTATACTTGTATTAGAGTAATAGGCATTCATATTCGAGGCAGCTTTTGCAAGTAGCTTATTCAATATGAAACTTTCTAGAAACTAAACATATCAAGTACTGTCCCTTTAATTTAACATGACCGTGTGGAATAACTTACTGAAATTCGGAGCAAATTGAACCCCGGTGGGCCAAGCAACAGAAAAGAATCCCTTCAACTAGACAACTACCCGTCTCTGCACATGTATATGAGACGGGTAGATGTTTAGGATCAGTAGAACAACAACGGTCTACATGTGCAGAGACTAGGGATTCTAATTTGCTGGTCGTGAACTGTCCGTCTTTTTCGCAGTTTGGATGTAAAATTCACACGAAACCATGTCAAAAATCTTAAGTGAAACAAAAATCGTTAAATGCAAAAGACAGCTCCCAAACCTTAAGCGCCTCCTAACAAAATCTGAATTTAATGAATTAAGAACGTCCTTAAAGGTCACCCGATGTAATGAGCCCCGGTGTGGGCTTTGTAAACACTTAATTGAAGGATCAACCATAACTTTGCAGAACAAAACGTTTCACGTCAAAGAAGACATGGACTGTGCAGTGCAAAATGTTCTTTATGTTTTAATCTGCAACGGCTGCAAAGAATTTTACATAGGACAGACGGGTGACAAACTGCGAAATAGACGGACAGTTCACGACCAGCAAATTAGAATCCCTTCAGCAAGTAAAGACAACTATATTATATAATTCTACTTTTGGATAAAAATACGCCTTTTTTACTATATAAAAGAGGGATATAAGGGGTACACAGAGGCTAGGATGGGTATTTACGTAGAAGAAAATAACCATTGTAGATTTGTTCCAGTCGTAAGGCAGGTGTTCTGGTTTAAGATTTAGACATTCCTTGTAAAATGTCCGTACACTGGTCCTGTAAGATATTTGCTCATCAATTATTTATACTTCCCGCCTAAAAGAACAAGCAATGCAATCAATACACTAGTGTGGCAATGGAAAAAGAAAAGGTGCGTAATGTGATGGTGTTTGTTTTACCATAGACCCTTATTAAATGCCTTGACGAGTCGTTTCGTTCAATTGCTCGTTTAAGGATTTTCACTTAGAACAGATAAATTAATACTGTTTTTCAGGTATAATGTAAATTAAACAACGTAGCTGTTGATCGGATTCCTTGCTACAAGGTGTTATTTTTCACGGAAGATTTACTGCTATGGCTGCAAGCTGCAGGCGCCTAACGCCATTATTCCGAAGCTATGTCAAAGAAAAATGTTTGTGGCTGATCGAGCATCAAAGACGTCATTTATCATCTTTTTGAATAAAACTATACTAGAAAAAGGTCAGTTTAGAAATATGATAAACATAATTTTATGCGTGTCGGTATGGACGGTCATAGACCTTGTTGTCAGCAAACTCACCCAAAGAAGTACAAGTAGGCAAAGATCAGGAAAAGGCGCCATCAGAAAAAGATTCCCACTCCAAAAACTAAATTTACAATCAGGTACTTATACCATGAAAACATATCGTAAGCCGAATTAGCAGCTATTTTCCCAATAGGTGGCCACTCAGTTACGAAAACTTAACTAAAAATATGCAAACATACATAAGGCGCCAGCAGCACAAACATTTTTGACACAAAGACATAAAGCAAAAAGAACCACCACAGAAGTATCGCCTTGGAACGATCAGTAATATAAAATTACTGGCGGGCTTTAATCGATTTTACATGGCCATAACCTCACCCTCAGCCTCCGCAGAGGTTCATAACATTTAGCTAGTTCCTCGGTCCTCGTGGTGAATTTCTAACTAGTCAATGAATCATCAAGAACAAACAAATGAATCATGGTAAATATCCTGATGAATCAAAAACGAGAACTCAGCTGAATAACTTACTAACTCCGGAGCAAAAGAAAAACACCATTTGGATCACAGTGGGCCAAGCAACATACAAGAAGCTCCGGTCCCAACCAACTAAAATGATTAGCTTTAAGTCGGGGCCTTCATATAGTCTGACGCCCGACTCACGGGCGTGCAATTAAAGAAGGCAGCATAGTTATCAACCATGATTGGGTTAAAAACTAAGCATGCAGACTGTCGCATGACATTCCAGTTATAACCTAAACGTCTGTAACGTGTAATGATTTTTCTGACCTGAAAAGCAAAATTGTTCCTTCCTATAAGTTTCTTAAATTTGTACACCAAGTCACCATAAAATTCTGGTTCCGAAAGGCCCTCACCTAAAAGCGTCTTTAACCCAACATCATATTTGGAAATCAGTTCATAATGTCTACGATAAAATTTAGAAAATGTTTTTCGAAGTTTATAATACCGATAGCCCTGCTGGAGAAGTTTGGCCGTTCAACGTGTATTTCGAGCGTTGAAGTCCATTACATGATTGCAGACCATAAGAAGCACGACGAGGAACGTCACCATCCAAAAACGGAAAATTTACTATATGAAAGGTTTTCAAACATGGGGAGACTCGATAACATCAGCTTGATTATTATGATAAAGAGAATCCATGAAATCTCTGTCGTAGCAGTATAAAAATAAATCAGCTACGAGAGGTGCGCAATTTGTACCAATCGGAATTCCAACAATTTGTCTGTATAACTTGGTCCCGAAACTAAAATAAATACTATCCAGGAGATAGGATAAGGCATCGCACGCATTCTGACATGACCAAAGTGTATACCGACTTTGGTCAGAGGAAGTGATAAAAGACTTTTTGTCATTACATGCCAAATAAAGTGAACCATATTTTTAATGCCCTTTTGAAGGTCCACTCTATCAAATCCAAAGAGTCTAGGCTGTGAGGCGACCTCGGTGCAAGACGGTGGCCTGGTGGTAGAGAACAGGACAATAGGTCGAGAGGTCCTGTGCTCGATGCCTGCATCCGATTGTACACGATTAAGACATAATAAACTTTCCCATTATACTGTTCAATACCCAGAAGCAGTGGCTCCGTCTCGACATGACTGAAAAATTGTTGACTGGGATGTTAAGCTATAACCAAAGAAAACCAAGACCAAAATGGAGCAAAAATTGTGAGACTATAGTGCAATTAAACTGAAACAAAAAAAAAAAAAAAAAAAAAAAAAAAAAAAAAAAAAAAAAAAAAAAACATCCTAGAGGACCGTGTGTCTTAAAACTTAACAAAGGCAACAAGAGAAGTAATATATGTCACTATGGAGCCGTGTTTTCAAAAGTGTGCACGTGCAATGATGTAGAAAAATGGAGCCACAAGTTTTCAAACTTGGGGAGACTACAGTACAGTCAAAGCGGGGTATAGACTAATTTTCTGAAAACATATAGACCGATTTTTTGACCGATTCTGACGTTACACTTACTCGAATAAATCTGGACCGCCTCACTAAATAATGCAAATCCCTGTTCACCACAATTTTACTCTGGTGAAAAGGCGTCTACATAATATGGATATGTTAACATGATATATCGAGAGTTATGAATGTACAGCTGAGATAGAATAATGGCTTACTTTTACTCTCTTTTTTTCTAGTGATCATGGCAGAAAAACTGTAATTTCCCAGGCGACGGATCAAATTTCGACTTGAATGTCATCAGGCAAACACGACAATATTATCAAGACCGCCTGAGCCCAACTTCCATGCAATAAAATGCACCTTTAAGATAGTGTTGTAACACGTTTCAGTTTCTCTAAGAGCAATGTAAACATTCAGTGAAAATAACCATTACGAGAACTTGTACATGTAATATACAAAGATTTTTTAAACTGTAAAAAGGAACATTTCTTTAGAATAATTTTGATATTTTTAATACTTTTCCTCAAAACATTAATTGTGCGTACACGTGAAAATGGCAACATTCACAGTACGTACATACTACCAATCGCCAAAACTTGAAAACTTGACTTTAAATCAGACAAAATTTTGATCTGCGTCTTTGTTTTCGCCTAAGCAGATTGTTGGTTTTCCCAAGAGGCGGCTCATATTACACCCTTCTTACAGCAGCTCACTCAGATACCTTTATATGTATATCCTCTTTTTATTTGAATGTCAGGTCACAATTTTACGATATGTCTTATTGAAAGACAGAAACTCTGACTATTATTGTACAGATTCCAAATAATTCATGCTTTAATAAAGACACCTAACAGCACAAGGCGACAAAGGTATGTAGGTCTACGCAAGTCCATTACGAAAACTTGACCATGCAATATACAGAGAATTAATTTTTCAGCGGTAAAAAATGAAAATTTCATTGGAAAATTATGGTTAATTTTAATGTGTTTGCTCTAAACATTGATTATGGGTACACGTTAGAACTGCCACACCACAATTTATGTTTTGGAACAAAAATAAGAAAAATAGGTATACCCCTGTGCACGCCTGTTTTACTGTTATAAAGAGGGGTTATACTTTTCATGGACATGTTTTCCTGGAGGTTGCATAGTTGTAACCACCAATAAAATCCCGGTTACTATTCGCATCTTGGTTTCTACATGTCGGTTCAATGACTCATTGTGCTGGTGATAATATGAATGTATTATGGCTATATAGTTTTTCATTTCAAATTAATTAACATGCGACATATTCCCGATAGTTAACGGGCAAACTAATAATTCAGATTATTCATCTGTCTTCTCCAATAATAACTACATGTATAATCAGAAATATCTCATCGTAGTCGGCCCGCGTCATATATTTACCGATATAAACATATGAAATGAATATACAATATATATATTTGACCAAATATAACTGGCATGGCAATCATATTTATAACTGTAAATCTGTGACGTTAGTATACGATGAAAGATTTCTGATTATGATTTCATGAAGTTTTACATTCGATATACTATAATCGATTATAAACAATTATAATGTTGACAATAAAATTGAAAATCTATTCTTTTTTCAATTAATTGAATTTCCTATAAGACATGAATGAAATTCGTTGAAAGAGTATTTGCTTTCCGCTGGCAGCTCAAACAATACAGTGTAACACTTTCTAATATTCTTGCTTAACTCATATATATAAGTCTGGTGTCCTTGTTTATGGAGCATAACATCAGGAAAACATATCCGTGCAATGAATACCCCCTTAAACCCCACTTTTATATAGTAAAACTGGGGTATGTAGGGGTAAACCTATTTTTCTTATTTTTGCTCCAAATCATAGATTGTGGGTACTCGTCGAGGCGGTTCTAACGTGTACCCACAATCTATGTTTTGAGCAAAAATAAGAAAAATATCAAAATTTTTCTTCTGATTTTTTTTTAGTTTTTACAACTTTAAAAATCTCTGTATATTGCATGGGCATGTTTTCGTAATAAGCAAACGGTATATCCCCAGATGTGACGCCGGCATACCATCCATCTGGGGCTGTTTTGTTTCCTAAGAGGTTTTCCTTCAAAAATTTATATGAAAATTTAAAATCACACCTGATGCCCCTTAAAATGAAAGTGGATTCACCCATATTACAATGATGGGCGAATCCATTTGTAATTAATGGGTTAAAAGTTTTACTAGAAGCAGCTACAGTAGCCTTTGAAGAATATGTCCATAGAGACACAGAGTTGATATGATTATGTCAGCAAAACAAGTTCACAAAACGTACCGTATTTTTGAGTTCTGTGTTTTCATATAATTCAATTCGCGACATAATCGCGCGTAAAATCGCAGAATAGGGAAAATTATATGATTCAACGATATTGATTGGTAGCTGGCTTGTTTCCGCGGCAATTGCCTTGTCTGCTTCTGGAATGCTGGATAATAACAAGCCAGACATGTCATGTGCTTCTGGTACATATACTTTCATTTTTCTCCGGACATTTTGCCTTCTAACACGTGCATTGAGATTCTTTATAAATGGATATAATATGTCCGCTCTTGATTGTTTATGACCCACGTATTTGCGATCCGTGTACTTGGATGTCCTTTAGTAACTATACAAATGTACAGGTTTCTCTGAAACTTCGTTATTGACCAGTGTGATATTTGTTATATTCTCTCGCCCATGCCTATATCTGGATTAATATACGCCTGTCTTTTTTCAGAAGTCAGAACAAGTGTATATCCTACGGGAGATGTCACAATATCTGGTGTTTTATTACTCGGATAGAACTTAGCCCGAGACAGCCGGGACATGGAAGCCGTCGACGGAGCGGTCGGTGGTCGAGGGAGTGACTCTGAGGGAGATAGAGCGCCGACAGATACGGGGAACAAGGACGTGAAGCAGTACCTATCACCGGACATAGTGCCTCCATCAATGTTAGAAAAATCTACGAGTTTACAGGTAAGGTTTTATGCTTCTTTATAAGATGCCCATGTTATTTCATTACAAAAAGTTGCTTATGCAATATATCTATTTTTTCAGCTGTAAAAATTGAAAATTTCATCAGACAAAAAATGATATATTTAATATCGTTGCTCAAAACATGAATTGTGGGTACACATTAGAACCGCCTCGATAAAAAATAAGAATAATAGATATACCCCTATAAACCCCAGTTTTGCTATGTAAAAGAGTAGTATCAGGGGTATACAAACCTGCTAACATGATGTATGCAATGGTTCTCCGGTTTCCTTCACCGCCACTACGAAAACATGCCCATATGATATACAGTAATTTTTTCAGGTCAAAAATCGATAATTTTCAGAGGAAAATTTTTGATATTTTTCTTATTTGTAACGAGTACCCACAATCTATGTTATGGAGCAAAAATAAGAAAATGGGTATACCCCTGTATACCCCAGTTTTGCTATATAAAAGTGGGGTTTGAGGGGGTATTCATTGCACGGACATGTTTTCCTGATGACGTTTAGCCACATAGCGCCAACACCCACGCCTTCAAGGCCGCGTATAAAAAGTTCCATTAGCTTTCTGTGTAACTAAAGTTTTAAAGTGTCTCGATACCAATTTTTGTTGATAAATATAAATATATTTTTAATTCAGTTGTCCTTTCAAGATTATTTCAGCTCATATGAGACGGGCCAATCAGCAGGTGGGGCGAAAACGGGAGAACCCCGAGAAAAACACCTTGCACACCCGCAAGCAGAACTTGGTTTGTCTCACATGCGGCCAGAGCGGGGCTCGAACCAACACCAGACACAGCGGTGAGATGATCGAGTGATAAAGAAACAACGCTCTTAACCGCTCGGCCACGCCTTTGATGAAAAAATCTATAGGCTACCCAAAAAGCAAAAACATTGTGGGGGTATCCATGCTTTTTAAAAAGTTATCAATTTTCAGAAATGAGAAAAGTAGACTTTTGGAAATATTTTCGATTTCATTTTTCTCGGAATAGATCTAAAATATGTCAACGGAATGTGTTTTAAACTATGAATGTATTCATAAACTACTTGACAAAGGCAAAAATGAATATATGCAAACTACAATTTTTTTTCTCAAAATTTTCAGTGAACATATATATTTGTCCAGTACATCTCCGTGAATATACTTAAAATGACAAAAACTGATTTATGAAAAGAGGAATGATTATCAAATAAGATAATGTATAAACTGATAGGTCTTTCTGCGCTTTTTAAGTTACTATAAGCATTTTCCCACACCCACCTCTTACAAACATGCATATCCCGGTGTATAATCAAACCTCATTTAAACTTTTCAAAAATATGTTTTCAAAGCATGTAATGTATGGATGTTTAGATTCGAAAATTGCCAATCTGATGATACCAAAATTATTTAGTTCTGATAAATATTAGATGAGATACAAGGCCCAAACCACAGCTTGCCGTACATCGCGATCATATAGTCCCGACAATTAGTATGCTTTAGTAACAATTTTTAAAAGCTTAACTTGAATGTAAAAAAATATTATCTCCCTTCCAATACCGGCTGGATCTGAGTCAAATGAGGCCTTCTAGTTACATCGGTTAAAATTATTAATATTTATTTTAAATAAAAAAGAACAAAGCAAGCAATTTGGATGCATTTTCATTTTCCCATTCTTTTTACTTCTTCTTTAATGGTATTTGCAAATTTCTTCTAGCATATGATTTTCATCTCAATATATATAGTCTATATAAAATCATACAAATTTCACAATAACCTAATAACGATAACTCTTGCTTTTTGAGCTCATTACAGTAGTTTTATTTATTACTATCGAAACCCCTTAATCTAAATACTAAGTATTTCTTTACATAATATTTTCAAAATAGTTCATATAGTCGCATACTTTAAAAACTGCTTGATATTTGTGCGTTTGGTAGATATTCGTCAAAGCCTCTCATTACACAAGCCACATCATTTCAGCGAAAACAATTTTATTAGCTTACCTGAGCCGAAGGCTCACAAAGTGAGCTTATAGGATGGCCATGCTCCGGCGTCTGTCCGTCGTCGTCCGTCGTCGTCGTCCGTTCACAATTTCAAAGATCTTCTCTTCTCAAACCGCTTTTGCCAATCAAATCCAAATTTTATATGAAGCATCTATAGGCAAGAAGAACCAATGTGTATATAAATAATCCAGGTCACATGACCAAGATGGCCGCCATGCCCATATATGGGAAAAACCCTTCAAAAATCTTCTTCTCCAGAACTGGTTGGCCGATTTCAACGAAACTTGGCATGAAGCATTGATGGCTAAAGTACTACAATGTATATATAAATCAAGGTCCTGTGATGACCTTAACCTATTTTACGGCAAGGTCAACATAGGTCGCCTATGCATTTGTATTGGGGGGAAACTGTTAAAATGTCATTAAAAGGGAAAACTTGCAGGAAATGAGCAACAGGACTGAATATTAATGGTTCTTTAAAAAAAAAGACCCAGGGGCTCATATGCCCCCACCCCGAGTCAATATACATGTGTATTACCACAAGGTTCAAACATCTTTTTTCTCTGAAACTGCGTGGCCAATCAAAGCCAAATTTTAATGTGAAGCATCTATAGGAAAATGAAATCAATGTATATATAAATAATTTGGGTCACATGACCAAGATGGCCGCCATGCCCATATATGATAAAAAACCTTCAAAAATCCTTTTCTCCAGAACCGATGGACCGATTTCAACGAAACTTTGCATAAAGTATTGACGACTCAAGTACTACACTGTATATATAAATCATGACCTAGTGATGACCTTGACCTATTTTACGGTAAGGTCAATATAGGCTGCCAATGCATTTGAATTGGTAAAACTTTTAAGATGTCATTTAAAGTATAAGTCTTGCAGAAAAGGCGCAGTAGGACTGAATATTAATGATTCTGGAAAAAATGGTCCCAAGGAGCTCATATGCCCCTAGCCGGGGGGCAGTATACATGCATATTTCCATAATATTCAAACATCTTCTCCTCTGAAACCACCCGGCCAATCATAGATTTTATATGAAGCATCTATAGGATAGTAGTTACCAATGTATTATATAAATAATCCAGGTCACATAACCAAGATGGCCGCCATGCCCATATATGGTAAAAACCCTTTATAAATCTTCTTCTCCAGAACCATTGGACCTATTTCAAAGAAACTTGGCATGAAGCATTGATGGCTAAAGTACTACAATGTGTATACAAATCATGACCCTGTGGTGACCTTGGCCTATTTTACGACAAGGTCAACATAGGTCGCCTATGCCTTTGAATGGGTTAAACTGATAAAAGTCAGTTGAATGGAAAGACTTGCAGAAAATTGGCAAATGGACAGGATATTGATAATTATGAAAAACAATGGCCCCAGGGCTTCATCTGCCCCTTTACTGGGCCTATTTTCCATAATATTCAAACATTGGTATATACAACAGATCTCAGGTGAGCGTTTACAGGACCATTGGTCCTCTGGTTTTTTAATTTTGTCATTGACCCTTTTCGAGTTTGCAGATCTCGAAGTACGAGTATTCACACCTTGCACCTTTTTTGAATCACAGTGCATTTCGAAAAGCAGCTTATAAGTTAGGTCTTTTTTAACATGTACCGGGCATGTATGCGGTGATTTTATTGTCACATGACGATTGCATGTTAATTAACTTATCATCTGTCAGCATCGTCTAGCTGGGATATTCTTGTCATGAGGCAAAATGACATTTGAGCCGCCGCATGGGAAACCCAACAATCTGCATAAGCGAAAACAAAGGTGCAGATCAGACTGCCTAGCTGATCAGCGCCTTTGTTTACGTTATATGGATAGTACAACTCCCCTTCTTCCTAACTCCGAAATTTCAAGCTTCTAACCATCTTCTGTGCTTATACTGTGCATCTTCTGTGCTTTTGTGTCGGACCTGTTCGGAAACCACATTGTTGGTTTTCTCATGATGCGTCTCATTTTCAGTGCTGGGTTAAGTATTAGCCCTTTAAACCCTATTTTCTTATGTATAGCCTGTTATTAGCTTATCAGTGATAAGGCACGGAACATTAGATATCAGTGATTATGCACGTTGTATAAGAAAGCAGTAGCAAAAGGGCAACGATCGCTCCCTTGAGAATCAACATGATTAGAACCATGTGTACAAGCACACTTAATATTGATTTTTCAAACACAGAAAAGGCAACGATCGCTCCCTTGAGAATCAACATGATTAGAACCATGTGTACAAGCACACTTAATATTGATTTTTCAAACACAGAAAAGGCAACGATCGCTCCCTTGAGAATCAACATGATTAGAACCATGTGTACAAGCACACTTAATATTGATTTTTCAAACACAGAAGGGCAGCTACAACGCAATCAGTACTGGGATGTGGTTGATAATTAAACTCATTCGAGACATTTTGGCTGCCTTTGTTGCTGCCAAGAATGAAGAAGATCTGATAAGAAAGGACGGGG
Organism: Rugalucina vietnamica; assembly: GCA_964017185.1. Taxonomy (NCBI): domain Eukaryota; kingdom Metazoa; phylum Mollusca; class Bivalvia; order Lucinida; family Lucinidae; genus Rugalucina; species Rugalucina vietnamica. Next base: position 23,128,085 of record OZ024882.1, read on the forward strand.
CTAGAGTGTTAACAACACTTTTTCAGACATTCGATGGCAGCTAACTTTGCAATTCTTCAGCCGATCTGCTCAAAAATACAAACGCATCCAAGATGCTCTTGTCTCATCATGAATGATGAAGATCCGATCAAAACAAAAGGTGCTAATAAAGTGTTGTCAATACTAATTATCATTTTTTTTTCAAACACTAAAGGGCAGCTAACTCCAAAATCAGTGGTGGAATGTGGTCAAAATTCAAACGCATTCGAGATATTATGGTTGTCCTTGTAGCTGCCAAGAATGAAGAAGATCTGATAAAAAATGACGGGGCTAGAGTGTTAACAATACTTATGTTTTCAGACATTCAACGCAGCTAACTTTGCAAAATGTAAAAATCATCCAATTAGTTTGGTTGCTCTTGTTTCGGTCACGAATGATGACCCGTACGAAAAATTCAACAGAATTCCACTGGTAGTCCAGTTGGACAAAGACAGGAGTCAGTGTGGAATCTGATTTTCAACCGGATTCCTAACAGGAAAGTGAGATGCTTGCATTTTCTACGTGGAATTTTTCTCTTTTCCACTTCGAAAATAAACAAAATTCTTGGTAGGATTCCTGCTTGACAAAAATACTGCCGATCTAAATCTGTCTTTTACAAATGTGTAAATACTCGTAATTAGGTAGTAAGACATTGCAACTCATAAGTTTCCATGAGCTTGGGCTTTTTAAACAAGATAGTCATTATTCAATTTATTAAATACTGACACTATGTTTTTGCTATCAATTTGGTGAAAATAAATGAGGAACACTTTTTAGGAAAAGTAAGGTATGTTTTTCTTCCATTGTACTTATGCATTGTTCTTTGTTAGCAAATTAACTATTCTTTATGCTTTTAGTTTTCAAAATATTCCCCACCCACCTCTGAGCATGTGCAATTTTTAATCAGTCTATTAAAGGAAGTTTCTAAGAATTGTCATTGAAAAATTGAAAAAAGCATTTTTATAACCAAATATAATGGCTGCATCTATTGATATAAGATACACAAGCCCCTCACATTTCCTTCGTTAAGCTTTTTCATATGCATGTGTTTTCAAAGAGGTCATTTCTATGCAGGCATATAACAATAATTGGCCCCATACTCATAACAGGATTCCTGCCAGGAATCTGCTCAAAATTTCTGACAGGATTCGTGCCAAAATTTCTGACCCATATTCCTGACAGGATTCCTGCTAATTTATCGCTCCAGATTCCACATGGGAGTCCACATTGACTTCTGTCCTGTCGTAATCTTTATAAGAAAACTCAAAGAGTCAAAGTGATTCCTGCCAGGAATCTGGTCTCATTTTCCTGTGCCGAATTTAGAACTCATCAGAGATCTTTGGGTTGCCCTTGTTACTGCGAACAGTAATTAAGATTCAATCTAAAATAAAGGGGCTAGAGTGTTGACATCACTGTATATAATTTTTCAAAGGGAAGGTAACTCCGCAGTCAGTGATTGAATCTGGCTTACCCGAGATTTTATGGTTGTTCTTTTTACGTTGTACCTGCAAATATAAAAAAAAAATAATCGATAGAAAATAGAAGAGAAAATTTGTTGATAACAGCTTACCCATTACAAGTTTATGAGGATATTTTAAAACGCTAAAGGGCAGGTAACTGTAACTTTGCAGTCCATCATTGGATCTGGTCGAAATTTAAACTCATCCGAGAAATTGTGTTAAAATTACACAGGTATCATCTTTTAGAGGCAACTCTTTTTCTTTCTGCAGAGATGAGATAATCACCTCATTATGACAGTCATTTGGTATCTGTATCATGTTGCACTAACAGGGGCATAAACCTAGTGAACAGTGGTACCACTTTAGCTACATCTAATTGTGTACTTTCTACCGTTGAATAGTACGAGGATCGTTCGGAAAGTTCGTATAATTGTCTTATCAATAACATAATTTTCACAGTATTTGTAGTACCCAAGCTTGTGTATTTATGGCCTCTGCCGGTGCAAAGTGGTCCAGATATGCGCTAATGAAGTGATAATAAATATATCGATGCTGAAGATAATGAATTGATAACGGTCTTGTTTATATACGTCAGGTGTTTAGCAAGATCGAATTCCCGTCGTTTTTGCAGTGTATAGTCAAAAATTGTGAACAGTTTTGCTGGTATTTTAATAGCCGTGTTAATGTATTAATTCTTGGACGTAATAATATAGACGATGCCATATTCATTCTTATTGGCGCACATGCTACAGTAACTGCACATCCATGTCTTTTCCGAAAAACGTGTGAATTAGCGCATATTGCACTAAAAGCATGTTTATATTTTTCACCTGTTTTGTCTCCGAGGATACCAAATACCTTATTACATGCTTTAAAGCTTACCCCTAAAATCATGATCTAAGTACAATATTTGGAACACTTGAATGACATCATCATTTATTATTGCATAAATACCCGTGTCACACGATATTAACAGCCGTTTATTGATGAAGAGAAAGCCATGCATTAATATTGCAATTCATGCGCGCACGTGATGTTAATACATGGCTTTTACTTATGCTCGTTACCGGGCGCCACGTAAAGCACGAGCTAGAAATGAGAAACTCAAGTCCGCCCAGAACGAGCATAAAAACTAAAGCTTTTACGCGCATGAAAATGTGATGAGGCTGTAAAATATAGTGCACCATGTTTCTTTCGTTTCTGCGCCTTATTTCTTTCATTTCTGCAGAATTTATGCAATAATAGCGATCAAAAATGATTTTGTCATTCATTAACATTCGCTAGGTCCCTCGGGGAGTCCCTCGGCTACGCCCTCGGTTTTCAACACTCCCCTCGGGACCATGTTTTTTTCGTTTTTGCGCCTTATTTCTTTCATTTTCTGCAGAATTTATGCAATAATAGCGATCAAAAATGATTTTGACATTCACTAACATTCGCTAGGTCCCTCGGGGAGTCCCTCGGCTACGCCCTCGGTTTTCAACACTCCCCTCGGGACATAGCGAATGTTAATGAATGGAAAATCATATTTGATCCCTATATTGTTTTGACATGGTTACTTCAGCAGTCTATATGTTATTTTAGTGTGCGCTAATTAGAAAGAACTTTAACATGGCGTTTGGAGGCAGTTCTGAAAGATTAAGCACACAGTATGCTAAATAACAGGAATACGGTAACTGTGGACTAAAAACTTTGATTGTGTCAATAGCTTTACTTTATGAATTCTGCTATCATATTTCTGTTGCATTGTAATGTTGCAACATGCGCCCATGAAAGTCAACAACCCGTTACAAGCAATTTGCGTCATACCGCTTGCCTTCAGCACGTACACTGTATATTCCCTATGGCACGAATTAACATATTCTTTATTGCGATAATTAAACGATACCGTAAGCCATGAGCCTGTGCATGAGAAAACCAACGATTTGGGGTTCCGACTAGGTCTGACACAAACCGACCTGAACAGTCACAGAAGTAGGCTAGAAGCTTGAAATGTTGGATTTTCAAAGAAGAGAGAGTGTATTATCCTTGTAGTTACTGCACAGCTGAGCTGCGCCTTTGGTTTCGCATAAAATCATGCAATGATGCATTCGGCTCACATCATAATTGCAAATGTCAAGCATTACAGACGCAATTTGTACCGCACTCTTAACACTGTATTTGCATATGGAAATCATATGGAAAATGAATGCTTAAAAGAGTATTGTGTATCAATTTTTCCATAATGATTATGGTGAATACTCCCAAGTAGAGTCCTATGCCCATCTTTGATCAAAACACAGGTCTACCTTATCGCTGTGTCTAGTGTGGGTTCGAGCCACACACGGGGCACATGTGAGACAAACCAAGTTCTGCTTAGAACTGAGAAGTCTTGATTACGTTCTACCTTCGGCGCACACAGTCTACCTAGTTGAGAAGATCTGGCCTCGAGATTGAAGGACTTTTAATGCTCAGCTCAGCTGAGACTAAAATTATCCTGCTCATAAATGTATTAACATTTTAAGGAGGATAAATTACATGCTTTGATGATCTTAACCTGAAATTTCAATTTATTTTGGGCCATTTTGTAATTAATGAGCGGTTCAATTTTTTATGCTCAGATGATTCGAGCATGAAAAGGTTTTATAACCTCGGTACCTGGTCATCTTGCTCTTCGTAATAAAGATAAAACTGAGATCCTTCAAGAGAAGTGAACATATCAGTAAGAAAGGGGGTGGGCCATACCGCGGTATCGGCTAGTGACCCTATACATTTGGCAACATGGAGGCAGATGTACTGTACATAAATTTGCATATTTCAACAGGGTAGTCGATACAAAGCGGACTAGTAGCAAATCCAAATGGGACCAAATATCTAAAAGCGTTGGTTAGAAAATTAATCTAAACTGATAATAATTTTCTGATTTCTCAGAATACCCTCGCTGATCTCAAAGGAACACAAGGAAAACATAGTCTGCATTATTAGTAATGTACGTGGAGACTTTCCACGGCCGCCACACGGCACAACACCAGCTGCAGTAATAGGAATAAAGATAAAACTGAAATCCTTTAAGAGCAGTGAACATATTAGTGAGAAAGAGGATGGGCCATACCGCGGTTTCGGCTACTTAAGCCTCCTCAGTGACCCTATAGATTTGGCAACATGGAGCCAAAGAGTATTCTGTAATTTTGCATCTTTCAACAGGGTAGTCGATACAAAGCAAAGTAAATCCAAATGGTACCGAATATCTAAAAACGTTGGTTAGAAAATGAATCTAAACCGATAATAATGTTCTGATTTCTCAGAATACCCTCGCTGATCTCAAAGGAACACATGGAAAATATAATCTGCACTATGGGTGATGTATGGGGAGACTTTTTACGGCTGCCACACGGCACAACACCAGCTGCAGTAATAGGAATAAAGATAAAACTGAAATCCTTTAAAAGCAGTGAACATATTAGTGAGAAAGAGGATGGGCCATACCGCGGTTTCGGCTACTTAAGCCTCCTCAGTGACCCTATAGATTTGGCAACATGGAGCCAAAGAGATATACTGTAATGTTGCATCTTCCAACTGGATAGTCGATACAAGCGGACTAGTAGCAAATCCAGATGTAGCCTGGCATTCAGGCCATGTATTTAGATATATTTGACTGGACCAGTTAGTCTTAATTCTTACCGAAAGGTACATAACCAGTGAAGAACTATTACCATGGTACTTTATTACTTCCCCATTAGCTGAAATACACTAAATCTGACTTTGATAGTAGAAATAGTTGCATTCTGAGCATGATGGACATTTTTTGACTTTTAAGTGTTTGTCAAGTGATATTGTTTGATTTAGTGGACTGATACCAGTCTAATCCAAATGGGACCAGATATCTAAAAACGCTGGTTAGAAAATGAATCTGAACCGATAATAATTTTCTGATTTCTCAGAATACCCTCGATGATCTCAAAGGACTAAAAGGAAAATATAATCTGCACTATGGGTAATGTATGGGGAGACATTTTACGGCTGCCACACAGCACAACACCAGCTGCAGTAATAGGAATAAAGATAAAATTGAGATCCCTTAAGAGCAGTGAACATATAAGTTAGAAAGAGGATGGGCAATGCCGCGATTTCGGCAACTTAAGCCTCCTCAGTGGCCCTATAGATTTGGCAACATGGAGCCAAAGAGTATTCTGTAATTTTGCATCTTTCAACAGGGTAGTTGATACAAAGCAAAGTAAATCCAAATGGTACCGAATATCTAAAAACGTTGGTTAGAAAATGAATCTAAACCGATAATAATGTTCTGATTTCTCAGAATACCCTCGCTGATCTCAAAGGAACACAAGGAAAATATAATCAGCACCATGGTGATGTATGGGGAGACTTTTTACGGCTGCCACATGGCACAACACCAGCTGCAGTAATAGGAATAAAGATAAAATTGAGATCCGTTAAGAGCAGTGAACATATTAGTGAGAAAGAGGATGGGCCATACCGCGGTTTCGGCTACTTAAGCCTCCCCAGTGGCCCTATAGATTTGGCAACATGGAGCCAAAGAGATATTCTGTAATTTTGCATATTTCAACAAGGTAGTCGATACAAAGCAAAGTAAATCCAAATGGGACCGAATATCTAAAAGCGTTGGTTGGAAAATGAATCTAAACCGATAATAATGTTCTAAATTCTCAGAATACCCTCGCTGATCTCAAAGGACCAAAAGGAAAATATATTCTGCACTATGGATGATGTACTGGGAGACCTTTTACGGCCGCCACAAGGCACAACACAAGCTGCAGTAATAGGAAATTTGTTATTTATAAGATGTCTTGCGTTGACATTTATATCTGAATCTGCCGGGTACTCCAAATACATATATGGAGTATTGAATTTTTTACCCACCTGTTGTCTGGGATTATATACTGAACAAAAAAAGAAACGCAACAATTGGCTACCGAGGATTTTTTAGTTTAAGGGTAAAACGTTGATAATTTCAGGTCTGATGTTGGGTGATCCCATTCGTGGGATATTAGAGTATATCATGCGAAAAACTGAATTTCATTTCGAGAAAAATTGAATGAGAAATTTTTGTCGTCTTAAATAATGCAAATCGGGAAAAATTTGCTCTGCGCATGCGCACACGTTTGAACCTTCAAATCATCAAGGAACAATGTCAGCTGCTCCTTAAGTAAAATTCACGAAAAAGAAATAAAGTTTAACGACACACAAGCTCGTAATTAAAACCACCAATTTCCCTATATGTTAAATTGAAAGGGGGATAATTTCAATATTATTCATTTTATTTCTTTAACGTGTGAGTTATCTGCTGAGTGGTACATTGTGGTTTTGAATGGTGGTTTATAGGGAATTTAAATTGTACCATTATCTTAATGTTTGCGCATGCGCAATTGTGTGGTTTACTACTTTCAGCATGTCCATGGTCGGCATCGAATAACTCCGTAAATACTCATTAAAAATCAAATCGGCTTCTTGCATTCGGAAGCCTGATATCTAATGCAGAAGTAGAAAATGCAATGATTTATTATTGTATCATAGTTTGCTCAAAATTTTGTGAAAGATAATTGTTGCGTTTCTTTTTTTGTTCAGTATAATTTAATTCGTCAAAACTCGTCGTTTTCCCTACTTTTTTATATTTTCAAGTATTTCCTCGAAACAGATAGTGCTAATTACACAATATTTTCATGAAACATTAAACCCTCGTAAATGATAACTTGTGTAATATTGATTTTAAATTGCAGTAGTAATCAAATGTTCAGAAACCATATGGAGCATAATATATGAGCCGCGACGCGAGGAAAACGGTCTTCTGGTTTTCCGACCAGGTGCGACGGCAAATCGGCATGAACAGTCACTGAAGAAGGCTAAAAGCTTGGAATTTCGGATTTGAGAAGAAGAGGGATTATACTATCCGTGTAGGGAAAACAAAGGCGCTGATCAGCTGTGCAGTTTCTACAGTTTGGTTTCGATTGTGCAAAAAATCCGGTTTTCTCATGACGCGGCCCAATTATCATCATGACATGACAACTCTTAGAAATATTCGCGCAAATAAGTCAAACATAGTATAAACAAAGCAAGTTTGATAACTAAAAAGTACGCGCGCGAAACGAAATAATTGGTTATTTTAAAATTTATTGAAGTCAGGTAAGACCTTCCAAATATTTTCAATGGGTCGGAATATGAGCCGCCGCATGGGAAAACTAACAATCTGCGTAGGCAAAAACAAAGGCGCAAATCAGCTTCGCTGTAACTGTTTAATTTTTTATTTTCTTTTACTGCAGCTGGTGTTGTGCCGTGTGGCGGCCCTAAAACGTCTCCCCGTACATCATCCATAGTGCAAATTTTATTTTCCTTTAGGTCCTTTGAGGTCAGCGAGGGTATTCTGAGAAATCAGAAAATCATTATCGGTTTAGAGTCATTTTATAAACAAAGCTCACGAGGATCATAATCACTGTTCATCAGGAAAATATGTCCATGAAATGTATACCCCCATAAATCCCACTTTTATATAAAATCTGGGGTTTGCAGGGGTTAAGCTATTTTTCTTATTTTTGATCCGAAACATACATTGTGGATACTCGTTAGAACCGCCTCGATCGCCTTGTACACTTTCAGCAATAGGAATAAATAGGAGACCGCGGAAGCAGCTATTTTCCAAAAGATCACTTAACTTCCTCAACTGAATACAATATAATAACACATATGCATAATTCCGCAGACTGTTTCAGAGGTTACGTTTAGCTTCAATCAAGGCATGTTATCGAGCCGAACGATCAAATTTGAATATGTAATTTGCTTAGTATTACCTACAAAATCAAAACTGCCATCGAATTCTGGTCAATCGGTACCTTATATCAACAAATCATTGCGCAGCAGGCCATCCCAATGGATTTCGCACCGGAGATACATGAAGTGCCATTTTCTCTGCTTTCTGAACCCAAATATCAAATGTTGTGTGGCTGTACAGCCTGTGCTTGTCTGACCTGGCTAGAAACTACGAAGAAGGTTTTCTCACAATCCGGTACAATTTCAAAAGACTAATTAGCTGATCAAGACTATTGATACAGTTGATTGCAAAGCCTCTGAGCAGCTTTGAAAAATCACGCCACATCACATCATTACACAACCTATCATTACGTATAAAAGTAATTCCAAGTAAACAGAAACTTGTGCAGTTATAACCGAAATCTGGCCTTTAGAAACCAACGTTTGCATAAAGATACAAGGGTAAAAGTAGGCAATGACCAGAAAATAGTGCAATTAAAAATAAAATATAAAGATTTGATCCTTTGGAAGCAGTAAAAACATTCAAAGGGAGCTATTATGGACTATATTGCGCAATTTCGGGAAATGAACCCTCGTCAGTAGCCCTTTTTAAACCGGCAACGAACGCCAGACCATAATTGTTCTGCAATTTCGAGAATTTACACGAGGAGTCTAAATCAAAGACATATTCCTAAATTGGGCCAAATAATTAAAAAATGCTTAGAAGTATGTTTCTAAACGTGAGTGTTTGAACACTCTGAATATCTTTACTGATCTCAAAGAACCGAAATAAAAATATAATCTGCACTATGGATGATGTACGGGGAGACTTTTTACGGCCGCCACACGGCACAACACGAGCTGCAGAAAAAGAATTTCTCACTCCAAAAACCGAGGTGAGATGAATCACGTACTTATACTAATAGTGGAGCAAATATCATGGGCTATCTTTCAAGGAGGTGGTCTATGGAGTACCACATTTGTTTCTATAAACCAAAATGTTTGTATTGGTCTGTAGTTTTAAAATCCAGCGTTTGCCACCTTGGCAAACCTTGCATTACTCCAGTATTCAAGATGGCGACCAAGATGGCTGCCATTTCTTAAAATCAACCCCTACTCCAAAAAATGCATCATAATTTTCATGTGTTTGCATTGTAATGGTATTTTAATGCCCCATTTCATGTAAGAATGGTGTATTTGTGTATTTCAAGTAAAAAACCTGACAGTTTAGGTAAAACAGTTGTAAAAAAATCATATTTAAATTCACAAATGCACGTGACCAAGGTTTTTCACCTCGGAATGTTTGTTTAATCGCTCATTATTATGATCAGATAGTTATGGCTGCTATTTTACTTCTTTTCTATCAAATATAATATTTTTAAAGATTTTATAGAAACAGACATTGTTTGTATATATAATATTCGTGCTTAAAAACAGGTTTTAGACATCCAACCCAACACGGAAAAAACAAAAAAAAGTACATATTTGACTTTTGTTTAGAAACAAATATGCTTAAATTGAGCTATAAACACTTAAAGTTATCTTATTATTGTTATTTTTATGTGTTTTCCATTGTTAAAACTACATTATGCATATATATTCTAGATATGAATGGAGTAAGGTCTCACTGACAAGACAAAAAATAACTAAAATACATATTTTCCTATACATTGTAGGCTCTTAAATCGTGATTGTTATTGATTCTATATACCAAATATTTTGTCTTGCAAGCTTTCTGAAGTATTAAAGCTTTTTAATCCAGCGTTGGCTGCCTCTGCAAACCCAGCATAACTCCGGTTTTCAAAAGGGCATCCAAGAAGGCCGTCAAAATATAACATATCGAAAAATAAGCCGCATGTGTCCTTTAACCTTTGTTTACTAACAAAACAGTTAAAAACCAAGCTAAAACACTTAGGTCTATCCTTTTAAAAATATTTTCATGTATATCTTTGTCAATATTACATTATGCATAGAAATCTAGAAATGCATGGGGTAAGGGCTGGAGTATGTTTGAACAGATGCAACTTAAATTCCCTTTAATAAGCTGAATCACTGTAATTTTCCTCTGTCAACATGCCTGCACTGTGTCTACATTTGTGTATTTAATATCTGACATTTATATATCACAGTGTATGGTTGTCGACACATAGAGCTTGTGCAGTATTCATTACTCGTTTCTTTACGTTAGCATACAGTGTCATTCAATAGCTCTGGAGCTGCAACTAATAGTGTTACCAATTATACTAAGCATTTTATTTTATCATTCATTGTACAATTCAAATCTAAAGTATGATGGTGATTTCAGTTCTTGAACATAGTGCGAATAAAAACTGAGATCCTTTAAGAGCAGTGAGCATATTTTCGAGAAAGGTGATGCGCCATACCGCGGTTTCGGCTATTCAAGCCTCGTCAGTGACCCTTTAGATTTGGCAACATGGAGCCAAAGAGAGTTTGCAACCCATTCCGCCAAATATGCAGTTGATAGACACACCTCAGGCAATGAAACCCGAAACTGTTATCTGTCGAGGTAGTTTTTTAGCCATCAACAATATTGCCTTCTCTGCGCACAGTGAGTTTAAAGACAAACTGTTTTTGTTACGAGCTTAGACCACCTATGATCCTCCGAGTGTTCTAAATCTTCACCCAGATGGTGCAGATTTATATTTGTTTCAGGACCCTGCATAATGTGATAACAAAGTTAAATGAAAATAACAATCAGGAAATGGCGCAATCAGAACGATAGAGGTCATTGCATGTTTGGTTAGTTTACATCTACTGCCTTTTCGTTATTGTCAAAGTGTTATCGGTAACTCCCAGTATAAACATACCCCCTGATTTCTGACGTAATTTCTGAGGGGACGGTTCCACTGAGGGAGTGTTAGCTTGTGTGCTGATGATAAAACTCGCCTCATTTCAGGGTATGTAATCGTATATCGAATATAAGCTATTTGTTAAATCAAAGAGTCTACTCCAGATTTGATCATGTACAACAAGACCTACATGTTTTGGGTATGCAATAGAAATCGCTGCTTTTGTCATGTTTGTAATATTACAAGCAACTTAAAGACAGTGCAAGCCTACTGAAGCTCAGCCGATATGTCTGAAGCATTAGCAAATCTTTCATTGCTCACACTTGAAGCCGACCATTTGTCTAGTGCAGTAAAATATCTTGAAAGGCTTGCAATGGTGGCAGATTGATCCATTAAAATTTCAATGTTTCTAAGAATACCATTTATAAACATACCAATAGTTTTATGATTTATCATATCTTCTGCTATTATTTAAAAGAAGCCTGTGTGTATCATCAGCTGAAATGCTTTGGTTTGATTTTCATAGTTGATCAAACATATTCAGCGCTTAAGCCACACTGATTCCTACCAAACCAAATCAATCTCAATACGTAAATGATAATTTGGACCATAACTAAAGAAAAACCTTAAGGCTCTTTTTATAAGTACCTAATTGTCAATTTTGTTTTTCCCACCTCGGCTTTCGGAGTGGAAATTTCTTTCCGATTGCGCATTTTCCTGATCATTGCCTACTTGTACCTTCTCTATATTGTTTGTTTTGTAACATTCTATGCCATATAACCCAGCTTTCCAACTCCAGGTATCTAAATTTGTCTATTAAGTGGATAACTACGTAAATGATAATTATTCTGACCATAATTAAATAAAAATGCTCTTTATATGGATTGTTTTTATAACATTCTATGTTATATAAACCAGGTTTCTAACTCCAGGTGTTTAGATTTGTTTATTAATTGGTTAACTGTACAACTTGATTTTCGTTCATTATTGAATTTTCCTACTCAGCTTTTAGCTTTGAACCTGTATCTGTATATTTAAATGAAACAGAATTATCCTTAGCATGCTCAGTGTCATAGCTGAATATTATATTCCAATGTGCCATTGCGCAAACAGCTCTTTTTACTGCACAATATATTGCTCCAGCAGCAACTAAGTCACCATTTGGAAGGTCCATTAGTACATGTACATGTATGTATAGCACTTTGAAGCCATTGCCTTTCTCCGTTGCTTCAACAACTCTTATAAATACAACAATGTTACAATCACCAATTGCGCGTGCCAACATCGACCAGCTTCCACTTACTTTACGTTCATTTCTAACAGGTCACAAATCTCGCCACAAATAAGCAATTATTCTTCCAATCAAAATACTTTGTAGATGATATGGTACTTCTAGGGTTAAGTCTTATCATTTCTTATGTTTGACTTTCCCTCTCTATTGTTTTTGCTTTACTGCTCTGATAAGTGGATTTACAGTTCTTATGGCACCACAGTTTGCATAAACCTTGTACATAAATACTCAAAGCATAATCAGTTTATGAGGAATTAGAATATGATTATAGTGTCGAAACAAAGCATGGTTTGGTATTATTTTGTTTTATATAGTGCCATATCGTACATCCATGTCTGCACCAAGGTTGTATAAATTGTAAGATTAATACTGCACCAAAGTTATATTAATGGCAGAACCAGAATTTGTGAATTACATTTGTAATAAGATTGCGGAGCTTATGATGTACAAGAAAATAAGTTTTCTTTGTTGCTCTTTTTCTTGCCGGGCAAGAAAATTCCACTCATTTCTAGAATAAATACATCTGGACCTTCCTATAACCCAGTTCAAGAAACATAGTTTTGGATATAGCACTGATCATAGCTGGACTCCAAATGGTCATTTCATACTACCTTTGGTATATGTCTATATACTTTACTCTCGTTATAACGATAACACAGAGATTGGTTTGAACCCCAACAATAGTGTTATAAAAAGGTTATGGTGTCTGAATAATTTTGTTTTAACAAGGAAAAACACACATGAAGATAACATTAAGAAAATGTTCTAAGTGTTTTACAACTTGATTTTAGCTTTTTATTACTTAATGAAAGTCAAGGGACATATTTGGCTCATTTTTCAAAATTCTATATTTTGACGGCCTTCTTGGATGCCATCTTCAATACTGGAGCTATCCTGTGCTTTGCTGAGGTGGCACACACTGGATTTTATGCTACAAACTAAGACTGAGACAAACACTATGGTATATAGAATCAAAAACAAATAAGATTGAAGAGCATATTTTATATAATAAAATATGTACTTTTTGTTGTTTTTGTCGTGTTGGGTTGGATGTCTAAAACCTGTTTTTAAGCATGAAGCTTATATATAGAAACAATGTCTGTTTCTCTAAAATCTTTACAGATATTATATTTGATAGAAAAGAAGTAAAAAAGCAGCCATAACTATCTGATCATAAATAATAAGCCATTAAACAAACATTCCTAGGTGAAAAACCTTGGGCACGTGCATTTGTGAATTTAAACATGGTTTTTACAACTGTTTTACCTAAATTGTCAGTTTTTTACATTAAATATACAAATATATCATTCTTACATGAAATGGGGCATAAAAATACCATTACAATGCAAACACGTGAAAATTATGATGCATTTTTGGAGTAGGGGTTGGTTTTAGGAAACGGCAGCCATCTTGGACGCCATCTTGACTACTAGAGTTATGCAAGGTTTGCCAAGGTGGCAAACGCTGGATTTCAAAACTACAGACCAAGACGAACATTTTGGTATATAGAAACAAATGTGGTACTCCGTAGACCACCTACTCCTATTTCTGAGCTACTTTTTGAACCATATTTGCTCCACTATAAGATATCGTAAGCCGAATGAGCATCAATTTCCCAATAGACGGCCACTTAGTTACCCGAACCTAACTAAATATATGAAAACTTACATAAGGTGCAACCATCACAAACTTTTAACACCAAAACATAAAACAATTAGAACCACAACAGAAGTCTTGCATTGGAACGATCAGAAATATAAAATTACTGGCGGGCTTAAATAGATGTTACACGGCCATAGCCTCAACCACAGCTTCTGCAGTGATTCACAACATTTAGTTAGTTGTTCGGTCCTCGTGGTGAATCACTAATTAGTCGATGAATCATCAAGGACAAACAAATATACCATAATAAACACCATGGTGAATCAGGCAATCATAGAGTTTTACACCCGACCCACCGGCGTGCAATTAAAGAAGGGAGCATAGTTATCAACCGTGATTGGGATAAAACTAAGCATGCAGACAATCACATCAATTTATATTATAACCTATACGTTTGTAACATATGATGAATTTTCTAAACTGAAACATGATTACAAGTAGATCATTCAGTTACTCGAGCAATATAAAGTATATTCAAATGCTATGGTCCAAAAGACGACCAGTAACTACTTTCTTCTATACTGACACATTTTCTTTAATTTGCAGTAAATGTAATATATCAACATATGAGATCTTAATCCGATAGGCAATATCTCGATCCCAAAACGGTTTGGAATACCCTTCTGTTAATAGACTGCAACTTCTAAGCATACAAAGCCTATTAAAGTATACACCATGAAACATGTCCTTAAACTGTATACCCTAGTAAACCCCACTTTTGTATGGTAAAACTGGGATTCACATTGGTGTACAATTTTTCTTATGTTTGTGAGTAGGAAGGGAGAGGACAAACAAACATCATAGTTTTGACTGAAGTAAATAAACTGTGTGAAACACTTCAACAATAAATCGCAAATTATGCACCACTGCAAATCTCAAGCACTTCAACTGCAAATCCCAAGTAGCTGAGGTAAATGCTTCAACTTCAACTTTCAAATAAATGTGCAAGGGCCAGTTTTCGTAATCAGTGCAGTGGATACATGTACTAACATATAGTTCGTATAAGCTATTGCTTTTTTCAGGCATCATCGCATCAAGCTGGCATTGATGTAATTCAATAAGGCCTTGTGATATCCGGAACGTTTTTGTGGATCACGTTTCCTTTTCCCACTTGGTTTGGTTTCATATCAAAGCTCCGATAATTTACTGTTAATTCCCAGTAAATGAGAATGATTTTGCTTTTCTGTATTTTTCCTAGTGCCATATTTACCCTCTGTATTTGGACGGTACTCATTTAGTTTTCCATGTCTTAAGCTGTAACTCCGTTGTAACCTCGGCCATCCCTTATTTCATTTTTAAGGCTTCTTAACTAGCAACTAGCTACTGACTGTTAAATGACAGTGATTTGAAGTTAATCTTTATGTTACATGTTTGATATTTATATATCATTGTTTAATTGCCTTTTTGCATATAGTGTAACTTATTTCCTTGAGTGGAACATGGGTGCTGTTTTTAGATAGTTATTGATCTTTTTGTGCCAGTGAAGTCCTGTTATTAGTGCCCGATTTTATTCCCTTGTAACTAATTCAGACACCGTGTATTCATTTGTTAACTGGTCATTGAGCACAAGACAATTCATGGTGGGCACAAATTTACAAAAACAAAAAATAATAATAAAAAAATAAATGAAAATAAAATAAAAATAAGAAAAAAATATACAACTTCTAAAATTTTACTCATAAGAGGTGACCTCACTCAGCCTCGTCTCTTAAGTCCACTTACCACTTTTGTTCATTACATTTTATTTTATTCTTAATAATACATGTATTTATTTATTGATCAGATTTGGTTTTCTGGAGCTATTTAAGGAATTCATTATTAGATCTACTAACTATGCTAGTTATCACAACATATACTCCACTGATATTTTATCCTCTGAATTATATTTACGTTGTTATATTTGGGCCACAACGTGAGAAAATGTACCTTCGGACAATTTTTTGAGTATTAGAAAAACAAAGTTACTTTGAATGTATGATGTTTCTAGAGTGTGTTAGTCTTTATTTGACCAGATTATATCAGTTAGATTGTGAGTTATGACCAATTTACTATATGAACCCTACAAACGTCATTATCCTGAAAAATGACGTCAAAGTTGTGTAATGCATTTCTGCATAAGTAGAACTTACAAAATTCGATGCATTTATTTAAAACTGTTTAAAAACTGGTCAGAACCTATTGTTAATATGGAAGCGGCAATCTGTCATAATTATTTTGTGTGTTTTTATGAGGATGCGGTTGCTATGGTTACCGTTTAACGATAGATATAAGAAAATTATGTGTATTATGGGCTAAAGCAAGGGCAGATAACTCCAGATATTGAAAAATGATATGTTTTAAAACTCATTCATTTGGTAGCCCAGTGTTCAAAGATTACAAGTACAGTGTTATTTCTAAAACGTATATTACATCATTTTCCCGCTTTTTGCTGCTTTCAGAATGTAATGTCAGAATGTCCGAAGGTACATTTTGTCGCGTTGAGGTTCATTTGTATTCCTCTGAGATATCGGCTCAAACGGTAACCGTGAAATGATATCCATGTCTGGTTCTTTTTTTCCATTTAAAACTTTTTTGTGTGATTTATTTGATTAATATACTGATGCCGGACTCATTGACTAGTTAGAGATTCATCATCAGAGCCGAACAACTAATAAATGTTTTGATCCACTGCAGAAGCTGAAGGTGAACTCAAAAAGCTCTTAAATGCTTGCTTTAGACACTTTCAGTGTTATACGTCCAAGGACATTTCCCATTACTATGGGTAGGCAGAATACTGATGATATTTCATAAGTGTGTTTTCGTAATATATAATGTTACTCCTACTCCTCCTACAACAACGTACAGAACAACATTAACTGATAATTACTGTTTATATTTATATATGGAGAAACTTAACGTATTCGAACAAAATGACATCTGTTACGTGAAAAATATTATTTTTCCTTATATTCTCAAAACGGATATGTAGACATTTTTGTTCAGAAAATTATGTTAGGTATGAGGCTATTTGTCACCAAAACATCATCAGGAAAACATGTCCGTGAAATGCATATCCCCTTAAATTCCACTTTATATAGAAAAATGGGGTTGTAGGGGTTTTTCTTATTTTTGATCCAAAACATATATACATTCTGGGTACTCGTTAGAACCGCCTCGACGAGGCGGTTCTAACGTGTACCCACAATGTATGTTTTGAGCAAATATATCAAAATTATCAATATATTGAAATATCAATGTTTTATTTGTTTACTTATTTCTACTAAAAACAAATTATTGTGGATACGCGGTTCTATCGAGTATCCACAATCTATGTTTGGATCAACAATAAGAAAAATAGGTATACCTCTGTACACCCCAGTTTTTAGTATATAAAATGGGGTATAATAGGTTAAACACTAAAAGGACATGTTATCTTAATGTCTTTTCGTGTTTCAGCGTCTTCAGAACCAGAGTTCCACGGAAACCAGTGGCCTCGGCGAGACGGTTACGTCTGGATTTAGCTCAGAAGAAAGTATTGCGAGTTTTAAGAGCGGTGCTAGTGACAGAGACCAAGGTATTGATTTACGGGAGGAAATTCCGCGGTCACGTACCGAATATGAAGCTCATAAAAGTAATAAGGATGTTGAGAAGTCATTTATAATTGATGCCACAATAAAGAGTAACACAAATGAACCAATGACTAAGGCGATAGATGCACCTGTGGGTACTGAAGACGGTGCCCACGTGGCGTTAGTATTGCGCAATAGTTCGGACACCGCGGTCATTCCTGATGATCAACTCCTTAAAGCTGACGAGGCAGCGAGTGGTTTAGGGCAGTATGCTACTCCGGATTTTGATGAATTATTCCTGCATAGTGAAAACTTTCCTGTACACCAGGAAAATATGGGACTACAGATAGAGCAGATCAATTCCGAATGGGGGCGACACTCTCGGGCGGGTTCGACGAAGTCTCGCTCGTCGATCGGTTCGTTTCGCTCTCGCTCGGGTTCCAATAGGGGGTCCAAGAAGTTTCTTGGTCGAAACATGGATTCGGCTTGGGCAAAATGGTCGAAGGAGAGGCGAGCATCCTGTAAGAGAAGGATCGAGCTTCTTGGCAAGCCGGACCCTGATATCCCGGAGAGGGCATCGACTCCCGTGAAAAAGGCGCGCCAAGAAGGACTTAAATTTGTACACCCGGATTTAGAATCAAAATACATTTCAGAGGAGGATATTAACTATATTCAAAGACACCGCCAACAACGATTACAAACTTACAAAGTTATTGAAAAATCAAATAAGAAATCACGGTTTCCAACGCAACCGGATATACACCACATGCGCAGGTTGACTGTGCACGAGCTTAGTGTGCTTTCACGGTTCTGGGAACACAGGATCTTTATTCGCTCAAGATATGTGTCAATTTTATTGAGTACTGTGACAACGATTTTGTTAATAGTTAGTATATGCAGCTCAGTGTGGATAAAATACCCATCGGAAGGTAAGTGTCATTTTAAAAATTTTCTTTCTAGTAAACTGCAAACAAGTTTGTGTTTATCGTATAGTAAAACAGTTAAATATGTGTGGCAATAAAATGGATAAGATTCGTTAATTTCTCATAAAATTTGAATACATGTAGGCCTATGTATAAATTGGCATTTTAGAATGATAACACAATAGCGATAAACAAGTATGTTAATAGAGAGCGCAATAACTTAATTAGAGGTTAGTGCGTCCGCATCTATATAGAGAGATCGGGGTCTCGAATCACACTGGTGCCGGTTTGTGTCATTGAGCAAGGCTCATTTACTACCCAAGCTACTCAGGAAGCACAGGCTCTGTCCCAACTTGAGTGAAAAAATGTTTTAAAATTGTGATGTTTGATAAAATATATACTAACAAACAGCCATGGTGAATAAATGTTATGTGACACGGATTGAAAATTTTATCTGGTGTCCTTCAGGGGATTTGTTGGTGCTATTCATTTTTCTTCTTATACATGTTATATGTTGTTTTTTATAGAAATATAAACTGTCGTAATATACCGACCCATTTATAAAACCGATATTATAAGAATGCCAGCCTTCAGTGTTTAATTAAGAAATTGCTAGATACATGCATTTATAATTCCGTACACATGTCTACTGCATAAGTAGAATATATTTTAATCTGTTTACGAAGCTTTGCTTTGCATATTTCATTAGATATAGTAAGCATATAACATAAGCAAACAACGATTGCAATATCAGAGTGAAAAAAGCATTTGTCAGTTAATGGCGAACGAAAGTTCCGTTATAAATCCACATTGGGTGCCTTTTGACAGTGTGGTAAGTATAACTATTCTGCTCGAGATGATCTAAAATGTGTCTATGTTAGGTTTCCTTAGTTATCAATCAATCATTTGCCAAACAGTTATTGTTAAATCGCGTTTCGGAGGCAGTATATTCCCTGATATAAAGAGCATCAATGCCCTCAGAAGAGTATAAGCCTTCGCATGAGAAAAATAACACTTTGGGTTTCCTGACACAAACTAGCCTGTACAGTCACAGAAAACACCGAGAAGCTTTAAAGTTCGGATTTAAGTAGAAAGGGAATCGCACTATCCTTGTTGCGAAAACAAAGGCGCTGATCAGCTGTGCAGTTACTGTCAATGCGGATTATTAGTTTTCTGACGCGGAGGAAAAATTATAGTAATGAATTCAGCTGATCTAATTACTGAAATAAAGCAAAAAAGCTTTTGTGAAATTATCATCTTCTCATAAGAACATCCATAAAATGAACAAGGATGAATTAAACGCCAAACTGGTTCTTATAAAACATCCACATTTCAAATGAATATTGGCATTCGCGTGTGCATTTCTCTTATTATAACAGTAAGACTTGCTCCTTCTGACATAATATGCATAATCAATATAGTTTCAACAATTTGGGTTCCGACCAGGTCCGACATAAACTGAGCTGTACGGTCACAGAAGCAGGCCAGAAGCTTGAAATTTCGGATTTTGCAGTTACTGCACAGCTGATCTGCGCCTTTGTTTTCGCATATGCAAATTGTTAGTTTTCTGGTGCAGCGGCTCAGTTATAGAAATGATTCTAGAGTACTTCAAGAAAGAAATACGGACTGTCTAGGCAATTAATTTGCCTTTCAAAATCGTTCAGTTTTATTATTATCCTTAATAGAAGACGGATTTCATAGCAAAACATAATGATTTAATGAATCTGTTATCTTCGAAAATGGTATATGTGTTTAAAAAAAGAAAATTTAACATTGCGTGCAAAAATCACACATACCAAATCAGTTTATGGAGATATGCTCAGGAAAGGTGTTGTCAGAAAAAGCAAAATGGCTGAATATGATCTAAAATATGTTGATCAGATGTGCCTTATTATCCCGGAGTAAGCCTTTGTCGAACAACTATTGTTACTTGGCGTTTGAAAGGGAGTAACAATCCATGTACAAAGAACACAGATGCCCTTAGAAGAAACAAAGTAATGAGGTTATGAGGTGTAATAACTGAAATTAAGCGCAGATCGTTTTTATGAGATTATCATTTCGCATCAGCATGGATAAGAAATTCAGAAGTGTCTATAACAGAGATGGATTAAATGGCAAAATGGCCCTTATAAAACGTCCGCTACTTGTCCATTTCTTTTATATTAAAACGAAGGCTAGTTCTACTAGTACGCTCGTATATGACACAATATGTATAATCAATATAGTTATAGAAATAATGCTAGAATGCTTCAGAAAGAAGTCTGCTGATTTTCTTCATCGTGCAGTAGAACGCTAAAAGAAATGATATTCATAGCAAAACGTATTGATTAATGAACCGGTGCGGTTATCGCCAAAAATGGTACTTGCTTTTAAAAGGATGATTGGAATTTTCAGTTGACTATGCTCAATATAACCTAAACTGTGTGGATCAGATGCACCTTACAATCACAGATCAGAAGCCTCCGTGGTGCAGTGGTTATGTCACTCGCCTTGTAACCCAGGGGTCGCAGGTTCGATCCCGGGCTTCTCCAGTCCGTCGGATTGGACTATAAACCGAGGTCCCGTCTCCATATGACCTTAGCTGTTGGTGAGACGTTAAACCCCAATCAACCAACCAATCACAGATCAATCAATCAATCAATCAATCAGTCAGTCAGTCAGTCAGTCAGTCAGTCAGTCAATCAATCAATCAATCAATTAATCAATCAATCAGGTGTCTAGCAGTTATTGTAACATACCGTCTGAAAGGAAGCTCTAAAAGTTTCAAATACTCGTACAAAGAAGTTTGAAAGAACACAGATGCCCCCAGAAGAATCCAGTGATTAAGTTAGGTGATCTAATTACTGAAATAAAGCAAGGAACGCATTTGTGAGATAATCATCGTATCACACTTACATCAATAAAATATTCAGAAGTGTCTGAAACAAAGATGAATTAAACGTCAAACTGGTTCTTATAAAACATCAACATTCCAAATCAATTTTGGCATTTGCGTGTCCATTCCTCTAATGGTAACTGGAAGGCCAATTTCTTCTGACATACTATGTATAATCAATATAGTTATAGAAATAATTTTAGAGTACTTTGGAAAGAAATACGATGTGTTGAGAAAACTAATTTGCCTTGCAAAGTATGCAGATTTTGTTATGATCTTGGTATAGTAGAACGCTAATGGAAGACGTATTTCATAGCAAAACATATTAATTGATGAACCTGTATTCAGCAAGAATAATATTCACTTTAAAAAAGGAAGTCTTAGATCAGCATTGCATGTTTCTTTCCAGTAACCATTAAAATTCTTTTTAGAGGTTTGCATATGAACTATGTTTGCATAGGAACAATAGTAAGATTGACATTGCATAATTATTTCCAGTAACCTTTAAAATTCTGCTTTAAAAGGTTTGTTCTGGAAACCGACTGACATAAACTATGTTGATAAGATGAGCCTTACAATCACATAGTAATTAAACGAGCAATCAATCAATCAATCAATCAATCATGAGTCAAGCATGTATTGTTATATCACGTTTGAAAGGCAGTATAGTTTACATTGAACACATAATCCCTCCAGAGAATACAGCAATAAAGTTAGGTAATCTGATCACTGAAGTTAGCAAGGAACACTTTAATAAGATTATCATCAACTTACAACAGCTTTAATAAAATATTCAGTAGTGTTTATAATAAAGATGAATTAAACACCAAACTGGTTCTTATAAATGTTCCAAACTCCAAATTAATAGATATCATCAACTTTTACAACAGCTTCAATAGATTATAACAAAGGTGAATAAAACCCCAAACTGGTTTCTATAAATGTTCTAAACTCCAAATTAATATTGGCATTTGCTTGTCCGTTACTCTAATGATGGTTCAGTCTGTCATAATATGTATAATCAATATAATTATAGAAATAATTCTAGAGTAATTTACGAAGAAATACGTTCTGTTGAGACAGTTAATTTGCCTTTCAAAGCCTGTTTTGTTATGATATTCGTGCAAGATATCGCTAATGGAAGACGTATTGCATAGCAAAACCAATATAGATTAATGAAAATGCATCGCCAAAAAATGTGATTTGCTTTTAAAAGGAAGAGTGTCTTTTGCAAGTTCTGCCCATGTCTGCACTCAATATAACCTAAATTGAGTTGACCATGTAACGTGTTGCCGAGTTTTACAAATTTTAACAAGTAAACCCATATTTGACGAATGGCCATCCTATTATTATCAATTGGGTGAGTCCACTTTCGTGTTTAGGGGCTTTAGGTGTGATTTTATTTTTTTATCTCATATTTTGATGACATTTCTCTAGGCAAACAGATTTTGATAGCCCTAGATGGGACGCCGCGTTGTGCGGTGTCACATCTGAGTCTATACTGTTTGCCAAAGCCCGCCAGTAACTTTGTGTTACTGATCGTTCCAAGTCGATACTTCTGTGGTGGTTCTTTTTGTTTTATGTTTTGGTGTATAAAAATTTTTTTGTGCTGTTGGCGCCTTATGTATGTTTTCATATTTTTAGTTAAGTTAAGGTAACTGAGTGGCCACCTATTGGGAAAATAGCTGCTCATTCGGCTTACGATATGTTTCATGGTATAAGTACCTGATTGTTAGTTTGGTTTTTTCCCACCTCGGTTTTTGGAGTGGGAATCTTTTTCTGATTGCGCCTTTTCCTGATCTTTGCCTACTTGTACCTTCCCATAAAAAGGACGTCAGGCTTGTAGGAGTTACGATTGTTCAGAAATCACAAATGTAACGTGAGTCGAACAAAGCAACAGCTAAACCCCGTCAGTGGAAAAGCATGCTCAACCACTAGTCTGGCCCCAGACCCTATCTTTTCCTTTTATCCATTTTTTTCTTCTTTTTACGAAGGGGAACAAATCTAGAACACCTATAGTTTCTCTGCTTGCTTAAGTTTCCTGATTGCAAAGATTGTTGAGCCATGAGTTAACAGGTGAGTTTGGATTAAAGAGGCACAGAGAAACTGAAAATAATAATAATAATAATAATAATAATAATAATAATGATAATAATAAAAAAAAAAAAAAAAAAAAAAAAATAACGACTGGGGCCAGTCTAGCTCAACCACCAATGGTGGTTTACTGTGTAATACATGCCACACTTACTAACTTCGCCAACTATCGAATTGGAAATTCGCATATCTATTAAATGCATACCGTTACAATCAAATGAACATATTAATCACAATGTAATCAATCAATCAATCAATCAATCAATTGTCAAGCAGTTATTTTTGAATCGCGTTTTGCAAGGCAGTATTATGCCATGTAATCTTACAAAGATTACACATTCCGTTAATGAATAAGTAATGAAGTGGTGTGATCTAATTACTGAAATAAAGGAAGGAACGCTTTTATGAGATTATTACCATCTCACAACAGCATCCATAGAATATTCAGTAAGGCCAATAACAAAGATGAATTGCACGCAGAATTGGTTTTTATATACCATATTCATTTCAACTACTGCTTAGATGGGTTTGAAAGAAAACTCTGTTTTTTTCGGTTTTATGTCTTAACTAGAAATCATATCCAAATAAAACCACACTATATTGATACAGTTTCAAAAGTCGTAATTGAAAATGTTTTTTGAAAAAATTTAAGTGCTGTCGTAAGGGCTGTGATAAGATGTAATTTTCACATTTTTCTAATGCACTGCTCAGTGACATTCCCTTATTAAACCTATGGGGTGTGGCCAGTTGTCAAATGTAAAGCTTCAGTGAATACCAGGTTGTCATATAAAATGTTCTTACACGCATATAAGACTGATTGTCTGTGCACAGAAATATTAACTAATTACACATTTTTTTTCTCAAAATCTCATTGCCGTTATTGGGGTAGCGTAACGTCAGTGTTCATTTGTTTGAATTGATGCTTAACGTCCAAGTCAACAGCTTTGGTCATGGCGGGACGTTGCTTCCATTTTATGGGACCTTTACCCAAAATAAGGATGTCATGATATCCAAAAAGTGCTTGAAATATAACCACCCAACTAAGCCAATAAGGCTTATATGTGCTTGAAACCACATTTCATGGGCAGGCTCAGACTTAAGCGGTTAACCAGTAATCAGATGGCCAGTCCGCAGTGTATTTAAGCTTTGCCTGGCCATATTCACACACGACCATCCTTCAGAACCATGGAGCGAGAGGTCCTGGTTTTGATACCTACCTCCGGTTTAGTGCCATTGAGCTAAAATGTATGCTTCCAACTGTGTTGGTTAATACCCAGGAAGCGGTGGTTCCGTCTCAACATGAGTGACAACTGTTGACGTTGACTTGGGCGTTACGCAAAATTTACCTATCATTTGAGCCGCGACGCGAGACAACCTGTCTTCGGGGTTTCCGACCAGGTCCGACACAAAACGGCATGTAAAGTCGCAGAAGACGGACAGAGGCTTGAAAATTTCGGATTTGAGGAGAAGAGTAGTTGTAAGTTATCTGAGTAGCAACTGCACAGCTGATCTGCGACATTGTTTTCGCATATGCAAAATTCCGATTTTCTCTTGACGCGGCTCATTTCTGATTCATTTTTGGCCTTTTGTGGAAGAATCATTTAAACGCTTAAAAACAATCCATATTTCTTACAGCCCCGATCGCATTGATTACCCTATTCGTCCTGGTGAAGGCAAGCCGATATACAATGATAAACCTATAGATTCCCCATGGTAAGGCGTAAAAATAGCTGTGTTTCCACTAACCCGACCGATCCTGTCTCGAGCCGCCGACTCTGCTATTTTTATGGTTAAAATAAAAAAAATAAAAATTACAACATCCGACCCAGCATTTTATTTAGTCCGACCCAAGCACTTCGTGTGGCGGGTTTTATTGGTCTTCTTTGGGTTTTCTTCGGTGAAATTGTGGCTTTTGCATCTCCATACAAAGGGAGACGCATACAAAACATCGGTTCGTCCGCAGCTCGTGTATGCAGCTCCTATTCGGCATCCCTATCATAATACTGAGGCAGAGATAGTGGAGAAAGCGCATCTGATACATACTGAAAATGTGTTGCATGTGATGTCAATCTTCATTCTTGATCATGTTACGATCATTTTATAAGCATATATATGCACAACTTTTACCTGTATTTTATGTTGTTTAGCCACAAGAAAAGTAACTTTGACAACTGGTCACTTACTTCTTTGGTTTTCAGTTTTTGCATTGAGATTGAAACCTAAATTGCTTATATGCGTTCTCGCTGTGCACGAAATAAAATACGTTCAGAAAGCTAATTCCAGTGAGTTGGAAAAATGAGATGTGCATATTAATTTATTGTTCTGGCTGCATCTCATATGAATTATCAAAAATAACTTTTCCTATGATGGGGTGTGGGTGTCAAACGAAGCATTGTACAGGTAAATGAAAGGGTCTTGGTCACATTAACAGGCTTCTAAGGGGTAATTTGCTTGCGAAAAATTCTAAGTAATTTAAATTTCCAAGAGACTAGAGCGATGCCCTCAGCTTCGTTGTTGACGAAAAAAAATATTGTAACTACGACTCGGTTATTTAAATGTCTACGCAAAATTTCAACTGCGAATGAGGCTCCTCAAAGATTTTAAAAAAGAAATACAGAGTTTTCTTTCAAGTCTCACTCTATAGTAAATATTGGCATTTGCGTGTCCATTTTTCTAATGTTAAAAGGAAGGCTTGTTCTTTCTGAAATAATTTGTATGTATAATCAATATAGTTATAGAAATCATTCTTGAGGTATCTAGAAAGAACTACGATGTGTTGAGGGAAATAATTGCCTTTCAAAGTCTGCGGATTTTGTTATGAACATCATGCAGTGGAACACTTATGGAAGGCATATTTCATCACAAAACGTATAACATATAATTTATGAACCTTACGACCACAGAGAAATCAATCAATCAATCAATCAATCAATCAATCAATCGATCAATCGATCAATCAGGTGTCCAGCAGCTATTATAACATAGAGTTTAAACGGCAGTTCTAAAAAGGTACAACTAGAAAATGATGGGACAATTAGATAGAAATTTCGACTCCACAAACCGAGGGGTGGGACAAATATAAAATGGCACTTAGGTACTTATACCAAGAAAACACACTACAAGCTGAATGAGCAGCTATTCCCCAGTAGGCGGCCACCCAGTTACCCAAACTTAACTAAAAATATGAACACGCACAGCACAAAAATTCGACTCCAAAATACAAAACAATTAGAACCTTAGCATTAGTATCGCCTGGGAACGATCAGTAATATAAAACTACTGGGGCCTTAAACCGGTTTTACAGGCGCCTGACCTCACTCTCATCTTCTGCAGTGGTTCACAAATTTTAGTTAGTTGTTCGGTCCTCTAACTAGTCAATGAATCATCAAGGACAGACGAAAAAATCATGATAACTACCCTGATGAATCAAAAGCGATGACTCAATAGATTAGTAAGCTGCCCGACGATGGAGATCCCTTGGCGCCAAATAACTTACTGAAACCCGGAGCAAAAGAAAAACCCGGTGGGCCAAGCAACAGACAAGAAGCCCCGGCCCAAACAAACTAAATGAATAGCTTTATGTCGGGACCATCATATAGTCTTAACTAATGACCTTCAATTAGTTTGAAGTGGTAAGGTAGATAGAGATAGGACACTGATTACATATAACGGCTGAGGATTGGAAAAATAAGAGAATTAAATGGATGTAAGGGGAGACTTTTTAGGGCTGCCACACGGCACAACCACAAGAAATCTGATATGAAAAGGCACAAGTAGGAATGTTCAGGAAATGGCGCATCAGAAAGAATGTCCCACTCCACAAAACGAGGGGTGGGAAATAACTAAAATGACGCTAGGGTACTTGTACCAAGAAAACACACTGCAAGCCGAAAACTTTTTAAAACTCATACACAAAATTACAGCTGCCCCCTAAAGAGTTCAGTGATTAAGTTAGGTGATCTAATTACTGAAATAAAGCAAAGAACGCTTTGTGAGATAATCATCGTATCACACCAACATCAATAAAATATTCAGTAGTGTCTGAAACAAGGATGAATTAAACGCCAAACTGGTTCTTATAAAACATCAACATTCCAAATGAATATTGGCATTTGCGTGTCCATTTCTCTAATGGTAACTGGAAGGCGAGTTTATTAATACAAAATATGTATAATCAATATAGTTATAGAAATAATTTTAGAGTACTTTGGAGTGAAATACGATGTGTTGAGAAAACTAATTTGCCTTGCAAAGTATGCCGATTTTGTTATGATCTTGGTATAGTAGAACGCTAATGGAAGACGTATTTCATAGCAAAACATATTGATTAATGAACCTGTAATCAGCAAGAATAATATTCACATTGCAGAAAGAAGTCTTAGATCGACATTGCATGTTTATTTCCAGTAACCATTAAAATTCTTTTGAGATGTTTGCAGAAGAACAATGTTTGCATAGGAACAATGTTTGCATAAGAACAATGTTTGCATAGGAACAATGTGCCGACTGCGCTTATTATGGCATAAAATGTCTTGATAAGATGGGGCTTACAATCACATATCAATCAATCAATCAATCAATCAATCAATCATGTGTCAAGCATTTATTGTTATATCGCTTCTTTTAAAGTAAGAATGACATTGCATATTAATTTCAAGTAACCATTAAAATTCTGCGTTGACAGGTTTGTTCTGGCAACCGACTGGCATAAAATATGTTGATAAGATGGGCCTTACAATCACATAGTAATTAAACGAGCAATCAATCAATCAATCATGAGTCAAGCATGTGTTGAAAGGAAGGATGGTTTTGTCTGACATAATATGTATAATCAATATAATTATAGAAATAATTCTAGAGTAATTCATGAAGAGATACGTTCTGTTGAGACAGTTAATTTGCCTTTAAAAGTCTTTTTTGTTATGATATTCGTGCAAGAGATCGCTAATGGAAGACGTATTTCATAGTAAAAACCAATATAGATTAATGAATATGCATCGCCAAAAATGTGATTTGCTTTTAAAAGGAAGAGAGACTTTTGCAAGTTCTGCCCATGTCTGCACTCAATATAACCTAAATTGAGTGGAGCATGTAACGTGTTGCCGAGCTTTTTAAATTTCAACAAGTTAACCCATATTTGACGAATGGACTTTCCATTATTATCAATTTGGTGAGTCCACTTTCGTGTTTAGGAGCTTTAGGTATGATTTAAAATTTTTATCTCATTTTTCGATGAAATTTCTCTAAGCAAACAGAATAGCCCCAGATGGGTCGCCGCGTTCTGCGGCGTCACATCTGGGGCTATACTGTTTGCCAATGTCCCATAAAAAGGACGCCAGGCTTATATGAGTTAAAACGTTCAGAAATCATAAATGTATCGTGAGAGTTGCACACAGCAACAGCTAAACGCAGTCAGTGGAAAAGCATGCTCAACCACCAATGGTGGTTTACTGTGCAATACATGCAACACTTAATAACTTCGCCAACTATCGAGTTGGAAATTTGCATATCTATTTAAAGCACACCGTTACAATCAAATGAACATTTTAATCACAATGTAGTCAATCAATTAATCAATCAATTAATTAATCAATCAATTGTCAGGCATTTATGTTTGAATCGCATTTGCACACATTCCTTTAATGAATAAGTAATGAAGTGATGTGATCTAATTACTGAAATAAAGAAAGGAACGTTTTTGTGAGACAATAACAATCTCACAACAGCATCCATAGAATATTCAGTAATGCCAATAACAAAGATGAATTGCACGCAGCATTTGCGTGTCCATTTTTCTAATGTGAAAAGGAATGCTTGTTCTTTCTGGCATAATTTGTATGTATAATCAATATAGTTATAGAAATAATTCTAGAGGTATCTAGAAAGCACTACGATGTGTTGAGAGAAAAAATGTCTTTCAAAGTATGCCGATTTTGTTATAAACATCTTGCAGTGGAACACTAATGGAAGGCATATTTCATCACAAAACGTATTACATATAATTAATGAACCTGTTATCGCCAAAAAATGGCATTTGCTTTTAAAAGGAAGATTGACAGTTGACATTTACTGCACTCAATAAAACCTGAAATGTGTGGATCAGATGCACCTGACGACCACAAATCAATCAATCAATCAATCAATCAATCAATCAATCAATCAATCAATCAATCAATCAATCAATCAGGTGTCTAGCAGTTATTGTAACATAGCGTTTAAACGGCAGTTCTAAAAAGGTACAAGTAGGCAATGATAGGGAAATGGTGCAATCAGAAAGAAATTCCCACTCCACAAACCGAGGGGTGGGAAAAACTAAACGGACACTTTGGTACTTATACCAAGAAAACACACCGCAAGCCGAGCGAGCAGCTATTTCCCAACAGGCGACCACCCAGTTACCCGAACTTAACTAAAAATATGAACACGTACATAAGGCTCAAACAGCACAAAAATTCGACTCCAAAACGCAAAACAATAAGAACCACAGCAGAAGTATCGCCTTTGAATGATCAGTAATATAAAATTACTGGAGGGTGTGTGTGTGCTTAAACCGGTTTTACAGACGCCTGACCTCACTCCTATCTTCTGCAGTGGTTCACAACATCTGGTTAGTTGTTCGGTCCTCTCATCAGTGACAGACGAAACAAATCATGATAACCACCCTGATGAATCAAAGCTGCCCGACGATGGAGATCCTTGGGCACCGAATAATTTACTGAAACCCAGAGCAAAAGAAAAAACACCAGTTGAACCCCGGTGGGCCAAGCAACAGACAAGAAGCGCCGGCCCCAACCAACTAAAATGTATAGCTTTATGTCGGGGCCATCATAGAGTCTCAACTATTGACCTTCAACATATATCGAAGTGGTAAGGTAGATAGAGATAGGAAAATGCAAACTGATTACATACAATGCCTGATGATTGGAAAAATAAGAGCATTAAATGGATGTAAGGGGAGACTTTTTAGGGCCACCACACGGCACAACCACAAGAAATCTGATAAAAAGGTACAAGTAGGCAATGATCAGGAAATGGCGCAATCTGAAAGAAATTCTTAATCCACAAAACGAGGGGTGAGAAAAAACTAATATGTCGCTTAGGTACTTATACAAAGAAAACACACCGCAAGCCGAAAACTTTCTAAAACTCTCATACACAAAAACACAGCTGCTCTCTAAAGAGTTCAGTGATTAAGTTAGATGATCTTATTACTCAATAAATAAAGCAAGGAGCGCTTTTATGAGATAATCATCGTATCTCACCAGCATCAATAAAATGCTCAGTAGTGTCTGAAACAAGGATGAATTAAACGCCAAACTGGTTCTTATAAAACATCCACATTCCAAATATAGTGTAAATATCATAAAATATCATTAAATGCGTGATAACTGGAAGGATTGTTTTTTTCTGTCAAAATGTGTATATAATCAATATATTTTGAGAATAAATTCACCTTTCAAATACTATCGTCTTTCGTTATGATCTTGGTATAGTAGAAGGCTAATGGAAGACGTATTTCATGGCAAAACATATTGACTAATGAACCTGTAATCAGCAAAAAAGACATCCAGTTTCAAAAATGAAGAATGACATTGCATGTTTATTTCAAGTAACCATTAAAATTCTTTTTAACGGTTTTCAGCGGAACAATGTGATCAGGCCCCGAGGTTATAAAACTTTTTTCGTGCTCAGCTCAGCTGAGACTAAAATTTATCCTGCTCATAAATGTTAAAATGCCAACAATTGTTGGCATTTTAACATTTATTAGCAGGATAAATTACTAGTTTTTGAGTTTTGAACCTGAATTTTCCACTAATTTTGATTATTTCAACATTTATGAGCAGTTGAAATTTCATGCTCAGCTGAGTTGAGCTTGAAAAAAGTTTTATAACCTTGGGGCTAGGAAACTGAGTACGATCATTACGATATAAAATGTGTTGATAAGCTGGGCCTCTCAATCACATACTTATCAATCAATCATGTGTAAAGCATTTATTATTGCATAAATACCCGTGTCACACGATGTTAACGGCCGTTTATTAATGAAGAGAAAGCCATTTATTAATAGTGCAATTCACGCGCGCACGTGCTGTTAATACATGGCTTTTACTTATGCTTGTTACCGGGCGCCACGCAAAGCACGTGCTAATAATGAGAAACTGAAGTTTGCCCGGAACGAGCATAAAAACGAAAGCTTTTACGCGTATGAAAATGTGATGAGGCGGTAAGATATAGTGCACCATATTTCTTTCGTTTCTGCACCTTATTTCTTTCGTTTCTGCAGAATTTATGCAATAATAGCGATCAAAAATGATTTTGTCATTCATTAACATTCGCTAGGCCCCTCGGGTGTTGTTGAAAACCTCGGGCTACGCCCTCGGGACCTAGCGAATGTTAATGAATGGAAAATCATGTTTGATCCCTATATTGTTATATCACTTCTTTTAAAGTAAGATTGTTATTGCTTATTTATTTCCAGTAACCATTAAAATTCTGCTTTAAGAGGTTTGTTCTGGGAATAAACTGACATAGAATATTTTAATAAGATGGGTATAGCTCGATTTCGACCTCAGACGCGTAAAAAATCGACGAGTCTACTTAGTAGCACGTTAAAGGATATTTAGATTGCAACAGTACAAATACTTACTGTGCGTGCAACCGAAGTGTAAATTGCCAGCCCCACTGAATCGTAAGCAATCGTACGATTGTGCAATCACTAGTTTTGTGATGAGACTACGCATGCAAATTATCATGTAAAATGTTTACCAGCGTGTTTATGCTTTCTTAATTTGCATATCGGGACCAAAGAAATGAACCCCTAATTATTATTTAGAGAATCGTATAGCGATCTTAAGCGATCTTAAGCGCAGTGGGACCGGCACTTAACGGAAAACATGCGGCATTTCGTTCTAATTTACCTTACACGCGCTACTACATAGACTCGTTGATCTTTTGACGCGTCTGAGGTCAGAATCGAGCTATATTACAATTGTATAGTAATCAATTAATTACGTGTCGAGCATTTATTGTTATATCCCGTTTGAAAGGAAGTATAATACAGTGAACACGGAATCCCTCTAGCGAATATAGTAATAAACATAGGTGTTCTAATCACCGAAATAAGCAAGGAACCCTTTTATGAGATTATAATCAACTCACAACAGCATCAATAAAATAATTAGTTGTGGTTATAACGAAGATGAATTAAACACCAAACTGGTTCTTATAAATGTTCCAGACTCCAAATTAATATTGGCATTTGCGTGTCCATTTCTCTAATGATAACAGGAATACCGAATCTACCAGACATAATATGTACAATCAATATAGTTATAGAAATAATTCTAGAGTGCTTCAGAAAGAAATACGCACTGTTGAGACAATTAATTTACCTTTCAAAGTCTGTCGATTATGTTATGATCTTCCCACAGCAGAACATGCAGAACGGTAATGGCTGACGTATTTGAAAGCAAAACATGTTGATTAACTCATATAAGCCTGGCATCCTTTTTATAGAAAATAGGCAAACAGAACAGCCCCAGATGTGACGCCGCAGAACGCGGCGTCCCATCTGGGACAATTCTGTTTGCTTCTTACAGTCACATAGTAATCAGGCAATCATGTGTCAAGCATTTATTGTTATATCACGTTTGGAAGAAAGGGAGCGCGTTGGTGTAGTGGTAGAGCGTCGGACATCGAATCGAGAGGTCCTAGGTTCGATCCCCACAAGCGGCACCGTGTTGACTGGGACGTTAAGCTTCAATGCAAACAAACAACCGTTTGGAAGTTAGTATAGTATAATTTGAACATGGAATCCCTTTAGAGAATATAGTAATAAACTTAGGTGATCTTATCACTGAAGAAAGCAAGAAACACTTTTATGAGATTATTATCAACTCACAACAGCATCAATAAAATATTTAGTTGTGGTTATAACAAAGATGAATTAAACACCAAACTGGTTCTTATAAATGTTCCAGACTCCAAATTAATATTGGCATTTGCGTGTCCATTTCTCTAATGATAAAAGGAAGACCGAATCTATCAGACATAATATGCACAATCAATATAGGTATATAATTCTAGAGCGCTTCAGAAAGAAATGCGCACTGCTGAGACAATTAATTTACCTTTCAAAGTCTGTCGATTTTGGTATGATCTTAGCACAGCAGAACGGTAATGGCTGACGTATTTGAAAGCAAAACATGGTGATTAACTCATATAAGTCTGGCATCTTTTCTATGAAAAAAGGCAAACAGAACAGCCCCAGATGAGAACGCGGATTCCCATCTGGGACTATTCTGTTTGCTTCTTACAATCACATAGTAATCAAGCAATCACGTGTCAAGCATTTATTCATGGGCGGATCCAGAGGGGGTCCAGACCCCCCTGGAATTGCCAGATTATTAATTTTTGCCATGTTGAAATTTTCCGTCAGACCCCTTCTGGGAAATTGGAGCCCCCCTGAGAAAATTTTCTGGATCCGCGCACGTTATTGTTATATCACGTTTGGAAGAAAGGGAGCGCGGTGGTGTAGTGGTAGAGCGTCGGACTCCGAATCGAGAGGTCCTGGGTTCGATCCCCACAAGCGGCACCGTGTTGACTGGGACGTAAGCTTCAATACAAACAAACAATCATTTGAACACGAAATCCCTCTAGACAATATAGTAATAAATTTAGGTGATCTAATCACTGAAGAAAGCAAGAAACACTTTTATGAGATTATCATCAACTCACAACAGCATCAATGAAATATTCGTTTGTAGTTATACCAAATATGAAACTGGTTCTTATGAATGTTCCAAACTTCAGAATAGTGGTTACAACAAAGATTAATTAAACACCAAACTGGTTTTATAAATGTTCCAAATTCCAAATTAATATAGCCATTTGCGTGTCCATTTCTTTAATGTTAAAAGGAAGGCTGGGTCGATCTGACATAATGTGTATAATCAATATAGTTATAGAAATAATTCTAGAGTACTTCAGAAAGAAATGCGCACTGTTGAGACAATTAATTTGCCTTTCAAAGTCTGTCAATTTTGTTATGATCTTCGCACAGCAAAACGGTAATGGCTGACGTATTTGAAAGCAAAACATGTTGATTAACTCATATAAGCCTGGCATCCTTTTTATAGAAAATAGGCAAACAGAACAGCCCCAGATGTGACGCCGCAAAACGCGGCGTCCCGTCTGGAGCTATTCTGTTTGCTTCTTACAATCACATAGTAATCAAGCAATCATGTGTCAAGCATTTATAGTTATATCACGTTTGGAAGAAAGGGAGCGCGGTGGTGTAGTGGTAGAGCGTCGGACATCGAATCGAGAGGTCCTAGGTTCGATCCCCACAAGCGGCACCGTGTTGACTGGGACGTTAAGCTTCAATACAAACAAACAACCGTTTGGAAGTTAGTATAGTATAATTTGAACATGGAATCCCTTTAGAGAATATAGTAATAAACTTAGGTGATCTAATCACTGAAGAAAGCAAGAAACACTTTTATGAGATTATCATCAACTCACAACAGCATCAATAAAATATTTAGTTGTGGTTATAACAAAGATGAATTAAACACCAAACTGGTTCTTATAAATGTTCCAGACTCCAAATTAATATTGGCATTTGCATGTCCATTTCTCTTTCATGGACGACGTATTTGAAAGCAAAGCATGATGATTAATGCACCTGCATTCCGAAAACACATCCATACAATGTACATAATGTTTTGAAGCTGTAAAATTTTAAAATTTCAGTTGAAAAAGAAAAAAGGTATTTTAATATTTTAGCTCAAAACATTTATTGTGGGTACAATTACTCAGGCACTATAAAAGTATAAACAACAAAATTGTCGCCCTGCAGAAAAATGTCGGGAATGATTGAAATCACAAGATAGGTGAACGGAAAGTCCAGGGCAAGCCACAATAAAATACCGTAGCTTTTACAAGTACCACAAGGAATAGAAAACTGCCTGTGACTCACAAAATTTTTTATCTCTGTGATTGAGCAAGCTTCTAGTGCAGTCGCAAAAGCCATCATGGTGGTTATCATGACTTTAATTTGTTTGCCCTCTGGGGTTCAACTTTTGCTACGGGTTTCAGTAAGTTATTAGGCGGCCAGGGATCTCCATCGTCGTGCAGCTTACTGAATCTGTTGAGTCCTCGTTTTTGATTCATTATGGTGGTTTTCATGATTTATTTGCTTGTCCTTGATGATTCATCGACTAGTTAGAAATTCACCACGAGGACCGAACAACTAACTAAATGTTTTGAACCACTGCAGAAGCTTGAGGGTGAGGTTATAGCCATGTAAAACTAGTTAAAGCCCACCAGTAATTTTATATTACCCATCGTTTCAAGGCGATACTTTTGTGGTGGTTCTTATTACTGTTTCCGCCTTATGCGCGTTTTTAAACTTTTAGATAAGTTCGGTTAACTGAGGGAAAATAGCTGCTCACTCGCCTTAGGCTATGTTTTCTTAGTATAAGTACCTAATTGACAATTAAGTTCTCTCTCACATCGGTTTTTGGAGTGGGATCATCTTTCTAATTCTGTTCTGTTTGCCTATTTTCCATAAAAAGGATGCTCAATTTCCTGATCATTGCTTACTTTTACCTCTCTAGAGAAGCTAAGCGAAAAGCTTGATGATGCCTTATCATGACGTGACTGTCTAATCCTTATCGTTATTGGCATTGGAATAATAATATAGCGAAAAGATAGAATATAATTGATGACATATATTAAGAATCAATGAAAGAAATATGATGGCGTATAAATAAAAATAACTGTATGACAGATTTCAAAAATGTCATTAGAAAGCTTCCGAAAGATTAAAATGGGTGTGTTATGGTTACTCTTACGTCTTTTTAACTTCTGCATTACAACAGATGCTAATGAATCTTATTATGTGACCCGCTGTATAAGAAAAACAACAACATGCTAAGGCGAAAACAAAGTCGCAGATCAGCTGTGTAGTAATTGCTCAGCTGATCAGCACCTTTGTTTTCGCTATACAGATAGTACAATTCATCCTGTTCTAAATTCCAAAATTTCAGGCTTCTAGACTGAGCCTGTTTCGGTGACTGTAGAGATGGGATTCGGAAACCCAAATTGTTGGTTTCATGCTTAGTCTCATGTGTATGATTGTGCCAGTTGCTGGTCGTTGCTTAGTTTCATATTTATTGCTATGACAACTCTAGATCTCCGTAGTTTGGATTAGATTTTGCAGATAACAAGGACAACCATAAAATCTGGAATAAAACAAAAATACGGCCAGATGAAAGGTGGGACATGGAACACGATTTTTGTAATTTTACAGTTCCTGGTCATTGCTTACTTTTGGATTTTCCAAAGCAGTATATTTTTCAATTAGTCAATGTCGAATGGGCACAAAAAATCGTTCCGTGGGAATTTTATGACGATTTGTGACGACCTACCTTAAATCAAACTTTGGGGCATATGCAACAATTTAAACCAGTTCGTCGCCCTGAGACCCGCGTCTGGGCTGAAATATGACGTCATCAAAATGGCGACCAGCGCATTCATAATTAGGCATTTTAAACAACCATTTTCATACTATACTTGTCAGATAAAAATTGA
Source organism: Rugalucina vietnamica (assembly GCA_964017185.1). Classification (NCBI taxonomy): domain Eukaryota; kingdom Metazoa; phylum Mollusca; class Bivalvia; order Lucinida; family Lucinidae; genus Rugalucina; species Rugalucina vietnamica. Next base: position 23,165,118 of record OZ024882.1, read on the forward strand.
TTTCCAGCTTCTCGCTGTTTTTAAATGGGTGGATTTTACCAATTGTATTTATAAAAGCTATTTTAGCACAAAAGTATCTCTCACAAGGAGCATAGCACTAAAATATGAGTCACGTCACGACAAAATCTGCATACAAAGTGCCAACTTACTATGCATAGTACACCGGGAGCTAATCTGACCTAGCTTGCATCCCCCAAGACATTTTTATGGGTGCCAATCATTTACTGACACCCCAGAAATGCAAACAAAAATGTCCCCAAAGATAAACTCAAATGCACTATGAAAAAATGCACGGTTGCTTGCCATGGCAACCGTTAACGTGATTCTTGAGGATGGGGGTATACATACAAATTTGATCATAACTCCACTGTTATTTATCATAGATTATTGAGCATGGTCTCATTTTAAAGCTTAGACATAGCCCCTTCTTTTTGTGGTAAGTAATGCAAATTTTCTATCTAGCGTTTTCATTAATTTTTATGAAAACATGCAAAATGGCAGAAAAATCTTTAAAAATCCATAAATGAAGTAATTTCAGGCCCAAGCTGTCGTTGTTGAACTTGGTTATTTAACCAGTAATATCATATGACGAAATTATTGATGACCTGGTCCTATATGAAAATTATCTCATTTGTGTATTCATGAATATTAGTAAAATTGCCAAAAAGCGAGGAAAAACAAGAGAAAAAATATACCCATTGCAAAGTGTTGGATACGTTATAAGATCCAATCTATTTTGCATCCCTGGGATAAATTCTCAAGACTGTCAGTGTTTTCAGAGGGACAACCTTAATGCCATTAAATATTGTCATCAGCGATGAAAAAAAAAAAGATTTGCATGATGTAAAATTACATAGTTTCCACACCACTCCTCATGCGATTCTAAAGAATAGGATGTTCTTCCTAAAATACTTATATCCTACCAAAAGATTGCTCTAGAGTTCTATAATTGGTATGATAGTGATACATGAACCAAACAATTTAGCCTACAAAATGACTCGTATCTCGGCAATCAAAAGTCATATGGTGCTGAAAAATGACATCAAATGTTATATCATCCTGTACTATAAAGTATGGGTCATTTGTGTTTTAGTTTTAAGAATATTAACAAAACGTTTTGAATTTAGAGAAAATATACAGAACAATTAAGGGGTATGCGTAGAAAAACGCACGTGTCCGGGTTACTGAAAGACCTAGGGAGCTATTATCGGCTATAATTGGTAATAAATAGTTGCTAGGACAATGATCTGTAACCATATAATCCGATATATAAAGTAAGAAAAAGAGTAGAACTGAGATCCTTGAATAGCAGGTAACATATAAATGAGAAATATGGGTCATACCGCGGTTTCCTGCTATTTTTCTTGTAGATCTATTGATATTAATGAGATCTTAATAAACAATAGCAACATCAATGAAAAATGAAGGGGTACACCAACAACATTGCTTATATCTCAGCTGCCAATAGCCGTGGAGAACTCAAAATGGCCTCAATTTATTGCTAGGACAATGTTTTATTATCATGTGCTCAGATGTATAAGTCATGTTTTCTTGCAAGCAAGATTTAATAAATTTTGGTGAAGCACAGCCTTCAATTTTCATATTTTTCGAAACTTTATGTAACTTCCAGAAAATTGAATAACACGTGGTTAAGCTATCGTACTGCATGGCATTAGTGCATTCTCCCATCATTCTAATGATATTGTCAGCTGAGATATGAGCGATTTTCTTTGGTGTACCCGTTTTTCTCTTATTTATGAAGATCTCAGTAATATCCATACAACAACAATAGCCGATTATATCGTTACAGAACATTGTACTAGCAATCATTTGATGCCAATTATAGCTCTTTTACGTATACCCCCTTAATTTATCCGTATTCCCAACCCACTAAATTCAAAAGGTTTTGTTGATATTCTTAAAACTCATGAAACTAACACCAAATGACTCGTAAATTGTAGTTCAGGATGTAATAATATTGCCCTAGACACCATTTGATGCCATTTTCAACACTATAAGACTTTTGATTGCCGTAATACAAGTCATTTTGCAGGTTAACCCATTTTTTTCATTGTCTTTTCTCTAAAATTTCTTTAGTTTTCATTAAAATTCATGATATTGGAAATCAGATTATTCTTATATAATACTCCAGGGCCATATAACATTGCCATAGCATTCATTGAACACCTCTTTCAGCATCCTGGGTTGATGAACAGCTCTGGAACAAGCGATATTTGCACATATACTCCCTATTGTTCCACAATTCTTCTCCATTTTAATGTTTTTATTTTTATTTATCTATTCTTTTTTTTTCTAATTTGTTAATTTTCATGAATAAGTGAATTCAGTGCTTTAAATATGAGGTATAAAGGTTGAATTGTTCAGTTCATGCATCACTTTCAGACTAATTATAGTATTTTAGAGCATTCTATTGGTGGAATATGAGTATTTTTTGTAAGTACACCCTATTCTTTAGAATCGCATGAGAGGTGGTGTAAAAACTAAGTAATTTTACATCATGCAAAAGATTTTGTTGCTGAGGACAATATTTGATGGCATTAAGGTGGTCCCTCTTATGTACAACACTAACAGCCTTGAGAATTTGTCCCAGCGATGCAAGTTAGGCCATATAACATATGCAATAACTTGCAATGGTTAGTTTTTTCCCTCGTTTTTCCTCACTTTTTGACATTTTATTAATATTATGAATATGCAAATGAGATAATCTTCATATAGGGCCAGTTCATCGATAAATTTGTCATATGATATTACTGGTTCAATAACAAAGTGTCATAATGACAGTTTGGGCCTGAAATTAGTTAATTTATGGATTGCCATGTTTATATTTTCATGAAAATTGATGAATATGCAAATTAGATAATTTGCATTACTTACCATATACAGGGGCTATGTCTAAGCTTTAAAATGAGACCAAGTACAGAAGTCTAGGATAAGTAACAATGGAGATATGATCAATTTGTATGTACACCCCCATGCTTAAGAATCTCGCTACGGTTGCCATGGAAACCATGCATTTTTTCATAGTGAAATCGAGTTTATCTTTGAGGACAAAAAGTCTTTGTATTTCTGGGGTCCCAGGGAATGATTTGGCAACCATGAAAAATTGTCCTGGGGGTGCATCAAATTAGCCCCCAAGGTCTTTAAGTTGTGGGCGTTTTTGAAGAAAAACGTATGTCCAACGTATGCACGAACGAACGGATGACTGGATAAAGCAATATCCTTTAACCCATCGACTTAATTCGTCTATAGTGTGTATAATCAGATGCATTTCATACAGTTTCTTCGCAAAAAAGGCAATAATGCGATGTTTTCAATTGATTTTGATGGATATACGAATAATTCATTTATAGTCAGATAGCCGCCATATTGATGACGTCATAAATCGACTTTGACGCGGCTGTAAGTGCGACGAACAGGTTTAATGTTATACATGTACCCCATAGATAAGTTTTATATAGGTCGTCATAAATCGTCAAGAAAATCGCACGAGATTCCCATTCGACATTGACTAAATGCCCGAAACTGAAAAGTGATATAAATTTGGGGACTAAGGTAATGTATTTATCATTATGAAAACACGTCCATGTAATACACAGCAACCATTGCTGTGTATTACATGGATGTGTTTTCATAATGTAAAGTTTCTAGCCGTTGAAAAAATGTTGATGTTTTTCCTGAATTTTGCTCAAAACATATATTGATTGCTTTGGAGAGGCGGTTCTAACGAGTAACCACAATCTGTGTTTCGAAGGAAAAAACAAGAAAAATGTATATACCTGTAAGCTCCAGTTTAACTACATAAAAGTGGGGTATACTTTCCATGGACATGTTTTGCTGATGTACAGCACATTTCTTTTTAACTCATATAAGACTGGCGTCCCTTTTGTGGGACCTTAGCAAACAGTATAGCCCCAGATGTGACACAGCAGAACGCGGCGTCCCATCTGGAGCTATTCTGTTTGCACAGAGAAATTTCATCGAAAAATCAGATAAAAAAATATAAAAGTCACTCCTAACACCCCTAAAGCTGACAGTGGGCTCACCCAAATGATAATGGTGGGCAAATCCATTCGTCATATATGGGTTAAATAAGCAATGTTTTCATTGTATGTTGATGGAAAATCAAGAAACGACGGGGCAGCTTTTCTTTCTAATTCTGGTAATATAATAGCAGCGTTTAACCCATATTTGACGAATGGATTTTCCCATCATTATCAATTGGGCGAGTCCACTTTCATTTTTAAGGGTGTTAGGAGTGATTTTTTAATTTTTATCTCATTTTTTGATGAAATTCCTCCAAGCAAACAGAATAGCTCCAGATAGGACACCGCGTTCTGTGGCGTCACATCTGGGGCTATACTGTTTGCCTATGTCCCATAAAAAGGACGCCAGCTCACATGAGTTAAATGAAATCGGTTCAGTTAAATTTTCAATTATAAGGTGTTCGTTAAAAGCCCCTTGAGATTTTGTCTTCCTTTGCTGTCAGTTTTTGTGACTCACAGAAATCAATATGATGTTTTAGGGTTATTAGCTCACCTGAGCCGAAGGCTCACAAGGTGAGCTTAAAGGATGGTCATGCTCCGGCGTCCGTCCGTCGTCGTCGTCGTCCGTCGTCCGTCGTCGTCCGTCCGTCCACATTTTCAAAGATCTTCTCCTCTGAAACCACTGGGCCAATCAAAGCCAAACTTCATGTGGAGCATCCTTAGGAAGGGGGAACGAAAGTTTATATAAATGATCCAGGTCACATGACCAACATGGCCGCCATGCCCATATATGGTAAAAACCATAAAAAATCTTCTTCTCTGGAACCGGTGGACCGATTTCAATGAAACTTGGTATGTAGCATCGAGGACTCTGGGCCATCATAGTTTATATAAATCATGACCTTGGGTTGACCTTGACCTATTTTACGGCAAGGTCAATTTTGGTTACATAGGCTTTTCAATGGAAAAAAGTGAAAACAATGATTTTTTCAGGAAGTTTTGTAGCCATTGACCTGAATGTTGGTAGAAACAGACAACATGTTGAGCTAATGAAGTGATGTGAGTATTAAAGGTCAAGGTCATTGATCTTGGCCAAAGGTCATTTACAAATTAAATGTTAAACTTAATTTTCTCAGTAATTAACCGCTCAACCAATCAAAGCCAAATTTTTTTTTGTAGTATCCTTAGGATAAGGGAATGAAAGTTAATATAAATAGTCAAGGTCACATGACCAAGATGGCCGCCATGGCTATAAATAGCAAAAACCTTTAAAAATCTTCTTCTCCAGAACCAGAAGGCCTATGATTTTGAAGCTTTGCATGAAGCATCAGGGGGAGGAGCTCTACAAAGTTTATATAAATCATAACCATGGGATGACCTTGACCTATTTTACGGCAAGGTCAGCATAGGTCGCCCTTGCATTTGAATGTGGAAAATTGTCAAAATGTCATTTGACGGGAAAAACTTTATGGAAATGGGCTAATGGACTGAATATTTATGAGTCTGAAGAAAAGGACCCCAGGGGTAGGTCTGCCCCCATCCCAGGGCAATATACATGTATATTACCATAATATTCAAAGATCTTTTTCTCTGAAACTGCTTGGTCAATCAAAGCCAAATGTCTTGTTGAGTATTCTTAGGGAGGGAGAATGAAAGTTTATATAAATGGTCAAGGTCACATGACCAAGATGGCCGCCATGGCTATAAATAGCAAAAAAAAACAAACTTTAAAAATCTTCTTCTCCAGAACCAGAAGGCCTATGATTTTGAAACTTGGCATGAAGCATCAGGAAGAGGAGCTCTACAAAGTTTATATAAATCATGACCTTGGGATGACCTTGACCTATTTCATGGCAAGGCCAGCATAGGTTGCCCATGCATTTTAAAGGAGAAAGTCAGTAAAATGTTAGTAAAATGTGCCTTTGATTTTGAAACTTGGCCTGAAGCATCAATGAATACAGCTCTACAAAGTTTGTATAAATCATGACCCTGGGATGGCCTTGACCTATTTTATGGCAAGGTCAGCTTAGGTTGCATATCCCAGTTCTCAGGTGAGCGTTTACAGGACCATTGGTCCTCTTGTTTTTTTAATCAAATTGAAAACAAAAACGTTAAAATTAAACGAATTGTTATGAAAACTGTTCCTAATGCGTTATAAACATGAACATGCATTGGAGTCTATGAAGTTCCGATGCTGTATACATTAATTTGGCACGCAACAGCTACTGCAGTATTCAGAAACTCACGACACAACAATTATGCCGAATATCGCATGCAATCATTACATTATATAATTCGGTTGCATTCCCTATAATTAAGTTCTGGGAATTGTTTGATTTGATGATGGAAATAATAATTACGTGTATAAGGCCAGAATGTTCCTAAAATTTCATTTCTACGTGTCACCATAAGCTGTAAATGTTTCTGACTACTACATACGTGTGTATAACATCAGAAATTTAGAAATCATGCATCATTAGACAATTCTCTCTCGAATATTATTTCAAATATTTGTAGAATGTATGGTATGGCATTAATATCCGGTTGCAAATAGTTCCAGTTTTTAGCCTGCCTGAGCCGAATTATAGGGCGGTACTCGAGCCTGTGTCCGTGCGTGCGTCTGGGCGTTTGTTCACATTTTCAAAGATGTTTTCTTTCTGAAACCGCTTAGCTAATCAATGCCAAAGTTTGTATGAAGCATTTCGCTGTTTTGAATGATCTCAATTTTAATTTTCATTAGAAGGGGAAACCAATGTGCATATAAATAATCCAGGTCTCATGACCAAGATGACCGCCATGCCCATATATGGTAAAAAAAATCTTCTAATCCAGAACTGTTGGACTGATTTCAAAGAAACTTGGCATGGAACATTAATGACTAAAATACTACAATGTGTATATTATCGTTTCCAGAGATTAATTAACATGTTTTGTCTAAATTTCTTAAAAGTGTATGTTATCATGATATTAGCTATTTTCATATGTATTGCTCTGTATAACCATGTACTGTCTGTCGTGTTTTATGTATAATTGTTGTATCCTCAAAGTCCTGTCGGGCTATTGGAATTGAATAAACTTACTTATATAAATCATGACCCTGCAATGTCCTCACCTATTTACGGCAAGGTCAACATAGGTCGCCTATGCATTTGAATGGGGAAAACTGGTCATTTAAAGCGAAAATACAATGGACCCCAGGGGCTCATCTGACCCCAGCCCGGGGCAATATACATGTTTGTTATATGACTGAAGGAATTCCTGTCTCCTGATTGGCTCATTCAGTATTAATAAATCCTTATATTTCTCTGAAACCAGACCAAACTGATGAAAACCAGATCAAACCAGTTCCTGGAGGTTAATTATTTTGACAGGTTTTCTATATTAACCTCCAAAGTCTATATTATGCTCCTGAGTACCCAAAAATAGCACCAGCATGAAATCAACATGGGCTTGATGAAATTGACATGATTTGGTGTATATGTTTAAAACCTGCCAGTTAGCTATAAATAGCCTGAACTCATTTCAGTTCATGAAATCTACATGCTTTGCAGTAACACACTTTTACAGGTAAACAAAGCACTAGATAATAAGGTGTATTTGGTGATAATTATGGGATAATTTTGTTTATTTTTCATAAGAACCCATGTTGTTGGTACCCTCGTCATGGTGATTCTTAGGAGTACCCATAATATGTTTTATTAAGAGCGATCAAAATTATCTTTCAAGCATGATCAATTATTCATCTTAGTCTAGCCTACTTTAACATCTGATATGATTTTGTTTGTTTATTTGTTATAAGATAAACATTAAAACACTTGAAAAGTCATATAACAAAACAGTTATTGACTTCAATTTCGGTAGATATAAGGATTTATCTACCCTCAAAAGGCCTCCGGCCTCGGTGAATATCACTTTTTCAGGTAGATAAATCCTTATATCTACCTCATTGAAGTCAATAATTGTATAATATTGCTATTATTTCAAACATCTACTCCTCTTTAATCGCTTGGCCAGTCGTTGCCAAATTTTATATGAAACATCTATGGGAAGGGAAAACCAATGTGTATATAAAATTAATAATCCAGGTCACAGAACCAAGATTGCTGTCATGCCAATATATGGTAAAATCGTTCAAAAATCTTCTTTTTCAAAACTGGTCGACCGATTTCAACGAACCTGCCATGTGACCTTGACCTGTTTTACGGCAAGGTCAACATAGGTCGTCTATGCATTAGAATAGGGGAAAACTGTTAAAATATCATTTGAAGGTAAAATCTTGCAGGAAATGGATAGCAGGACTGAATCTTAATGATTTTGAAAACAAATGATCCCAAGCGGCTCCATTTGGTGATTTGGTTTACAAATTTAAGAAACTAATAGGTAGAATTGATTTTTCTTTTCAATTCAGAAAAATCATAACACGCAACAGACGTATAGGATATAACATAATGTTATGCGACAGTCTGCATGGTTAGTTTTTAACCCAATCATGGTTGATAACTATGCTGCCTTTTTGATTGCACGCCGGTGGGTCGGGCGTCAGACTCTATGATGGCCCCGACTTAAAGCTATTCCTTGTAGTTGGTTGGGACCGGAGCTTCTTGTCTGTTGCTTGGCCCACCGGGGTTCAACTGGTGTTTTTCTTTTGCTCCTGAGTTAGTAAGTTATTTGGCGCCCAGGGATCTCCATTGTCGGGCAGCTTACTCAATCTGTGAGTCCTCGTTTTTGATTCATCATGGTATTTGTCATGATTTATTTGTTTGTACATGATGATTCATTGACTAGCTAGAGATTCACCACGAGGACCGAACAACTAACTAAATGCTGAGAAACACTGCAGAAGCTGAGGGTGAGGTTAGGTACCTGTAAAATCGATTTAAGCCCGCCAGTAACTTTGTGTTACTGATCGTTCCAAGGCGATACTTCTGTGGTGGTTCTTATTGTTTTATGTCGTGGTGTTTAAATTTTTTGTGCTGTTGGCGCCATGTATACGTTTTCACATTTTTAGATAAGTTTAGGTAACTGAGTGGCCACCTATTGGGAAAACAGCTGCTCATCCGGCTTACGATATGTTTTCATGGTATAAGTACATGTACCTGGTTGTTTATTCATTTTTTCCTACCTTGGTTTTTGAAGTGGGAATCGTTTTCTGATTGCGTCTTTTCCTGATCGTTGCCTGCTTGTACCTTTTCATTTGCCCCTTCCCGGCGCAATATACAAGTATATTACCAACTGCTGAAAGCCAAGATTTATGTGAAGCATCCATAGGAAGGGGGAATCAATGTGTATATAAACAGTCCAGGTCACATGACCAAGATGACCGCCTGCCCATAAAATATTAAATCCCCATCTACTTTTCTTTTTCTCCAGTGACGGTACATCCTGACTCTCAGGTGAGCTATCGTTGCCTTTGGGCTACTTGCTTTATTTTCCTTTTCTTTATTTCGCGAAAATTGCCTTGCTTGCAGATCCTGTATCGAGCGGGGCCTACATCATTTTTCTAGACAACAGTAGTCATGGTAGTGTATACTAAACAAAATAAATTTAGAACCACTGCACTATGTCTCAATTATCGTCATATCAAATGCCCTAGATTTCACCTGAATTCAGTGGCGATTCAAAAAGTCCGAATGCCTGCTTAATTTGCATATGTTATACACAGTACCGCAAAGTCGAAGATGGTATAAAATGGTATTTGGAAATATTCTGTCGAAATAAACTGTATCAGATTTTATAAAACCTCAATTTAAATATTTTGTCAAAATTAGCACACAGGTTGACGTTGCAAGCAACTTTGATCCCCGCAATGTCTTTTTAAAAGTATTGACAATGCCTTTTCAGACACAATGAAGGGTAGAAAATATAGTACGAGTCGTTACAAATAGCTTCTTCCCAACAAAGTAGTCAGATTCTGACTAGCTTCAACCGAACACAAAGGCGACGAGTATAGCAGAGAGGTAAGCGTAATAAACAGAAAACATGGCCTAGCATTCCCAGGCGCATCAAGCATATTTGTACCTTTGAAAAATGATGGATGAATAATTTCTATACTAATTTGGTATCGGCACTTCATAGATTTCGTTGTTCCCACCAGCCCAACCTGTTCTTCAGCAATGCCTATCTTGCGTCCCGGATAAAGGCAACAGTTTTGAATTGCTATACATACTGAAAAATATTATGTGCCATGCCATATTTTCATCATCAGCATGCCACGGATAATTTGAGGTTTCTGAGTACAAATATGTACAACGTGTAGATGCAGCACGACTTAAGCTATTCTTAGACAGAAAATTAAAACTCTAGAGCAGTTTTTGTCTGTATGAACGACAATAAATAGCAACTGGGAAAAATATAGCTTATGTCATATTATAGTCCGACAATATTCACCTGACGTTGGATGCACTCTATTAGTATATCATTAAAGTTCGTTTCAATTCTAAATATATCTCCGGGACAGTTTTTGTGATTTCCGTGACTCTTCGTGATTGCTAGTACTATTTGGCATGGTAAATTTAATGGTATATAAGGTCTCAATAAGATTGCAAGGCTAAATAACACTGTCAAGAGCATATAGCTCAAACGGTAGAAAAAAGTACAAGTAGGCAAAGATCAGGAAAAGGCGCAATCAGAAAAAGATTCCCACTCCAAAACCCGAGGTGGGAAAAAAAAAACTAAATTAACAATCAGGTACTTATACCATGAAAACATACCCTAATCCGAATGAGCAGTTATTTTCCCAATAGGTGGCCACTCGGTTACCTAAACTTAACTAAAAACATGAAAAGGTACAAGTAGGCAAAGATCAGGAAAAGGCGCAATCAGAAAAAAGATTCCCACTCCAAAAACCGAGGTGGGAAAAACCAAACTAACAATCAGGTACTTATACCATGAAAACATTTCGTAAGCCGAATGAGCAGCTATTTTCCCAATAGGTGGCCACTCAATTACTTTAACTTAACTAAAAATATGCAAACATACATAAGGCGCCAACAGCACAAAAATATTTAGAACACCAAGACATAAAACAAAAAGAACCAACACAGAAGTATCGACTTGGAACGATCAGTAACACAAAGTTACTGGCGGGTTTAAACCGATTTTACATGGCCATAACCTCACCCTCAGCTTCCGCAGTGGTTCAGTGATATACAAGAAATAAGAAAAATCATATTAAGAAAATACTTAACACAGATACCAACGTTTAACATGAATAACGGAAAGCAGGGTGAGCAGCTATTTTCCCAATAGGTGACCACTCAGTTACCTTAACTTAATTAAAAATATGAAAACATACATAAGGCGCCAACAGCACAAAAACTTTAAACACCAAGACATAAAACAAAAAGAACCACCACAGAAGTATCGCCTTGGAACGATCAGTAACACAAAGTTACTGGTTGGCTTAAACCGGTTTTACATGGCCATAACCCCACCCTCAGCTTCTGCAGTTGTTCATAACATTTAGTTAGTTCTTCGGTCCTCGTGGTGAATCTCTAATTAGTCAATGAATTATCAAGAACAAACAAATAAATCACGATAAAAATCCTGATGAATCAAAAACCAGGACTCACAGATTGAGTAAGCTGCCCGACGATGGAGATCCCTGGGCGCCGAATAACCTACTAACTCCGGAGCAAAAGAAAAACACCAGTTGGACCCCGGTCACGCAGATTTAGATGATATCAATTTACGTTTTACATCCTAAAATCGTTCAGACAGTGGTTCGAGTCCCATGCATTTTTTTCTTATGTACGCTTTTCATTCTCAATCGTGTTCGATTATTTGATTTTTGAATCAATTTTTGTATGCCTTTATCTATTTTTACATATCTTTCATACTTTTATTATTTTCAAATACAATATATTTCATTCGCCGTTGCTGTTGTCATTGGAAAATCCCGAGCCCGGCGCCTGTCCTTTCTCTTCTGCTTAGACATATTGTCAATATGGTTGTATTTGAAAACATAATGTTGCACGATATGGCACATGAAAAGAGCAAGAAACCCATGATCTCCTTGCGATTGCTTTTGATAAAACAAAATGTGACTTTTATTTTATAAGTTAAACTACAAATTTTTCCCTTGCTATGGGATTCGAACCAGGGACCTCCGAAATACAAACCAGGTGCCCTAACCGACAGTGCACAAATCAATGACGATGATTTATTATACTGCGTCATGGCCATTTAATTTATGCAATGCATAAAGGTCAACGTCAGGTGTATATTTCTGGACTATACATCGGTACTGTTACACTATATCCAGATGAATGACTTCACAGTGTATAAAAACAACATACTAATGACTATAGGCATTAGACAATGCTCTTAGTTTGATACCTGTTTCAGTAATCATAACATCATATTTGTGACAGTATCTGGTATTTTGGTTCTTGTGGAGAAAAAGTCTGAAATTTAGTTTTTAACATTATTTTTTTTTTGCATTCTTTATTATTTTAATAATGCAATTCCAAAAGCTTTTATGAGTTGCGCTAGCGATAACTGAGAAAAATCGAGAAAAAAAAACGCATCACCCCTTGTTTGCAATTTGGTTTTTAATTGAAAAAGAAATTAACTTGCCTTTGAAACATGTTTGTAAAACAGATTTATAATGCCAAGTTCTGTTTTCTTTAAAAAGTAATTGATGGCTAAATATTATAGAATCAGATATTTTAAAGATCTTGCAAAATTTTCAAACGCTTCTGATTAGACGGCGTTTTGAAACTACGTGTGGTGACCAAGTACGCAAAAATCCAATTAACGTCGCATACAATATCGTGACGTGAACTTTCATGGTGTTTATCATGATCTATTTGTTTGTCCATGATGATTCATTGACTAGTTAGAGATTCACTACGATGACCGAACAACTAACTAGATATTATGAACCACTGCGGAAGCTGAGGGTGAGGTTAGGTACCTGTAAAATCGATTTAAGCCCGCCAGTAATTTTATATTACTGATCGTTCCAAGGCGGTACTTTTGTGGTGGTTCTTATTATTGTTTTATGTCTTGGTGTTAAAATTTTGTGGTGTTGGCGCCTTGTGTATGTTTTCATATTTTTAGTTAAGTTAAGGTAACTGAGTGGCCACCTATTTGGAAAATAGCTGCTTATTCGGCTTACGATATGTTTTCATGGTATAAGAACCTGATTTTTAATTTAGTTTTTTCCCACCTCGGTTTTTGGAATGGGAATCTTTTTCTGATTGCGCCTTTTCCTTATCGTTGCCTACTTGTACCTTTCCATTCACGTTTCGTGACGTCAATGTCGTACCTCCACAAGCCGGGCCGAAAATCGCAGAGAACGTCACATATATGTTCTGCGCAGAGTAGTTATTGAAAAAATCTTCTTCTCCGAAACCAAAAGGCACAGAGCTGTCATATTTTGTATGTAGCAATGTAAAGTGGTCCTCTCTGTAAATCCTGCCAACCATGCCCCTGGTTTCAAAAATGGTCCCGCCCCGCGAGATATTAGTTCTCAAAGAGTTACAATGGGAAAAACATAAAATAATATTCTTCTTCAAAACCACAAGGTCCAGAGCTTTCCTATTCTGTGTGTAGCAATGTATAAAGGCCCTCTTTTTACATCCTGCCGATCGTGCCCCTGGGGACCATACAGGCCCCGCCCCGGGGAGAGTCATGGGAAAAACATAAAAACATCTTCTCCGAAAGCACAAGGCCCACAGCTTTCATATTTTGTATGTATCAATGTATAGTGGTCCTCTTTATAAATCCTGCCAACAATGCCCCTGGGGTCAAAAATGGTCCCGTCACGGGGGTCGTTAGCTCCCATAGACTTAAAATGGGAAAAAAAAAATCTTCTCGGAAACTACAAGGCCTAGAGCTTTCATATTTTGTATGTAGCAATGTATAAAGGTCCTCTTTATAAATCCTGCCAACCGTGCCCCTGGGTCGATACAGGCTTATAATGGAAAATTTATACATGAAAGCATCTGCAACTGGACTTACTATTTATGATTCTGAAAAAATGGACCCCAGGCTTTCATCTGCCCCCAACCCGTGGCAACATACATGTATATTACCTTAAATATTAAAGCATGTCAGAAACCGCTTGGCCAATCAAAGCCAAATTCTATATGTAGCATTTTTTAGAAGGGGAAACCAATGTGTACATGCATGAAAATCCAGGTCACATGACCACGATGGCCACCATGCCAATATATGGTTATACGTAAAACCCCGGCTACTTTTCTTTTGTCCAGTTACTGTACTTGTTGACTCTCAGGTGAGCGATCGTTGCCCTTGGGCTACTTGTTTTGGTTGCCCCCTCCCCCCCCCACACACATACACACTTGATGGCTTTTAGGCTCTACGATTTATAAAATAAAATACAATTTACACAAATGACCAAAGACACTTGTCCAAACGGGGTCAAATTATTAAAACATTGTTTAGAAAATGGCTCTAAACGTACATTTTACTTTTTAATACTCTAAATACTTTTACTGATTTCAAAGGACCAAAAGAAAAATATAATCTGCACTATGGATGAGGTACGGGGAGACTTTTTTGATATAAAAGTTAGATCCTTTGGAAGCAATGAAAACATTCAAAGGGAGATAGTAGTTTCCATTGATAATCATATTGGATTGAATCCCTGTTTGGGTGATAAAGCTTACCGATTGTTGGGATCACAAATCCATCCATAGCTTTTGATCGTTCTGGGTCAGTGATAGCATGGTAATGTTTATCAGTGGTATTTCTTCTATCTCAATCTCTCCCTGTTATTTCACTTCTCGTTCCAGTAAACAATAAAAGCATGTGGGCTAATCTTACAGTAATCGAATTATTATTGACTGGAAAAGAACCGCGTGATGAATTATTAACAACCGTCAATACAAAGCGAATAAAACAGTTACTAAGAAAGCCTGAAGAAGACGTTAGATGAGCTGCCGCACGACAAACCTGGCCCCGAGGTTATAAAACTTTTTTTCATGCTCATTTCAGCTGAGACTGAAATTTTAACTACTCATAAATACTGAAATAGCCAAAATTAATGGAAATTTTTTGTTTAGACTGGCAAAGCCGGTAATTTATCCTGCTTATAAATAATGCCAACAGTTGTTGGCATTTTAACATTTATGAGCAGGATAAATTTTAGTCAATTTTATGCAAGAGGCGCTGATCAACTGCGCAATAGATAGTGAATGAAATCGTGAAGTTGACAAAGTACTTGTAATTCTCTCCCTACAGACACTGCTGTTTGCTCTAAGGCTTTGCAAATAAGCTTTCAGGCATTAAATGCGATATATGCAGTCATGGCATTTCCAACTGTTTGTTTTTATGTTTTGCAAATAAACCTACAGACATAAAGTACGATATATGCAGTGATGGCATTTACAATGTTGGCTAGTAAGTCGCACATACATGCACTTGATAACTGAGAGCTACAGTTGGCGAAATTCGCTTAAAATATCTAACGCCTGCCCAGAAAAAGTGGTCCAAGTCAGCCTTTTGTGGCTTAGTTGGATGGTTATATTTGAAGCACTTGTTGGATGTCATGACATCCTCATTTTGGGTAAAAGTCTCATAAAAATGGAAGCAACGTCCCGAGCTGTTGACTGGGACGTTCAGCATCAATTGAAACAAACAAACAAACAAACAAACAAAAATAGTTGGCCCCATTTGTATATATAATATCAGTCTGTGTAGATATGAAGAGACGTTTATTCAGAACTCCAAAAGGCTATGAACCCCATGAGGATACAACATACAACATAATACATGGCATAGGTGACAGTGTTACATGCAATACATACATGTACGTAAATAGCAAATTAATAATAAACATACATGTAACTAAACACATATACACATGTTAAAGATAACTGACCATTATGATAATACACGTGCATGATTACATGATAAATATTTTTAACAGAAACACGAAGAAATGTGGCGGAGAAGGTGTGCTTTTTCGCGTCATTACTGACACGTATCTTTATGACAATGTATCTAGATAAATATTAAGCAAAATATAGGAACATGTCGAAATACAGAACCACATGAACAATCAAAAACATATCAGTAAAATACGACAAAATTTTAGTAGTATTGAGCACTACCTCAGTCTGATTCTCCAAACTGCCCTTGCTGTCCAGCAAGAACACATGGAGACATCTGATAGAAAATAAACTATACTCAAGACTCCAACAACGTGCCTTGTCGAAACGAAATACAAGGCATGTCTCAGGATAAGACAAAATATTAATTTACTTACACATAACAATATTACATCTATAGCCAGTTGAGTTAACATCTATAAAATACAACATGTAATAATTGGCTAAGCTCCTAAATACTATATTCTAACTTTCTTAAAGAAAGACATACTTAGATATATACTTAAACGATAATATGCTAATTTCTATTATTATAAAGCAATTCTGTGCGGACCTTAAATGCTTGAAATATAAAAGTACAGAGTCTACGTAAACATCGTATATTTGAAGCTTT
Source organism: Rugalucina vietnamica (assembly GCA_964017185.1). Taxonomy (NCBI): domain Eukaryota; kingdom Metazoa; phylum Mollusca; class Bivalvia; order Lucinida; family Lucinidae; genus Rugalucina; species Rugalucina vietnamica. Next base: position 23,181,596 of record OZ024882.1, read on the forward strand.
CTATAAATTATGCATGTTTTGGCGTTTCCAAAAGTATTTTGCAATGTATGTTTTCCGTAATTCTTTATAGTTGGGACATTCTAATACAAAATGAAATTCGTCTTCGATGACTTTACAGAAAATGCATTTTCTCTATTCAAACGGAATTCTGATTGGTCTTACCCAACTACCCTCTTAAACTTCCAATCTGTAAGACAACAGTCGTAATTAACTAAAGGCAAGTAAATATTTAGAGACATTTACATTATCAAGGTAGGGTTGAAACTGGAAAGTAGCAAATGACCGATAACATACTGTTCTTGAATAGTTTTTAATTCTTGAATGCCAGTTTTGTATAAAAGTGTCAGATAATCTTTGTTTGAATACAGAGATAAAATTATTAAAGTTACCTACTCCCTGTTGTTGCCACACTACACTGAACCCTATTGAACAAAGTAAATCTCGTAACAGAGACGTCCAGGTTATGAGAGCTGGGCTTCTATCTAAATCGTTTAACATCATATGATACACTAATTTTATATATTTAGTACTTCCACTAGACAGTATCTTAAACCAGACTTTAATGATAAGTAAATAACACCTTATAATACAAGTAGTTCTACCCAGTTCCCCGTATATAAAATCATTCTGTGTTGTCTTCTTAACACCTAATAGCCGTCTTCAACAGCAGTAGCCTTTGAAAAACCCCATACATGTATATTTACATTTTTCAAAAACCTCCTCAGATGAACCATTAGATATTCATCTGTGTTCATACTTCCATGAACAACATTGTGTCACGCGACGTGACGTAATCCAAACTTGACGTCAAAAAACATGAATCTCGCCAATCTGATTGGACGTTGTAAACGTCGATGCCGTTCCGCTGTTTAAATACACACTCACAGTATGTTAACTTATTACGTAATCAATGTACAACAATCGGATGTCGATCGTGTGTAAACAATGATTACACATATTCGTTTGTTACATGTTTATGGAAATCTTTATAATTTGAGGTTTCATCTCGGAAAAACAGTGTGACATAATATGGTTTAGCTACGGTCGCCTGAATAGGGTAAGTTAGAAGTATTTTCGTATGTTTTTGTGTTTTAATTCTTTTGTTCAATGATAAACTCACTGCCCAGGCAAACGTCTCGTGGCCGACTGATCGCTTACATGTCGATCAGTCATATCTATCTTTATACTAGTGAATGAAATAGGTATTTTAGTTATCTAGAGGTTGTTCAAAGGATTCTATCAGATTCCTCCGAGAAAAGGTTCTAAATTGATTCTAAAAGACACCCACTACAAACCTAAAGTTTTCCCATTTTTTGACTGCAAGGTGTACGACTTAATGATTTTATATGATGCAGTAATGTACCATTTCCTGCAGTTAATGCATCCGTTCTTGCAGTAAATGCATCCTTTTATTGCAGTTTATGTACCCGTTATTTCGGTCACTATGTCTGATACTACTTACTGAACCACTAATAATAACTTTGGTAGCCACTACAACTTTTACGCACTTTTTCGTTACCTTTCTTCATACATGCACGAGTTTCGTTGACCATTAAAATAAGATTTTCATTTTATGTTAAACCAAACCTGAGTAAAGGTATGATTTGGAAAATATTATATATGACCTATTTATGAACTCTTTCTAAGAAGACCATCTGATTACTGTTAAACTATTTTGGTTTGAGCCTGTCCAGGAAAAGTGGTTAAAGTCAAACCATCCATGCATATTATAAGCCTTTGTGGCTAACTTGGGTGGTTATATTTTAAGTACGTGTTGGATGTCATCACATCCTCATTTTGGGTTAAAGTCTCATAAAATGGAGGCAACGTCCCGACATGACTTTTGCTGTTGACTGACATCAATTCCAACAAACAAAAGCATTCTAGGAAACAATGAGATAATATAATAGAGTTATTGCACTCATATCGGTGAATATTGTCCCGAGTTGGGATATCGAAGGACGCGAGCTTGCGATATAAATTTTGATATTTTGTTGAGAGTTAGCGTAAAAAAAAATTAAATATCTACACGAAGGTCGCGATAATATCCATAAGTGATATCATTTTTGCACATTTTGCAATTGAATCAATATTGCTGACATTTTCTTTTTTTCGGCTTAAATTGTTTAAAATTGAATCTGAAAGTGACAAATTTCATCTGACGTTTTGGCCCGCTATTACGTCATTTTCCACGCGACGTTAGATGAAGATGACGTCATTAGAGTTGACGTCCCAACTTTACAGTTTTGCACGATGACCCTCAAGTCAAGAATTTGGCAATGTTTCATAAAAAGGATTTTTCGTGTGCAATATCAAGTAAGTGTGCAGATATCGCCCAGGATGGGGAGCTTGAGTTTCCCACCCCCACCTCGTTTTTTTTCTTCGGTGTTAATCTAGATTATGTAGATTTTGCCGGTGGCATCTTCCACCTCTGTAATGTGCGACGAATTGCCTGAAGAAAGTGAACACAACCGTTTGTTTTCGCCTAGGTATTAAAAAGCAATTGGTACAGAACAGATACACCGCAGATAGGAATGGAACGTAGTACATACGTCGCAGATACGTCACGCGTACATTTTATACGCCATATATACGGCATACGTAAGTAGAACATTCGCCTTGATGCGCCGTACATACGAAAGTGAAATTTCATAGGAATACTGATACGTCACTGATACGACGCGGGAACGTAGTAAGAACGTCAGACGTACGTGCAACATACGTCGCTCGAACAAAATACGGCTCAGACCTCGTCGTATCGAAAATCTCATAGATACGCGATCGATAGGCCGTTGATACGTGAATGTGTGACAGAGCTATTAAAGACAGTTTGCACCAGTTCCGCCGATGGTGTTCCGGTGAAACCCCGGTTACGGTGAAACCCCGGATTTTGCCTGAATAACCCGTAGTTGTTGCGATTACTGAAGGTTTATGCCGGATTATGACGGTCGAGCCCTGGGTATCACGGTTTGTTCCGGTGTATCCCCGCTGTTGTCCGTTTTTTTAAATCCCTCCTAGTTCACCCCGGTTGCATTAAATATTTAATAAAATCGTGAAGGCTCCCCGGTAAGCCCGGTTTACACATTCACGATTTTCTGTACGATTCACCCCGATTCACCCCGATTTCTTTTGGTGAGAAAAATCTTGATGGATCGGGATGAATCGTGGCGAAAAGTGGAAATATTCAGTGTCACTACGATTCCAGTAAGAATGTCCACGATATTAGTACGGTGTCTGTAAGGTATCGCTACGAATCAATGACGATTCATGACGGCAACGCTACGGTAAATGAGGATTAACCACGGTGGCACAACGAATAATCACAGTGCTTGTACGGTTCGATACGGTATAACTACGATTCACGGCGGTAGCCGTCATGGCCAATCGTGGAGTTTTGTAGCGAAACCGTGGATGCCGTACACAATTCGTGGTGAATCGTGAGAGTTTGTGAAGTCAAAGATTCCACGGTTTTTGCTTCGGAGCTCCACGATTGGCTACGATCTCTCACTATTAGCCGCGAATATAGCTACGGTGTCGGTACGGATAAGCACGATTCCGCTACGGTTGCGCTACGAATTAGGCAACGCCCAATAACCACCACGATTCGCCACGATACGCCACGAATGTTTTAAACAGTTTAAAACTTCCGTAGCGCCACGATTTACCACGGTTCTACTACGAACCACCACGGTACACCACAGTACGATATTACAAATCGTGGCGACTCGTATTGCCACCGTAGCTAAAAATCGTGATTGTGTAAACAGGCCTTTACCCCAGTTTGCCACGGTATCGCTACGGTTCTGTCACGGTTCATCCCAGCTTATCGAAAGTGAACCGAATGTTCACAAGGTGAGCTTATAGGGGGTTCCCGACCGTGCGCTAGGGAATCCGTGCGCCAGGGAATCCTTGCGGCTGTCAACAGTTTACAAATGGGTATTCTTGAGACATGTTAGCCAAAGGCAATAAACTTTTATATGAGACATGATTAGGATGGTGGGTTGCCTGCGTGAAAACGTAACATTGTCATTATTTGGTTACAAAATATATAGAGGATATTTGCTTTTTTGAGGTGAATACCAAATATATTTCATCGAGTGAGTTGAAAACATCAGAATTTTCACGAGTGCGCAACACGAGTGAAAATTATTATGTTTTCAACTCACGAGATGAAATATATTTGGTATTCACCGAAAAAAAGCAAATTTTCTTTTTATTTTATACAATGCACAGGCATTTACCAATGCACAAGGTAGGCGGTGAAAATGCAAAAACAAAACATTTTTGAAAACACGAATAATTTTGGTACCACATTGTTCCTTATGTTCTAACTAAGAAAATGAATACTCACACTTTATGTTTTCGTTCATAAATAACGGAGATATAGGCGTTTGAATTTCTGAAGTGAGACACATTTAATGACGTCATGTAAATGGAAACGTCAGAAGTAATCCAAAAAATCTGACGTCATTACAGTGACGATATAGGCTGATATCAGTCACTAGTGACTTTTGATATCAGTGAGATTTGATATCAGTGAAATTTCATATCAATGAAAATACCAATTTTATCAAGTTTTGATATACATTGGGTTTCACTGTAAAGTATAAAATAAAATTGATTTTTGATTTTGCATTTTCACTGTCTATCCGTGTTATAGGTATTGTACAGGCCATTATTGTTTCAAATATACAAAAGTACTTTTATTTCAGCAAATAGCAAAACTATTTCATCTTGTGTGTTGACAACCTCGATCGTTTTTCAATTGTGCTGCGCAATCGTGAAAATTCTACTCGATGAAACATATTTTGTATTCACCTCAAACAAATAATCTGTATATATAATTGTAAGTGAGAATTGTATAGAAAGGATATTGTGCATGTATAATGCGGTGCTAACTGCAGATTATGAGAAACGTCGAATGATATTTACAGCACATTTAATTATATACCAAGTTGCTTATCTCTGCACAAAACGAAATTTACGACACCATTTATATGGTATGAAGTAATCATTGTAATTTATCCATGCCGTATGAAACTCGGTTTTCTATCATTCTGAGCAGGTCCAACATCAGTCTGTACAGCCACAGATGAAGGCTAGAAAAATGTAAAAGTAGGCAATGATCAGGAAATGGTGCAATCAGAAAGGAATTCCCAATCCAAAAACCGATGTTGCAAAAGACTTGAATAATCAATCAGGTACATATATACTAAGAAAACATATCATACGCAGAGTGAACAGCTATTTGCCCAGTAGGTGGCCACTCATTTACCAAACTTAACCAAAAACACAAAAACGCACAGAATGTGCAAACAGCACAAATATATTTGCTTTGCTTGAGAAACCCTGCAGGGGCTTTCCATTCGAAGATCACACAGAGCAGACTACACATGATATGCTGACAAAAACACGTTGGTCAATGTTATTTTAATAGTAGTATTGTCCACTAATTTTAATCGCATATCATTGCCCCGGTTACGCATTCTCATAGTCAGTACAGACGACTTACTTACATATACAGTTCTTCGCTTAGAACTGCAATTTTATAAGCGGCACCACGGCCGTGACTGAACTACCTTTGACACTGCTACATTGTATAAGCCGAAAATAAACAGGTTATTTCAACAAGCGTGAAAAATGTGTTTATCCATGTTTGAAAATGTTGACACCTGGACGGACGAGCGCACTCAGCGGGGATGCCGAAAAGAGTCTGATTCTTTAACCGAGCGTTTTATCTTTCACCTCAAGTGAGCTAAAACAGCAATTTAGTGATTTTTTTTCTGTATATTAATTCCGCGAATCAATAAACTGATTTATGTGGTCAGCATAAAGTTTTGAAAACTGCACGGTAGAGACCAAAGACAAGTTTATTTATTGTAAAATACTTTGATCTAAACGCATCTACTGCAGCTAAAAGAATTTTTCATCACTGAAAATGGTACATCGACTCATCATGTAATGGTACACTCTTTCCATTAGGAATAACGGAAAATGGGACACTCGAAAATAAAGCAGGCCGTCTATTTGTCGGAAGTTTTCCCTATTATGTAAGATACCACAACCATATCAATTAAACATTGATGAAATAGGGTATTTATGGATTACATTTAAACCATACATCTTTGGAAAAACACACTGTTCTCACAAAGCGGGTCTGTTTTAGCGCAAGTTCTGTCTGTTTAACAATGTCTTTGGAACGAGTTTTACAATTTTATGCTGTTTTAAGATTCAAAAATGTGAGAGACGTCAACTTTACCTGGGCTGATTCTCCAGACGCCAATCAAGTATAATTTTTAATTTCCAGGTGCGAAACGCTTTGACAAACGTGTGACAAACGACAACTGGATATACACGAATATGTGTAATCATTGTTTACACACGATCGACATCCGATTGTTGTACATTGATTACGTAATAAGTTAACATACTGTGACACTGTGTGTAGATTCTCTGTTTGCTGGTAAATGTGACCGCCTTGGTGATTTTTCAACAAGCGATAGAGAGAAATGAATGTAAATATAAGCAACGAGTTTAATTTTTCTGTTGTTCATGGAGCTATGAACCGCGGTGGGTCGCTAGCAAAGCTTACATGAACCCCTTCGGGGTTCATTCACTTTGCACGCGACCCACTGCGGTTCATAGCTCCATGAACACCAGAAAAATGAAATTCATTTCTTAAGTGAAAACCAATGTATATCAAAACTTGATAAAACTGGTATTTTCATTGATATGAAATTTCACTGATATCAAATCTCACTGATATCAAAAGTCACTAATGACTGATATCAGCCTTTATCTTCACTGTAGATTTTGGATTACTTCTGACGTTTCCATTTACTTGACGCCTATTTACTCAATTGCCTATAACTCCGTTATTTATGTACGAAAGCATGAAGTGTTGGTATTCATTTTCTTAGTTAGAACATAAGGAACAATGTGGTACCAAAATTATTTGTGTTTTCAAAAACTTTTGATTTTGCATTTTCACCGCCTGCCTTGTAAATTGGAAAATGCCTGTGTATTTGTATTAAATAAAAAGAAAATTTGAAAGAATATTTCATCTCGTGAGTTGAAAACAAAATTTTCACTCGTGCTGTGCACTCGTGAAAATTCATTCTGATGTTTTTAACTCACTCGATGAAATATATTTGGTATTCACCTAAAAAAAAGCAAATATCCTCTATATATCATATGTACTGTTGCAATTTACAAACTAACACGTTTCTCTGGATCCATGTTGACAGGTTAATAGAGTACATGTAACTAATGAGGCTTCAGTAGCCGAAACGGCGGCCGGATATTGCCCATTCCCTCTTACAATAACATTTTCACTGCTCCAGAGGGCATAATTGTATTTTATTTGCATATACAACAGGAAATATATTCTTTATCTCTTTCTTTTCGACTCATCTAGCGCAGCAATGTGACATGTGACATTGTCATGTTTATTGTCAAGACGAGGTTTCCGTTCCTGTTCCTCCACCCACCTATAGGACTGCGCGCCTAGCAAGGTAGCCACTGGCACCAGTTTAAAATCTTTAGTATGACAGTGCCCGGGGTCGAACCCATTACCTCTCTCTCCCGAACGCTAACAGGACCGGCAAACGTTGGAATAAGACCCGGAAGCAAACTGAGCTTTTTGCACCAAAAGTATTTGTGTGTAATAGTACAAAAGCATTGTATGAATGCGTGCAGTTTACAAGAAAAATGTTTGTGTTTCACCCATCATAAATCGACACTGCAATGTTTCCATTCAGGTCCACCAGGAAAACGTGGTTGTTCCCTACGCCTCAAGACAAGGCAATAGTGACTCTCTAGGCAATTTCACCCTTCCATCAATGATATCGGGAAATACAATTATTTTGTCACTATTAACCAATCTTATTCAGTTCTTGAGCGTAATCTAAATAAATGAGCCGCATCATGGGGAAATCAACAATGTGGTTTACGAACGGGTCCGGCACAAACCGAGCTGTACATGCACAGAAGATGGCTAGAGGCTGGAAATTTTGGATTTTGAAAGTAGAGGAATTGTACTATCTATGTAGCTAATCAGCTTTGCAGTTACTGTGGAACTGATCTGCGCCTTTGGTTTCGCCTATGTAGACCGTTGGTTTTCTCATGAGGTGGCTCAAATGTATGTCCCGTGTACTGTCTGATTTTATGCGATCTGGATAGCAGAATGACATACTTAGGGCTTTGGGTGATGTTTGTTTTATAATACGTTAAATGAAATTTCTCAGTAGCGAACAGTGTAAATCATCATTTGATATCTGATCTGAGTTTTTGTCTGTATCCTAAAGCTGTACGTCAGGCATATAAGGGTAAATTGTGTATCATAAAGGGTGTTAAGAAAGTTCGTTCCGCACTTTACCACATGATTTGAAAGCATTTTGTAGGCAAAAACTAATGAAATGATACATTTGCCATGAGTCTGTTCTATTTTCAGATAAAATACGGCAGTTGAAATGCTGTTTAACGTCAAGTTGCTTCACAGATATATATTTTCTAAGGACACTATATTTCACAAATTTTGAAATCATTCATTTTTCTGAGAAAATTGTGAAAATTTTGACATTTGATTTTCCTTTGCAAGTCTATAATTGAAGACATCACAGAACTGTTATAAATAGCGAATAAGTAGTTCATTTAGGCTTTGTTTATTAAATTATTGAAGATTTTTTCGCTTCGGTCTGGGCATGGCTAAGATATTTACAAGTATACCCCCATTTTTGTGTAAAAGTTCAAGGGTTAGAAAACTAGAAAAAGTGCCTTGAGAGGCACGTATACCCCCGGCTGGTGGTCACCCAGTCCTCCTTCTCCCTCCCACAACCACCCAGCACATGTACACCCCTGACATTGAATCACAAATCCCGAACAAAAGACAGTACCCTTATCAAATACTTTATAGGAGTGTGCATTCTAAAGCACTTTTACCACAGACATGAGGGAGTGTAGTTTTTAGAGTGACATATCTTCTTTAGAGCAGTACACAGAGCTGACTTGTGTACTCCATCTAGGACTTAATCACGGACATTGAGGGTCAGGTCCTCAGTCCTAGATGGAAAATGAAAATAGAATGTCACTCTAAATTAAAAAAAAAATAATAGTAATAATAAAAGTATTGATGTCCTAGATCTTGAACTCAAGCGCCCCTCCCCCCCCCCGCCCGCGCGACATGGACCCAACCCTATACCCTATAGGGTACATATAGTCCAAATATGAATGGCTTCTGATGATTGGCTCATGAGATATACCGCACTAGAGAAACTTTAACCAAAACTTTGACGCAAATTAAAGGAGTTAAAGGTGACCTAGATTTTGAACTCTAGCCCCACCCCCAGGCATGGACCCTGGGGTCCAAAATCATAGAAACAAAGCTAACCCTATAGGGTACCTATAGTCCAAATATGAATGGTTTCTCATATATAGTTCATGAGATATATACCAATAGAGAAACTTTAACCAAAACTTTGACGCAAATTAAAGGTGACCTAGTTTTTGAACTCTAGCCCCACCCCCGGGCATGGACCCTTGGGTCCAAACTCATAGAAACAAAGCTAACCCTATAGGGTACCTATAGTCCAAATATGAATGGTTTCTGATATTTAGTTCATGAGATATACACCAACAGAGAAACTTTAACCAAAACTTTGACATTTTAAATGAACTAACGAACGAACCAACGAACCAACGAACTAACGAACTAACGAACATACGAACGGACGAACGGACGAACGGACGAACGGAAAAGCGAAAACTATATACCCGTCGGCATAAATGCCGGGGGTATAATAAGTACCCGTGTTGGAGGGCCATTATTTTCATGATCAAGTATCTGATGTAAAACATATTTGCTTTTGTCTTTCCACATACATCCAAATTATAGTCTGGTTACGTCATTCATTAGTTTTGAAGCTTTAAAATGAAACTCTCAGGAACAAGTTTTGCGCGGAACGAACTCTCTTAACACCCTTTATATGATATTAAATAGGATAGTATAGGAGAGTGTTGTGGCTGACAGTGTTGGGACTTTGAATCGAGAGGTCTGGGGGTCGAACTTCACATGGGGCAAATAGGAGACAAGCAAAGTTCCGGTGTTTTTTTCTCGGGATTCTAATATTTTCGCCCCACCTACTGATTTACCAATCTCATGTGAGCTGACATACTCTTAAAAGGGACATAAAACTGAAATAAATATTCGATGTCAGATGATTTTGGTGGCATTTGCATGTATTTAGGAAGTAAAACATAAAAATACCTATTTATACTGAGTTTCACAGCCAACTTACTTTGAATAAAATTTCAGTTTTCAATCGATTTATTTACAACAAAGTGGCACTGGTTATTTGCAAGAAGTTTCGAAGATGACCTGTATAAATCAGTCAGATGTATTTCAGTCACCTACAGTTGCATCAAAACAAGGTACAAGTAGGCAAAGATCAGGAACAGGCGCAATTAGAAAGAGACTCCAACTCCAAAAACCGAGGTGGGAAAAAACCAAACAAGCATTTTTCAGCTTTCTGCAAAAACAATGCAAGCCACCCTTTCTTGAGCAGGAAACACCGTGAAAAAATAGATTTTCTCTCATTCCCGATGCACTTTCTTCGATAAGGCTAGGTTGCTTGCGCAAAAATATTACACAGGTAGTTTGTTGTGGAAACAAATCTCATATTTTGAAGGAGTAATGCAGAAAACTAATATCAATAACAAACTGCGAAATATGATTTATACAAATGAGCCGCCTCATTGGAAAACCAACAATCTGCATAGGCAGATCAGCTGATCAGCGCCTTTATTTTTGCTACTCGGATAGTACAATTCCTCTTCTACTTAAATCCGAAATTTCAAGCTTCTAGCTCTTTTCTGTGCTTGTACAGGCCGGTTTGTGTCGGACCTGTTCGGAAACCACATTGTTGGTTTTCCCACGAGGCGGCTCAGTTATGATTTATATAAATTATTACGTAATCTGATATTGTCAGCAGTTTGAGAAATTTGCTTCATCATAATCTTACATAATCAATAGATTCAACATTCGCATTACGAAAACACGCCCATGCAATATAAAGAAATTTTTTTGGTAAAAATGAAAATTTTCACTGGAAAATCTTTTAATATTTTTCTTATTTTTGCTCAAAACATAGATTGTGGGTACATGTTAGAACCGCCTCAGAACCGCCTCGGCGAGGCGGAACGAGTACCCACAATCTATGTTTTGGAGCAAAATTAAAAAAAAATTAGTATACCCCTGCAAACCCCAGTTTTTTTCTATATAAAACTATATAAAACATTTTTGGTAAAAATGAAAATTTTCACTGGAAAATCTTTTAATATTTTTCTTATTTTTGCTCAAAACATAGATTGTGGGTACATGTTAGAACCGCCTCGGCGAGGCGGTTCTAACGAGTACCCACAATCTATGTTTTGGAGCAAAATTAAAAAAAGGTATACCCCTGCAAACCCCAGTTTTTCTATATAAAACTGGAGTATATGGGGGTCCTGATGTTTAACCTTCGTCTGAAGAAGCAATGTTGATAGGAATCATTATAGTGATCATGAATTTGAACAGGTAGTGCACTTCTCCACAAGAGGACAAAACACTTTAGATTTGATTATCACTTCTCTTCCCTGACAGTTTGTTGATATTCAGTCCCCTGACAGGCCTAGTGATCATGACATTGAAAATAGTTATTCACCCAGAGAGGAATGTTACACCCTATGTGCGGTTTGCCTTTATTACGTCAGGGTGAACATTTGTCACAAACATGACAGGCATATGTACCAGCCGGGTTTCGAACCCACGACCTCTAGATTGCTAAGCGAATATGCTATCCATTACACCACCGCAAGCGAATATGCTATCCATTACACCACCGCCGCTGTACAAGAAAGGTGTGTTACGAATCTATGAAAGCTGATGAACTTAAATTTGCTAAGGAGAAATATTTCTATGGTGACTTAAGTACACGGTCGGTTCAACTTGAGAAAACTTCAATTTGATCTCATTTTTATTCGAGAATTAGTGGATATACATATCTCATCAAAGACTGGTCACTCAGTTTCCTCATTCTCATGGCTAACACCTTAAATATGAAGAAATATTCGCAGAAAAAATGCAACTCACGCTAAGGCACCCCCCCCCCCCCCACACACACAAAAAATAAATAAAATAAAAATGAAAAAAAAAAAAATAAAAATAAAAAAATAAAAAATAAAATAATAATAAAAAACCCGGGAGTGCAACATTAAGAGAAAACAAATAAAACTTTGAGACGAGACATTAATTTAAAAGCAGATATCAGAAAACAGCATGTATGTAACAATTTGGATGGTGATGGTAATGCTAATCCAAGAAATTTATATCGGTACATAAACAGTCAATTAAAAATATTCGTGGCCACCTCTTAAAAAGAGAAATGGAAGTGGTCTTGTTGAATCAGATTTTGAAAAGGCTGAATTCAATGGTCATTTCACGGATGTGTTCACCAAAATTGAACAAAGCCGGGTCCCTCTTTTGAATAGAAAAGCCCCGTTAATAGAAGACATAGTTGTTGCTAAAGAAGGTGTGACAAAACTTATCAAAAGTTTGAACCCGTCGAAAGCTTTAGGCCCTGATGATCTTCATCCTAGAGTCCTTTAGGAATTGGTATCTGAATTAGGTCCAGTATTTTCACATTTTTTTTCAACAATCAATAGACGGGTGAAATCTCCAAAGAATGGTCTTTAGCAAACATTTGCCCCCTGTTCAAAAAGGCTGACTGGTATCTTGCTTGCAATTATCAACCAGTTTCCTTGACCTATATACCCTGCAAACTTCTGGAACATATAGTGTGTTCAAATATCATGGCTCATTTCGATCAATATAAGCTTTTGTCAGACAGGCAACATACATTCAGGAAATCCCATAGCTGTGAAACTGTTAGCAACAAAGATAGAAGATTGGGCAAAGATCTTAGACAATCAATGTCGGGTTGATACATTTATCTTGGATTTCGAAAAAGCTTTTGACACTCCTCCATATGAACTCCTTCAGAATCAGAATCAGAATAGTTTACTGGTGAAACGTCAAATTGACAATATCACACCAAGGATGGGGCTTGACCGGAGGGGATTTTTCCCGAACTCTCACAAGAAATCTAAATTTAGACAAACATTCATCTGGCATTTCAGCAGGGAGGTCATTCCAATTTCTAATAGTCTGGGGGAAGAACTTATGTAAATAGGCATTTTTACTTGCTGAAGGTACCTGAAATGCCAAGGAGTGTTGATTCATACAACCCCTTTTCTTTGGAATAAGGTCCTCCGTAGGTATTTTTGCTCTCCATTTTAGACCTTTGTAAAGCAATATAGTTCTATTATCCTTCCTTCTGTTCTGCAGGATTCACATTTTAGTTTCAAGGCTGCCAGTCATACCACCTTTTTCATTTGTATAATTCCTAGTTACAAACCTAGCTGCACGCTTTTGCACTTTCTCCACTTATTTATCAGACCTTTATAATAAGGGTCCCAAACTGAGCTAAGCTACCATATTCAACAATAGGTCTCACCAGATCTTTATAGGCAGCTTCTTAGAAAGCAGATTTCCTATTGGCTTTAGTGCACACGTGGCTGATGTGAGTAATCCTTAGTTATTGCTATACCGAGGTATTTGATACGTTCAACATTTTCCAACACTGTACCATTAAGTTTGTAAGAAGCCTGAAGAGAATTAAATTAACTGATGTTTTCCTGTGCAACAGACTACATGGTGTGAAATCAGACTAGGCTCCTGTTGTATCTGTTGTCCCTCAGGGCACCGTTCTTGACCCCTTGTTGTTCTCTTTGCATACAAACGATATAACCTCGGACATTGAATCGGCAATTAGACTCTTTACTGATAACTGTGTTTGTTATCGTGAAATTAAGGATGTGGAGGATACAGTTAAACTTCAGAAGGGTATTGATCATTTAGGTAGTTGGGCCCGGAAATTTGGTATGCGATTCCAAACGGTCAAGTGCAACATGATGCAGCTGACGAACAAGCGGACTAGTGAAATTTATGCCTCTTACAATCTTGAAGGTACAGTGTTGGAAAATGTTGAAAGAATCAAATAGCTCGGTGTTACAATAACTAACTGACGTCAATAAAAACGCCTCATCGAAAATGTTGCATAACTTGGCCAATAGATATATAATATGAACGAAATTTGCATTTTCCTCATTTTTACGTTCTCGCTCATGGTATAGCATAAATCGAATTGGTTAAGAGGCACACTTTTCTCAAAACTTGCTTGGGTGCACCATTTTTAAAAATGCATAATGACGTCATCATAAAGACGTTTTTGACGTGAAAATTCTTGAAAGCCGTGCAAAGTCGTTTTACAAACTTAAGAACATCAAAATTTTGAAACGTGACATTACTGGGCTACTTGAAGTTGAAATACTGAAAATAACATAGGGACTTTTCACAAGAAAAGAAACAGACGGAACGAAAACATGATATTGTCCGGCTTCTGGCGTTTGAAGCGACTCCATAGTCCGGGACAATCGTTCTCTTCGGCATAAGATTCCCTCTATCGATTTTTGCTACCGTAGCTCTTTCGCCGACGCTTCTGTAGCAAAATCTTTTTGACGTCAACGTATTTTATGCTCACGAATTCTGATGATGAAACATTTCAGAAATGATGCCTTATATTCGGATGCACACTTTGAGTTAATTTTCATAACGTGGTCATATTATTTCAAATGGATAGCCAAGAATGGAGCAATGGTATTCTGACGCTTATTTCCCTTGACGTCAAATACACGTTATCTGTAAGGGCATTCTCTTTGCATACAAATGATTTAACCTCGGACCTAGGTAGGGAAAGCCCAATCAAACAGTTTTCTGACACGCACCTTCAGGCTGCGTTTGTTGTCACAGTGACTATACATTTTCTTAGGTGTTAATCTTTTTCCTCGAGGTCATTTTCTGTTAGGGTCATCTTAATTCTATCTAGTGCAATAATCAAACATAGTTTTACATTTGTTCCATCATTTTAACTAAAACTGTAGTTCTTAATGCTATAGTGAGGTGCGCTCGTGCACAGACCCCTCGATGCATATCTGTCATTTTTGTCCGATTGTCCGCTGTGGTGGGTGGATCGCGGGGTAGGGGCATGCTGTCTGGATATTGGATTCCGCCAAATATCCTTTGCCTCGCGCTACCTGTTTGATCTGCGGCGGTCAGCTGACATGAAAACTTTGTTCAGTGGGACGCTTTAAATCTTCCAAGTGCAAACTTAACATTCGTTTTACCTTTGTTTCTACCATTTTACATAAAACTGTAGTTCTTAATATACCAGCTTCAAAAAGTACATCTGGTACTTAGTTTATACAGCTCCTTTTCATAAGTTTAGTACATAGCGATTTGTTTCATAAGTATTAGCATAGCAGTACCAGTTTTGAATCTTGGCAAAATTTTTATTAAGTGTTTGCAGATTTGAACGGATTTCGCTATGTTTAACCTAATACATAGAACTATTCACTGATTGTAACATTTTAGATTTTGATCGATCAATTTATAAAGAGTAACACATTAAAATGACAGGCAAAATATCATAACTTCTGGGATACAAATATCAACTTTAACATTGATTTCATACACTTCAAGAAATATTTAACCAAAAACAGATTATATTGTTACATTGGCATATCACCCAGAAGACTACAACTAACATAATATTTGGTCTAACCTTGGTATATTCAAGTTTATTGAAGCTTGAAATATTGTACCCTACTAGCCGTGGTACACCATAGTATACAATCAGTCAGCGTTTGATACGTAATAACACATGCAATCGCTTGTATTTACAAATAACACTGGTCAAACAGTTGCATGTAAATATTTAATCCCAAGGACGGCGCTCGAAAAGGTGCTGTGATAAAAAGTGGCAAAAAGACAGTCCAAACAAGGTACGGCTGTCTCGTAGGATGCAAGATTTCAAGCTTCGATAACCTCAACTGAACATAGGGTAGACCAAATATTATGTAAGGTGTAGTCTACTGGACGCCCTGTTATTTCATTGAAATAATATTTTTTTAGTTCAAACTTTCCTGTAGTGTGAGAAATCAATGTTAACATTAACATCTGTGTCACAGAGGTTATGCTATTTCGTTTATCGTCTTTTATGTGCTATTATCTATTTAAAAATCGATCAAAATCTGTAGTGTTACAATCAGTGAATATTTCTATGTATTAGGATTGGCTTAGCGAAATCCGTTCAAATCTGCAAACATCCAATAAAATTTTGCCAAGCTTCAAGTACAGGCACTGCTATGCCAATACTTATGAAACAAATCGCTATGTACTAAACTTTTGAAACGGAGCTGTACACTCAATCTTTTTTTTTCGAACTCAGACTTTAACACCTTCTATATGTGAATTAAGTATAAAGGTTTTTGCCTAAATTCTTATATTGCATAAAAATAAACTGTCATGTATTTCACTTTAATTTTCAGTCTTAATGTTTTACCGAAAATAAAAATTAATTATCTTTTAACTCACATTGTTGAATATTAACATGTCTGAGTTAGGTTTTAAGATATCCTAGACGATTTTATGTTAGCATGTATATATTTGTATGATTTTGTAAATACTGTTTGTGTTTTACCATGTTTATGAGGACCATATGTTAGATTAGTGCTCGCACTAAATGTGTTATCCTCTTTAAATAAAGACTTCATTATTATTATTATTATTATTATTATTATTATTATTATCATCATCATGTACGTTTCACGCTGAAAGGCAGAAGTAACAATAAAAACTATTTTTTGTCAAATAGCCATGCCAGGATAGCCTTTGAAAACTTTTTGACAATTCTTTCGGCAATTACCATTTAAGCATTGTGAGGTCAGTTACGCTAGAGAACGAAATTCGATTTTCAAACAAATGTGTTTAAACAACATATGGTTACGTATGGATAACCCACTCTATGGCTTATGTGTTGGTATTGCAAAGGAGACTTTCAGAAATCGAAATAAGCGATGCCTGATGGACCGGTTCATAAACATAATAGGGATTTTGCGAGGGGTGTATGTTTTCAACAGCATGTCATTTTTCAAGCAGCTGTCTGAATAATTCCATTTTAACATTTTCGAGTGCGTAAAATGTTAGCAAAATATGTGACCAATATTTAGAATAATTAAATTTGTTAATCTTGGCAGTATGACGTGTCAAAGTTGACTGAGGCGTTTTTTGTTGACGTCAGTATATTTAAAACGGAATAATCTGATCAGCAATGTGAGCACTAAGGCCAATAGGACCCTTGGTTTTTAGACGAAATCTATCTATCTTGCCCCCAAGATCTCAAAGAAGATGCCTCACCTCTGGAGAGACATTTTCTTGAATATGATAGCTCGGTTTGGGACCCTTATAATGAAGGTATGATAGCTGAATTGGAGAAAGAACAAATTGCGTGCAGCTGGGTGTGTAACTAAGAATTATACATTTGAAAAGGCAGCATGACTGGCATCCTTAAAAAATGGGAATCCCTGCAGGAAAGAAGGAAGGATAATAGAATTATATGGCTTTACAACTATCTAAAGGTAGAGCCGATATACCCACCGATGCCCTTATCCCAAAGAATAGGCTTTGTAGGAAGCAACACTCCTTGGCATGTGAGATACCTTGAGCAAGGTCAAATGCCTATCTACATAGTTTCGTCCCCCAGACTATTAGGGTTTGGAATGACCTCTCTGATTCTCTGCTCTCCTCTGCTGAAATGTCAGATGATTGAGAGAGATAGGGACTAATCCCATCCGGTCAAGCCTCATTCCTCTGGTGTGGTATTGTCTTTGACGTTTCACCAGTAAACTAGTCTGATCCTAATTCTTTTTGTTACAGATTTTCAGTCATACATTACTTACCAACGGCATGTAACGTCTTGATTAACGTTACGATATTACAACAAGTATGATGTTACGACTTGAAGGCAAAGCAAATAAGACGTGATAAATGGATATGCATATAGCGTTAAGAATACCCAGATGGCACTATTTCAAGGACGGTCGTAACTATGTGATTTGAATGAGAACTAGTGTTCACCATATTATTTCATCATGTTATTTCTTCTAGTTCTTTGACAAACTTAGTTAAGATTGATACTTTTCTCGTGATATAAGGCTAAATGGACATCACGCAAGCATGTCCGTGCAATGTATAGACACTTAAACCTCACGTTCATGTAGTAAAACTGGGGTATGTAGTGGTATACATATTTTTCTTATTTTTGATCCAAGACAAAGATTGCGGGTACTCGTTAGAACCGCCTCGCCGAGACGGGTCTAACATGTTCTCACAATCTATGTCTTGGATAAAAAATAAGACAAATATTAAATTTTCTGCAGATTTTTTTTTTTTATTTATTCTTAAAGCCAGAAAAAAAATCTCTGTTTATTGCATGGGAGTGTTTTCTTAATAAGGCTAAGATTCGTTTACTTTACAACTGAGCAGGTTCAGAGTTGCGTGCCAAGATGCAATTTCTAAAATTCGAAGATTGGCTTTCAGTGTATGCTTAGAAAATGCATCGATTCTGTCTGCAAAGTCAGTATATCAAGATCGAAATTCTAGACCGCATTGCTTGTTTGGCTTCGGCCATCAACACTTCTAGTAAATTGAGAAAGGCCATGAAAATTGAATTGATTAAGAGTTTTCAGAGCAAGAAATAAGAACACGCTTGATATGGCATAGGTATACCGATTTAAAGTTATAACCTGTAACATTTGTTTTATCAATTTTCTTCAAAACCATAAGCCCTCCGAGAATTCCATTTACCCCATATAAAGCAAACGCGTCAATAAAACAATTATAAGATTCAAAGAATTAGAATTAATTGTCCATTCAGTCCTTAACAAGCATCATTGCGAAAGACACATTATGCAGTAAGTTACAGTTTAAAGACTTAGCTACTGAAGGAGCTATATTGGTACCACTTTGTATTCGGTAAATGGCCCCTAATTGTCCTTAGATCAAATGACTGTCATAGGACGCAATTATCACATCTCTGCAGGGGATAATAAAGAGGCCCCAAAGGATAATACCTGTAATTCCACTGTTTATTGGTTTTATGGTCCCTGATAACCTGTGAAATAAAACTGCCTCCCTCTGCAATCAATATTGATTTTTCCTGTCTTTGGCCCCTACCTGTATTCTGAGTCATTGTCAGGCCACTAGGTTTTCTAGTGTCATGTCCCTTATCTAATGACACTCAATAGACAGGGAAATGGGTCTTTAAATGCCTACATGTAGGAGAAAATAAGTCGAGTTTTGAAGACGAGCTGTTTTTGCTTTTTGTGTCTATGAGGTCTTTCATTAACTTGTAGTATGACAGAACACCAACTGACAGATCCGTCCTGTAATTTCCAATATCAGGAAGTTACAGTACGGTTTTCATTCCGCCTCCTTCTTGAGTATTTATATGAAGACCCGCCTCCTTTGATATTCACTTGTATTGGATTTATTGTTACAAAAATTCAAAGGAAAATCAGAAAGTCATACTACAGCATATATTTACATACCTCGTTGTAATAGGTTAAAACATACTACAAAGTTTGCGACAGTCATAAATGAGTAAGCTTTCGTTTAATTTGTTTGTGGCTTAGCGTCCCAGTCAACAGCTCATGATCGGGAGGTTGCTTTCAGTTTTGAGGATTTCGGCCCAAAATTAGGATGTCACGACACCAATAATGTGCTCGAAAATAGAACCAACAAAGAAAACAGCTAATTATGTCCCCCCAACCGAAGGTGGGGGACATATTGTTTTTGGTGCGGTTCCCGTCGGCGTCGGCGTCGGCGTCGGCGTCCGCGTCGGCGTCCGCGTCCGCGTAGCTTCTTTCTTACGCGATATCTTTTGAACCAGTGGATGGATTTTGACCAAACTTGCATAGATACATGGTTGGGAGAGGGGAAAGAGTTGATTAGATTTTGGTGACCTTGACCTCATTTTCAAGGTCACCAGCCCATGAAAACTGATCAAATTAGGTTTTCCGACGCGATATCTTCTGAACAAATGAATGGATTTTGAGCAAACTTGCACAAGAGCATTGTTGGGAGGAGGCTCAGAGTTGATTAGATTTTGGTGACCTTGACCTAATTTTCAAGGTCACGAGTCCATAAAAACTGTTGAAATTAGTCTTTCCAACTCAATATCTTGAAAACCAATTGATGGATTTTGACCAAACTTGCACAGAAGCATTGTTGGGAGGAGGCTCAGAGTTGATAAGATTTTGGTGACCTTGACCTAATTTTCAAGGTCACAAGTCCATAAAGAATGTTGAAATTAGTCTTTCCAACGCAATATCTTGTAAACCGATTGATGGATTTTGACTAAAGTTGCACAGAAGCATTGTTGCGAGAAGGCTCAGAGTTGATTAGATTTTGGTGACCTTGACCTAATTTTCAAGGTCACGAGTCCATAAAAAATGTTGAAATTAGTCTTTCCAACGCAATATCTTATAAACCAATTGATGGATTTTGACCAAACTTGCACAGAAGCATTGTTGGGAGAAGGCTCAGAGTTGGTTAGATTTTGATGACCTTGACCTAATTCTGAAGGTCATGAGTCCATAAAACTGTTGAAATTAGTTTTTCCGATATGATATCTTGTAAACTAATTGATGGACTTTGACCAAACTTGCACAAAAGCATTGTTGGGAGGAGGCTCAGAGTTGATTAGATTTTGGTGACCTTGACCTAATTTTCAAGGTCACAAGTCCATAAAAACTGTTGAAATTAGTATTTCCAACGCAATATCTTGTAAACCAATTGATGGTTTTTGACCAAACTTGCACAGAAGCATTGTTGGGAGGAGGTTCAGAGTTGATTAGATTTTGATGACCTTGACCTAATTCTGAAGGTCACGAGTCCATAAAACTGTTGAAATTAGGTGTTGCCCATAGACAGAGTCCAAAACAAGTTTATACTACCATACCATACAGAACAAGATGGTCATGCTGGCTTGCATAGTTAAACTTCATATCACAAGGTAACTAAACTTCAATTACTAAACGGTTGGGGGGACATAGTTTTCCTCAGAAAACACTGTTTTAATATTTATGGATGGTTTGACTTGAAACCACTTTTTGAGCAGGCACAGGCCTTCTGATCGGTTAACCAGTAATCAGATGATGAACTGGAAGGTAATAAGCTTTGCCTGGAGGCACAAGCAGCCCATCTAACGCCCCTAAAGGCCGGGACCAATATTCCTAGCCGGCCAACCTAAATGAGTAGTCTATGAAGATGACTAATCTAAATGTAACAGATACATGACAATGCAGCAGTTCCATATACTTTATTACAGGGAATCATGGTATTGTTACCTATTGATATATCACTTATCTACATCATCTACTTGCGAAACCATCACTGAAAGCATTATTTCACTCGATTACATACAGTGATATACATGTACGAAAGTATCATAAAATTTCAATGACTATGTATGACAATTCATTGAACAGCCGAATTCTTTACTCAAACGCTGTACATACACGTATAAAATGAAACTCATCTTCTATTTAAAATGACATACCTCTCTATTCAACTGAAAATTCAATGGAAGTGGTCGGTTAGGACTTTTGAGCTATTTATCAACCTCTAATATCTAGCCGCTCTACAAAGAATAAGAAGTCTTGAACACTTTAGAAATTAAAAGTTTACTTCTACTGCTCATTTTGAATGGGTGATCAATTTAATCCTTGTCTAAGTTGGGAATTGGATAAAAACACACATTTACATTTATGTGCTTATTCCTATATATACTTAAATTTAGGTAATTGAGCGGTCACCTTTGGAGAAATAGCCGCTCACTCCGCGGTTTACCACATGATCTCTATGAGTGAGTGCTTTAACTCATTTAAGCCTGGCGTCCTTTTTATAGGATAAATGCAAACAGCATACAGCATAGCCCCAGATGAGATGCTGCAGAACGCGGCGTCCCACCTGGGGCTCTTCTGTTTGCTTAGAGGAATTTCATCGAAAAATGGAATAAATTTTAAAGTCACGCCTGATGCCCAAAAAATGAAAGTGGACTCACCCAAATGATAATGATGGGAAAATCTATTCAAAATGGGTTAAAGTGTAAGTATGGCTGTTTCCTATCTGTGTTTTATGGCTGACATTATGAAAACTTGCCAATGCAATACACAGATATTATTTTTTTTCACATGTAAAAATTGAAAATTTCATTTGAAAAAAAAAAAAAAAAAAAAAAAAAAAAAAAAAAAAAAAAAAAAAAAAAATGATATTTTTAATAGTTTTAATAGTTTTGCTCAAAACATTGATCATGGGTATGCGTTAGAATCGCCTCGCCGAGTACACAATCTATGTTTTGGATAAAAAATAAGAGAAAATGTATACCCCTGTACACCCCAGTTGTACTATATAAAAGTGGGGTTTACAGGGCTATACTTTACATGGACATGTTTTCCTGATGGAATTCAAAGATTCTGAATGTACCGCCACATACAACACATTTCATGCTGGCATCAGGATAACTTGTCAGTTTTATGTATTCCCCACAGCAAAGCCGGGGTGTACATGGGTATTCAATATTCCTGGAGCGCAGTGGCGTAGTGGTAGAGCATCGGTCTCAGAATCGAGAGGTCCTGCCGGCCGGTTCGATCTCCACAGACGACACCGTATTGTGTCCTTGAGCAAGACACTTTAACTCCCTACAGCACTGGTCAAACCCAGGAAGCGTTGGCTCAGTCCCGACATGACTGCAAAAATGATGACTGGGGCGTTAAGCCTCTTTACAAACAAACAAATCATTATTCCTTTCTGCTATCTATTTCAGTGTTAGGACGGTACTCGTACGAGGGTCTATGGGTAGTGTGTGAACCTGTCTTTCAAGAAACCAACTTAAACATCGAAGAAACTTGTCACCATTCTACTGACAGAGGTAATCACATTTTTTTTTTTAATTCTGTTTAACGTCGCTTTCAAGATTATTTCAGCTCATATGAGACGGGACAAACGGTAGGTGGGCGAAAACGGGAGAACCCCGAGAAAAACCACCTGGCACACCCGCAAGCAGAACTTGGCTTGTCTCACATGTGGCCAGTGCGGGGCTGGAACCCACACCAGACACAGCGGTGAGGTAATCACTTTAGTTTGTAATTCAGTATTTCGATAGAATGCTATAACATCAGGAAAACATGTCCGTGTAATGTATACCCCTTGAACCCCACTAACTGGGGCATGCAGGGGTAAACCTAGTTTTCTTACTTTTGCTCCAGAACATAGATTGTGGGTACTCGTTAGAACCGCCTCGGCGAGGCGGTTTTAACGTGTACCCACAATCTATGTTTTGAGCAAAATAAGAAAAATATCAAGATTTTTCTGACGAAATCTTCATTTTTAACAACCGAAAGTCTCTGTATAATGCATGGGCAAGTTTTCGTAATGATATTGACGGGGTCATAAATGTGTTTCGTGCATTAACATTTGCCGAGACTCGGGGAATTTGTTTGCACCCGTGGCAACCAGGCCCCGAGTTTATAAAACTTTTTTCATGCTCATCTCAGCTGAGCTTGAAATTTCAAATCGTCATAAATACTGAAATAGCCCAAATATATTTAAATTGAAGGTTTAGCACTCCAAAGCATGTAATTTATCCTGCTAATAAATGTTAAAATGCCAACAATTGTTGGCATTTTAACATTTATCAGCAGGATAAATTTTAGATTCAGCTGAGCTGAGCATGAAAAAAGTTTTATAACCTCGGGACCAGGAATATTTATGCACTGAAATAATGAGCATGTGATCGGTATTGTTACATTTTCCACAACTATTTAATTAACAATTTCATTGAAAAAGTCAACACCATTTAAACACACAGAAACTGTGACAGTAAGATTCCTCGACCGTCGGCCATTTTGTAAGTACGGAAAACAAATAGTGGGTACCGTCTTGTCGCAATGACTAATGACACCGAGGAATTTTAGCTACGTGCTGCATGTATGTAAGAATGTGTATTTCCTGGGAACATATAAATTTAAGGTAAGTTGCACAATACGTCAGTAGCAAAAAGCCTGTTCAATTCTTCCTGGATTGTCTATTCTATTTCAATATCATATTTGCAAGGTTTGACTCTTTGGCATACGAAGCGAGACAAGTCATATTGGCAAAACGTAAGTAGTATAACAAGTTTTATTCCATGGCTATCAAAGCTACAAGATGCGTAACTCTTCCCGTCTCAATAAAGTTAGTAGATCAATGTTTCCCTTCAATGTGGCTATACATTTACATTGAACGAAGCGAGACAAGTCCTATTGACAAAACGTAAGTAGAATAACGAGTTTAATACCACGGCTGTCAAAGCTGCAAGATGCGTAACTCTTCTAGTCTCAGATCGAGTAGTTTATTATAAGTATTTCCCTTGTGACTAGTGAGTATAGATGTATACAGGATACATGTAGTGATCTGTAGTTCATGCTAAATCCCAGTTTGACTTTGAGTAACTGATGTCTATATTTCTTACTATTGCTACGTATTGTTTAACTTGTCAACGATGATTTCAAGCCATGTTAATATATAAGCTTTTGGAACTAGCTACACAGGTAGGAAATATAGGAAGACTTAACAGGAGACATAGTAATACAAGAAGAAATAGAGGAAGAAGCGCCTATGTATGACAGGGGAAGACAAGAGTTCAACGTCTTAAATGCACATGCTTGTGAGCGTTTGTTCGACTGTCTGTCAATAGTTCATAACAATATATGTGCCTTTGGCTGACTGGGGCTAACCAGATTCATCCAGTCCTTCATCCGCGATTCGGCTGGTATTTCGATTGGCGTTCGCTTCGTGAGAATGAGCCACACTAGTTTATTGTCCCCCGCCTTTTCGTAGAAAAGCGGAGGGACATATTTTTCGGCTTTCCGTCCTTTCGTTTGTACGTCCTTCCGTATGCCCGTCCTACCGACCCCCTATAGAAGTATGTACCTTGTGTGCGCAACTTCTCCTACAATTTTATTCCGATTCTTTTGAAACTTTACAGATGTCTTGACCATGCTTTGCAGATGTGCATGTGGTTTGGATAGAATCCTCAGATTGATTTGGACACTTTGTTCGCAATTTGCACTTAGTCGTTTTTCAAGCATCTTGACAATGAAGGTGAATGGACAGTGGGTACCTTGTGCGCACAACTCTTCCTACAGTTTTATTACAATTCTTTTGAAACTTCACAGATGTCTTGACCATGCTTTGAAGATGTGCATGTGGTTTGAATATAATCCTGAGATTATTTTTTAGCTCACCTGAGCCGAATGCTCACAAGGTGAGCTTATAGTATAGAAGTCGAGCCGGCGTCCGTGCGTCGTCCGTCGTCCGTCGTCCGTCGTCGTCGTCAACATTTTCAAACGACTTCTCCTCTGAAGCTGCCAAGCCGAATCTTTTCATATTTCACATATAGCATCTACAGGGGGGGGGGGGGGGGGGACGAATATTTGTGTTTTTTTATTTCGATCGGATAAGAACTCTGGTTGCTATGGCAACTTATGCTTCCCATAGACTTATAATGAAGAAAAGTGAAAATTGCCTATTTTTGCTGTCTTGTTTGAGATATTTGAATTTTGTTTTTGCAGAAATGTTTATCGAGTAGTCTTCTACGTTTCATGTGACTTTTGTCCTAATCCTTCATTTTGATTGGTTGCAGGGGCCCCATATAGGGCAAAATTTCGAAAAACAGTCAAAAATCTTCTTCTCAGAAAGTGTCAAGGGGATGAAGCCTATACTTTGTATACATGTTCCTGACAGTGGCCTCTACATAATTTGTGTTTTTTATTCCAGGCGGATAAAAACTCTTGTTGCTATGGCAACTTAAAGTTTCCATAGACTTATAATGGGAAAAGTGGAAATCGGCTATTTTTCCGCTAAAATTGCAGACACTTGAATTTTGTTTTTGCAGAAATGTTTATTGAGTAGTGTTTGACGTTTCTTGCGAGTTTTGTCCTAATCCTTTATTTTGATTGGTTGCTGGGGCCCCATAAAGGGCAAAATTTTGAAAAAAAAGAAAGAAAAAAAAAAAAAAAAAAAAAAAAAAAAAAAAACATTCAAAAATCTTCTCCTCAGAAACTGTCAAGTGGATGAATCCTGTACTTTGTATACATGTTCCTGACAGTAGCCTCTACATAATGTGTGTTTTTTTATTCCAGTCGGATAAGAACTCCGGTTGCTATGGTAACTTTAAGTTTCCATAGACTTATAATGGGAAAAGTGGAAATTAGCTATTTTTTGAAAACTATTGCAGCCTGAGATCTGAAAAGTGGTAGATGCAAACAACTAATGGATTAGATGAAGGTATATGATTAATTAAGGTCAAAGTCATCTCTTGACCTTAGCCGGTCTGTCGTCCATACACACTTTTCAAAGATATTTTTCTCTGAAACCACTTGGCCAATCAAAGCCAAATTTTATATGAAGCATCTATAGGAAGTGGGAACCAATGTATATATAAATAATCCAGGTCACATGACCAAGATGGCCGCCATGCCCATATATGGTAAAAACCATTAAAATATCTTCTTCTCCAGAACCGTTGAACCGATTTCAACGAAACTTTGCATGAAGTATGGATGACTCAAGTACTACAATGTATATATAAAACATGACCCTGTGGTGACCTTGACCTGTTTTATGGTAAGGTCAACATAGGTCGTCAATGCATTTGAATGGGAAAAACTTTTAAAATGTCATTTTAAGTGAAAGTCTTGCAGGAAATGGACAGTAGGACTGAAATTTAATGATTCTGAAAAAAAAAAAAAATGGACCCCAGGAGCACATCTGCTTTTAAAATGTTATTTTTTGAAAACTATTGCAGCCTGAGAACTGAAAAGTGATAGATGCAAACAACTGATAGAGTAGATGAAGGTATGTGATTAATGTAGGTAAAGGTCGATTTTGGAAACATAGGCAAACATGGAAACATGGGAAAAAGTGACAACTAGGTCTCGGGTAAGCAATTACAGGACCAATGATCCTATGGAAACCATTGCAGCCATAGGCCTGAAACTTGACCAAGATGACCGTCATACCCATATATGGAAAAAAACCACTTTGTCCAGTGACTGTACTTGTTGACTCTCAGGTGAGCGATCGTTGCCCTTGGGCTACTTGTTTATTACTAGCTTAGTCGTTTTTCGGGCATTTGCACTAGAAAGTGTGTGCGGTTTGGATGTACATTATTCTCAGATTATATTTGTGTATTTAAACAATCAAGGCGGGGGACATAAATTATCTGAATTAGCGTGTTTATATTTAAAGTGACTTGATATACATGTATATTGGCATTGTTCCACTACAAATTTGGAATGGAACTGCGGCCATTGGTTTCGGCCTAAATCTATGGTTCAGTTAGAACGATGTAGTTTACGCTCAAAATCTTGAAAAGGATTTCGCATAATTTGACCAGATTTGTATGCACGTCTACATTTCAAGTACAGACCAAGTTTGGTATCGCTACGCATCATTTCACGAGCATGTAACACAGTACCAGCCCTTGATTGCCGAGCGCAAGGACTAGTACGAAAACACGCCCATGTAATATACAGATTCTTTTCAATAAGTTGCAAAAACTGAAAATTTTCATTTGCAAAATTTTGATTTTTTTTTGAAAACAAACATTGTGGGTACACGTTAGAATCGCCTCGCCGAGGCGATTCTAACGAGTACCCACAAAATATGTTTTGGATCAAAATAAGAAAATAAGGTATACCCCTGCAAACCCCAGTCTCTTTTTATTTAAAAGTGTGGTTTAAGGGGGTATAAATTTCACGGACATGTTTTCCTGATGGCTACAAAAATTGTTGAAATATTCCCTGTTTTCTGCAAAATATGACAGCTGTGATTGAAACGACCTCCCACACACTTGTTGCTTATATATTGTGCAATTTACTGTTCTACAGAATCAGACATTATTGATTATTGACATACCAGGCTAATAAAGTCAGAAAAAATCAAAGGTTTCTTTTTTATTAAATCCCTGCTGTGGAAATTCAGCGAGTAATAATCTAGACCGAATAAATGCCAGCTCCGGATGTAAATTTCTCGCTCGCTTATCGTTTTTGGCATGCGTTTTGGCATTTTACGACACGCGCTTGTCGCTTTACGCCATCTAGCTTTAAATAAGACATCAAATTGCTTCGATCTGTTAGACAGCGGAGTATGTGATGTGTTTTATTGTCGCTTTGCATTGAACTTATGCTTGTATCGAGTTGTTACTTAGCAACGGGACATTGCCTGACAGAAGCAGAGCAGTGTCACGCAGCTAATGGCGGCCATGTTAGTTATCATACATGCGGATCTCCTCAAATCGTATCGTTGATAAGTGTCTGATGGTTGTCAACGATTGATGACTTGTCGCTATCAATATTTGGACCAGAAATGTTCTTTTTATGATTTTGATATGAAATATTGATATTCATTCAGAAATAGGATTGAGCTTGTCAGAGATAGGGCAATAATGTGACATCTGATGGCAGTTATCTGGTTACGCGTGGAATACAATAAATGGATATATTTTGCTTTGTACAGCAATTTGTTCGTGTCTATGATTCATTTGGGATGTAACAGTGGGATGTAACAGTATAAAGGCAATATATTCATATTATTCATTGGAGTAACATATGTATGTAGCCATGTCGTGAGAATCCTATATCCTGAGTTACCAAACAGGCACAACAATAATTTGATGTTTTGCCCTTTTCAAAGAGCAATATCGACTTGTCTCTAAAGTAAAAGAAAAAAATCCCTGATTAGGTTTATCAAACTTTTTTTGAGACGAAAACAGGATTTTCACGTCGCGACATTTTGTTTTAAAACATTTCGTCATTTAGGTTAAAATTATAACAAAATATAAAACTGAACAAACACTGTTTTAAATGATCGTTAATGTTGATTCATACGAATTAAAGTTACTATGGATGCTTCATAACAAACCTGAAGTCGGTCATTTCCCGGTTATGATGTGAATTAAAACGGCGTACACATGGTGTCAAAAATGAAAAACTTCCTGAAGTTCAAGACAGGAGAAAACAAGCATGACATGCGCAAGTTCGGTGAGGAGTTTTACCTCCGGGAGGCCAAGCTGTGGAGACCGTTTCGTTGGTTCGGGATTTTATCCACCTTGACAGCAATGGCGCTGATAATCGCCGCCATTATTAGTGAGGACTGGCTTCATGGCGCAAGTAAGTATATTTTTTAAATTGATTTGAGCCGCGTGATAAGAAAACTAACAATGTGGTTTCCGAACATGTCCGACATAAACCGAGCTGTACAAGAACTGAAGATGGCTTAGCCTAGAAGCTGGAAAGTTTGGATTTAGAAAATAGAGGAATTGTACTATCAGTGTAGCGAAAACAAAGACGCTGATCAGCTTCGCTGTTTATTTAGTAAATGCGGCTGTCTTGAAGGGTTTTTAAAAATGGCAGTGACTAGAGATACGGTACCGTACCTTTAGCCTGCAGGCTAAAAGTACGGTACCGTATCTCTAGCCACTGCCTTTAAAATGTTGACTATTGGCCTATTATTATTTCGAAATACACACACACACACACACACATTTAAATTGCGTGCCAAGCAGAGCTGGGTGTGAAATTATTCTCGTTTCCCCAGGCCCTGATCTATTATAATCTGAAGTTCTCATTCTCTTTGCCCAGACAATTCGTCAAGTATCTGAAAGTGCTTTGCCTTTAAATGTACAAAGTAGAAGACACGCTCTTGAAATATCTCGTATACCATCAAATCCATTAAAGGTCTTATCTCCTGGGAACTCTATTGAGCCGCTACGCGGTGATCTCATGATCACGATTTGTTTCTTTAAACAGGATTTACTTGGAAACGAAGCGATCTTCACACCTCTAGGGAACAAGAAAGCTAAGTGCTGTGATAACTCAAAGGGGATTATATAGCTGCGAGACCATTTTATGAATTCTGGACAGTGACACATTAGACAAACAAATTACTTATTTTGTCTCTTTTCTGAGACTGGCATAATCCCATCGATCTTTAGATACTTATTTGAGCCATTTCACGAAATGTCACTTTTATTAACGCATACTAAAATGCGTAGACGCATACATCTATATACATTAGCTGCGTTTAAGCATAAGCGCCTCAAATTTCAAGTAAACACCGTCCTGTGTGCAGCTCCGACAAGTCTAAGTGTCAAGCTTTTGCTGCGTTTCACATGCCAATTATACAATAGTCTTGAAAAGGCTTATTTAGCTAGCGTCCTGGGATAGTAAGGAGTATGTAGGATTGTATGGCAAAACACCTACTAGAATTTCTGTCGTTTGGGATACCCTGGTTGTTCACCGTCGCAAAACAATGTCATTTAAACCATCTCTAAGATATTAAACTAGTAATCCATCGACTGTAATTGAACTTTCCAGTCGCCAGAAAACAATAGAACTGGTCGAAAATCTGCCCTGTCTGAAACCATGAAGACAGTTTTCTCAGAACTTTCCGTCTTTAATGAATGAATTAGCGTTCTTATCTTCCTATTATCAGGACTAGTTCTATATTCCAGTAAAACTGTATAATGATGTCATTCTACTGTACATAGCATTCTATAGTGACTGTCAGTGACAAACACTGCGATTCTAGGCAAACTTATATGAAGTTCCTTTCAAAACATTTAATTTCATTCGCGATTCTGGTCAACGGCAATTTGATTGAGTGACATTAAACAGTTCCACTAGACATGCAACTTTGTTATACCGGTTACACCCCCGGTTAAAACGCCACAATTTTTTGCCATCGAATGCCGAAACAGGGTAGTACCCAATTTTCGTATTTAGTGAAAGTTTCTGCCGGTGTATAATCCTAACGGTTGTGACGAGCAACGATTTCAGTAGCAATGTCAATGCGATATACATATTCATCATGAACCAAACTGTTTTTTTGCCTTTATTTGTTTCAGAAATTTTAAAATCCATCTTTAAAATCATTCTTTAAAAGAATAATATTCGGATAAAACCAATAAAAGCAACGACAGAAAATCTAATTCAAATCACATCACATCATCTTGTAAGTAAACTGAATAAAGAGAACGACCGTTAAAACTAAGCCTTCTTAGCTGTATTCACCTCTATTTACCTGTTATACCGGGTCGATAGGTTACGCAATTCGCTCTTTTCGCTACACGGCTCTCGCGCAAATGAAACTCCGTCACAGTATAGTTTTCGCGCTTTTGTAATATGCCCAGCAGTGAGTATATTAATGAGAAGAAGGGATGGGCCATACCGCGGTTTTGGCTACTTAAGCCTCTTCAGAGACTCTTAATACTGTGCAACTTTCAACAGGATATTCGACACAAAGACTAGTATTATCTAAACAGAGCCAAATATATAAAACGTTGGTTAGAAAATGAATCTAAACCGATAATGAATTTCAGATTCTCAAAATACCCTCGCTGATCTCAAAGGACCATCAGGAAAATATACTCCTCAAAATAATCTAAGGGCCAGAAATTAAATTTTGCAGATTTTGTGAATGTCAAACAATTAATTTTATTTTATGATGTATAATAACCAAAACGTTTTAAACAATCGACAATTAACTGGTCAGTGAACATGACAATACACTACACTCCAAACTTGGCTATTTTACACATTGTGGGTGGGGTAGTAAAATTAAGAAATTGTCATCTTATCACAACATAATGGCCGTAGATGTCATCTTGATATTGGATAAGTGTATCTTTGGCCTGTATAGCTTCCATGCAATATGACCGGAAGCGCTAAATCAACTTGTGGTTGTGCCGTGTGGCGGCCCTAAAAAGTCTCCCCGTACATCCATTTAATGCTCTTATTTTTCCAATCCTCAGGGATTGCTTGCAATCAGTTTGTATTTTCCTATCTCTAAGGGAAAATAGCTGCTCATTCGGCTTACGATATGTTTCATGGTATAAGTACCTGATTGTTAGTTTGGTTTTTTCCCACCTCGGTTTTTGGAGTGGGAATCTTTTTCTGATTGCGCCTTTTCCTGATCTTTGCCTACTTGTACCTTTCCGTATGTCCGCAAGAGGAATCATGCCGCGATCGTCTAGCAACTCAAGTTCCAGACTTTCCCGCGTCACACATTGAAAATTAGAGGCCACGATTCTTCTCTGTAGACAATCCCACACGTGCTCAATCGGGTTCATGTCAGGAGGACGCGCTAGCCAGTCCATACGCTGATTTTACTCGTGCCCAAGCAACCCTCTTACCCCTCTAGCCCTTCGTAGTTGATTGTTATCGACCATTAAAATAGACTCAGGGCCCAAAGCGCCAGCAAATGGATGAGCAATGATGTCCAAAGTTCCAAATAAATATTGCATACCAGTCAGCGACCCGTTCTCGATACTGTACAACTCCAAAGAACCAACATTACATACCCACCCCACACAAGCAGATTTGGTCTGCCAAACAAATCGTGTTGCAACAACACAAAGTCCATTAAAACGCTCAATTGTCTCACACCACTCACGTTGCCTTCCGTCACTGACGTCTAAGCTGCTTTTCGACACCTCCGAGCAAAGAAGCAGTCTCAAATGATCCAGTAGAATGTTCTGATATCAATATGCAAAGTCCAGTTGGAGTCATCTGGAGTGTTTGGTCACTGTGAGGGTACAAGGGGCCTTCTTGCATTAATTTTAAGATTGAGGAGACAATTTTCTATCGTCTTATCACAAACATGATTTCCGGAAGTATCATGGACTCGAGTTTTAGCATTTTTGTGGTGTCAAACATGGGTCGGATGGCCAACTTGACAATAAAATGGTCATTTAGAACCGTATTATGGACAGACGATCAAGCTCTTTTGGCCTCAAATTGGCTGAGCTGTTGAGGGACCGTCTTTAGAGAATCATACCTGCCCGTAATGTTCGATCTGAAACGCGAGAAAAGGGTACATGTAGGCAAAGATCAGGAAAAGGCGCAATCAGAAAAAGATTCCCACTCCAAAAACCCGAGGTGGGAAAAACCAATCTAACAATCAGGTACCTATACCATGAGAACATTTCGTAAGCCGAATGAGCAGCTATTTTCCCTATAGGTGGCCAATCAGTTACCTTAACTAAAATATGAAAACATACATAAGGCGCCAACAGCACAAAAATATTAAACACCAAGACATAAAACAAAAAGAACCACCACAGAAGTATCGACTTGGAACGATCAGTAACAAAAAGTTACTGGCGGGCTTAAATCGATTTTCATCATGGAAACATCTCCGTATGAAAGTTACCCCAGATTTGCACCTTATATAGTAAAAATGGGGGAAATCAGGGGTTGGTATGAAATTATTGATTTTTAACATAAGTCCATAAAATCATATATTGTGGGTATCTGTTATCATTGAATCGATTTGGTGATCATAATAGATTCTCAAAATGCACAAATTTATGGGTATCAAGAGTAATAAATGCAAAATTACAATCAAAATCCGCAGAATCATAGAACACTTTTTTGCAAACGGAGATGTTTCCGTAATGTACATGGCCATAACCCAACCCTCAGCTTCTGCAGTGGTTCATAACATTTAGTTAGTTCTTCGGTCCTCGTGGTGAATCTCTAACTAGTCAATGAATCATCAAGAAGAAACAAATAAATCATGATAAACATCCTGATGAATAAAAAACCAGGACTCACAGATTCAGTAAGTTGCCCGACGATGGAGATCCCTGGGTGCCGAATAGCTTAAGTCTGGAAATTGAAATGGTAAGAGGGTGTTGTTAGATACGTCTTATGGGCAGCCGGAAGTTAATTTGAAACTTCATGTCACACTGCATGGAGGTTAAACAAATTCATCCTTTATATGCCCGTTACTGGGTTGATGTTTACGACCATATTCTTGTAAAATCAAGTTTTTTTTTTAGAATTTACTACCCCACCCACCATGTGTGAAAAAGCGAATTTTTGAGGGTAGTGTTGTATCATGATCACTGACAAGTTTATTGTCGATTGATTTTAAGCTTTTTGGGGTTTATTGGTTAGGGTACCCATTGAACATTTATTATACAACAGAAAATAAAATAAATTATTTGACATTCACAAAATTTGCAGAATTAAATTTCTGGCCCTTAGATTATTTTGATGAGTATATAATCTGCACTATCTATGATGTACTTGGTGACTTTTTAGGGTTGCCACACGGCAGTTACATTTGAAAAGGCAAATGAGCCGCCGGATGGGAAAACGAACAATCTGCATAGAAGAAAACAAAGGCGCAAATCAGCTTCGAATTCGCAGTAACTGTGAAGCTGATCAGCGCCTTTGTTTTCACTACACGGATAGTACAATTCCTCTACTTTCTAAATTTAAAATTTCAAGCCTCTAACCATCTTCTGTGACTGTTCAGGCTGGTTTGTGTCAGACCTGGTCGGAACCCAAATTGTTGGCTTTTTCACGCACATACTCAAATGTCTAAGAACAAGAGGGAAAACATAATCGCCTTCCATCAATGATACGTCCAAAGACAGCATTATTTTGTAATTCTTTTTTGTTTCTTTACATTGGAAATACAGCTTTGGTTCCAACCTGGTCTCAATTACGTTGCAGCCTTATGAGTACATGTATAAATTGGAACGTATAAGTCGTAGTTCACGATCTTTGACATAAAGAAACATCATGCATTCAAGTCTCATTATACACGAGCCAACATACAATATAATTGTCATATATTAGGTCTCAGGAGACTTAATATCGAGCTATACATTACGAAAACATGTCCATGTAATATTAAGATTTTCTCAAGTTGTAAAAATTGAAAATTTTCAGATTTTTTTTCTTTTTATTTTTCTTATTTTTGCTCAAAACATAGATTGTAGGTACACCTTAGAACCGCCTCGCCGAGGCAGTTCTAACGAGTACCCACAATCTATGTTTTTGAGCAGAAATAAGAAAAATAGGTATACCCATGCATACCCGTTTTTATATATATATATATATATAAAAGTGGGGTTTAAGGAGGTATATACATGTATTGCACGGACATGTTTTCCTGATGATCTTACACGATCATAGTACATGAAGACTTCCGATAATCGCTTGCATGAGGATGTTTGGGAAAGAGAACTGTTATTGTTTGATACTTTCGAATTTCATCTGGATAACACGTCCGTGAAATGTTTTAGCCCCGTACACCACTACTGACAATCACGTGGTATTGTTTACATACAAACCGATAAATGATCGGTGACACAAACTACAATTGTGACAGAAGTTGAGGTTAAATATTCGAGTTTCCTCCTACAGCATGTACTCTACTGAATAATAGATGGGTACAGTCCATGCAGCAATTGAACATATATTGAAAGAAAGTAAAATAAGAAATCCCGGTTGTTTCGTTTTCGCAAACACATCAATATTATTGTGTTGGAAGCACTATATGTTCGTGGGACGGAAGTGTTTGCGAAAACGAAATAACCTGGATTTCTTATGTTTCTTTTATTCAATAAATGTTTAATTTCTGCATTGACTGCGCCTATCTATCAGTCAATAGAGTAAATGGTATAGGAGCAAACTCGAATATTTCATCTCAACTTCGAGCAGAATTGCATAGTGCGTCACCCATTCCATACCACGTGTTTATCAGCTGTGTACACACCATTTAGTCTAATTGATTTATATTAAAACTCACTGGGTGCTTCCTTCGTCCCGATATAAAAAGGTTTTGTTTGACTTTTACTATAGGTCCCGATAGGATTTGGTTTTGTTTGATTCCGGTATAAGATTTTTTTCTACAATAATTCCTAGAATTTGGTCAAAGATTTGATTTGATTCTAATTTATGACGTCATTGAAAGAATTTCAAGTCATAATATTGTGCTTTGAATGCAATTTTATAGTTAGATTTAATTTGATTCGTTAAATAGTGATATAAATCAAGCGATTTATGTTATTGTCGACCCTGTTTTGTGGAGATTTACTGTGTTAAAGAAGTAGAACAAAATCCGTTACCAAAAAGTCAAACAAAACCTTTTTATATCGGGACCAAGGAAGCACCCAGTGAAAACATAATTTCCAGCCCTTGTTAGAACCGTCACGAGATTTGTATTCCTTCTGACAAATCTGTCAATCTAATTCTTAAAGTAAAGCTTTGACATAACAAAAACTTGCTCATGAGCGGTTCTAACGTGTACCCGACAATCTATGTTTTGGATTGGAAATAAGAAGC
Organism: Rugalucina vietnamica; assembly: GCA_964017185.1. Lineage (NCBI taxonomy): Eukaryota > Metazoa > Mollusca > Bivalvia > Lucinida > Lucinidae > Rugalucina > Rugalucina vietnamica. Next base: position 23,217,776 of record OZ024882.1, read on the forward strand.
GGGTCTAACGTGTACCCGACAATCTATGTTTTGGATTGGAAATAAGAAAATCGTATGCCCTTGTATGCCCCATTTTACTATTTAAAAGTGGGGTTTAAGGGGGTATTCATTTCATGTGCATGTTATCCTAATGAGAATGTGGTTTCTCGGAACTCTGATGTGCTGGACGTATATAACCAAGACTTCATGGTCAGTAAGTGTCTTTAATTTCCCTGAAAGGCTTCACTTGAAACGAATACAAGCCGCCGCATGGGAAAACCAACAATCTGCATAGGCAGTAACTGCGAAGCTGATCAGCGCCTTTGTTTTCGCTACATGGATAATACAATTCCTCTACTTTCTAAATCCAAAATTTCCAGTCTCTAACCATCTTCTGTGACTGTACAGCCCGGTTTGTGTTGGACCTGTGTTTTCTCACGCGCAGGCTCATACTATCTTTTCGTCGCCTTAGCTCAGACTACTGACGTGTATGAAGATATCTGCTTACTTCCTTTGTTCCAATTAAATATGGCTCCTACCGATAAATTCCGTCATTAAACACTTTTATTTTAGCTCACCTAGGCCGTTAGGCTCACAAGGTGAGCCTATGGTGTGCGCATGCTCCGTCGTCATCGTAGTTGTCGTTGTAGTTCTTGTCGTCCACAATGTTCAAACATCCTCTCTTCTGATACCGCTGGGCCAATCAAAGTTTAACTTCATTCTGTAGCATCCTTAGAAAGGGGAAACCAACGTCCATATAAATAGTCCAGGTCACATGACCAAATTGGCCGCCATGCCCATATATGGTTAAAGTCTTAAAATATTCTTCTCTGGAACCTGTGGACCGATTTGAATCAAACTAGGTATGTGGCATCAGGGAATCTGACCCATTATAGTTTGTATACACCATGATCATGGGTTGACCTTGACTTATTTTACAACAAGGTCAGATTTGGTCACGTAGGTTTTTAATGGGATAAAGTGAAACCATTTTTAGCTCACCTGAGCCGAAGGCTCACAGGTGAGCTTATAGGATAGGCAGGCATCCGTCGTCCGTCGTCGTCGTCCGTCGTCTGTCGTCGTCGTCCGTCCACAATTTCAGAGAAGAATATTTCTGAAGCTAGTAGGCCGATCTTGATCAAATTTAATGTGAACCATAATTGGGTTGGGGGATTGTTGGCATTAGGTTTTGGAGCAGATTATATCAAAATTGTGGTTTCCATGGCAACAGATAGGTCCCATAGACTTACAATGGGAAAAACTAAAAAAATCTTCTTCTCTGAAACCACTAGGCCCACAGCTTTGATATTTGGTATGTAGCAATGGCTAATGGTCCTCTACATAAATTGTGCCATTCATGCCCCTGGGGTCAAATTTGGCCACGCCCCGGGGGGTCGATAGTCTCCATAGACTTACTATGGGAAAAAAAATAAAAAATCTTCTTCTCTGAAACCACATGGCCCACAGCTTTGATATTTGGTATGTGGCAATGGCTAATGGTCCTCTACATAAATTGTGCCAGCCATGCCCCTGGGGTCAAATTTGGCCACGCCCGGGCCCCGGGGGTGGATAGTCTCCATAGACTTACAATTGGAAAAACTAAAAAATCTTCTTCTCTGAAACCACTAGGCCCACAGCTTTGATATTTGGTATGTAGCAATGGCTAATGGTCCTCTACATAAATTGTGCCATTCATGCCCCTGGGGTCAAATTTGGCCACGCCCCGGGGGTTGATAGTCTCCATAGACTTACTATGGGGAAAAAATTAAAAAATCTTCTTCTCTGAAACCACAGGGCCCACAGCTTTGATATTGTGTACGTGGCAATGGCTAATGGTCCTCTACATAAATTGTGCCAATCATGCCCCTGGGGTCAAATTTGGCCATGCCCCGGGGGTCAATAGTCTCCATAGACCTACAATAGGAAAAAAACTAAAACAATCTTCTTCTCTGAAACCACTAGGCCAACAGCTATGATATTTGGTATGTAGCAATGGCTAATGGTCCTCTACATAAATTGTGCCATTCATGCCCCTGTGGTCAAATTTGGCCACGCCCCGGTGGTTGATAGTCTCCATAGACTTACTATGGGAAAAAAATTCAAAAATCTTCTTCTCTGAAACCACAGGGCCCACAGCTTTGATATTTTGTATGTGGCAATGGCTAATGGTCCTCTACATAAATTGTGCCAATCATGTCCCCGGGGTCAAATTTGGCCACGCCCCGGTGGGGTCGATAGTCTCCATAGACTTACTATGAGAAAAAAATTCAAAAATCTTCTCTGAAACCACAGGGCCCACAGCTTTGATATTTGGTATGTAGCAATGGCTAATGGTCCTCTACATAAATTGTGCCATTCATGCCCCTGGGGTCAAATTTGGCCAGGTCCCGGAGGGTGATAGTCTCAATAAACTTGCTATGGGAAAAAAATTCAAAAATCTTCTTCTCTGAAACCACAGGGCACACAGCTTTGATATTTTGTATGTGGCAATGGCTAATGGTCCTCTACATAAATTGTGCCAGCCATGCCCCTGGGGTCAAATTTGGCCACGCCCCGGGGGTAGATAGTCTCCATAGACTTACAATGGGAAAAAGTAAAAAACAACTTCTTCTCTGAAACCAGAGCTTCTATATTTTGTATGTAGCAATGTTTGGTAGTCCCCATTATAAATTGTGCCAGTCATGCCCCTGGGTCAAATTTGGCCATGTCCCGGGGGTCAATAGTATCCATGCATAGACTTTCATTGGTCGATTCTCAATTAATTTAAATCTCATGAGCTTACAATGTGATAATCTCTCAGGTGAGCTACAGGACCAATGGTCCTCTAGTTAAGAAGGTTTATAGCCTGTGACCTGAAAGTAGGTAGACACAGACAACTTACAGAGTCAATGAAGTTTTGTGAGTATTCATGGTCAAAATCATTTTTGGCCAAATGTCATTTACACTAAATTTAAAACTTAATTTTCCCAGTAATCGGTAGACCAAACTAAGCCAAACTTCGCATAGCTCATCCTTTGGAGGTGAGGAGAGAAAGACATATATAAATAGTCTAGGTCAAATGACCAAGATGGCCGCCATGCCCATATATTGTAAAAAATATTCGTCTCTGAAACGGGTAGTCCAATTTCAACAAAATTTGGCATGTAGCATCAAGTTTTGCTTAAATTATGACCTTGAGTTGACCTTGATCTGTTTCACGACAGAGTCAAATCTAATCACATACATGTATATTTGATTTTGGTGATGCCAAACTGTGACCCTCAGGACAGATTTCTCTATCCATACCTGACACTCATGTAAAATTCTTATAATATCTTTACATATACATATAAACATGATTTCCTAGATGGCTTTTGTAAGTGTTAAGCATATGAGTATCTTTCAGTGGACGTTGATAGTTTATTACCATCATTTGGATTTTCTGGACCCGCACATGTTACAGTATTATTTATAATGTGGAACTTATTTTCATATACTGTATATATTTTGCAAATGCATGTATGCACATACATTATTTACATGTGTGCATGTATAACAAATAAACAAGAAATGTAACAGCTTGAAAATCATTGATTTCATATAAAATGTATTAAGACCTTTAGAAATATATTTTATTAGGCTTGCATGATTGCTATATGACTAGTTTTGAGCAACTTTGCACGAACGATTAATCCAACGTCCTTTTTGTTTTTGTAAATAAATTGCTTCGTGTTAATCGTTAACGAAAATGTAATAAAAATGACTGAACGAAATTTGCTGCAATCAAAATGATTGATTCATATTAGAAATTTTATAAATGTAATACTCTTCAGTTTTTGAATTGTTCTAATATTTAGTTATTTGCAGAAAGTAAACGGAAATGAATGAAAGAATTCGTTGAAAACAAAAGAATGAACATGGGTAGTCGTATTTGAGTTTTGACAGAAAAGTTGCTGTGTTCTATGTTTGTACCTCTTAACACTTACAATAGACCTATCTTTATGCCCATACATTTGCTGATGAGCTTTAATTCGAGATAGTTTAACCGCGGGGCGTATTGCTACCTTTGTTCGTGCACGGCTTGGTTTCCCTGGAATCAATACACCATTAATTGATAAGATATTATAAAGTGGGACAACATCTGGTGCGTGACGTAAATATTTGAAATATATCATGTTTAATATCTATTTGCTTAAATGTTTAACGTCGCAATCATCATTTTCAATAGTACGGTTAACCAGCACTATACGGGGAATTAATGTTTCGCTCACGGACACAACTAGTCGTTATTGGAGTTCGAACTCTGGGCCTCTTGACTCGATTTTCCGGGGTTCAGCGCCCTACAACTATATAATAGTGCTCGCACTTTTTATCATACAGTATGGCTACCAAGTCAAAAACTCAATTTTTGAATCGAGATGGTTTTCATCATTGCTCGCTCATAGCGATTTCAGGATTTCAAAATTAAATTCCATGAGGTCTTTAATCTTGTTATAATTGTTTCTTTTAAATGAAAGACGTTTCTCAAGAAAGATTTGACTTTTTGAGTATTTCGCTTGATTATTTGACACAGCCTGCAATTTCTGTGTGAAAAAAAGGAATAGCCAACTCAGAGCATTCAAATGTTTTATGTACTCGTATTCTATGTACCAACAGGTTACTCATTCATCAATGCAAAATACTATATAGTTTCGTTTCAAGTACAAATAAAAGATGCGCCCCTTATATGGCATTGGAAATATATAGGCCTTGGAGTATGATATATCATGGAAATAAAAGCGTGAGTGTCTGAATCATAATTAATCTGTACTAACCAAAACTCAATTGTATTCATACAAATGCCTGCCCGTATCAGATGCATCCCAAGACCTCTGCCATTTCATGCAACATGATACTCTCGCAAATTTCTTAAAATCAGCTCCAGTAAGAATCTGACTTTCTTCTGGGAAATATTTTGCTTCCTCTGCAGCCTCTTTTGCTAAATCATCTGCAATACAATTTCCTCTGATATCGGCATGGCCCGGTGTCCACTGGATACTGATTTCAAGTCCTGATCTCTCCAAATCTGAAATAAGGAGTTTAATATCTTCTACAGCCTTTTTATGGGAGTAGCAGCCCGTCCTAAGGTCAAAATTCCCACGGCTGATTGACTATCTGAAAATATTGTAATACCATGTATTTGTCTTTTCTTGTGTTCACTCTGAGCGAATTCTAAGGCCATAAGAATGGCTATTAATTCACCAAGCAATATTGAGCCTCTGTTAGTAACAGGTCTCTTCAACATGACAGGCTCTGTCTCATTTGGTACAAATATACAAGCTCCTGACCCACAGGGCCCAGGGTTTCCTAAACATGACCCATCTGTTAACACTATCAAATTATTGTAGTTAGACAATAATGATGAATAAAACTGACAAAACTATCCACTGTTGTGTTGGCTCTTTGGGCAAGTATAGTATCAAATGGTTGCAGAATAATTATTTCGGTTACGGCTTATTCGGTATTCGGTTATCAAGTGCATTCCAACCAATCATCAGGATAACATGTCCAGGAAAAGAAGTAAACACAATTAAAATCCAATTTTATATAGTAAAACGTGGATTTACAAGGGTATACATTCTTTCTTATTATTGGTCCAAAACATAGATTGTGGGTACTCATTAGAATCGCATCGCCGATGCGGCTCTAACGTGTATCCACATTCAATGTTATGAGCTAATTTAAAAAAAAAAAAAAAGTTTCAACTGGAAATTAATAATTTTTCACAGCTAAAACAATCTTGTATGCTAATCATCAGGAAAACATTTCCGTGGAATGTGTACCTTCTAAACCCCCATTTATTAGCAAAACTGGAGTATGCAGGGGTTTACATGTACCTATTTTTCTTATTTTTGCTCCAGATTGTGTGTACTCGTTAGAACCGCCTCGAAAAATCTCTAATTATTGCATGGGCATGTTTTTACAATGACAGAATCCCCAGCGCCTTCATGTCGTCGGTAAATATCAAGTTTCTCTCTGCGACAAGTAATTTGAAAGTCTAATCATATTGCAATGACATACAGCCGGTTGCGTTACCATGGGAACATATGAGCCACGCCATGAAAAAGCATGTCTTCGTAGTTTCCGACAAAACCCGAGACAAGTATTTTTGTATTTCGACCTAGATGAAGTTTATATCAAGGTATAGTAGTGAAAACAAAGGCGCTGATCATCTTCGGGGTTACTGCATGGCTTATCTGTCACTTGGAGTTCGCAGAAACAAAAAAACATGTTTTATGAATATGACACGGCTATTATTATGAAACAAACTAAAGCTTCTGTAAAGTAATTGAGTAGTTTTACAAAGCGACAGCTGAATGCCGACGGCACTGAAAATCTGCACAATACCAATGCTGTTAGCTTATTCACAAAACGAAATATTTTTTTGTGTCAAGTACTTGAGGCTGCGACTGCGAACAACCAGGCTATCTCACACAATCGAAAAACTTCTTTATACGTACTGCTGCCAGACCCGTACGTACAAGTAGGCAAAGATCAGGAAAAGGCGCAATCAGAAAAAGATTCCCACTCCAAAAACCGAGGTGGGAAAAAACCAAACTAACAATCAGGTACTTATACCATGAAACATATCGTAAGCCGAATGAGCAGCTATTTTCCCAATAGGTGGCCACTCAGTTACCTTAACTTAAAGTGTCAGTAAATTTTCAATTATTTTTTTCAATTTTGATAATTTTTGATATGTTCTAGTGCTTCGTTTGCCGAACAAGGATCTGTCGAAAACTTCCCAAATGCATTACAGATAAACCAATTAAAGACTAATTAAAATTTGACTTAAATGAGTGACAGTGATAAATATATATTTTTGCCCGCCTTCACACTCGAGTTTTATGCGCAAAGTTTTGGAATTCCGGAAGTAAATAGAAACACGTGCTAAACTCTATTTACGACCAAACATAATTACATATACTTATGATTTACTGTAAAATAAAAAAAATATTGAAAGTATGATCGTGTGCATTGACAAATCTTGTTCATGACTACTTGTCCCATCATTGAAAGGCAATAGTGTGTGCCCTAAACAAAGTGGTATTTTGTCATACATAATCGATTTTATTTGCAGAGAGGCTACATAGGGGGAAATTAAGAAAGTTAACAGCACATGAAAGACCGTTCAAAACCCGCGTTCTGTAGCAATTCTGCATTCTCTATAAAGCATTACCCGAACGTTCGCACATTCATTTTTATGCCAACATCATAGCCACAACGTCATAATTCCTCCCTAAAATAATGTTGTGTTTTGTGGTCAGCCTTCATAGGGGGTGGCGTTGCAATGAAATCAATGAAATCAGAGAAAACTTACGTTTACCGCAAAAATTCTCAATGCCCGGGTTACTGAAAACGAGTCTGTGGAGTATGAGCCATGTCTACCCGGGAACAACCTAAGCTAAAGAGTATTGTAGCTCGCATTCTTCGATACACAACTCGTACAACTGGCAGCCTGAGGTGCTACAATTTTTACGATTACGTACCATAACGCAGCAGTTCCGATACGCCGTGCATACGTCAATAACATGTATAAGAATGCAACGCAGCAGGTACTCCTAATACGCCACGTAAACGTAACGATTAATAGCTTTGTCACATATTCACGTATCTGCGGCGTATCGCTCGCGTATCTATGATAATGTCGATACGCCGAGGTCTGAGCCGTATCAGTTTGTTCAAGCGACGTATGTAGGTCACGTATGTGTGACGTTCCTGCTACGTTCCTGTGGCGTATCAGTGACGTATCTGTATTCGTATTGAATTTCACTTTCGTTTTGTACGGCGTATCCAGGCGTATGTGCTACGTACGTGTTACGTATGTATGGCGTATGAACTGTCCGCGTGACGTATCTACGGTGTATGTACTACGTTCTATTCTTATCTCAGTGCGGCGTATCTGTTATGTACCATTTGCTTTTTAAAATCTATGAGAACAAACGGTTGTGTTCACTTTGTTCATACACACCGTCTATCAACGTACACCGGATATAGCGATTGACCTATCGAGGAAATTAGGACGCGGTGCACTACGAGGTCAGTATTTCTCTGTTTTTTTTTTCGTGTAAATACCTTAAAATACTCTGTAAGTAATTTTCACTCTAGTCGCTTAGATATTAATGAATGGTTATTAGAATAACAGGTGTTTAGCAAACATCTACAAGAGCTACGAATAACAAAAATCTGACCATAATCACTGTTTACATTCTTTAGTCAGTCGCGAAAATACATGATGTAACAAATGTGTCGGTAAAATATCAATCTACAATGTTATGGAATACCTGATAGAATGACTAGCAAATCGAGGACAGTCACTAGAAATACTCTAAAGTTACTTTTGAAATTGCAATTGTCGATAATTTCCTCTTCTCCAAAGTTATCTGGTGTACCGTCTATAGCGCAGTGGTGTACCACCCATAGTAAAACACCCTTTTCGTAGTGTACTGTCTATAGCAAGATGAAATCATCTCGGATGAAACCGTTTAGTGCTTGTAAACGTTAAGTTTGACGATGGAGTACAAGTTTTTGCAATTCGGACATACCACAGACCCCAACCCCATCCTTTCTTAATAACAAAATTGCTACTTTTGGTAGAATGACTAGCAAATCGAGGACAGTCACTAGAAATACTCTAAAGTTACTTTTGAAATTGCAATTGTCGATAATTTCCTCTTCTCCAAAGTTATCTGGTGTACCGTCTATAGCGCAGTGGTGTACCACCCATAGTAAAACACCCTTTTCGTAGTGTACTGTCTATAGCAAGATGAAATCATCTCGGATGAAACCGTTTAGTGCTTGTAAACGTTAAGTTTGACAATGGAGTACAAGTTTTTGCAATTCGGACATACCACAGACCCCAACCCCATCCTTTCTTAATAACAAAATTGCTACTTTTGGTGTATTAGATGTAATTACAAAAATACACCTGGGTGCAAATGTCGCATATGAACACGGCTTAGACGACGTTAGTTTTTGAAACAAAAATTCCACAGGTTTAGTTTGGTATGGGTTTTAACGTTCCAGTCAAACTATACATATTCCAATTTTGTCATGTCGGGACGGGGCCAGTGATTCCTGGATATATGTTTTGTTCAAGGAAACACCGCGGTGGAGGTATGTATCGTCGTACTCTACCGAACTCCGGGTTGACAATTTCAAAACTGACCAATATTCTATTTAATGAATAAGCTCTAACACTTCTTAAAAAGGAAGTAAAATTCCTTAACTTTTGCATTACTAAAACGAAAAATTTGGTGCACTTTCGAACGAATACTATAAAGAAAGAAAGACTAAAAAAGAAAGAGTGAAAGGAAGAAAAAAAAACAAAGAAAGAAACATATGAACATATTCTAAGTAAGGACATCTAAAATAGTTGAGGAATTATTTCATGAAACAATTTCGTGTATGTTTCGCTTTAAAAGTGGATTACAACAAACTGTAAAACGATGCAATAACTGCTTTATTATACTCCTTTTCGTGCTTATTGTCGTGACATATGCTCTATTTTTGTTTGGTGTTTCTCGATTATCAATATGTAAACGGGAAAGTGAATGTCACGTCGAACGTCATGTGTAATCATTCAAGCTATTATACCTGTCTTTCTTCATCCGATTTCAGACCACGACAATGCAGAAAATACTGATCTGGTCAGTGGCAATATTCCATAATTGCATGTACAATAATGTTTTATTATTATTCGTACATAATTTTAACTAAAAACGTATTTTTTTCGTCAAAAAAGTCATATTTTCATAGCTATAGTCCGTACACTGCTTTAGCTACAAACGGTACACTACCATAGCAACAGACTGCTATAGACGGTACACCGGCAAGTTTTGTTTTTCATAAATATCCACAAAGCCAGGAGCAGTTGCAATGTGAAACTTCGTTTTCAAGGACGTTGGGCAATAAGGAATAGTTGCCGATGCGAAGTTTGGTCATAATTAACAACTTATAGCTCTTAAAAGTGCAGATTGGAGTTAGGCAGGTAATTGTCATGAAAAATATTAGTGATTGGGCAGGTATTTTTTTTATCGAATATCACACATACACGCATTTCCTATCTGTGTCACATAGTCACAGATAAAGATCAATGTATCAACGATGTATTTTCCATATTTGACAAGCCGACTTTGATTTTATATGAAAAATAATAGAACAAAAACTGACCTCGTAGTGCACCGCGTCCTAATTTCCTCGATAGGTCAATCGCTATATCCGGTGTACGTTGATAGACGGTGATACAATTCGCGCATTTTTAATTTACTGTTATCATTTACTAGTATCAAAGGTCGAAGATGCCACAGGAGAAATCTGGATAATCTAGATTAACACCGAAGAAAAAAAAAAACAACAAGGGGCGTGACATCTCCAAGCTCCCAATACTGGTCGAAAGACGAAATGAACAAAGACAGAGCCTACACCAAGCGTAGCCTTAAAAGAACCCTACACGGTACCCCGGGCCGTGAGAAACATCTGATCCATGACTTCGGAAAAACGAAAACATTTATATAGAAGCATTAGATTCTCTTGGAACGCCACAAAATATTCCTAATACTCCTTATTCCACATACTCCACAGCAGCGAAACGTACATAGCACATACGCTATTGATACAGGTACGTCGCTGATACGCCATAGATACGAAAAGAGAGTCGAGGATACGACACACATACATGTACGTCATACATATGTTACACGTACGTAGCAGATACGAAAGGTACGCTGTATATACGCCACGGTTACGTGGCATGTTACCCGCGTCGTATGAGCTACGTATCTACGGCGTATCTGCCACGTTGCTTTCGTATGTACCACGTATGTGTGATGTATGTACGGTGTATCGGACCTGCCACGTACGTCAGCGGCTACGAATTTACACATAAACCAGAGGACAAATGGTCCTGTAAACGCTCACCTGAGATCTGAGATATATACCAATAAATTTCTTTGATTATAATGTTCATATACATGTATAAAGCTCCAGGGCAGGGTCAGAATAACCCCTAGGGTCAATTTCGTTTTCAAATTCATAAATATCATGTCCAGTCGCCCATTTCCTGAAGTTTTTCCCTTTAGCAGCTTTCTACATTATGTGACATTGAACTCGCAGTAAAAAAGTTCAAGGTCATCACAGGGTCATGATTTACACATACATTGTAGTACTTGAGTCATCAATACTTCATGCCAAGTTTCATTGAAATCGGTCCATTGGTTCCGGAGAAGATTTTTGAAGGGTTTTTACCATATATGGGCATGGCGGCCGTCTTGGTCATGTGACCTGGATTATTTATGTACACATTGGTTATCCTTTCCTATTGATGCTTCACATAAAATTTGGCTTTGATTGGCCGAGCGGTTTCAGAGGAGATGATGTTTGAGTATTATGGTAATGAACATGGATATTGCCCCAGGGGGAGGGGGGCATATGAGTCCCTGGGGTCCATTTTTTTCAGAATCATTAATATTCAGTCCTACTGCCCATTTCCTGCAAGTCTTTCACTTTAAATGACATTTTAAAAGTTTTCCCCATTCAAATGCATTGGCGACCTATGTTGACCTTGCCGTAAAATAGGTCAAGGTCATCACAGGGTCATGATTTATATATACATTGTAGTCCTTGAGGCATCAATGCTTCATGCCCAGTTTCGTTGAAATCTGTCCACTGGTTCTAGAGAAGAAGATTTTTGAAAGGTTTTTACCATATGTGGGCATGGCGGCCATCTTGGTCATCTGACCTGGATTATTTATGTACACATTGGTTATCATTAAATTTTCCTATTGATGCTTTACATCCTGGGGTCCAATTTTTTTCATAATCATTAATATTCAGTCCTAATGCCCATTTCCTGCAAGACTTTCACTTTATATGACATTTTAAAAGTTTTCCCCATTCAAATGCATTGCCGACCTATGTTGACCTTGCCGTGAAATAGGTCAAGGTCATCACAGGGTCATGATTTATATATACATTGTAGTGCTTGAGGCATCGATGCTTCATGCCAAGTTTTGTTGAAATCTGCCCACTGGTTCTGGAGAAGAAGATTCTTGAAGGGTTTTGACCATATATGGGCATGGCGGCCATCTTGGTCATGCTACCTGGATTATTTATATACACATTGGTTCCCCCTTCCTATAGATGCTTCATATAAAATTTAGCTTTGATTATCCAAGGAGAAGATCTTTGAAATTGTGGACAGACGGACGACGGACGGACGGACGCCGGATCATGGCCATCCTATAAGCTCACCTTGTGAGCCTTACGCCTCAGATGAGCTAAAAAAAGTAGCACCTCGGCGTATGAGCTACGTATGCTCACGTATGTACGACGTACGCGTGACGGACCTTTCGTATATCGATACGCCGTAGATACGCGAGTCGATACGCAATAGTATGACAGCGGTTCAAGTAATACATCACTTAGAAACGGTGTATATATATCGTTGTTTGAGTGTTGCTCTTGTGTCATCAAACTGCATGCATTTTACTAATTTTATAAGCAATTTATACATATGGCCCTTCGCATGAGAAAACCCAACAATCTATGATTTCGACCAGCTTTGACACTAACTGGCCTGTACAACCACGTGCACAGAAGAAGGCTCAGAGAAGCTTGAAATTTTGGATGTTAAAAGAAGAGGGATAGCACGTTCAGTGTAGCGAAAATAAAGGTGCTGATCAGCTATGCATTTACTGGGAAGCTGTTCTGCGCTTTTGCTTTCGCATATGCAGATTCTGTTTTTTTTTTCTTATGCTGCAGCTCATTACCATAAAATATCAGTCGATAACCATAAAATAAGCCCTTAAAATAAGATTTATTTTAAAAATTATATTTGAAATTCAATCGATTTCTAAGCGTCCAAAATGCAAAACGATCGAAGCCTCAGTACAAAGGTAGCATTGTGGTCCATCATTCTGTAAAGAAGGCGGCCACACATATTGTGATTATCACATCTACGCCACAGGACCGCCAGAGGTACGTCGTACGTACTCAGCTGGAGCAAGATACGTCGATCCTTGGTCTCAGCGTATCAAGTCAATTCAAAATCTCTTTATTCCCTCATACAAGGAAAGACTAGAAAGAAACAGTATTACACACAAGTAGCTCGACAATGACCACAGACAGATCAAAGATCGAAATTGACATGCGCACATCACTGATGAAATATCAGCGCTCTTAACCACTCGGTCACGGGGGCCGCCAGAAATATATTTCATCGAGTGAGTTGAAAACATCAAAATTTTCACGAGTGCGTAGCACGAGTGAAAATTTAGATGTTTTCAAGTCACTCGATGAAATATATTTGGTATTTACCGATAAAAAGTAAATTTTCTTTTTATTTTATACAATACACGGGCATTTTCCAATTCACAAAGCAGGCGGTGAAAGTGCAAAAACCAAAAATTTTTGAAAACACAAATAATTTTGGTACCATATTGTTCCTAACGTTCTAACTAAGAAAATGAATACCCACACTTTATGTTTTCGTTCGTAAATAACGGAGTTATAGGCCTTTGAATGTCTGAAGTGAGGCACATTAAATTAATGACGTCAAGTGAATGGAAACGTCAGAAGTAATCCAAACTCTACAGTGAAAATATCGGCTGATATCAATCACTAGTGAAAATATCAATACCAATTCTGCAGTAAAAATATCACTTTTATCCATTTTTGATATACATTAATTTCACTGCTAAGTATAAAATAACTTCATTTATTTCACTTTTATTACCCGGTGGAGCCACGTTTTTCTGTGTTCTAACACAGTGTTGTCACTATAGATACCGATGGATCCCGGTTTTTCTTCGGTAAACCCCGATGTTAAGCCGGATGGTTGGTAACGATGGTGTCGGTGACGACCGGGCACAAAACGGGCTTTCACGGTGGGCAAACTTTTAAAGGTCTGTTCGTCATAAAGGAGTTCCGGTGAAGAGACAGCTTCATGAGCTTGTGTCGAATAGCACGGTGTCGTCTTAATTACCCCCACTTTACGTCGGATCATCCCGGTTTATCATGCTCGAACGCTTTGTCCCGTTGTCGCCCAGTTCTGCACCGGAATGTCCCGGCTTGCCACACATGTCCATGGTGGCGCTATGGTTCATTCTCGGTCCAATACGATTTATCCTGGTTAACGGGACAGTTAGAACATGGCTTAAGCATCTCCCCAACACCTCCGAGCATTAAACCGTCTTCTACTATGTAAGTTAGCACCGTACTTCTTTGCCTAAAAGAATAATATAATATAATACAATTATAAGTTTAATCTTGTGCAAACAGTCTGCAGCAAGATAACTACGATAACTACTTCCACCGTGCAGTGTTCTTCAACAAGGCACTTTTAAGCTTCGCATAACACTGCTTGACATCCAGAAACCCAGGAACCGCTGGCGTCGTCCCAACATGACTGAAAAATTGTTGATTGTGACATAAAGTCAGAACCATGGGTTTTGTTTGGATCTGACTTCATGTCACTGTCAACAATTTTAACAAATGGTTTTAATTGGGTGCGAAATGAACAAAAATGTGTATGAAAAGACCGAAGTGGTTTTCAAAATGACATGGGTTGGGGAAAACAAAACAAAACAAAAAAAAAAAAAAAAAAAAAAAAAAAAAAAAAAAAAAAAAAAAAAAAAAAAACATTCGGGTACGAAACGATTGGAAACCATAATGATCCATAGTGGAAATAAATGAAAATGTATCACTCAATGAAATTTTACCTCAGCCCTCTCAATAGTAGGTCTTGGTAGAATCTGTGTCTGGCTTTCACTAACAATGCCTAAAACGATAAAATCATGCAATATGACCTGGTATGTATAACATGAATGATTTATTGTTACTGGTTATATACATCGAAAAGTGTGATGATCTGTGATTATCGAAATCTTAATTTACAGCTCGACACTGTTATTTCCCTTTGAGAAGCGAATACTTGTCATAAGTAGTCAATATACCCCGTATCGAACCTCAATTAAAATAGATCTACAGTACATGTACATGTAATAAAATCGTGTCTCTATACCACTTCCAACTATTATACAATATCTAAATATTGGAGGTGGACAAGGTGCTATTCTACAGATTTATATATACGCCCATCCATGTGGCATCTCAGTGGCTCCTTAACTGGCTTAAGCGGAATGCGTAAAGCGAAATGCAAAATATACATGTACATTTTGAAAAACAGAACTGACACTGTACCCTTACCAGATGTCTAGAAGTTTTGAAGTCGCCTCGTCATGGGACCTGCATAACATTCCTCCTATTCCCCGCTCCCCATCTCCTCCATATTCCATTGTAGAATCACTGGATTTTAATATTTTTTGCTTCCGCATTCAGGCATTGACGAACCGCTCATGGCCGCTATATGTTGTTTACATTTTATTGATGACGCGAGACTATGTGAGTGCGCAAGCCTACTACGGTACCCCGCCTTAAGTCACGCCTAGAACTCTTTATAATATTTGGGGTAGAATCGAAAAATGTAAATAAGGCAAAATTAAGGTATTTCCCTTAATTTTAGCCCAAATTAAGGCGCGTAAATGAGAATTTTAATGCCCATGTTTAGGCACCATTTTAGCACAAAACTTATGACCCAAAAAAATTTTTTTTCACATATAAAATTGATTGAAAATATACTGTGACTTTAACTAAAAATATGAAAACATACATAAGGCGCCAACAGCACAAAATTTTTTTTTTTTAAACACCAAGACATAAAACAAAATGAACCACAGAAGTATCGACTTGGAACGATCAGTAACACAAAGTTACTGGCTGGCTTAAACCGATTTTACAGGTACCTAACCCCACCCCCAGCCTCCGCAGTGGTTCATAACATTTAGTTAGTTCTTCGGTCCTCGTGGTGAATCTCTAACTAGTCAATGAATTATCAAGAACAAACAAATAAATCATGACAAACATCCTGATGAATCAAAAACAAGGACTCACAGATTGAGTAAGCTGCCCGACGATGAAGATCCCTGGGCGCCGAATAACCTACTAATTCCGGAGCAAAAGAAAAACACCAGTTGGACCCCGGTGGGCCAAGCAACAGACAAGAAGCTCCGGCCCCAACCAACTAAAATGAATAGCTTTAAGTCGGGGCCATCATAGAGTCTGACGCCCGACCCACCGGCGTGCAATTAAAGAAGGCAGCATAGTTATCAACCATGATTGGGTTAAAAACTAAGCATGCAGACTGTCGCATAACATTCAAGTTATAATCTATACGTCTGTAACGTGTTATGATTTTTCTGAACTGAAAAGAAAAATCATTTATTCCTTTAAGTTTCTTAAATTTGTAAACCAAGTCACCATAAAATTCAGGTTCCGAAAGGCCCTCACTTAAAAGCGTCTTTAACCCAATATTATATTTGGAAATCAATTCATAGTGTCTACGATAAAATTTAGAAATGGTTTTTCGAAGTTTATGATACCGATAGCCCTGTTGGAGAAGTTTTGCGGTTAAACATTTATTTCGAGCGTTTAAGTCTGTAACATGATTGCAGACTCTAGCAAATCTAATAAGTTGCGAAATGTATACACCATAAGAAGCACGACGAGGAACGTCACCATCCAAAAAAGGGAAATTTACTATATCAAAATCAAAGTCATCGCGCTGATCATAAATTTTAGAAGAAACAAATCCATTTGCAACAGAAAGATGTAGATCTAAAAAGGGGGCTTCGGTATCTGAGATATTAGCTTTGTATAACTGAAGTTCAGATGGATAAATTGATTGATCATACCTTCAAAATAAGGGTTGTCAATGTTCAAAAGGTCATTGAGGTACCTAGATGTAGAATTAAAAGCCTCGATAACATCAGCAAAATTATCATGGTTAAGAAAATCCATGAAATCTCTTTCGTAGCAGTATAAAAATAAATCAGCTACGAGAGGTGCGCAATTTGTACCCATCGGAATTCCAACAATTTGTCTGTATAACTTGATCCCAAATCTAACATAAATATTATCAAGGAGATAGGATAAGGTGTCGCACACATTCTGACATGACCAAAGTGTATACCGACTTTGGTCAGAGGAAGTGAAAAAAGCCTTTCTGTCATTATGAACCATAGTTTTTAATGCCCTTTTGAAGGTCCACTCTATCAAATTTCTTTAGTTTTTTTCTTTAATTAGATTATGTGGTAATGTTGTATACAGAGTAGAAAAATCATATGTGGACAAGCTTGTCGCACGGAACCCTCTACACTTCAATTTACTGAGCACCTCACCAGAATTTTTTATTGACCAAAACCAATTTTTATTTGAAGTTTCATACACTGTCTCACAGTATCTTATAACATCAGATTTGATAGCAGTAAGACAGGAAGTTAGTAATTTAGAAAGTTCAGTGGTAGTACAAGAGCTTTGCAATAAATCTAGCTTTGTATGGTCTTTTGTGAAGCTTAGGTAACCAATACATCGTAGGAAGTTTGTCTTGGTCTTCATTGACACAAACAGGAAACTTAACAGGTAAATCGTTTAAGTGGGCATTTACTACAGACACCTCATCAGTATCTGTCTCCAGATAAGCCCTGGTACCATCAAGCTCCTGTTTTAAGGTGTTAACGTAGTGAAGCCTACAAACGACAACAACATTGTTTGCGGCTGACATACTTCCTATGAAATTCTTGGATACCCTGCTTCAAATGCCTAAATGACGATTTGGGTTTAGGAGGTAAAAGATTAGTATTTTGTGAACAAAACTTAATACGTTTATCCACGATAGTGAAGATACTTCTTTTCCATTCTTTAAGAGCATTATCCTCAACACCCTCTCGTTTACACCATCGATTACCGAAATCATTTTAATGCAGATGCAATCTCCTCTCTACATTTGTCGAAATTAATGTAGGAATGGAATCTATATTTCGGACCTTTAGAAACAATTTTGCGAATTCTAGAATCCGAAATTATTTTTAAATTTCCAGTAACTATATGTCCAGCTGGTTGATAAACATAGTTTGACAACTGTATTCCGTGGGTGTGATATCAGCAGCAAATGCTCGCACTCGGCAGAGCTCGGCACAATGCTTGCGTTTGACTACTCGTATAAGCTTATACTACCCAGACTACAGTCGATTCAGAGATGCATGTCAATAAGGCTATGTCATTTTTCGCACGAACAGGTAAATAACGGTAAACAACTGTAATCAGTAGCAATGCATTCTAGCACATTAAATAGCGTTGCAAGTTGAAATTAGCACTAATATTTAAAACTTTGCGGTAAATACCACTCAAACATGTAAACCCTAAAACGCGGATGAGTCCATTTTCTTTCTTTAAAACGGTTTCCTTAGATATTTGAAAGATTTATACCGTCTTTTTAGTTAGCTTTTTTAGCATCGATTGAAACGGCCACAAAACCGTAACACATTACACACCATTAAAATACCTGTCATGCTTAAATGATTGTGACTGATCCTCACTCTTTAGCAGAGCCTCGGATGAGACTTGAATAATCTGAAAGACCATTGTTTCCTCAACCCCACCATATATTCTTTTAGCCTTGCCGCAGTACCAACACACACCCTATCCATGTGCTACCAACACACACCCTCATGGGAAAACCAACAATCTGCATAGGCGAAAATAAAGACGCAGATCAGCTTCGCGGTAACCGCGAAGCTGATCAGCGCCTTTGTTTTCGCTACTCGGATAGTACAATCCCTCCTCTAGGTAAATCCAAAATTTCAAGCTTCCAGCCTGCTTCTGTAGCTGTACAGGCCGGTTTGTGTCAGACCTGGTCGGAAACCACATTGTTGGTTTTCCCACGAGACGGCTCACATTTTTATGCTGTCTCTGCGCAACTGGTTCTGTCCTTGGGCCTGTTGCACTCGTAAAAACTCTGTTAATGGCAGGTTAAAGTTCCTCTTAACTTAATGACAGTTTTACTCCTGTTGTATAAATGTCTATGCAAATCGGCATTAGCGTCTTCTGCTAATTTAGAGCCGGAGGTACTTTTAAAATAATTATTGTTTCATGGAACAGAAACATAATGTCATCTTAAATAACAGAGTTCTTGAATTTAATTGCAGCTTAAGGTTTAATGACAGCACAAGTTTGTGCAACAGGCCCCAGTCCCTGGCTTGTTTTGGAACGAAGAAGTCAGTTATAGCAAGAGTTTTATGTCATCAGTCATAGTCGGTGGTAAGACCAGATCTACCATCATGTGATACCCATTCCTCCAAAAGTATTTTATATGCGTACATATGCATCGCGCTTCACTGACGCCAAGTTCTATAATATTTTTTACATTTTTATTTTTGTTCCTTTGGAGTTGTTTAAATACGATAATTGCACTATGCTAATTCATGCACTTTGTCGTACGCTAGAACTTAGGTTACTACATTAACCTCTTTTTTTGTTTCATCTTCTTTTTCAGATAAGTTCGGCGATGTGTTGCGGAGCAGTATATGGAAACACTGTTTCAAGAACCAATCATCAACTTCGCCTTGCTCAGGCAAACTTCCCAGTAAGACAACAAGTAATTAACTACGGTTATGTAAGAAACGATACTGACCAGTATGAAAACCAATAAAAGCCATTCAGGCAAACTAAATTAAATGTTCAATGTTTTGTTTAAACTTACGTAAGTACTTGTTGCTAATTTAAGAATGGTATGGCCACAAGTTTTAATAATATGCTGCTCATTTGGTACATCGGCTTATATGGGCTGGAACGATTATTTGAACGTTGTTTAACTCCAATCGCTCGCTCCCCCAGGACACCTATCATACTAGAATATACTAGTATATTTTAATTGAAGCCAATGTAATTGAACAGATAAAATGACGGCTTATTTGTATGAAAGAAATTCATTCGTCATGACGTTTTTTTTTTCCAAAGTAAAAATGTAAAACCGTGGCTGAGAAGGATCTTGTCCTGTTCTAGATAATTAAATGTTTTGCTGGGGATGGATTAGATTCAGCTTTCAAGTTAAGTTTAAGTGTTAAAAAGAAAGAATTAATTTAGCTTGTGTAGTTTCGTGCATGTAAGCACTAGCAGTGTTACGTAGATTTCAAGAAACCTTCGCCCCAGTGTTGGTAGGTATCATATATTAAGAACAACCACTTACATATCAAATGTGATATTCAGGTAAGTGCTCTCTTCACTTACATTCTGCTATCAAAGGACGAGTCGAGTGTAAGTTAACCCATATCATGACGAATGGACTTGACCATGTATATCATTTGGGTGAGTCAACTGTCATTTTAGGTGAGTCAGGTTTGATGTTCAAATGTTATTCAATTTTTGATGGAATTCCTTTATGCAAACAGAATAGCCTCAGATGGGACCCAACTTCTATAGTGTCACATCTGGGGCTGTGCTGTCTGCATATGTCCCATGAAAAGGTCACAAGGCTTATATGAGTTAGGAGATGCTTTATTTATATAAAATAGTTTATTTTCCCATGACATACATTAAACACGTTCCAAATGAATTTCAAATCAAACGACTCCACGCAAGTAGCTTAACTGCAGCTTCATTCCAGATAAAGGATACATTTTAGATCATTTGTGCTGAAAAAGTAAAAGGTAGTCAGAACAAACGTTTACACATTCGCGATCTTTGTGAGCTCACAAGATGCATATTACATGTAAACGAAATATAGAGAAGTGTGCACTTGGATTGCACAAGGGGTGTTCAGACCTGCAAATTGCAAATTGCAAAGATAAGCAAGGATAAAAAACGGGTGTTAAGTAATCAAAGCTAAATTAAGTCACTCTCTAAACATTACGAAAACGTGCCTATGCAATATGCAGAGATTTGTTTCATTTGAAAAAAATGAAAATTTCATTGGAAATGTCTTTTTGATAATTTTCTTATATTTGCTCAAAACATAGATTGTGGGTACACGTTAGAACCGCATCGGCTATATAAAAGTGGGATATAAGGGGGTATACATTATATGTACACCCGGGTGATAAGCAGGTACTGATACATAGAGAACATATACCAAGCTAGAGTTAACAACTATTCCTTAATGGTGCCCCACTCAGTTTTGACGTTGACAAGTAACTGCAATAATATTATGTAAATGAGAAGACATTTTATTTATGCACGATTTTATCTCTTGATTTCATTTTGCGTAACTTTTGAATTTCCAAGATACAATATCAAAATGCTTGGAATTTTAAGAGACAAAATCAAACAGTTATCATTATCAAGTGCGCTGCGACGCGAGAAAACAGGTATTGGGGGAATCCGACCAGCTATAACACAAGTCGGTCTATGTAGCAACAGATGATGGACAGAAGCTTGAAATTTTGGATCTAAGGAGAAGATGAATTGCACTCTCCGTGCAGCGAAGGCAAAGACGCTGATCCTGCGCCTTCGTTTTCGCACAGGCAAAATCCCGTTTTCTCATGACTCGGCTCAAGTGATGTTTTTGTTTGAAATCAATAGACTGATATTTAATTTGAGCAATATGCTATAATTGTTCATAAATGTTTCCTTTTCATTCCCTATTGAATTAATCAATTTCGATTATCTGCAAAGCTAATATTTATAAACGGACTGAGATGCACTTGAAGCTGCTTTTCTTCTCTGCAATTGATTTTATGATATACTTTCTATATGGAGGATATTAGGCCTATATTTCCCTCCAATATTTATGACACCTTTTGGCTAGTGACATTTGACTGTAAATAGGCATTTAAATTTTTGGCGAGTGACAGTTGACTGTAAATAGCCATAAAAATTTTTGGCTAGTGACATTTAACTGTAAATAGCCATTTAAATTTTGGCGACCTTTGACTGTAAATTGCACTTTAAATTTTTGGCGACATTTGACTGCATAAAAATAGCCAATCAAATTTTTGCCTTGTGACATTTTATATTCATAGCCATTTTAATTTTTGGCTACTGACAGTTGACTGTAAATAGCGATTTTAATGATGTTTGGCTGGTGTCAGTTGATTTTGATAAACTTACTTATTTGTTTGGTTAGTGACGGTTCTAAAATTACATTCCAATTTTAAAAATTATTTTGTTTTATTTTGGTACCTCCTGGACATTCTATATAACTATACATGTATGTCATGTATGTCAGGATAACTTTTCCGTGTAATATATACTCTCTTATACACCTTTAGCGAAACTGGGATTGCTCCGATCCATACACTGTGGGTACTCGTTAGAACAGCCTGAAGGACTGTGTACCCATAATCTATGCTTTGAGCAAAAATAACATTAAAACCACAAATTTTCCCCTGAACGTTTTCAACTGAAGAAAAATCTGTATATTACATGGGCGTGTTTTCGTAACGTTATTTTTCTTCTTGCATTTTCAGCTTGGAATAATGCAGTGATAGGACTGATGATATTCTCAGCCTCATTTGGTTTTGTAGCCACTATATTAGCTGTTTGTGGTGTTTGTACGTCCCCGCTTCCCAAGAAAATCTACTACTTCCACTCTTCAGGAGAAATATTCTTTGTTTGCGGTGAGTTATTATCCTATTTGGTAAGCAAGTAACTACAGAGCCCAGTTATTAAAAAACTTCGTTAATGCTGTCGTTAAGCCCTCAATTTGTTAACTATATATATCGGCTTCAAAAGCAAATACACTGTTATGTTTTGTTGACAAAATGTGAAAATGCTTTGCAATGCAAAAGATGTTCACATTTTTTCAACAAAAAATAATAGTGTACATGTATTTGTAATATTGCCATTTGAAATTTTAACGAATCGTTAACTAACGATATCGTTAATTTTGAATAAATGACCCAGGATATTTATACATCTAGATTTAAAATTCCAACTCAGGACATCATTTAGTAGGAAAGCATAGCATAAAACATCACACAAATGTTACAACACTAATAAAGAGCAAGATGACTAGCTCTTTCCCAACAAGGTAGCCCTCTGACTATCATCAACAAAAAAAAGTACAGCAGAGATAGACAGAAAACCCCAGAAAACATCAAGATAAGCAAGCTGCCCATAATGACAAAGTAGAATTCCAAACCATACAACATTGGAGCGAGAGGTTTTGGGTTCAGTACCTACCACCGCCGTATAGTGTCTTAGAGCAAGACACTTTAAGCTTCCCAAAGTAATGGCAAATTTCTTGGAAGCGTTGGCTCCGTCCAGACATCCAGACATGAATAAAATGTTGACTGGGACGTTAAGCCATTACAAAAATTATAAAACAGATGGGAAAAACACAGACAACAATAGCATTCACATTTTCAACAATAGAAATGAGTATGAAGAGCAAAGTGACCGACCAGCTCTTTCCCAACAGGATGGACACACACCTTGTAGCTAATACATTCTTACGAATATGAAAGCTGATGCATAGTTTGTAAGAAAAAAAAGAAAAAAAAAAAAAAAAACAAGTCCCTGATCAGATTCTAACCCGGATCGTCGGGGTAGAATTCCAAAGCTCTAACCACTGAGCCAAAGAGTCGACTCCCTGACGCAGTATGTCTCAGATACATTTTCATGATCGAATAGGTGTGCTATTTATAGAAGCTGTCCTAATAAAGCTATGCATCATGTGGTCTGCCAACCCGACCTCTCAACCACAGCAGATAATCTCTAACGTATTAAGATGCAATGGGACATAACAAGATACATTTAGCTCTCGCACACAGCAAAGTACATGTAGAAGGAAACATTAAACACCTACAAAACGATAAATCTTGAAAGAAGAATAATATTGGTATGGCGAATTTACAGGATTCACTAGTCGATGATTCATCTCGTTCAACACCAATCGAAATGTGCACACAGGCTCACTGCATTTTCGTCAAATCATGTTAGAAGGTAAAATTATGATTTCTATAACAACTTTTCTGCCATTTTCTTTTTCAGCATTATGTTCCAGCGTTGCCTTACTCATATACCCTATAGCTCTGTCAGTGGATGAAAACTTACGCTCATACTCCTACGGCAGCGGCTACGGCCTGGGTTGGGGAGGTACTGCCTTTTTCTTTGCTGCCTCGTTGTGCATGAGTTTGGACGACTTAGTGCGGGAATCGACTCAAAATAGATTCTGTAGAATGATATGTTGGCGGTCTAGCTCAACGGACGGAAATGAATTACAACAAGTGTGACGTCACAGCGCGTGCAGAAACACGTGAATGATGTCATGCTCAATGAATGGAAACGAATTATAACAAATATATGACATCACAGCACGTGCTGATTCTTTAAGGATGTTATATTAGACGTGTATGAGCTCAATAGATGAAAATGAACTAGATCAATCGCATAATTAGCAAGACGCTTTACCGTCATGCCTAAAACAGCGTTTGTTTTCTGTTTATAATGGCTGAAATTTTGCTGAAATATTCTAGTATAGTGTGATTCAGATCTCAGACGGACCAAAGATTCTATAGACGAATCGTTAAGGAGGCACTTGAAATGTGAAATCGCAATGTAATTCGAAACGGAGTTATCTACAGCGGCTGAAGCATGTAGCCTATTCACAAATGATTTCTATTATTTACATGTAGACCTACTAGTATAATATATCTATAGAGATACGTCATCATGGACATCATGGACACGTCAAACTTTTGAATCGTCTGAGATCAGAATAAAAAAAGAGCATTTGTTTCTGAAAATTAATGCAAGCAAAGGCGTATACGGGAAGTCCGCATTTTTATCAAACAAATAATTGTTTTACTTCAAATCAAAACTTACATTCATCTGCTTACTGTACCTTTGATGTAGAGAAGTGTACCTGCATACCATATTACAATCGGCATTGCCACAAACTTCAGTTGAATGTGGGCGTCTTTCAGATCCCCATTTGGACAAACATGTACGTAAAGGTAGAACATTG
The DNA here is from genome assembly GCA_964017185.1 of Rugalucina vietnamica. Taxonomy (NCBI): domain Eukaryota; kingdom Metazoa; phylum Mollusca; class Bivalvia; order Lucinida; family Lucinidae; genus Rugalucina; species Rugalucina vietnamica. The sequence goes on from OZ024882.1 coordinate 23,242,575, forward strand.
TCGAAAGCAAAGCACGAAAAAGCCTTGTCTGCTGAAAGTATTAAAGTGTTTTGGTATAAAAACTAAAGTGTTTAGTAAATTAAAGAGCTTCATAAACCATGCATTTAGGTATAAATTTGATGAAAATCGTTTGGCGAATAAGAAAGTTATTGGCAATTACATATGAAAAAAAAATGGTTTCATGGACGGCCGCCATTTTATTCACTTGCGAATGCTCAGAAAACTTAGGCTAAAGTAAATTAAAAAAAATAAGGATTCCTTTTACATAGAATATTGACATTATTCTGTTAACAGTATTGCTTGTTACTAGAAAAAATTTGTTTCAAAATATTCTATTTAAGCAACTGATTTATTTTTTTTTCTAATTATGATTTAGACCATTTGGAAACTGCTGTTACAGGGATCAACCATGGTTTTCAGTGTTCAAACATTCGATGGATCATGAGGAAGGTGTTTGAACACAAGGCCGCAGGCCGCGTGTTCAAACCCCTTCCGAGTGATCCAGCCAATGTTTGAACACTGAAACAAACCATGGTTGATCGCTATTCTTGCATTTCCACTCTAATCCACTTCAAATCTCTTGAAAATAGCATTAACAACGTAAAAACTCAATGAAAACCGCGGAGCTTCTTCAACGTCGGCCATTTTGTTTCTACGAAAAACATGACGTCACGTCGCATTGACCAATGACGTCGGCCAAAACCCATGTTCAAACGGCACGTGAATTTCATGATTTGAACATGCCTTGGGTTTTGCTGTTTGAACACGGCTTTCGACCAATCGAAAACGGCCTCAAACAGCTATGCGCATAGATATCTATGCAAGAATATTGTTTCACTATCACCGGGTCGAATCTTTCTCCAGAATGTATGAATAGCTGACCCCAATGCTCAAAGAGCTTTATTAATTGTATATTATATTTCATTGAAGTGTTTTGTTCTGACCAAGTAAACAAAATGGAGGCGCCCTTCCAACAAGTTAGATTGCCTATAACTTTCTTATTCTCTAAACGATTTTCATAAACGTTATATATTATATTAAGATTAACGGTATATCTAAATAAAGGGTACCAAATTTCTGTGAAATTCAAAATCTAAGACTGAAATTATGTAGGGTTACATGTACAACAGAAATCGGCAATTTCTATACTGAACATTGTTCTTGGTATACTCTTAAATGTGCGTTTTATTCATGGCATGCAAATTTATTTTTAGGCGCAAAAACTGCAGTTTTGAGAGCTCAGAAACATGCTTTACGCTGGGTAAACCTGAGACAAAATATCACTATTAATTATACGGAACAGTCAAATCATAATGCAAATCGGTAGTTCTGTCCAAATAATATTATTTCTGGTAAAGAATTGTAGGTTAATATTTACATTTCTGATGCAAAGTCTTAAATGAATCTATAGAATTGCAATTTGATTCATAGTTCCATGAACAACATCGTGTCACGCGGCGTCACATGATCAAACTTGACGTCATGAAAAACCATGGATTGGACGTTGTAAACGTCATGACGTCGCTGACGCTGTTCCGCTGTTTCAACACACACTGTGTGTAAATTCTGTATTTGCATATAAACGTGATCGCCTTGATAATTTTTCAACAAACGATAGAGAGAAATGAATGTAAATATAAGAAATGAGTTTAATTTTTCAGATGTTCATGGAGCTATGAACCACAGTGGGTCGCTAGCAAAGCTTACATGAACCCCTTCGGGATTCATTCACTTTGCACGCGACCCACTGTGGTTCATAGCTCCATGAACATCAGAAAAATGAAAATCATTTCTTAATTGAATAAATATCGTAAAATAGTCCACGAGCTTGCTCCTCGCCATATGAACCTGTTTCGAATATTTTACGATATTCATTCAATAACCTATAAATATTGACCGCCGCATAAGAAAAGCAACAATTTGAAAACAAAGCTAGTACGATCCCCTTATACTTATAAACAAGCTTCTAGCCTGATTTTGTGACTGTATAGGCTGGTTTGTGTCGGACCTGTTCGGTAACCCAAATAATTGTTTGTTTTCTCACCCATATGCTCATATATTTACCGTCCTTGTTGGCAAGAGGTGACAGCAAATACGGTTGCGTTTCTACCTGGGGCCAGTTGTTCAAAATTAACGATGTCGTTAGTAAACGATTCGTTAAAATTTCAAATGACAATATTATAAATACACTGCTATTTTTGTCGAAAAAGTATGAGAATCCTTTCAGTGCAATGCAAAGGATTCTCACATTTTTTTCAACAAAAAAAAAAACAACAGAATCGATTTGCTTTTGAAGTCGCTATATAGTTAACAAATTGAGGGTTTAACGACAGCGTTAAGCTAACAAAGTTTTGAACAACTGGACTCGGGATTAAATTTTGAAATATACAAAGCCTTTAACAGTTTAATGTTTCTATCAAAAATACTTGTTCAGACATTCTGAAGTAACAATACTAAAGGACATTTGCAATCAGCAGGTTTGACCACTCGTACTGTTGGTTCACGTCATGGTTGACCAAAGCATTTGGCAACTATAATAGGTTTGGACACACTGACCAATTTTCAGACCTATGAGTCACTTTGACCAAAGTTTGTCTTATTTCGCTGTAAGTATAGAATTGCCTGTCAGCATATTGACAAGAACCCGAATTTTAACTACACCTGGATTACATGTGTCATTAATTGTTTTCTTAATATCTGTGTTTCGTGATTATATGTTCATCAGTACGAAAACTTGCCCATGCAATATACAGTGATTTTTTCAGCTGTAAAAATTGAGAATGTCATGAGAATTTTTTTGATATTTTTAATATTTTTGCTCAAAAAATAGATCGTGGGTACACGTTAGAACCGCCTCGCTGAGGCGGCATGGGTACACGTTAGAACTGCCTCGCTGAGGCGGTTCTAACGAGTACCCACAATCTATGTTTTGGAGCAACAATAAGAAAAATAGATATACCTCTGCATACCCCAGTTTTGCTATATAAAAGTGGGGTTCAAGGGTGTATACATTTCACGGACATGTTTTCGTGATTGTATGCTCATCTTCACACTTTAAATGTGTACAGTTGCGTGCCGAATTAATGTCCACAACGTCGGAAACTCCATAGATTTCAATGTTACGTATTTTCATGTTTAAGCGAAAAGATTATCCTGTTTCTCCTGGTCAGCCTAATTATATGATTTTGGTATCGTGTTAAAGGTAATATGATAAAGCAACACACAGAACAGAATATTTCCGTTCAATTCTCCACATGCGTTTTAAAGCTGCAAATGTTTAAAGAATGTGTGAAATTTTGTCAATTTTGGGCAACGTCACCATTGACGTCAATGAAAAAAAATGCTTTTCAAAATTTATTAAAAATTTTAAACTGTTGTATATGAAAAGTGCAATGCCGAAACTTCATGAAAAGTTGTTGTTAATTATTGCTCTATCTATTCACCTTTCAAATGCCACCGAAAGCTTGAAAATGAGACGCCGCATGGAAATACAAACAATCTGCATGGGCGAAAACAAAGGCGCAGATCAGCTGATCAGCGCTTTGTTTTCGATACACGGATAGTACAATTCCTCTACTTTCTAAATCTAAAATTCCCAACCTCTAGCCATCTTCTGTGACTGGCAGCCCGGTATGTGTCGTACCTTGTCGGAAACCCAAATTGTTGGCTTTTCCCATGTACAGGCTCAAATATGTTGGTCAGGAAAGGCAATACACATGAAAATACATTGACGTCTACGCGGTATCCGACGTTATGGGCATTATAGTTATTTGTATTTATGATGTATAGCTCACATAATTCTTTATTTTCTGTGATAATGTTATTAACGATCTTTTGTTATTCTTAAAACACGGTTTGTTATTACATGAATTCTCTCAAGTTTTGAAATTCAAAATAAACTTATAAAAGCATGGTTTCTAAGTCTTATTATGGTTCCACACTAAAAGCAGATACTGCGTAAACGCTTTATTTAACGAGTTTTGTGCCACAGGGCCAATCTATTGACCACCACAGGCGCTCCGGATGACTGGACCATTTTTTTCACTCGTTTGGAGACTCTAACGATACGTTCATGCAATTACCTTACCGTAACCTTTTGTACCCTTAAAACCTTTTCTATCAATATTCAATCAACCCTCGTCTATGGGCTACTATATAGACAAGACCGGAAACACGGTGTCCTAGTTTTATTGGGGTCATCAGGAAAACATGTCCGTGTAAAGTATACCCCCTCAAACCCCACTTTTATATATAAAACTGTGGTATGCAGGGGTATACCTATTTTTCTTATTTTTGCTCCAAAACATAGATTGTGGGTACTCGTTAGAACCGCCTCGGCGAGGCGGTTAACGTGTACACACAATCTATGTTTTGAGCAAAAATAAGAAAAATATCAAAAATTTTTATTGAAAATTTTCATTTTTTACAACTTTAGAAATCACTGTATATTGCATGGGCAAGTTTTCGTAATGTAATGTGATCCCCCACAGTTCAAACTCATATTTTGCCCTTTACCGTGATTTCAGTGCTGGCTGTCTACTCGTGAGTGTCTTTGTAAAATGTCTCACCCATTTCCTTCATCCAAAATAAGCATCACCGCCCGTTAACTTATATTTTATAACACTACCTGTCTACTTGTATGGGATCCCGAATGTTTTTGTACGCTGACCTGTCGTTTCTAGAAATCAGTCGAAGGTCATTGGTACACAATAAGTATCGTTTGAAAGACTCAATTCTATTGGATAATTGTAGTCGAATGGTTGCCATGACACAAGAACACAAAGTGATATTACGGTATTTGACTGGATAATGATTCAAGCAACCTATGAAAACCAACGTAACATATATCACGCGCTAGCGTAATATTTCATGTGACCAGCGTATTTATGGTAATGACACGGCTCCATTGCAGATTTCATTCGGGATATCCTCCAGTTTTGTAGAATGATGTAATTGTAAGTTTGTACGGGCGGTGATGCTTAATTTGGATGAAGGCAATGGGTGAGACCTTTTACAAAGACACTCATGAGTGGACAGCCAGCATTGAAATAAAGTATGAGTAAGATGCGGGGAATCCCATGACCCCAATAAAACCAGCTTATGTTGGTACATGTACCATTGATAAAACCTTGAACGGTATTTATCTACGAATGGTACCATTTTTATCAATGTTAGGAACTCCGAACGCACGCTTTGCTTGATGAGAACATCTCTAGAATTCTTCTCTTACTGTTAAGCACATATTATGCAAATAAACTAATTAACGCATAGAGTCTTTAGCCGCATTCACCTGTATTTTGCTCATTTTCTTTATTTCAACAAGATATTCAAAATGTTAGTTTTTGGTCAAATTTAACGTTTGAAAAATGAAATTCAACTAACGTTTCCTTCTCTTTAAAACTATAGTCTTTAAAATTTTGTATGATTTAAAAAATTAAATAAAAATAAATATATTTTCCTTCTCTTGATTAAAGTTTCATATTACATTTTAATGACAAAGCAGACACCAGACTCTGACGAGCACAGCATGTGTCTTCTCTGAAAATACAAGGACCAGAGCTTCTATATTTTGTATGTAGCAATGTTTGGTAGTCCCCAATATAAATTGTGCCATTTATGCCTCTGGGGTCGATAATCAGGTTGATCGATTCTCAATGAAATAATAGACTTAAACCTCATGACCTTACACTGTGATAATCTCTCAGTTGAGCTACAGCACCAATGGTCCTCTTGTCTGGTGTTTTGTTTCATAGCTGAACCTGTTTGCTGCATCCTTTGATTGTTACACTGCCTGGGCTTTCCATATTGTTACATAGTCCAAAGTGTTTTGCAGATACACAAAGGTGAATCAAAGTCACCTGTTATCGACAGGAAGCTGCAAAGCCACCCAGAGTGGGTAACCGCACTTAATTTTATAGCATGGTGTCGTCTCATGGATGCATTTAACCAAAACATTTAAAAACTTGAAAATAACCAAAAGAAATTTAGACTGAAATTATCAATGAGGGCAATATATAATAACTCTTTCATATCGAAAACACGCTGGTCAAATGTACCGTTCCAAAGTTTGCGCGTCTAATTCGCTCCTTTAGTATTATAGATGTTGACTTGTTACAGAGGGCCCCAAGGAAAACTGGTCTTACCAATAATATTGGTAATATAAATCTTTTAAAATAATGAATTTACTTACTTACTTACTTACTTACTTACTTACTTACTTACTAACTTACTTTCTTACTTACTTACTTACTTACTTTACTTACTTACTCACTCACTCACTCACTCACTCGCTCGCTCGCTCGCTCGCTCACTCACTCACTCACTCACTCACTCACTCACTCACTCACTCACTCACTCACTCACTCACTCACTCACTCACTCACTCACTCACTCACTCACTCACTCACTCACTTACTTACTTACTTACTTAAAAGTGCTTGAGTTATGGATATTTGACTCAATATTTGCAGCAATTTATTAGGCAAACTGTCGTATAACATGCTAAAATGCCGTGTTTTGAGAGCGACATAAAGGGGCTCAAAAGTCGTATCTCAGTCGTATCTGTAATGACCCTTTTCATTAACTTAAGAACGAAAAAAAATCCGGATATGGATTTTTGTAAATATTATTGTATCTAGATTTTATACACATTGACAGCACCTATCGAAAATTATTTTTTAAGCTTTTTCTCTCTCCTGAAAAGTTGGAAAATCGCAGATACGTGGATTTCATTCAGGAAAACATGTCTGTGCTATGGGTACCCCCTTAAACCCCACTTTTATAAAACTGGGGAATGCAGGGGTATACCTATTTTTCTTATTTTTGCTCCAAAACATAGATTTTGAGTTTTGGTTAGGCGGTTCGAACGTGTACCCACAATCAATGTTTAGATAAATAATATTTAGAAATATAAAAATTTTCCAATTGAATTTTCAATCGTTGATTTTGAAAACAATTCTCTATATACTACATGGGCAAATTTTCCTAATGTGAAACCGATACCTTGCTAAATGAGAAAACTACAAAATCAAAACGTTTGCGAACAACACAACTAGTGTCTATTGCAGTGAAAACAGTAAATCACCCTGCTTTCTAACAAATACCCAGAATCCATTATTTTAGGGTCTTTTTCAAAAAATGTGCATTTTTCTGTCCGTGATGATTTTTTCATACTTCCTTCTGCTTTTGATGTGATTTATTTTAGTTAGTTTAAAGGCACCATGGTGGGCATGTTGAAACACCAATTTTTGTTTATCATTTGTATGATAAGCCCTTCAAATTTCTTGTTGAGTACACAAATATTAGTACTTTTGGGCTGTCCAGCACTGACCCCTTGTAGTTGAGATGTTAAAAAAAATATGACAAAGTCACTATGTTGCCAAAGGTTCAGCTAATTTTTGATATGGACAGATATTTAAGAGACGTCTGTAAATATTTTCAAGCATATCCAAAGCGGCTTTATTGGTTTTTTCTTGGCTTAAGCGCTGGTCCCATGAGATCGTGTCAATGTTGTTACTGCGTCATAAATCGCGTCTTAGTGTTATACACCATGGCGTTTTTTATGCTTGTTTAAATTTTATTTTAACCACTTGCATCTAATAACCATGATTAAAACGTGATGGCTCCCACAAAAGCAACTATGCCTAAGTTTTTGAAGATTGCAATATGACTGCTGGGTGTGTGATCGGTAAGTATGTCAAATGTTGTTACTCATTAAAAACTTCTTAACTTATGAAATGTTCAAATCCTGGTCGATGCTTAATTGCATTTTGGCGCAAAAACACATTAAAATTTTCATTGTGCTTAAACATCCATTTAGAGTCTCTAGATTTGACGATTTGTCAAATTTTGTCAATGATGTTACTGTCAATGTTGTTACTCATTATGTGGAAACAACATTGACAATTATGACTTTTTCTTTCACAGGCTGGAAGCAGGAAATATAAAAATTGCTAAAAAGTAGCTTAATGCATCACAAATGTATACATTTTAACAATGTATGTTTTATAAGATAGCATTCTATCAATGTTTTTATATTTTTCTCCCAAAAACATAGTAACAAAATTGACTGGCATAGTAACAACATTGACCAGCATAGTAACAAAAATGACCATCATAGCATCAAAGGCTTGGTCAGTATTTTATGATTTGTTGCATATGAATAAAAGAAATGAGAACTAAGTTGTAGTCTTAGTGTTCTAAAAATAACCACACAAAATTTAAACAGCACTGTGTGTCGAAATGTCAATAGTGTTACCATTAATGTCAATGTTGTTACAAAATGTCAATGTTGTTACCGATGTCATTGGTGTTACTTACATTCATATTAAACCTGGTGAGTTAAGGTCGATAATGTATGATTAAGTCAGTTGAACATGGCTTAAATACTTATGTTTCTTGATAAGATTACAAATCCATTTAGATGGAAGATTGTTTAAGTGGTAACAACATTGACGTTTCTTTGAAATGACCCTAGGTTCTGGTAAAATTTGTTCTAAAAGAACAGAGATTAAGCTTGCATATGGCTATTTCTGAGTTCATATATACACTTCCGATGTGATAAACGCAATATAAGATCATTCGCAAATACTTTATTTTTTCAACATTTCTTACCTCAAATGTGCACATGTTTTGAAAATGACCCTTAAAATAGTGAAACCCAGTGGTAATACATAAATGAATATGGTTTAAGGTGTGTAGCTTAAAAGTTCTTTTAAATATAAGTCTGTACTTTGACTTTCGCAGTGACTGTCGTAAACATCATGATTTATTTCACAAGAGCCCAAATGTCAAGTAGTTGTTGGCATTGAGCCTTTTGCACAATAGTTTACTTCAACGCCTTTCTCATGTTGCCTCTGCGAACAAGATGTAAACTGATATGACATGAATGATTTATGTTGCTTTAGTTCATATAAACAAAAATATGGTACAGTAACATAATACTCGTATGTACCCATTTGAGGACATCCCACGTATTTGAGCCGTCTCGTGGAAAAACCAACAATGTGGTTTCCGAACAGGTCTAACACAAACCGGCCTGTACAGCTACAGAAGCAGGCTAGAAGCTTGAAATTTTGGAGTTAAGTAGAGGAGGAATTGTACTATCCGAGTAGCGAAAACAAAGGCGCGGTTACCGCGAAGCTGATCTGCGCCTTTGTTTTCGCCTATGCAGATTGTTGGTTTTCCACGAGGCGGCTCATTTATGTTTTTCATCAAAATAAGAATATTTTGTCGGTCACATTCCATTTTTGTTTGTCTGTTTGACTGTTTGTTTGTTGTTTGTCTGTTTGTTTCCTTGTCTTGGCGGGACGGAGCCAACACAGTACTACAATAAATAAAAAAAATAATATGTGGAGAACATAAATAATGTCGTTCTCTAGGACACAGCTCGGCTCAAGTATGGCTTGAAACCATAGCCTCTCGAATCGACCAGGCCATCGCGCTCTCTTTCTATTAGAGTGTGATTTTCGACTAAGGTAGCGCATTTTCCCGCCTGACCGTTTGGGCGTGCGCAAACATAGCCTATGGTGCGAGGAAAATATCACATATGACCATTTTGCAACACTACTGGCTGTGTGGTGGCTTTGTCGGCGGTTGAGTGCTATAGTGTTCTATCTCCATTTTTCAAAATCTCGATAAAATTTAGTTAAAAAGTTTGAGACCCTTCAATAAGGTCAAAAAGTTCATATTTAGAGCCAACATGCATTATGAACATGCCTTTATGTATAAATGAGCTTAATTTAAAAAAATAGCCAGGGTTTTCATGCCGGGGGATCTAGTTCCCAGCATCAAAGAGAACAGGTAGCCAGACAGTCGAGGTGGGCGTGGCTTATAGGGGTCATAAAAATGATGAGGATCACAGGTCATAATTGATTGTAATAAACAGCCATAATCCATTTTCCAATAATACCAGTAAAGTTGCATAAGACAGGAAACAAATAATAATCTTTTTTTTTTCTTGATTCACTTATTTTTATACACTAGCACTGTAAAATCCACAGTTTTGTGTTAAACAGAATCGCACATTTGTATTAAAATATGTAAAGTATCATTGAAGTGTTAAATAATGACCATTTTGAATATCTATGCATTACAAGAATAAAAGTTCCTATAATATTTTTATTCGTTCGTTTGTTCGTTCGTCGTTCGTTCACTCATTCATTTTAGACACTGACTGTTTTAAATAATGCTTTATGCACTCAATATGTGTACATGGAGTATCTATTTATTTATTTATTTATTTATTTATTTATTTATTTATTTATTTATTTATTTATTGCAATGTTAGTAGTGAAGAAAACCAAGAAATTATTCATGACTAAACAGTTTTGTGCGTCTATTGTAACCAATTATGAAGTGTGCCTCCTGTTACATAACAAGAGATAATAAGGCTAGTTGAAGACAGGTAAGACCTGTCAGTCATTTTGTGATGTCACAGTAGCCCTCAATTGGCAACCAATCAGAATCGCAGAATTGATGTTAACCCTTCAACAGTCAGAGAAAGAATGTCACAGGTATACCTGCGAGGCCTTTTATACCTCAGCCCTGTCATTAAGGAAAAATAGGAATTTTGTGTTTGGACATGCAGAACAATTTGCATAAAACATGTCCTTATTTTTTCATGACCCGGAGATAGAACATTTTGTTGACCAAGATTCAGTAATAAGTAATGCAGCATATAATTGTTGTCTGCTAAGAAGACTGTGGCGCGCAGACTGTACAAGCCAATAGATGGGTATGTTACAGGTATAACGATGCCCTGGAGGCAACAAAATTTTAGTGCTGCTGTCGCTCAGATCGGCGTTGACGGGTGGTGAGCCGTGTGCGACCACGTAGAACGCCACATACAGACAAGTAAAAGCAATGGTTACGTTGATACGACCATATGGACGCCCTGATCATCAACCTCAGAGAAGACTCTTCCGACGACAGCAGCAACGACGAATGAAATTTATTGTAGATTCTATTCGAAATCTGAAATCAATAAACGTATGAAATAAATATGTGTACAAAACAGATAAAAAACATACACAAAACTGTTAAAAATCATCTTATTGAATACGATTGAGAATGAATAGGGTAGTTTAGCAAAAAAAAAAAAAAAAAAAAAAAAAAAAAAAAAAAAAAAAAAAAAAACTCGTTGATCATAGGACTCGAACCACTGTCTGTAAAATATCAAGTCATACCATCTTAATCTGCGTGTTCTACCATTTCAGCTACATGCGCTCCTGATTAAGTTTTTAGCCTAGCAATCTTATTAAGACCTTACATACCGATACATTCACCTTTATATATGGTACTAACAGTCACGAAGAGACACGAAGATCATACGGACAATCACGAAGTGTTCCGAAGATATATTTTACATTAGAATTAAAACGAACTATCTACTCAAAATTTGATAAGCATCAAGTATTTATTTTAAATACAACACAATGCAAAACACCTCGAGTTTGACCCAAATTTAATGACAATGCACTTGGACCAAAATATCGGTCTCATTTGAGTTTTCTTAGATAATGTCTTGACGTTTCTGGCTACAAGAAATTTGAAACAGGAAATGTCCTACCACAGCCCATTCAGCCATCTTTGCATTTTTCTAAAAGTCCTGAAATAATGGCATTTTTCTAAAAGCCCACAGGAGCACGAAAATTCGACTTAAAATTGATTTCTCTATGAGAGTCAGTCTGAAGTGCATTCTAAAAGATGTGTGCAGTGCAGGATATCGATGAAAGCTAGCTTGTAATGATCCTGTGTGGGGCCAAGTTTTAAAAGAACCACTGTTTTTGTCAAAATTCAAATTTTAGAAGAACTGTTCCATGGACTTTGATGGTACATTTCTTGTTTCAAATTTCTTTTAGTCGGTAGCTTCGATACATTTTCTAACAAAAATCAAAGAGACTGTCATTCTTGCTCCTTAGAGATTGTCATTAAATTTGGGTCAAACCCGGGGTGTTTTACGCTGTGCTGTTTGGAAAATAATACTTTGATGCTTATCAAATTTTGAGTAGTATATAATACTACTAGAGTGTTGAACTCTCCATAGTAGTACTAATACACCGTGGTTAAACTGGTGTTTTTTCTTTTGCTCCGGAGTTAGTAAGATATTTGGCGCCCAGTGATCTCCATCGTCGGGCAGCTTACTGAATCTGTGAGTCCTCGTTTTTGATTCATCATGGTGATTATCATGATTTATTTTGTTTGTCTTTGTTGATTCATTGACTAGTTAGAGATTCGCCACGACGAAGGAACCGAACAACTAACTAAATGTTGTGGACCACTGCAGAAGCTGAGGCTGAGGTTAGGTACCTGTAAAATCAATTTAAGCCCGCCAGTTATTTTATATTACTGATCGTTCTATGGCGATACTTCTGTGGTGGTTCTTATTGTTTTATGTCTTTGTGCTGTTTGCACCTTATGTATGTGTTCATATTTTAGTTAAGTTTAGGTAACTGAATGGTCACCTACTGGGAAAATGGCTGCTCGTTCGGCTTACAATATGATTTCATGGTATAAGTATCTGATTATTAATTTAGTTATTTTCCCACTTTTGGTTTTTGGAGTGGGAATCTCTTTCTGATTGCGCCTTTTCCTGATATTTGTACCTTTTAATAGAGTTCACCCAACACCAGGTGAATATTGAATGTCTTTGAATGTCTTCATTGTAGATATCATATAGTGAGTCCAATACCGAATGGAACCAATGACATAGTAGCATTTGATCACGTGACCCAAATGTCATTTGACTGAATTACTCCAAATGCAGCTATCGCATTGGTCGAAATGGAGATAGAACAGTATAGCAATACAATTTTGGGTCATTTTGGACATAGAACATAAAAAGAACTGTTTATAACATAAACTATACACAGAAATATCAACATCTGACTACACCAGGAGCTAAATTTTGATTCTGATTCCAACGGTATATAGCTCTTAAAATGACACAAAATTGAGATAGAACAGTATAGTACTCAGCCGACGTAGTGGCTACGTCAGACTCCAAACCTAGAAGTCCTGATCATGTTTTGTAGCCAGCTGTTGCCGAGTGTTGAACTCTCCATAGTAGAAGTTAATACCCAATAAGCGGTGAGCATGTTCCGACATTATTGTGCGAGGAGTCTTTACCTACCAACACAAAACAATGGCTAATGCCTGTAAATTAATTCGTCATTTTTATGGGACATATGCAAACAGTACTGCACCGCATCAGGAAACATGTCCGTGCTATGAATACCCCCTTAAACCCACTTTTATATAGTAAAAGTAGGGTGTGCAGGGTATACCTGTTTTTCTTAATTTTGCTCCAAAACATAGATTGTGGGTACTCGTTAGAACCGCCTAAAAATTCAGCTGAAAAGTTTTAATTTTAAAGCTAAAAAATCTCTGTGTATTGCATGGGCAAGTTTTCGTAATGAGAGGTGACGCTGCAGAACGATTAATATAGGTTGATACGAATGGTAAAGAAAACCGAGTAACCGACTTAATAGGGGAAAGTCCCGGTCCCCCAAAGCTTGATTTCATTGGATAGTATAATGTTATCTTTCAAATAACTGCTGTCTTAATTTGCATGCGCTGCATTCATGGCTAACTTTGGTGTAATCTGATTCTATCGTCGAAATGAGTTTAACGCCTTTATTTTCTTGACAGTACTAATTCATTTTCCACATCCTGAATCTCAAATAAACTCGGGTACACTGAAATTCTATTTCTCTAAACTGTCAAATATTAAGCCATTGAATAAGCTGTACGACTTTTTCATTTTCATTAATTTACATTTCAGTCACTAACATGTAGTGGTCGAGTAAAATAAAGAAAGTATACACGTATCTGCACTCAGCATTGGTACCAATTATCGGAACCAATAGTTCACAATGCGTAATTTACAAACGTAATATTTGCGGCTCAGCACATATTGAGAGTTATAATAATTACATGTTTATGATATGACAACTCACTTTGTTCATTTGTATTGGCGAAAAGCATTATTGGAAAATGTCCCTCAGGACCTTTTCCACAGTGTTTACTTTGAATATAAAGAAAATTTTACGCATGATCGACTGCTCTCTCTCAATTACGCGTTTTGTCACATAAAGCGCTTAATAAAAACTAGTGGACCCGTCTATACTGACTAGACAGTTAACCGCAATCAATTAAATTTATCCATTGTTGACACTCCCCGTCAAAAAGCGGTAAAATCTAGCAAGCAGTCTCGATCGTGGTGACTGCTTATCATAGCGCATCTAGGTTTAGATCGTAGATACCCTGACGAGGGGTACAGATACTATAGGAACTCTATATGGCTGACTTTTAGTCCATCACATCGGTCCCATGGGTCTGTTTCTGGTAGTGTGGCTGCAGGTCAAAATTCAGAACTCTGTCACAAATTGACTGCACTGCAAAATGGTTTTCTACACATCGACATATTGATTGTAATCGTGTTTCCTTTAGTATTGACGTGACGCGCAAAGTTTGTACAAATTTCAAAATAATGCTTGCTGTATCAGTAAAAACGCAATAATAAACTCAGTTTCGGCTCAATATCTATGTTTTACATGTATATATCAAAATAATCCGCTTCGCATGGACAATTGCATAACAACAATCATGCATGTTTTTTATCGCGCAAATTATAACAAGATACAAATAAAATGCATTTTTTTACGCTAAAACAGCGTGTCACGCGTAACAAAAGCGCATTGCTAAAAAGGTTTGGAAACGTCAATGTCTGAAGTTTTTTAACCGATTCCCATCAAAATACTGCGGGATAATGACAATACATGTAGATATCACTGATATAATTTTAGTTAACTTCGGACCGTATTTCCATTTTTGGCAGTTAAAAAACTGTCGGTACCAAAAGTGTCACGCTTTGGGGAAAATCAAGGGTGCACTTGAAAATAAAATAAACGATTATTACACAAATTTAACGAGTAAGACTATTTTATACCAAATAAATGCTCATAAACAGCTGATTGAAATGTATGCAGAAATATTTATAAAACTTTGAAAAGTTAACTCTTATAAATCTTTACTTTTGGCTGAAAAAAATGTCACACATGCGATTTTTGCGTTGTTTTTGAGTGGGTTATCTTCCTTATTGTAAGATAAAGAAAGTTTATAGCAAGAAAACAAGACATACTATACTATTACTAAAATGCTCATGTTCTAAGCTTTAAAATCATATTATTTTCATAGACGTGCGACAAATAATGCTATTTTTATAAATTATTTATCAAGGCTGAATTTTTGTCACACTTGACGTAAACGCATGTTAATGTACGTCACAGAACGTCATGATACCGTACTTTTATTGGAACACACATATCAGCTTCTTAAAACAGAACTGCGCAGTGGTAAAGAAAAAAAAAATAGTTTAGGAGGATCACTTGAAAAAAGAAGAAATATTAAAACTCTCGAAAATACAAACATGGCAGCGCACAATCAAATAACCTGACACCTACGTGCATCGCTCAGCGCAAAATAAATCAAACTGAACGTGAACGTCGTGTTACACAAATTTGTACGAACATCGCACGTCACGTCACTGGCTTTGATTCCATAAAATCATAGATTTTGGTCAATGCCTTGAGTGACAGATACACACACTGGTCAAGCGTTCATAACAAGAAACGACATTCATGTATAGGAAACGAAACTGAAACGTATGAGAATCGAAATTAATGACAAACCAGAGAATCAACAACACTGAAATCTAGAGCAAAAGGAATCTTTTATAACAAACGGCTGCGGTTTCTTTTTAAAGAAGCCAACTTGTAATATATATGTTTGATGTCAATAAATATAATTGTATTGTACTGATGCTCACCAAGCAATGCGCGGTCGCGCGATAAAAGTGTGGCATCATGAGTGGTGTGTAGAATAAAATACATGTAGCAGTGCATGATTTCCGAACTTATGTGCAGCATTTAATACAAATTATATTTATATTTTATAAATTATACAACTCATAACACGGCCCGATAATTTCATGGTCAAGCAAAACCTTCACTTTACAATTGGAAACATCATAGACCTGACCAACGAAGGCATGCAGTCTATAACAGCAGCCGAGTCGGAAAAACTGCGTGTATTGAGCGGCAATACTGGCAAATCGACATTGCCGTCGACGAAGTACAGGAGCCAGTTGTCCTTTGCCTAGGAAAGACCGACTCCGAGGCCGAATCCAGCGATTCAGACACTGCAAAGGGCGACTAAGTTTCGCTGATTTGTATCTACCGAAATGAAATGAATTAAATATTGTAAACGGAATGAAATGCAAAACCAGAGGACCAATGGTCCTGTAAACGCTCACCTGAGATCTGCTGCATATACCAATAAACATGTTTGAGTATTATGGTATTTAACCCCAGTGCAGGGGCAGATGAGGCCCTTGGGCCATTTTCTTTTTTTCAAAATAATCAATATTCTGTCCATTTGCCAATTTCCCGCTGGTTTTAATTCCCCTTCAAATGGCATTTTAAAGACAGGGTTTTCATGCCGGGGGGTCTGGATTCCAGCTTAAAGTTAAACGCTCATCTGAGATCTGCTGCATATACCAATAAACATGTTTGAGTATTATGGTATTCAACCCCAGTGCAGGGGCAGATGAGGCCGTTGGGCCATTTTCTTTTTTCAGAATAATCAATATTCTGTCCATTTGCCAATTTCCCGCTGGTTTTAATTCCCCATTCAAAAGCATAGGCAACCCATGTTGAACTTGCCATAAACTGGGTCAAGGTCATCACAGGGTCATGATTTGTATATACATTGTAGTACTTTAGCCATCGATGCTTCACACCAAGTTTCATTGAAATCAGTCTATTGGTTTCAGAGATGAAGATTTTTGAAGGGTTTTTAACATATATGGGCATGGCGGCCATCTTGGTCATGTGACCTAGATTATTAATATATACACATTGGTTTCCCCATCCTATAGATGCTTCACATGAAATTTGGTTTTAATTGGCCAATTGGTGTCAGAGGAGATGTTTAAATATTATGGTAATATACATGTATATTGCCCCGGGGTGGGGTATATGAGCCCTTGGGTCAAATTTTTTTCAGAATCATTAATATTCAGTCCTACTACCCATTTCCTGCAAGATTTTCACCTCAAATGACTTTTTAAAAGTTTTCCCCATTCAAATGCATTGGCGACCCATGTTGACCTTGTCGTAAAATAGGTCAAGGTCATCACACGGTCATGATTTATATACACATTGTAGGACTTTAGCCATCAATGCTTCATGCCAAGTTTCTTTGAAATCGGTCAACCTGTTCCAGAGAAGAAGATTTTACCATATATGGGCATGGCAGCCATCTTGATCATGTGACCTAGATTATTTATATACACATTGATTCCCCTATTCTATAGATGCTTCATATAAAATTTGACTTTGATTGGCCAAGCGGTTTCAGAGGAGAAGATGTTTGACTATTATGGTAATATACAGTTATGCCCCAGGGTGGGGGCAAATGAGCCCCTGGGGTCCAATTTTTTCAGAATCATTAATATTCAGTCCTACTGCCCATTTCTTGCAAGACTTTCGCTTTAAATGACATTTTAAAAGTTTTCCCCATTCAAATGCATTGGCGACCTATGTTGACATTGCCGTAAAATAAGTCAAGGTCATCACAGGGTCATGATTTATATACTCATTAAAGTGCTTGAGCCATCAATGCTTCATGTCAAGTTTAATTGAAATCGGTCAACCTGTTCCAGAGAAGAAGATTTTTTAAGGGTTTTTACCATATATGGGCATGGCGGCCATCTTGGTCATGTGACCTGGATTTCTTATATATACATTGGTTCCCCCTTCCTATAGATGCTTCATATGAAATTTGGCTTTCATTGGCCAAGCGGTTTCAGAGGAGAAGATGTTTGAATATTATGGTAATATACATGTGTTATGCCCCAGGGTGGGGGCAAATGAGCCCCTGGGGTCCATTTTTTTCAGAATCATTAATATTCAGTCCTTATGCCCATTTCTTGCAAGACTTTCGCTCTAAATGACATTTAAAAGTTTTCCCCATGCAAATGCATTGGCGACCTATGTTGACCTTGCCGTAAAATAGGTAAAGGTCATCACAGGGTCATGATTTATATATACATTGAAGTGCTTGAGCCATCAATGCTTCATGCCAAGTTTCGTTGAAATCGGTCCACCGGTTCTGGAGGAGAAGATTTTTGAAGGGTTTTTACCATATATGGGCATGGCGGCCATCTTGGTCATGTGACCTGGATTTCTTATATACACATTGGTTCCCCCTTCCTATAGATGCTTCATATAAAATTTGGCTTTGATTGGCCAAGCGGTTTCAGAGAAGAAGATCTTTGAAAATGGTGGACGACGGACGGACGGATGGACGACGGACGGACGGACGGACGACGGACGACGACGGATGGACGCCGGAGCTTGGGTATACTATAAGCTCACCTGTGAGCCTTCGGCTCAGGTGAGCTAAAAATAAAACAATAAAAAATATAATCAAAATAAAACAATACTGTAGAAAAATCGACAGCAAAAGTGTGTTTCAAAGACTGGCTTTCTTCGACCAAAAACAAAAATTAGATAAATGGGATTCGAACCCGGGACGTTCGTCTTTGCAATACAGTATTACATCCACTGCGCTATGGCTGGATATATTTGAGGACAGATTAATAAATGAGCCACCTCGTGGGAAAACCAACAATGTGATTTCCGAACAGGTCCGACACAAACTAGACGCTTGAAATTTCGGATTTAAGTTGAAGAGGAATAATTATTGTACTATCCGAGTAGCGAAATCAAAGGCGCTGATCAGCTTCGCAGTTACTGCGAAGCTGATCTGCGCCTTTGTTTTCGCATATGCAGATTGTTGGTTTTCCCATGTGGCGGCTCAAATCTGTTAAAAGGTAAGTAAGTAGTTTCGTAAAAACCGAACTTTTAACGCGCTTTACCGATTACAGTGGACTCGTCCTGGTGGTCATGACTCAGGGGTCAAAATCGCACTATACATATTTTTTTCTTGTTTTTGCTCCAAAACATAGATTGTGGGTATTCGTTATAACCGCCTCACCGAGCAAAAATAAGAAAAATACCAAATTGTTTACATCTGAAAAAAAAAAAACCTGTATATTGCATGGGCGTTTTTTTCGTAATGTGCTTTTTTGATACTCTTATGTTTGTATTTTGGTATCTTTGATATATCTAAGTGCGAACAAAATTTATAAAATTGTACATCTTGTAGTTTGATAAGTATATACTGTCTCATGCTACAGGTATTTACGAAATGAGGTAAGTATAGGGTAAATAGGTGAAAAATTGAAAATTTCACCAGGAAAAGTTTGATATTTTCAATATTTTTGCTCAAAACAGATTTTGTGGATCCACGTTAGAACTGCACGTTTGAGCAGCGAGTACCCACAATGTATGTTTTGGATCAAAAATAAGAACATAAGGTAAAACCCTGCAAACCCCAGTTTTTTTTTTCTATATAAAATTTGGGTTTACGGGGTATACATTTCACGGACATGTTTTCCTGATGATGAGGTAACAGTTGGTACCGTGCCTGGCGCTCAGTATCACACGGCAAACTTCTCTCAAACATAATGCACAACTAACCGAACACAACTAGCAAAATCTGGTCTGATAATGATTTCTGCATTCATCAGAGGAAAGTATGAACGATGGATGTCATCCGTGTAAATACGGTATCTCCTAATTTACGAAAACTTGCCCATACAATACACAGAGATTTTTTGAGCTTTAAAAATCGGAAATTTTCAATTTTCTTGATTTTTTTTTTTTTTTTTTTTTTTTTTTTTTTCTATGCTCAAAATATAGATTGTGGGTACTCGCTAGAACCGCCCACACTCTATGTTTTGGAGCAAAAATAAGAAAAAATAGGTTCTTACGAGTACCCACAATCTATATTTTGAAGCAAAAATAAAAAAAATAAATAGGAATACTCCTGCATACCCCACTTTATTAATATAAAAGTGAGGTATGAGTGGGTATTCATTGCACGGACATGTTTTCGTGAAGTAAAATATAGAAATCATCATTCCTAGTTATCATGGTTATAATCTAAGTTTTGGAGAAAAATGATCAAATTAAATTAATGTGAAATTAAAAATAGTAATGGGCGTTTTAGCATAGTTGTAATCCAGTAATATGTATCCTGTTTGAATATTATGATATACAGGTTCTGTCATTAAATAAAAGAGAGGTAGAACATTATTGTATCATGTTTAAGCCAGAATCGAATCGCATCCTGTAGCAGTTGTAAGCATCACTGATGATACCATTATGATGATAATGGGGACGCATTGTCATATGTTATTTATGTTTTTCAAATTGTACACTTTTCGACCAATGAAATTAAACATTTTGCAGACAGGGAATTTCCCTAATCAGCAAGGCAGACCTTAGATCAGTACAGTGCGAAATCATCAAAAAACCTGGGCTGCATTGTAATTGCACGAAAAGCATCAAGATCTACTCGGTATAAGTGCAGATTACCATTCCCCTTCTTTCATTAAAATCACAATTCGTTTGGTCTTAATTTGATCATTTGAAATGGTCAGCATGTAAGCGGCTGTATAAATATCAACCACGAGTAACTGCACAGCTTGTATGCACCTTTTTCGTCTATGTGGTTGTTCGTTTTCTGGTGCGGTGACTGGAGCAATTATTTACTGATACTGCGTTTACACTATGTTCCCGGCGGCCCCGGCAGCCCCGTTTGCTAGAAACGTAGCGTGCCGTGGAGTTTTGGTAATATATTTCTCTGATTTTCAAGATCTATTACGCTTTGTTATGTTTTCTTACGTTGTATTACGATATCCGTAACAAACCGTTGTAGTGATAAGCCGGTGTGTCACGGAGGCGCTAAGGTACATTACACTTATCCACGATCTATCACGATTATTAGCACGTTCTATTACGGCCTATTACGTTCTGTTGCGGTCAGTTGCGTTTTGACCAAGGCGTAACACGTTTTCTCGGTCTGTCAAGGTCAGCTACGGACGAAACGTAGACACCATACAATATAAAGCACATTTTTTTTTTCCTTTTGTATACGAATAAGTCCTTTGAAATAATAACAACCGCGCCCCTCAACAACCGACTGCAGAGTTGATTAAGAAAGTTCGGGATTGTAATTCTTCTTCAATTGCATAGTGCAGCTTATGGTCTGTATTGTTCACTATAGTGACTACTCCAATATGAAGGAACTTGTCCCCATGATATGCCTTTTTATATCTATAAACTTCACGCGCCGTGATAACCGTAACAGAACGTGACATACGTAGTAGAACGGGGTGAACACCGTCAAAGACCGTACGTAACGCACCGTAACTTAGCGCAACAAAACGTGTTGAGTATTCCGTACGAAACGGGGCGAGACGTGAGACGACCGTGACCAAACGCAACAGAACGTGGAAGATCAGTAGCTTGCCGGGCTATTCACTAGCTTTTCGTTGCACTACGGACCGCCTCCAAGTTTCGCTACGTACTGTTACGTTCTGTCACGGTGTGTTACGTTCAGCCCGTTTTATCAGGACCCATTACGTTTCTCATTTCCGCCGTGACTGCCGTGGCAGATTTTATAAACTGTCAAAAAATCTGTCACGGTGTCTACGGTTATCCCGGTGTGCTACGTTTGCCTATCCCGTTCCCCTGCGTTGCCTCACGGTTATCCCGTTTTGCTCACGATTGTCTGAAACGTGGCCGCCGTGACCGCCGGGAACATAGTGTAAACGCAGTATGATGTCCTGTTGGGTGTCCTCGTGCATACAGGCAAAAATCGACCAGCAACATACACAGAGATTAGATGTTTGTAACAGACACTCTCGTGCCAGAGTTAGACATTCTACCGAAAGACCCAACCGTCCTTCCATTTTTCTGTTTATAAAAAAAAGAGCCTTCTCATGAGAAAACCAAACAATTTGGGTTTGCGACCGTGTCCCACACAAATCGAGCTGTACAGGCACAGAATATTGCTAGAGGTTGGTACAATTTGGATTTAGAAAATAGAGTTATTGCACTATCCGTGTAGCGAAAACAAAGGCGCTGATCAGCTTCTCATTTACTGCAAAGCTGATCTGTGTCTTTCTTTTCGCAGATTGAATGTTTGTTTTCTCATGGTGCGGCTCAAATGTATCTTTGGATGCATCAAACAAATGAATTCATCAGCAAAACATTTACGTGCAATGTATACCACCTAACTTGTACCCACAATCAATGTTTTGAGCAAACATATTAAAATCAGTAACCAAATTTTTCTAATAAAATTTTCAATTTTTAATGCTGAAAAAATTCTCTGTATATTACATGGGCAAGTTTTAGTAATGCGTGGAGTTAAGAGCGCTGTGGCGAAGTGGTACAGTAACGGACTCCGAGAGGCCCTTGGTTCGACTTTCGCTGAGGACACCGTGTCCCCACACCTCGAAACAGACAAAACTTAATACTGGACATCTTGGCCAAACTGTGTGTACTCTTATATTATTAGGAAAGTCCCTTTATTTTCTGAAACTGTGTGTACTCTTATATTGTTAGGAAAGCCCCTTTATTTTCTGAATTTTATTAAATATTTTAATGTATTCAGAAGGGTGTGCTTGACACATACTTGCTTCACATTTCTGGTATTAATTATATGTTCTGAATTTATCATTGCTTTCTTACGAAAACATCCGTGAAACAGATTAATGGCATGTCTACAGAATCCGGGTTGCTAAAAACCCATGAGGGCGTTCAAAGAACCCTATCCCATAAAATATGAGCATTCGCATGAGAAAATCAACAATCTGGGGCTTCCGACCAGGTCCGACACATACCGAGCTGTAGTCACAGAAGAACGCTTGAAGCTTGAAACTTTGGATATAAGTAGCAGAGGAATGGTACTATCCGTGTGGCGAAAACAAAGGCGCTGATCAGCTGTGCAGTAACTGCACAACTGATCTGCGCCTTTGTTTTCGCATATGCAAATTGTTGGTTAACTGATGCGGCGGCTCATATATGTTTAGCTGCAGCGTGATAAAACATTCTAACATTGTACCAAAGCAAAGGCAAAGACCATCCTCTATAATAGATTATCAGACCAGTACGATCCAAGTCCTAGGGGCTAAGGTCAAGGTCAAGTTAAAGCAAACATTCTAGTCAGCCTTGGCGCATTACAAATCCACATTACGAGTCTTCTCGGCTAAGCGGTACTACCATATTCAAGGCGTTGCCATGCCGTTGTTAATTTTTCCTTTCTTTAAATGATATTCGACTACCCGACTAACTGCATCCTATTTAAACAAAATCAAGCTGAAAGCATAATTTATTAATGTTTATGGTAGCTATGACAAAAAGACAAAAAGACAAAAATGACACTGACCAAGCATATTTTATGCGAAGTCCCTATGACTGAAAACTTTTAACAGTTATTACAAGGAAAGCTGTATTTTGCATGTAAATATAACATTTTTTGGCAAATCATTTTATCTTGCTCAGACGCGTAACCTGATTGATATCTTGTGTCTGAATTCTCTATGTTCTAAAAAGCACCAAGAAATTAGAAAAATACGTACAGAAATAAAACTTCATGTTTGTTTGTTTGTTTGTTTGTATTGAGGCTTAACGTCCTAGTCAACAATTTTTCAGTCATATCGGGACGGAGTCATCGCTTCCTGGGTTTTAACTAGTACTCTAGGGAGTTTATGTGTCTTGCTCAAGAACACAACACGGTGACCCTTGTGGGGATCGAACTCAGGACCTCTCGATTCGAAGTCCGACGCTCTACCACTAGGCAACAGCGCTCTCAAATAAAATTTTAGTCAACCCCAAAAAAAATCCTGACAATGCATCTGACATGCACAGGAGAACTAATACAGAAACTTTAAAATTATTTTGTTAAACATTAAATTAAAAGCATTCAGACCCAGGACCATTTGAGAAAAGTAGGATATGGGGGGTAACACTCCCAAGAACACGATAATCAAGGAGAAGAACGAATGCTTATGCTCTGGTTCGTCTACACGCTACGCCAGTCTCGAGGGAAGGTCTTATCCAGTCTATTTTTATCTTATAGCCAAAACGTGGTTTCCAAATGGTGGTGTGAGTCATTTATTTTGTTAATGTCCTATTCAACATTGGCTCTGTGGGTACTTAACTACATGTACACGCAGTCCAATCTATAGCCCGATATTATGCCGGTGGGATTAGGACACGTCCATTTTATGGACGGTATTTGCACTTTTATGACAAAATGTATTTTTAAAACTCCTTTTCCGCTATTTTTGTTCAAAACGTTATAGGACATGCAAAAGGTTAAATTACACAGCACGTTCTGGTATAAAAATTTTGTCGCAGTCATGCCTCGTGCAGCACGCAAATAGGCGCCAGTATAAATCAGCTTGTGGAAATTTTTGGGTCGAAATCAGACATCTTCCTTATTTTGGCCAGCTTTATTTTTGTATATTGCAGTCACTTGCGAAGAGGTAAGTGCTATTTGGACTACATATTATTGAATACTGTACATTCGACCATTTTGTTTAAAGTCCCACATTTTTGAAAATGTGTTTATAGAAATTCATTAAGCCATTTCTTTGGACGGAGGGGTTGGGTATAAGCATACCTTTACGGATGAGGCAACCGTTGGTAAAACTGTTAGTTTCATGAATGCTATTGTGATTTGGTTATGGGTTTGCGTCCAAGGCAACTTTTTTTCAGTCATGTCGGGACGAAACCACCGATTCCTGGATGCTACGCAGTACTATGGGGAGGTTACAATTTCTTGCACATGGCCAAAACCGTGACGGCGGAGGTAGGTATCGTATGCAGGATACTCCCGTCGGTGTTCCGTGATACCTCTCCACACCGACCGGAATGACTTGCACTGAGGCCGAAAATAAAATATAAGCGAAGATAGCCAATACATGGAAAAATCGTTTGTGACATATATGATTTAAATTATAAATGAATTAGTTGTGAAAGGGCGTAGATTCGAAAAATGGTTAATGTTTTCGGTGGGAAATATATCAGATGTCTTTATATAGATTTGGGGAAGCAACTGCAGAATTAGCGACTCTGTCGAAAATCGTTTTTTTTTTTTTTTAGGTTTATTCAAACACTGTATGCAATTCTATGCTTACTGTATGGTTCATGTTACTGCTACAAATAACAAAACACCAAATAACGCAGCTACAAGTAAATTACAAAATCCGTAATCAGTTCGACATTAGTTTAAAGCCAACCAATGCTAAGCTGTCACGCAAGTGGAGAGAGCTCACGAAGAGAATCGGAGTGCCGGTTAGATTGCTGATCAAAGGTATCAAACCCATCATCTCTCGCTACTGAGTCCTGAGCTCTAACTATAGGACACATGTACTCCCCGTATGCAATTTAATCCAATTTATTGTGAAACGCGTAGACACTTAGGATTACTTATTACTTCAAACTGTCTTAATGCAAAAACATTCAAAGGTGCTGATAAGATCATTTGAACTGCATATGTGAGTAGATCAGCAAGCCAAATTTCACTCCGCTCCACTTTGGTATACTCCGATTTTTATACGATCCGGAAGGCGTAGATTATATAAGCCCGACCCTGGGTGATTTCATTATTGAGAAAGGGTCACCGACCTGGTGATGTATAATAAATGTGTTTACACATTCTAAAGGAGACTATGGTTGTTTTCTTCGTTTTGCACTTATGTTTCACTTGAATGATTTCTAAATAGGTGAAGAACATGGTACACACATAAAACCATAATCATCATTTTTGCTTACGAAAAGCAAACACTTGATTTGTAAAGAAACATGCCTCCGGTCTAATGTGACAGATCAAAGCACCAAAGAACTTCTCTGACAGTCCGTATCATTACTCAAGAACGCAGTTAATAATCCAAGCCATCACAGGGTCCCTCTTAGATACATCAGGAACCTGTCTAGTGTCTCTTTTCACACAAGCTGCACCTGGTCCCAATAAATGAAACAGTACACAACATTTGTAACACAATAGAACGTGTTACATAACGTATGTTGTAAGTCATCACAATGTAAAACTAACATAACATTGTATAACATATGTAACAATGTAGCATATGTAACATAAAATATGTAACAGCACACATCATGACGCATTGCGCAAAAAACAGCACGTGTAACCATATATATGTAATACTATATCATAACATATGTAGAATAACGACACATTTGAAACAACAATTAACATATAAAATATTTGTAACATAGTGTGACCATTGAAGCACAATGTAACAAAATGTAACGTATGTAACGTAACATATAGAACGTAACATATGAAACGCATATAAAATACCATAAGTAACATAGCAAATTATATGTAAAGTATGATACATAGCAAATCTAACGATTGTAATTTCACGTAACCTAATATAAATAGCACAATGCAACATGTTACATAATATGGTGTATACTGTAACGTTGGTAAAATAATGTGAAGTATGTTACATAATGTATCGTATGTAACTCAATGTAACAAATGTAGCATTATGTAACGTTTGTAACTTAATGTTACATATGTAACATCGTGTGTTGTGTAATATAATGGAACGTACGTAATATAATGTAACGTAAGTAACATTATGTTACACATATGTTGTATACTTAAAAGTATGCAACGTAAATTACATTATGTAATGTATGTGACCTATTGTACATATTTAACATTGTGTGACATATGATACATAATGAAACGTTACATGATGTAATGTACGTTATGTGTGTATGCATCGTAACGTAACGTTTATAACATAATGTAACGTACCAAATACATTATTACATATGAAACACAATGTAAATAACATAATGTAACGTTAATACCATTATGTAATGTATAAAACTTATCCGATATGGAGTATACCACAACATTTGTAACAATTATAACATAACATGTAACAAAGCAACATATATATATATAATGTATGTAAATTTACAAAATGCATGTTACACAACATATATTTCATAATATAACATATATACATTAATTTACTTAACATGGCAAAACATATTTTAAATATCTTATACAACATATCGTGAGTAACATAACAAATGTTATACAATGAAACATATTATATATTACATATGCGGCAGAGCAACGCATATGTTATGGGTGTATCATAACAAAATGTATGTTACATCACAAAATGTTACAATGCATAACATCTGTAACAACACCAGGTATGTAAAATAACATGGAACAGAACATAGCATATATAACAGAAACTAACTTGACGTGAAAGAATAAGTGCCAGTTCAGATAAAAATCATGCAAAATTGAAAATTCACTCAACGTCGAGGCCAACGGATTTTGATGAAGATCACACGGTAAAAATATCTAAAATATATAACAACATTTGACGGAATGTTGTCACAATTTCCTGATCTACTGAGGAGTACCATTATCATAAGTGCTATCACGACCATCAGTAAGAATCACAATAAAACTACTACCAGCAAAGTTACAATCAAAGGGACAACCAGGCGAAGTCACAACAAGAAAGACAACTGTGCAATTATAACGACCAGGCAAAGTCAGAATAAAAAAAAAAAAAACAAAACTACCAGGTCGGCAGTTTGGGTAGGTGTTTAAGGGAATGAATCTATGGACCAGTGGCCGATGTTCCATCATACAGAAGAAACAGTTGCATGATTTTCAGTTTGTGTATAATGAGAACAACCTTAGAATTTTTCGATGTGGTCAGTCTCAATCATACTTTTCTGTGTCAGTGTATGTTTAACCATCATTGTTATATACCTAATGTATCTCTACAATAGAAACTTGTCGTGTTGTAACGGACAGCACTTTCTGCTGTTTTAGGCGTCGTAGGGCATTAATACCATTAATGCCCTGAGATGACGTCATATCAGGGCAATAATGGTGTTAATGCCCTGAGATGACACCATAGCAGGGCAATAATGGTGTTAATGCCCTGAGATGACGTCATAGCAGGGCAATAATGGTGTTATTGCCGTAGGTGTTATTGCCCTGAGATTTTGACATACACCTCTTTACATGTTATGGACACTGACAGGTGTTCATTTCATCTAAATTTAACATGCAGGTGAGTGTACATTTCAGACGTATATTTCATCTAAATTTAACGTGTCATTTTGCGTCTAATCACTTACCAATCAACGGCTGTGTGTGTGCGCGATTTCAAGACATAGCATTCACAATAAATAAATAAATAAATAAATAAATAAATAAATAAATAAATAAATAAATAAATAAATAAATAAAATGTACATGTGTTGGAGGAAAGGTATATAACAATGACGATATAACATTCTTTTCCAAGTGCATTAACGTTTGCCAAGCCCTCGGGCAATAATGTGTTGCAGCCCTCACCGCTACGCGGTTCGGGCTGCAACACATTATTGCCCTTGGGCTTGGCAAACGTTAATGCACGGAAAAGAATGTTTTATCCTCTTATTGTCAATGAGATATGGTTAAAAAGGTACAAGTAGGCAAAGATCAGGAAAAGGCGCAACCAGCAAAAGACCCCCAATCCAAAAACCCGAGGTGGGAAAAAACCAAACTAACAATCAGGTACCTATACCATGAAAACATTTCGTAAGCCGAATGAGCAGCTATTTTCCCAATAGGTGGCCAATCAGTTACCTTAACTTAACTAAAAATATGATAACATACATAAGGCGCCAACAGCACAAAAATATTAAACACCAAGGCATAAAACAAAAAGAACCTTCACACAGAAGTATCGACCCGGAACGACCAGTAACAAAAAGTTACTGGCGGGCTTAAATCGACTTTACACGGCCGTAACCTCACCCTCAGCTTCTGCAGTGGTTCATAACATTTAGTTAGTTCTTCGGTCCTCGTGGTGAATCTCTAACTAGTCAATGAATCATCAAGAACAAACAAATAAATCATGATTAACATCCTGATGAATCAAAAACCAGGACTCACAGATTCAGTAAACTGCCCGACGATGGAGATCCCTGGGCGCCGAATAACTTACTAACTCCGGAGCAAAAGAAAAACATCAGTTGGACCCCGGTGGGCCAAGAGATAGGAAAATACAAACTGATTGCAAGCAATCCCTGAAGATTGGTAAAATAAGAGCATTAACTTGATACTAATATCTGAACGAAAGCAAGTATGTAACGTAGGTGAAAGCTACCCACTTTCAAATGGAATATTCAATGTGTCATTGTCAATCAAAAATATGAAGGCACTCCTTCTAGATCGAAAAAAAATCCGTGTATATCTCGTTCTATTACTACTGTTTTCATTTTAGTCAGCAACATATGTAAAACACATATAGAACCTGTTTTACGTTAGCACATGAAACGTAACGTTATATGCTTTATAGTTTATACATCTTCATTAAAGATTGAGATATCGAGCCCCTCCCAAAGAAAGGTTCCTATCACAGATACCACCGTTAAAGAAACTGGGTATACCACCGTTAAAGAAACTGGGTATACCCGAAAAAAAATCGGTCATGTGGCATCCCATTTTACTTTAAGTTGGTATAGATCATTATTCGGTTATTGTAGAGGTCAGACATCATCAAAATTTGTACAGGTTAGATGGAATTGCTCGAAACTTGTCATTTCATGATGTCGTATGACAGAACAGGTAAGGTACAAAGCTTCGATAAAAATTTTGGCGCATCGATCAAGCTGTTTCTGCGAAATGCTGCGAGCTAATTATTATACCAGTTTAAAGCTTATGTGACGTACTTTATACTGTGCATTCACATATACACACTGGCGACTTTCTCCACCAATCTCCCCCAATTTTGGGGTTCTCATTTTCGTTTTATCTCAACAGCTCTTGCAGTTAAATTAACTTCAGTTTAAATCTACTTATAAGACAGGTAGTATTACAGCCAGTCTGCTGCTTTTAACATCACTCTTTAACTATCATGTAGTTACATATATACAAATCACTGCTGATTCCATGATATATGACCAGTTTATCAAAACACTCTTGCAGAGAAGTGTAGAGCTCTAGATAAGTCAAATTGGAGAAAGTCGTCTGTCTGTATACAACAACGGTCTACAGAGAAATAATTAACCCTGATCTTACCTGGCAGACTTATTTATCCACAGTTTGTTTACATTAATTTTACATCCTACCTACCCGGAAGTACGCTTAAAACCAATCCCACCGGTACGCCGCTCGCGTATAGATTGGACCGCATGGTGTAGCTCTTTGGAGAACGTGAACTTTTCTTCAAAGACACAAAACGTCTACCAGCCAGAAGCTACAAAGGTCCTGTTAAGGGATATGATCTGTCTGCAGTGTTAGTCCGTGTCGCAAATACATTCCGAAAACTTGCCTATGCCATCGACAGAGATTACTTTTTTCAGCTTAAAAACTTGAAAATTCCAACAGAAAAGTTTTGATATTTTCGCTCAAAACATAGATTGTGGGTACACGTTAGAACCGCCTCGCCAAGGCGGTTCT
The DNA here is from genome assembly GCA_964017185.1 of Rugalucina vietnamica. Classification (NCBI taxonomy): domain Eukaryota; kingdom Metazoa; phylum Mollusca; class Bivalvia; order Lucinida; family Lucinidae; genus Rugalucina; species Rugalucina vietnamica. Next base: position 23,273,028 of record OZ024882.1, read on the forward strand.
AACGAGTACCCACACTCTATGTTTTGGAGCAAAGATAAGAAATATAGGTATACCCCTGCATATCCCAGTTTTAGTATTCAAAAGCGAGGTTTAAGGGGGTATTCATTGCACGGACATATTTTCCTGATGAAAGGTGGTTTGTGTGGACGTGTTGTTGCAACAAAAATATTCACTTTCACAGAGAATATGTTTTCATTCATCATCATCAGTCTGAGATACCCCCCCCCCCCCTCATGCATTTGTGTGTTTTCTAAAGTTAACCTATTTTGATGAGTGGACTTTCCAATCATTATCATTTGGATGGGTCAACTTCTGTTAGGGGCTTCAGCAGACGACTAAAGGCAAATCTCAATAACGTAAGAGGCTTCGGTTAAATTTTGTAAATTGCCACTACTCTTGTGAGCAGTGCGTAAGGAGAACGTTGTCACCTTGATATCCGAAACATATCTCTTAAGCTATTGTTAATATCTTTTAACTATAGCTGTCAATATTTTAATAAGAACCACCCTAAAATTAAAATTGCAATTTTGTGATTGGCTAAACTATACACCAACATTAAACGCAAAACGATTCTATAAACTCATAAATACCTTATTTCCAAACCACTTTACTTCACTTCGCTTAATTTAAAACAGCTAGAAACACGTAGAAAAAGAAAACGAAAATGAACGCGAATTTCTGCTTCGCACTGGGAATTATTTCAATATGGATCTGTATGGCAGTGTCCTACAGCACCAATTCTGACAACGAACTGGCATCAACTGGTGACATTGATACAATGCTGGATGATAGTGATTGGATGGCCAACGTGGCTGTGAATGATAACCACGCTACTGCTGCCAGGAAACGGTTATACGAGAAATTCCTTAAACCCACGTCGATGGACTCGCAGACACTCGGTGATGTTCGCGCTCTAGTCCAAGCACTGGGTGCTCACACGGATAAACTTGACACCAGGGCGATAACTTCGGACAAAAGAGCATATGGGGAAGTTAAGACAATGGCGGAGATGCTACGAATTAATGCTGACAAACTGGATAACCTGACTGGAAATGTTAAACATCTCATTGAGTCTGAAAATGTTGACAAAACGGAAAACTTGAGCGCTACAATACTCGGTAAACTGGAGGAAATGAATGTTGATTTGACATCAAGACTAGACAATATGGATCCTCTATTCATTTCAATGTTCTCTATGCTGACTGACATTTCCTTCGCTACTTCTCTCAGACTTGCAAAACACGAAGACGACATGAAACACATGTATGTTTACTTTCGAGATAACATCAAAACCGATACAGGCAAAGCAACGCTGAACAAAACACTTTCGCCGGTATTTCAGTGGTACACGGGAACAGGACCGGCAATGTATTCGTCATGCCTCGAGTACCGAAAAAATGGCTACAAAAAAGACGGAATTTATATGATACAAGTGCCTAATACCAATGAAGAGATTGACGTATATTGTGACCAGACGACCGATAATGGCGGCTGGTTGGTGATACAAAGACGTGAAGACGGGTCGGAGGACTTCTTCCGAGGTTGGGATGCGTATAAGCAAGGCTTCGGGGAAATTTCGAAGGAATTCTGGCAGGGCAACGAGGTCATACACGAGCTCACCACAACGGCGCAAGAACTCCGAGTCGACCTTTCGGACTTTTCGGGAAACAAAGTCTATGCCAAATATGAGTCCTTCTCCATCGGATCTGAAGCTGAGAAATACAAGTTGTCGGTCAGCGGCTATAGCGGTACGGCAGTGGACTCCCTGAATTATCATAACGGGAGGCCTTTCTCAACAAAGGATAGAGACAATGATTCGGCGTCGGGTTCTAACTGTGCACAGACTTCGAAAGGTGCGTGGTGGTACGGGGCCTGTCTGCATTCCAACCTTAACGGGATACACTACGACAGTGCCAAGAGTGATTCCACAGGTGTCACTTGGTATTACTGGAAAAATAAGCACGAATCTCTGAAGAAATCCGAAATGAAAATTCGACCAAAGCAGTAGTTCCTCTGCGTCGTCATGCTTAATCTAATTACTCTGAATCTACTACTACGTACATGTACATTTCAGTCTCAGTGTGAAAAAATAAAAATAAGCCGCACCATGAGAAAACATATGCGAAAACAAAGGCGCAGATCAGCTTCGCAGTAACTGTGAAGCTGATCAGCGCCTTTGTTTTCGCTACAGGGATAGTACAATTCCGCTTTTTCTAAAACTGAAATTCCCAGCTCCTAATACCACGGTGGTTTTCTTATGACGTGACTCATATATATGAATTTGGCGGTAACTTACAAAAACAGACATTATGCATGGTTCTTCACAGTGATTCAATCCAAGCCTTTAGCCATCGTCCGTGCTTGTACAGCTCGGTTTGTGTTGGACCTGAAGGTTTTTTCATGACGCGGCGCATTTATAATTTTGGCGATAACTTAAAGAACAGCACACACTCTGCATGTGATTCAGTGATTTCATTCGAGATCAGCCTGGACAATCGCGCGACCTTTCCTGATCCTTCACTGCGATTACATAAGATACAATAGGATCTAACCTGTCGTCTAAGATAGAACACAGACTGTGGCCAGAATGACTGACTAATCTGATTCTTCGTCTGGGATAGTGACAAACTTGTCTGCGGATTTGTTAACGTAATTGAGCCGCTTCATGGGAAAACCAACAATCTGCATATGCGAAACAAAAGGCGCTGATCAGCTTCGCAGTAACTGCGAAGCTGATCAGCGCCTTTGTTTTCGCTACACGGGTAGTATAATGTCTATTCTTTCTAAATTGAAAATTTCCAGTCATCTTCAGTGTTTGTACAGCTCAGCTTGTGTTGGCCCTGTTCTGCTACCACGGTGGTTTTCTCATGACGCGGCTCATATATAATTTTGGCGGTAACATAGAAAAACATACATTCTGCATCATTCTTCACTGTGGTTTCATTCGAGATCAATCTGGACATTCGCGCGGCCTTCCCTGGTTCTTCACCTCGATTACATACGATACAAAAGGATCTTACCTGAACACAGACTGTGGCCAGAATGACTGACTAATCTGATTCTTCGTCTGGAATAGTGACGATATTGACTGCGGTTTTCTCACCGTTTAAAGCATAATTGAGCCAGGTTATTAGAAAACCAACAATGTGGTTTCCGAACAGGTCCGACACAAACCGAGCTGCACAAGCACATAACAGGAGATGGCTAGAGGCTGGAAATTTTGGACTTAGAAAGTAGAGGAATTGTACTATCCATTTAGCGAAAACAAAGGCGCTGATCTAAGAAGCTGATCTGCGCCTTTGTTTTCGCATATGCAGATTGTTGGTTTTCCCTTGAGACGGCTCATATACTAACGTGACTTTAAAATCTATACTTGGATAGTCTGAACAAAGATGAAGAAACAATGTTGTTACACTTGCTGTGATTTGAAACAATTTAATCTGTTTCCGCAAAGTAAGAGGAAACAAAATTTACTTTCTGCATTGCTTAGACTAGTATCTATACACGTATCTCTGTTGCGCAGTCTTGTCCACGCGCTAAAGGAGATAAAGCAATTATGATCAATATATATAATACATTGACCTGACAAGTATGGTTAATTGTAAATGGCGATGGATTTGTACATAAACATGAAATCTGTCAAAATCATCTATTTTCTAACGCATGTACAGAAACTTGATGATATTTATACTCCTAAAAAAATTATAAGCATCAATGTAAATGCTTTTCATATGCCTCAGTGTATGACACTCCAAGGTTTTGTTGACAACCAACATAAAATCAGAAATCCTGCTTCTTTTATGTATGAGAAGCACATCGAAATCAAGTGACTATAAGAAAATTTACACAGGAAATATTCTATCAAAATCAAATTCTAGCAAAACCCCTCTGGAAAAATGCGAATTTTGCCAAAATTTTTTTTTTTTTTTTTTTTCTTTTTTTTTTTTTTTTTTTTTTTGCAGAATGTATACTTTTTTCTTTTTTTTTCAGAATGTATACTAAATCAATTTTCAGAGGAAGCTCAAGTTCAAGCTGAATTTCCGCGAATCTGTGGAGTATTAGCAAAATATAATAATTATATGATTAGTCACTCCGATTATGATTTTTCGAAAAATGCAAAAACGTATTGTTTAGACTATTTACAGCGTCAAATTTCTTGTTACAGTAGTCAATAACTTCGAAACGCTGTATTCACATGATACAAAAGGCGTGGACGTCCTGGATATTTACAGACTGCCATTAAATGCGGATAAAACCTGTTGTATTCAACGATGCAACATTAGGAAAACGCTTTTAAATTAGTGATGCTTATCAAAGTTTGAGTAGTGTACAGTTACTGTGATCACCAGGAAACATGTCCGTGTAAACCGCCAGTCCCATTGAATCGTAAGCAATCGTACGATTGTCTATTCATAAGGTTAAAATTGATAAGACTGCGTATGCAAAATTTGTAAAATGTTTTCAAACGTGTTTCTACTTTCTTAATTTGCATATCGGGTTCAATGAAATGACCCCCAAAGTAATATTTTGACAATCGTATAGCGATCTTAAGCGCAGTGGGACCGGGACTTAATATATGCCCCTTATACCCCACTTTTATATAGCAAAACTGGGGTATGCAGGGGTATACCTATTTTTCTTATTTTTGCTCCAAAACATAGATTGTGGGTACTCGTTAGCACCGCACTAACAACCAATGTTTAGAGCAAAAATAAGAAAAATATCAAAAATTTTCCACTGAAAATTTTCAATTTTTACAACATTGGAAAAATCTGTATATAACATGCCAGAGAAATCTGTATATAACATGGGCATGTTGTCGTAATGTAATATGGTATTTGACTATTTGTATATAATATTTTTTTCTTTCATCAAATAGCACAATTTCATAAATAATATTCACTTCATTTGTGAAAGTTAAAGATGAATACAATTTTGTATAGGGTTAAGCACAGCTATGGAAGGGTCAAAATCGACAGTCAAAATAATTTCAAATTGGGGTGTCAAATTGAAGAGCTTACGCATGTAGCTTCCTTGGGAGCATTTGAGACTTGTTCGCTGAAGCATATGCGAGCTATGTATTTGAACACCTTCAAAGTAGAGTATTTGCGCTATTTGAAAACTGCATTACTTTATTGCAGATTGAATAACGTGTTCGTGAAATGTATAACCCTTTACCCCCACCTTTAAAATAATCAAAGCTGTTTTTTTTTCTTTATATATATATTATATATCTGGTTCCGTATAGTGATTCTGGGTAAAAACCGCTTCATTGAGGCGGTTCTGTCGTGAACAAACAATCTAATTTTGGACAAAATTTAGCAAATTCAAAACCGTTAACTGAAAAAATTTAATTTTAAATTAGTAAAGCCTTAAACAATCTGTATATATTGCATGTTGTTGTTTTCGTTATGTATTAGTCTCTGTAATCTAGAAAATTGTGAATTGTACTCTATAGCTTAATATATTATTCGTGCTAATTCAGCATTTTACTCGTTTTATAAAAATAGTGTAACCTATAGAAAAAAAAATACTAAAATTAAAATCAAACTCCTAAACAAAAGTTTAGCATATTCAGTCCTTAGATAAATGCATTACAAAAAATCTTAAGCATAATTCAGCGACAGACTTTACGGATTTCCAACACGAAAACATGTCCATGTAATGTGTACCCTATATACCCCACTTTTATATAGCAAAATTGGGGTATGCATGGGGTATACCATTTTTTTTATTATTTTTGCTCCAAAACATAGATTGTGATTACTCGTTAGAACCGAGCTTATAAAGCTCATCTGAGTCTTCAGTGTCACAACGTGATTTTAAAGTATATCCATGCTCTGGAGTCCGTGTGCGACCTAAGTGCTAACAGGAGCGAAACTTTCCATAAATGGACAAGTTCATATGACCACGCCCTTAGCGTTTATAATTCATCATTATTGTATTTTCATTTTCGTCGCCTATGCAACATTGGAAATGCCTTAACAAAGTCATGAAATGGGGGGAGGGGGGTGGGGGGGGGGCAAATTAGCAGCAAAAAGGGGCAAACAGAGGCTAGGGGTGATTCAAGATTTTGAAAATATTTGACCCAAGGTTTGTGTGCTCTTATGAACGGCATTATGACGGCGTCTCGTATTTTAAAATAATAGCCAGATAACAGGTGAGCGTTTACAGGACGATTGGTCCTCTGGTAACAATTACTGACCAAAACTTCTAAACCACCAAATATTCTTTCGGTTTTATGTAATGCCATAAATATTCCGAATATTCTAGTAGAATACCATTTGCGTCCCAAAACGCATGTATTAAATCAACTCGTTGAACCGTTTAAATAATTCTTGACTGTTTTCTACGCATACCAGTTTCGGGAGTGGGAGGGGCAGAAAAATTGCTGAGAAGGCGGTTTAGAAGTTTTGCTCAATATTTAACATTGTAAATATTCTCTATTAAGATGTATTCTCATATTAAAAGAAAATGATACAAACTGTCTTCTTTCCTGTTGTCACGATTCCACATTATGAAACAATGAAGGCGACAAACCAGCCTCTGCATTCGAACTCCTTGATAACAAGCATCACTGAGAATGAGGGTCGCAATGGGTTACATAGTTAAGGACCTAGCGGCGCCAACACACACCACTGGGCGACAAACTTCAAATCACAGCATCATAGTTACCTAGAACGTGAAGTTTGCATTCAGTCTTAGCCAACGACTAGGTTATCCGTAACAATGACGCACGTGGTGCAACATTTTATGGCCCCGCCTCTTGGCGCCGTGAGAGATAGATGGGATGCGTGTGCCTCCCTGGTCAGACTTATAACCGACTGACCGACTAAACACTAACCATTCACACATTTAAACTTAAGTGGTTTACTTGCGTGGTTATAACATTCGCATGTCATGACATCCCAATGTTTGACACATTTCCAGTATATGGAGGCAGTATATGAATGACACCATTGCCGTTGATAGGGTCATAAAGCACCAAATAAAAAATAAATGAAACATGTACATATATATTGCAAATATGATAAAATACCGCCCCAACAAGAATTCGCCAGCGTATCTTTATGCAGTCCCATATCTAAGATGTTTCATTGTCCGCCCTCAACACAATAGAGAGAGAGAGAGAGAGAGAGAGAGAGAGAGAGAGAGAGAGAGGAGAGGAGAGGAGAGGTAGGTGGTAAGAGCAATGAACTAGATGACTGAACACAGGTTTGTGTCGTTAGTCAATTTGAACGAGAAGGTCAATGAAACTGAAAATGCTCACCTGATTTCGGACTCTTTACATATGTAGAATTATACAAGATAGGATAATCCAATTTAAGTACATTCACAAAGCAATAGGCTAGGTTTTAAGAACATTAGCCATTTGAATTTTATTTATTTTTAAAGCCATTTCACTCATATATTTAAACTTGTTACTTGACATTGCCATAAAAGTGGTCAACCTGGAGTCACCATTCGAACAAACTAAATACTGACCATGCCCAAAGTATCACATTTGTCGTTTCAGTTTTAATGCCTAGGTAGCCCTAATATGTGTGTGTGGAGGCCCAGCAGGCAAATGACGTCAGAATGACGTCAGATCGACGTCAATGCGACGTCATGACGTCGCATCGACGTTGATATGGCGTCATTTTGACGTCATGAGCCCGCTGGGGGGTATTATAGACGCGTGGCCAAAATATTCAGACCGAACTTTCGTTCCGAAATAGTGACATGCACTCTAGATCCCACTTTGGGATACAACTTTACTAGATTCTGCATTTCCCTCGATGCATATTTCTTTTCAACATACAATAATACACCCAGCAGGCACATGACGTCAGAATGACGTCAGATCGACGTCGATGCGACGTCATGACGTCGCATCGACGTTGATATGACGTCATTATGACGTCATGTGCCCGCTGGGCAATAATAATATAAGCCACTTTCCCACTGACGACAATGGTGACGTTAAATAAACCTCACATGTTCTTTAAAAGTTTGAAGCTTTAATGATGTTCGCTGCCAATGAAAAAGTATTCAAACTTTTTTTCTAACCACTCTTTTTTGATTCCAAAATACAACACAAGACATTTGAAAACAAAATAAATATAGGGTAGTGTGCATTTTTTCAAGCTACAGGCCTCTGAATGAGACCTCTGAGCAACATGTTTTAAATTTGGTAAAATTAATTTAATTTTTAATTCTTTGAAACATACCTGTCTTGAACAAACATGCACCTATAATGCTTTCAAAAGTCCTAATATTTACGTAACGCAGACTATTTTGGACCAAAAGCATAGAATAATTTGCAACTTGGAGTGGATGACAAAATTTTACGATTCCTTTTTCAACCCTACCCCCATACTTGAAAAGTTTGAAAAAAATCAATATTTTCAAATGTGCCAAATTCATATTTGTTGATTCAAACTTTTTCTTGTATTTTCACACAACATAGAACTTGGTAATATTGTTCGAATAAAAGAAAGAAATATATAGGGTAGTGAGCATATAAGAGAGAACCAACAACTTGAAAATCGCCATTTTCAGCCTTTCTTCGGCTGTTTTGTTTCTAAAAGCCCATTTCAAAAAACCACCTAAAATTTTAAAACCAGCACACTTAAGACACAAAGACTGACTTAGAAGACCATGTACACATATACTGCTGCTAAAATAAACATCGAACTAGCGCAATTAATTTTAAGATTTGTAATATTCAAGTTTAATCTACCCTACCCCCTAAATTTTACTGACAGCAAATTTTTTTGAAAAGTTGCAGCAAATGGGGTGAAAAAATGAAGTTTCTTAGATTGACAATTTTCATGACTCATTCAATGCATATCATCAATATGTATCCAAATATAAAATATTAGAAAAATATCTGAAAACCGTTTTCGAGATATTCAAGAAAAGAAAAACCGGAAGTTCCGAAATGTCAAATGTTAGCAGCGAACATCCTTAAAGCACATGCATAAAACTGATTAAAATAAATCTAAATTAACTTGTTTATTGCTTTATTTATTTACCTTTCAAATGACACCAAAATCACGAAAATATGTTGACCAGGAGAGATAGGATAGGCCTATTCTTTTGTAGTTATGAAAATACACGTACCTGTGTACATGGTGTATGTTCATGTAGGGTCATGTCGGGTAAATACGGACAGGCGGGTAATACGGACAGAGGATTTTAAACATTTATACAAACTCACTCGTTAAGGGGTGCTCACACCACAGCGTATAGCGCCAACGTATGCCGACGTATGAGATATTTTGTCCATACGTTGGTGTACGTTGCATACGTTCGGCATAAGTTTTGCATAAGTTAGGGGTACGCTACAATACGCTGGCATACGTTGTCGTACGTCGTGTACGCAACGAAATTTTGTGCATGCACAAAATTTTCAACGTATGCCGACGTACTGATAATACGTTACTCATAAGTTAGGCGTACGCAAAGAATACGTTATTCATAAGTTCATGAACGTTACCTGTAAGTAACTCATACGTTGTCGTACGCCAAAGCTCACCTGGATTTTTGTTTAGCGTATGAGAAGCGTATGCATAACGCATTACCAACGTACGAGCAACGTGCTCGGAACGTATGCAGCGTATGTTAAACGAAGAACGTACTCAGCGTATGCACAACTTACGCGTACGTTCGGGATTTTATGTATAAAAATGGAAGGAATAGGGACTGTGTTCATGATTAAATAGCCACACGGAAGCATCAAAATAATATACTCGCCTTTACTCGGCCAACAACAAAATGCACAAATGGGTGTATGGCTAAATTGTATTCACTGTTATATTATCGCTTGTCCAGAGAATATTTTTGTAAGAACTGGATGCCTTCAAAGCTCATATTCGATGACCCTTTATCATGTAAAATTGTCGACATATAAAGTGTCAAAAATTTGTTGAATGTTAAATGTCACCTTTTCAAAATATGAGTATTTACCAATGAAATCGAATATCAAAGGTAACTGAAAATTTACATTTTGTAAAAACGAAAAGTTGTTGAGAAATTGTTATGGGAGACTTCCTTAACTGTGAGAAGTGTTAAGATAGAAACAGAAACAGACGCGAATCTTAAAAACGTCACCCATCATAATATATGTTTCTAATAGGTCTACTCAAGTAAAACAATAATGCTGGCAGTGTCAATTTGTTTGTTTCCATTTTGGTATGCATGGAAGCTTAGTCACTAAAATACATGTATCGAATACGATGATCTATTGCACGATTAAGTATAGTTTGTGTGTTATATCATGCAAGTTTTCAGCTCCAGTCAATTATTTGTCATTATTGATGATTTTGTCACTTTTCTTAAGTGACCCATAAACTCAGTTCTACCTAATTAGGAAATGATTCTTCTGAGAAACGATATCAGAAATCCACAAAATACACCCGAACTTTGCAGGGGCGTCCCTAGGCGGAAGCCCGGAAGCCCGGGCTTCAACATCGTTTCGTCAAGTATGCCCTTTGTAAAAAAAAAATAAAATAAAATAAAAATAAAAAAAAAATAAATAAATAAAAAAAAAATGAATAAATAAAAAGGTTGATGTAGTTTAGTAACCTGGTAACTAAAATTTTAGTATAGGTACAGTGAAGCAAAACTGATCAGAACTTCGGGAACGTTTTATTCATTTTGACGTCCCTTTCGAGATTATTTAAGCTCATACGGGACGGGTCAATCAGTAGGTCGGACGGAAACGAGAGAACCTTGCACACCCGCAAGCAGAACTTGGCTTGTGTCGCATGTGCATCGCGCGGGGCTCGAACCCACACCAGATACAGATGTCGGTGACCTCCTGAGTACAAAATTGAGTATGGTTAAACTGTCGCTGATGAGCGTCAGATTCCGGCCCTAGATATCATGGGGTCGAATGCGGTTCCGTCCTAACATGGCTAAAAATTGTTGTCCGTAGGCACGTATTTCACCCACCAAATCATAAATTGTCGCTGGTCCCAGATTATATTTGGTTTAACCATTGAATGGTGCTTTCGTAAGGCAGTGTTTTTTTAGATTTATATAGGGATCAAACATGATTTTCCATTCATTAACATTCGCTAGGTCCCGAGGGGACGCCCTCCCCGAAGGACCTAGCGAGTGTTAACGAATGACAAAATCATATTTGATCGCTATTATTGCATAAATTCTGCAATAACAATAATACAATACAATAACTTTATGCAGAAACGAAAGAAATAAATGACAGAAACGAAAGAAAGATGATGCACTATATTTTACAGCCTCGTCACATTTTCATACGCATAAAAGCTTTCATTTTATGCTCGTTCCGGGCGGACTTCAGTTTCTCATTATTAGCACGTGCTTTGCGTGGCGCCCGGTAGCGAAATACTTTTGGTCGTTGTAGAAACGTTTTCGTTGCGAGCGTAGGTTCTTTCAGTGAAGTCATACATTGATTACATTGCTACATGCTTGTAGAGGTTTCAATTTTACCGCCTTACAAGTATTCTATATCGATTGAGAGCTCGCACTTTGACAAGCGCTTGCTTACTGATCCGTTGTAAACTTCCGGTGTAAACAAAATCCGATATGCCACGTATGTCGTGTTATTGACAGGTTTTATACATGTAATTTGTAAGTGACATTCTATAAAATGATTTTGTACGTTTAATTTTACACTAGATCTATCAAATAATTTAACTTTTCATTCCAGGACGTGTCAAAAGTGGCATTCTAGCAGTAAGTGTTAATAAATACCTGTATGTACGGCCTACATAGGCCTACTCCGGCTACATACAGGCCTAAATGCACAGATTTCATAGTCGACCAAGCTTCTACACATTTTCAGCGTTAAACGGTTGTTTATGCACTCAATTTTGCTCAATATTCTTCACAATAAATGCTCACTACAAACGGGACGAGAGCTATCCAGACCGTTCTAAATTCCGTCCCCGTTTTTGGCAACACAGGCGGAAAAATAAAGGTATTCTATATGCTAAGAAAAGGGTCAAGTATACCCTCAATTTCAAAATGCAGTGGGGACCCTCAGTCACTATGTCTCACAGATGTAACCCATTCTGTTTCTTCATTGAAACGCCGCCGCGGCTGTGGACCGCAGCACGGTTTGGACGTTGTCAGTCAAAGCATTTTGAACGATATCATGATTGCAAAAGCTATATGAGCAAAACCAACAATCTGCATAGGCGAAAACAAAAACGCAGATCAGCTGTGCAGTGACTGCACAGCTGTTCAGCGCCTTTGTTTTCGCTGACACAAATAGAACAATCCCTCTTCTACATAAGCCTCTAGCCATCTTCTGTGACTGTTCAGACCGGTTTGTATCGGACCTGGTCGGAACCCAAAGTGTTGGTTTTCTCACGCACAGACTCATATGCATTTTTCCAGATCAAGACAATACATAATGTATGGTGTAATTTAATTTAATTTAGTTCACTATTAAATAAAGAAAATGCCACGTCTAGTATACCCCCAATTCAAAATGCAGTGGGGACCCTCAGTTATTGTGTCTCAGACCGGTTTGTATCGGGCATGGTCGGAACCTAAATTGTTGGTTTTCTCACGCACGGGCTCATATGCATTTTTCCAGATCAAGACCATACATGACGTTTGATGTAAATTGAAACAAAACAATCGGAGAACCATGGCGGGCGGGTGTAGGGGCTTCGGCAAGGCATTTTGGCGACGTATTACGAAGAGAAAGCACATCGATGCCGAGGACACGAGCACACACCTGAAGCGATGTCTCAGTACCAAGCGTTTGATTTTTATCGGCGTGGGTAAAACAGTGGGGGTTGGAATCTATGTCTTGATCGGGATTGCCACGCAGAATGCAGGTACAGTATTGACATATTTAATTATGATAGTGAGCATTCGAAACGGTTCTATCTCCTTTTGTTCATGTACTCACTTTTATCTCATCAGATGCTGTCTAGAAGCAATTACATATGTACTCAAATGCAGTGAAAATCTGCCGCTGTGACTGACTTGTCAAGTGATAGTGTAGCTACATGTAGGATAACTGACCGTCGGCGTGCGAACATTACATTGATCGTGGACGCGTTAAATCAGTCAAACAATGCTCAGGGTGAAATGATAAATGACGAAAAAATCCATTGTGGCTATTGTGGCTATTGTGGCTATTTTCACCATTTTTTCTTCCTAGGCCCAGCTGTAGTCCTGTCTTTCTTAATCGGAGGATTTGTGACATTTCTAAATGCTATGTGCTTCACGGAATACGCCGCTAAAACACCCAAGACGGGAGCCCAGTATACGTACATGTATGAAACTATTGGAGAATGTGTGGCTTTTATTGTTGGATGGACTTTGGCGATAGGTAAATCACCGTAATGATGATAAGACAACAATAATAATAAGGATATGGCAACTACTGTCTGCACAACATCTGTCAAAAACTGCATTTTTCAAAATCTCACTTTTCTGAAACACCTAAAGAAAAGTATGACCATGTTCTCTTTTTGCAACCCAAAAGTCCTAAAATGTGCCGCAAAATTTTTGAAAATCGGTCAACAAATTAAAATTGTATGTCAGAAAATAATTTTGAATAGGGCTTTTTCCATTGTAAAATGTCTGCAAGGGAAGTAACTATTTTCCCGGAAAAAATCTAAATTGATTTTTTTTTTCATTTAAATTGCACCAAATCAAAATAAAATTGTACTGTTTGCATAGCTGAGTGCCAAACTCTAAATATTATTCCACATTTTTGCTTGATTTTCATTTTTTAGGTGTTTGGATTACCTCCCTTGTACATGCAAAAGGCCTATTCAAAATAATTTCTGGGCATAATTATTTTATTAGTGAACCGATTTTGAAATTTTTTGCGGCACATTTGAGGACTTTTGGATTGCAAAAAGATGACATGATCATAATTTTCTTGTTGTGTTTCAAAAAAGTGAGATTTTGAAAAATGCAGAGTCTGAAGGATGGTGTGCAGACAGTAGGTTTTATGGAATAGGATAACGAGCCTATATAATGTGTACCCCATTAAACCCCACTTTTATATAGAAATCTCGGGTATACTAGATAGCACACGTTTCCTTATTTTTAGATCCAAAACATAGATTGCGGGTACTCGTTTGAACCGGAGGCGTTTCTAACGTGTACCCACAATAATTTTTGTGCTAACATATTAAAACTATCGAACTTTTTCCGATGAATGTTTCATTTTTTTACGGCTAAAAAAATATCTGTATATTTCATGGACATTTTTTCGTAACTTGTGTATCCACTTCTTGTTTCAGGTTACATATCGGCGTTTTCTCTGGCGTCTCGAGGTTTCAGTGGCTACTTTGACTCGCTGTTCAACCATGCCATCAAGAACTACACCATGACTCACGTGACACACTGGTTAGAAGGACCATATTTCCCAGAGTACCCCGACTTCGTCGCCATAGCAATCGTGCTTGTTGTCATGGTGATTTCGTCAATAGGTGTCAATTTCTCTTCCATCGTGAACACCGTTTTAGCGGCTATTTCTGGTTGTCTATTGATATTCATAGCGTGCGCTGGATTTACATTCGCTGATTCAAAGAACTGGTTTGAGCAAGAGGGCGGATTCTTTCCTCATGGGATTTCAGGTGTCTTTAAGGCAGCAGCGGCTTGTTTTTATGCCTTTCAGGGATTTGAGATTATAGGGTTTTCATCCGAGGAGACAGAAAATCCGAAAAAAGTCATTCCACGTGCAATGATAGGGACATTGGCAATTGTGACTGTTCTATACATGACCGTCGCAGTGTCGTTTTCTCTTATGATCCCCTATACACATATCAACAAAAACGCACCATTCCCAGGGGCTTTCGCCTTTCACCATGTGGAATGGGTAAAAGTAATAACAGCTATTGGGCCTTTATTTGCCTTGTTTAATCTATGCATTCTTGAATTATACACCATATCAAGAACTATATACTCTATGTCAACAGACGGACTGTTGTTTCAATTTTGTTCCACTGTTAATAAGAGAACAAAAGTGCCTTTGGGACCAATCATAGTTTTTGGACCAGTTGTAATTCTCTTGGTGCTATTGACAGATCTGGAAAATTTATTGGGGTTCATGGTAATGTACACATTCCTACAATATTCATTCTTCGCCTCCTACATGATTATCTTGAGGTATAACCCACCACTGAAACCCTTGAAGGCGCGAATTGATGGCGGTGACGTGGAGGAAGTCGAAATTGACGTCAGGAATTCTGAAGCGCCGGATGGAAACGATGGTTATGCTAATGGTGAAGAAATACACGAAGATGGTGATAATAGTGTTAGAAGTTTAAGAGATTCTGAAGGGTTGTCGGAGAATACTGGTGCTTGCCAAGACGATATGCAAATTCAAAATGCAAACAACTCGGCTTCTTTTAATACTGACATATTTAAAAATGATTCAAATACTCAACAAAGTATGTTCTGTAAAGTTTCAAGAATATTCACAGTGACTAGGCTGATGCTAATTGTGTACAGTTTCTCATTTTTCTTGGCCTTGCAGCTAGTTCTCGGAGGTAGCCATATAATGGCGGGAAATGGTCTTGCCATATTTTCCTCACTTACTCTGGCCTTAGTTATACTCATATGCTGCCTTGGGATATGCTCACGGAAACAGCAGGGTCGATCAGATGGGTTTCAGGTAAAGTAGATTTCAATGTGTAGCCTATTCGGCCTATGGACTACTTATAAACACTTGAAAACGAAGAACAGTCATTGAAGCGATGATCTGAAATTCTTTAAAGTCTAACTTCTCGGTCAAGCCCTGTTTGAACAGATTCGCTATTTAAACTTAACTTTTGTTGTTTAAACTGCACTGAGTTTAACTTGTTGTTTAAACCTACAGTAGTTGAACTAAGATGCCGACACACCCAACAGTGACTTAAGAATCACACGTTTCTACCGATACCCCACATTCATGCCCAGCACTCGTGTAAGATGACTATTCTTTGTCTCCAGGTACCCCTGATGCCGTTCCTGCCAGTTTTATCCATCTTCTGTAACATGGTGATGTTAGTGTCAGTAGCAGACGCTGGAAATGTTGTAGCTGCTGTTACAATGGCGTGTATAGGTAGGCTTTTGCTAGAATATTAACACTGTTGTACAATAGAAAGGCTAGGTGTAAGTTGGTAACGGCGAGGGGGTTATCGTTTTGGTTTTCGACGAACATAACTAGCTACATGTAGGAAGTATGTGCGATTATCCACATATGACGTTTTATCTTTTCTTATGCATGGTCCTGTTTGGAAGGTCGAAGGTTCGATCCCGGGTCATGCACAATATACATATATCAACAGTTGCCAGTTTCTTCTATACTGAGTGCTGGTAAACCACGTCAATTATGTGGATGAAAATCCTGTTAAAGTAAATTCATTACGAAAACACGCCCATGTGAAATACAGATTTTACTTCAAATGTAAAAATTGAAAATTTTCATTAGAAAAAAATGATATTTTTCTTATTTTTGCTCAAACCATAGATTACGGGTACACGTTAGAACCGCCTCCGCGAGGCGGTTGTAACGAGTACCCACAATCTATGTTTTGGAGCAGAAATAAGAAAAAATGGTATACCCAAGCGTATCCCAGTTTTGCTAAATGCAAGTGGGGTATAATGGAGTATATATTACATGGATATCTTATCCTGACGGACATTCTCAGCATTTTAAGCTGTTTACCATTACATGCACATTCAGATAGTTATACACGTACGAACGTTGTAAAACTGATGCACGAATTCGCCGTTTAATTTTATGATGATATTATAGATCAATTTCAAGACCAAGTCAGTTAAGCTTAATGGACGAAAACTTTTTTTACCGTTGTATTCTTATACTGATATTCCATTTTGTTTATTTTTCAGGTTCATCGGTGTATGTTCTAATGATAGTTACAGACATAATCCGAAACCCCGCCAAACACCAGGCAGACGACAGCTCAGCGGAGGAATACAGCAAGCTGTTGACAGCAGCCGACAATGATTCGCTCAATGAACACTTAGACAGTGAAACATAGCTTAAAAGATTTTGACAATTTGTTGCGTATCATCTTGCAACGATCGTTCAGAACTGAAGTTGACTTTTAATTCATACCAATTTTTGACGAATTTCATGCACTCATCAATAATTATTATCATTTTGGTAAGGTTTGGTAAGGTCACTTTCACCGTTTAGGTGCATCGTGGGTGAGTTTTTAAAAATTGTTATCTCATTATTCGATGAAATGCATGCAAGCTATAGTTTTTGTCTGTGTCTCGCAAAAAAGGATGCAATGCTTACAGGTGCGTCACAAAAGTTTTATAGGTAACGATTTTTCTCATAATTATTTACATACCCCAATGTGATAAACAGTGCAGATATCAAACGGTTAATTGCATGGTATGGTTAAACGATTGCCATGCTTAAACGGAGGAAAAATTCAGATTGGCCAGTTGCCCATAAATAATTTATGAACCATGATAACAATTGGACATTATAATTGTATAATTCAAACAGCAAGTTCTGAAGTCAAATTCTTGTCACGTGATATGATGTCCAATATTCTTTTTTAAACATCAGGAAAACACGTCCGTGTAACGTAAACCCCCTAAAACCCCACTTTTATATGGCAAAACTGGGGTATGCAGGGGTATACCTATGGCGAGGCGGTTCTAACGTGTACCCACAATCTATGTTTTGAGCAAAAATAAGAAAAATATCAATTTTGTTTCGATCAATTTTTCAATTTTTACAGCTGAAAAAAATCACTGTATATTGCATGGGCAAGTTTTCGTAATGTTCACAGGTTTATGTTGTCTGGGGATCCTACTCTTGGTTTCATGCAGTGTCTGGACCTCTTTAAGTTTCTGAAATATCTCCTGGAGGTTTAACATGAAGGGGGTAGGAATGCAAATGACAGAAGATCAATTTTCGATGTCATCTAAAGTATGAAAATAAATGTGTGAAATACAGAATTCAAGTTCTAATGCACTGGGTCCTACTCTTGGTTTCGTGCATTACCTGGAACACCTCAAGTTTCTGAAATACTTCCTGGGGGTTGAAAATGAAAGGGGTAGGAATGTATATCGCAGAAGATCAATTTTTGATGTCACATAAATATATGGAATCAAGTTCTAATGCACTGTTTTCGAGGGCCACTACCATTACTCTTTGGTAAAACATAAACGTTGTATAATTTAACCAAGTAATGTATACTGTAAAAGGCAGATTCAGCCAAATGCCATTATGCCTTAAATATTCCATATGAAAGAGTTAAATGCGAGACGTTGACTGTACAACATTTTTTGAAGTTAACCCCACAACTTTTTAAAAAATATTTCTGGGTATTTTGCTAAGTTCTAATGCATATTATATCATGATCTGTTGACAGCGCTTTAAAAACTTTGATTCCATTGATTCTTACATTTATTTTTATACTTTAGATGACATCAAAAATTGATCTTCTGCCATCTGTATTCCTACCCCTTTCATGTTAAAACCCCAGGAGATATTCCAGAAACCGGAGGTGTTCCAGACAATGTACTGCATGTAACCAAGAGTAGCATCCAGTGCATTAGACTTGATTTCATTAATTCACACATTTATTTACATACTTTAGTTGACATCAAAAATTGGTCTTCTGCCATCTGCATTCCTATCCCCGTCATGTTCAGCCCCAAGGAGATATTCCAGAAACTTAAGGTGGTCAAAACATTGCATGAAACCAAGAGTAGGGTCCCAGGACAACATGAAAATGTACATTTTAAAAGGAATATTGGACACCATATCACGTGACATGACTTTGAATTCAGAACTTCAAAACGTGTGTTTTATACAATTATATTGTCCAATTTTTATCATGGTTCATAGAATATTTTTGGGCAACTGGCCAATTTGATTTTTCTCCTGCCTTGAAGCATGGTGATCGTTTTAACATACAATAAAACTTTTCATATCAGCGAAATTAAGCGAATGGCTGCGCCGTTTATCACATTGGGGTATGTAAATAATTGAGAAAAATCGCTACCTATAAAAATTTTGTGAAGCACCTGTATATGGATTAAAAATACCATGTACATGTATTTCAATAAAAAGTGAATTTTAACATACCATAACATTTACATGACGATTGTATTTTATAGAAAATTAATGAGAAACCTTTTTAAAAACATGACAAACTGATCTTTTATTCTGCTTATAATTTTGATCGAAAGCATGCTTCATAATTATTGATTAGTATACTACATTCAACTCTTCTACATCAACTGTATTTGAAAACTTCGCCAGAGCCAGCATCGATGTGACGTAAGTGTACGGTTCTGAGCACCAAAATGGCCAGAAATCCGGGTAGTTATTGTA
The DNA here is from genome assembly GCA_964017185.1 of Rugalucina vietnamica. NCBI lineage: Eukaryota > Metazoa > Mollusca > Bivalvia > Lucinida > Lucinidae > Rugalucina > Rugalucina vietnamica. The sequence continues at coordinate 23,292,340 of OZ024882.1, forward strand.
GCCATGGAAATCTAATGGCGTGTCCCGACCGAACCACTTCTGTTTCAGAAGAGACTGGTATTCGTCTTCCGTAACGACTCCACGGAAGCCAAAACTGTACGGTTTCTCTAGGTTACCTGTGTTTATATCATGACTAGAGCTGGTATTCAGGCCGTTAGCAGGGTAGAATGGTAAATCCTGCAACAAGCAAAATAACATTTTTACTGAAGTCATCCGGGCTAGTTTCAATTCGGGCACTTGAATGCTATAAGGTATGTCTTTTAACTTGAACGTCTAAATGGATACTATATTAGGCTGTTTGTCAATTGCTAACTTATTTGGATTGATCATAATGAACTGAATTTAAATTTAAAAATTACCCCGATGTTCTCATCATGGTGCACCATCATCAGATAGACTTACGCAAAACGAATCAACCATTGCCCTGGCAGTTTGCATGTTAGTTGATCGCATTTCATTGACTGTATGATATTACGTATACTCACAGTCAGTCCTTTTACGGATCCCGAGAAGAATGCATTCCACGGCTGATATTTAATACCAAGTATGTGCTTGTTTACAAAATTAGTTGCCTTGGTTACCGTATCTTTGACCTCTTCTGGCGTCCCTGCAACATAAAGTGTTTACTAATCAAACATTGAATCGTTTGCTTTGTGGTTAAATTTCCCAGTCGGCATTGTTCAGTAATGCCGGAGCAGCTTCCTGCGCCGTTCAAATAATATAAAGATGTTGTTAATAGTTTCATCGAGCAACTGTACATACATGTACACCATGTTTTGCCATGACTGGATCCATCATTGTATCTCGACGTATTCCATGCGAAACACCAAAGACTTTTTTTTATATTTTACATTTTAAAAATTATTTGTTATAAGATTTAAAGTATATATATATTACTAAATGGAAGATTTATCATCATTTACGTCACTTTGTTCTTATATACAGTTAATAACATCTAACTAACTCGGCATTTTTGCAGTAGAAATAGATTGTTTTGTTCGCCTCATACAATGGTTGTGATATCCAACCCCTAGGATGTGTTCTTATTACAAGTACCAGTACATGTAACGACAAGTACATGTGTCGTAATTCTAGTGAGTTACCCTTTTCCCAGATCAGCTTTTTCGACTTGTCATCAAACACTGTCCACGTACTCAGCAGAGCGTTGATGGCCATTGAGGTGGTGAATAACCTGTCCTCTCCCCGGATCTGAGAAAAATGACAGAAAATAAACAATATGTATAGGCGAAAACAAAGGCGCAGATCAGCTGTGCAGTAACTTTACAGCTGATCAGGGTCTTTGTTATCGCTACTCATATAGAACATTTCCCTGTACAGCCAAGTTTGTGTCATACGTGGTCGGAAACACATTTTGCTGTTTTTCTCATGCAAAGACTCATTATTATTCAGTAGTTTTACAGAATGTTAGTTTCTGAATCTAAATCTTCAATGTTGTTTTAATTTTTTACACCTTATCTTTATCATTTGGCCTTGTGCTTTTTAATATAAATTATCAACATCTGAAGAAGCCCCTGTCAATGGCTCACTCATTTCAATAATTCTTTGCTTCACAGAAAATTGACACAAAGTCCAAAACCAGTTTCGGTTTGGTGCAACTAAATAGAACTGATATAAAATCGTTATTTGATTTATATTTAGCTATTTTGTTTTTGTATCGAGAATAAGTATTAAACATTCCTTTGTTACGTGCAGCATAATTGCTGAGACCCTCTAAAAATGGCTTAGATATATACCAAGAGTCGCTGGTTTAAATTATCTGTAACCATAATAAAAGGAAATCAACGCACCTTGGTGTGGTTAAATAGGTCAAGGTCACCATCACCAACAAAATCATCGTAGTAAACAGTTTCATCAGATGGCTCAGTCTTGGTGGCGCTTAGAACAGCACTGGTCATGTGATCGTGTAAGGCTTCGTCAAGGATTGTTTTCACCGTATCCATGACCTGAAACATGTTAACCAGCATGTCGTTATAGCTTCTAGCCTAATTAAAATAATTAAACTGAGGTCCCGTAATAGCAGTAATCAGCAGTGAAAATATTGAGAAATGGGATGGGTCATACCGCTATTAAAGCGTCATCAGCTACCATATAGACTTTAGTCGAAAGATTGTTTCCACGTAAAAAAGGCATTAAAGTTTTCTAAAACAAAATAAGTCGTATTACATGAAATGCACGAACGCTTATCCAGGAAATGCTTCAGGACATTCCAAGGGGTGTAATTATTACATGCACATACCGGATGCGGAAGTGGTCCTTCCTTTGACCGGCGCTGAAGTTCTCCGAATGTCCGTGCCACGAACCAATAGAATTCAAAAGCTGATGGATAGTACAGAAGAGCAAGGTCATGTCTGGAGCTGAAGTTGGTCTGGATCATGTAGGCGATCATACTGCTCGTGTTGAGGTAGACTTGCTGAAAATGTTGCAAAAATACGAGGGTTCTTCCATAAATAGTGCGAACTTGGCGTGACCAAGTGTTCATATATTCCGGCCATTGTCGGAGTACTGGCTGTTAATGTATACATTCGCTTAAACTAAGTGACTGTCGTTATTTAGCTTTATGTCTACGGCAAATAGCTGTAATCATGTCAGGATGCCCAGTTAAGTCCTTCTAATCCGTGGCAAGCCTCATGGAAGCAGAAACTCAGTACTTGATGTAAATTTCTTTATCTCTTTTAACTGATAAAACGGCACCAATCCGGTTCCGTTATTAGAGTAAAATTCAAACCTGAATCTCTGGGTCGTCAAGTATCTTCGCCTCGACGAGACCATTCAAGATGGCGGACGTTGTACCGAAGACCGCGTTCGCGGCCACAGTGACGTCAATATTGTTCATACTGAACGGCATGTTGACGCCTCGTGGACCCCAGATTTTCTGTTCAACTGTGTCTTGCACCTGTCAGAAAAGTCAAGTTACAACATGGTGAAATTATCTCCGCGATTGGGTCGCCGAACTTTACATTTCGCAAATATACCTGTGACTCATAAATTTGTTACAGTGACCATGAGCCACATCGGCATATTGCGAGAGAATCTGTTTCCGGTCCAGGTGGGGCAAGCCTTTTGCCAAAAACATAAGTTTATAATTTCATAGAAGCATGACATCTAAGATTTTATATGCGTAAACTTGTGATAGATTATAATGTTAAGGTCCATTGGAGCAGTAACAACAAGGGAGAATGTTGGCCATATTGTACAACTTCGGGTAGTGACACTTCGCAAATTGACAACCAGCGCAAGCCAGCGACTTACGCTGCAATTTCAAGATTTTACACAAGGATAGTCTAAATCCCAAAGGGGAGAGTTCGATCGATTCAGTCCATTCTAGAATCCGCTTACCCATGTTGGAACCAGTGCTATATCTTCTTGATTCTTCTTCGCTTCTTCAAGAAAATATCGCAGATAGAAGTAGGTCCTGCAATCTATAACATTGACCGCGTCATTGTCAGACATGGGGCGGTAGGCGTATTTCTTCAAAGCGTCAAACACCGATGTGACGTTGGTGTTCTGGGATAGCCACTGAGCATGGGATGCCGGGAAATCTTGCTTCACCTCGGCGAGCAGAGACCCGAGTCCGAGGTTGACAAATGTGTCGTCGAAATCTGGAGGGATCATGAACGCTTTTAGATACTGGTTTCTGAAAAAGTTATATGATGTGATAAAGCAATGTAATGAACTTTGCCACATCAAGAGTTAATCTGGCTCCGAGGTTATAAAACTTTTTACTTGAAATTTCAACTGCCCATAAATGCTGAAATAGTCAAAATTAGTGGAAAATTCGGGTTCAAAACTAAAAATCTAATGATTTATCCTGCTCACCAACAGTTGTTGGTATTTTAACCGATTTATGAGCAGGATAAATTTTAGTCTCAACTGAGCTGAGCTTGAAAAAAGTTTTATAACCTCGAGGCCTGTTTTCGGTCCGACTTTGATATGATTCAGTCAAGGAACTTACTGATTTCTTGAAGCATAAAATCTAAGATTCATAGACGAAAACAGCCTTTAATTATAGTTAGGATATGACGTGAATAGGCAAAGGCGATAATTCAAAATACTCTTTTTCGATTCCTCAGGTGTTTTACATTCACTTTATGTTCAAATACAAATCTTTTAAAGAAAAACATGATAAAAAGATACGTACTCCATAGGCAGAAGTCGGTCTAACACGTGAGCAATATTCTGTAAGCCAAGTGCGTCTAAAATTTTATCAAGATCCGTTTGATTCGCATTCGCAGCCAGGTCGAAAAAATGATGGAGATTTATTGGATAACTTTGCCATGCTTTGAACGTTTCGTTGTATTTCTGAGGCCAAAACGTCATCAAAGAGTTTGCAAAATCAACATTTTTGTCATGGTATTCTCGTATTGCTAATATAGCAGACGATATTTGATCTTCGGAAGGCTTCGGTCCATTTCCATAGCGAAATGTTTCCAGCAAACAGGAAGTGATCCACGCAGTCGCAAACATGTTGTCGTCATACACTCGGAATGCCTCACGGAATAAAAATAGATCCTCGGCTCCATGGGTGTAAAATTTGACGTCACTTTCGTACATTCCTTTCTGTTTCTCCCAGAACAATGGCGGGCGGAAGGGAGTGTCTTCCTTTACTTGTAGTGACGAAACTTTCTGGAACAATTTGGTAACGGTGACAGTAGTCCGAACATCGTCTGTTATTTCATCCGCATGGACAAAATAGAAAGCTGCTATTCCTACTAAAACTGACAATGCTGTTTTGTTGCCCATTTGAATTCTTCACGCCTTTATAATATCATAAATATTCTGACTTGTGTACTGTATATTATTCTAAGGACATTCCATGACAGATATACTTTACGAAAACGTCACAAACTGGGTTTACAACAGTGACCTGTTGATGAGTACAATTTTGTCGACTATACAAGCATGCAAAAATAAGGACTACATCACTGTCGACTCTCTTCAGCAAAACTCGTATGTCAAAACAATACAGATCGCATGGAACTGGAATTCTGTAAACGTTGGTTCAGAAGTAGACTTATAAAGTCTGATGAGATGTTGTTGATTTTTTTTTCTATATCATCTTTGATATCATATGCCACTCCACTCAAATATTCTATATTCTTCTTGATAATTTTGCTTCTTTGACTATCTATCTAAATGTTTTAGTGAGCTTAGTGTAAAGTATGGTATGGCATATTAGCATAAGATAAAATAAGACATGGTGTACTTGGGAATATATTTCAACATCTACGGCTGTAATCAGTCTAGTTCAGAAGGTGGGTGGTTGAACCTTGTTCAGTGAAGAAATCGTATTAAAGTTTTTAAAAATACACAAACCAAAACGTCGTCACACATAAGCGAAGACTTGCCTTTATATTAATTGCGAAAAATAGTTTTTGTTTGATTGATTTATTGCTTTACGTCCCAGTCAACAGCTGTGGTCATGTCGGAACGTTAGATGTTGAAAGGGACGTAAAGCAATAAATCAAACAAACAAGAATCACTTTTTGAAATAAAACGCAAGTTTTCGCAAGTCTACGTTGAGGGATTTTAGCTTATGTGTGACGAGGCCTTTAACAACTAAACATTAAACCTATTTGATTTCTTTGGACAAAGAACAAATGTCTCGTATATACTTCTGCTGCGCCTATACTGTATACCTACCGCCTATAATGTATACATACACGAATGATTTATACACTGTTATATGTGTATATGTGATTTATAGTGAAAAAGGTAACCCAAACCATCAGGATAACATGTCCATGTAATTTATACCCCTTGAACCCCACTTTTATATAGCAATACTGGGGTATGCAGGGGTATACCTAATTTTCTTATTTTTGCTCCAAAACATAGATTGTGGGTACTCGTTAGAACCGCCTCACCGAGGTGGTTCTAACGTGTACCCACAATCTAAGTTTTGGGCAAAGATAAGAAAAATATCGAAAAAAAAATCTACTGAAAATTTTCTATTTTTACAACTTAAGAAAAATCTGTATATTACATGGGCGTGTTTTCGTAATGTAACCCCTCCACATGCTAACTTTTTTCCAAGTATATATATCTAGCTGAGAGGGTAACTATCACGCGCTTTATCATCTGGTCACAATGTGTGTTTGAAATCAATTGGTACGATAACCTGAGAGGTGATAGGACAAAAGATAAACAGTGACCATGAAATTTTCACCATATGTTCTTTACATAAGAAACATTCAAAAATGATTCCTGGCCACGCGAAATTCGGTCATTTTCAAGATGGCCGCCAAAATCCAAGATGGCCGACACTTCTGTAAGGGGTCTGTGTAATAAATTGATCATATCTCTGGTTCTTTTCGGCACAGAACAAACATCTTTATATCAAATTGAAGTACAATCATCACCCTTTTATCTTATATCCAAATCAACAAGTTGCCTCATTTGCATATTTATGAATATAAATGAGTTCTATATTTTTGCCTCCAAAATCATGAAAATTGCGAAAAATTATAACAAAAATCATATTATTCAGCCATGGACTCTGCTGGAATGTCAAATGAAATATATAACTTAAATTTCACTTTGTCATACATTAAATTACTAAAATTAGCATGATTACATTAAAGCTTATTTGCATATTTATGAATATGTATTTGAAATTACTCAATGTGTCTTCAAATTTTTGCGTTTATCAAGCTGTGCAGTACACAATCATTCAATATTTTATACAAAGAATGAATCATACACAATTTAAACTCTGTTACTGTCCTTTCTTCCAATGCACTTTAGAGTTTAGTTGTTAATTATAAATAAAGTCATGAATATTAATGACATATTGTCCTTATAATTTTAAAGAGTAAGCTATGGGAATTCAAGAAATAAAGGAAAAGAAATTATCTTAAATAACATATTTTGACTCAAAAATAAAATACTAATTAAAGGACTCAAGAATTAAAATACAAAAATAAAATATTGTTTAATTCTACTAACCAATAAGCATGAATTATGCAAATTAACTCATTAAGAATAATTACATACAGTACAGCTAATTTAAATTAAACTGAACTGGCTTTGCAATAAATATATCAAAGCCAATTGCCCAGCATATACATTTACATGGCTGCTGTCATTACGAGAGTTGTTCACAACTGTAAGATTTATTGGTCTTCTTGACAGCTACATGAACACATTTTTGCGCATGAAAGGCCTGAACGGTAGCATTTTCCGTAAATTGTAACTTTATACAACCGCACTTTTGTAACTCCTGACAGTATTCGGCAATACCAGACTGTGTTGTCCATTTAGGAACCCATATGTTGTTCTGCTTAGTCCAGCGAAAATTCAGAGATGCCAACTGTTTAAAAGTGCAAATTTACAATAATTCCATAGGGCTTCATGTTGTCAAATCTAAAGGGTCACTGACGAGGCTTAAGTAGCCAAAACCATGTTTTTGTCCACCCCCTTTCTCATTAATATGTTAACTACTCTTGAAGGATCATAGTTTAATTGTTATTTGCTATTACGGCAGCTGACGTTGTATCATATGGCTGCTCTAAATGTTCATCCCCTTTCTCATCAATATGTTCACTCATACTCATGAAGGATCATAGTTGTAATTGTTATTTGCTATTACTGCAGCGGGTGTTTTGGCATGGCGGCCCTAAAAGTCATCTATAGTATAGATTATATTTCTCTTTTGGTCTTTTTGAGATCAGCGAGGACATTCTGAGAAATCAAGAAAATTATAATTGGTTTTGATACATTTTCTAACCTACATTTAATATATTTGGTCCCATTTGGATAATTCTAGTCTTTGTACCTACTACTTAGTAAAATGGTGCAAAAGTCATTTTTGTCAAATCTAAAGGGTCTTTGACGAGGCTTGTTTAGCCGAAACCATGGTTTGGTCCATCCCCTTTCTCATTAATATGTTCACTACTCTTAAAAGATCTCAGTTTCATTTTTATCTGTTGATTTCTATATTGCAAACAATTGTATCTTTTTTGACATTATTATCCGTGCACTGGTTTGTATAGTATGCAAGTATAATGTTTTTAGTTGTTTGTTTTTTTTCATCACATCTAAGGAAGTTGTTTGGATGTCTGCTCTTAACAGTTACTTTTCCACGAACTTATGATCCTAGTTTCTGTCAGGACTCGCCCTTCAAACTATCCTGGCGATAAGGATAAAAACAATATCAACTCTAGAGTGTTTCTGGGCATAGAGCATAGGATTCAATGTGAGGTACGATCAGCTCAGTGGCATCCAAGGTTTTGCTGCTCCGGGCTGTCACACCAATCAGTGTCTGCATTTGGCTGTTCATCAGTTGTATTTGTTCCTTGCACAAGGGTGTCAAGAAGCTGTCCCTGACTTTGTTCAGGAGTACAACATGCCATTTTGTGAAATGACAGAGGACAGATTTGATTTTCATATCGTAAAAATTCCTACAATTTGGCATGAGATCAATAGCCTCGAAAATAGTCTACAGCCATCTTTCAAACAGTCAAGCTTACACTTGCCTGATGATTGGTCGGGTTAAACTTTCCTACTGAAAAGAGGAAGCTTGTTCTTTATGACGGGCTCCTTAAACGAGGGCTTCTGGTTGCTTGCCATGTCCTTCACAAACTTTTCATATTGAGTGTCGGGAAGTCTGTGTTTACTATCATTGTGTAGATACCATGCGATAGAGAGCATGTTCGAACTGCACATACATGTAACTTTGGAAATCAAATAATTGCTTTGCTCATGTTTAATAATTAAAGAACAATGGTTTCCATATATTCTATCATATCAAGGACACTCTATCGAGATAGTCCTTGATCATATGCAGCGTATTGTGGGCATTTTTGCTAGAAATAGATCAGCTCTAGCAGTGAATTGTTGAGAACTAATTCACTGTTTGGAGGTCAGTTGTAAAGAAGATCAAATTACGAGCGCGGACAGAGCACAGGTCGCTGAAACTGTCGATAACTTTCAGCTTTCCACCATTGCATTGCAGATTTCCCGCCAAATATTTGACTGTAATACGGATATTTGCATACATTCATTACGTTTGTTATGCGCTAAAACGACATTACATCATCTATTTGTGCTTGATGGGATATGATAGATGACATCACAAATGATATCGAAATGGCGCAAAGTAATGCCACGCTTATTCTTCAGTGAAGTGTTGCACAATATAACGGTTTTATCTAGGCAAGATGTGTTAGAATTAGCAATGTGTTATTTCTTTTGTCTATATTTAGACCACTTCGCGACAATAAAGTTATCGAAGTGTTCTCAGCGACGAGAAAAAGGTTATTGAAAGTTTTTTGCAGTTATAGAATCAAGAATGTATGCTGCATATGATAGAATATTTCCAATATAACTTAAAAGCGAGGGGCACCACATACATGTATTTTCCGATCTTAGGTCCAGTCCGAACTGTAAAATTTAACTGTGACGTCACCGTCTTGTACACAAATGATATCTGACACAGAGTTTGCTTCTCGATAGTGATATAGCTTCTGACCGATAGACATTAATATATGTACTATTATAGCTGAATGTTTTACTAAACCAGTAGACGTACAGTCCAAAATTCTGTTAAAAAGTCGAAACTGAATTTTCTGTATCATTTTCTTAAAAAATCATGAATATTAATGAAAATTCTAATGCTCACCTGGTTACCTAATGAAAACAATTATAAAGTTGAAAAAAAGGCTCAATCTCACTTAGGCATCAGTTATGACATTTAAAACTGACAAAACATGTGAAATTGTCAATTTCCAACATTTTTGCTACTGATTTTAGCTAAAATGGAGAAACTCATTAATATTCATGAATATGCAAATTAGCTTTTTTGCATTTTTGAACTTTATACAAAAGGACAATGCCGTAGCTGTAATTTGGAATCAAAATTGTTGTTCTGTGATCATCAGAATGCGAGTTATGATCAATCATCTACACCAACCCTCTTAAATATGTAGGCCATTTTGGTTTTTGGCGGCCATCTTGACAATGGCCGAATTCGAAGTGGCCAGGAATCATTTTGTAATCTGCATTATTTGGAGAACATATTGTGTAAATTTCATGCTTGTATCATCAACTGAAGTATTCCCTCAAATTTGCTCACTAAGCAGCTCCGCTAAGCTTGATCTCGGCAGATTTACGGCTGTAAAGTTGACAATTTTCAGATGGGTGTATGTGGATGTTTTACCATCTATCTCATTCTTACTCAGCTGATAACAGATGTTTGTGCTGCATATTATGTAGATGTACTTTCCCTCGACTTCCTGGGGCTTTGATCCATTTCGAGCCGGAAAGCCCCACTCTCGCGATGCATGTTCTCAAAGTAGAAACATATAACGTTACACTATATAAAGACACTAATCGAAATAGGTTGAAGTCAAAAGACAATATCAATGAACTGAAATTCGAAACTTTCGTTAACTTTGTTCCTATTGTTCTAAAGCGAAATCAAGAGAATATTCACAGTTGAAGTGCAATAATCGAATCTTGAGTATTCCACAATACCCAGTTCTGTTTATTGCCAATATTTTAGATCTATATTTATTTGCGAGACCAGTTGATAGTGTGGAACTTTTATGGACCATATTATGTGAAAATATCAAAATGAACGAATGTACATTCCACAAAGTTTGTAGAAGAAATAGACTTTTATTCAAAGATGTAAAGAAAAAGAATGCAATTTTTACGAAAGAACGTGATATAAGACTCTCGACTGACAATGACAAGCCTTTGGTATGTGCTTCGCTCGTGCTGCCGTCTGGTGATATCGTTATTGCGGATAACAACAACAAAAATTTGAAATTTTACGACAATGAATTTCGGATCATCTCGGTTTTGCAACTCAATCAATTTCCGACAGACATGTGTCTATCTAACATTTCATTGGATGAGATTTACGCCACTGATATTGATACGATTCACGTGATCAACGTAGAAGAAGGGTTAAATGTGATTGGTCCAGTTCGTTTGGATGGACAGAAATGGGGAATTGCGACATGGAAGAATGGACTGGTTGTTGGCATTACCTTGAAGGTCAAGGTCACTAAAGAATCGTCTGCACAAGAAGATAACAACTTGGAGACTATTCAAACGGTGGATAAAAACCTTATTAGATTTCTGAATTTTGAAGGATTTGTTGTTAGAACCTTGACAAACGAAACACTGCCAAATTTTTCCATTGTATGCCCATTCCATATGACGTCAGCTTATGGTGGACAGCGCATTGTTGTTTCCGATAGTGGAACCAATCAGGTCACGTGTTTAGATGTTGATGGTGGGGTAATATTTATTTACAAGGACAGTGAACTGAAAGTCCCAACTAGTTTGGTAGCAGACGGCCATGGGAGTATTTACGTTATAGGCCAATATACAGGAACAGTCCATCAGATCAGTGAAAATGGTGATAAACTGGGGATAACATTGTCGGATAAAGAGGGCCTGAGATGGCCCGGGGGCATTGCTTTTGATAACTGGAATAACAGTCTCATCTTGCAGGCTAATGGATTTGAAGATAAAATGCAAACATTTGCCCTAAAGGAATGAATTTGCATGTATACATGTTATATATGTATAGTCTACCGTTTGATAAACAATATTAAATGAATTATGAATGTTATTCTGTGTTGACTCAGTTTTCTTAGAAAGGAAGTCAGGAGCCAAATAATAATAATAATAATAATAATAATAATAATAATAATAATAATAATAATAATTGTGAATGCGTTACATAATGTGGTCGGATTTTGCCAGAATTGCAAAAGCCAGTGTGACATTCGGAAAACTCCGTGCAAATGTCTTGGAGCAAAATGGGATCAATCTTGGCACTAAGCTGAAAGTCTACAAAGCTCGTACTGCCAACCCTCGTGTATGCATGGGAGACCAGCATACCAGCGTCATGCAAAGGGACTTAATCATTTCCACTTAAGCTGTTTGAAAGCTGTTAAAGGTCAAGTGCGTACAGTCTTTAAGCTAGTACATCTAATATGGTCTGGCAATGTTATAAGAATTCTTGATGAGCGACTTCCAAACAAAGTTTTCTATGGAGAATTACAGGAGGGAAAGCGCTCTCAAGGTGGCCAGATGAAACACTACAAAGACACCCTCAAAGCCTCGCTGAATGATTTCGACATAGGGTCTTTGGAACAGACTGCACAGGGGCGATCAAAGTGGCGAGGTCGAGCAGCTCACCATGAAGAAGATAGTATCTGAGCGCAGAGAACGCATAGACCAATGAACCGCATGCAGATTCCTTAGCACTGACTTGCTCTACTTGCAACCGACAGTTTAGAGCTAAAATTGGCCTAGTCAGCCATCAAAGAACTCACCAACACACATGAACAGCCAATACTCAAGAAATAAAGATGTGAGAGGCGAACGGCCAGTCGGATTTTAAGTGATGTTTGCACCGGTCTGCTACATGTATTTGATTCTTGCTACCCCATAATGGTTTCGTTTTATGTACAGCCATTAGAAATGATGCATTATAACGAACCTCTTGCACAGTATATTGTCGGTGATTGTATGACAATATTTATACCCCCGGCATACGAAGTATTAGGGGGTATATAGTTTTTGCTTTTTTCCGTCTGTTTGTCTGTAAACTATTTTGTGTCAAAGATTTCTCAGGAACTACTTAACCTAGAATTTTAAAATTTGGTACAAAGCTTGGGTATGTCAAGTTGTATTGTGTATTTGAGAATCAACAATTTCCGGCTTATCATTCCCTTTATTTATTCATTTCTATCTATTTTTCTTTCTATCCAAGAAATTTTCTGTCAAAGATTTCTTAGGAACGACTTTACCTAGAAGTTTGAAAATAGGTACAAACCTTGGGTACCTCAAGTTGTATTGTGTATTTGAGAATCAGCTGTCTCAAGCTTATCAGTCCCTTTATTTATCCATTTTTCTTTCCATCCAATAAATTTTCCATCATATCAGCTCAGATTTCTCTGGAACTACTTAACCTAGAATTTTAGAATTTGGGTATTCATTTGGTGACTAGATGTATACCTTTTTCTGCAATCTGCTTTTTTCTCTAAAAATGACCTCTGATGACTACCGCCGGGGGTATGTGAGCTTTGCTCACTTTTTGCTATATTTCCTCTACATTTCCTCTTCACTGGTGCGATTCAAAGGTTCCAAGCTAGAGCTACATCTATGGCAAGCCACATGCACACTAATTCGAGAAACCTAGGACCTGGTTTATGCAATGAAACTTAGGATAACGATCGAGAAACCTAGTATATGTCCGTTAAACCTGGTTTGTGCGATAAACCTGGTTTATGTAATACATAAACCAGGTTTAACGGACATATCCTAGGTTTCTCGAATTAGTGTGCATTTGGCTTGCCATATACATCTCATCCAGTACATCAAGCCTGTTCGGCTGCTCTCCAAAACGTTAGTCCAACAAAACATGAGCCTCACATTATACGCGTATGTAGATGTACATTTTGAAGAACTTTACAATGTTGGGCCAACATTGTCTCAACGTTTCAACAACTATAAAGGAAATACATTTTTTTTCTAAATAAGGACAATGTTTCTCAATCAGAATAATTTCACTGGCAAAATTAAATTCATGAAATCTTGTGCCAATAGAGAGGTTGAGAAAATGAACTTGTAACTTGTACGTGTACGTGTAGAACAGTTTTATCCCCAAACTTCGTCATTTATTACAAGTTCAAAATACTCGCTACACGTTGAGAATCAGTTAGGCTGTGAATGAAATAAATTTGCGACTTGTAAGTTTTCTTTATATGTTTCCATCGATAGGTCAGGTAGGTACAAGCAGAAACGAAGTTCGATGAAGCGTTGCCAAATCGTTTTGCACGTGCAGCCGAAGTATATCTGACCAAAGGCGAATCGACGTACATGTGACCATATATGTATGTAGGTATGTACTTTCTGACGTTTGTGGTAACGCAATTTAATTTGTTTATAGGGTATTTAGCCGCGTTTTAGTTTCCGACCAGGTCCGAGATAAACCAGGCTGTACAGTCACAAAAGTTGACTGGAGGCTGTAAATTTTGGATGAAGAAGTTGATTGGTTTGTTGATTTGGGGTTTTACGGTTTACTCAACAGCTAAGGTCATATAGAGACGGGACCTCGGTTGAAAATATCGTTCGAAAGCCCAGAATCGAACGCACTATCCCTGGTTTACAAAGCCGGTAGCTTAACTACCAGGTCACGAAGGCTTCTTTTATTTTATTTTTTTTTTATTTTTTTTTTTTTTTTTTTTTATTTATTTCTTATTTTTGGATGCAAAATTGTAACGCGAGGAAAGCGGTCGTGCTTTTACAAGTTAAGGCGTTGCTAAAACAACATTGAAAACCGTGTGAAATGTGTAATGTGTGTTGGATAACTTATTTCGTACTTCAAAAATACACACAGTTTGTTTGACCTGGGTTTGGTTTGCTTGATTGAGGCTTTACGTCCCGGTCAACAATTTTTCAGTCATGTTGGGACAGAGCCACCGCTTCCTGGGTTGTTAACCAGTGGTTTGGGAAGCTATCAGTGTTTTTGCTCAATATATGGCGCTGGTGGGGTTCGAACCAAGGACCTCTCGCTCCGGAGTATGACACTCCACTGAGCCATCGCGCTCCCCTTGTTTGAGCTTTAACCTTTGACCTTGAACCTTTCATCATGTTCATTAATTGTAGATGAGGAACCTGTTTCAAAAATAATATACATGTATAAACAATAAAAGATTCAGCTGTATATACTTTATGAAATCTACACGTACACGTTCGATTTTCTCAAACGATTTTACACTCAAAACGATCGTGTACGGGTAAATAAAGCTACAAGTACACGTACACGTTACAAGTTTATTTTCTCAACCTCTCTATTAACTCATTTAAGCTTGGCGTCCCTTTTATGGGACATAGGCAAACAGAATAGCCCCACATGTGACGCCGCAAAACGCGGCGTCCCATCTGGGGCTATTCTGTTTGCTTAAAGGAATGTCATCGAAAAATGGGATAAAATAAAAAATAAAAATCACTCCTAACACCCCTAAAAATGACAGTGGACTCACCCAAATGATAATGATGGGAAAGTCCATTCGTCAAATAATAGGTTCATTATGAAAACATACCCATACAGTATACAGAGATTTATGATGTAAAAAATGAAAATTTTCAGTAGAAAAGTTCTGATATTTTTCTTATTTTTCTCAAAACATAGATTGTGGGTACACGTTAGAACCGCCTCGTCGAGGCGATTCTAACGAGTACCCACAATCTATGTTTTGGAGCAAAAATAAGAAAAATAGGTATACCCCTGCAAACCCCAATTTTACTACATAAAACTGGGGTTCGAGGGGGTATAATTTTCATGGACATGTTTTCCTGATGTTAATGGGACAAAGTTGGTCCAACTTAACACCGCCAACGGTTACGGTGTGGTTCAACTCCACCGTCGGGCCAACGCTGCCATGCTTGTATAACCTTTTTTTTCAGTGAGCCACCTCGTGGGACCAACAATGTGGTTTCCGAACAGGTCGGACACAAACCGGGCTCTACTATCACAGAAGATAGCTTTGGATTTAGAAAGTAGAGGAAATGTACTATCCGTCTAGCGAAAACAAAGGCAGTAAAGTTCTGCGAAGCTGATCTGCGCCTTTGTTTTTACATATGCAGATTGTTGGTTTTCCCATGAGGTGGCTCTATATTCTGCTGCCAACTAAAGACCCATATCCTTGACTTGCAAACTTTGAAGAATTATTGAGCATAACATTGCTTCATAAGTGATAAAACACCATAACCGGCTAAAACACAATCAGGGTGGACATTTTACAGGTAAATATTTGGCCCAGTGTACTCCTAGAATGTTGTTATTATTGTCATAGCTGGATAGGAAACTTCACTATATAATACATGTATGTGCAGCTTATTACGGTAGCTCAAAAGGTTCATTGCATAATAATTAAATCAAAAGTCTAAAATTGGACCATTTTGGAGCGTTATAAAGTTTCACTTCAAAGTTTCTATTATTTTACAAGACACTAGCTATTATGATTTCATGTCTAGCCAATAAGTTTATGTCAGAAAATCAAAAATAACATCCTAACTCTTAACCTGGGATGATAGATATATTGGCACATGCCTTTGTCTAGAGCTTTTCTTAAAAATATCCCTCTGTTATAAATTCTGGCTTTTTGTATCCCCAAATCAAAGGCTTCCAAACTTAATAAATTGCAAAATATAAAATCACAAGTGCCATATCAAGCTTAGATACGTACTTTAGTTAAATACGCCCCACTTAAAATATATTTTTGACAAATGTGAAAACATCAAGTGTTGCCGCCTGAAATGTTGCAGCTCATTCATTATTGGCTAATTCACTTCATTAAAGAATCAAGGCATGCAAACATGCAGCAGTTACATGTATGGCATGTCATGGTGTTGTAGGCAGTCTCTCGTACATCGTGTTGATTTTCTCGTTTTTATGTCTGGAATTTGCCTCAGTTTTATGGGACTGCCGAACATTGGGACGTCACGACTGCGAAATGGCTTTAAATATAACCACCCAATAACAAATAAAATATGTGTGGGCGGCTCATTATCCCAATTATCCTGAGAAGCGATTAATTAACCAGTTATCATGTGTTCGGTGGGTCGGTCGGTCGGTCGGTAGGTAGGTAAAACTCTAAGCCGCGAGGTAGGTAAAACTCCAAGCCGCGGTGTTCCACTTCCGTAAATCCTCTCCGAAAACAGTATCGGAGAGCAACGGAGAAGCCTCCGTGGTGCAGTGGATATGTCACTCGCCATGTAAACCAGGGATCGCAGCTTCGATCCAGGGCGCTTCTCCTAAAACCTACAACAAAAATCAACAATCAATAAAGCCTTCTAACCGGTTGGGCCTTCGGGTTCTGAGCTCCCGGAACAAACAACCTCCAAGTACTGGCCTCGCCCAGGAAAAAAAAAGTGGTGATGGCACTGTGGGGGACCAACACCTCCGCTGCTCTCCGATATTGTTTTCTGAGAGGACTTACGCCCGGAAGTGGAACACCACGGCTTGGAGTGAGTTTGTGGATAGGTAGGTACCCGGTCATCGAACACGATCCCGGCGATAATAAAATTTGATTTCGGTTAATCGTCAGACTAGAAAGGTAGACAACTCTTACGGGAAACGTAAACTGGACATTTATTTTTTTTTATTATTATTTTATTTATTTATTTACTGTTTACTGAGTCGATCAATTTCAACTTTTTTATTTGCCATTCGATGTTTAAAAGTTTTTCTGCACCAGGGCTTTAGATAAGCCTGCGTACCGCGTAAATTACGAAAATATTTGGAAGGATACGCATTTTTTAAAATTTTAATGCGTATCAAGTACGAAAATCAAATTAGCGTTACGCAATTTGATATTTTTCCCGAGCGTAATGTCCATTTTTTATCGTTTTCCCGAAGGTAGAAGAGATCCAAATGAATCGTAAGTAGCGCCCCTTTATTCCGGGCTCGTTTGGTTGACATTGAAAAAGTTCGACTCGATGAGTTTAGTGCTGTTTTGGGACGAGATGACTCCGTACAATACAATACAATACAATCAGCGTAAGCCGTTTTCTATGCGGCGCACACCGACTCCATTAGGCATCAATACGACCTATTGTAAAGTGAAAGTAAAAAGTAAAAGTGAGTGCAAGGCGAGGACGACCGCCAAAACAGCCTTCAAAGCGGGCGTAATTAAATATAAATTGGATTTGCATTAAATTGAAATCCTTACTCTTTTTCTCTTCAACCCCAAGAAAGACAAGTTTATTTACATGTAGCTGTTACACTGTAAGCTTTCTTTTAACTGCATCAGAAAAAATGGTAGTGCTAAAAAGCTTTTTATCTATCTATCTATCTTCGTATACTGCCATACGCCCTCACGGACATTCTAGGCAGATGCTCTGTCGAAAAAGAAAAAGACTGAAAATTAATGAAGAGACAGGTTAAAAGCATTCAGGAAGACGGATAAAAGATGATAGGTTAAAATAGCTAAGTTGAAGTTAAAATCAGGTTAAAAACAACTATTTCTGGGTCTACGGCCTGGAATGTTGCAGCTTACTGACTGCAACCTTGAAGGAGTCAAGGTCTGGTAAGCTTGCAACATCTGCAGGGAGGGCATTCCACTGGACAATCGCCAGTGGAAAGAAGGAGTATTTGTAGTAGTTTTGGGTAGTCTGGAGTTGTTGGAATGTCATTGAATGGCAATGCCTAGAAATTCTATTTGGAGGGTGGATATAATCAGGAAGGGGTACAGCAACAAGGCCATGTACTATTTTGAAGAATAGTACTAGACGCGCATCTGCCCGTCGTAATTCAAGCGTTCTCCATCCAAGGTTATTAACAGTGGCAGTAGTGCTTGACCGGTAGTCGTAATTACTGGTGGTCCAGCGTGCTGCCCTGCGTTGTACTTTTTCCAGCTGGAGTACCTTCTCCTTAGTGTGTGGGTCCCAAACTGGGGCGGCATACTCCAGCTGAGGGCGGACCAGTGTGTTATAGGCAGTCTCTTGTACCTTTTGATTCTTTGTCTTAATGTTCCGTTGGATAAAGTTTAGCGTCCTGGTGGCAGTTTTAGTTATGCGGTCTATGTGGGGATTCCAGGATAGGCCACTGGAGATATCAACCCCCAAGTACTTTGCACTTGTGACAACCTCCAGGACTTGGCCATGTAAAGTGTATGTTACGTTAATGAGTTTCCTGGATGTTGTCACCCGTACCACCTGGCACTTAGAGGGGTTGAATTCCATGTCCCACCTGTCCTCCCACACAGATAGTCTGTCCAGGTCATTTTGTAGCACTTTGCCATCCTCCGTGTCTCCAATTGTCAGGTACACGGCCGTGTCCAGGGCTGGGGTCGATTACATTGCAATGTAATCGATTAAATTACATATTACTTTGTTAAAAAAATGTAATCGATTACAACTGATTACTTTGGATTTTGAATGTAATTGATTAAATTATAATTACTTTGACAATGTAATCAGATTACTGTTGATTACTTTGGTAAGATGACAATTAACATCTTTTTTGAATTCGTTTCTTTCATGCAAGTAGATGTTTGCCTCTCACTGGTATGAATTATCATATCCTTTTCCTGGAAGCCAAACCAGACATGTTTCGGTGAACCAGACATTGATTTTAAACCAAAGTCCCATCTCCATGACCTTAGTTGTTGGATAAACCATCACATAACATACTGTTCAACAAATTGTTAAATTGTGTCTTTCATTTTGTTGAATTTTATCAAGTTGGCAAGTATGATAAATTGCTTATTCATGAAAGTCCTGCAGAAAAAAACCTGCATTTAATCATTTTTTTTCTAAAACACAGTCAGAAGGAATGCCTTTCATGAGTAAAACAAAACGCATTGACCGGGAACAGACACAATTATTAACACGCCCTGATCCTTGAAAACCAAACAGAAGAAGCTTGTGATTTTGGTTAACTTCACTAACTTAATGATCTTTGGTTAACATAACATGCCCCATTTGTAAAGAAATCAAAATATATAATCAATTAATTCATCATCATATAACAAAAGAAATTGTTCACACCCTGAACAAACTTTGTATTCAATAGACCAACAAACCAATTAAAGTGACACAGCCATATAACCTAATTGGTGCATTAGACTGAGCTTTAGAAGAATCACTTAGAAGTTGTAGGCTGTTGAAATGCTTGGATATTGCTGCCTGTGATCGCTGTACTATGATTTGTAGCTTAGGGTGTTTGATAATAAGAATTTTAAGGGAATGTACAATTTTCATATCAGACTGCAAAAGGCATCAAAATGTATAGCAAATCAGTTTCATTTATAACTGAAAATTACAATATGCAATTGCAAACAAGAAAAACAAGTTTCATGAATTATATCTTTTGGGGGATTGGGTGTTGTATTTTGCCCTTATTCATGTATACCATTGATGCACATTGACATTTAACATAAAACCAGCCAAAGTTTTTCTAATTGTAATCAGATGTAATCAGAATGTAATCATGATTACAAGTCAATTTTCCAATGTAATGGATTGAATTAAATTACTTGTAATCAGAAAAATGGCTGATTACTGATTACAACTGATTACTTCAAAATATGTAATCAATTACAGCTGATTACGATTACAGATTATGATTACCCCAGCCCTGGCCGTGTCATCTGCAAATAGTCTGACCTGTGATGACAGTTCATCCGGCAGGTCATTGATATAGATTAGAAACAGGATCGGTCCAAGGACTGAGCCCTGGGGTACCCCAGAAGTCACAGGGACCGATTCTGATTCCTCTCCATCAAGGACCACCGTCTGCGACCGGTTCCCCAGGAAGGCACGGATCCAGGCAAGTGCATGTCCTCTGATTCCATACTGGTGGAGTTTCCAAAGGAGTTTGGAGTGATTCACTTTATCAAAAGCCTTTGAAAAATCCAACAGTATCAAGTCAGTCTGTTTACCTTTACTCACATTCCTGGCAAGGTCCTCGACCAACATGGTAAGCTGTGTCTCACATGACCTCTTCTGCCTGTATGGAGAGAGCGCTCAAAGATAATTTGAATAATTGGAGCAATTTCATCCCGCAGTTCTCTGAGCAAGAATGGTTTGAGCTTATCTGGACCGGCTGCCTTGAAGGGTTTCAGGTTTTGAAGGAGCTTTAAAATGCCATTGCAGGAGATGGTAAACTCTTCCATTTGGGATTGGAGGTGAGAATGCCTTCTGGTACTGCGTCATGACGCAATGTACCACAATCTGCCATGTCCTGGATTTGTATCTTACATAGTCGAGAGAGTGACAGGGGTGCCTTGGTAGTGAAAACTGACTGAAATTGTTGGTTATGTATGTCAGCTTTTTCAGTGGTGTCAGTTACAAGTCCGTTTCCGTTCTGGAGAGGGGGTGAGCCAGTCTGATCCTGCTTAGCGCTCTTAAGAAATGAGAATAACTTTTTTAATTTGGGAAACAGCCGTTACTCATTAAAAACTTATCGTTACTCCTCTATTTTCAAATTGACGAGTAACTAGAGGTGGGCGGTAAAACCGGTATACCGTGGTTCTCTTTTGTTTTGGTACGTACCGTGGTACTTTTTCACTGTACCAGTTTTTATGGTACATATAGGCAGTCTCCATTGTGAGGCTGTTTGCTAAATAAATTGCTAATATTTCCATATTTGTATATGTCCTTAAATGATTTGATCACAATCTTATATTAAAACATCTACAGAGAACAATTTTCAATTGCCCTTCCTCCACCAAAATGTTGGCTATGTTGTTTTCATTCTAAATTAAATTATCCAAAGTCAAAAAAATTCAGACATGCTTGAAATGACTTAGAAAAAATATGTACATATGTTAATGTTACATATGTTAATGTTACATATGTTAATGTTACATATCAGTAAGCTCAAGCTGTGGTGTGTCGCTAAGTGTTGAGTATGTTTATCAACCAAACATCTGTAAAAGCCAATTCAATTTACTGGTGGCCAGAGATATAGATTAATCAATCATTTGATTACAACATGTACACAGACTCATGACAACTGATATGCCCTAAAATAGTCCTACACTTTATGTCCTAATAGGCAGTGTTAAATCTATCTTTTTAAGGCTGATTTTGGTAATGGAAGAAAAACAAATGAATTGCCCAACCCCACACATTTAATGTGCTGCACCAGAAGGCCCAAACTGTTTCTATATATAGCTTCTGGTACACCGTGATACATACCACGGTACTTGACTGAAAACCGTGATATACCGCGGTACATTTTTTTTCGTGGTACCCAGCTCTACGAGTAACGTACTCATTTAATTGAAAAATTATCTAAAGTCCTGCTGCACATTTTGTACTTGAATTTGTAGACTCAGACCTTCAGCTGTTGTTTACAATCTCCATGCATGTTTACACAAAAGCATTCCGAATGGGTCACACAGCCTCAGTGCCAAGTGTGTACTAACCGGTCAAAAATGTTTTACTTTACACAGCAAATTTTCAAATAGGAAATTCACTGTGAAAAACTAAATCCTGCTCACCCTCACTTCGCATAATGTTCATAGAAAAATTAAATTTTGTCTACAGATGATGTTCCATAAGAAAAGTCTCTGATTTTCTGCTTTAAATCCATAATTTTTGTGAGATTTACACATTCATCTAGGTCATTTGCTCCCACTTTTGGTCCGCAACGCTAAGCCAATCAGAAAGAAACTCTTCATGCTCACGCGACAAAGCGTGCGCCGTGACATCAAGTCACCCCCATGGCATCAACAAGGTCGAGTTCGGATGCACTCACCATGTGTCAACCATGTGTAATCCTGTTTTATTCAATTGGACATTGTTTTGATTAAATAGAACCATTAAGGTCCGCAACGGAA
This sequence comes from Rugalucina vietnamica, assembly GCA_964017185.1. Classification (NCBI taxonomy): domain Eukaryota; kingdom Metazoa; phylum Mollusca; class Bivalvia; order Lucinida; family Lucinidae; genus Rugalucina; species Rugalucina vietnamica. The sequence continues at coordinate 23,314,677 of OZ024882.1, forward strand.
CATAGTGGAGTGAGGTTTCCCAACTACACATTTTGGGATAGTTACGAAACATCATTCCACTACATTCCGTTGCGGACCTTGATGATTCTATTTTACCAAAACAATTTCCGATTTAATAAAACAGGATTACACATGGTTGACACATGGTGAGTGCATCAGAACTCAACCTTGATGTCACAGGGGGATGCCTTGACGTCACGGTGTGCGCTTTGGCACGTGTCAGAGCATGGAGAGCTGCTTTCTGATTGGCTCAGCGGTGAAGTCCAAAAGTTGGCGCAAATGCGCTAGCTGAATGTGTAAATCTCACAAATATTATGTATTTAAAGCAGGAAATCAGAAACTTTTCTTATAGAACATCATCTGGAGACAAAATTTAATATCTCTATGAACAATATATGCGAAGTGAGGGTGAGCAGGATTTAGTTTTTCACAGTGAAAATATAAATGTGATGTGTAAAGTACATGCATGGCACTCACTGAAGCTGTGTGACACATTTGGAATGCTACTGTGTATACATGGAGATTGTAAACAACAGCTGAATGTCTGAGTCTAATTTTGCGACAAACTAAATGCTTAATTGTGCCAAGAAAATATTTCATCTAGATTTAAACAGTTGCAAAATTCTGCGAAAAACCATTAACAGGCACTAAGAAACACACTTTTATTCAGTAGTCAGCGCACCAGTTACAAAGTCTAAAAACTCATTATTGTGTGTCTTTGCACTAGGCAATATCCCATCATGTCAGAAAAGTGGTCTACAAGTCCTTTGGAACAGTTTGTTCTGTTGGCCAAGAAGCGAAGGGTGCAGCAGCAGTAGGACTGATAAAACAATTATGTGGCGTCTAAAAGTTCTATTTTGTGTTTTTCTCTAGGCAATATCCCATCATGTTGGAAAAGTTGTATATAAGTCCTCTGGAACAGTTTGTTCTGTTGGCCAAGTCAGCGAAGGGTGCATCAACACAGCAATTATGTGGTGTCTAAAAGTTCTATTTTGTGTTTTCCTCTAGGTAAAATTCCATCATGTCGGAAAAATCGTCTACAAGTCCTTTAGAACAGTTTGTTCTGTTGGCCAAGACAGCGAAGGGGGCAGCAGCAGTAGGACTGATAAAACAGGTGTTAGAGGCCCCAGGAGTCTATGTATTTGGAGAACTTCTCGATATGCCTAACATACAAGAGGTAATTTGTTGTAACTGGCAAAATTCGCTGTGGGCAACTGGTTCTAAAAATATGATACAATTTGAGCCTTTCAGTGAGAAAACCAACAATTTGAGTTTTCGACCAGGTCCGACACAAACTGGGCTGCACATACATATAAATGAGAAGTTTGAAATTTCAGATTTAGTAAACATAGTAAAAGAGGCATTGTGCTATCTATGGAGCGAAAACAAAGTTGCTGATAGCTGTGCAAATACTGGCTGCACATACATATAAAAGAGAAGTTTGAAATTTCAGATTTAGTAAACATAGTAAAAGAGGCATTGTGCTATCTATGGAGCGAAAACAAAGGTGCTGATAGCTGTGCAAATACTGCACAGCTGATTTGCATCTTTGTTTTCTCACAGACTGTTCATTTTCTCATGTGGCAGCTCATTTGATGTTTACAAGCATGAACATGCCTAAATTACAGTCAAAATGTTATAAGCACTATGGGTATATTTGTTCCAATGCACAGATTTAGGTCAGTTCAGCTCTTACACAAACTGATTGGGACTGTACTAAATAGAAAATGGCAAAATCCCTGTGTGTTTGTTGCATTAGGGCTTAAAAACAACAATTGAGCCACCTCATTGGAAAACCAACAATCTGCATAGGCAAAAACAAAGACGCAGATCAGCTTCGCGTTAACCGTGAAGCTGATCAGCGCCTTTGTTTTCGCTACTCGGACAGTACAATTCCTCTTCTATTAAAATCTGACATCTCAAGCTTCTAGCTCTTTTCTGTGCTTGTACAGGCCGGTTTGTTTGGTTGGTTTGGTTGATTGGGGTTTAACGTCCCACCAACAGCTAAGGTCATATGGAGACAGGACCTCGGTTTATAGTCCCATCCGACGGACTGGAGAAGCCCGGGATCGCAGGCCGGTTTGTGTCGGAACTGTTGTATGCCCGTTCCATTTGACGTCAGCTTATGGTGGACAGCGTATTGTTGTTTCCGATAATGGAATCAATCAGGTCACGTGTTTAGATGTTGATGGTGGGGTAATATTTATTTACAAGGACAGGGAACTGAAAGTCCCAACTAGTTTGGTAGCAGACGGCCATGGGAGTATTTACATTATAAGCCAATATACAGGAACAGTCCATCAGATCAGTGAAAATGGTGATAAACTGGGGATAACATTGTCGGATAAAGATGGTCTGAGATGGCCCGGGGGTATTGCTTTTGATAACTGGAATAACAGTCTCATCTTGCAGGCTAATGGGTTTGAAGATAAAATGCAAACATTTGTCCTAAAGGAATGAATTTGCATGAATACATGTTATGTGTGTATAAAGTTTTGTATCATTGAATAATGGATGTTATTCTGTGTTGACTCAGTTATATAATGATAATAATAATGATAATGATGATAATAATAATAATAATAATTGCAAATGTGTTACATAATGTTGGACTTCGGATTTCGCCAGAATTGCAAAGGGCAGTGTGGCATTCGGAAAACTCCAAGCAAATGTTTGGGAGCAAAATGGAATCAAGGTTGACATCAAGCTGAAAGTCTACAAATTAGCTATGGTACTGCCAACCCACGTGTATGCATGGGAGACTTGGACAGTATACCAACGTCATGCAAAGCGACTTAATCATTCCCACTTAAGCCCTTAAAAGTCAAGTGGCAAGACAGGATTCCAGACACAGAGGTCCTGAAGAAAGCAGGGATGCGAAGCATGCGTACAGTCTTAAAACTAGTACATCTAAGATGGCCTGGCCATGTTATAAGAATTCCTGCTGATGAGCGACTTCCAAAGAAAGTTTTCTATGGAGAATTACAGGAGGGAAAGCGCTCTCAAGGGGGGCAGATGAAACACTACAAAGACACCCTCAAAGCCTCGCTGAAGGATTTCGACATACCAGAGAACGCATAGACCAATGGACCGCATGCAGATTCCTTAGCACTGACTTGCTCTACTTGCAACCGACAGTTTAGAGCTAAAATTGGCCTAGTCAGCCATCAAAGAACTCACCAACACACATGAACAGCCAATACTGAAGAAATAAAGATGTGAGAGGCGAACGACCAGTCGGATTTTAAGTGATGTTTGCACCGGTCTGCTACATGTATATATTTGATTTTTGCAATAAATTAATTCTTGCTACCCCATAATGGTTTCGTTTTATGTACAGCCATTAGAAATGATGCATTATAACGAACCTCTTGCACAGTATATTGTCGGTGATTATATGACAATATTTATACCCCCGGCATACGAAGTATTAGGGGGTATATAGTTTTTGCTTTTTTCCGTCTGTTTGTCTGTAAACTATTTTGTGCCAAAGATTTCTCAGGAACTACTTAACCTAAAATTTTAAAATTTGGTACAAAGCTTGGGTATGTCAAGTTGTATTGTGTATTTGAGAATCAACAATTTCCGGCTTATCATTCCCTTTATTTATTCATTTCTATCTATTTTTCTTTCTATCCAAGAAATTTTCTGTCAAAGATTTCTTAGGAACGACTTTACCTAGAAGTTTGAAAATAGGTACAAACCTTGGGTACCTCAAGTTGTATTGTGTTGTCTCAAGCTTATCAGTCCCTTTATTTATCTATTTTTCTTTCCATCCAATAAATTTTCCATCATATCAGCTCAGATTTCTCTGGAACTACTTAACCTAGAATTTTAGAATCTGGGTATTCATTTGGTGACTAGATGTATACCTTTTTCTGCAATCTACTTTTTTCTCTAAAAATGACCTTTGATGACTACCGCCGGGGGTATGTGAGCTTTGCTCACTTTTTTCTATATTTCCTCTACATTTCCTCTTCACTGGTGCGATTCAAAGGTTCCAACCTAGAGCTACATCTATGGCAAGCCACATGCACACTAATTCGAGAAACCTAGGACCTGGTTTATGCAATGAAACTTAGGATAACGATCGAGAAACCTAGTATATGTCCGTTAAACCTTGTTTGTGCGATAAACCTGGTTTATGCAATACATAAACCAGGTTTAACGGACATATCCTAGGTTTCTCGAATTAGTGTGCATTTGGCTTGCCATATACATCTCATCCAGTACATCAAGCCTGTTCGGCTGCTCTCCAAAACGTTAGCCCAACAAAACATGAGCCTCACATTATACGCGTATGTAGATGTACATTTTGAAGAACTTTACAATGTTGGGCCAACATTGTCTCAACGTTTCAACAACTATAAAGGAAATACTTTTTTTTCTAAATAAGGACAATGTTTCGCAATCAGAATAATTTCACTGGCAAAATTAAATTCATGAAATCTTGTGCCATTAACTCATTTAAGCTTGGCGTCCCTTTTATGGGACATAGGCAAACAGAATAGCCCCACATGTGACGCCGCAAAACGCGGCGTCCCATCTGGGGCTATTCTGTTTGCTTAAAGGAATGTCATCGAAAAATGAGATAAAATAAAAAATAAAAATCACTCCTAACACCCCTAAAAATGACAGTGGACTCTCCCAAATGATAATGATGGGAAAGTCCATTCGTCAAATAATAGGTTCATTATGAAAACATACCCATACAGTATACAGAGATTTATGATGTAAAAAATGAAAATTTTCAGTAGAAAAGTTCTGATATTTTTCTCAAAACATAGATTGTGGGTACACGTTAGAACCGCCTCGTCGAGGCGGTTCTAACGAGTACCCACAATCTATGTTTTGGAGCAAAAATAAGAAAAATAGGTATACCCCTGCAAACCCCAATTTTACTACATAAAACTGGGGTTCGAGGAGGTATAATTTTCATGGACATGTTTTCCTGATGTTAATGGGGACAAAGTTGGTCCAACTTAACACCGCCAACGGTCACCGTGTGGTTCAACTCCACCGTCGGGCCAACGCTGCCATGCTTGCATAACCTTTTTTTCAGTGAGCCACCTCGTGGGACCAACAATGTGGTTTCCGAACAGGTCGGACACAAACCGGGCTGTACTATCACAGAAGATAGCTTTGGATTTAGAAAGTAGAGGAAATGTACTATCCGTCTAGCGAAAACAAAGGCAGTAAAGTTCTGCGAAGCTGATCTGCGCCTTTGTTTTTGCATATGCAGATTGTTGGTTTTCCCATGAGGTGGCTCTATATATCCTTGACTTGCAAACTTTGAAGAATTATTGCGCATAACATTGCTTCATAAGTGATAAAACACCATAACCGGCTAAAACACAATCAGGATGGACATTTTACAGGTAAATATTTGGCCCAGTGTACTCCTAGAATGTTGTTATTGTCATAGCTGGATAGGAAACTTCACTATATAATACATGTATGTGCAGCTTATTACGGTAGCTCAAAAGGTTCATTGCATAATAATTAAATCAAAAGTCTAAAATTGGACCATTTTGGAGCGTTATAAAGTTTCACTTCAAAGTTTCTATTATTTTACAAGACACTAGCTATTATGATTTCATGTCTAGCCAATAAGTTTATGTCAGAAAATCAAAAATAACATCCTAACTCTTAACCTGGGATGATAGATATATTGGCACATGCCTTTGTCTAGAGCTTTTCTTAAAAATATCCCTCTGTTATAAATTCTGGCTTTTTGTATCCCCAAATCAAAGGCTTCCAAACTTAATAAATTGCAAAATATAAAATCACAAGTGCCATATCAAGCTTAGATACGTACTTTAGTTAAATACGCCCCACTTAAAATATATTTTTGACAAATGTGAAAACATCAAGTGTTGCCGCCTGAAATGTTGCAGCTCATTCATTATTGGCTAATTCACTTCATTAAAGAATCAAGGCATGCAAACATGCAGCAGTTACATGTATGGCATGTCATGGTGTTGTAGGCAGTCTCTCGTACATCGTGTTGATTTTCTCGTTTTTATGTCTGGAATTTGCCTCAGTTTTATGGGACTGCCGAACATTGGGACGTCACGACTGCGAAATGGCTTTAAATATAACCACCCAATAACAAATAAAATATGTGTGGGCGGCTCATTATCCCAATTATCCTGAGAAGCGATTAATTAACCAGTTATCATGTGTTCGGTGGGTCGGTCGGTCGGTCGGTAGGTAGGTAAAACTCTAAGCCGCGAGGTAGGTAAAACTCCAAGCCGCGGTGTTCCACTTCCGTAAATCCTCTCCGAAAACAGTATCGGAGAGCAACGGAGAAGCCTCCGTGGTGCAGTGGATATGTCACTCGCCATGTAAACCAGGGATCGCAGCTTCGATCCAGGGCGCTTCTCCTAAAACCTACAACAAAAATCAACAATCAATAAAGCCTTCTAACCGGTTGGGCCTTCGGGTTCTGAGCTCCCGGAACAAACAACCTCCAAGTACTGGCCTCGCCCAGGAAAAAAAAAGTGGTGATGGCACTGTGGGGGACCAACACCTCCGCTGCTCTCCGATATTGTTTTCTGAGAGGACTTACGCCCGGAAGTGGAACACCACGGCTTGGAGTGAGTTTGTGGATAGGTAGGTACCCGGTCATCGAACACGATCCCGGCGATAATAAAATTTGATTTCGGTTAATCGTCAGACTAGAAAGGTAGACAACTCTTACGGGAAACGTAAACTGGACATTTATTTTTTTTTATTATTATTTTATTTATTTATTTACTGTTTACTGAGTCGATCAATTTCAACTTTTTTATTTGCCATTCGATGTTTAAAAGTTTTTCTGCACCAGGGCTTTAGATAAGCCTGCGTACCGCGTAAATTACGAAAATATTTGGAAGGATACGCATTTTTTAAAATTTTAATGCGTATCAAGTACGAAAATCAAATTAGCGTTACGCAATTTGATATTTTTCCCGAGCGTAATGTCCATTTTTTATCGTTTTCCCGAAGGTAGAAGAGATCCAAATGAATCGTAAGTAGCGCCCCTTTATTCCGGGCTCGTTTGGTTGACATTGAAAAAGTTCGACTCGATGAGTTTAGTGCTGTTTTGGGACGAGATGACTCCGTACAATACAATACAATACAATCAGCGTAAGCCGTTTTCTATGCGGCGCACACCGACTCCATTAGGCATCAATACGACCTATTGTAAAGTGAAAGTAAAAAGTAAAAGTGAGTGCAAGGCGAGGACGACCGCCAAAACAGCCTTCAAAGCGGGCGTAATTAAATATAAATTGGATTTGCATTAAATTGAAATCCTTACTCTTTTTCTCTTCAACCCCAAGAAAGACAAGTTTATTTAGCGTAAAGGGACCAGTGATCGATCAGGGACCAGTGATCGATCAACTAGTGGTTATCGGCTATTAATTCTCAAAGGATACCTGAAGTAAATCTTATGCTAGTCTCAACTTCAAGCGCATTATATCACCTTACAAACACTAATCTAAATTTATTTGGAAAGCTTTTCTATCTTGAATTTTCTGACACTTTACGAAGAGGGGGTCTTAGTTGTACTGCTTAAAAGTGGTGATTTTTCAATAAATTCTTCAAGATGAAACAACCTGCATTCGTTCCGACTGGCTAATTTTTTTAACTTAACTGCACACTAAACAAATCTGATCCACATTCCAAATTGTATTGGATAACGCTGCGATTAATGGACGATTTCTGTGATTTTCGAGCTATTTTTTCAACAGTTTTCCATTGTTTCTATGGGCGTTTATGCTTTTTGACCACCTTATTTCGCTGCTTTATTTCATTTAGCTCACTGAAAATTTTCAAACTGTGTTTGGTGGTTAGAGGTAAACAATAATTATTCTTTCTAAAAATGTACATACCTTCCAAGTAAGCCGCGGTTTTGGAGAGAAAAAGAAGGTGATCGATCACTGGTCCACCTGGCCCTGATTGACGCTGTATGATGGTGGGTGTGTTAAAATGACGTCACTGAGAACGTGACATAATGACGTCATAAATTGACGTATTAAAAAACATGACGAAGGTTCAAGCTTGGATATGGTATGTACTTATGCATTCTCCAGTGCATGTCTGATCCGCAAATTTATCAAACATGGCTATTTTTGATCGATCACTGGTCCCTTTACGCTACATGTAGCTGTTACACTGTAAGCTTTCTTTTAACTGCATCAGAAAAAATGGTAGTGCTAAAAAGCTTTTTATCTATCTATCTATCTTCGTATACTGCCATACGCCCTCACGGACATTCTAGGCAGATGCTCTGTCGAAAAAGAAAAAGACTGAAAATTAATGAAGAGACAGGTTAAAAGCATTCAGGAAGACGGATAAAAGATGATAGGTTAAAATAGCTAAGTTGAAGTTAAAATCAGGTTAAAAACAACTATTTCTGGGTCTACGGCCTGGAATGTTGCAGCTTACTGACTGCAACCTTGAAGGAGTCAAGGTCTGGTAAGCTTGCAACATCTGCAGGGAGGGCATTCCACTGGACAATCGCCAGTGGAAAGAAGGAGTATTTGTAGTAGTTTTGGGTAGTCTGGAGTTGTTGGAATGTCATTGAATGGCAATGCCTAGAAATTCTATTTGGAGGGTGGATATAATCAGGAAGGGGTACAGCAACAAGGCCATGTACTATTTTGAAGAATAGTACTAGACGCGCATCTGCCCGTCGTAATTCAAGCGTTCTCCATCCAAGGTTATTAACAGTGGCAGTAGTGCTTGACCGGTAGTCGTAATTACTGGTGGTCCAGCGTGCTGCCCTGCGTTGTACTTTTTCCAGCTGGAGTACCTTCTCCTTAGTGTGTGGGTCCCAAACTGGGGCGGCATACTCCAGCTGAGGGCGGACCAGTGTGTTATAGGCAGTCTCTTGTACCTTTTGATTCTTTGTCTTAATGTTCCGTTGGATAAAGTTTAGCGTCCTGGTGGCAGTTTTAGTTATGCGGTCTATGTGGGGATTCCAGGATAGGCCACTGGAGATATCAACCCCCAAGTACTTTGCACTTGTGACAACCTCCAGGACTTGGCCATGTAAAGTGTATGTTACGTTAATGAGTTTCCTGGATGTTGTCACCCGTACCACCTGGCACTTAGAGGGGTTGAATTCCATGTCCCACCTGTCCTCCCACACAGATAGTCTGTCCAGGTCATTTTGTAGCACTTTGCCATCCTCCGTGTCTCCAATTGTCAGGTACACGGCCGTGTCCAGGGCTGGGGTCGATTACATTGCAATGTAATCGATTAAATTACATATTACTTTGTTAAAAAAATGTAATCGATTACAACTGATTACTTTGGATTTTGAATGTAATTGATTAAATTATAATTACTTTGACAATGTAATCAGATTACTGTTGATTACTTTGGTAAGATGACAATTAACATCTTTTTTGAATTCGTTTCTTTCATGCAAGTAGATGTTTGCCTCTCACTGGTATGAATTATCATATCCTTTTCCTGGAAGCCAAACCAGACATGTTTCGGTGAACCAGACATTGATTTTAAACCAAAGTCCCATCTCCATGACCTTAGTTGTTGGATAAACCATCACATAACATACTGTTCAACAAATTGTTAAATTGTGTCTTTCATTTTGTTGAATTTTATCAAGTTGGCAAGTATGATAAATTGCTTATTCATGAAAGTCCTGCAGAAAAAAACCTGCATTTAATCATTTTTTTTTCTAAAACACAGTCAGAAGGAATGCCTTTCATGAGTAAAACAAAACGCATTGACCGGGAACAGACACAATTATTAACACGCCCTGATCCTTGAAAACCAAACAGAAGAAGCTTGTGATTTTGGTTAACTTCACTAACTTAATGATCTTTGGTTAACATAACATGCCCCATTTGTAAAGAAATCAAAATATATAATCAATTAATTCATCATCATATAACAAAAGAAATTGTTCACACCCTGAACAAACTTTGTATTCAATAGACCAACAAACCAATTAAAGTGACACAGCCATATAACCTAATTGGTGCATTAGACTGAGCTTTAGAAGAATCACTTAGAAGTTGTAGGCTGTTGAAATGCTTGGATATTGCTGCCTGTGATCGCTGTACTATGATTTGTAGCTTAGGGTGTTTGATAATAAGAATTTTAAGGGAATGTACAATTTTCATATCAGACTGCAAAAGGCATCAAAATGTATAGCAAATCAGTTTCATTTATAACTGAAAATTACAATATGCAATTGCAAACAAGAAAAACAAGTTTCATGAATTATATCTTTTGGGGGATTGGGTGTTGTATTTTGCCCTTATTCATGTATACCATTGATGCACATTGACATTTAACATAAAACCAGCCAAAGTTTTTCTAATTGTAATCAGATGTAATCAGAATGTAATCATGATTACAAGTCAATTTTCCAATGTAATGGATTGAATTAAATTACTTGTAATCAGAAAAATGGCTGATTACTGATTACAACTGATTACTTCAAAATATGTAATCAATTACAGCTGATTACGATTACAGATTATGATTACCCCAGCCCTGGCCGTGTCATCTGCAAATAGTCTGACCTGTGATGACAGTTCATCCGGCAGGTCATTGATATAGATTAGAAACAGGATCGGTCCAAGGACTGAGCCCTGGGGTACCCCAGAAGTCACAGGGACCGATTCTGATTCCTCTCCATCAAGGACCACCGTCTGCGACCGGTTCCCCAGGAAGGCACGGATCCAGGCAAGTGCATGTCCTCTGATTCCATACTGGTGGAGTTTCCAAAGGAGTTTGGAGTGATTCACTTTATCAAAAGCCTTTGAAAAATCCAACAGTATCAAGTCAGTCTGTTTACCTTTACTCACATTCCTGGCAAGGTCCTCGACCAACATGGTAAGCTGTGTCTCACATGACCTCTTCTGCCTGTATGGAGAGAGCGCTCAAAGATAATTTGAATAATTGGAGCAATTTCATCCCGCAGTTCTCTGAGCAAGAATGGTTTGAGCTTATCTGGACCGGCTGCCTTGAAGGGTTTCAGGTTTTGAAGGAGCTTTAAAATGCCATTGCAGGAGATGGTAAACTCTTCCATTTGGGATTGGAGGTGAGAATGCCTTCTGGTACTGCGTCATGACGCAATGTACCACAATCTGCCATGTCCTGGATTTGTATCTTACATAGTCGAGAGAGTGACAGGGGTGCCTTGGTAGTGAAAACTGACTGAAATTGTTGGTTATGTATGTCAGCTTTTTCAGTGGTGTCAGTTACAAGTCCGTTTCCGTTCTGGAGAGGGGGTGAGCCAGTCTGATCCTGCTTAGCGCTCTTAAGAAATGAGAATAACTTTTTTAATTTGGGAAACAGCCGTTACTCATTAAAAACTTATCGTTACTCCTCTATTTTCAAATTGACGAGTAACTAGAGGTGGGCGGTAAAACCGGTATACCGTGGTTCTCTTTTGTTTTGGTACGTACCGTGGTACTTTTTCACTGTACCAGTTTTTATGGTACATATAGGCAGTCTCCATTGTGAGGCTGTTTGCTAAATAAATTGCTAATATTTCCATATTTGTATATGTCCTTAAATGATTTGATCACAATCTTATATTAAAACATCTACAGAGAACAATTTTCAATTGCCCTTCCTCCACCAAAATGTTGGCTATGTTGTTTTCATTCTAAATTAAATTATCCAAAGTCAAAAAAATTCAGACATGCTTGAAATGACTTAGAAAAAATATGTACATATGTTAATGTTACATATGTTAATGTTACATATGTTAATGTTACATATCAGTAAGCTCAAGCTGTGGTGTGTCGCTAAGTGTTGAGTATGTTTATCAACCAAACATCTGTAAAAGCCAATTCAATTTACTGGTGGCCAGAGATATAGATTAATCAATCATTTGATTACAACATGTACACAGACTCATGACAACTGATATGCCCTAAAATAGTCCTACACTTTATGTCCTAATAGGCAGTGTTAAATCTATCTTTTTAAGGCTGATTTTGGTAATGGAAGAAAAACAAATGAATTGCCCAACCCCACACATTTAATGTGCTGCACCAGAAGCCCAAACTGTTTCTATATATAGCTTCTGGTACACCGTGATACATACCACGGTACTTGACTGAAAACCGTGATATACCGCGGTACATTTTTTTTCGTGGTACCCAGCTCTACGAGTAACGTACTCATTTAATTGAAAAATTATCTAAAGTCCTGCTGCACATTTTGTACTTGAATTTGTAGACTCAGACCTTCAGCTGTTGTTTACAATCTCCATGCATGTTTACACAAAAGCATTCCGAATGGGTCACACAGCCTCAGTGCCAAGTGTGTACTAACCGGTCAAAAATGTTTTACTTTACACAGCAAATTTTCAAATAGGAAATTCACTGTGAAAAACTAAATCCTGCTCACCCTCACTTCGCATAATGTTCATAGAAAAATTAAATTTTGTCTACAGATGATGTTCCATAAGAAAAGTCTCTGATTTTCTGCTTTAAATCCATAATTTTTGTGAGATTTACACATTCATCTAGGTCATTTGCTCCCACTTTTGGTCCGCAACGCTAAGCCAATCAGAAAGAAACTCTTCATGCTCACGCGACAAAGCGTGCGCCGTGACATCAAGTCACCCCCATGGCATCAACAAGGTCGAGTTCGGATGCACTCACCATGTGTCAACCATGTGTAATCCTGTTTTATTCAATTGGACATTGTTTTGATTAAATAGAACCATTAAGGTCCGCAACGGAACATAGTGGAGTGAGGTTTCCCAACTACACATTTTGGGATAGTTACGAAACATCATTCCACTACATTCCGTTGCGGACCTTGATGATTCTATTTTACCAAAACAATTTCCGATTTAATAAAACAGGATTACACATGGTTGACACATGGTGAGTGCATCAGAACTCAACCTTGATGTCACAGGGGGATGCCTTGACGTCACGGTGTGCGCTTTGGCACGTGTCAGAGCATGGAGAGCTGCTTTCTGATTGGCTCAGCGGTGAAGTCCAAAAGTGGGCGCAAATGCGCTAGCTGAATGTGTAAATCTCACAAATATTATGTATTTAAAGCAGGAAATCAGAAACTTTTCTTATAGAACATCATCTGGAGACAAAATTTAATATCTCTATGAACAATATATGCGAAGTGAGGGTGAGCAGGATTTAGTTTTTCACAGTGAAAATATAAATGTGATGTGTAAAGTACATGCATGGCACTCACTGAAGCTGTGTGACACATTTGGAATGCTACTGTGTATACATGGAGATTGTAAACAACAGCTGAATGTCTGAGTCTAATTTTGCGACAAACTAAATGCTTAATTGTGCCAAGAAAATATTTCATCTAGATTTAAACAGTTGCAAAATTCTGCGAAAAACCATTAACAGGCACTAAGAAACACACTTTTATTCAGTAGTCAGCGCACCAGTTACAAAGTCTAAAAACTCATTATTGTGTGTCTTTGCACTAGGCAATATCCCATCATGTCAGAAAAGTGGTCTACAAGTCCTTTGGAACAGTTTGTTCTGTTGGCCAAGAAGCGAAGGGTGCAGCAGCAGTAGGACTGATAAAACAATTATGTGGCGTCTAAAAGTTCTATTTTGTGTTTTTCTCTAGGCAATATCCCATCATGTTGGAAAAGTTGTATATAAGTCCTCTGGAACAGTTTGTTCTGTTGGCCAAGTCAGCGAAGGGTGCATCAACACAGCAATTATGTGGTGTCTAAAAGTTCTATTTTGTGTTTTCCTCTAGGTAAAATTCCATCATGTCGGAAAAATCGTCTACAAGTCCTTTAGAACAGTTTGTTCTGTTGGCCAAGACAGCGAAGGGGGCAGCAGCAGTAGGACTGATAAAACAGGTGTTAGAGGCCCCAGGAGTCTATGTATTTGGAGAACTTCTCGATATGCCTAACATACAAGAGGTAATTTGTTGTAACTGGCAAAATTCGCTGTGGGCAACTGGTTCTAAAAATATGATACAATTTGAGCCTTTCAGTGAGAAAACCAACAATTTGAGTTTTCGACCAGGTCCGACACAAACTGGGCTGCACATACATATAAATGAGAAGTTTGAAATTTCAGATTTAGTAAACATAGTAAAAGAGGCATTGTGCTATCTATGGAGCGAAAACAAAGTTGCTGATAGCTGTGCAAATACTGGCTGCACATACATATAAAAGAGAAGTTTGAAATTTCAGATTTAGTAAACATAGTAAAAGAGGCATTGTGCTATCTATGGAGCGAAAACAAAGGTGCTGATAGCTGTGCAAATACTGCACAGCTGATTTGCATCTTTGTTTTCTCACAGACTGTTCATTTTCTCATGTGGCAGCTCATTTGATGTTTACAAGCATGAACATGCCTAAATTACAGTCAAAATGTTATAAGCACTATGGGTATATTTGTTCCAATGCACAGATTTAGGTCAGTTCAGCTCTTACACAAACTGATTGGGACTGTACTAAATAGAAAATGGCAAAATCCCTGTGTGTTTGTTGCATTAGGGCTTAAAAACAACAATTGAGCCACCTCATTGGAAAACCAACAATCTGCATAGGCAAAAACAAAGACGCAGATCAGCTTCGCGTTAACCGTGAAGCTGATCAGCGCCTTTGTTTTCGCTACTCGGACAGTACAATTCCTCTTCTATTAAAATCTGACATCTCAAGCTTCTAGCTCTTTTCTGTGCTTGTACAGGCCGGTTTGTTTGGTTGGTTTGGTTGATTGGGGTTTAACGTCCCACCAACAGCTAAGGTCATATGGAGACAGGACCTCGGTTTATAGTCCCATCCGATGGACTGGAGAAGCCCGGGATCGCAGGCCGGTTTGTGTCGGAACTGTTCGGAAACCACATTGTTGGTTTTCCCACGAGGCGGCTCAATGAACAGCCTGTTTTCTCTATTGTAGCTTGCAGAGGGGGCAAATGCCGGCTACCATACCTTGTTGAATCTGTTTGCCTATGGAACATATAGAGATTACAAAGGTAAGGGGAGGTAACTGTGTTGTTCATCATTATGAAAACAAGCCTAAGCAATATACTGGGATTTTTTCATCTGTAAAAATTGAAAATTTCATCAGAAAATCTTTTATATTTTTAATACTTTTGCTCAAAACATTGATGTTGAGTACCCACATCAAAAATGAAAGAAATTGTATATCCATGTAAACCCCAGTTTTTCCGTATTAAAGCGAGGTTTAAGGGGGTATACATTGCACGGACAGGTTTTCTTGATTTTGTCAGCCGTGATGCAAGAAAAAAGGTCTAAAGGTTTCCGACTGGGTCCTTCACAAACCGGCCTGTACAGTCTCAGAAAAAGGCTAAAGTTTGAAATTTTGGATTTTAAAAGAAGAGGGATAGTAAAACCTGTGTAGTAAAAAAGGTTTGATCAGCTTTGCAGAACTGCACAGTTGATGTGCACCTTTGTTTTTGCCTATTGCTTTTGCTGTTTTTGCATAGGCAAAAACAAAGTTTTCTCATGACGTGAGTGGGGTGTAATATTAGAACTCAAGAGGTTCAACCTGACAGGGGTGCAATGTTAGAACCTACTGCAACCTAATCAGGTCTTTTGGTGTCAATTGGAAAGAGTTTAAATATTAAAACTATATGCCTCAATTGGAGTTATGGAGTTGTGTAATAGCCATTGTTGTTGTACGGTTGTTGAATTAGAAATATACATGTACAGCCCTAGGCAAAAATAGTCAGCTCATGTGGCTACATATAGCATAGAGTTGAAAAACCTCAGTTCAGTCTTGCAAGTAAACTCTCTTTTAGAATACAACACGTCATTCACATACTGACTTTCACATTAAACAGAGATAATTTTTTCTTTGATTTTAGAAAAGAAGTCACAGTTACCTGAGCTGACCCCTCCAATGCTGAACAAGTTACGGCATCTGACCATGGTCTCACTGGCTACCAAAACTAAGGTACTTATATATGAGCCTGTCGGTAGAAAACTGGTCTTCGGGGTATCCGACCAGTTCTGACACAAACCAGGCTGTACTGTCACAGTAGCAGGCTAGAAGCTTGAGATTTTCGATTTAAGACAGGGTTAGGAAAATGCCAGCATTTATGACAAAAGTCCATGCTGCTGGTGTTTACTGGCATATGCAGGAATAAACAGATCAGATTGCAACTTGTCATGTGAGAGCCTGAGTGGACTGCAAACTATTAATTCACTTTGATTAAGACTTCTAGATCTATGGGTAGGATACCTAGCCCTGAGGTTATAAAAATTTTTTTATCTTCAACTCAGCTGAGACTAAAATTTATCCTGCTCATAAATGTTAAACAGCAAAACCTTACTTCTGAAATGAATTTTTGGTTATAAATTTTGTATGAAGGACAGGGGCTGTATTATTGTCTGGTCGAACTATGGAGCTTAGTTTGTCTTTTCAAATGAAACATGCCCATAGTGACAGGCATACAGCAATTTTTAATTCTGTAAAAATTGAAATTTTCCACCTGATAAAACTCTATATTTTCCATATTTTTGTTTAAAACATAATTGTGGGTACACATTAAAACCTCCTCAACAATTCTGTTTTAATGAGTACCCACAATCTATGTTTTGGATCAAAAATATGAAAAATAGGTAAACCCCTGTATATGGCCTGTACGTGTTCCTGGTGATTCAGACTGGTGATAAAGTTTAATTGCCAAAAGTGAGTTTGCTGTCACAAAGGAAATAATCCAACAATCTAACAAACTTTTTGCTGCTCATTTTGCTACAAACTACTGGTAGTTTGTGCCAAACAAGTATGTCATCTCCACATGGACAAATGCAAAATATCTGTGAAATACCATTATCAGACACTAAGAAACACTATAGGTCAAATACTGTAGATCCGGAATTATTTGCGAGAACTTAATTTTTGCTAATATTCGTGAATTGGTTGTCTCGCGAATTCAAAGTTCTCGCACATAAAGAGACACTATAAACTTTATAGAATACATGGTCACTCACTCGCAAATTCAAGAACTCGCTAATAATTTGGAAATAGAAAATTCGTGAAATAAAAGTCACCGTGACGCGTGAAAATTTCGAATTTACAGTAATCAATGTTTGTGACATATTTTCAGTGTATTCCATACAGAGTGCTGCTGGAGGAACTTGATATTCCAAACCTTAGAGCATTAGAGGTAATCATAACAAAATCTTGCTCATGCAATATAAAGAAAATTTTTCAGCAGTAAAAATTGAAAAAATTTCACTGGAAAAAATTGGATATTTTTAATATTTTTGTTCAAAACATAGATTGTGGGTACACGTTAGAACTGCCTCGGTGAGGCGGTTCTAACGAGTACCCACAATCTATACCGAGGTGGTTCTAACGTGTACCCACAATCTATGTTTTGAATCAAAAATAAGAAAAATAGGTATACCCAGTTTTACTTTTCAAATTTGGGGTATGAAGGGGTATACATCACATGGAGATGTTATCCTGATACCTTGCTGATGACAACACAGTTTCATATCGGAACCAAAGTTTCACACAGAAATTTAATCAAAAATAAGAAAAATAGATATACCCTGTTTTACTCTTCAAAAGTGGGATATGAGGGGGTATACATCACATGGAGATGTACTGATGACAACACAGTGTTGGAACAGCAGTTATACACAGGGAAATTTAAGATTGCTGATTCATTTCATTATCGTAATACATATTCAGGTGTAAACTCTAGTTTGTTTTCATATTCACTGAGACCAATAAATCTGTAGATTGAGTGAAAATTGGAGTTCTGTGGTTCCATTATGAAAACACGCCCATGTACTATATAATATTTTCTTAAGTTGTAAAAATTGAAAATTTTCTGTAGAAACAATTTGATTATTTTCTTATTTTTGCTCAAAACATAGATTGTGGTACACGTTAGAACCGCCTCGCCGAGGCGGTTCTAACGAGTACCCACAATCTATGTTTTGGAGCAAAAATAAGAAAAATAGGTATACCCCTGCAAACCCCAGTTTCACTATATAAAAGTGGGGTTTAAGGGGGTATATATTACATGGACATGTTTTCCTGATGAAAATACAATATTCTGCCACACAGGCAAGGAGAATCCAATATTACCCAAGTGTGAATCAAAAGAGTTTTTTTGATTATGTTTGGCACAAATAATTTACATAGCAGGTTGATTTTTGACTGGTCATGATTTCTAAAGAAAGGTTCCCTAAGACATACTGGTGTTACATGTACACACATTTGTTTCAGGATTTAATTATAGAAGTGATATATGCCGACATAATCCACGGTAAACTAGACCAGAAGAATCAGCAACTGGAGGTTGATTATGCAATAGGGCGAGATATTAGGCCAGAGGCTGTACCAGAAATACTGTCTGTGCTACAAGATTGGTATGTATTGTAGGACAATTGGGTCTCTGTAAAGGCAGCACTTCATGACTGTTTCATTAATCAGCAGCTGGAGGTTGACTACATGTATGTGATAGGGCTAGATATCAGACCCGAGACTGTACAAGAATACTGTCTGTGCAACAGGATTTATATGTTTTGTGGGACAGGAAAATTGGATTACTGTAAAGGCTGCAATCCAGGGGCCGAGGTTATAAAACTTTTTTCATGCTCAGCTCAGCTGAGACTAAAATTTATCCTGCTCATAAATGTTAAAATGCCAACAGTTGTACAGTTGTTGGCATTTTAACATTTATAAGCAGGATAAATTACAGGCTTTGGTGATCTAAACCTTCAATTTCAATATATTTGGGCTATTTCAGTATTTATGAGGATTTGAATTTTTAAGCTCAGCTGAGTTGAGCATGAAAAAGTTTTATAACCTCGGTGCCAGGTATAGTAATGCCAGGTACATTGTATAATATACATTTGTATTGCCTTGGGGTACAAGCTGGCTTTTACAGCTACACGGTAGAGTGTTGAATTAGCACGCAAGAGATCCTGGTTTGATTCTCGGCACATGTTTTGAGCGAAAGTAAAAAATAATAATGATAAAAAAAAAGAATGAAAATATTCAATTTTTACAGCTGTAAGAAAAGTCTGTATTTTGCGTGGGTTTGTTTAATACATACTATACATTCCCAGTGTTCTTGGAGCATCTAGATATTGAAACCCTGTACACCATCAAGCAAACATTTCAAGCCTCTAGCAGTTTTCTTTTAGTTGTACACTGTACACCATCAAGCAAACATTTCAAGCCTCTAGCAGTTTTCTTTTAGTTGTACACTGTACACCATCAAGCAAACATTTCAAGCCTCTAGCAGTTTTCTTTTAGTTGTACACTGTACACCATCAAGCATTGTACACTGTACACCATCAAGCAAACATTTCAAGCCTCTAGCAGTTTTCTTTTAGTTGTACACTGTACACCATCAAGCAAACATTTCAAGCCTCTAGCAGTTTTCTTTTAGTTGTACACTGTACACCATCAAGCAAACATTTCAAGCCTCTAGCAGTTTTCTTTTAGTTGTACACTGTACACCATCAAGCAAACATTTCAAGCCTCTAGCAGTTTTCTTTTAGTTGTACACTGTACACCATCAAGCAAACATTTCAAGCCTCTAGCAGTTTTCTTTTAGTTGTACACTGTACACCATCAAGCAAACATTTCAAGCCTCTAGCAGTTTTCTTTTAGTTGTACAGTCTTATTTGTCCTAAGACCCAAATACCCCCCTATCCCCCCCCCACTGCCTCCCATAAAAATTATATTCTCACAAGGAGGTTTGTATATTCCAGGTGTTCTGGGTGTGAAGCTGTGTTACAGGGAATAGAATCACAGATCAGCAAGGCCAACACAAACAAAGAAAATAATCTTAAAATGAAACAGAAAATTGAGATAGAGGTAAAAATATGATACCCCGACACACACTCTTCCCCCCCACTCCCCCCCCCCCCCAACCTAAGATATACAAACTTTGATAGGGGAGAACAGTGTGGCTCAGTTGTTGTAGTATCTGACTGGATCAAGAGGATGGCGGTTTGAATCCCACTGCTGCCGAGATGTTCCCTTTAGCAAGACCCATTAACTCTTCAAAGTACAGAACAATACTCAAGAAGAGGTGTCTTTATCTTGGCATGACTGAGACTGGGACGTTAAACCTTAGGCCCCAGTTTTTCAAAATTAACGACATCGTTAGTTAACGATTCGTTAAAATTTCAAACATGAATATTACAAATACACTGTTATTTTTTGTTGAAAAAATGTGAGAATCCTTTGCATTGCAAAGGATTCTCACATTTTATCAACAAAAAATAACAGTGTATTTGCTAATGTAGTCGGCATGTACTTAACGAGTTGAGGTCTTAATGGTGATGTTAAGCTAACAAAGTTTTGAGCATCTGGCCCCTGATCAACAGATATTTCTGCCATGGATCATTTCTGATACAAGTCTGTTGGAAAAATTATATCCTAGAGACATAAGATTGGATTTAAGTGAAGTCTGTGCCTTGAACCCACGCCTTTCTTCAACTGCAACACTGAACTATGCTGGCCCTGAGGTTTCAAAAAAAAAAATCCATGCTCAACTCAGCTGAGACTAAAATTTATCCTGCTCATAAATGTTACACTGCCAACAATTGTTGCACTGCAACAATTGTTGGCATTTTAACATTTATAACCAGGATAAAATAGTAACATTGGTGATCTGTACCTGAAATTTCAACTAATTTCGTCTTATTCAGTACAAATGAGCAATTAAAATTTCAGTCTCAGCTGAGTTGAGCATGAAAAAAGTTTTATAACCTCGGGACCAGGACTAGTGGTCATACCAACTGCAGTACTATGCTCCTTGACAATGGCGTTATCCATCATGGCTCACCTTAAGGATCAATAAATACAACAATTTTCTTTAATTGAATAAATTTGAGCCTCATCACGAGAAAACCAACAATGTGGTTTCTGAACAGGTCCGACACAAACTGAGCTGTACAAGTACAGAAGACAGCTAGAGACTAGAAGTTTTGCATTCTTAAAGTAAATGAATTGTACTATCCATGTAGCGAAAACAAAGGCACTGCGAAGCTGATCTGCGCCTTTGTTTTTGCATATGCAAAATGTTGGTTTTCTCATGACTTGGCTCATTTTATTTCGATTATACAGGTATCTAATATAAAGAAGACATTAAAGAGTACACATGCAGATGAGGAACAGATGGTCACAGAAAGCGTTACATCAATGACTTCAGATAAACCAACAAAGAAACCATCAAAAACTAAAGGGTATGTTAGTAAAATTTAAAAAAAAAAAAAAAAAAAAAAAAAAAAAAAAAAAACAACATTACGAAAATGTGCCAATCTTCAACAGAAAAATTTTAATATTTTTAACATTTTTGCTCAAAACATAGATCATGGGTACATCTTAGAACCACCTCTCCGATGCGGTTCTAACGAGTACCCACCATCTATGTTTTGGATCAAAAATAAGAAAAATAGGTAAACCCCTGTAGACCGCAGTTTTACTATATGAGCCGCGTTATGAGAAAACCGGAGTTTTGCCTATGCGAAAACAAAGGCGCAGATCAGCTTCGCAGTAACTGCGAAGCTGATCAGCGCCTTTGTTTTCGCCACAAGGATAGTACAATTCATCTTCGTCTTAAATCCGAAATTTCAAGTTTCTGGTGATCCTCTGTGGCTGCACAGGCCGGTTTGTGTCGGACCAGGTCGGATACACCGAAGACCGGTTTTCTCACGTCGCGGCTCATATAACAATGGGGTATGAGGAGGTATACATTTCACGGACATGTTTTCCTGATCATGCAAGGTGTATTTCAGAAAGAAATTTGTTATTATTCTTGTCAAAAAGACTATTACATGAATGATCTCAGATATATTGTGAAAGAAACCTTAAAAACCCAAATACACAGCTGATATGCCAAAACAGGTTTTCTGATTACTTTGCCCAGGTAAAATGGCAATGATAATTTTAATAAAAAAGATAATCAATTGAAACATTACTGTGTTTGCAGAGGAGCGTGGTAGCCTAGTGGTAGAGCGTCACACTCCAAACCGAGAGGTCCATGGTTTCAAACCAGCTAGGACACTATGCCCTGTTTTTAAGCAAGACACATTAACTCCCAAGGTACAGCTAATACCCAGGAAGCAATGGCTGTGTCCCGACATGACCAAAAATTGTTGACTAGGATGTTAAACCACAAAACAAACAAAATCTTCTTTGCTATGATTGTTAGTTTTTTGTATCTTTACAGATTACGAGGGAGTAGTGGTACAAAACTATGGAAGTCTTAAAATATGTTAAGTTTCTATAATGCATTAAGAAACAATTAAGAAAGTACGAAGTGCTATGACTACGGAAGTGACAAATGCCAGACTAAAAACGTGTTACAACTGACTGTTTAAGAAAAAGTAAGGAAGTTCCAAGTGATGTACATGTAACTCAAATACGCTGATCAGCTGTGCAGTTATTGCACAGTTGATCTGCACCTTTGTTGTTGCATGTGTGAAAAGCTGTGAAAAGATTTGTCATGACATGACTCATTTGTTTCTGCATAGATACATGATGAATCTAAAACAAATTTCAAAAATTTTGAGGAAAGCAGTGGCACTACAGTAGAGTAGTAGAGCACCAGACTTCAAATCAAAGAGGTTCTAGATTTAAACCCAAATTGGCAGGATGTATCCTTTGCAAAGACACATTAACTAGCAGGGTCTTAGATTAGAATTTCAGTAATACTGTACATTACGCATTCATTTATAAAGAATTGGGTAACAAAAAATTTAACTCATTTAAGGCTGGCCTCCCTTTTATGGGACATAAGCAAACAGAATACCCCAGATGTGACGCCGCAGAACGCGGCGTCCCATCTGGGGTATTCTGTTTGCTTAGAGAATTTTCATTGAAAAATTGAATAAAGTTTGAAAATCCCCCCTTATGCCCCTAAAAATGAAAGTGGACTAACCCAAATGATACTGATGGGAAAATCCATTCGTCAAATATGGGTTGAATGAGTAAACAAGTAACACAAAGTAAACAAGTAACACAAGAGTAACACAAAGCATCACTGGCAAATTTACTTTCAGTTTGAATAAATTTACTTGATTTTATTGATTTGAGATTGTTTATGCACTTTTGACCAATAGGGGGGAAAGCGGCATCATTTTTCGATGATTAATGGAGTCATTTTCTGAGCTAAAACAAGAGAAACTCTCTCAATATATAAACTTTTAACCATTTGGGTTCCCACAGCTTTTTTTTTTAAATTACAAATAAATAGAAACATGAACAAGGCATGTCTGAGTGATGTCTCGCATCATAACGCTCTTTAAAACATTTAAAGAGTCATTTGTTTTTCATATCTAATATGCACTTATATCTGAATAAATGTGTATGTGCCCAAATATTTTCTTAATACAGTATGCAGGCTTATCTAAGGCCCTGAACTAGCCATAGTGCTTGTTTATACCGCAAGAAGGATTGGGTCTGTCCAAACTGAAAAATTGTTGGATGTTAAACCACAATACAAACAATACAAGTATATACAAAAGGCATAAGTGATAACTTTTTAAAATGTAATCTCATATGAGAATATGTTCTATGTAACAATAAACGAGCCATTGCATGAGAAAACCAACAATTTTCATAGGCGAAAACAAAGCCGCAGATCAGCTGTGCAGTAACTGCACAGCTGATCAGCGACTTTTGTTTCGCTGCACGGATAGTACAATCCTTCTTAAATCCGAAATTTCAGTCTGTGACTGTACAGGCTGGTTTGTGTCAGACCTGGTCAGAACCCAAGTTGTTGGTTTTCACACACACAAGCTTTGTAATGGTGTGTTGTAAATTAATCCACATAGTCATGATACCTATATACCCGACTATACAGAATCATACAATAAAATATACACATACAGTAACAACTTGGCTAGTGCATCAAAGCTACATCACAAAAAGTTTTATACGGAAGTATATTTGAGCCGCAATGTGAGAAAACCGGTCTTTGGGGTCTCCAACCAGGTCTGACACAAACCGGCCTGTACAGTCACAGAAGCAGGCTAGAAGCTTGAAATTGGATATACAGTATGTTGTAGAAGAAGGATTTTACTATTTGTGTGGCGAAAACAAAGTCACAAAGTTAAGATATTGTCTAATCAGACATGAACTATATTGTATGCAAGTACATTAGAATAGCCAATTAATATGCTTGATTAAAAACGAAGCTCAACAGCTCGATTTGTCATGTGCCTGTAACAGTATGTGTCCATAATATGAGTATTTCATTGTGTAGTTTTTTCACGAAATTTCATTTCAACGAATTTTAGGGAATAGTGATGACCCTTCCATGGGCCCCAGTTAATACCATTTGCATATGACTTATGAGCACCACCAAGATATAGACCATTCAAGTTGGCATTGTGACACCCACCATACCACCACCCCCCACCGAAGCTCTTTGCACAGTGTGATCCTGATGCATCGTTATCGGCATCCTTAGTTGAGAAAGGGCGTCCATTATGGTGTAGATTGAGGGCATCTCCAGCGTTACCAGAATAATCAGTAGCAGTAAGGACATACTTCTCTGACTCCGGCCCCACCTTAAATGTACTATACTTCGCGTAGCTCGCGCCCTGCTCAAAGTCCTCCATGTCGATCCAAAGCTCATGGCTTCCAGTGGCAGTCAGATCATGCAGGTAGTCAAGCCCAAGCCAGAATTCTCCAAGAGCATTGCCGAACCCTATCTTATAGTCATTCCAATCTCGGTAGAAATCGACTGATCCATCCTTCCGTCGCTGAAATACTATCCAGCCTCCACCTTCAGTTTCCTGATCACAATACACCTGAAAAACAGACATTACATCTTTGTTTATAATACATGTATATCCAATATTAGCTACCATATTCATTCTAATAAGAATATATACCTTACTTTTTTAACTAACAGAAAAGTTACCATAACAAAATACAAAAAAGTCATGTAATAGTATGTAATGAATGCTGTTATGCCCCATTTCATCTTCATTCTTTCAAGATTTATCTGTCATGGTTTGAAGGTCGGGTTGGCAGATCACATGATGCATTCGATACAATGTATCCGATAAGTACAGTCTTTGACATACTGTGTCAGGGAGTCAACTCTTTGTCTCACATTTTTTTCAAACTATGCATCATCTCTGAGTTATAAATTTTCATAAGAATGCACAATTGAGAGCCTCTACCGAGTATTAAATTCCATATGGCTTGTTAAACTGTAGAAGTAAGTCATAAATAAAAGAATGAAAAGAATATTATATTGGATTTTCAAAAATTATGTGGACTTTTCTTATAACTTAGGATTATATGACTCGATTCCACTCAAACTTTCAATCCACATGGATGCATGTAATATGCATCCGTATGCAAAAATTTATCACAATCCCTTCATCCGTTATAAAATTATTGGGAAATGAAAACACCCACTTTCGCCACCATGGAGCACTCCGATGACGTCAGTGACGTCAGTGACGTTGGCGCAAAAACACTGATTTTGAACATCAAAATGTGCTTTTTAGGGCTACTGATTTTTACAGTTTTACTGCTCAAAGGATGTCAAAAGATTGTTTAATTATTGCAGCATGGTTTAAATTACCAATCGATATAAAAAAATTTATGTATTGCCTTGATTTGAGAATAAATTTGGACTGGCCTAAAGGATGCTCACTTTTTACATTATGATTTAGACGTTAGAACATTTTAAATGACGGATAAATGATTTCGATATTTATGTGGGTCCTATTTGTTCAAACATGCACGCAATGTTTCATTTGTAATTCTTTATCGAAGGACATTGAAGTATTAGGATTAGTTTCAAATGGGAATTGTACAATATTGTCAGTTGGTCTTTGTTGCATGAAATTCAGACATCGCTTAAACATTGTGAAAAAAGCAAAGATGCATGCCTTAGCAAAACAACGTAGGTGCACAACCGGTCCACCATAATTTTCAAGCATTTATAAATTGTTTTGTTATGGATTCATTAAGGCACATGGCACGTATGGCTGTGATCTACAAAACTGTTTTGAAGAAAATGCAAAAGAAATGCGATACTGCAGTGCCAAACTTAACGTCATTTCTGACGTGCTCCGTGATGGGGAGGGTGGGGTAAGAAAATCCATCACCAACTGCTAATAAAACATTTCAGATTAACCAACCTTTCAGTGGAGTTAAGCAAGTTTAATGTCAGATGAAATTTGAATATGTTTGCCTGAACCGTTGTCAAGTTATGGGAAAAGTCCACGTAATTTTTGATACCCCTCGTAAACAATAATGTATCTTAAAGACTGACTAGAAACTATTACATGCGATGCGTTGCCAACTTTGATATGATTAATAATATGTTAAGAAATATACCAGAGCATACCAGAGGACCTATGGTCCTAGAAACTCTCACGCGAGATCTTTGACATATACCAATAAACTTGTTTGACTATTGTGGTATTATACTTGTATATAGCCCCAGGGCAGGGTCAGAATAACCCCTGGGGTCATTGTCTTATTAAAAAATAAATATTCTGTCCTTTTGCCCATTTCAAGAAAGATTTTCCTGCACATAACCTTATAAAAGTTTTCTGCATATGTGACCTAAGTTGACCTTGCCGTAAAATCTGTCAGTCATAACACATTGCAGAACTGGTCCCAATTGCTACACGTGAGGTTTCATTGCAATAGGTTCAGCAGTTCTGGAGGAGAAGATTTTCGAAATGTTTTTACCATAAATGGTCATGGTGGTCATCTTGGTCATGTGACCTGGACTATTAGCTCACCTGAGCCGAAGGCTCACAAGGTGAGCTTATAGGATGGCCATGCTCCGGCATTCGTCCATCGTCCGTCGTCGTCCACAATTTCAAAGATCTTCTTCTCTGAAACCGCTTGGCCAATCAAAGCCAAACTTCATGTGGGGATTCCCTAGGAAGGGGGAACGAAAGTTTATAAAAATGGTCCAGGTCACATGACCAAAATGGCCACCATGGCTATACATAGCAAAAACCTTTAAAAATCTTCTTCTCAAGAACCAGAATGCCTATGATTTTGAAACGCGACATGAAGCACCAGGGAGAGGAGTTCTACTAAGTTTATATAAATCATGACCCTGGAATGACGTTGTCCTGTTTTACGGCAAGGTCAACATAGGTCACTCATGCATTTGAATGGGGAAAATTGTCAAAATGTCATTTGAAGGGAAAAACTTGAAGGAAATTGGCAAATGAACTGAATATTTGTGATTCTGAAAAGATTTGGACCCCAGGGGCTGGTCTGCCCCCACCAAGGGGGCAGTATACATGTATATTACCATAATGTTCAAAGATCTTCTCTGAAACTGCTTGGCCAATCAAAGCCAAACTTCATGTGAAGCATGCTTAGGAAAGGGGAACGAAAGTTTATATAAATGGCCCAGGTCACATGACCAAGATGGCCGCCATGGCTGTAAATAGCAAAAGCCTTTTAAAATCTTCTCCAGATACAGAAGGCCTATGATTTTGAAACTTGGCATGAAGCATCAGGGAGAGGGGCTCTACAAAGTTTATATAAATCAGGACCCTGGGATGACGACCTATTTTACCGCAAGGTTCAACTGGGCAAGGAAATGGGCAACTAGACTGAAGATTTATGATTCTGAACAAAAATGGACCCCAGGGGCTGGTCTGTCCCTACCTGAGGGCAATATGCATGTATATTACTATAATATTCAAAGATCTTTTTCGCTGAAACTGCTTGGCTAATCAAAGCCAAATTTGATATGAAGCATCTATAGGAACATGGATATGGGTACTCAAATTCCTATATTATTATTAGCTCACCTGAGCCGAAGGCTCACAGGTGAGCTTATAGTATACCCATGCTCCGTCGTCGTCGTTGTCCACACTTTTCACACATCTTCTCTGAAACCGCTTGGCCAATCAAAGCTAAACTTCATGTGGAGCATCCATAGGAATGGTAAATGAAAGTTTGTATAAATGGTCATGGTCACATGACCAAGATGGCCACCATGGCTATAAATAGCAAAAACCTTTAAAAATTTTCTTCTCCAGAATAAGAAGACCTATGAATTTGAAACTTGGCATGAAGCATCAGGCAATGGAGCTCTACAAAGTTTATATAAATCATGACCCTGGGATGACCTTGACCTTTTTTACGGCAAGGTCAACTTAGGTCCCCCATGCATTTGAATGGGAAAAAAATAGAAAAATGTCAATTAATGGCGAAAAACTTGCTAGGAATGAGCAAATGGACAGAATATTCATGTTTATGAAAGTATTTTGGGCCCAGAGGGTTGTCTGCCCCTGCCCCGGGGCTACATACATGTGTATGACCATAATATTCAAACAACTTCTTCTCTGAAACTGCTCGGCCAATCAAAGCCAAACTTTATGTGGAGCATTCTCAGGAAGAGTGTTTGAAAGTTTGTATAAATGGTCATGGTCACATGACCAAGATGGCCGCCATGGCTATAAATAGCAAAAACCTTTAAAAATCTTCTTCTCCAGAACCAGAATGCCTATGATTTTGAAACTTGGCATGAAGCATCAGGCATTTGAGCTCTACAAAGTTTATATAAACCATGACCCTTGGATGACCTTGACCTTTTTGACAGCAGGGTCAACTTAGGCCGCACATGCGTTTTAATTGGAAAAATAGGAAAATGTCATTTAATGGCAAAAACTTGCTAGGAATGAGCAAATGGACAAAAGATTTATGTTTATGAAAATATTTTGGGCCCAGAGGGTTGTCTGCCCCTGCCCCGGGGCTATATACATGTGTATGACCATACTATTCAAACATCTTCTCTGAAACCGCTTGACCAATCAAAACCAAACTTTATGTGGAGCATTCTTTAGAAGAGTGAATGAAAGTTTATATAAATGGTCAAGGTCACATGACCAAGATGGTCGCCTTGGCTATAAATAGCAAAAATCTTTAAAAATCTTCTCCAGAACCAGAAGGCCTATTATTTTGAAACTTGACATGAAGCATCAGACAATGGAGCTCTACAAAGTTTGTATAAATTATGACCCTTGGATGACCTTGACCTATTTACGGCAAGGTCAACTTGGGTTGCCCATGCATTTGAATGGGGAAATTTTTAAAATGTCATTTAAAGGGCAAAACTTGTAGTAAATTGGCAAATGGACTGAATTTTTATGATTTGAAAAAGAAATTGACTCCAGGGTTTGCCCTGCTCTGGGGTTATATATTCTAGTCAAACAAGTTTGTTTATATCTCAGGTCTCAGGTGAGCGTTTACAGGACCATTGGTCCTCTGGTTATTAATCTTTTTTTCAGCGGACCGCTCCTGAGAGAAGTGACCCCTCTGATAAAATGTTTTTGGTCCTCACATGTTCATGCCCTGACATACGAGGGGAAAGCAAAAAGTTCGTGGACTTTGTTAATAAAATCAAAAGTATATATGCGATTTCTCTGATATTACCGTATGTTTGCGATCAATTTAATACAAACAAGCATAGAAAGTTTCAGACAAATCGCATGATAAACATCGTTTCTATGGCAATTTGTTTGATGCTTGTTAGCGCTACCCGGAGCACGCCAAGACGTTAACGTCATTTGCCAACGGGTTTTCTGTATACGCTGGCCGAGTCAACAGTTCCTATAAAAACATTATTTCTCATTCGACTTCAAGCAAATTTTCATATATTTATTCTCCATCCGTGAAGGATTACAGTAGAAAGTTTAAGGCAAATCGCTAGAAAAATTTAGTTTCTATGGCAATTTCTGCGACAGACGCTAGGATTATTCGGGGCATGCCATGACGTTAAAAGTTGTTCGCGTAAATTTTTGTGCTTACTTGTTGTTTTTAACAGCTATTTCGTTGTGACTAACACTTTGCACATCATTGAACATTGTTGTATGCTTTAGTTCTGATGTGTCTCTAGCTGTTTGTAACAAATCAGACTCTTCTGTAGGTTTTATTCGGAAGTCTCGCACAAATTTTATCGATGTGCAAGTTTCCGCCATTTACCAGTAACGTCATTTTTACTAAATTTTTGCTTAGACTTGTCTTTCAAAAAGTGTCGCTGTAGCGTTGTCTTTCGAATGCGAGAACTGCAATTTCACATTTCAAGCCGAATTACATCATTATCAATATTTCCATAATTTAAGGAGATTTAGAAATGACATTTTTTTAAATATTTTTATATTTATAAACACGTAAACAGAGATTTCACGGCGTGCTCCGGGGTAGCAAACCCCACGTGTTTGTCGATGTAATTTGACCAATCAAAAATAAGATTCGACAAATAACATTTTACATGAATGTCGACAATAGACCATTATTACACTTGTGAAAATATGAAAACAATCGGACGTCAATTATAAAAGTTATTAAGAAAGTCCACGAACTTTTTGCTTTCCCCTCGTAGTTAATAAATACTGGACTAGACTTATAAAACCCGCTATAAGTATTCTAATTGAAATGTTTTGGACGAAAAATCTTTCCAAAAGAATGTTGTATTTTCTATAAGATGCTTAATCCATCCTGTAGTTGGAATTTTTAAATGATAGGACATGAAACCCATCCACTACTAATTGAAATTCACACAGGACAGAAAATCCATCCAAACGGCATAGGATGGATTTTCCGTCCAAAAGTGAGATTCTGGAGTTCGGAAGGACACCCGTCTTGGACTTAACTGAGGAAGGGGAAACCAATGTGTACATAAATAATTCCGGTCACATGACCAAGATGGCCACATGATGCCCATATATCATGGTAAAACCCCTTCAAAAATCTTCTCTGGAACCGGTGGACCAATTTCAACAAAACTTGGCATTTAGCATTGTGGACTAGAGTACTACGAGTACAATGTGTACATAAATTATGACCCTGTGATGACTTTGACCTATTTTACGGCAAGGTCTTGTTTATTGGTATATATCTCAGATCTCAGGTGAGCATTTACAGGACCATTGGTCCTCTTGTTTATCAACACTTTGGTTCCCCTTTCATATAGATGCTTCCTATAAAATGAGACTTTGATTGGCCAAGCAGTTTCAGAAAAGATCTTAGAATATAATGGTTATATACATGAATATTGCCCCTGGGTGGGGGCAGACCAACCCTGGTATTTTAACAATTTTTAAATGCAAGGGCGACCTATATTGACCTTGCCATAAAACAGACCAAGGTCAAAACAGGGTCATGATTTATAAACACATTGTAGTACTTTAGCTCCAGATACTACATGGCAAGTTCAGTTGAAATCGGACAACTGTTTCCCGGGGAGAAGATTTTGAAGGGTTTTTACCATATATGGGCATGGCGGCCATTTTGGTCATGTGACCTGGATTATTTATAAACTTTAGTTCATAAATAATCCACATGAAACCCAAATCAGAAGTAACTAATCTAACAAGCATTCAAAATTTAATAGGAGCATATGGTAAACCAACAATCACACGGGTAAACTGAACGAGGCAAAGAATCGGTTATAAGGGCTTATAAAATTAGTACAACGGTGCCGGTGCGTCTAAAGTACGAAAAGGACTCCTTTTCACGAAAAGGACTGACTAAAATACGAAAAGGACTTTGATATCATTACGAAAACTTGCCCATGCAATAAACAGAGATTTTTTTATCTTTAAAAACTTAAAATTTTAAGCTGAAAAATTTTGATTTTTTTTTTTTCGTATTTTTGCTCAAAACATAGATTGTGGGTACACGTTAGAACCTAGAACCGCCTCAGCAGGCGGTTCTAACTAGCACCCACAATCTATGTTTTGGAGCAAAAATAAGAAAAAATAGGTATAACCCTGTATACCCCAGTTTTGCTATATAAAAGTGGGGTATAAGGGGGTATACATAACATGGGCATGTTTTCCTGATGTTGTACAAACCATTTATAGATAGAAACCGTGCAATAGAACGTATTGAATCATCAATGTAATAAGATTGTTTTGGAAATCAGCACTTCGATGAACTGAAAAAGGTTTAAGATAAGAAAAGGAAAACCTAATAGTAAACATGGTGAAAGAGGGAAACAAAATATTGTGTTAAGAAGTTTGTTTCATTCTCGGCGGAACGGGAAGCGCAAAATCTACACAAGCGTTCAGTTACTTATTCGGTGAATCTGGTCGGTTTTTAATGGCAACCGATGGAAATATGCTCTCTCTCTCTCTCTCTCTGTGGTAGCGATACAGGTAGCAAACACCCACTAACATACGAAAAAGACTTTTGTATTGCCTTAACCATCATTTATTTGACTTTGGTTTTAGATAGAATGTATTGAATGTAAGAACTAAGTATTGTTTCAGAAATCAACAGTTTCGATGAAAATATAAATTTTGTTGATCTACGAAAATGAAGTGGCCTGAACACTCGAGCGTGAACATGTAAAAGGAAATATAAGACTATTCCCACTTCTGAACTGAAAAGGGAAACCTAGTAAACATGGTGAGAGGGGGGGTCTGATTTGGAAACAAAAGTTTTTGGGCCCCCGCCCATTGGGGCCTAGGAAAAATAGATGGGCTACTTGTGCCTCCACGCAAAGCTTATCTACTGACCGACCATCTGATTACTGGTTAACCGCTCATGTCTGAGCCTGCCCAGGAAAAGTGGTTTAGTCAAACCATCCATACATAAGCCATATTGGCTTAGTTGGGTGGTTATATTTATGAAGCACATTTTGAGTGTCATGACATCCTAATGTTGGGTAAAATCCCATAAACTGGAGGCAACGTCCCAGCATGACCACTGCTGTTGACTGGGACGTAAAGAATCAATTCAAACAAACAAAACAAAAGTCACAGTCTGAGCTGTGTCAAGAATTAAGTGTGTTTCATTTTCGACGGAACGGGAATCGCACAATCCTTTGCGGGGTCCTTTTCGCACTTTAGACGCATCCCAGCGGTGCACCAAACTCGCTCTTAGATCGTGCATTGGTCTCAATACATTGTTAAAGTTGTTTGTTCAGTGTGCATAATAATCTTACCCATTAGCAGTAGGGCACAACCGTTAAATGGATATATAATATTTCCTTTTTCATATAGTATCTAAAACTAGATATCATATCTAAATCTAGATATAAACACAAAATATTTGAATTTACATATAGTATCTCCTTCTAGATATATAACTCTACATCCGGTTTATCTATACTTCGTTTTACATATAATATCTAAACTGACATATATTGTCAAAATATCTCCTTTTTAATATAGTATCTAAAACTAGATATCATATCTAAATCTAGATATAAACACAAACTATTCGAATTTAAATATAATATCTACTTCGAGATATACAGCTCTACATCCGGTTAAAATATATATTTCGTTTGACATATTATGTCTCAATTGACAACAATTTTCAAAATTTTTCGCCCCATAGCAACATGTATACGTAATTTGTAGTCAGGATGTTCCCATCGGTGTTCCTTGATAACTCTCCACACCACGCGGAAGTAGAGCTAGGTGACAAAGTGAAACGGATTGCAGCTTATCTAGCTGATCTACGTAATTTGTTGATTTAGATATACTATGGATTGGAATATGCCCGCAACTTAGTCTGCAACTAACATGGCCTAGTTCAACCTGGCGACGGACAAACATCTTAAATATCATTTTGTTGGTGTTTAAACGATTCCGTGTGTTCAGATTTTATCTGACAGTCAGGTCTGAAGACTAGGTCCCTTGGACTTAACAAAAGGTCACAAAGTCTGTAGCCTCGTCACAATACGTCCTTGTCATCTGTTTATCATGGAAGATTGTCGTGGGACCTCGGCTTAAAGTCTCACCCGGAGGAGTGGAGAAGGATGGGATCGAACTCATGACTCCTTTTTTACAGTGCCTTTAGCTTATCCGCTGTGTGCCTTAGAGGACTGTATTACCCCGCCACGCGAACACGATCATCGAGTTGCTTATTTTTGAAAACTCCAGTGTGCTAGAACTCGCCAAGATACATGAACCATCTCATCGTATGAAGCTTTGCCATCGTTTAACAAGTCCCCACTCCGTTAATAATGCTGGTCCATGACCTACTTGTTTTTTAGCAATCATTCTTATATATTTCCTTCTCTCGTTTCAATATGTCAGAGATGTTCCGGGATATCAAATAGTTGAGGCATCCAGACGCAGGAAGCATAAATTTAAATTGGTTCACCGGTACCAGCACCATTCCAATAACGTGTTGATGCTCTCGACATGGATGATAGCCTTGCTGAACCGTTTTTTTTTTAATTTCACATTTGTGTTAAAATAGGTACCAACAAGGCACATTTTGGAAGTGTGACATTTGTGTATGTTAAATTTCGATGGCGGGGTGGAGGCGGTGAAATTAATACTAAAACTTCAAATGTCTTCAATATCGTTCCAAGGCGATACTTCTGTTGTGGTTCTAGTTGTTTTGTGTTTTGGAGTCGAATTTTTGTGCTGTTTGAGCCTTATGTGCGTTTTCATATTTTTAGTTCAGTTCGGGTAACTGAGTGGCCGCCTATTGGGGAATAGCTGCTCACTCGCCTTACGACATATTTTCATGGTATAAGTACCTAAGTGTCATTTTAGTTTTTCCCACCCCTCGGTTTATGGAGTGGGAATTTCTTTCTGATTGCCCCATTTCCTGATCATTGCCTTTTCGTATTTTTTTCTGTTTCTGACGGTACGAATTTATATAACGTCTGTGAAGAACTAGTATGATTTTTTTCCAGATGTGTAGAATTGACACAAATCGGTACTAAATCTTCTAACACGAAAACACGTTCTTGAACCACAATTTTCACATTTCGCAAAGTTCTTATGTGAATTATTAGTACCAAATCCTCCCAGCCGGCGAAGAATTGGTAACAAATTGGTATGTAACGAATTTCATTCCATTTCACACGCATGTGAGATAGGCGCATGTAATCAAATTTCATGTACGTATTCTTCGCACTCACGAAAACCACCCATGTGAAGTGGTTTTGCCTTTAATTCCATTTATAGCATTATATGTGAACATTAAGTACCAAGCTTAGGCGCATGTAATCAAATTTCATGTACGTATTCTTCGCACTCACGAAAACCACCCATGTGAAGTGGTTTTGCCTTTAATTCCATTTATAGCATTATATGTGAACATTAAGTACCAAGCTTTCACATCTGAGTAAAATTGATACCAGTTCTTCAAAGATGTGATGAATCCAAACCAATTCTTCACACGTCAAAACACTGACTCGTCCCGCATGTGAAAATTTGGTACAAATTTTTCACATATGAAAATAATACCAGATATTCACAGATTTTATGATTAAGTGCCGCCGATTTCACACGTGTGGAATCTGCGATTCAACAACGCTTTGAAAACGTAGATAAAAGGAGCAAAACATAAAACAAGTAGGACTACAACAGAAGTACCGCATCGGAGCGGTCAGTAATATAAATTTACTGGGTGGTACAAACAGTTTTATATATTTTCCACTATCTTTGTTGAACTAGAGCCACAAGATAAGCTTTTCTTCTCGGTCTGATACAAATGCATGATTTGCAAGCAGCGGGCGGTCTCGGGAGATACAACGTGATAATTTATAAATCCGTGGTTTCCTGCAGATAGAACATAAGCGTATAACCTAAACGCGCCCCGGGTGTATGAAAATTCTCAACACGCTGAAGATTTTGGACGTATAAAAATAATTTGTTTCTTAAACTCGTTTTAGCAGTCACACATTAGCGCGTGACTAAAGCGTCTGCCAGACGTATGAAAAAGAAAATCTCAAAACGCAAAAAAAAAAAAAAAAAAAAAAAAAAAAAGTACGTTTTGTGTTACGTCGCAGACACACTAAGCAGGAAGACCCCGCCCATTGGGACTTAAAGAAATAGATGGGCTGCTTGGGCCTCCAGGCAAAGCTTGTTCCACCTGATTACTGGTTAACCGCTCAGGTCTTAGCTTTCCCAGGAAAAGTGGTTACAAGTCAAACCGTCCACACATATAAGCATGTGTGGCTTTGTTGGATGGTTATTTTTTAAGCACTTTTAACCAAAATGAGGATGTCAAGACATTCAAGTTGAATGTCTTGACATCCTCATTTTGGTTAAAAGTCCCATCAAGTGGAGGCAACGTCCCGACATGACCTTAGCTGTTGACTGGGACTTAAAGCATCAATTCAAACAAACAAACAAATACTAAGCAGGTGCTATAGGCGCGCAGCAAACGTTAAACGCGCGTCTTATACACGCTTGGGGCACGTTACTGAACAAATATTTGTTAAAAATATGCGCCAAACGCGTTCAAAGCGTATTCAACGCGCCTGTAACGCGCGTGGAACTTATTCGAAACGTATTTAACTGGCTAATCTGTTGTAGATGGTACTAACCGAGTGACGATGATTTCCAGCTTAGACACACGACCGATTCACGCCGAGATTCGAGAAAATTTTTAAGCATGCTTAAAAAGCCTATTGAGCCCTTCCCGCGTGGAGTGCGCACCGACCTACAGCGACGTCCCAGCAGGCACATGACGTCAAGTTGACGTCACATTAGGGTTACATTATGGTGGTCACGTCGTACGACGTTATAACTACGTCAGTGTGACGAAAATATGATGACCTAAAGTGACGTCAGGCGTATAACCTTCATGCAACGCCAATATGACAAAAATATAATGACCTAATGTGATGTCATAATTATACCCTACATGTAACGTATTTTCATGGTTGCATTTATGTCATGAGCAATCACCTGGCGTGTGAAATGCATATACTATATCAACGTACACCGAGGCGTACACCAAGCGTACAAAGCGCGCATGTAACGCGTTTCTAACGTGCCTCCGATGTGCTCCTGACGTATGTTGAATTTTACATTATTGTCAACACAACCGGCGCGCGTTTGGCTTATATGCTAATGTGTGTCAGCTATTTTCCTCGTTTCCTGTGTGTTAAGACCTCGTTTACTGTCCTTCCATTGGGACCTAAAAGAAATAGATGGGCTGCCTGTGCCTCCAAACAAAGCTTCTTCGCTACTGACTGACCATCTGATTACTGGTTAACCGCTCAGGTCTGAGCCTGTCCAGAAAAGTGGTTCGTTTGGTGGTTATATTCGAAGCCCTTATTGGATGTCATGACGTCCTAATTTTTGGTAAAAGTCCCACACAACTCGAGGCAGCGTCCCGACATGACCATTAGCTTTTGACTGGGACGTTAAACACTAATTCAAACAAACAAACAAACAAACAAACAAACAAACAAACAAACAAACAAACATAAAACAAATAGGGAGCGTGGTGACGTAGTGGTAAAGCATGGGAATCCGAATCGAGAGGTCATGGGATCGATCACCGTGGCACTGGCAGCACCGTGTTGTCCTTGAGCAAGGCATATTAACTCCCTGGAGGACGAGGAGCCATGCAAATAATGTACCCATCGCCATTTAGCGTAACTGCAACCGAGTTTGACTGTCCCTTGCCGAGTTGCATCATGGTACAGCTCTGGCCAGTGTTGATTCGAGCCCCGCGCCGAGCATTTGTGAGACGAGTGTGAATATGTTGTTTGATCCCGGGATTCGATCATAAAGGTTTATTGTTTGAATGTGTTGCTTTACGTTCGAGTCAACATCTATGGTCTTATTGGGATGTCACTGCCTTTCAATGGGACTTCTACCCAACATTGTGATGTCGTGATATGCTTAAAAATACGTGCTGAAGACATATAACCACACAACAACTAAAGCTTATAACTTTTCCCAGGCAGTTTCAGACCTACATGTAAGTGGTTAACCAGTTATCGTGTGGTCGATCACTCAGTTATAAGCTCTGTCTGGCAGCCCATCTATTTCTCACGGCCCCAACGGGCGGGGATGGGCAAAGTCGCATCGGTTTGCCGCCCTTATCTGTTTAGTTTAGTTAACATTGAGAGATCGCTGGTTTCATTTGCAGTCACGCTCTCATTGAACAGTCTGTTCATCGAGATAAATGCTTGTTGCCTGGCATTGTGGTAGAGTCACTCTTTGAAAGAAGAAGAAAAAGAAGAAGAAGAAGAAGAAGAAGAAGAAGAAGAAAAAGAAGAAGAAAAAGAAGATGAAATAGAAGAATGATTTATTTACGTACAGAGAGGTCCCCGGCGAGATCGTACGTTATCTTGTCGTGAAGAGCCATTGGGCAAAATTTTAAGCTCCCTTGACTTCTGGTTTACATACAGAAAGCGTTGGCTCCTTCCCAATATGACTGAAAAATTGCTGATATGGACGTTAAGTCATATAATCTAACCAGTCCAAACATTTTAGATATAATTAACACTTCTTGGAGCTTCCCTAGTGCTTTATGTCGTTATGTTGAGCAAGTAAAATAGTGTTGACTCATGTAAATCGGACGACGAGTATATTCAAATCCAAACTGTACATAACTTCCCTGGGGAACTTTTCGATGACGCTGGATTTTTTGTTGGAAATTTGTTTCTGCACAAAATTCAAACCTTCGCGCTATGCGAAACTCGATGAGAGACTGCGCATTACGCAAAATGATCACGTGTTCAGATGAAGGAAAAAATATATCTCGATCGAAATATATAATGATATTTAGATTGACATATTATATGTCAATTTAGATATATTATAATAGGGTATATTTCGTTCGAAATATATGGTAATTAGGCATATCTCCTTCTAGATATAATATATCGATTTAACGGTTGTGCCCTACTGATTAGTGGTCAAAGATTAACCGTGGTTTATAAACAAATAAAACATATACAGCGACCCCCCCCCCTCCACCCCCACCCCCGTGGCCAGCTTTGTCCCGTTTTAACTTGACATGTTTTCAAAATGGGATCATACCTCGATATCTTTCTCCAGACTTTCAACATGGATTTTATACACTCCTGACAACGTATGGCCTTTCTTCAAGAGATCCAAACATGATTTTGGTTTCTCACAAACTGTTTCTTCCTCTTTACCACACTGGTTTTGAATCTCTTCTAGAATGTCTGGAATTCGACCGCATTCGTTCACGCTTTCAAGCACATCGTCTGTTTTCTCTAGGAGAGTTTTAACGCCAGAGCTAGTCTCAATCGCCTTTTCGTACATGGTAACGAAAACTTCACTAACATGTAGCCCATCTGTCTGTCGGCGAGTCATGTCATCAATGGTTCGTTTTTGTCCGAGATTTTCTTCAGGATCACTGTAAATCGTGTTTAGGCTGCGGTCGACCATTTCTCTCACATTAGTATCGAGTATTTCATCAAGTCTATCAACTTTGTCATTTAGCATTTCTGTCTGTTGTCCAATTTGTTCAATTTTCTGACCTAGTTTATCCATCTTTTCATCCAGTTTTACGAACACATGTCGAATGAGTTCATCCATTTTTTCTCTCGGACTTTCCATTTTCCAGGATGGCTGCAGTCCAGGTCTCTGCAGTCCTCCATGATTCTCTGGTACTCTCAGTAAAGCACTGAAGACAGCGGGTACCGTCACAATGAGAATTAGTGCATTAGATAATTTTGCACCCATCTTTTTCTTACTGCTTCGACAATTAAAGATGCTACATACAAAATACACACCTCGTTTGTGGAGAATTTAACCAAAGCCTCGCTTATTTACGTTATGAAATATTAGAACTCGAATAGAAAGGCCTTTCATTAATAAAGCGTTGTTTGCTAGGTCCCAATTTTATCATATTTTTTTTTTTTTTTTTTTTTTTTTTTTTTTTTTTTTTTTTTCGTATAAGGTATAAAAAAAATATAACCATTGTATTCTCTATCTTGTCCCGTCAAAATAAAAATCAAAACGATATAAATCAAGTTGTACTGTTGGCTTGAAGTCCTAATAAATGACCATTTGCAAGCTGGTGAAACAAAACACCTGCCTCCGAAGTTGTAAAAAATATTTTCATGCTCGACTCAGCTGAGCATGAAATTTGAATTACTCATAAATAATGAAATAGCCTATAAATAAAGTGAAATTTTAGGTTTAGATCACCAAGTCCTGTAATTTATCCTGCGAATAAATGTTAAAAAGCCAACAATTGTTTGCATTTTAACATTTATGAACAGGATAAATTTTAGTCTAGGCTGAGTTGAGCATGAAAAAAAAAAACGTTTTATAACATCGGGGTCAGATAGGAGTTTCATTTTAGCAGTTGTAAGTCTGAAATAAAACGCATGGCTAACCAACATTTTGTTAATAGGGCCTTTACATTTGAATTTGAAGTGAACCATCGTTAATTATTATGTAGACATACTAGAACCCGGATTCCTCACGACACTATTGAGTAATGCTAAATATATAAAGTTTTTCTATGAAACCAAAATAGTGGAACAGACTATTAAAATGCATATAACTGATAAACGTAAATGTGTAAATAAGTAAGTAGTAAGTAAGTTGGTAAATACTAGATATAATAAAGAGGGTAACCCAATTGGTATAGCACCAGTCTTCCTTGGATGTCACCTTGCACTTTAACGTCAGCAAATCTTCACCCACATTAGACACGACCATGGTGGGCCACGTGACGTCATCAGCATACGCTTCGGAATATCGCACTTCTGCGTATTGGGCCTATATTTTGTAACAACCGTATCCACGTAGGTGATTCAAATGATGCTACATGTACCTGTGCTGTCGTCGGAGTACTTCGTATACCATCTGCAAAACACTGCTCAGTGACTGCTGTCGTCCGAATATATGGTCGACGGCCGTAGATATGATACTAGTGACTTTGCTGTCGTTCGAGAGATGATACGACTGTCGATATACTCGGACGACAGCAAGTTCTTGCGTGTAATGGTATACAAAGTACTCGGACGACAGCACAGGTAGCATCATTTGAACCACCCCCCATGGAATCCATGGTCTTGGTCCCGCCTGGTGTCTGGGTTTGGGATTTAAAAATTGATTGTACACTTTCTGTGCCCTCTATTCCTCACAACTTAGAATCACGTGGTATTGTATACATACAAACCGATAAATGATCGGTGACACAATGGAATTCTGTCCGAAGTTGAGGTTAGACTTTCGAGTTTTCTCTCATAGCGTTTCTTCTTCTGACTGGTGGAGAAATCTGAACATTTATGGAAAGAACGTAACATAAGAAATCCCGGTTATTTCGTTTTCGCAAACACTTCAATGTTATTATGATGGAACTTCTATATGTTCATGCGGTGGAAGCGTTTGCGAAAACGAAATAACCTGGATTCCTTATGTTACTTTCATTCAATAAATGTTCAATTTCTGTTTTGACTGCAATCTATCAGTCAATAGAGTAAACGCTATAGGAGAAAACTCGAATTTCTCATCTCAACCTCGGACAGAATTTCTGAAAATTCATTGTGCGTCACCCATTCCGTACAACGAACTGTGATCCAAGTGAAATGATGCACAACTTAAGGCTCTGACCGGTACTCTAAAATCCGCTGAGGCCTAGCCTATTGCCCTACTACTGGAAGCCTCGAGACAATAAAAGCAGGAAGGCCTCGCATTCACCATACGTAATGACAAGAAGATATATGTACGAACTTAGTAATACATGTACGGGTCTATGATGAAAAGGCATCCTTCAAATACCAGACTCGTGACGCTTTATTTGGTTGTGAGCATTTATATGGATGGGAACTTTCCTCGTATAATGGACAAAAGATAAACCATATCACCATGTTAAAGGCCTCAGCTCAAATGCACCTTGTGAAAGATCGTCCTAACCATTGTTATTCGCGTTTGCTTTATGTTGTCGCTTATAACCGTATATTGTTATTAATTATGTTACTAGATCTTCAGGTTTTGAATTGAAAGGAAAGAAATGCGAATGACGTAGGATAATTACCACGGATCATCTTTCAGGATGCGTTCTTAGAGGATCATTGTGACCACTTTGACAAGATTAATGTTTTAAACTCAATAAACCAAGATCCGTATAAAATAAATTAAAGAAAAATGGTGGGAAAATGTTGTAAATAGAAATTACAGTGGGGCCTTTTCTTTCGAGAGGCAATGGTGATATATATACTCATTCAAATAAGTTAAGGGCCACTCATCTATTTTCAAAATCATTTGCTTCGATACCAAGAAAAACAATGGCGATAGGAAATCGTGTTTCTTGAATGTTTATTCATAAATATATGATAATGTAAGAAAAGCTATGCTCAAACATGTATTTCCCCTCAATTTTATCACGAACACACGTGTGATCAATACCAGCATACCAGAAGCAAACTGATGACAAAACTGTCATGCTGGTAGAACTGTATCGGATTTGGCTCCAAACCAACGAAGTAAATCACATATTGTGTGATAAAATCATAAACTGCAAGGCTTCCGCCCTTCTCTGCGTTAGGTGACATGACAAATAAAGTACACACAAGTTTATAAGGGAATGGCAATGAAAAGAGGTATAAAATTTATTTACCTTTTCCGCCATTTTAATCTTACTCCAGTTCGTAATTTACTGAGGTGATGATAAGTTGATCGACACAGTATCAGAAGATAGATAGTAATTTAGACTGCACCAGTTCGTTGCAACCAGCTCCAGTACTTTTACGTTTATCAGTTTGCTTCTGGTATGCTGGTATTGATGGTGTCTGGATGTTTCGCGACCTGGTTCGTTCGCACTTAGTCCGTTCGCTACCCCCCATTGGTCCGTTCGCTACTCGGTACTTTTCGCACCTCATCGACCCTACTCGGTTCGCTACCACGATGTTTTTCGCGGCTTACCACTTAATTATTCACTCACTACTGATCCTCACAGATTCCCGCCAATTATGACCGTTAATTATTCACTCACTACCAAACTTCACTGTTGATTAGTAGCGTACGCACGAGTAAGACATTTAGATTTTAAAATGGTGGTTTTTAAATAATTCAATTTTAAAATGTTTATATATTTTAATGTTTAAATGTTTTCTCGTTGATATATATCTAATGCAACACAGGTAAGGAACCTTTCAAAACGAAAAAAACATGGTCCATGCAATATACAGATTTTTTTTTGGTCACTTAAAACTGAAAATTTCATGAGGATGTTTTTCTTTGATATTTTTACTATTTTTTTTCCTAAAAAATCATTGTGGATACACGTTAGAATCTCCTCGGCGAGAACCATAATAATCATATTATGGGTTAAAAACAGGTAAACCCCTTTAAATCCCGTATATAAAATGGGCTTCAAGGGGGTTCGTTCGTTCGTTCGATAATTCATTCATTCATTTGATTCCCTATATTTTATAGTAAATATAGGCTAGATTACATTTCATTGCTTTAAAGATTTAATCATGCTCATGTTTTAAATTTATTATTCGGAGAATCATAATGTACATTTCTTTTTAATATATTTATGCTAAAATTATAACCTCAATCAGCAGATTTCATTTTTAAATTGTCTATGAAAATAGTAGAAAGATTAAAATAATAATTATAATTGTCTACATTGTGTTGTAAATATGTTTGTATGTAGATAACTGTCACCTCTAATTACCCATTTACACTGAAAAAAAGTTATAAGAGGCCACCTCATATTTTTCTTCTAGTTCAGAAAGTAAAATACGATCAATTAATATTCATGATCATATGAATAAACCAATGTCTAACAGTGGCTCTGTGAGTTTCTGCATTCCAAAATGCGTAATACTTCTCACGCAGACGAAGCATGTGTAAAGGTACCCTATTTCAAAAAGTCACACTTTATTAACATGAAATTAAATGTCATATTATGACGTTGTGTTTTTACATTTTAATTTATTTGAAAGTGCTACTGACTGCCATGATGCAAGATAAAATTAAGTCAAAAGTGTTGCTGCAATAAGAATCTTCGTTTCTGTTTTGTACATGCAAGAAGACAACAACCTGAATAACAGGAATTCAGCTTTTGTATGCAATTTGCATACCAACTTTGTTCTTCTCCAGTTGCATTATTATCAGCAGCACGGCATTGAAATTTTCAGCGATTATTTAGGTCAAATACTAGACTCTAATAAACTTTGAAAATTAAAAAAAAATCGTCAACAAATTTTGTTATTTTGTTC
Organism: Rugalucina vietnamica; assembly: GCA_964017185.1. Classification (NCBI taxonomy): domain Eukaryota; kingdom Metazoa; phylum Mollusca; class Bivalvia; order Lucinida; family Lucinidae; genus Rugalucina; species Rugalucina vietnamica. The sequence goes on from OZ024882.1 coordinate 23,358,549, forward strand.
GTTGAAAATTGGCATTGAAACCGGAAGTGTGCGGCAGCCTTGACCTGTTGGTCCTCGAAAATGGTCTAAAACAGTTCAGTCGAGTTATATCTCTCATTTCCAGGCCTCATCAAGTGAATTTAACAGGGATCAACATGTTTAAGAGGCACATTTATGAACTTTCCAAAACACCTCAAAATTGGCGATTTTTTAAAAATGCACAAAAATTCTACCAGTAGAGAAAATTCGAATGTTTGATGTTTTTCCGAGCCGTAACGACCCCTTTGATGACACCCGTTCCTAATTTCAATAAATGGTGTGCTGTATCCAATTTTTTATTGAAAAACATTGATTTTTGCATTTTTACTCCAAAAACGCCTTTAGTAAAAGAAAATTATTTCTTAACACTTTGGAACTTTACTTACTTGAAAGACACGTCTTTTGGCAAAAAATCGTGCAATTTTGAACATGGCTTAGAAACAAAAAATGTTTTCGATAACTGTATGACGTAACTGTTGGCTCAAACATTTAACCCATATAACTTCTATAACATAACGGTATTAACATTCCTTACGAACGAGCTTAAGGCATCTCCTCGTCACATTTTCCTGGTACAGTTGATGCCCAAAGGTAATGAGCCGAACACCAGCTCCTATAACACCCGCCTCACAAGGAAAGAAACGAGAGCTCACATCCCCGGAATTTGATTCAGACTCAAAGAAAAACAAATTAGTTCTTGATACTGACAGCTCAGAGTTCAATCCTAGTATTGACACTGACATTGAACCTCAAACAATGGAGTCTGATTCGTCTACTGGTACCGGGGAGACGCCACAGTCACATATTATTATTCCCGAGTCTGAGATGCTGAAACTTTCATTAATGTTAAAAGATACATTCAAAGGCGAGATCGTCGGATTAGTAAACGGCATCGTTGACGGGGTAGTGAAAGGTCTCCAAGAACAGGTGAAGCAACTTGAAACAACGAACAAACGTTTGACGGAGGACAATGAGCTACTCCGTGCACGTGTCTCGACATTAGAGCGTAAAGTAGATCAAGGAGAACAGTATAGTCACAGAAAATGTCTAAGAATCTCTGGGATTAAAGAGGAACCAATAGAGAATACCGACAGCATTGTTCTTCGACTGGCTGCTGCTATCGATGCTGCTGCTATCGATCGCAGCCACAGGCTTGGAGATCCAACGAAACCACGAGTCAGACCTAGGGACATAATCGTGAAGTTCGATACTTATCGTAGTCGCCAAGCGTTATTCAAACAACGTACAAATCTAAAACAGAGAGGCTACGAAGGCGTGTTTGTGAACGAAGACCTAACGAAACTTCGTAGCGGTCTTCTATACAACGCAAGGTCTCTTGTGAAAGTAGAACTGCTAAAGGGCGCATGGTCTTCTGATGGTAACATTCTAGTGAAGGACTCAAAGGACAAGGTCCATCGTATCAATGAAATCAGTGATCTATTCCAGTTCGGCCTCTTGGTGATGGGGCCTGGTCAGCCAAAGAAACCACGCCGTTCTAATCGTCCTACGGGGCCACGACCGGGACCATTTGTTGCAGGTTGGGGTCACGCTAGTGCCGCCGTGGCCACCTTCTCAGAGGAACGTGACATGGAACATACTGATAGTCGTGTATAGGTCCTCACTATATAATTTTGAACATGTACTGTATATGTGTGTGACAGCTATAAAGATAATTTTAACAAGACTGACTTTGGCCAAAATCGCATACGCCTTATAACAAACTCAAATAAACGTTTGAATATAATCATAGCATTATATGTTTTCAAATCAGTTCACATATAGAGCCATTGGATGGTTTGAGAAGTATACAAAACTTAGTTTTCTCTCCGGAGCCACCACTGTTTGCCTGATGAGATATAAGGTTGCTCTCATTCATTATATTACATTCGGCACATCGTTTCATTCAATATTACATATATGTGCAACAAATTATGAAGTACCTGATCGGACACCATATTGCTTGTAACTGGTTTTCGTAAAGTACATGGATTTAGTTAAAAAGTAACAGATATTATTTCTTAAATAATGTACTTAAAGCATAATCACCATCATGAAAAGAGTTATCATAGACCGCTGGACAATACGGTCAGCCATGAGTAGTTCTAAACTAATTGTTCTAAACTAATTGTAAATAGATTAATGATAAACTTTGGTTTACCATACTGTTGTGCCTCAATTTTGCAATCTGGTGAGAAAGCGCTACATGTAGCAACATCTCAACAATGCATAGTGTCTGCTGGTGTAATATTACTATATCACCCAGAATCACGGTGCTTTTGGCTCCTTTTATATTGCGGCGCCCCATTGTTAGTTTGAATGATCTCGCAAAATACTCAGAGTTATTGTGTATATACGTTGATATGTTAATATGCCCTAGTGTTGATGAATTTTGAATACGCATATCATTGATGTTAATGTATTGTTACCCATTTTATATATACTTGACATTATTACCCATTTTATATATACTTGACATTATTTTGTGCAGTTAAACGGTTTCACTTTTTGGCTTGTAGGATATCAATTTACTAAAACTAAATGAAGCATTTTAATCACGTACATGACTAATGTTAGTATATTAAGTTTTCTCCCTTACACAGTGTTCGGGATGCTCTTTTTTTCATGTTTAAATTCAAATAGCTTTATTATCAACATACCTCCTCCAAGATATGTATGTTTCTACCTTTTTCTGTCTTTTTCCTGACTATGTTTTTGTGTCTTGTATCATGTTTAAGAAATGTCTTGTCTGATTTTGGAACAGTATTTTTGATCAGATCGTGGGGTCCGGGAACAGCTAAATTTGAGCCGAACTTATGTACCTACCAGGCAAGTGAGTTTGTATGCATCACACCGTTTGAGAGATTTCTATTACTTCAAGAGAAAATTTCATAAGGAAAAACACACATCACTTTGACGATGTGATGCGTAGATACTCCCTTGCTCTAAATTTTCCGCTATTATGCCAGTTATTTTTTCTTCTTCCCATTTGTTCTAACGTAATGTTCACAATGTCACTAAGTTTGCATATAAAAACAGATTCCCAACTCAAACAGTATAGGCCTAATGAAGGTTTAATAGTAAGGAAAATGGCGATCGGTGATGCTAAACTTAAAATAGTAACTCATAACATCAAATTTATACATGACTGCTTGATAGTAGGTGCGATTGTAACTTTCTTAACCTGGTTATATATTCTACTTATTTTATCAGGTGACGTGCATCCAAACCCAGGTCAGGGGTCGATTTCCTCACTGTCTAGTTCTTCAGGTACATCAAATGAATCCTTCTCTTTTCTCAATACACTAAACCTCTCGAAACATTTATCTTTTGTGCAGTATAACGTGAATAGTATTGTAAATAAACTGGATATCCTCTCAACTGAATTAATGGACTTTGATATCTTAGCCTTTTCTGAAACATGGCTTCATCCGAACATACAGACAACAGACTTGCTCATACAGAATTTTAAACCACCTGAACGCAAAGACAGGGTAACGGATCCACATGGTGGCGTAATGATTTATGTTAAGGACACTTTGTTTTACAAACGACGACACGACTTGGAACCAATTAATGTAGAATGTATATGGATTGAAATCCATCTGAATCACACACGAGTTCTTTTCGGTCTTTTCTATCGCCCGCCTGAAGCTAATGCGGCATATTTTTCTAGCATTGAAGACTCTATATCTCTTGCAATGGATACACAAATTGATAACATCATTGTCACAGGTGACTTCAATCTTGATACGCTCAGTTACAACACTTGTAGAAAAGTTTCTGGACTCTGTGACCTGTTCTCTCTCTATCAAACAATAACTGAACCAACTCATTATACTGAAAACTCTTCTTCTCTCATTGATATTATTCTTACGAGCGATAAAAACAACCTCATTTACAGCGGTGTAGCAGACCCATTTCTCCAACAGGAAATAAGATACCACTGTCCCATCTATGGCATCTTTAAATATACTAAGCCTACAAGAAAGTCATTTACTCGTCGCGTATGGAGTTATGATAGGGGAAATTATGATTTATTAAGAACCAAAGTTGCTAATACTGACTGGGATTCACTTTCAGATCCTGACGTCAACACTCATGCTAGTAATATAACCAATCATTTGAACGCCTTAACGACTGAATGCATACCAAACAAAACTATAAGAATAAGACCGTCTGATCCACCTTGGATAACCACAACAATTCGCAAACTTATAAGGAAACGTAAACGAGCATACCAGAAAGCAAAACAAGCCGGAACGCAGAGGTTATGGAATAATTTTAAGAAACTTAGGAACAAGGTTATAGCGTCTATCCGTCTATCAAAACAGCAATATTATGATAATCTTTCAAATAAATTAAAATCAAAACCATTAACATCTAAGGATTGGTGGTCTACTCTAAAATCCTTCATAAGCCCTCTTTCTAAGTCATCTGTTCCAACGTTGGAGAAGGATGGTCTTGTTTATAGTGACGACACAGATAAAGCTAACCTGCTCAATGATTTTTTCTGTGACCAGACTCTGCTCGATGATAGTAATGCTGAAGTACCTAATATTAACTGCAATGTAAATTCCATACTTTCCAATCTCGTTATTACTCCAGAAGAAGTAGAATCAGTTTTAAAGAGTCTTCCACTTGGGAAGGCTGTAGGAACGGATGATATCAATAATCGCACTCTTAGGGAACTAGCTCATGAACTGTCTTACCCAGTATGCTCTCTCATTAATCACTCTTTACGACTTGGGATATTTCCTGATATTTGGAAAGATGCGTTAGTCTGCCCCATCCCCAAAGGTGGGAATACAGCTTCTGTCTCTAACTATCGTCCTATTTCCCTTCTCAGTTGCCTAGAAAAGGTTCCAGAAAGAGTAGTTTTCAAACATCTTTACAATCATTTTCGAGATAATGACATCCTTTCACCTCTCCAATCTGGCTTTGTACCTGGAGATTCCACTACAAATCAACTTACGTTTCTCTTTAATGCCTTTTGCAAAGCCTTGGACTCTGAAAAGGAAGTACGTGTTGTCTTTTGTGATGTCAGTAAGGCATTCGACCGTGTCTGGCATAAGGGACTTCTTTGTAAATTGAAAGCAGCAGGAATATCTGGAAGCCTTCTATCTTGGTTCAGCAGCTATCTCTCTGGTAGGAGACAAAGAGTTGTTCTTCCAGGCACCCATTCTGACTGGAACTACATTCAAGCGGGAGTACCTCAGGGATCTATTCTTGGTCCCCTCTTATTTCTGTTATACATAAACGATATCGTTAATGACATTGGTTCAAATATAAGACTCTTTGCTGACGATACTAGCCTTTTCCTCGTTGTTGAAAACCCTGACACTGCCGCTGAAACTCTTAATTCTGATCTTGAAAAAATATCGCAATGGGCAAAAACTTGGCTTGTAAAGTTCAATCCAGCAAAAACAGAATCTCTCCTCATCAGTAGAAAAATCATCCAACCAGCGCACCCGCCTCTCTTTATGCTAAACGAGCAAATACAAGAAGTAGAAAATCATAAACATCTAGGCATTCACTTTGATAATGATGGAAATTGGCATGCACATATAAATTATATCAAAGAAAAAGCATGGAACAGAATAAAAATAATGCGCAAGCTTAAATTTCAACTGGATAGGAAATCGTTAGAAACCATTTACACCTCCTTTATTAGACCTATTTTAGAGTATGCTAACGAAATTTGGGATAATTGTACGGAATATGAACAGGAAGACCTCGAAAAGATCCAAAGGGAAGCAGCTAGAATTGCAACAGGAACTACAAAATTAATATCTCTTGAAAATTTAAATAGCGAAATTGGTTGGGAAACATTAGATGTCAGAAGGAAAAAACAGAAACTTGTCCTCTTTTACAAAATGGTAAATAACCTTACGCCTAACTATTTAACTTCCCTTGTACCTCCAACTGTCTCTGAATCTTCTAGTTATAATCTCAGAAACTCAAATGATATAAGGACAGTTAATGCAAGAACAGCTCAGTATTTCTCCTCTTTTTTACCTTCAACTATAAGAGCGTGGAACACTCTCTCTCCCAGAACAGATCAGAAACTCTTCTACTATCTCTTCTTTTAAATATCAGCTCAACCAGCCTAATAATTGTATACCAAAATATATTTATGTTGGAGATCGTCATGCACAAATATTGCATACACGCTTAAGAACTAAATGTAGCTCTCTAAACTACGATATATTTCTTAGGAAATTAACAGACTCTCCTCTTTGCCGATGTGGCAATATTGAAAACGCAGAACACTATCTTTTACATTGTCACATGTATCACCAGCAAAGAAATGATATGATAAATTCTATTTCTCAACTATGTCGTGTATCAGTTGATGTGTTGCTATTTGGTGATTGTTTTCTATCTTATGACACAAACACTAAAATATTCCTTTCAGTGCAGAAATTCATCAAAGACTCAAAACGATTCTAACTAAATACTGAATACAGTATACATTCCATTTTCTTGGAATTTGCCTCGTCTCTGAAAATCTCTCATCTTGTCTTTATTTTGGATAGCACCGGACATGCAACATGTCCTTACTGTCTACATTGTGCGCCATCTCGCTTGAAGAAAAGAAACTCATTATTGACCTCACTACAAACAACTCGAAATCTTTACAATACAACTACTTGGTAAGTTCAATCATGAGATTCTTACACAGACATAATTACGTTACATACAATTACAAATTTGCTTAGGATGTTGAACGGGAAGAATGAATAAATTGTTGCACCTTTAATCTCCCTGCTCCCACGGTCTGTTCCAAAACCAGTCCCATGCTTCTTCTTTTTTTCCATTTTATTTCACCATACTATTCTTACTTATATGTGTTTTTTTCTCTCTTCTTCTTTTTACTATGAATTTAGTTTACTCTTTTTTCAATTTTCAATATAGTTAAATCAACGTTTTGGTAAAACACTAAACACTTACATGTATATTGAATGTGATTTTCGATCTCTAATTTTGAACACTACTCTAAATAATCACAGTAATGACCTGCCAATATTGTATATTCCATATCAGAAACCACAATAGGAAAGGAACTCTATAAGCTTAAAGCTTTCGTTCTAATCCTACAATTTGCTATTGTATGTATATATGTTTGCATGTCAATTTGAAATTGAGAATAAATATGTTTAAACCAACAAAAAATGAGTTTGAAAAGTGGCCTCTTATAACTTTTTTTCAGTGTAAGGCTCCACCGCTCATTATTTTTATGTGTATTAAACCATATTAATGAATATAGTTTATTAAGTTTCTGTTGTACAAATTTTCATGAAACAAAATTAATAATATAGATCTATATGACTTTACTATTGATCAACAATGGGTGAGACTTTCCTTTTAAAGGGAAATCACACATTGCATATCGGTTCGGTCCGGCTTTTATTTCAGATTTCATTTCGACCAATCAAATTTGGTCTTACAGTTTAACGCGGGAAAAATCACGCGAGAATTACACGGGAAAATACGTGATTTCTGAAAAGAAAGAAAAAGACACGAAAATCGAACCGGCAAAAATAAAACCTAAAATTGTGAAATAAAACCTTTAAAACAAATAACACGCAATGCCACCAAAGAAACGAGATCCTGAAACAGATAGCCCTCGACAGACAAAACGGCGAAAGAAGAAGAAGGATGAATTTGACGAAGATTCGGAAGAAGAAGTTGAGAACAATGGACATGATGCAGCCACCCTTTATGAAGAACCAGAAAACACAATTGATATTGTAAGCTTGTGGTTCGATCCGATAAGTTTAATTGATCCCTCCGCATAATGCTCAGTAATGAGGGTGAGGCAGTATCAATAGATAGATCATCATATCCTGAAATGTGTGTATCCTGGTCTAGTTTAGGTAGTACCAAGGACACTCTATCGAGAGGACGACACACTCTGATTATTTTGCCCTTTATCTACTGTGACATGATTTTGGACCGAAACGACCCGTTGCCCCGCGTGATCCGGCAAACGAGCGGTAGTTTCAAAATTAGAATTAATTAAATGGAATTATCTTCTCTGAGCCAGTAAGTAGAACCTTTTAACAATTAAATCCATTTACAAGATTAAAGACCTTTTAATTATCTTTCATCTGACATATTTATCTTTCCCCTAATTATCACATTACTGGTAATTTTAGTGGTTTTCTTAACCCTTATTTTGTTTCTATTTTTGTCCTTAAAATGGCGTCATGGCGACCAATTTTCACACAGTCGTCATAAATCGGAACCGATTACTTAGATATAAGCTGCGTGCTATTAGTAAGTATAATATTTATGAAAAGCAGATACATCAAAGTTTCGAAAAATTTATATAAGAGTTTGATATTTTGAAATGTGTAGTAGTAAACTTATTAGAAATTACAAAGTCCGCGTGACAAAATGGCGGACCGTTTTTAGAAAACGAAAATCAACGGTGGCGCTTTTGGAACACTTTACAGCTTTATTTGAGCTTTCTACCAATAATTATTTTGTTTACTTTGTAAATTAAAGACAAATCTTCAAGTTAACATATGCAAAGCCTAAGTTCAAGCTATACTGTCAGTTTGTCAGGACGATTTTTCCGGGAAATTTACGGCTCATAAATTTGTTTTAGGTGTTTCTTTTTCCTACGTTTTATCCTAAATTGAAAAGTTTTCGTTTAACAACTGGTTCTAAAACTGTCCGTTATGATGATGGTAGACTTTGTGCACTTAATTTTCTTTATTTATCAATTTGAATGCAACCAATCTTTGGAGTTATTTAATAAAAACTCGAACAGGTATGATTTATCTCATTTCAAAATGGCGACAATATCGACTGCTGCGGCTTAGCGGACAGGTAAAATGGGCATAGTACATAGTCAATATTTCATGAGCGATTTCCATTGAGTGTGTCGTCCTCTCGATAGAGTGTCCTTGGTAGTACCATATCCGTTCTAATTAGCGCACATGCTCCAATAAGTGCGCACACTGGTTGTTTCCAAAAATCATGCCTAAGGGGACACTGCTGAGTGCTCTACTAGCATATTGGTATTTTACACATTGATTACGCAAAAAATAACTTATGCTGGCCCTTCGTATTTCCGGTGTACTACCGCTTCAATGATCAGTATAAAACCAGAAACCTAACATACAATTAAACCATGGTTAAATTATTTATCATTTGTTATCATTCTTTCAAAACGCAGCAAGAACCCTCGTCATCATATTGGTTTTTCATAGCGTTTCTCTTTGTCAAAAAAACACGAAGGAGGAGGCCATCTTGAATTCTGACATCATATACTCGGTGTAACTACTACCCGAAGTAAAAAAAATGTTTCTACGGTGGCACACCGGTAACTAAATCGGTCCGTAGAAACACCCCAAACATCCAGTTCATGTAAACACGGCTCAAAACTTTTCAGCAGTAAAAGATGATTTTATCAATTGCAGACAAATCACCAAAAAACTGATTGCTTGGTTTTGAGAAAAGGAAGCCCCACTTACCAAACTCCACCAAAAATGGGACAAGAACATAAATACATGAATTATTGTTATAAAAATGATTATCAATACTTCTTCTTTGAAATAATATTGCTTAACATAACAATCATGACTGAATTACTTACACTGCAATGTTCCATGTAAACAAACTACGACAAATATGGCACATCGAAATCAAATCATTTGCATTTTATGACACTTACTCTCCTCCGTAGTTTTTTTTGGACTGGCGGGAAAGATCATGTGACCGGAACAGTTACATTCATGAATATTGATTAGCGGACAATTAAGGCTGGCGAAAACAGCTCACATTTATCATTTGTCTGGGAGAAATAAGGGTATTTTCGGGATGGGGGTTGGTCGGTATGCAGCGTATGTACTTGTTTACTTCATGTCCTTCAGGTATCGTTTTCCTTGTAATTATGTTACCGATAATCGAAATATCTAGGAAAACCTGACCAGGGAAACTGGCGGAGGTCTTCCCTGACTGATTTGCATACGTAAACAATCACCAGGTGGCGCAGTTTTTCCTTTATCTCGTGGAAACCCGTGTACACCGAGGATACGGAGCCACCGAGAATACGGAGTCCAAGTATATTTACTCATTGAAACTTAACCATAGAAGTCGGGATAGAAGTGTGGTAGCTCAGTGGTTAACGTAACACTGTCTATCCTGTATGTGTACATGTAGGTCTGGCAAGGGTTTTGTAACTGAGCTTTTTGTTTCAAAAGTTTAAAGCAATTTCACTTAAATGGCAAAGACTAATGGTACAGTAGTAACAGTACTGCACATATTTCAGACACTTGAAGGTTCAATGTTGAGTGGCGAGGTTCTGATATCAGGTGGAACAAACTGGGATCTGGTTGGTCGAAACCAGGTTCCAAAGGGAGGTATGTACATTGCCTAGATTGGGATAGAAAACTGCAAATTTTCTACAAAATTGGGACAGAAGTTACAGTGACATGAAAGAACTTCAAATATTTTTACCTGTGTTGTTTGACTTCAGTTTTGTATTTAAGCTTAAAGAAAGCATTTAGGTGCTTACTACTGGCTAATGGTAAGTCAAAATTGACTGTAGTCATGTGGTAAATGACAACTTTTAACTATGCTGTTACATGTGATTGCACAGTGAAAAATCAGTTACACATGATTATGGGTTTGCAAAAAATTTCTATGTAACTTGTCCTGATTTTGTAGAAAAGTTGCTAGTTGTAATTTGTAGGCATTGTGTGTACTTAAGCTGTGTTTGTGAAATATTATACAATGTATTGTAGAACTACACATTTCAGGTACTTGAGGGTTCACAATATGCAGGTGAGGTCCTGATTACAGGTGGTATGAATTGGGATATGACAGGGAGGAAACAACTTCCCAAAGGAGGTGAAATCAACATTACGAAAACTTGTTCATGCAATATATAGAGATTTTTTCAACTGTAAAAATTGAAAATTTCATCAGAAAAAAATTGATATTTTTCTTATTTTTACTCAAAACATAGATTGCGGTTCTAGCGAGTACCCACAATCTATGTTTTTGAGCAAAAATAAGAAAAATAGGTATACCCCTGCAAGCCCCAGTTTTACTGTATAAAAGTGGGGTTTAAGGGGGTATATGTTGCACAGACTTGTTTTCCTGATGACATTCTGAAGTTACAATTAATTGTTGATGGTTTTGGATTGTTCAGTTTTTTTACATGTATTGTTTACAGTAGAATAGATGGTGAGTGATAACATTTGTATACACTTCAGCAAGGACATCCGGAGAAAAACATAAAGATATTTTGATTCTTTAAATATGCATGTAGAAGGTACTGTTATAAACCTGTATCAATTGTTGCTTTATTTAACTATCTAAGTACATGTATACTGTACATCACTCTTGAGGCCTCCCCGGGGGGGGGGGGGGGGGGGGGGGTCTTTGCTCCCTGAAAGAAAAATGACCTTTCTCCCCAGCTCCCTAAAACGTTTTTCCTCAGCCCCCTGCTCCCTAAACCCCCAAAATCTCCCCAAATCCCTGAAAATAAATGAGCCTTCTCCCCAAATCCCTGAAAATAAATAGCCCTTCTCTCTGAATCCCCAAAACCCCTGGGAGGGCCTCACTCTTGGGAACTCCTTGTTGTTTTATACACTGTTTTAAACTATAGATAACAGCTTCTTTATCAACATCAATTTGGTTTCTTCTAAAACATGTACAGTCGTAGTGAGCCAGTTCTTCATTGTATGACAAAGTCGCTACATCTTTTAATATCAATGCTTACTGTCGGTGTCTGTCAGGACCGTAGTCTAACAGGGGTTAACAGCATATTATAAGCAGGGTTTTCCCTGGCGCACAAAAATGTGCATTTTTACCCCTGTTGGTCTCGAATGACCCCCAAGTCTGTCCTGAGAGTGGGCAATGATGTCGCCCAAATTCTCAGATATTTCTGTGATAAACATAAAAAAAATATTATCAGTATTGTGAATGTCCCTCAGAAGCTGCCAGTAGTAGGGAAAACACACTTGATACGGAATAGATAATCCTCAGCCACAGCTTTTACAGTATATACTGATCTTAGACCACACTTTGCACTGCTTCTTCATCAGAAATGCTCCCTATCTGTTCTACAAAAGTACCTTTAATATTCTTTCAGTTTGGTTATTTTATATGGCTGTTCATATTAGCTGCATCATAGGAAATATTGTCTACCTAGGCTGTTTTTGACCTGGACCCAAGGTTATGAAAACTTCTAGAACTATGCTCATCTCAGCCATGTCAGCTGAGACTAAAATTTATCCTGCTCATAAATGTTAAAATGCCAACAATTGTTGGCACTTTAACATTTTTTAGCAGGATAAATTACTGTCTAATGATACTGGCTAATTCAGTTATTATTGGGCAGCTTAAATTTCAGTCCGAGCTGAGTTGAGCATGAAAAAAAGTTTTATAACTTTGGGACCTGATTTTACTCAAAAAAGCTGTACAGTCACGTCAAAGTTTGGGTTTCAGAAACTTAATATTAGGAAGAGGAAAGATCATAATTTACATTACATGTAGCATGGTGATCTACTATGCACTATGCTGTTACTGCTGTGCAGCTGATATGCAGCCTTGTTTTCGTATTACATGATATTTGCAGGAAACATTTTCTCTTGATGGAGCTCATACTATTTGAGCCGCCACGCGAGAAAACCAGTTTTCGGGGTTTCCGACTGGGTGCGACACAGAATGGCCTGTACAGTCATGAAGCAGGCTTTTGGGTATTAGTAGAAGAGGAATTGTACTATCCAAGTAGCGAAAGCAAAAGCGCTGATCAGCTTCGCAGTTACTGCGAAGCTGATCTGCGCCTTTGTTTTCGCAAAGGCTAAAATCTGGTTTTCCCACATTTAGTTTCAATCTTCTCTTTGTTATATGAGCCTCATGAAGAGAGGTAAAATAAGAAATCAGCTACATTGTATTCCATATCTGTGTGAAAAAATGTTGATGAATTTTGGTCTGGCTGATTTCTTGGTCTTTGAAAAGTCTACCGTTTTTGTTTGTTTTTTTTCAGTTTATATGAAATTGTGTTTAGTTTTTAAATACCGGTTTAAATTTTAGTCATTGGTACATTGTATAAAGCACATAGGATTTTGTACAAATTACAAAATATATGTTCATTTATAGTCTAAGCTTCTTTTCATATAAAAAATCTCTGCCAGACTTTCAGCATGTCATTGATATAGTATTTGTACTTTTGGACCTCTTTAAAACATGGTTGGTTACAAAATGGTTATGGCTATAACTCTGATCATTGCTGGACCCCAGTTGGTCAATTTATGTTTGTATGCTGTATGTCTATACATTTTACTCGTGTTATAATACAGATCTGATAGCAAACACAGAAAATGCCTTGCACCCTGAACTTTATGAACTTATGATGTGATTAAGTATTTTTAGAATGGTAATTTATTGCTATCTGAGCAAAATGATGATCTTTTGAACTAACACTTCTTTTTTTTTTCAGTAAAGAACAAAGGTGGTCCCAACCTGTGGAGGCCCCACAGGATATCCACCCTGACAGGTCAGAAGGTTAGGACCGTAGTCTCTGGGTGTACAGCTTGTCATAGTGTCGTCATCACTGCTGAAGGAAAGGCCCTCACATTTGGTAGGTACTGGTCATGATTGATGTACATGTATGTAGACATTGACCAGATAGATACACTGAATTGTGAAAAAAATCCAGGACAAGCATGTTTTTTTTTTTTTCATCACTGTTTATATAACCTATGTTAAATTGTGGTAGCCTTTCAGAATTGCCTCATTGGGGCATTTTTAAAGAGCACCCATAACACAAGATTTTATTAAGTGGGCCCATGATAGATCCTCGTGTATATCACATTTATTTTTTATAAAGACATGGATATAATTGTCATTGCCATTTTACTTCTTCGGCTGAATCAAGACATGTAATTACTACTGTTTACTTGTCTCTGGGAGCCTTTCCAGGAACAATATTCCTATGATAACTGACATCACCTTTAGTTACTTTAATTATGTTTCTTTGGAAGCGTGTCAGCCTAGTGGTTAAACCATCAGATACCAAATTCAGTAGGATGTCCTGGGTTCAAAGCCCACTCATATGGTTGTGTCACTGGGCAAGACACATAAACCCAACATGTGGTACTGCTTTGTACCCAGGAAGCATTCTAACATGGCTGAAAATTTGTTGACTGGCATAATAAAGCAACACAACAAGCATATTAATATGTTTGCAGGGAGAAATGATAAAGGGCAGCTAGGACTTGGTCACTGTGAGCGGACTGACCCTCCGACTGTCGTGGAGAGTCTGAGCGACTTCAATATTGTGGATGCGGCATGTGGAAGAAACCATACTCTCTTTCTCACAGGTAAGTGTGAGAAAACGAACAATTTGGGTTTCGTCCAGGTCCGACACAAACCGGGCTGTACAGTCCCAGAAAATGGCTAGAGACTGGAAATTTTGGATTTAGAAAGTAGAGGAATTGTACTATTCGTGTAGCAAAAACAAAAGTGCTGATCAGCTTCGCATGAATTTTTAATTAAATGTCCATTGGTGAGAGAATGTTGTATCATATGACTTTTAGAATAGGATTTTATCCCCATCAAAATGGGCATATTTTCAATGAAAATGTCACATTGTTACGAGCGTCATCAGAGATGCTACGAATTCCGCAAAAGAGTTGATTCGTGTGGTCATAAAAAATTTATAACGTGACATTATCCACAATATGATAAATGTACATAAATATATTTTCAATAGTGATTTCATAGTCATTGAGTAATCAGTCAAAGTCTTCTCAGTTTACATCATTAAGACAAAAAAGAAATAAATAATAAATGTTAAGGACAGCTCATGCTCTTAGATTTATTTTACTCTTAAATTAAAGGCAATGTTTAAAAATCGTACTGCAACAAATTAATGTTTATGATAAGGTTGCAAAAATTCTCAGGATAAAATAGGGAATTTGTGGAAACTTGAAAAGAACAGATTTGTTCCTCTCTTCCCATTGTCTTCATTTAGTATAGCTAAAGTGACTTGAAGTGTTGAAATAATAACTTTGTATGATCCGATAATCTCAGTTCTTGCTGCGTTACAGATAAAGGTCACGTGTATTCCTGCGGTGACAACAAGCATAGCCAGTGTGGGACTGGGAGTCAGGCCGTCCCTAATATCAACACTCCACAGAGGGTAGGTTAAATATGAGCAGCATCATGAGAAAACCAACACTTCGGGTTTCGACCAGGTCTGACACAAACCGGGCTGTACAGTCACAGAAGAAAGAATCTTGACATTTTTAGCTCACCTGAGCCGAAGGCTCATAGGTGAGCTGATAGTATACCCATGCTCCGGTGTCCGTCCGTCCGTCGTCCGTCCGTCCGTCGTCCACAATTTCAAAGATCTTCTTCTCTGAAACCACTGGGCTGATTGTTCTCATATTACACATACACCATCTACTGGTAGGGGGAAAGAATAATTGTGTTTTTTGTATTGATCGGATAAGGACTCTGGTTGCTATGGCAACTTATGCTTCCCATAGACTTATAATGGAAAAAAGTGAAAATTGCCAGTTTTTGCTGTCTTGTTGGAGATATTTGAATTTTGTTTTTGCAGAAATGGTTATTGAGTAGTCCTCTACGTTTCATGTGACTTTTGTCCTAATCCTTCATTTTGATTGGCTGCAGGGGCCCCATATAGGGCAAAATTTCGAAAAACATTCAAAAATCTTCTTCTCAAAAACTGTCAAGGGGATGAAGCCTATATTTTGTATACATGTTCCTGACAGTGGCCTCTACATAATTTGTGTTTTTTATTCCAGGCAGATAAGAACTCTGGTTGCTATGGCAACTTAAAGTTTCCATAGACTTATAATGGGAAAAGTGGAAATCGGCTATTTTTCCGCTAAATTGCAGACATTTGTATTTTGTTTTTGCAGAAATGTTTATTGAGTAGTGTTTGACGTTTCATGCGAGTTTTGTCCTAATCCTTTATTTTGATTGGTTGCTGGGGCCCCATAAAGGGCAAAATTTTGAAAAAAACATTCAAAAATCTTCTCCTCAGAAACTGTCAAGTGGATGAATCCTGTACTTTGTATACATGTTCCTGACAGTAGACTCTACATAATTTGTGTTTTTTAGCTCACCTGAGCCGTCAGGCTCACAAGGTGAGCTTATAGTATACCCATGCTCCGTCGTCCGTCCGTCGTCCGTCCGTTCGTCGTCCACCATTTTCAAAGATCTTCTCCTCTGAAACCGCTTGGCCAATCAAAGCCAAATTTTACATGAAGCATCTATGGGAAGGGGGAACCAATGTATATATAAATAATCCAGGTCACATGACCAAGATGGCCGCCATGCCCATATATGGTAAAAACCCTTCAAAAATCTTCTTCTCCGGAACCACTGGACCGATTTCAACCAAACTTGGCATGAAGCATAAATGGCTCAAGCACTACAATTGTATATATAAATCATGACCCTATGATGACCTTGACCTATTTTACGGCAAGGTCAACATAGGTCGCGAATGCATTTGAATGGGAAAAATTGTTAAATTGTCATTTAAAGGAAAAATCTTGCAGAAAATGAGCAGTAGGACTGAATATTAATGATTCTGAAAAAAAATGGGCACTAGGGGCTCATCCGCCCCCACCCCGGGGCAATATACATGTATATCTCCATAATATTCAAACATCTTCTCCTCTGAAACCGCTTGGCCAATCAAAGCGAAATTTTATGTGAAGCATCAATAGGAAGGGGTAACAAATATGTATATAAAAAATCCAGGTCACATGACCAAGATGGCCGCCATGCCCATATATGGTAAAAACCGTTCAAAAATCTACCAATGCATTTGAATGGGGAAAACTTTTAAAATGTCATTTAAAGTGAAAGTCTTGCAGGAAATGGGCAGTAGGACTGGATATTAATGATTCTGAAAAAAATTGGACCCCAGGGGCTCATGTGCCCCCACCCCGGGGCAATATACATGTATATTTCCATAATATTCAAGCGTCTTCTCTGAAACCGCTAGGCCAAACAAAGCCAAATTTTAAGTGAAGCATCTATAGAATGGGGGAATCAATGTGTATATAAATAATCTAGGTCACATGACCAAGATGGCCGCCATGCCCATATATGGTAAAAACCCATCAAAAATCATCTTCTCTGAAACCAATAGACTGATTTCAAGGAAACTTGGCGTGAGGCATCGATGGCTAAAGTACTCCAATGTATATATAAATCATGACCCTGTGATGACCTTGACCAAGTGTATGGCAAGGTCAACATGGGTTGCCTGTGCATCTGAATTGGGAAAACTGTTAAAATGTCATTTGAAGGAAAAAGCCAACAGGAAATTGGCAAATGGACAGAATATTGAAGATTCTGAAAAAAGAAAATGGCCCAAGGGCTTATCTGCCCCTGCACTGGAGTTAAATACCATAATATTCAAACATGTTTATTGGTATATGCAGCTGATCTCAGGTGAGCGTTTACAGGACCATTGGTCCTCTGGTTATTCCAGTCGGATAAGAACTCTGGTTGCTATGGTAACTTTAAGTTTCCATAGACTTATAATGGGAAAAGTGGAAATTAGCTATTTTTTGAAAACTATTCCAGCCTGAGATCTGAAGTGGTAGATGCAAACAACTAATGGATTAGATGAAGGTATATGATTAATTTAGGTCAAGGTCATCTCTTCTCCTTGGCCGGTCTGTCGTCCATACACACTTTTCAAAGATTTTTTTTTCTCTGAAACCACTTGGCCAATCAAAGCCAAATTTTATATGAAGCATCTATAGGAAGTGGGAACCAATGTGTATATAAATAATCCAGGTCACATGACCAAGATGGCCGCCATGCCCATACATGTATATGGTAAAAACCCTTAAAATATCTTCTTATTCAGAACCGGTGAACTGATTTCAACGAAACTTTGCATGAAATATGGATGACTCAAGTACTACAATGTATATATAAAACATGACCCTGTGGTGACCTTGACCTATTTTATGGCAAGGTCAACATAGGTTGTCAATGCATTTGAATGGGAAAAACTTTTAAAATCTCATTTTAAGTGAAAGTCTTGCAGGAAAAGGGCAGTAGGACTGAAATTTAATGATTCTGAAAAAAAATGGACCCCAGGGGCTCATCTGTTTTTAAAATGTTATGTGAAGGGGAAAATCAGCTGGAAATTGGCAAATGGACAGAATATTGATTATTCTGAAAAAAAAAAAAAAAGAAAATGGCCCAAGGGCTTCATCTGTTCCTGCACTGGGGTTAAATACCATAATATTCAAATATGTTTATTGGTATATGAAGCAGATCTCAGGTGAGCGTTTACAGGACCATTGGTCCTCTGGTGTCTTGTTAGCTCACCTGAGCCGAAGGCTCACAGGTGAGCTTATAGTATACCCATGCTCCGTCGTCCATCCATCCGTCGTTCACAATTTCAAAGATCTTCTCCTCTGAAACCACTTGGCCAATCAAAGCCAAACTTCATATGGAGCATCGTTAGGAAGGGGGAACGAAAGTCTATATAAATGGTCCAGGTCACATGACCAAGATGGCCGCCATGGCTATAAATAGCAAAAACCTTTAAAAATCTTCTTCTCCAGAACCAGTGGGCGGATTTCCACGAAACTTGGTATGTAGCATCGGGGACGTGGGCCCATCATAGTTTATATAAATCATGACCCTAGGATGACCTTGACCTATTTTACGGCAAGGTCAACTTAGGTTGCCAATGCATTTGAATGGGAAAAATGGTAAAATGCTATTTAATGGGTAAAACTTACTGGGAATAGGCAAATGGACAGAAGATTAATGTTAATGGAAAATTTAAGCCCCTGGGGGGTTGTCTGCCCCTGCCCCGGGGCTATATACATGTATATTTCCATAATGATGAAACATCTTCTCCCCTGAAACCGCTTGGCCAATCAAAGCCAAACTTCATATGGAGCATCCTTGGGAAGGGGGAAAGAAAGTTTATATAAATGGTCAAGGTAACATGACCAAGATGGCTGCCATGGCTATAAATAGAAAAAAACCTTTAAAAATCTTCTTCTCCAGAACCAGAAGGACAATGATTTTGAAACTTGGTGTGAAGCATCAATGACTGGAGCTCTACAAAGTTTATATAAATCATGACCCTGGGATGACCTTGACTTATTTTACGGCAAGGTCAACATAGGTCGCTCATGCATTTGAATGGGGAAAATTGTTAAAATTTCATTTGTAGGGAAAAACTTGCAGGAAATGGGTAAATGGACTTAAGATTGATGATTCTGAAAAAATTTGGACCCCAGGGGTATGTTTGCCCCCACCCCGGGGCAATATACATGTACATTACAGCAATATTCAAAGATCTTTGTGTGGTGAACAAACCTTGCATGTGTGCACATGTTGTACAATACAGAGATCACAAGGTGCACAAAACAGGTAAAGAAATATAGAAAAGGGTACTTAATTTGCACACAATCATCACAACTGGTGTAAACTTCTCTGAACTGCTTGGCCAATCAAAGCCAAACTTTATAAGGAGCATTGTAAGGAAGTGGGAATGAAAGTTTATATAAATGATTAATGTCACATGACCAAGATGGCAGCCATGGCTATAAATAGCAAAAACCTTCAAAAATCTTCTTCTCCAGAACCAGAAGGCCTATGATTTTGAAACTTGGCATGAAGCATCAGGCAATGAAACTCTACAAAGTTTATATAAATCATGACCCTTGGATGACCTTGACCTATTTTACGGCAAGGTCAACTTAGGTCGCCCATGCATTTGAATGGGGAAAATTGTTAAAATGTCATTTGAAGGGCAAAACTTGCAGTTGATTGGCAAATGGTCTGAAGTTTTATGATTTGAAAAAGAAATTGACTCCAGGGGTTGCTCTTACCCGGCCCTGGGGTTATATACATGAATATTACAATTCTAGTCATGCAAGTTTATTGGTATATATCTCGGGTTTCAGGTGAGCGTTCACAGGACCATTGGTCCTCTGGTGGGTAGGGGTAGTAGAGGAATTGTACTATCCGAGTAGTGAACACAAAGGCGCTGATCAGCTGTGCAGTTACTGCACAGCTGATCTGCGTCTTTGTTTTCACATAGGCAAAAATCCGTTTTTCTCATGACGTGGCTCATATGCTAGTAAAATAGTAAACATACATGTGACAACCTAGATGCATTTTGCAATCCCCGATCCTGTTGCATTCAGGGATCCACTGCAATAAATAAACTGTCACCCAATTACATGTACATGTGCACTGTTTCATAACTTTGATCATATACATGTACATTTTACTTCAGATCAATTACAAAGGTCCACCTATCAGAAAGATAGCCTGCGGAGCAGAATTTAGTATGATATGTGATATTAGGGGCAATCTCTACTCATTTGGATGTCCTGAATACGGACAATTAGGTAAAGTATAGATTTTTTAGTTCACCTCATTTATCTTGAAGAGCTTGGTGGCGGAGTTATTAAGACATCATTCTCTTGGCCCTGAGGTTATAAATTTTTTCGTGCTCAACTCAGCTGAGACTAAAATTTATCCTGCTCATAAATGTTAAAATGCCAACAATTGTTGGCATTTAACATTTATAAGCTGGATAAATTATGGTCTTTTCTAATCTAAACCTGAATTTTGTACCAATTTTGTTTATTTCTATATTTACGAGCAGTTTAAATTTCAGTCTCAGCTGAGTTGAGCATAAAATTTTTTATTACCTTGAGGCCAGATCAAGAGGTTTCATCAGGAAAACATGTCCATGTAATGAATACCCCCTTGAACCCCATTTTTATATTGAAAAATTGGGGTTTGCAGGGATAGACCTATTTTTCTTATTTGATCCAAAACATAGATTGTGGGTAGTCGTTACCCACAATCAATGTTTAGAGTAAAATAAGAAAAATTTCAATTTTTTTTCTGCTGAAAATTGTCGTTTTTTACAACCTTAAAAATCTCTGTGTACTGCACAGGTGTGTTTTTGTAATGTGAAGCCCGTTGGTGCTGGTTTGTGTCCATGGACTTGATGAACACCAGCAAAGCCATGGCTCATGACTAAAAATTGTTGACTGGCATAAAAAAATCTCTACTTACATGTATTTAGATATCCTGAATTTGGCCACATAGGTTAAGTAGTAAATCACATTTTATATTTTCATACAAAAAGAATGATTTGAGCTTGGTTCAAGGGTTTGAGAGGAGGGGCTGGTTGTTCAAAACTTTGTTAGCTTAATGTCATCATTAAGACCTCAATTTGTTAAGTAAATGCCGACTACATAAGCAAATACACTCTTATTAGCTCGACTGCACGAAGTGCATAGAGCTATTGCAGTCACCCCGGTCGTCCACGTTCCCGTTCCCGTGCGCGTGCGCGTCACACTTGCGTAAAAGTTTTCTAGAAGTCCATATCTTGACAACCACTCATCAGAAAGCATTCATACTTGGACCATAGATACCCTGTAGGGTTAGCTTTCATTCCATGGCATCGGGCCCCTGGATCCAGGCCAGGGGGTGGGGCTGGAGGTTAAAATCTAGAACATTTTCAAAAATGGCAATTCTTGTGTTAAAGTTTTCTAGAAGTCCATATCTTGACAACCACTCATCAGAAAGCATTGATACTTGGGCCATTGACACCCTGTAGGGTCGGCTTTCATTCCATGGCATCAGATCCCTGGGTCCATGCCAGGGGGTGGGGCTAGAGGTTAAAATCTAGAACACCATTAATAATAATGGCTTTTCTGTGATATAGTATTCTAGAAGTCTATATCTTGAAAACTGTTTATCAGAGGGCTTTCATACTCAAACCATAGGTACCCTGTAGGGTTGAGTTTCATTCCATGGGATCGGGCTCCTGGGTCCATGCCTGGGGGTGGGGCTGGACAGGAGGTTAAAAACTAGAACACTAAAAAATAGATGTACTGCTGTGTAACTTTTACAAGGAGGCATATCTTGACAACAACTTATCATAAAGCATTCATACTTCATACACTTTAGGTTCCATGACATCGGACCTCTGGGTCGGAGTCAGGGGAGCGGGGCTAGAGGTCAAAATCTAGAACTCCCCGAATTTTTTTCTTTTTATTTCTTAATAGAAACAACTTAGGAGGATGGTTGGTCATTCATCTTTTGACTTTGTGACACTGACTTGTGTGTCATGACGGTAAGGGTTGGTTGACCTACTTTCCATGGTTCAGTGATTTTGCCGTATATCTTGACACTCAATTAGTATATTTTCTTACTTCTTTCAGATTATGAGTTAGTACGACCAGGCCTTTGACCCCAATATACTTATAGGTCACTGTGACCTAATTTCACGGTTCAGTGATTTTGCCTTATATCTCAGTACTCAAATGGTTTATGAACAAACTTCTTTCAAAGTATGTTTGCATATGACAAGACCTTTGACCCTGAAGTAGTCCTAGGTCACTGTGACCTAATTTCACGGTTCAGTGATTTTGCCTTATATCTTGACACTCGATTAGTATATTTTCATACTTTTTTTCAGATTATGAGTGAGTATGACCAGACCTTTGACCCCAATATACTTACAGGTCACTGTGACCTACTTTCACGGTTCAGTGATTTTTGCCTTATATCTCGGTACTCAAATGGTTTATGAACAAACTTCTTTCAAAGTATGTTTGCGTATGACAAGACCTTTGACCCTGAAGTAGTCCTAGGTCACTGTGACCTAATTTCACGGTTCAGTGATTTTGCCTTATATCTTGACACTCAATTAGTATATTTTCATACTTTTTTCAGATTATGAGTGAGTATGACCAGACCTTTGACCCCAATATACTTATAGGTCACTGTGACCTAATTTCACGGTTCAGTGACTTTGCCTTATATCTCGGCACTCAAGTGGTTTATGAACAAACTTCTTTCACACTATGTTTGTGTATGACAAGACCTTTGACCCTAAAGTAGTCCTAGGTCAATATGACCTAATTTCACGGTTCAGTGATTTTCCTTTGTATCTCGGCACTCAATTGGTATATGAACATACTTCTTTCACGATATGTATGAGTATGACAAGACCTTTGACCGTAAAGTATTCCTGGGTCACTGTGACCTAATTTCATGGTTCAGTGATTTTGCTTTATATCTCGACACTCAGTTGGTATTTTTTCATACTTCTTTCTGATTATGAATGAGTATGACCAGACCTGTAATCCAAACATACTTATAGGTCACTATGACCTAAATTCATGGTTCACTGATTTTGCTTTATATCTCAACACTGAATGGGTATATGATCATTTTTCTTTCACATTATGAGTAAGTATCACTAGACCTTTGACCCTGCAATACTTACAGGTCAGTGTGACCTTGACCTTTTTTCACGGTTCAGTGATTTTGCCTTGTGTCTTGGCACTCAGTTGGTATATGAACACACTTCTTTCACAATATGAGTGAGACCTTTAAATCTTAGGTAGTTATAGTTAACTTCCATGGTTCAGTGATTTTGCCTTATTGCATCAAGGCAAAAAGATGTATGAGCATAATGCTTTGGGTTACTGGTCGGGTTTGGCCTTATGTTTGACAAAGGTCAGAAGCAGTCGAGCACGCTGTCCTGCGACAGCTCTTATTTTTGTTGATGAAATGTGAGAATCCTTTGCATATCCAAAATTTCAAGCTTCTAGCCATCTTCTGTGGCTGCACAGGCCAGTTTTTGTCGGTCTCGCCTTGTGGCTCATTTCTAAGAAACTGAATCATGTAACTTACTAAAGATAGTCTTTAAAGACTTTTGCCATTTACAGTATAATTGCAGCATTGCTGTGTTCTTTACTTTAATTTGATTTGAAAAGAAAGATCACTTAATTTACAGGACATAATACCGACGGCAAATACTTTGTGACCAGCAACAAACTGGCATTCAAGTGTGAGCATAATCCACGTAAAGTGAATGTATGGATTGAGAAGGCGAGAGACGGCAGGATAACACCAATACTGGATGTTGAAGTTCGTGATGTAGTTTGTGGGGTTAATCATACAGTAAGGTTTTGTTTGTTTGTATTGAAGTTTAACAAAGCAGTCATCAATTTTTCAGTCAAGTTAGAATAGAGCCATCACTCCTTGGCATTTTAACCAGTGCTCTGGGGCTCACAGTCATGTTTAAATTCAGGATTTCTTGCTTCATTGTTGATACCACTAAACCAGAGCAAACAGGTTTATAAATTTTTAGTTGTTAGAAAACAACTGTTAATTCCTTGGGTTATTGTCCCCCGCCTTTTCGAAGAAAAGCGGAGGGACATAGTTTTTGGCTTTCCGTCCTTCCGTCCGTCCTTCCGTCCGTCCGTCCGTCCTTCCGTCCGTCCTTCCGTCCGTCCTTCCGTCCTTCCGTCCCCCTATAGGAGTATGTACCTTGTGTGCGCAACTCCTCCTACAGTTTTATTCCGATTCTTTTGAAACTTTACAGATGTCTTCATCATGCTTTGAAGATGTGCATGTGGTTCTGATATAATCCTCAGATTAATTTTTGACACTTTTTTTGCAATTTGAACTTAGTCATTTTTCGGGCATTTTGATAATGAAAGTGAATAGACAGTGGGTACCTTGTGTGCGCAACTCCTCCTACAGTTTTATTCCAATTCTATTGAAACTTTACAGATGTCTTCATCATGCTTTGAAGATGTGCATGTGGTTTGGATATAATCCTCAGATTAATTTTTGGCACTTTTTTTGCAATTTGAACTTAGTCATTTTTCGGGCATTTTGATAATGAAAGTGAATAGACAGTGGGTACCTTGTGTGCGCAACTCCTCCTACAGTTTTATTCCAATTCTATTGAAACTTTACAGATGTCTTCATCATGCTTTGAAGATGTGCATGTGGTTTGGATATAATCCTCAGATTAATTTTTGACACTTTTTTTGCAATTTGAACTTAGTCATTTTTCGGGCATTTTGATAATGAAAGTGAATAGACAGTGGGTACCTTGTGTGCGCAACTCCTCCTACAGTTTTATTCCAATTCTATTGAAACTTTACAGATGTGTTCATCATGCTTTGAAGATGTGCATGTGGTTTGGATATAATCCTCAGATTAATTTTTGGCACTTTTTTTGCAATTTGAACTTAGTCATTTTTCGGGCATTTTGATAATGAAAGTGAATAGACAAAGGGTACCTTGTGTGCGCAACTCCTCCTACAGTTTTATTCCGATTATTTTGAAACTTTACAGATGTCTTTATCATACTTTGAAGATGTGCATGTGGTTAGGATATAATCCTCAGATTATTTTTTGACACTTTTTTTGCAAATTGAACTTAGTCGTTTTTCGGTATTTTGACAATGAAAGTGAATGGACAGTGGGTGCCTTGTGTGCGCAACTCCTCCTTCAGTTTTTAATTCAGATTCTTTTGAAACTTTACAGATGTCTTGATGATGCTTTGAAGATATGCATGTGCTTTGGATATAATCCTCAGGTTAATTTTTGGCACTTTTTTTGCAATTTGAACTTAGTCGTTTTTCAGGCATTTATACAATGAAAGTGAATGGACATTGTGTACCTTGTGTGCAAACTCCTCCCTCAGTTTTATTCTGATTCTTTTCAAACTGTACAGATGTCCTGACAATGATTTGAAGATTTGCATGTGGTTTGAATATAATCCTCAGATTAATGTTTGACACTGTGACATGAAGTAAATGCACGTGATTTGGATATACATTATTGTCAGATATATTTGTGTAACTTAACAATTAAGGCGGGGGACATAAATTCTCTGAATTTGCTTGTTTTTTCCTGATTACTGTGTAGTACACAGTGTACTAAATAAAATTGCTCCTCGATATGCCTGCTTTGTAGTCTTTGTGCAAGACTACAACCTTCCCCTACTGTCTGAACACCGTCTTTCAAAAACTGCATTTTTATGCCCCCAACTTCGAAGAAGTTGAGGGGGCATATTGGTTTGGGTCTGTCCGTGCAGTCAGTCAGTCTGTCAGTCAGTCTGTCTGTCTGTCTGTCTGTCTGTCTGTCTGTCTGTCTGTCTGTCTTTGATGCGTGAGCACTCGGTTGTCTGTCTGTCTGTCTTTGATGCGTGAGCACTCCGTCAGGAACCGTTAGAGCTAGGATCTTGAAATTTGGTATGTAGTTTGTATATGAAAATTAAAAGGACCCGTATTTTTTCTTTCAGGTAAATTCAAGGGGCTAGGGGCCCATTCTGTTAGAGTTATTTCCCTTTTTAATTCTTGATAAAGTGAATGGATAGTGGGTACCTTGTGTGCGCAACTCCTCCTACAGTTTTAATCTGATTCTCTTGAAACTTTACAGATGTTGTGACCATGCTTTGAAGATATGCATGTGGTTTGGATATAATCCTCAGATTAATTTTTGTCACTTTTTTCGCAATTTGAACTTAGCCATTTTTCGGGCATTTTCACAATGAAAGTGAATGGGCAGTGGGTACCTTGTGTGCGCAACTCCTCCTACAGTTTCATGCCAATTCATTTAAAATTTTACATGTGTTATGGGCATGGTCTGAAAATATGCATGTGGTTTGGATATAATCCTTGGGTTATATTTTGTCATTTTTTCACAGTTTGAACTTAGTCATTTTTTCGGGCATTTTAGTGAATGGATAGAGGGTACCTTGTGTGCGCAACTCCTACAATTTTATACCGATACTTTTGAAACTTTGCAGACATTGTGACCATGCTTTGAAGATATGCATGTGGTTGGGATATACTCCTCAGATTAATTTTTGTCACTTTTTTTACAATTTGAACTTGGTCATTTTTTGGACATTTTTACATCTTGAAAGTGACTTACCAGTTGGGGGCATAGTGTTTCATAAACACATTTTCTAGTTAGAAATCTCACTTTTTTGAACCACCTCAAGAAAAATATGACCATGTCATCTTTTTGCAACTCATGAGTCCTAAAAAATGCCACAAAAAGTTTTAAAATCGGTTCATTAATAAGATAATTATGCCCGAAAATCATTTTGAATAGGCATTTTTAATGTGCAAGGGAGGTAATCCAAACACCTTAAAACTGAAAATCAAGCAAATCTGTGGAACAATTTTAAGAGTTTGGCGCTCAGCTATGCAAACAAAACAATTTTGTTTCGGTTTGGTGCATTTTAGATGAAAAAAAATCAGTTTAGATTTTTTCCGGAAAAATAGTTACTTCCCTTGCTGGCAATTTTACAATGGAAAAAGCCCTATTCAAAAATATTTTCTTGCATAAAGTTTTTATTTGTTAACCATTTGTTAACCCATTTTCAAAATTTTTGTGGCACTTTTTAGGACTTTTGGAATGCAAAATGGTGATATGCTCATATTTTTCTTGAGGTCTTTCAGAAAAAAGAGATTTCGAAAAATGCAGTTTCTGAAAGATGGTGTTCAGACAGTAGTATGTTTATTATACTTGGGGAAGCAGTGGCTGTGTCCCGACATGTTGATAGAAAAAATGTTTACTGCGATGCTAAGCTATAACCAAAACAAACTACTACCTTGAAAACACCAGCCAAAATTATTCCGAAAGCACTATGTTTAACACAAAACACTTTTAATCTGCTCAGTAAGGATCCCATCTGACCTGGCCGGAGACCCTGATGGCATGTTTTCTTTTTGATCTAGGTCATATGATAAATTTCTATTTTTCCTCTGACAGACTGTTTTAGATTCCAAGAAGCGAATATTTTCCTGGGGGTTCGGCGGTTATGGTCGACTAGGTCATGCTGAGCCTAAGGATGAGATGGTACCACGCCTGATCAAGTTCTTTGATGGACCCAACCGAGGGGCATCCATGATTGCAGCGGGATCACTGTTCACATTTGCTGTCTCGGAACATGGTAGGTCTTGTTGAAGCCTAAAAATAGCTGTTTGTTTCTGGTTACCTGACATATTAATTTCTACCTTTAATTTGATTTAGATATTCTGAATTAACGTTTTAAGAGCATTAACATGCTCAAAGAAACATCATTAAGGGAGCGCGATGGCGTAGTGGTAGAGCTTCGGACTCTGAATCAAGAGGTCCTGGGTTCGATCCCCACAGGCGTCATCGTGTTGTGTCCTTGAGCGAGACACATTAACTCCCTACAGTACTGGTTAAACCAAGGAAGCGTTGGCTTCTTCCCGACATGACTGAAAAATTGTTGACTGGGACGTTAAGCCTCAACACAAATCAATCAAAGAAACATCAAATTATGAACAGTCCCAAAGCAGTAGCCCAATTTATTTCCCAATCAAGTAGGTTGTTGACCTGGTCCAGACGTTATAAAAAGATTTTCATGCTCAACTCAGCTGAGCATGAAATTTATGAGTGTTCATAATGTACCGAAATTGCCTAAATAAATTGAAATTTCAGGTTTAAATCACTGAATCCTGTAATTTACCCTACTAATAAATGTTAAAACAGCCAACATTTACATATATGTTGGCATTTTAATGTATATAAGCAGGAAAAATTTTAGTTTCAGCTGAGCTGAGCATGAAAATTTATTTTACAATCTCTGGGGCCTAGTCTAATAAAGGTCAGAAAAATCCCTGCTTGGGAAGCAGTACCCTTGTAATTGTTGGCAGAGTGTAATGAAAAAATTTCTGTTTTTAGGAGCTTTATATTTTTGGGGCCAGACAAAAGCTACTGGGGAAGCTGCAATGTATCCTAAACTAGTTCAGGATCTCAGCGGCTGGAGGGTCCGGAGTATCGGCTGTTGGTATGTCATAACAGTGTTCTTTCTTTTGAGGAAAAGTTTCTTTACAGTTTGTCTGTATAGATAGGAAGAAATGGTAAATTATATATGAGCCTCGATGTGAGAAAAGCGGTCTTTGGAGTTTTGACCAGTTCTGACACCAACTGGTCTGTTTTAGTCATTCAAAAGTGCTAGAAACTTGAAGTAGAAGACAAATGAGGTGCCTCGTGGGAAAACCAACAATGTGGTTTCCGACCAGGTCTGACACAAACCGGCCTGTACAGCTACAGAAGCAGGCTAGAAGCTTGAAATTTCAGATTTAAGAAGAAGAGGAAGTGTACTATCCGTGTAGCGAAAACAAAGGCGCTGATCAGCTTCGCGGTAAGCTGATCGCGGTTACCGCGAAGCTGATCTGCGTCTTTGTTTTCGCCTATGCAGATTGTTGGTTTTCCCATGAGGCGGCTCAAATTGTACTATCCATGTAGCGAAAACAAAGAAGCTGATCAGCTGTGCTGGTACTGCGAAAACCAAGGCCCTGATCAATACTGCACAGCTGATCTGCGTCTTTGTTTTCGCATAGGCAAAGTCCTGTTTTCTCATGATGCAGCTCTTATCTGTGCTAGGATTTTTTTTTTTCAAGGTCAGGGAATTGTCAGGGATTTTTTTTCGTTTTGAGCTAAAAGTCAGGGAAATGTCAAGGAATTTCGAAAAGACAGTTTTTTCAGTTGCAAAAGACATAGGTAGTTAAACCATGTTCAACTCAACTAGAAGCCTCTGAAGTTTTTTAGATCAAGGTGACATTGGTATCAGAGTTTCAGAGCATCTCCAGTCTTTTAAACAAGACCATAAACTGAAGTTTCATTTCTGTAGAAACCTATCTGTAAGTGAGATATTAAACCTGAATACGAGTAAAGGTCAAACTCATTATAACACATTCTTTGGGGTTTATGGAAACAGTGAAACCATGTTATAATAAGGTTATTTACCATAGACATACAGCAAATAATCCAGGAACCATGACATGGCCATGCTGTATTGAAAACGGCACTATATTGAGGCACATTATAATCAGGTTGAATTGTAGATCATAAACCCAAACTACATGCACATTCATTCTGCTATCATTTCAGCAATAGAAGTATAGTGATAGCAGCTGATGACAGTCTAGTGAGTTGGGGACCAAGTCCTACTTACGGGGAACTGGTATGTACATGTACTTAGGTCTTAATATACTGCTCAAAATAAGTTTAGGACCTGAAGATTACTTTCTAAACTGGTCAAAATAAGTTAACAATTTAAGTATATTAATAGTCTAGTGTCTTGGGGAACAAGTCCTAGCTATGGGGAACTGGTATGTACTTAGGTCTTAATATACTGCTAAAAATAAGTTTAGGACCTGGAAGATAACTTTCTAAACTAGTCAGAATAAGTTAAGGATTTAGGTATAGAGATAGCAGCTGATGTAAGTCTAGAGTTGGGGACCAAGTCCTACCTACGGAGAACTGGTATGTACATAGGCATTGATTGAACTACGGCTCACAAAATGGATCATGGGAATGTGGTGGCACAGTGGTAGAGAGTCGGACTCCGGATCATGAGGTCCTGAGTTCGATCCCCACTGGCGCCACCGTGTTGTGTCCTTGAGCAAGACATTAACTCCCTAGAGTTAAAACTCGGGAAGTGATTGCTCTATCCTGACATGACTAAAAAAATTGTAGACTTGGACGTTAAACCTCAAAACAAACAATATGGATCTGAAGTAAACTTGTAAATTCGTCAAGATAAGATAACATATAACCCCCCTCCCCCCGAGTACTGTTTAATGCCCATGAAATGGTGGTTCTGTCCAATTGATGACTGGGACATTTTTACCCCATAACGATCTAATTTTGCATGTTTTTGATTGCTGCCCAATGATGAATGTATCCTTGCTCACATATTACTGTGTAAAACAGTGTGCAGAGAAACATAGCCACTCCAGAGTATGACATGTGGTCACTCTGGGGACTGAGGGCAAGACTGTAATCAAACTAAGGTATGAGACCAATTATAGTTTAAGGGGAGGGCGAATCAAAGTTGCTCTTAAATAAAGGTTTGACCTAATCAAAGTCATTCTTAAATCAAAGGTTGCTAGTTTGAAATGCATGTAGTGCTACTCGGTCAGTGTCTGATGTTTTAATTTGAAATAGTCTTGCTATGAAATAGTAGATGCATTTTTAGCTTACCTGAGCCGAAGGCTCACAAGGTGAGCTTATAGGATGGCCATGATCCGGCGTCCGTCCGTCGTCCGTCGTCCGTCCGTCGTCGTCGTCCACAATTTCAAAGATCTTCTTCTCTGAAACCGCTTGGCCAATCTAGTTGAAATTTTATGTGGAGCCTCCTTGGGTAGTGGCATTTCAAGTTTGATCGCGAAATCCAGGTCACATGACCAAGATGGCCGCCACGCCCATATATGGTAAAAACCCTTCAAAAATCTTCTTCTCCAGAACCGGTGGGCTGATTTCCACGAAACTTGGTATGTAGCATCGGGGACTTCAGCCCATCATAGTTTGATAAAATGATGACCCTTGGATGACCTTGACCTATTTTACGGCAAGGTCAAATTTGGAAACATAGGCTTTTACATGGTAAAAAGTGAAAACTATGGATTTTTTGAAAACTATTGCAGCCTGAGGCCTGAAAAGTGGTAGATGCAAACAACTAATGGAGTAGATGAAGGTATGTGATTAATTTAGGTCAAGGTCATCTCTTGACCTTGGCCAGTCTGTCGTCCATTCACAATTTTCAAAGATCTTCTTCTCTGAAACTGCTGGGCCAAA
The DNA here is from genome assembly GCA_964017185.1 of Rugalucina vietnamica. Lineage (NCBI taxonomy): Eukaryota > Metazoa > Mollusca > Bivalvia > Lucinida > Lucinidae > Rugalucina > Rugalucina vietnamica. The sequence goes on from OZ024882.1 coordinate 23,390,013, forward strand.
GAAAGTGAAATTTTATGTGGAGCATCCATGGGTAGGGGAGATGAAAGTTTGATCGCGAAATCCAGGTCACATGACCAAGATGGCTGCCACGCCCATATATGGTAAAAACCACTCAAAAATCTTCTTCTCCAGAACCGGCAGGCCGATTTTCATGAAACTTGGTATGTAGCATTTGGGGCTTTAGCCCATCATAGTTTGATAAAATGATGACCCTAGGATGACCTTGACCTAATTTACGGCAATGTCAATTTTGGAAACATAGGCTTTTACATGGGAAAAAGTGAGAACTATGGATTTTTTGAAAACTATTGCAGCCTGATGCCTGAAAAGTGGTAGATGCAAACAACTAACGGAGTAGATGAAGGTATGTGATTAATGTAGGTCAAGGTCATCTCTTGACCTTGGCCAGTCTGTCGTCCATACACACTTTTCAAAGGTCTTCTTCTCTGAAACTGCTGGGCCAATCAAAGTGAAATTTTATGTGGAGCATCCATGGGTAGGGGAGACGAAAGTTTGATCGCAAAATCCAGGTCACATGACCAAGATGGCTGCCACGCCCATATATGGTAAAAACCACTCAAAAATCTTCTCCAGAACCGGCAGGCCGATTTTCATGAAACTTAGTATGTAGCATCTGGGACTCCAGCCAATCATAGTTTGATAAAATGATGACCCTAGGATGACCTTGACATATTTTACGGCAATGTCAATTTTGGGAACATAGGCTTTTACATGGGAAAAAGTGAAAACTATGGATTTTTTGAAAACTATTGCAGCCTGATGCTTGAAAAGTGGTAGATGCAAACAACTAATGGAGTAGATGAAGGTATGTGATTAATTTAGGTCAAGGTCATCTCTTGACCTTGGTCAGTCTGTCGTCCATACACACTGTTCAAAGATCTTCTTCTCTGAAACTGCTGGGACAATCAAAGTGAAATTTTATGTGGAGCATCCATGGGTAGGGGAGACGAAAGTTTGATCGCGAAATCCAGGTCACGTTACCAAGATGGCCGCCACGCCCATATATGGTAAAAACCACTCAAAAATTTTCTTCTCCAGAACTGGCAGGCCAATTTTCACGAAACTTGGTATGTAGCATTTGGGACTACAGCCCATCATAGTTTGATCAAATGATGACCCTAGGATGACCTTGACCTATTTTACGGCAAGGTCAATTTTGGAAACATAGGCTTTTACATGGGAAAAGGCGAAAACAATGGATATTTTGGAAACTATTGCAGTCTGAGACCTGGAAGTTGCTAGATGCAGACAACCAATGGAGTCAATTAAGGTAAGTAATTAATGAAGGCCAAGGTCATTTCTTGACCTTGACCCAAAGTCATTTAAATATCAAAATTAAAATTATGGTTTTCTCATAAATCACTGGGTTTTGAAACTATTGCAGCCTGAGACCTGAAACTTTGCAGATGCAGACAACTTATGAATTCAATAAAGGTGTGTGAGTATTCAAGGTCAAGGTCATTTCATGATGACTAAATACTCCAGGATCAGGCTTCAGGTGAGCGTTCTCAGGACCAATGGTCCTCTGGTAATGATTTCGCAAATATGCTTCGCGACAAGGTCAGAGACATACCTGAAATATCCAGAGCTTCAATTCTTGTGAATATGTTAGTACTATGTTTGTTCAATGCTTTGCTACCATGTATATATGTTTCTATTTTGAATCTGTCAATACGAAATAACAACGCTGCATATACATATGAATAATAATTAAATGTAAGCACATTGAAATGCTTCTTGATGAGGTTTGAGACAAACCTGAAAATCGCCAAGGCAACGATATTTGAATTACTCAAAAAATGCTCTATACTTCGTCAGACTACTGCTATCATGTATCAGCATATTTCGTTCGCTCTTTTCAATTTGTCCACAGGAACTTTGTAGACTTGTGTTGCTAGAACTATAAACGTTTTCCCCCTATATGTTTCCCTACTAGGTTTGTATGTTTCCTTATTAGGTTTGATACATACCTGAACATTTGCTGAAGCCATGACTTGTTAAACTGAACATAGAGAACACTTGCTATATAGAGGCAAAATGGGTAACATTAGCTTGAGCCTTCTATTGTGTTTACGTTATATCATGGCATTTCAGGTGTCTTATCGACATGATGTATATATATTGATTTAAGATAGGTTATTCCATGTTTATTTTGTCGCTTGTATAAATGTAACTGTAGCGAGAACAATAATATTAAAGACTCAGTTTGGGTAAAATAAGTAAATAATTTTTATCGGTAAACATGTAGACCTGGTTGGTGGGCAGTGGGTGGTTTTAGTGTAAATGAAATTAAGCCTATCTAGACCTTTGTTGTTCGTGCATATTGTAATGTACGATAGCTGCTCCCCATAAAACCATAGCGCAGTTCATGTAGGAATATCACATTAGGAATATGTACATGTACCTTAATTTGAATACTGAAAATTCAATTCGTATACCATACCATTTATCTGTTGTATGTTGCAAATATATTCTGTGTCTTTTCTTAAACATTTCAAAATGTTAACGAACGCTGTGCCACGAAAGCACTTGACGTCTTGGGATAATTTTTCCCACAGGATTTTCTTGAAAAACAGCTATTCATAAAATTTGTTTCTTCCAAAATGAATGCCGTATTATTCTATGTTTCATCATTCATCTTCACACTCATCAGGTCGTGTCTGTGCGGTAAGCCGCCACTTAGATTTTGTGTAACTTTGCCATGCTGTAAGTCCTTCTCTCGCACACAGGGTGGTGTTGCCTATTTTTATAGCTTTTCTCATGAAAATGGCTGACGTAACTTATCTTGGCTCTGCCGCCGCGTGTGAGACAGTGGGACGCAGTCGCATTTTATTTAGATATGGTTCACCAGTGGCCTCGCGATGTGTACTCGTCTGCTTGTTTCTAATTGTCTATTTAAACCAAATGGATGCCATACTTAGCATAAATTTTTATCTGAGACAAAGGCAAAGATTGAAAACTGGTCTATATAGGAAAGCTGTGACAGGCAAAAACTTTGTTGATAATGTTATCTTCGCCAGAAATACCATATGTTTTTTCTTTATATGCACTACATGGTGTCTTGCGGCTCATATTCTTTTATCAAACGATGTCCATCCAAATCCGGGACCTGACAGTGACTCACTTTCGAGTATGTGTACGTCAAATGCACAACTTTCATCCTTGTTTACTCACAATCTTAGCGTTATGCAATTGAATATTCAGAAAACCGAATGAAAGTGTTTCTGTGAACAATTTAATCTTTAAAAGAGTGCAGTTATACATACTGGCGACGAAACGATTTACATAGGTTACTTTAGAGTACCAAGTGATGGCTGCTGAGTATTGAACTATTATTATTATTTTATACTTGGCGGACCGCCGCACGACATTTTGACCTGATGATTGTTTTTCACGTTTCATATCACCCCCATCTTCCGAGCATTCATACAACTTTTTTGGTTTTTTAACATCATAAAGATTTTTCCAGCTATTTTGAATAATATACATACACATCTTTGTTACATGCTGTCATCTTGTAATTGTCTCTTTTGTAACTTTGATGATTTAAGGAAATGAACTTCATAAGCCATAGGCTTTCGTTCGGATCCTAATTTATACTGTATGTATTTATATGTGTTGCTTATTTGCTTGAGTTCAAATAAATATAGTTTAAACCAAGGTTTGACCCCTCTAACCTTAAGAACTGAGAAGGTCATAGCTGAGCATATTTTGGAAATGATAATTATTGGTGATTTTGCATTAGCACTGTAAACTACTGTCCATACACCATCTTCCAGAGAATGGCATGATCTTATTTTTCTTGAGATATTTCAGAAAAGTGACATTTTTGTATTCTTGTGACTTGCTATAAAAACATCAATCCATGAAGAAAAAAAACGTTATGCTTTTATTTCTGTCCTACAGGGCTATGGCGAAGGAAGAGCCAAGTCATCAACAACAGCCCAGGAAGTGAAGACGCTGGAAGGTGCTTATATCCACGCTGTCTCTTGCGGGTACGGCCACGCGTTGCTGATAGCCAGGAATGACACCGACGCGGAGAAGGAGGCTATCGCTAAACTGCCGCTGTACACTCCAGGGTCGTAGTGGATATGTCTCATTTCATCAATAATTGAGCTGCTTCGTGGGAAAACCAACAATGTGGTTTTTGACCAGGTCTGACACAAACCAGCATGTACAGTCACAGAAGATGGCTAGAGGCTGGAAATTTTGGATTTAGAAAGGAGAGGAATTGTACTATCCATGTAGCGAAAACAAAGGCGCTGATCAGCTTCGCAGTTACTGCGAAGCTGATTTGCGCCTTTGTTTTCGCCGATGCAGATTGTTGGTTTTCTCATGAGTAGGCTCAATTTATGTCAACATATTGTTGCTTTTTCAGGTTATTCATTTGATTGAAAAAAAATACGTTTCTTCTAAACATCTGTGTTTTGTTGAAATGAAGAAAATCTTCAAGAGCGTGCCTCATTTGAAAACCTGTTCTTTGCATATGCGAAGAAAGTCTTTAATTTGATTTGCACATGTGCAAATCCCAGATTGTCCTGGGACCTGTGTATTTGAATGAAAAATAACATAACAAAAAAAGAATAAAAATTTGAATTTTCATGTTAATGTTTACTATCTTTTTATGTAGGAATATAATGTTAAATTAATTATTTAAGATTTTTAATAGAATTGTTTTGAAATCTGGTTAATATAAGGGAATTGAGCCATGTCATAAATCAGTTGAGCCATGTCAAAAATCAGAGCGGCCCCCGTGCTGTTTCTTAGTGACTCAATCATCTCACTGGCGTGGGTTCGAGCCCCGCTTTTGCTGCATGTGAGACAAGCCAAGTTCTGCTTGTGGGGCGGGTGTGCCAGGTGGTTTTTCTCTTGGTTCTCCCATTTTTGTCCACCTACTGATTGGCCAGTCTCTTATGAGCATGTAAGGGACGTAAAACTGAAGAAAGAAAAATAATAATAAATAAATCAGTTAGCAAAAAGGAGAAATGCTAATCTGGCATTCTATATACTAAACAAGTTTTGGTCACCATGTACACAAAGTATTTAAAATAAGTGCATTATTTGACTCTTAATGAACACCTTTGAAGAGTAATATCATTCAAAGGGACAATCTTTTACTAAATGAGCCACATCATGAGCAAACCACCATTTTGCCTAGGCAAAAACAAATGCGCAGATCAGCTTCGCAGTAACTGCGAAGCTGATCAGCGCCCTTGTTTTCGCTACAGGGATGGTACAATTTCTCCTCTAGTTATACCCAAAATTTCAAGATTCTAGCTTTCTTCTTTGACTGTACAGGCCGGTTTGTGTGGGAAATGGTCGGAAACCCCGACGACCGGATTTCTCGCGACGTGGCTCATGATCATTTATGTGTATACAATCTTTGATTTATAGGGATAATTTTGCCAATTTCTTTATTATATGAGCCTGTGCATGAGAAAACCAACAATTTGGGTTCGGACCAGGTCTGACGCAAACTGGCCTGTACAGTCACAGAAGCAGGCTAAAAGCTTGAAATTTCGGATTTAAGAAGTAGAGGGATTGTACTATCTGTATAGCGAAAACAAAGGTGCTGATCAGCTTCGCGGTTACCGCGAAGCTGGTCTGCGCCTTTGTTTTCGCATATTCAGATTGTGTTTTCTCATGCGGCGGCTCATATTTGATTCTGGTATCCTTCAATTTATCAGATTACTTCCTTAAATGAGATTATTGTCTCTACGACCTAACAGCTATTATAATAATAATAATAACGATAATAATAATAATCTTATTTAAAGTTGCTTCAAATGTCAACAACTAACATAAGCTAGGCAGGGCATTTACCATCCACAAATATGACACAGTTTCAGTTTAATATCGACAAATGAAAACTAATAAGCACTTTCTTGCAAAAGTCGGCTGTATCTATCAAAGGCAGCCCTACTGATTTTATAACTCAGTTTCTCGTTTGATCATCCCAACGGGGTGTCTAGTGTGTATTCATGGGGCACCTATGGGACAAGCCAAGTTCTGCTTTAGGGTGTGCAAGGTTTTTTGTTTTTTTGTTGTTTTTTTTTGTTGTTTTTTTGTTTTGTTTTGTGAAAAGGGCATGAACCTTTAAAGATTCAAATATATAACCTATTTGCACTACTGTGAGTCTTAAAAAAGCATAAATTGATTTACTGGCTCTAGTCATTTTTCATGGATCGTTTATAAATTATACATGTAAATCTCATATCATATCTAATGACAAAATGAAAAGAAAATTCTGTGCCATGAGATTTGAACGCGAAAGAATAGGCAGTAAGCAAATGGTAGGCTTGCCCAGGCACTGAGGTTATAAAACTTTTTTCAAGCTCAGCTCAGCTGAGCATGAAATTTCGATGGTCCATAAATGTTGAAATAGTCAAAATTAGTGGAAAATTCAAGTTCAATACTCAACATCTAATAATTTATCCTGCTCATAAATGTTAAAATGCCAACAATTGTTGGCATTTTAACATTTATGAGCAGGATAAATTTAATTGTTGGCATTTTAACATTTATGAGCAGGATAAATTTTAGTCTCAGCTGAGTTCAGCATGAAATTTCGACTGTCCATAAATGTTGAAATAGTAAAAATTAGTGGAAAATTCAAGTTCAATACTCAACATCTAATAATTTATCCTGTGCTCATAAATGTTAAAATGCCAACAGTTGTTGGCATTTTAACATTTATGAGCAGGATAAATTTAATTGTTGGCATTTTAACATTTATGAGCAGGATAAATTTTAGTCTCAGCTGAGTTGAGCACGAAAAGTTTTATAACCTCGGACCCAGGAACAGACTTTCTCAAAGAATCAGTGATTGAAATTAGCACTAGCTGGCTAGCAGAAAAATGGCTGAAATAATTGTCAAGCTAGTGGAAAATTCAGTGGGGCTAATGAAGGAAAATCCTATTTACAATGACTTACATAACCACACCAGTTTACGATTGGACATACCTGCAATAAACTCATCAAACAAAACCACACATTGTTTATTTGCAAGTCTGCAAATTGGCAGACATGAAGTGGGCAAGAATTTGCATTTTGAGAGGGGTCTTGAAATTTACACCATTATCATATTCTATATAAAAAGCTTTATGTTGTCATGGAATTGTATATAACCAATTGAACATCTGTTGTAAGTAAACTTCATTTTGACTGGGTAATTCTCTACCTCACACGATAGCTTGTAGACTGCACGAAATTTGCTATTTAACGCCCCTAATTTATAAAGCTAGCTTGGTTCATCATTAAAATCTTGTGGGCTATTTGAATTTTTCAAGTATAAATTTTGCTTTAAATGTACAATTTTTTTTCGTATTTGTATATTTGAATCATTTGAGCCGCCTCGTGGGAAAACCAACAATGTGGTTTTCGACCAGGTCCGACATAAACTGGCCTGTACAGCTACAGAAGCAGGCTAGAAACTTGAAATTTTGGAGTTAAGTAGAGATGGAATTGTACTATCCGAGTAGCGAAAACAAAGGCGCTGATCAGCTTCGCGGTTACCGCGAAGCTGATCTGCGCCTTTGTTTTCGCCTATGCAGATTGTTGGTTTTCCCATGAGGCGGCTCATTTTATTATGAGCTTTGAGCTTAGGCATTATAAGTGCTCTTTCATAAAACACCACATGCTCATTTTGCTTTTTTCACTATCATCAGATCATAGATCGCCATTTTGCATGAACATTTTGTCATTTTCCCCATCATGCTTATTATTCAGGCTCTTTGTCATTAGGATAGCATGTCCGTGCAATAAGTACCCCCTTAAACCCCACTTTTATATAGCAAAACTGGGGTATACCTATTTCTCTTATTTTTGCTCTAGAACATAGTTTGTGGGTACTCGTTAGAACCGCCTTGCCAAGGCGGTTCTAACGTGTACCCACAATCTATTGTTTTGAGGAAAAATAAGAAGGATATCAAAAACTTTCTACTAATAATTTTCATTTTTTACAACTTTAAAAATCTCTGTATATCGCATGGGCATGTTTTCGTAATGTTTAGCGAGCTTTGTCATGATGGGCAATCTTATATTTAGGACAAAGTACGAGCAAGGCAATGTAACTACAGAAGGTGGCTATTTGCTCAGAACTTCAGATTTGAAACATTATTGGAATTGTATTTCATGTATTTGAGCAGCCTCTTGGGAAAACCAACAATGTGGTTTCCGAACAGGTCCGACACAAACCGACCTGTACAGTCACAGAAAAGAGCTAGAAGCTTGAAATTTCGGATTTAAGTAGAAGAAGAATTGTACTATCGGAGTAGCGAAAACAAAGGCGCTGATCAGCTTCGCGGTTACCGCGAAGCTGATCTGCGCCTTTGTTTTCGCATATGCAGATTGTTGGTTTTCTCATGAGGAGGCTCATTTATAGTAAAAATGAAGCATTGATGACTTATGCAGTATGTTTGCAAGAAGCATGTTTTCAATAGTTTTTTCACAAATTCTCTGTCATTTGATTATTATTGATATCAATTATCCATATTTTTAACACATTTTTTATTCGCAGTTACGGTACACAAGACTCATAAAAAATTAGTCTACAAAGTAAAATATCTGCATTGATTGAACAAAGATTATCATCTTAGGTCACATGCATCACAAATCATCAACATCATCATCATCATCATCTCAATAAAAGAAATTATCATCACAGATAAAGTTTAACTTATTCATGTTTTGTTCTTTACTTGCAATGCATTTCATTTTGACATCTTGTTTAGAATTAAGGCTATCCATGTCATCATTACAAGTCTCTCAGCTGCAACAGAGGTTTCTCATGTTAACCTGTATCAAATATGGATCCAGTTTTAGATGTTGCTGTACACATTTTAAGAAGTAGACCTTTTCGTATTTCATTACAACCTTGTTATCTAGAGACAACCAATGCAGTTGAGAACAACCAATGCATCTGAGAACAACCAATGCAGTTGATATCAATAAGCTGCAATAAGTAGTACCTCTCTGATTCTCTGATCTCCTCTGCTGAAATGTCAGACGAGTGTGTGTATCAGTTAACTTCTCTTGTGAGAGCTCGGGACTAATCCCCTCCAGTCAAGCCCCATCCCCCCTGGTGTGGTATTGTCAGTTTGACGTTTCACAAGTAAACTATTCTGATTCTTAGTAGTGTAACTGTTGGTTGTCTCTGGATGACCGGTGTGACTGATTTAAACCTCATTTTGATGTGAGCCGCGACACGAGAAAACTGGTCTTCGGGATTTCCGACCAGGTCTGACACAAACCGAGCCGTACAAGCACAGAAGATCGCTAGAAGCTTGAAATTTCGGGTTTAAGAAGAAGAGAAATTGTACTATCCTGTAGCGAATCAGCTTCGCAGTACTGTAACTGCGAAGCTGATCTGCGCCTTTTTTTCGCATAAGCAAAAATCCAGTTTTTTCACGATGCGGCTCATGTTTAACATTTGTTTACCTCTTTCATGTTGTCAACAATGTATATATTGTCAAACTTTCAAAATAAAAGCAGTAGAAGATTCAGCTGTTTTGTCTTACAAAACCACCCTTACTCTTAGCATATTTTCATGTGCACAAAGTTGGTTGGTTGATTGGAGTTAAACGTCACACCAACAGCTAAGGTCATATGGAGACGGGACCTCGGTTTATAGTCCCATCCGACGGACTGGAGAAGCCCGGAATCGAACCTGCAACCCCTGGTTTACAAGGCGAGTGACATAACCACTGCACCACGGAGGCTTCTGTGTACAAAGTAAATCTGTGTATATTTTTCATTATTATGCAAAAACAATGCCCTAAGATCGTGGATCAAACAGATCTTCTCGGTCTGATACAAAATGCCTGATTTTGCAAGCACCGGTCTCGGGAGTTTCAGAATTATAATTAAATCCGTGGTTTCCTGCTGAAAGTAACGATCTAAGCAAAAACCACGATAGTTGCATTGGTCCGTAAGACGTGTCATGCGGATAAACGAAATACATTAACCAATTTTACAAACCAATTCGTCCCAACAACAATCCGCCATTTTCCTCGTTTACTGTGTGTTCAGACCTCGTTTACTGGTAGTTGGCCTCGTTTACTGTACGTAAAGACAGACCAGTGTGCACTATGTGCCTAGAATTTAAGTGGCAACTTTGTGTCCATACACAATGTGCCTAGAATTTAAGTGGCTAGGGTTATGGTTAGAAAATAAAGGCCACTTAAAATTGGTAGCCGCTTAATGATTTTTGCCACATAGTGCATAGCCACGTATGTACCTGATCGTGGGTTCGTGTGTCCGTCCGTGCGTTCACACTTTCAATCTTGAATATCTCTTAAAGACAACAAGGCCAATCGCAATCAAATTTTATCTGAAACATCATTGAGGAGGGGGGAAGGTTGCATTAGGTTTTGGGCCAGGTCGGATCAGAACTCGGGTTTCCATGTCAACAGATAGCTCCCATTGAGTTATAATGGGGAAAAAGTTGTGGCCACTCTAGCAACTTCATTTTTGATTGGATCTTCTTCATTCTTGGGACTAACAAGGACAACCATTACATCTCGGATGAGTTCGAATTTCGGCTAGGTTCGACCTCAGATTGCGGAGTTATCTGCCTTGAGCGTCTTTCGACCAGATCTGACCTCTGACTGCGGAGTTATTTGCCCTTGAGTGTTTGAAAAATCAATATTTTGTGTTGTGGCCACTCTAGCATCTTTTTTCAGTGGATCTGCTTCATTCTTGCAGGTAACAAGGATAACTCCAATATCTCGGATGAGTTTGAATTTCGGCCAGATCCGACCTCTGACTGCGGAGTTAGCTGCCCTTTAGTGTTTGAAAAATCAACATTTTTTTTCTTTTTTTTTTTTTTTGATTCAGTTTAACGTCCCTTTCAAGATTATTTCAGCTCATATGAGACGGGCCAATCAGTAGGTGGGGCGAAAACGGGAGAACCCCGAGAAAAACCACCTGACACACCCGCAAGCAGAACTTGGCTTGTCTCACATATGGCCAGAGCGGGGCTCGAACCCACACCAGACACAGCGGTGAGATCAACATTTTGTGTTGTGGCCACTCTAGCATCTTTGTTTTTCAGTGGATCTTCTTCATTCTTGCAGGTAACAATGATAACTACAATATCTCGGATGAGTTCGAATTTAGGCCAGATTTGTCCAGTGACTGTACTTGTTGACTCTCAGGTGAGCGATCGTTGCCTTTGGGCTACTTGTCGATTATGTGAGACAAGGCCTTTAATTGCATACTAAGCTTGAAAATTTGAAACTAAAAAAAAAAAAAAAAAAAAAAAAAAAAAAAACTGCCTTTGAGATTGTTTTCCACCACCTGGCTTAATAATTGAAAGAATAAAAAACAAATAGCAACTTTTCAAAAAAAGTTTATTGTCAAGTTAGTATGAAATAGACATTTCTTGTACTTAATTTCACAGATGTTGTTTTCCCTACGGTGAATGGCTGGCAATGGCAACCAGTAAATGATTTATTATATACTTTTAGAAGAATAAAATGACAGTTACAAGTGGAAGAACTGGCAATGAATACTGATCAACTGTCACTTAAACTGGGGCTTTTCCAGTATCGGGGTGATTAGGTAACTGACATTGTGCGAAAAAGCTGTAGAAGCAATTGAGCCGCCTCGTGGGAAAACCAACAATGTGTTTTCCGAACTGGTGCGACACAAACCGACCTGTACAAGCACAGAAAAGTGCTAGAAGCTTGAAATTTTGGCGTTAAGTAGAAGAGGAACTGTACTATCCGAGTAGCGAAAACAAAGGCGCTGATCAGCTTCGCGGTTACCGAAGATTGTTGGTTTTCCCATGGGGCGGCTCAATTTATCGTGTCGTAAAGTAAGATATACATGTATAACAAAATCAAAGATATTGATAGTGCAGATGGAATCTCATCATTGTCATTTGAGACTGTGCATGGGAAAATCAACAATCTGCATCTGCAAAAATAAAGACGCAGATCAGCTGTGCAGTAATTGCACAGCTGATCAGCGTCTTTGTTTCCGCAACACAGTACAATCCCTCTTCTTGATAAATCAGAATTTTCAAGCTTCTTGCCTGTTTCTGTGTACAGGTCGGTCTGTGTCGGATCTGGTCACCGTCAGAAATCCAAAATTGTTGGTTTTCTCATGCACAGGCTCATTTCTCACTGTCTGATCCTGTCTCTCACTGTCTGATCAGACTTTAAGTATCTCCCCCTTTCTGCCCCTCTCTTTCTCCATTCAACCATCAAGCAATAAAAAATGTAATAGTAAAATAAATCCACACTTTTAAAAATAATCATGCCTTCCATACACTGTGTGGAAGCATTTTGTACTTTTTCATTCTCGAAATTTCAAGCTTGTAAAATGTGTGGTACTTTAGAACTGACAGAACTTACATACCGAATAAAACTGCCTGAGAAGCAATTGTATTTTTATCAAAAAGACTGTGCACCATTTGTGCATATGAAGCTGTAACATTCAGTCTATATGTCCTTGTTCCGCACACAACCTCTTGTGAATCATAAACCAGAGGACCAATGGTCCTGTAAACGCTCACCTGATATCTGCTATATTTACCAATAAACATGTTTGAATATTATGTCATTATGTATTACCCCAGTGCAGGGACAGGAGAAGCCATGGGGCCATCGGAATAATCAATACTCTGTCCATTTGCAAATTTCCTGCAAGTTTTTCCCTTCAACTGACATTTTAACCGTTTTCCCCATTCAAATGCATAGGCGACCCAGTTTGACCCTAAAATACGTCAAGGTCATCAGAGGGTCACGATTTATAATAACATTGTCATACTCTACTTACTGATTCTACATGCCAAGTTTTCTTGAATTCTGTTCATCAATTCCGGAGAAGGTTTTTGAAGGGTTTTAAGCATACATGGGCATTGTGGCCAGCTTTGGCATGTGACCTGGATTATATATAAACACATTGGCTCTCCCCGTTTGTAAAGATGCTTCCTATAAAATTTTGACTTTGATTGGCCAAGCGGTTTCAGAGAAGAAAAAATTTGAATATTATGGTATCATACATGTATATCACACAGGGGTGGGGGCAGACCAACCCCTGGGATCCAAATTTTTTTCAGAATCTTATATCTTCACCCTATTTGCCCATTTCCTGCAAGTATTTCCCTTCAAATGACATTTCAACACTTTTCCCCCATTTAAATGCAACCTTGGGCGACCTATGTTGGCTTGCCGTAAGATAGATCAATGTCGCCCAAAGGTCACAATTTATACACACGTTGTGGTACTTTAGTGCCAAACGCTTTATGCCAAGTTTGGTTGAAATCGGTTTGGCAGTTTTGGAGAAGAAGAGTTTTGGAGGTTTTTACCATATATGGGCATGGCGGCCACCTTGGTCATGTGACCTGGATTATTTAAAAACTCATTAGTTCCCCCTTCCTAAAAATGCTTCATGTAAAATTTGGCTTTAATTGGCCAAGGGATTCCAGAGAAGAAGATCTTTAACTATGGTGGACGACGACGGACGGACGAACGCCGGAGCCTTCCAATCCTATATGCTCAACCGTGAGCCTTCGACTCAGGTGAGCTAAAAACAACCCAGGACATTTGGTCCTGAGAACGCTCGCCTGAGATTTGGACATTGTTATACATGTAAGATAGGTCATGGTCAAGCCAAGGTCACGATTTATACACGATACATACAAGGTCACGATTTATACAAACCAGGATCCTTTGTCCAGAATCGATCCACTGGTTCTGGACTTTTTACCATAATAAATGCATGACGGTTATCTTGGTCATGTGCCATGGACCATTGGCCTGAATGGCCAAGCGGTTTCTTAGAAAATAAGTTTAATTTTGATATGTAAATGGTATGCACGTCAGGCTAAGCAATTCTCTTTCTAAGACGCCAACTGTCTAGTGGTGGGGGAAGGCCAGGGCAATTGTCGACGCTCAGTGGGGAATATCCTGTGAAACCACCACGCCCGGAAGGTCACAGTCAAACCACTGATACATACCGATGCAGGAACAATTGGATAGGGTTTTTTCAATGATATTTTTACTGACCAGTAGGATTCGAACCTGCACGACAGAGGTATATAGCTAGCCAGAAGCCAACGACGCTATCGACTGAGCTATCCGGGCGCCCCAAAAAATGACTTTGTCCCTTAATTTCCACATTTTAATAAGTTGTCCGAATCTACCAACTTTTAGGTCACAAGCTACAAAACTTATTAAAAAACCGTGGCACTTTTTAAACCATTTCCCACTGAAAAGCCTATGTGATGAGTTTTGACCTTGCTGAAAAATAGGTCAACGTCAACCAAAGTTCAGAATTCAAACTATGACAGCTACTTGTCCACCGGTTCTGCAGATTTTTAAAAGCTGTCTACCTTATATGGGCATGGTGACCATCTGGATCATGTGTCCTGGAATATGCATACAAACTAAAGTTAACCCATCCCAGGGAGGCTTCGATTTTATCAATTTCTTTGCCTTCTGTTTTATGGACTTTACTCATAAAATTTGGCATTGAATAGCCAAGCGATTTAAGAAGAGAAGATATTTGAACACGTAGACGCCGGACGTTGAGACCAGGTGAGCCTGCGGATCAGGCGAGCTGAAACAAATTGAGCAGTGATTTCACAACCATAATAAACTGCCCTGTTAAAATCAACTAACAATCAAACTGAAAAAAGTAAACACCCGCCATAAAGGCCTCGTCACATTGACATAAGCGAAAGTACCACGACGTATACTTCCGTTTATTGCGAAAAAGAGTTTTGCTTCACGTCCCTGTCAACAGCCAATACTCCGATCTGAACATAGCTGTTGACATGGACATAATGTAACAAATCAAACAAACAAAAACTATTTTCGCTATTGTCGAGGGACTTTCGCACATGTGTGACAAGGCCCTAAGGAATCTTGTTTTAGTGCTAACAACACCTCATTATAGTAACATTTTCTGAGTTATTTTACTTGTGTTGTATGTGTCTGTACCGATCCCTGTACGGTAGCAGATGAAATGGCCTATGCCTGCTGTATCCTCCAAACAATACACAAGTCCGCCTTCTCCCGCGCACAATCGTCCCAAGTGGACATGCGCGAACGCATACTCCGTCCACCTCCAAAAATTTACAAGAACCACAGAATGCAATTCCAGGTCCGGAACAAGTGCGACACAGGGAATGACATTGATGACAAACCTGGAAAAGACGTGATCAAATGATCCGCGACGCAAGAAAACCGGTCTTCGGGGTTTCAGACCAGGTCTGACACAAACCGGCATGTAGAGTCACAAACGAAAGCTAGAAGTTTGAAATTTTGGACTTATGTAGAAGAGGAAATGTGCTATCTGTGTAGCGAAAACAAAGGCACTGATCAGCTTTGCAGTAACTGCGAAGATGATCTGCGCCTTTGTTTTCGCATAGGCAAAAATCCTGTTTTCTCACGATGGAGCTCAAATTGCACAACACATTATTATGATAACCAAACATTCTTTGGAGTAAATGTAGGAAATATCCCGGAAGCTTGGTAACCACTATAGCGGTTATGTTGGAATTGCAATGCATACCAAGTTCTTTCTATACACAGGCTTTCTGTACAGCGATACCTAGTGCTAAACAAATCTGAGCCCGACTCTCTTGTAGTGAGCACGTGATTACATTCATGTTAGTAGGTACATTATTCATAATTCCATGGACAATAAATGGTTTCTATTTCAATACAAGTAAAAGCGCCCCCCCCCCCCCGTCTGATATGGGCCATTTGCCTGTAATAAGCCAGGATGAACATAAGTCAACAACGTGACAGAAATGTCCCATTGATTGCCTTAAAATGCTAAGCGTCACGCAAGTTAGCGCTTATACATTCTTAAACGCATAGATCTGGCATGGCGCGGCCAGTGCGCAAACCAACAACCTACAGCTCCATTCGTACGTTGGAATAACTTGTGGCCTAATCCCATTGCTTACATGTTCATGTAGATATATGGCAATTAAATATGTTTAAAGTAAACTATTCGTACGTTCTTGACCACTGACCATCTACTACTTGACGACACAGACATGAGCTCGACTTGGGAAGAATATAGAGGATAAAATTTATTACCGGAAAAGAATGCCCATGGTGCGTTACTATTTTTCTGTAGTATCCTTCAGGACAGGCAGAGAATGGCGACAAACACTGGATTTTGTTTTGTCTGGTTTCCATGCCGAGCCAACACGAGGTACAACCGCCCGAACCCATATACTGCCGGGGACCAGTGCATCTGCAACAAGAGTATTATGTCAGATATACTCAACAAAATAAATAAAGAATCACTACTATTTTTAAAGTTTAACTTCACAGTCAACAATTTTAAGTCATGTCGGGATGTAACCATGATGTCTTGGTATTGTTATGGTGAGTTGATTTGGCTTGCTCAAGGGCACAACCTCTGCGCTTCCGGTGCCGTTGGGAATCGAACCTAGGACCCCTAGATTCAGAGATATACACTCTATCATTAGGCCACCACGCTCCACAACTCCGATGTACGAACCTATTGTTCTTTGCGAATTAAACAACGTATACCACCAAAATACGTGTTACAAAGCTACATGTAACTTTAAAGTTGTAAGACGAGATGTAGACAAAAGTTGATCAGAATCAAATTACATACACACTCCTATAGTCTGTAACAGCTCCTGACTTTTTTTTTTTTTTAATTTTTGTTTGACATTTTCTTTTATAAGTTTTATCTGCATTTCCAATACTTTCCCTACGAAATCTCTATCATAGACATTGGAGCGCCTTGTGGGAAAACCAACAATGTGGTCTCCGAACAGGTCCGACACAAACCGACCTGTACAGTCACAGAAAAGAGCTAATAGCTTGAAATTTCGGATTTAAGTAGAAGAGGAATTGTTGTAGCCGAGTAGCGAAAACAAAGGCGCTGATCAGCTTCGCAGTTACTGCGAAGCTGATCTGCGCCTCTGTTTTCGCCTATGCAGATTGTTGGATTTCCCATGCGGCGGCTCATTTGATTAACAGTTGTTTTTTCTCCGTTTATATGAAACTTAAGTTAATTATTAGCGATTTTAAAAGTTCATGGCTTTAAATGACATTTCTCATGGGATTGCCATTGAAACGATTAAGCCTACAAAATCAAATTTCTTCGTAAAAACAATACTTAAGCAGATGTTTTACAATCGTATTTACAAGAATTCCAACACAATATTTGTACTTGCATATTTTTTTTTGTTCTGACCAATGTCTGTTGAGACCATGTGGCCAAGTGGTTCTTTTTGTGACGAGACGAAATGTTACTATGAAAATGTCAAAATGTCATTTCGACTCGCCTTCAGAAATACTTCTTTTTTGTCTGATATTTTAATTCTTTCTTTCTTTCTTTCTTTCTTTCTTTCTTTCTTTCTTTCTTTCTTTCTTTCTTTCTTTTGTATCATCGGCTTTAAATTTGCATGCAATTCACCTGGTTTTATATGAGATGAAGTACATGTAGTTGTTTTTCTTTCTTTTATTTATTTATTTATTTATTTATTTATTTATTTATTTATTTATTTATTTATTTATTTATTTATTTATTTTCAAATAACGGACGTTGCAACATTCTGATGATATTGAGGATTAACAGAATCATGTTTTATTCAATTTGTTAATACAATGGATATACATAGTATTAATCAACGGTATTAATCAAAATTACCCTTCCTTTCCGCAGTATTCGTGACAAAGTTTACACTTTCCATCGTGGGTGGGGTATCGGGGTACCGGGCACCAGTGGGTGGGGATGGCATTCCTGAAATAGATACAGGATGAGAAGAAACACACCAGGAAACTAGAAATGCGTGTTTGTAAAACACAGTGCCCCCAGCATATTTGTTAACATGGTTAAAGAGAATGCATGTTTTTAGGAGACATTAAAAATGGAGAGAAAAAAACATCAAATTTCCGTAATTCTGTCAAAATTTGACGGAAAATTCTCAAAAGTTAATCAGGTGATCTACTTCTCAGTCCTAAGCAGTATATCAAATATGAAGGCACTAGCTTAAATGCTTTTTGAGATATCTTGTGCACAAGATTTTCAAATTTTGTTTTCAAAGGGACATAACTCAGAAAAGGGACATAACTCAGACGTGAAAAAAATGAGGGTCAACCTTTTTTTTTTTTTTTTTTTTTTTTTTCAGAATGAATCTGTGAAATTTAAAAATCTTAGCATTCATAGTTCAAAAGTTTCAAATTTCACCCAAAAGTGGAATTGTCAATCAAAATTTCAAAATTCCGTAATTTTGTCAAAAATTGACGGAAGTTCTCTAAAGTTAGTCAGGTGATCTACTCCTCAGCCCCAATCAGTTTAAATACCAAATATGAAGGCTCTAGCTCGTATACCTTTTGAGATATCTTGCACACAAGATTTTCAAATTTCGTTTTCAAAGGGACATAACTCGAAAAAAAGACATAACTCTGATATGAGAAAAGTACGATTCAACTATTTTTTTCATGAGGAATATGTATATGAATTTTCAAAACTGTAGCAAACAGGATTCAAAAGTTTGAAAAAAAAAGTGTAAAAGACGTTCGGTCGGACAAAAAAGCCCAAAGTTGGGGGGCATAAACATCTTTATCTCAGGAGAAATGTATAACCCCTTAAACCCCACTTTTATGTAGATTGACTGGCGGTTGAAGGGGTATACCTATTTTTTCTTATTTTTGACCCAAAACATAGATTTTGAGTACTCGTTAGAACCGCCTCGTTTAGAAACAATACATTTTGAGTATTTTGAGTAAAAATGTTAAAAATATCAAAATCTTTCCAATGAAATTTTCAATTTTTGCTTCTGAAAAAGTCTCTGTATATTGCATGGGTAAAATTTCGTAATGGGCTAGATCTCTTTCTTCTGAATGATTTTGATTTAGCCACTAAGCTAACTTGACCAGAAATCTTATATGCTTCAGTACATGTACTTTTTTCGCTTTTGATGTTATTTAAGATAAAAAGCTTTTAGATTGACTTTTTTCTTCTTCTTTTTTTCCAAGTTAAAACAACCGTGTCTTTTTTTACGGTTTATTTGTATGAAAAATTCGAAGAAACTGCAACATAAATTTTATTACACATAAAATGTCAAATGAAAATACATTTGGGTTATTTATTTATTTATTTACACATTTATTTCACTTACGAGGTGTGTAGAAAGCTAAGTAACATCTCCAAAAACGTGAACAAAGTTATAAATATTACATCCAGATATTTCATAACGTTGAAGCATGTAATCTAATTTCTTCTTTTTACAAAGGAGCTAGAATTATTCCCATGAAATATCAGATCAATATTGTTACAATTTCCTTGACGCTCATAGGCAAATGATTAAAACTCTTCTTTAATTCTGCTTCAACATATTATTAATGTAAGAATTTTTCATTGGGAGTTGGCTGCCTCATGAATATGCATATTATTCAAATGAGCCTATACTTTCTTGGTGTAGAAAGGTCGTCACTTAGTCTTTTCCTAGAACTACAGAAGTTCAATAACATGAGAACAAAAAGCCAGGGTTTTGATTAGTTGGCATCACTGTATTGACAGTGTAATAAACATAATCAGAATTAGAAAATTGCGTAAAAAAAAAAACAAAAAAAAAAAACGTTGATCCGCATCAGATTGATCCAGATGGACTTCTTACTTAATCCCAGAATCACATACAAATGTAATCTTGGTTAAACAGCAGTCGTATAATGACGTGTGAGTTAGGTGTGTGCCGCACGTATGCAAAATTTTTACACGCTGAAAATTTTGGACGCATAGAGATAAATTTGCTTTTTAAATTTTAATCAGCCATTAGCGTATGAGTCTTGTGTCTGTAAAGCCTCAGACACGTCAGGCGCATATCAAACAAACGCACATCTCACGCATGCCCTGGGACTGAAGCGTTCAGCAAGCGCCCTAAACAATATCTCGGGAAATAGAAACGCGGATGTAGAATTTGTACACTAGCGTGCCTAAAACCGAACGCGTTCAAAGCGAATTCACCGCAACTCAACGGTTAACGAGTGTTGCTTATATGACACACGTCCGAATACGCCGAGAATGTGCACCGAAGTACTGCGACATGCGATGTAAAACTGATCCAGATTAATATGAAAAAAAAAAAAAAAAAAAAAAAAAAAAATGAAGTTTGTGAGTTTTATACGGGGACAACTTGATAATTACTTTGTATTCCAGATTTTACACAAAGTTTGCGCTGCAAAGGTGTGTGTGTACTTTAAAGTCACATTTAAATCCTTGCTGATGAAATTTTAAGAGATTGGTACCATGAACCCATCCTTCCGGTATTAAAATAGATAATACGTATTAACCATTTGCAACAGTGCATCACGCCAACTCGCCAGGCTGATCATTATTTTATAGTATTCCCTTGACAGACAATAGTTTTGGATTTCGGTGCCTTTATTTACACCAGCAAAGCCGGTGCGCACTGGATATTCAAAGCAAGACCATTAATGTCCGCACCGAGCACAGCTAAATTTGTTTCGCGTTTTTATTGTACCCCTATCTTATCAAATACAAATAAGTAGTAACAAAATATTTCGGAGTAAAATTGGTTTGTACGTGAGAACATTTACAAATTGGAATGATAATGATATTCTGATAATGTATCTAAACGCCATGAAATCAACATCGAAGCCGCCCCATGATCATCAGGAAAACATGTCCGTGTAATGTATACCCCCTTAAACCCCGCTTTTATATAGTAAAACTGGGTGAGCAGGGGTATACCTATTTTTCTTATTTTTGCTCCAAAACAGAGATTGTGGGTTCTCGTTAGAACCGCCTCGACGAGGCGGTTCTAACGTGTACCCACAATCTATGTTTTGAGCAAAAATAAGAAAAATATCAAAATTTTTCAGATGAAAAGTTTCAATTTTTAAAGCTCAGAAATCTCTGTTTATTGCATGGGCAAGTTTTCGTAATGGAATATCAGTAATGAGTAAGAGTCAAAGACCCGAAAACGGAAGCGTCCGAGCCACCAATCAAATTGTGAAGTCTGGGATTTCAAAGTACATTTCTTCGAAATAAAAACAGTTATTCCAACAATACGATACGATCTCTATCCAGATTTTAAATGTGCTGCATCATTTTTATGAATCTAAAAAAAAAAAAAAAAAAAAAAAAAAAAAACTAGATTGTACTAAAAATATGTGTTTGAAAAGCACAACGCCCCCAACTGTATGCTTGTCCCTAACCTGGCATAGCGTATTTGTTAAAGAGATTGCATGCTTTTCGAAAAATTCAAAGTTATGTAATTCTGTCAAAATTTGACGGTAAATTCCTAAAAGTTAATCAGATGATCTACTCCTCAGCCCCAACCTATATATCATATATGAAGGCTTTTTGAGATATCTTGCACACAAGATTTTCAACTTTTGTTTTCAAAGGGACATAACTCAGAAAAGGTGAAAAAAAAAAAAAAAAAAAAAAAAAAAAAAAAAAAAACACGGGTCAACTATTTTTTTTTCAGAGGGAATCTGTGTATGAAATTTAAAAATCCCAGCATCCTCCTTTCAAAAGTTTCAAATTTCACCTTAATGTTGAATTCTCAATCAAGATAATTTGCCAAAATTAATTGTACTATAACGGAACGTTCTCGGTAATCTTCTCCTCAGCCCCAATCAGTATACCAAATATCCGCGTCTAGCTCGAATACTTTTTGAGATAAAGTTGCACACAAGATATTCAAGCTTCGTTTTCAAAAGGACACAACTAAGAAAAGGGCTATTACTGACGTGAAAAAAATACGGGCCAACTATTTTGGCAGAAGGAATCTGTATATGAAATTTCAAAATCCTAGCATTCACCGTTCAAAAGTTTCAAATTTCACTTAAAACAAAATTTCAAAATCCGTAATTTTGTCAAAAATTGACGGAAAGTTCTAAAAAAATAATCAGGTGATCTCCTCAGCCCCAATCAGTATACCAAATATGAAGGGCTCTAGCTCAAATAATTTTTGAGATATAATGCACACAACATTTTCAAATTTTGTTTTCATAAGGACATAACAAAAAAGGGCATAACTCGGACATGAGATAAAATACGGTTCAACTATTTTTTTCATGTGGAATATGCATATGAAATTTCAAAACTGTAGCACAAGCAGCATTCAAAAGTTTGAAAAAGTGCAACAGACGTACGCACGCACGCACGAACGCACAAACAAACAAAAAAAAAACAACAAGCCAAAAGCAATATGCCCTTCCAACTTTTCCAAAGTTCCAACTTTTCCAAAGTTGGGGGCAAAGTTGGGGGCATAAAAAGGATGCTACATATATTTTAGCGGGACGATCATTCATCAGTCTTCCATGCGGCTCCCTGATGAATGCAATTATGAATAACCGTGTTTAGTTCGTTACATGCTTTCCTCCCTTGTTTTTTTTTTTTTTTTTTTTAAACCGGCAGGCAGCATGGCCAGTGGAAGCATTTTAACGCATTCGGTGCATGTATGAGCCAATCTAAAAGGAAAGATACCGCTTATCAGTCAAAATTGTTTACCAGGATAAGTGCCTTGAAATATTTCATTCATAATTCTTGGATTTACGCTAAAGCCTTTCTGTATGAAAAGTTATGAATGAAATGTTTTAAGTGGAATGTCATTAGTATATTGTGATCACAAACACACAAAAATAGCAACCACCGACTAATTTTCGAGAGTTATGGGCACTTTGAGCGCTAGAAATAATGTGAGCCGCATCCATTAACATAGTTAAACTAACAAGGCGCACATCCCCAATTTATTTTCATACACCCTGAGATACGCTTCACAGTTGGTCGTTTCCGTTGACATTGCTTTTTAGAATGACCCCTGTTGCTTGCGCATGGGAGAATTTAATCCTTTAAACTATTCATCCTAATGAACTACACGGTTTCTCTCAGTTCTGGTCGGAACCCCTGACGAAAGATTTTGTCAAAAATTGGCTCAAGTACAACAGGTGTCCCGCAAGGCGTCGTGCTGTGAGCACCTGATCCGTGATAATGAAACTATGCGCGAAATGAATGATGATTTTGCCTGGAAAATTCCTGTTATTTTGATGTTAAAAATATATCATAATCAGCCATAATATCATAATAATGAAATACAAAGCGATTTGATACCCTCAAGGTTATTGCTCTCAATGAAAATAGAACCAGAAATTTGTATTTTGGTATGCTCTTGTTAAGCATCCTGACACGACAATGCCAACCTTCCATCAGGAAAACATCTCAGAGCAATGAATACACCCCTAAACCCCACTTTTATCATAGTATAGTGAAAATATTTGTTTTTTTTTTTTAGGTGAATACCAAATATATTTCATCGAGTGAGTTGAAAACATTAGAATTTTCACGAGTGCGCAGCACGAGTGAACATTTTTATGTTTTCAACTCACGAGATGAAATATATTTGGTATTCACCGAAAAAAAGCAAATTTTCTTTATATTTTATACAATACATGGGCATTTTCCAATTCACAAGGCAGGCGGTGAAAATGCAAAAACCAAAAATTTTTGAAAACACAAATAATTTTGGTACCACATTGTTCCTTACGTTCTAACTAAGAAAATGAATACCCCGAGGAATACCCACACTTAATGTTTTCGTTCATTAATAACGGAGTTATAGGCGTTTGAATTTCTGAAGTGAGACACATTTAATGACGTCAAGTAAATGGAAACGTCAGAAGTAATCCAAAATCTACAGTGAAGATATAGGCTGATATCAGTCACTAGTGACTTTTGATATCAGTGAGATTTGATATCAGTGAAATTTCGTATCAATGAAAATACCAATTTTATCAAATTTTGATATACATTGGTTTTCACTGTAAAGTATAAAATAAATTTTTCTTATTTTTTTTTTCTCCAAAAAAAAATATCAAAAATTTTCCAATGAAAATTTTAATTTTTACAGCCAATCAATCAGATCTGTGCAGGAATAGAAAATGGTTAGAATGGCAAAAGGAAACATATTCTATTTCCTATTCTATGCTCGATTTAAAAGGCAAACAGTTAAATGCAAATTTGATTCTGGGCTTTCTGTATGATTTTGTAGCTAAAGGCCCCGTCACACGAAGCGAAAATCCCTCGACGTAGACTTGCGTTTTATTGCGAAAATTAATTTTAGTTTGTAAGATTTTTTGCTTTACATCCCTTTCAACAGCTAACGTTCCGACATGACCATACCTGTTGACTGGGATGTAAGCAATAAATCAAACGAGCAAGTCTACGTCGAAAGATTTTCGCTTATGTGTGACGAGGCCTTAAACCGAGGTTTTGAATGCTTGATGACAGGTTTTCTCACAATGTGGGTGTATTAATGACGAGTAGGGGAATCTTTAAGAATATTAATCATTATAAACATACTGACATTGCAATTAACACATATTTTAAGGTAAGCAAGGTGAAACGATCAAACGAATATCAAACACGTTTTGCCTTGTAAACCAGGGGTTGCGTGTTCGATATCGAGCTTCCCCAGTCTTGACTGTACGTACTATATCAGGACAACATGTCCGTGACATGTATACCCCAGACAATTATTAGGAGTTAATAAATATTCCACTAATTGTGCTGCCAGGGATGAGCTGGGTTCTTTCCCAGTTTCTATTTATATCATGTCACAGGCAGTCAAATTTTGGTTTCATTTGTTGCGATTACCACAAAACTCCTTAGCACACAAAAGTTTGTCTGAAGCTTCCGTAAGTTCGCTTAATAATAATTGGATTTTATGTATCCGTAACATATTGTCGCAATTCGGGTTCTCGCATGTCTGGGATAACCAGGCTACTTTTAGTGTTGATAATTTAATAAATGCTTTTAAGCTTAAAATGCAGCAGCACTATACGAGTTGGTGGACCAATAAAACTTAAACCTTCAAAACTTGACTTCTTTAATAAATTTAAAACTAAGTTCATGCTAGAAAAATATCTTATATGCCGTGATGTTGATAGACCGTTGCGCTGTGCATATTCTCGTTTTAGAGTCAGTGCTCATTCACTTCTAGTTGAAGTAGGTAGATATGGTAAATTAAAAAAACGTGCAGATCGCTGCTGTCCTTTCTGTACCAATACTGTTGAAAACGAATCACATTTTTTACTGGAATGTAGTCAATATGATACACTTAGACTTAAATATTTTAGTGGCATATCTACCTGCTCAACAATTGATGAGAATTTTATTCTCAGTATTTTACAGTCTATGCTGTTATATAGATTTTATGCTATAGATTTGTTTTGTATATATCTAGAAAGCCATTCCATAGGTATACTGTTACTGTTATGTCAGCTTTCACTTTGTCATGTCTTTTTGCTTTTATGTTGTTATGTCACACATCTTTGTTAAGGTGTATATGACAATAAATTGATTTGATTTGATTTGATTTGTATACCCCATTGAACCCCCACTTTATCTAGCAAAACTGGGTATACATGGCTATGGGTACGCGTTAGAACCGCCTCGCCGATTCAAGTTTTTCGGGTTGAAAATCAAAGTGAATGGACAGTGGGTACGCTGTGTGCGCAACTCCTCCTACAGTTTTATTCCAATTCTTTTGAAACTTTACAGATGTCTTGACCATGCTTTGAAGATGTGCATGTGGTTGGAATATAATTATCAGATTAATTTTTATCACATTTTTTTGCAATTTGACCTACCTACCTACCTACCTATACCCACCTACCTACCTACTCACCCACCCACCCACCTACCTACCTACCTACCTACCTATACCTTCCAACCTACCTACCTACCTACACCTACCTACCTACCTACCTACCTGGGCTAATCTTGGCTTCTATTTTTACACCGTTTCGGAAAATATCTTTAAAATCGTGACGAAGCGACCCGAATTTCAAGGGAGACTACTCAGAATTTCACCATGAAAAATGAGAGTAACGTCCCCTTCAAAGATGGTCGCCATTTGCAATTTTGACATATTTTTCCACGTTGAAAATGCGATTAAACAGCAAAATGCAAATAAATTAAGCAAAAAGTAAGATAAATATGGATACATATTGGAACAAAAGACCTAACAGAAGTTTCTGTACTGTCATAAAATGGCCGATTCCTAACGTAAACAACTCCAGATATCTGCAAATTTTGTTCTCGCCTTTGTTTCACCAGCATGATCAGTCTAGTCTAGCCCCATATTCCAGCTTACATTCTCTCTAAGTGTCTGTAGTTTGTATAGAAATATGACTGACAGAGACTACGGCAAAACACTATAGTAACAATGGTCATCGAAGCATGTTTCTGTGCAAGTTTTTATGCACATTGCTGTTGTTATCCTGTTACCTCTGTAGTTGGAGAAATATAGACCTGTAAATAAAAAAATCTAGTCAGAGCTGGCCTCGAAACCCGATCGCCAGGGTAGAAATCAGGCATCATAACCACGAGTCTAAAAGGTCCGGACCAGTTGGACTAGTAAATTATGCACCCAATAAACCTGTATACGGTGCAGTCCGGTAACATTGCGCACCTAAGGTATTTCATGCCAGGTCTGACGTCAAATATAAACACTGACGGACATCACTTACCATCAGACATTTTATTAAATCAATTATTAAAATATTATGACATGAAATGTTAGCAAATTCTATCAGCTTTAGAAATATTGTGGCTTAAGCATATGCACCCCCATGAAAAAAATGGAGGCAATTTGTCCCCTAACATTGCGCACTGCTAAATCAAATGTATATTTTATAGCAACCTGCAATATATCCACAGCAGTTGTATTTCTGTCAATACATATGACACCCATGTGACAAATTACAAACAAGAAAGTTCAAAGAAATTCATGCTGTGTATGGTGGCACAAAAATGTCACCACACAGTAGTGTTGGGCAATCGGTTTGAAATTGCTATCGATTATCGGTTTATAATCGGAAGGACTAAACCAACTAGCTATCGATTGTGCAATCGGTTCAACCAGCTGTATATTGTGCAATTGCCCACATGTTTATGAGCAGACTGAGGTGTCAAGGAGAGAGCACCCTTAAGTCTCTGTCAGTTGTGAATATCTATTTCCAACAATGCCACTTACATGAACATAAGATGTAATGCATTTAGAAAATTTTACCTACATATATACTGTTCTGATATTCTGAAGAAAATGAAAAAAAAAAAAAAAAAAAAAAGAAATTTCTCCAATGGAGCTATATATGCCAACTTAAGACTTCTAGAACATAGTGATGTGTGACATCTACCTCATACTTTGAAATTTTTAGCTTACCTAAAAATTGGCAAATATAAAATGCATTTAATAAAGTAAAATTTTCTACTTCCACAGTACTGAAACCGATTACAATCGATTGCTGCATTTTACTATCGATTGTCTCTATCGGAAGCCCAAACCAACTGACTATCGATTATAATCGATCATCGGCCCATCACTACCACACAGTATTTCAATATTAAACAAAATCACATAATTGTGCTAAATTATTCAATCAGATAGGAAGGAAAAATCATTTTTGTCTTTAAATTAATCTTGTACACTCTTGTTGGTGTAATATTTGAGAAAATTGTACTGGTAGTCAAATATTGTTTGAAATCTGGTTGAAATGGCATGTGCAATGTTGCGGGACGCGCAATGTTAGGGGACTTGACTGCACAACTATTTTTGCACCTGAATGTTGTTCAGGTATTTTGGTACCATTGATTAAAACACCATTAAGAGGGTCTGAATGGGGTACCTCTGAAATCACTAATCAGTAAAAGTTTGGCCAAAAAATTGCTTATCAGTAAAATTTGGCCAAAAAATTGCTAACCAGTAAAAAATTGGCCAAATTAGAAAAATAGCTTTAATGTGGTATCACGATTTGCCGGAATCACCCCTGAATTTACCAAATATAAATTTTCTGGCTTTGATCTGTTGATAGTTATATTTGCATCTATATTTACTATTTCAAATGTCTAGGATATATATTTTTCAGATTGTACATCAGGGGTCCAGTTACTGGGCTCTGGGGCGAAAAACTTCGCCCTAGGAGCCCAGGAATCGCCCTGGGGAGCCCCAAGGGCTACTAAAACTTCGCCTGCTAATTTCTGCAACTTTTTAAAAAGCTTTACTTGTGTAAACAAATGGGTCATCAAACGATGTCTTGTGCAATCAACTGGAACATTATCCCTACCTGTCAACACTTCAAACAGCTGGCAGTTGGTTTGCTAATCCCTTCAGTATATCATTTATCATTGATTAGGTCATAATTGTGTTAAAATTGACACATTTCAGTGATCATTCCACATGTGAGTGGTCACAGATTTACCTGTCATTTTTATCTGGGCCTATTTATCCATGCATTCAAATGAGATCAATAAAGTCAAAGAAGCATTTGAAAAGTTTTCTCCACAATTATGCCTTTTTGATGTGGACAGTTATGTATCATATTAATGGACATTTTGTGCACAGATTTTGTTTTTATTTTTTTATTTAAAGATCGTTTTACAAGTTCTAGCTTTTACAAAATTGTTGACCTTTCTATTTAGAGGTTCTTTATGTTTGTAAAATGATTTCACTGTTTCCTTAACTCCAAAATGCAGTCTAATAGAAATATTAATAGAAGATTTAAATAGCAGAATATTTCCTTTCTTTTTTATTTGGTCATTAAAAATACAAGGAGTGGAAAACTATGTTGTATTTCAAATCAAGGATTTCATTTTAAACCGAAACAATCCAATTTTCAATCTGTATCACAAGTCGCTTTATTTGTCACTTCTCCCTAGGTCCCAAAACTTCTCCCTAACTTTCTTGGAGGGAGAAGTGATTTCTCCCTATTTTTCAAGGCCAGCAGGACCCCTGTACATAGATCTATTATGGTATCTTTATGACCATCAACACCCACCGAATCCAAATACCGGAATCACCAAAATCATCCTAAATATATCATTTTTTCTGGCTCTAAAAGTTAAATTGGTATCTATATTTTCTGGCTCTAATAGTTAGAATTGGTATCTAAAATACATTCATTGTTTCAAATGTAAATGATATATGTTTTCTCTAATGGTACAAAGGTTACTGCTATCAGTCCCCACCGAAATCACCACTAAAACCACCAAAATCATCCCGAATATATCAAAATTTTTTGCCCTTTAAATATCACACTGTACATACGGCTCGTCAAATTCCAACTGGTACGTCAAATTCCAGATGTTTATGTCAGCGCGTGCGTTTTGGAGGGTAAGTTATTTTGCTGTATTTTACACAGAATACCTAAACTTTTCATGGTATAATCTTATTGAGGCTGATATTTTTTTCAATCTCCATCGGAAGGATCATTGATAATCAACTTTTACAGTGTATTTATCCTTTTATTCTGTCGCTTGGGGACAAAAACAATACGCTTAAGTACAGACGGGCGAATGTCATATGATAAGTGAAATAACAGACGGCCGTTACGGAATGACCCAGACGGTAGATCAACATTTTATGATACGGGTCTACTAAAACACTTCTTTGTTATGCAATAGTCAGTATATGGTTTAATTTGCAGCGCTACTAACCATAAATTGCATAAAGAAAACATTACTTGGAAAGGAAATAAAGTGAAACGACTGTCTTTAAACGATTTAATATGCCGTTTTTTTTTTTTTTTACTCAAGATGGCCAGTTGATGAACAAAAAGCTGATTGTACTTTTGACTATATAGACGTTTGGAAAAAATGAAAGCTGATAGTGTGAACATTTGATAATATTCCACATAACTTAACTGATACATGGCTACTGCAAATCAATTCTAAATATTCAAATAGAACACTACGCGACTCAGTACACGTACATGTATAAGCGCCATGAGACGGGGAATTATTTACGAATAGCGCATTGCTTCTAGCTTTACTTATATGAATACTCCTAATTTTGATTATAAATTCAGTATGGCATGGGCCGGAACTGAACTTTGCGGTCTGTGCCTGGGCATACCAGGGTTCAAACTGATTGTTGGTTTCCTTATGCTCCAATGTCCAGGGGCGTTGTTAGGCATCAGGTGTCTTCACGCATTCGCTTGGTTGAGTCTTCGCCCTAGAAACACCATGGCATAACCTGTGCATTATTTGTTTGCCAATGTGCTTCTTTGATGGAATTTAATTTTTATACCAACGGAACAAATACATGTGTTTTTGATTGTTTGAATTGATGCTTTACAACCTCTGGAGGATGACGGGCACTAACTACCCAGATCAAACGACCGCACAACAGGCCATGGTTAAGGTCGTTAACTATCAGCGCCTTTAATATAAGATTAACCAAGGATCAAGAACTGAGACAATCAGGTTTCCAGGGTTTGCGCTAGGATTTTTTTTTCTTTCGCCACCATTTTCGCCAATCTGATTTTTTTTGTGCCATTTTCTTCAACTTAGAGCCAAATATGAGCCAAACTTTTGGCCATTTTCGCCAAAAAATCTTAAACATTGTGCCAATAGTTTTTCGACTTATTAACTCCCATTCATGTATGAATATAAAATTTTAGCAGTAGATTAAGAAATCAGTCACTAATTTCTATATCTTCTGCTATAACTTGTGAAATAAAAATGAAGTAACCCTTAGTGAAGATGTTCTGACGCTGGCACTTAATGCAAAAGTCACAGAACATAGCCTTAGACTTAGCATCGTAACGTAACCAGTGGTTGCTGTTCTTCCACTCGTCTCGATATGAACGGGATGCTGTTGGGGTGCCAAAGTTTTCCTTTTCGGGAGTTCTCATGTTGCCTTAATGATTGAATGAAGATCAAATTTCATGGCAGAGATATAGTCTATGCTTTCGATCGGCACTTCAAAAACATTTGAGTTGCAAAAATAAATTAATTTGTTTACATCCATCACTTACACACAAACTGACAAGAAGATCAAAGAGATGTTGAAATGAAATATTCAATGTGTAATTAAAGTCGGCGAAAACAAATATTACCTACCACTTTTGATAGCGAAATCCTTATTGATTCAAGACATATTGTTTGCGAGTCAAATCAATTATTGTTGTCCATGTTTGTGTTGAACCTTGACCCAGCATAATTGTTCACGTGTTTCAATGATGGGTAAATTTCCGTGACGTCAACCGAAGCTATTCTCAATACTGGTCTCCATTGGTAGCTAGCGATCACGTGTAATGAATATTTAATAGAAAGGCTGGACCAAATGACCACATGGGCGGTACTATCGTGCAAGATAGACAGCGCGTGTCAAATATTTGTTTTCAATAAACTCCATCGACTACTGTCTTTTGATCGATAATTAAGGTATTATATGACCATTAGACAAGCACGCGCAGACAATTAATGGCTCTTGACAATGTATTTACGGCGTAGATGGCGATTTTAGGTCAATTTTAGTTGTCGCCATTTTTTTTCGCCAATTTTTATTTTCTATCGCCAGATTTAAAGAAATGTCGCAATTTGCGAAAATGGCGATCGGTAACGCAAACCCTGGGTTTCAAACCCCAACCACTATATCACTCTCATAAAGTTATACTGTGTTTGAGTGGAAACAAAACAGCAGACACACAAAGTTGAAACAATTTCGAACCAATGTTGATATAATCAACTTTGAAACAATGTTGTAGAATCAATGTTGATTCAGTGAATCGAATTGATTCAACAATGTTTAAAGGTTGACCAAAACAACATTATTCTAATATTATTTTAACAATGTGTGTCTTAATGTTGATTCGTTGATTCTACGGTTTCAACATTTTGTGCAAATGTTGATATAGTAAATCAACGTCGTGTGTCTTAAAGGTGGCCATTTTTGAACGTATACTTCCAAGTTGACCGCTTAAGAAGGCCAAACAATGCCAGGGTGTCATGGGTATTTGAAATAATCGCACTCAACACGTCTGATGCGACACGTATCCAAAGTCGTGTTTACGTCTGTTATTTGACGTATCAAAAGGTATTTTCCGTCTGGTCTTTCAAGTATAAAACGACTGTCATGGTTCGTATCATGTAAAATCACACATGGTGCAAAAGAATGAGCTGCGCTATCAATAGTAGTGATTAATTTGAATAAAAGTTTAAATCAGGCTTTTAAATAGATACTAAGCTATATATATTCGAGCAAGCGACTTTCAATTATTTCTAGTTATGGAAATATTTGGCAAAAAGTATGGATGTTTTCTGAAAACGTGCCATTTTAAGACTTTCGTGCAATGTTTTCGCCAATCCACTGATAAGCTGACCATGACACCTGCATGTACTGATGCATGGATGTCCACACAAGACTGCCGATTATTATTTTCTTTTGAAACCATTAGCTAAAGTATAATAAAACAAGAAAAAACAACAAAAATAATTTACCCGCCAAAACGCACGCGCTGACATAAACATCTGGAATTTGACGTACCAGTTGGAATTTGACGAGCCGTATGTACGGTGTGAATATGGATTTGGGTTGTACATAATGTACAACACTATATATTTCCTCAATAGTACATATATAGGGTTATTGTTGTTATGTTGTTATGACCGTCAGACGGGATGTTCCCGTTTTGCCTATTCTCATTTCGCCTATGATTTGTCCCATTTCGCCTACTCCCATTTCGCCTACACCAGAAATGTTCACTATTCCCGTTTCGCCTACTCATTCAATATGGATGAATAACAAGAATAGAATGTTGTTTTAAAAGAAATATGCAAATACATATTTTAAAGTTTACCACAGAAAAGTGAAAGGTTTTCGGAAGATTTCATAGGTTTCCCGCCCAAAGTTTGGGTGTTTCTGGCAGCTTCTGTGTGATTTGTATAGAAAAAATGTTGCATTCTCCGTAAAATTCAACATTAGATCAATGCAACAACATAGTGGGAGCCTCTTGATTTGCATACAATGTCATGCAGAATAAATCTATGTCAAAGGGGGAGGGGGTCAGATTTTTTCAAAAAAATATTTTGTCAGAAAACATATTTTTTGCAATAGATTATCAAGGAAATGCTACAATATGCTGATTGCAACCCAAAATTTTAGATAGAAACTATTTATCCACGAATAACAGGTACAACATCTTCATTAGATTTATAACTGTATATAGCACTGTCCATCACTTATGAGAAAACCTGTACCTTAGATATACTATGCAAAATAAATTAAGTAACTTTTACTTTGAACAGTGACTCCATATGTTTTGTAGACATTAGGGAAGTTCTTCTGACAATGGCTTGCATGTATCAAATTATTGGAGAACCAGTCTTTTGTGATGCTGAAGTGACATTTGATTTTAAGCACACGGAGGCATATCTCAAGTAAAACATAAACCATCAGATATTGATATACATATTTTGCACAGTATACATGTATCTATATGCATTATAAGTGTACACTTTGTGTTTACCTGTTAAAATAGGACAGTCAGTCTGTTCATTCAGGTAGAACATACATATACAGTATATTTCCATAGCCTTGGTGAATTACAAATAATGAACCTGAGCCCATTTATCGGTTTTGGGGCTTTTTGATAGCTTTCCCCCCCTTACTCAAACACGACGTTTGGATATAATGTGCCATTTACAAAATTACAATTGCGTTCAAAATATTTTGGTTGGGCAAGGGGGGGAACATGGTCTAATAAAAGGTTTCCTATTTCCTATATGATGCTATATTTAATTCAAAGATTTTGTCCAATTTTTAAAGAAGTCACTGCTTGAGTTACACTAAACATTACATGCCTAAATACAATAGAAACTAACTTTCGACTGCAATAAACGTCATTTCAGTGCCTGGAATGTGAGATTTTGAAAATTTCTTCGGCATTTCACAAAAGAAATCTTCCGAAAACCTTAGTATTTTTTATTTATTTATTTATTTATTTTTTGTTTTTGAAGAAAATGATCATTTAAAGGGCTTGTGTAAGCATATAAACATTGCGAACTCATTACTTGTTGATCTAAATTAAATTAATTTTTATTTTAACATTTATAACCAGAAAATGTGTCTTGAGAGGCACGTATACCCCCGGCTGGTAGCCACCAAACCCCCTCGCTACACCTCCCCAACCATCCGGCACATGCTTACCCCTGACATTGAATGTCAAATCCCCAATGAAAGACAGAACCCTTATCAAGTACATATTAGAAATGTGCTTTGTAAAGCAATTTGCAGACAAACATGGGGGAGTGTAATTATAGAATGACAGATGTACTTTACAGCAGTATACAGAGCTGACTTGTATACTCAATCTAGGACTTAATCACGAACAATGTGGGTCAGGTTCTCAGTCCTAGAGAATGTCATTCTTAAAAAAAAAATGATGTCCCAGATCTTGACCTTTAACCCCACCCTCCAGCTATGAACCATAGGGTCCAAACCCTACATGGTACCTATGGTCTAAGTATAAATGCTTTCTGACAGGGCTCAGGAAATCCGATAATTTGTCGGTTTAGACCGATTTTGAATTCATGGGACCGATTCATTTTTCAGAAAATGCTTTTTTATCGGTCCGAAAAAAATGCAATTTGGCCGATTATAAATGTATTTTCCAATACCGTATCATAATAAAATTTGCAAGACAGGTTTTTGTTGTTTTTTTTTTTCCTTAATCGGTCCATAATTCACAGGTTTTCCCAATCAACACCCCTTGATTACTCACGTGTCAAGCTGTTAATTGTCCAATTATCAAAACACTGCAGTAAAACTACTGAATCATGTCAAAATTGTTTGTCTCGTTTCGTATCGCTGCACGGCTTGCAAACAAGCAAGTTTCTGATTGGCTCAAGCCAATTACACTGACAATCGTGAGGGCGGAGCTATACGGTAAAGACCGGCAGAATTGAGATCAAGGTCGCTTTGATCTTTAATTTTTTTAATTGATCTGATTTGCTCAAATGACCGTCAAAGAAGCGGTCCGTTTTAAGAAAATTATGCTGTTTACAAACTCATTCAAAGGGTACTGAAAATGACATAATAGGTATTGCATTTTTGTTGATTATGTTGACTATATAAGCTACAGAACTTCGATCTTTTATTGTCATTCAATTTATATTGAAATGGCACAACGTAGCATTTTTTCGATGTTTAAAAAGGCCTGGCAAACCGACAGATACGCTGTCAAAAAGTCAGACTGCTGACCCGACATTTAACCGGCTGCAGCGCAATGCACCAGTATATTCATCCGAGGTGTGCCAACAATGGCAGAGTTTATGCAGTACAATACAATGATGCTGGGTACCAGCATACTTATAAATAAATGCTGGGAAAACCTGATAAAAATTGGATTTGATCACGGAATAATATTAAAGAACAAACTACAAATTTCAAAGTATTCTTGGCATTTTTATTTCAGTTTAAAACAAGCTATTAACAATTAATTCTACATATAATAAGTAAGTAACCCTGAAATTATAAATGTCATTAGTTTTCGTGACTATGTATCAATGTATGACAATGCACGTTTGTATGTCGCCGATGACGTCATCACTTGGCTGGACCGATTTGGAAATCAAAATTTCCTGAGCCCTGCTTTCTGATATGTGGTTGTCAAGATATAGACCTACGTACATGCAATATTTATCTAGGTAGCTATCATATTAAACAAATGTCCTAGATTTTGACCTCCAGTCCCACCCCTGGGCTTTGGTGCTATGGAATAAAAATCAACCCTAAAGGGTAGCTATGATCCAAATAGAAATACATTCCTATGAGTATTTGTTCAGACATTAACTTGGAATAAGAAAAGAAAAACACTGTGTAAATAGCACAATTCAAGGTGACCTTGATTTTGAACTCTAGCCCCACCCCCTGGGCATGGACCCTGGGGTCCAAACTCATGGAAACAAAGCAAACCCAATAGGGTAACTAAAGTCCAAATATGAATGATTTCTGACAATTGGCTTATGCGATATACACCATTAGAGAAACTATAACCAAAACTTTGACGCAAATTATAGGTGACCTAGATTTTGAACTCTAGTACACCCCCGGGCACGGACCCTGGAGTCCGAACTCATTTAAACAAAACAAACCCTAAAGGGTACCTTAAGTCCAAATATGAATGATTTCTGACACATGGTTCTTGAAACTAGAGAAACTTTAACCAAAACTTTGACGCAAATTAAAGGTGACCTAGATTTTGATCTCCAGCCCCATCCCCGGGCATGGACCCTGGGGTCCGAACTCATGGAAACAAAGTAAACCCTATAGGGTACCTATGGTCCAAATATGAATGAATTGTTTCTGACAATAACTGCATGAGATATACACCACTAGAGAAACTTTAACCAAAACTTTAACACAAATTCTACTGAACTAACGAACAAACAAACATACAAACGGAAAAGCGAAAACAAAATGCCCATCGGCATAAATGCCGGGGTATAACAAGTACAATATTCACATATTTATATTCACTATAGAAAATGTAGAATCAAAATAAATGATGATAAGATTGAGAAAGAAAAAATATGTTTGCTGACAAAAAGTTCAGAGTAGGCGAAACGGGAATTCATTGAATGTCCAGAGTAGGCAAAACGGGAGTAGGCGAAATGGGAATAGGGGAAGCGGGAGTAGGCAAAATGGGACCAAATCCGTCAGACTTATGTCCGTGATCATTTGTATCATTTACACCAAAATATCCTGGGCCCTTTCATTTACAAATGTTGTCTTTGATTGTTGAAATTTGATATTAATAATAGACTATTTTAAATTCCTAGAAATTTAATATGCTAAAAAATATTTTGTTTTATTAGGTTTATTTATTTTTGTTTCAGTTCCCTTTAATTGCCATCTGTTCGAATTGTAATTACCCAATTATCAATGTACTTATATGCTGTTTATTGGATAACGTGTATAAACAAGCACAAGTTTTTCACACATTTGAATTAATTATCATCGATTGCAGGCATGTCATCAAGTTTAGATTGAATAAACATCAGTCATTTTTGTTCTGTCTCGCCCTTTCTCGATAACAGGCGGCACAGTGAGTCTTTGAGTCTCAATTTGTTTTGCTCACAATACATTGGCGTTCGTATCGAAAGTGTGTTTTGATAGGCTTTATACTTTATATTTAGTCTTTAAAGAAATATACTTAGCCCAATCTTAGATGATTTAGAAGATATTTTGGTGATTCGGGTGCTTTTTCCTTACAGGCCTGAAGATACCAACTTGAATCTATGTGCACATACATTATGTAATCGAAAAAATATATATCCTAGACGTTTGACATAGTCTATTTAGATCCCAAACCACCAATTCAGGTCTACAGTACTTATTCCTAATAATGAAGTCGATTTTGTTGGTGGTTTGTATGGTGGGGATAGTACGAAGATACTATTATAAATATACGAACAAACGGGGAAAATATGTTTTATAGATATTCAATACAGTTAATTTAGATACTAATTTAACTTTTTAATTCAAA
Source organism: Rugalucina vietnamica (assembly GCA_964017185.1). Taxonomy (NCBI): domain Eukaryota; kingdom Metazoa; phylum Mollusca; class Bivalvia; order Lucinida; family Lucinidae; genus Rugalucina; species Rugalucina vietnamica. The sequence goes on from OZ024882.1 coordinate 23,427,344, forward strand.
ATGTATAAATATTTGGTAGGGGTGTAACGATATACCGATATATCGGTATACTGCGGTACGGTGCTCGCGGTACGGTATACCGGTACGCCCATACAAGGATTCCGGTATATCGTAACACAGTCCGGGTTTTATACTAACACCCAAAATAACCCAAACGAGTACAACCACAGACTGTGTATTTACAATCGGTCCTGCTATCGAATTTTTACAGGTAATTAGCGTGAAACCAGTCCAATACATGTGCGTATTTGCCTCCCCTGTTGAGCTGTCAATCATGTGGTTATTTTTGGAACATACATCTATTTCGGCACTTTAAAACAACCTGACGTCGCATAAAAATTTTTCATGTTGTTTACAATAATATCAGTCATAGATGTACTACAAATGTTGTAAAATTGATTCCCATTCTAGTGCAACAAATTTTGGCTTCGATAAGAAATTGAAAATTGACTTTCCTGTTTGTACGATATATTCAATACGCATTGCGATATGCATTTCCCGTACGGCGATATATCGCGATGCGGTTTTAGTGGGCGATACTCAGCCCTAATATTTGGGGTGATTTTAATGATTTCAGTGATGATTCCGGTGATTTCAGTGGTGATTTCGGTGATTCCGGCAAATGGTGTGACCCGCTTTAATGTGATGATGTAGAATTTTAAGATAATTTTACTGGCATACAGATTACTTTTTTTTCCTTATCAATATAATTAAAGGAATTTCAGAAGAGGAAGAGAGAAATCTACTGCCTCCTGTAAAATAGCATGAATGAAAATATTTATTATAATTATACACAGGAAAAAAAAATAGGGAACACTTTTAGCTCTTTTTGAAAAGTTAGAAAAAATGAATTTCCCGTTTTTAGCTCGACTGCACGAAGTGCATAGAGCTATTGCAGTCACCCCGGTCGTCCACGTTCCCGTTCCCGTTCCCGTGCGCGTGCGCGTGCGCGTCACACTTGCGTTAAAGTTTTCTAGAAGTCCAGATCTTGACAACCACTCATCAGAAAGCATTCATACTTGGACCATAGATACCCTGTAGGGTTAGCTTTCATTCCATGGCATCGGGCCCCTGGGTCCAGGCCAGGGGGTGGGGCTGGGGGTTAAAATCTAGAACACCTTCAAAAATGGCAATTCTTGTGTTAAAGTTTTCTAGAAGTCCATATCTTGACAACCACTCATCAGAAAGCATTGATACTTGGGCCATTGACACCCTGTAGGGTCGGCTTTCATTCCATGGCATCAGATCCCTGGGTCCATGCCAGGGGGTGGGGCTAGAGGTTAAAATCTAGAACACCATTAATAATAATGGCTTTTCTGTGATATAGTATTCTAGAAGTCTATATCTTGAAAACTTTTTATCAGAGGGCTTTCATACTCGGACCATAGGTACCCTGTAGGGTTGAGTTTCATTTCATGGCATCGGGTCTCTCGGTCCATGCCTGGGGGGTGGGGCTGGAGGTTAAAAACTAGAACACTGTAAAAAATAGATGTACTGCTGTGTAACTTTTACAAGGAGTCCATATCTTGACAACAACTTATCATAAAGCATTCATACTTCATACACTTTAGGTTCCATGACATCGGACCTCTGGGTCGGAGTCAGGGGGGCGGGGCTAGAGGTCAAAATCTAGAACTCCCCGAATTTTTTTTCTTTTTGTTTCTTAATAGAAACAACTTAGGAAGATGGTTGGTCATTCATCTTTTGACTTTGTGACACTGACTTGTGTGTCATGACGGTAAGGGTCGGTTGACCTACTTTCCATGGTTCAGTGATTTTGCCTTATATCTTGACACTCAATTAGTATATTTTCTTACTTCTTTCAGATTATGAGTGAGTACGACCAGGCCTTTGACCCCAATATACTTATAGGTCACTGTGACCTAATTTCATGGTTCAGTGATTTTGCCTTATATCTTGACACTCAATTAGTATATTTTCATACTTTTTTCAGATTATGAGTGAGTATGACCAGACCTTTGACCCCAATATACTTATAGGTCACTGTGACCTAATTTCACGGTTCAGTGATTTTGCCTTATATCTCGGTTCTCAAATGGTTTATGAACAAACTTCTTTCAAAGTATGTTTGCGTATGACAAGACCTTTGACCCTGAATTAGTCCTAGGTCACTGTGACCTAATTTCACGGTTCAGTGATTTTGCCTTATATCTTGACACTCAATTAGTATATTTTCATACTTTTTTCAGATTATGAGTGAGTATGACCAGACTTTTGACCCCAATATACTTATAAGTCACTGTGACCTAATTTCACGGTTCAGTGATTTTGCCTTATATCTCGGTACTCAAGTGGTTTATGAACAAACTTCTTTCAAAGTATGCTTGCGTATGACAAGACCTTTGACCCTGAAGTAGTCCTAGGTCACTGTGACCTAATTTCACGGTTCAGTGATTTTGCCTTACATCTTGACACTCAATTAGAATATTTTCATACTTTTTTCAGATTATGAGTGAGTATGACCAGACCTTTGAACCCAATATACTTATAGGTCACTATGACCTAATTTCACGGTTCAGTGACTTTGCCTTTTATCTCGGCACTCAAGTAGTTTATGAACAAACTTCTTTGACACTATGTTTGCATATGACAAGACCTTTGACCCTAAAGTAGTCCTAGGTCAATATGACCTTATTTCACGGTTCAGTGATTTTCCTTTATATCTCGGCACTCAATTGGTATATGAACACACTTCTTTCACGATATGTATGAGTATGACAAGACCTTTGACCGTAAAGTATTCCTGGGTCACTGTGACCTAATTTCATGGTTCAGTGATTTTGCCTTATATCTCGACACTCAGTTGGTATTTTTTCATACTTCTTTCTGATTATGAATGAGTATGACCAGACCTTAAACCCAAACATACTTATAGGTCACTATGACCTAATTTCATGGTTCAGTGATTTTGCTTTATATCTCAACACTGAATGGGTATATGATCATATTTCTTTCACATTATGAGTAAGTATCACTAGACCTTTGAGGCTTTGACCCTGAAATACTTATAGGTCAGTGTGACCTTATTTCACGGTTCAGTGATTTTGCCTTGTGTCTTGGCACTCAGTTGGTATGTGAACACACTTCTTTCACAATATGAGTGAGACCTTTAAATCTTAGGTAGTTATAGTTAACTTTCATGGTTCAGTGATTTTGCTTTATCGCATCAAGGCAAAAAGATGTATGAGCATAATGCTTTGGGTTACCGGTCGGGTTTGGCCTTATGTTTGACAAAGGTCAGAAGCAGTCGAGCACGCTGTCCTGCGACAGCTCTTATTTGGTGATACTGAAATATTTTTAACATATATTTCATATCTTGGCCTAGCTACAAGCCAATTAGTTCACAACATATTTTCTTTGTGCTACAGATGTTTCAAAACTTACAATATGCCATCATGGCATGTGTGAAAAACTTCACTTTATTGAATAAGCTCAATTTTGGAAAGCAAAACATAGATAAAATGTCTAATCTGGTCATTCTCAATGAATAGAAGACTTTGGAATTAAAACTTCATGTTTCATTGCCAAATCACATAATCACAGTAATAATCATACATAATCTTCGGTTTGCATAGATTTTTATGTAAAACAAAAGTCTTGAATATCATCAGGAAAACATGTCCATGCAATGTGGTCGTTTCGTCTCTCACTAATGAGAAAGACCATCTTTTTTTCTTGAAAAGGTTTGTGTGTGTTGGTGAGTTCTTTGATGGCTGACAAGGCCAATTCTAGCTCTAAACTGTTGATTGCAAGTAGAGCAAGTCAGTGTCATGGGATCAGCTGTTGGCCCATTGCTATTGGCTTTGCGTTCTCTGTGCTTTCTTTCAGCTTCACAGGTTTTCTTTTTGTCGCACCTGCTTATACACCCTTCTGCACAAGCAACAAAATCTCTCAGATTGCCAGGAAAGCATGAGTTCATTAAAGGTAATCAAAGAGTGATTAAGCAGTGGCATACTGTGGCTTCCAAATAAGTTGTTAATTAATGGTATCCTGCTGATAAGTGACATATGGTCAGTGCTCAGGGCATATATTAAATGCTGCTGTTTTCTACATTTTCAACTGTATAAATGTTCCGTAAAGCAAAATCAGCTTTTTTGTTCTTTTTGTCACTGCGTTTTTTAAACTTTGCTCGGAAAGGGGTGATCGGAAAGTACGTATAAAAATGCTCTCATTTCTTAAGCTTTTATTATTTCGAGATAAAATTTAATCACAGTATGCAGCAATATATATGTAGTTATTTCATTGCAACAATGCATGCATATTACGCACACGTGCGTTGCAGCTGTCGTTATGGAAACACCGCCTAACGCTATAACGTCGAAGCTTTATTCTTTCAAAATACTTCTTATTCTTTCAAAATACTTCTTAGTTCGAAGTATTGTAACACCAGTTTTGATTGCGTATGCCCACGTTTTATTTAATACTTAATAACTACAAAGTACACGGCTTATGTTTGTAAAGTTACGAGGGTTTTTATCGAATGGATTTTAGATTTTAGAGTTATACAAATAGCGACCCTGTCAAATAGACAAATTAAACTGTTAAGATTTTCGACAGTATTGCATTTTTCGCGAAGTTGTTTTTTTAAAAAAAATATAGGGATTTACTGCAATGTCGAAACGTTTTTATTCTTGACATTGTCTCTACTAGTTATGGTTTATGTCAGTCTTTTTATCATTTCGTTGAATTTCGGCCAGAAAACAAGGTGTTGAATTGGGGCAGCACATTTGCGCACATTTTTGAAAGAATGTGTTTGCGCACACAATTATCCCAGGTAAACATTTTCATTTGCGCACACAATTCCCCCAGGTAAATGTTACATTTGCGCACATCAAATTATCTCAGGTAAATGGTATGCCTGTGCTCGCGGGACTGTATAGACGAGCCAAATGGAACATTTTAAAACAAATCGTGGAAAACGAGCAATTTTATATGAAGGTTTTAGATTCAGAAAAGAAAGAGAAAGTAAGACGGCACAGTTGTGGCGATGCATAAAGAAAACATGCAAACCCAACTAAATGATACAATGATTCTTTGAGGGAAATTCGAACATGACCACGTGGAAGAACAGTTCAGGGCTGAGACTAGTGAAACTCTTCCACACCCAGGTCGGTGTTATATCAATCAGTTGACGCAAACTTATTAGACAGCATTTTTATACGTACTTTCCGATCACCCCTCGTACATGTAAGCTGAACTTTGAAGTTTTTCTGTACTGGTACTAAACAAGCCAATCCAGTTTAAATCACCAAAACCAATTGTATTTTCTGCTATTAAATGTTAAAATGCAATTGTTGCATTGCAACATCTATGCAGCAATGATTACATACATTTTATTGTTATTTTCGTTTTACCCAAGTCCTTATTCAGGCTCTTTCTTTTTTAGCTCACCTGAGCCGTCAGGCTCACAAGGTGAGCTTATAGTATACCCATGCTCCGTCGTCCGTCCGTCCGTCCGTCGTCCGTCCGTCGTCCGTCCGTCCGTCGTCCGTCCGTCGTCCACCATTTTCAAAGATCTTCTCCTCTGAAACCGCTTGGCCAATCAAAGCCAAATTTTACATGAAGCATCTATGGGAAGGGGGAACCAATGTGTATATAAATAATCCAGGTCACATGACCAAGATGGCCGCCATGCCCATATATGGTAAAAACCCTTCAAAAATCTTCTTCTCCGGAACCACTGGACCGATTTCAACCAAACTTGGCACGAAGCATTAATGGCTCAAGCACTACAATGTGTATATAAATCATGACCCTATGATGACCTTGACCTATTTTACGGCAAGGTCAACATAGGTCGCGAATGCATTTGAATGGGAAAAATTGTTAAATTGTCATTTAAAGGAAAAATCTTGCAGAAAATGAGCAGTAGGACTGAATATTAATGATTCTGAAAAAAATATTGGGCACCAGGGGCTCATCCGCCCCCACCCCGGGGCAATATACATGTATATCTCCATAATATTCAAACATCTTCTCCTCTGAAACCGCTTGGCCAATCAAAGCGAAATTTTATGTGAAGCATCAATAGGAAGGGGTAACAAATATGTATATAAAAAATCCAGGTCACATGACCAAGATGGCCGCCATGCCCATATATGGTAAAAACCGTTCAAAAATCTTCTTCTCCAGAACCGGTTGACCGATTTCAACGAAACTTGGCACGAAGCATCGATGGCTCAAGCACTACAATGCTAAAACACTATAAATCATGACCCTGTGATGACCTTGACCTATTTTACGGGAAGGTCAACATAGGTCACCAATGCATTTGAATGGGGAAAACTTTTAAAATGTCATTTAAAGTGAAAGTCTTGCAGGAAATGGGCAGTAGGACTGGATATTAATGATTCTGAAAAAAATTGGACCCCAGGGGCTCATGTGCCCCCACCCCGGGGCAATATACATGTATATTTCCATAATATTCAAACGTCTTCTCCTCTGAAACCGCTCGGCCAAACAAAGCCAAATTTTAAGTGAAGCATCTATAGAATTGGGGAATCAATGTATATATAAATAATCTAGGTCACATGACCAAGATGGCCGCCATGCCCATATATGGTAAAAACCCATCAAAAATCATCTTCTCTGAAACCAATAGACTGATTTCAAGGAAACTTGGCGTGAGGCATCGATGGCTAAAGTACTCCAATGTATATATAAATCATGACCCTGTGATGACCTTGACCAAGTTTATGGCAAGGTCAACATGGGTTGCCTGTGCATCTGAATTGGGAAAACTGTTAAAATGTCATTTGAAGGAAAAAGCCAACAGGAAATTGGCAAATGGACAGAATATTGAAGATTCTGAAAAAAGAAAATGGCCCAAGGGCTTATCTGCCCCTGCACTGGAGTTAAATACCATAATATTCAAACATGTTTATTGGTATATGCAGCTGATCTCAGGTGAGCGTTTACAGGACCATTGGTCCTCTGGTTTTGGGGGGGATGAAATTTGTACTAAAAATGAACACAATTATGGTTCGACGTGTAAAGAATTAGGACTTATTTATCCCACCTGTGAAGAACTGGTATGGCGCTTTTAATTTCTAAGTTTTTGAAAACTTTGTAATAAATTTTCACCTGTGAAATTTCGGCCCGTGGTGATTGGTACTTATTGATCACATGTGAAAATAGCTTTATAAGTATTTCTTAGAAGTTTTCACATATCATCCTGTGAAGAAGTAGAGTCGAAAGCAAAGACGTTTCAGATGATTGTTTATCAATATGAGGAATAGCATTTTCGACTGCATGCATGTGAAATATTGAAATGTTACATGTGATGCATGGAACCCACGAATACACACTCAAAAAGCGAACACCATAATCATTGAGAAAACTGGACAAGTTCGTCACTACCAATTTTCACACAAGTGTGAAATTTAAAAAAAAAAGTGAAATTAGGAATTCAATAACGCTCAACCTGACCTTGCAGAAAAAAATACACTTGACCAATCTTGAACATTGAAATTCAAGTTTTTATTTCTATTTTCATTTTTCAAAATTCAGGCTCTTTTGCTTCATGCTCAAAACTTTACTCAATGCGAATATTTGGTTCTCAATGTCAAAATTCGAACCCTTGTGTAAAAGAAAAGAAAAATACAAACTTTGAATATTGAAATGCATTATTTTTTCTATTCACAAATAAAGGGTTTGAGAAAACGCCATACATTCTGAACACCAAATTGATAGTTATGTTAATGATTTTCTTATCTTTCTGAGCCACCTTTGCACAATAAGATAACTGATTCTCAACTGGTTATGATGCAGTGCCTGCTGTGTTAATGAAGTGCTGGTCCAATTATTCAATTAAGCTGAAGGAGGACCAAAAATGGTCCTCTTTTGTGTGCTTATTCGCCAGAGTGTATAGCAGGGTGCGATATAGGAGTCCAAATTTCTGTACGTCCGTTCGTTCGTCCGTCAACATTTACGTCGAAGTTTAGTTTTCTCGACATCAGAGATAGCTGCGAGTCTGAAACCTTGCATAGTAATTGTCCCTGACATACCCTTCAAGCACGCACCTTAACCTGGTGCCCTTGACCTATATTTCACGGTCCACTGACTTTGAAAATTTTTACGTCAAAGTTTTGTCAACATTTACGTCGAAGTTTGGTTTTCTCGACACCAGAGATAGCTGTGAGTCTGAAACCTTGCATAGTAATTGTCCTTGACATACCCTTCAAGCACGCACCTTAACCCTGTGCCCTTGACCTATATTTCACGGTCCACTGACTTTGATAACTTTTACGTCAAAGTTTGGTTTTCTCGACATCAGAGATAGCTGCAAGTCTGAAACCTTGCATAGTAATTGTCCTTGACATACCCTTCAAAATGCACCTTAACCGGGTGCCCTTGACCTATATTTCACGGTCCATTGACTTTGAAAATTTTTACGTCAAAGTTTGGTTTTCTCGACATCAGAGGTAGCTGCGAGTCTGAAACCTTGCATAGTAATTGTCCTTGACATGCCCTTCAAGCACGCACCTTGACCCAGTGCCCTTGAACTATATTTCACGGTCTATTGACTTTGCCCAATGCAGGTGCGATATCGACCTCCGCGGAGTTCTTGTTTTCATATATAGAGCTGCTCCTTTGTTGATGAGACTGGTCCTAGTTTTTCACTCACCCTTGATGGACTGGAGATGCTCTTGTCATTGTCTTGCCAAAGGCTCACAAGGTGAGCTTATTGTATAGTAGTCGAGCCGTCGTCCGTTAGTCTGTGCATCCACACATCCGCACATTCAAATACAAATATCTCCGCAACTAGTCAACTAAGTTTAATCAAATTTTATCTGAAGCATCATTGGGGTGGGGGAAAGGTTCAGGTTGCGTTAGGTTTTGGGCCAGGTCAGATCAGAACTCTGGTTTCCATGGCAACAGATAGCTCCCATAGACATACAATGGGAAAAACATAAAAAAATCTTCAGCTCCGAAATCACAAGGCCCAGAGCTTTCATATTGTGTGTAGCAATGTATAGTGGTCCTCCTTATAAATCCTGCCAACTGTGCCCCTGGGGTCCATACAGGCCCTGCCCCGGAGGCGTCATGGGAAAAACATAAAAAATCTTCTCCGAAACCACAAGGCCCAGAGCTTTCATATTTTGTATGTAGTAATATGCAGTGGTCCTCTTTATAAATCCTGCCAACCATGCCCCTGGGGTAAAAATGGCCCCGCCCCGGGGGGTCATTAGCTCCCATAGACTTACAATGGGAAAAACATAAAAAATCTTCCTTCTCCAAAACCATGAGGCACAGAGCTTTCCTATTTTGTGTGTAGCAATGTATAGTGGTCCTCTTTATAAATCCTGCCAACCGTGTCCCTGGGGTCCATACAGGCCACGCCCCGGGGGCGTCATGGGAAAACGCCGGGGGCGTCATGGGAAAAACATGAAAAATCTTCTCAGAAACCACGAGGCCCATAGTTTTAATATTTTGTATGTAGCAATATGTAGTGGTCTTCTTTATAAATCCTGCCAACCATGCTCAAAAATGGCCCCGCCCCAGGGGTCATTAGCTCCCATAGACTTAAAATTTGAAAAACATAAAAAATCTTCTTCGGCGAAACCACATGGCCCAGAGCTTTCATATTTTGTGTGGAGCAGTGTATAGTACTCTTCTTCATAAATTCTGCCAATGGTGCCCCTGGGGTCAATACAGGCCACGCCCCAGGCATGTCATTATAAAAAATCTTCTTCTCTGCAACTGCATGACACAAAAGCTTGTATATTTGATATGCAACATTGTCATGTGGAGCTCTACATAAATCCTGCCAATCATGCCCCTGGGATCAAGTATGGCCCCACCCCGGGGGCCGTTATAGGACCCTGACCTTGTATGATGATTTTTTCAAGTGATCCAAAATGGCGGACAAGAGGATACACAATCCAGACAAGAGCTGTTCTGCTGATGTAAGTAGGGTTTCAAGGTCACATGACCAAGATGGCCACCATACCTATATATTGTAAAAACCCCAACTACTTTGTCCAGTGACTGTACTTGTTGACTCTCAGGTGAGCAATCGGTGCCCTTGTTAGCCCACCTGAGCCAAGGCTCACAAGTTGAGCTTATAGGGTCCCAGACTAGTTGACAAAATGCATTCAAATTTTACATGGAGCATCATTGGGGTGGGGGATTACCTGCCTTTGGTTTTGAAGCAGAGCTGATTAGAACTCTGGCAATAGATAGAGCTCTCCCATAGACTCATTAAAGTAAAAATAATAGGGATGTCAACGAATGCCGAAATTGGTATTCGAATATTCGCATAGGATATTCGAATATATTCGAATATTCGAATGATATACACATCTATGCCCAATAGACCCATTACGATGACTTACTTGGTGGTACATGTATTGAAAATATGAGGTACATGTATATGCATGGTATCGTATTTGGGCTATACCAATGGCGCCATGTAAGAAAATCATCAAATTTTGCACAGAAAACTAGACAATCTGGAGGTGTTTAATAATGACAAATCTCTGGGGTTCTGTCTGAGAAAGCAACGACCCACCATTATTGACAAGCCAAGATTAAGTTCTGCATGCATGTCGTTGATATCCGCCACCAAGAATACTTAGGGTCTATTGTAGTCGTGTGGCCTACATGTACTTTGTGACCTTAAGGTTTGCGTTGTCAATCTATTCAGCCATCTTAACATGACACAGCTCAAACTGTAGGACTTTCACACCTTAAAAACATTTATTGAAAGCACGCAATGCTTTCTTCTCAACTTGAATCAACAAAGTGTCACTTGAATCAACAAAGTGTCACCTGAATCAACAAAGTGTCAAACTGTTAATTGAGCAATCTCAATTTGCAAGTGTGTCAAAATGTTGACCATCTTGAATTACTCAACAGACAAGCAGGATTACTGGTCATAATATTTTTCGATTTTTGGCCTTAAATTTGAGTCCTCCTTTGAACTGATATATGACAATATTGCAGGTTAGAAAATTATGCGAATATTCGAATCCAGAAATCGCATTCGAATATTCGTAAGAAATGCGAATATTCGAACATTCGAATATTCATTGACATCCCTAAAAAATAATGATAAAACAAAATCAATATTACAGCTTAGAAAAAAAAAAACCTGTGGAAGCTGGTGAAACAAAAGATTGCATTTGGTGAATGCATTTGTGTTTTCTTTGTCAAAGTGTCATTGAAATAATTGAGAGTACATGTAATTTGTTTGTCATGTCTAGCAAGAAACCTTCTTAAGTTCTCATATATGACATCTGATACAATATGTTGATTTTTTCAGATGATGCCCTTGAAGACAGAGAAAGACACCAGCTGGCATCTGAACACAGTCACCAGCAGTTCTGTCTGCCTGAAGCTACCTAAAGCCTCTCCTGAAATTCTCAAGGAGCTGGAGCAGATAACAGCGATCAGCTAGCTGACGAACGTTTGGAATTCAAAGACCTCTCAAGCTCTTGCTTCCGTTTCCGATTCGAACCATCTTAATTCTATACAACTTATCTATAATACTAACTTTTGAAGAACGTCTTTGTAAAAAGTCCACAGAACTTGCCAGGACCTTTTCTCTAAGATTCAAACTATTGAGGCTTTGAGGAGAAACTAAAATAATTTTAAAAGATTAGAACCATGGATAACATGCCTTTTCCAGCAGCCTTTATCGATGATATTCCTCAGATCTGTGTTTTATGTGGAATTTACTTCAACAATGCCCTTAGTCTTCAGTACCATATGCGACTTCATGCTGCTCCTACTGATCCTACGACCTTATTTGACGCCCGACCCCCTCCTGTACTCCCCAGTCCAACTCCGACCACAACCTCCAGCCCAACAAATGGATCAATCAGCTCCAGTGTCAATGTAAGCTCACAAATCTCGCCGGTTTCACCAACGACAACAATGCCTAAACAGGATTTTGAACTTGGGCTTGAATTTCTGAATTCCTTGACACAGATGTATGCCAATCCCTCTGCATCAAGAGAAATCAAAGAGAAGGGATATGATTTTAGATATGAACCTAATACCAGTAATCAAACTTCATCTGGTGCTTCAGACATACCTAAGCCTACTGATACTTTAAAGTATAATTTTGATGACTTTTACAACAGTCCTGGTGCAGATGAACTTGACAAAAAGTTTGAATCTGTTCTTAATTATGAGCTCTCTAAGGATAATGGTTTGCATTTTGATAATCATGAGAAACCATTAGAAAGTATTTTGGATGATGAGCCCTTGACAGAAAAAGAAAAAGCTGAAACATTGGTGGACAGTGTGTCTCAAATGTATCAAAATGAATTAAGAAAGGAACTTGATAGTATTTCAAATGACAGCAAACTTGAAAGTGTTTCTAATGACAGTATGAAAAATGATGATCAAAATAAGTTGCCAAATTTAAAAGTTCCTAATATACCAGAGCCACCTAAACTTCCTGAAAACTCTGCACATTCAAGTAATGTAACAGATAAATCCGTTTCTAAATCAAGCAATGAAAAGGTTTCTCAGGAAAATAATCCAGCAGAAGATTCACAGTCTTTTGAGGATGAAATAGCAACAAAAGTTGGTAAATTTAGTAAAATAAAGAAGTATTTTCAATCACAAGAAATGAGGAAAAAAGAAAGAAGCTCTGTTGAAAAGTCAGAGACTTCAACAAATATTTTACCAAATGGTGAAAAGACTGATAAAAGTAAAAGTTCTGTTGACAATGTGAAAACTATAATTCCTGTTACAAACAAAAAAGACAATGTTTCTAATTCAAAATCTCAAAATTTGAGTGTTTCTAAAGAAACTAAAAAGACTGTGGTCAAGGGAAAAGTGGAGAAAAATACCACAGCAAAAGATGATAAAAAGGAAACATCTGAAAAGGTAGAACTTGGTATTAGTGTGAGAAGTTTAAGGAAAAGGCCCACCAAAGAACCTGAGCAAAAGAAACAAAATCCTAAAAAGAAAGCAAATCAGAAAAAGGTCATTGGAAAGGAAAAGATTGAGGCAATGTTAAATGAAATGAAAAGTAACTCTTCCGAAAAAGATCAGAACGATCAGGAGCCAAAGGAAAATACAAATGTTGAAGAAAAGAAAGAGACTCCAGCAAAAGAAAAGGAAACTGAAAATGACTTAAAAAGAAAAGAGTCGGAAACTGAATTAAAGAAAAATGAAACTGGTGAAAGTAAACCGCAAAGCCCCATTGTTGAAAATGAAGTTAAGGAAGATAGTGTTGTTGTGAGAACTAAAAGTGCTGAAAAAGACAATGTGAAAAGTCCTGAAAAGATGATTGCACCAGAAACAAATGCTGACTTTTCACCCGTTGTGTCCATAGATGAAAACAAAATTAATGCAAATAAGGATAAATCAGAAGATACTGTCTCTAAAACACTGAACAATGCAGGTACTGAAAGTGTCAACAATGAAGTTTCTGAAACACAGAATGATTCAGTGAGTAATACAATGAATAATTCAGCTACAGAAACTCAGAATAATTCCGGTGTTACTGAATCCAAACATATCACAGCTGATGTTGTAAAGACAGATTCTGAAGCAACTGAAAATGAAGACAGTGAAGGTTTAGGCTTTTATGGTCAAGAAAGTGTTGAACCGTTGAAAATAAAAATTTGGAAAATCAAAAGACATAAGAAAAAGAAACGAAAGAAGAAAAAAAGGAAAAAAGACAGGGAAGAGAGAAGCTCTACTGAATCATTGAGTCTAGAAGGCTACACTGAAATAACTGAAAAAACATCAACAGAAATGGCTAATACTGCTTTAAAATTAAAATTGAAAAGAGGGAAGCGTTTTCATGAAAAGAAACATGCGTGTGATTACTGTGGACAGGCTTTCGGACAGCGCAGTGATCTACGGAAGCACATTATGATCCACACGGGAGAACGACCTTATACGTGTGAAACATGTGAAAAAACATTTCAGCGTAAGACAGATCTCGTAAAGCATACAAGGATTCATACAGGAGAGAAACCTTATGAATGTGAATTCTGCGGAAAATGTGTGTCTGACAAAAGTCAGTTAAACGTTCATCGGCGGTTACACACTGGTGATCGCCCATATACATGTGACATATGTCAGAAAGGTTGCATAACGAGTAGTGAGCTGACGCGACATCGGCAGTCACACTTCACCGACAGACCCTGGAAATGTGAGGTATGCGAGAAGGCATTTAAGATGAAGGAATGTCTTGCGATGCATATGAAAATACACAATGGAACTAAGAAATATCAGTGTTCCAAATGTGGATTAGCGTTTGATCGTGAGTCGAAAATGGAGCAGCATATGTTACTACACGAGACCGACAGCCAATACTTATGTCGGGAATGTGACTTGGAGTTTGAGACAAGTTCACAGTATGCAGATCACGTCAGGAGCCATAAGAGTGGGCAGAATACAGTTCCCTGGTGTTGTGATTACTGTGGAAAGTTGTACGAGTATAAGAGCAACATGGAGACTCATCAGAGATCACATGGAGGAGATAGGCCTTTTATTTGTGAGCTCTGTAATAGTGCATATGCTTTGAAAGGTGAGTATAGATATATGATGCCAGAAAACTGGTCTTCAGGATTTGGCACAAACTACTAGCCTGTGCAGTCACAGAAGAAGGCCAGAAAATTTAAGAAGAAGAATTGTACTATCCATTTTGCACTAAACATGTGCTCCTTTGTTTTCGCATCTCGTGACAAGGCTCATATTAAAATTAATAACATTGCAGAGATGCTTTTGAACTATGTTGTGGCTGAACATAGGCATACATGTGATATCTCCCTATTTCGGAGGGATCTCCCTATTTTTGAGCATATCTCCCTATTTGGAATTTCAAAAATTCCCTATATAACTTATACATCTCCCTATTTCAAATTTCAGATCTCCCTATTTGAAATCAAGAATTTCCTTCTTTGTTTAATCATTCTCCCTATTTCAAAAAGTAAATCTCCCTATTTGGCTTCTCAGATGTATCACATGTATGACATAGGATTTATTTACAATTTTTGAGTCATGTCAGTAATTTTTGAGTCACATAGATTAATCCGTTTCTTAATCATGGTGGAGAGGTTAAAGTTAGCTATGATCAGGAAATAGTACAACCAGAACCAAAGTCCCATCCTTAAAAGCCAGGGCCTTACTTTGGTTTTGTTTGCACCAGTAACTGTTGAGTTTATGGTCCTCTCTAGCGATGTATATCTCGTGAACCAATGATCAGAAACCATTCATATTTGGACTATAAGTACCCTATAGGGTTTGCTTTGTTTCCATGAGTTCGGACTCCAGGGACCGTGCAGGGGGTTGGGGCTAGAGGTCAAAATCTAGGTAAAGCTTCTACGCTACTGACTGAGCATCTGATTACTGGTTAATTGCTCTAAGTCTGCCCAGGAGAAATGGTTCAAGTCAAACCATTCATACATATAAACCTTATTGGCTTTGTTGGTTGGTTATATTTGAAGCGCATTTTGGATGTCATGACATCCTAATTTTGGGTAAAGGTCCCATAAAATGGAGGTAACATCCCGACATGACCATAGCTGTTGACTGGGATGCTAAACCACAACTCAATCAATCAATGAAAACATCCACACACGTGACAATTTTAGAACTGACACAAAAAGTAACAAAGAGAATCATAACAGAAGAATGACCTTCAAACTGTAGGTAAATTATTATCTAAGAGATTAGGCGTACTCTTTCCCTTCCTTTTTTAGGCAATTTGAAGCACCACATGAAGATTCAACATAGTGATCTGTCCTACAAGTGTCATGTCTGCAGCTTGACTTTCCATCTAAAGCGAGATCTTGTGAATCACTCTAGGACACATCCAGACGACCAGTTACACTGTTTCTATTGCGACAGTCACTTCTGGGATGAGGAGGCTGCTGTCAAACATCATGCGGAATGTAGTGCTAAAAATAGTGCGGAGAATGATACAACTGAAACTCCGGCTATGTCAAACATTTTGGACAAAACTGACGATGAGTTTGCCAAAAATTTCACACCTCAGGGAAAAATAGAATCACCTCCTCCAACTAGGGATAAAAAAGAACTTGATAAAATCTATGACTTTGATGATTCAGACTCTGAAGTGAAACCCAAACGTGCTAAAGTGAAGGCGGGAGGAAGAAGGGACGCTCACCATGCTTCTCCGAGACATAGAGGAGATATGCACATGTCTCCGCGACACAAAGACCTGCATATGTCCCCAAGGAATAGGGATCATTATTCCCCGAAAGGGCCAAGTTATTCACCCAAGCGTGCGAATGTTTCACCCAAAGGTGTTTTGCCTAGAGGAACAAAGAGATCTCGTGACCCTGAACCCCCTAAAGCAGTTGAACCTTCTAAAGCATTAACAATAACAGCACTTTTAAATTCACCTCCTATGAATAAAAAGCCGAAACCCATACCGATACCTCAGCCAAAAGTGGGAAAACTCGACCTCTTTCAGGGATTATTGGACTCGGATAAAAGTGCTGCTATATCAAACACTGTGAAAGAAGACGACCTTGATTTATTACATAGGCAAATAGATGCAACTGTCCCAGACACTTTACCCAATCTTACAGTGTCGGACAAAACTGATCTTTTTGAAAATATTATTGATAGCACTGACCTAGGTCAGAGCAAAGACAATACAACAGTGCCATTTTCTGTGAGTTTAACAAGCACAACGGAAAGTTCAGTGTTTTCTTCAAAAGACACGATAGACAGTCTCCTGTCAACCGCTCCAGGTTTAAGTGAACAACACTCAGATCTTCCGGAAAATCCTGTGGACCTGCCCACGGATCTTCCGGTGACATCAAACACTAATGAGTCCCCTGAGGATAGAAACTTTGCTCCAACTTACAACTGGAAAAATGACCTCATGCCCTCAATGGACTATGTTAATTCGTTACTCATGAAAAGTTTAAACGGCCCTTCTTCCATGACATCCGGTGATGCGGACGACAGTTTGTCGAAATTCAATCTTGACTACCTAAATCCCCTCATTATGAAAACTTTGAACCCTGATCTTAAATTTGACACCAATGAAAACTTAAATAAATCAAATTCATTTTATACAGCAAGTTCTCAAAGTTCAAATGTGTTTCATTCTCCGCCAAGTGCTGGTTTACCGAGCTCAAATGTTTTCTCTCCGACATCTGTCCCAAATGCAAGTGTTTTCTCACCGACCACTTTGCCGAGTGCAGGAATTTTTTCACCTACGAGTTTACCGAGTGTGAGTGTGTTTTCCTCTACAAGTGTAGCTAGTGGAAGCGTATTCACGACCACGACTACTTCCAGCACAAACGTTTTCTCACCACCCATTGGATCATATTCGTACAAATCTCAGTTTAGCTCACCCAGTGACACCCGCGTGGACACGTATCCGACGACTGATTACTCATCATCTTTCTCAAGAACTTTAGGCATGCCGAATATTGAAAAACTAGCAATGGACTACCTTTATCAAAATGCAGTGGCAAGTGAAAAAGAATTTCAGCAGAAATTTGGATTAACGGGTAAAACTGACGCGTCGGTCCCGCTTCCGAGCTTCAACTACCTGAACTCAATGGCCTCAAATCAAGACATGTTGCACGATCCACTCGACATGTCCGCGTTTTCAGGGTTACCATCAATGAGTGCATTTTCAAGGAATCCTGACTTTAATGCACATTTAGCAGGACCGTCAGCGTACGGAAGCCTGGACATCTCGAAGACTCTGCCATCGGGAGAGAAACTGGACGATACCGCAGCACTTCTGTCAAATTTTGAATATAATAGTTGAAATATTATATATCTGTTGTTAAAGAAGTGTCATAATTCTGCATGTGTAACAAGTTTGAATGCTGTTGTTTCTTAAATGTTTGAATGCAAAATAATTTGAGTTGCATCATAAATAGCCAGCGTTTTGATTTTCAGAGATCAGCTGCTTTTTTAACACCTTTGTTTTCTGCACAACACCTAGTTTGTAAATCAAAAATTTCAAATCTCTGCATTTTAATGGCTAATTGCTGTTGTATATGTGCTTCATCAGGTTTTCAGAGTTTTAGCATCACAATAACTTGTCCAAGTAATGTATACCCCCTTACACCCCACTTTTATATAGTAAAACTGGGGTATCCAGGGCAATGCTTATTTCTGATTTTCCTTATTTTTTGCTCCAAATCTTAGATTGTGGGTACTCGTTAGAACCGCCACAATCTATGTTTTGAGTAAAAACTCAAAACAAGCAAATTATCAGTTTTACATTTTAGACAAATCTGTATGATACATGGAAGTGTTTTTATTATAGAAAGTAGAGGAATTGTGCTAAACCAAAGGTGATATGAGCAATGACTGAGCTGGTGTAGGCACTAGGAAATCTTTTGGGTCAAACTTTACATGGTGGTAAAAGTGGAATCGGCATTTGTGCCAGCCCAAATACATGTATGTTGCTAAATATGAACAGAAATGCCAAAAATGGAAAACAAATTGAGGTTTATGTTAACAGTTCTTCAACAGAAATGTCTAAAAATCAGTGTTAATTGCTATATATGTAAAGTTTTGTTCTGTGTTATGTGCTAAATGCACTTCAAAGTGTAATATTTGGAATATTTGTTGTGCAGTGAATGATAAAGTCATGTCTCAAAGAGGTTGAAAGGAAAATATTCATTATATTCATTATCATCATAGATTGCAATTGTAGTGAAACAATGTCTGTCCCATTTATTCACCTGTTGTGTATATTCTTTGATTGGGCTACTTTGTGAAAGTACAAGAATTTTGTCTTTGCATCAAAGAATAATTCAGATCTTCTCACTATGGCTTGGAGGTTAAAGATGAGCCTTCGCCTAAGAAAACCAACAATCTTGTTTTCCGACAAGGTTTGACACAAACCAGCCGGTACAGTCACAGAAGAAGGCTAGTAGCTTGAGATTTTAAATTTAAAAGGAAGAGGGATTGTGCTATCTGGGCAGGGAAAACAAAGGCGCTGATCAACTTCAGTTACTGTGAAGCTGATTTGCGACTTTGTTTTCGCATATGAGCCACTTCGTGGGAAAACCAACAATGTGGTTTCAGAACAGGTCGGACACAAACCAGGCTGTACTATCACAGAAGATAGCTAGAGACTGGAAATTTTGGATTTAGAAAGTAGAGGAATTTTACTATCAGTGTAGCGAAAACAAAGGCGCTGATCATCTTCGTGGTTACCGCGAAGCTGATCTGCATCTTTGTTTTGGCATATGCAGATTGTTGGTTTTCTCATGAGGTGGCTCATATGCTGATTGTTGGTTTTCTGCTGCGGCAGTTCAAATGTTTATGATACTCAACTCAACTGAGCACAGTATCTGTTTTCTTCACAGAAGATCTGTGTCTTCAATAGGGTGCAAAGTCTTCTTCTTGATTTTGTTTTGAAGTAAGTCCTTTGTCAGATGTTGTTGTCTTAACATGTCATGTGAAAACAATGAATAGTCTATATATTTTTTGTGATAAGTATTGTATAGTATACAAGAAAAGTGTGATCCCTATCCCCCCCAAATCCTGGCCTCTGTTGTGGTTTCTAACTAAACTGGATTTCATCTTCATGTGCACAATGTAATTTGCATACACTGGAAATTAGTTCGATATTTTGCGCATTCATCTTATTGGAAAAGGTCCCTCAGGACCTTTTCCACAGTGTTTACTTTGAATATGAAGAAAATTGTACCCATGATCGACTGCTCTCCCTCAATTACGCGTTTTGTCACATAAAGCGCTTACTAAAAATTAGTGAACCCGTCTATAGGGACTAGACAGTTCACCACAATCAATTTAATTTATCAATTGTTGACACTCCCCGTCAAATAGCGGTAAATATCTAGCGTGGTGACTGCTTATCATAGCGCATCTAGGATTACATCATATATACCCTGACGAGGGGTACAGAAACTACAGAAACTCTATATGGCTGACTTTTAGTCCATCACATCGCACGTCTATGGGTCTGTTTCTGGTAGTGTGGCACAGGTCAAAATTCAGAACTCTGTCACAAATTGACTGCACTGCAAAATGGTTTTCTACAAATCGACATATTGATTGTAATCGTGCTCCCTTTAGTATCGGCTTTGATTCCATAACATCAAAATATTTTGTCATTGCCTTGAGCAACAGATACACACACTGGTCAAGCTTCATTACAAGAAACGACATTCATGTATAGGAAACGAAACTGAAATGTATGAGAATCGAAATTAATGACGAACCAGAGAATCAACAACACTGAAATTTAGACCAAAAGGGAATATCTCTTATAACAAACGGCTGCTGACCTTTTCATTGGTTTCTTTTTAAAGAAGCCAACTTGTTTCTTTAACAGGTTTTAAAACTAATCATTACCATCTGAGCGGCGTCATGAGAAAACTAACATTTTGCACATGTAAAAACAAAGGCGCAGATCACCTTCGCAGTAACTGCGAAGCTGATCAGCGCCTTTGTTTTCCCTACACTGATAGTACAATTCTTCTTCTACTTATATTCAAAATATCAAGCATCTAGCGTTCTTCTTGGACTGTAAAGGCTGGTTTGTGCCAGACCTGATCGGAAACCCTGAAGGCTGCTTTTCTCCTGTTGCGGCTCAGATGGTTTTGAATCCAAACACTTGAAATACATGTACAAAATAACAAACCACAAACATTTGCTAGATTTCTAAATGAGCCCCTGCATGAGAAAACCAACAATTTGCATATGCGAAAACAAAGACGCAGATCAGCTTCGCGGTAACCGCGAAGCTGATCAGCGCCTTTGTTTTCGCTACAAGGATAGTACAATCTCTCTTCTTCTTATATCCGAAATTTCAAGCTTCTAGCCTGTTTCTGTGACTGTACAGCCTGGTTTGTGTCGGACTTGGTCGGAAACCCCGAAGACCGGTTTTCTTGCGTCGCGGCTCAAATACTTCCCTTTTGTAGTATCCTCATTACAATCAAGAACACTATCAGTTCTTGATAATTGCTTTTCGTGGACATAGATAACATTCTCTCTATAACAGGCAAAAGTGGGTTTCTAGAAGTACAGAGAGTAGATGGGCTTCAGCTGATAGAGCAGACCGAGCAGTGGACAAAATACATTGTGCAGAAGATGGAATGACCTTTGTAGATGTATATGCTCCTCCGGGGCTTTCATGTTTTTTTTTTAATGAACTTTAAGACTTTGTATACTGGAAGAAATTATAGAAACTTGTAATATATTCGCATGAAAGGTTTTCTGTGGAATTTCGAAATATTATCTCAGTGACAGCTTAGTTGATTTTAATAGTAGCAGCTTAAATGTCAAGTATGGACTTTTGAGAAAAAAATTCACATGAAATGAGCCTGTGCCTGAGAAAACCAACAATTTGGGTTCCAACCAGGTCTGACACAAACCGGGCTGTACAACCACAGAAGATGGTTAGAGTTAGAAGCTTGAAATTTCGAATTTAAGAAGAGGAATTGTACTATCCGTGTAGCAAAAACAAACGTGTACCCGCAATCAATGTTTTGAGCAAAAATATTAAAAATATCATCATTTTTCTGATGCAATTTTCAATTTTTAAAGCTAAAAATAAATCTGTGTATATTGCATGGACAAGTTCCCATAATGTGCTGTTTACTATAGCATGCCTGGAATCTTAGAGGATCATCATGAAAACGTGTCCGTGCAATGAATACCCCCTTAAACCCCACTTTTATATAGTAAAAATGGGGTATGCAGGGGTATACCTATTTTTCTTATTTTTGGTCCAAAACATAGATTGTGGGTACTCGTTAGAACCGCGTCAGCGAGGCGGTCCTAACGTGTACCCACAATCTATGTTTTGAGCAAAAATAAGAAAAATATCAACATTTTTCTGGTGAAATTTTCAATTTTTATACCCCCCGCAAAACGAAGTTTTAGGGGGGTATACTGTTTTCAGTCTGTCCGTAATTCCGTGATTCCGTGATTCCGTCAACATTTTGACATCTTTGCTGAATAACTTAAGTAGTTTTTGCCCGATGCTCTTTAAATTTTCAACACACCTGCACCATAAGACAACACATGTGTGGTATGAATTTAGGGGCCAAAGGGTCAGTTTTGCAAGAGTTATGGGACTTTTTAAACCTATACATAGAATGTTAGCCATAGTGCTAATAGTGCATACTTTGTGAAATCAACTCCTCCTACAGCTTTCAATATTCTCTTTTGATACTTTGCAGATATGTGCCAGAGATATTGAAGATATGCATGAAGAAGTATTATGCTGAAAAAATGAATTTTGACAAATTTACAGCATTTTGAACTTAGCCAATTTTCGATAATTGCCATATTCAATAATGGTTGGTAGTGCATAGTTTGTGAAATCAACTCCTCCTAGGGCTTTCAGTATTTCTTTTCAATACTTTGCAGACATGTTCCACACATATTGAAGATGTGCATGAAGAATTACAATGCTGAAAAAATAATTTTTGACAAATTTACAGCATTTTTCAACATAGCCATTTTGGGACCATTGCTTATATACAATAATGATAGGTAGTTCATAGTTTGTGAAATCAACTTCTCCTAGGGCTTTCAGTATTTCTTTTCAATACTTTGCAGACATGTTCCACACATATTGAAGATGAGCATGAAGAATTATAATGCTGAAAAAATATTTTTTGACAAATTTACAGCATTTTTTAACATAGCCATTTTTGACCATTGCTTAAACAATAATGGTTGGTAGTGCATATTTTGTGAAATCAACTCCTCCTAGGGCTTTCAGTATTTCTTTTCAATACTTTGCAGACATGTTCCACTCATATTGAAGATGTGCATGAAGAATTATAATGCTGAAAAAATAATTTTTGACAAATTTACAGCATTTTTCAACATAGCCATTTTTTGACCATTGCTTATTTCCAAAAATGGTTGGTAGTGCACATTTTGTGAAATCAACTCCTCCAAGGGCTTTCAGTATTTCTTTTTGATACTTTGCAGACATCTTCCTCACATATTGAAGATGTGCATGAAGAATTATAATACTGAAAAATTAATTTTTGACAAATTTACAGCATTTTTTAACATAGCCATTTTTTGACCATTGCTTATATACAATGATGGTTTGTGAAATCAACTCCTCCTAGGGCTTTCAGTATTTCTTTTCAATACTTTGCAGACATGTTCCACACATATTGAAGATGTGCATGAATAATTATACATGTAATACTGAAAAAGTGATATTTGACAAATTTACATCATTTTTCAACATAGCCATTTCTTGACCATTGCTTATATACAATAATGGTTGGTAGTGCATACTTTGTGAAATCAGCTCCTCCTAGGGCTTTCAATGTTTCTTTTAGATTCTTTGTAGATTTGTTCCAGATATATTTTAGATGTGCGTGAATAATCTTCATGCTGAAAATTAACTTACAGCTTTTATTTAACTTAGCCAATTTTTACCATTTCTCATGATAAACAATGATCATAGTGCATACAGTGAAATCAACCTCAAGCTTTCAATATATTCTTTTAATATCTTATAGATGTGACTGGCATACTGGGGATGTACATGAAGGATTATAATGCTGAAAAGATATCTTTGACAAATTTTCTGCATGTTTGACTTAGGAAGTTATTGGCCAGCTTCAGATAATTTTGCGGGGGGTATACTGAAAGCCTTGCTTGCAGCCAATTTCTAGTTGGTTCTGAAAAAATCTCTGTATATTGCATGGGCAAGTTTTCGTAATGCCTAGCTAAATTATTCTTCTAAAAGTCCTATGTATTGTAGAGCCTCATAAACTCGACATTGAATTTTAGGCTTAGGGTTTTATAGGTGCTTGTTAAAATCATGGATTCTGCTATCCGCTTTGTTAGAGCAATACTTTTTTTTATCTCAAGATTATAAATTTTAACAGCTTTGAAACATAACATAGATCCATTGCATGTAAACAGTGTAAAAAGTACCATAGATTTAGTGAAATAATTTGTATAGCTGAATTAATTGTGTATACACTAGTGTATAGTTTTGTGCTCAATCTACATAGTAAAATTAATTTTAGGGTATAATACCGATACAGTATATTATTTGTATGTTGTTTACCCAAGTTTCTCTAAGATTTTAGCATGCATGTTTACTGACTTTAGTAGGTGAGATTTTCACACCAGAATAATTCTTCCCGTACTACATATTTTTTTCATATTGGTCAATGCACATGTACTACATGATCATATTTTATTCCGAATATCTGTAACTCGATTTCAAATTCATATATTTGAAAGTTTATCAGCACACTATTTTTTCTTTTAATCATGGTCAACTAGATCTTATTAGGGGCAGTCGAGAGAGAGAGAGGGATATATATATCCTTGACGTTTTGTTGCTGTTTTACTATGTCTTTTAAACCTGACAAATTTTCAGAGATATGGATTGATTGCTACTGAACTATTGAATTCCATTCTGAAAAAAAAGCCTGTATTTGAGGTTCCTGACCAGGTTCTGAGGTTATAAAACTTTTTTCATTCTCAACTCAGGTGAGCAAGAAATTTTATCTGCTCATAAATGCCGAAATAACCCAAATAAATTGAAATTTCAGGTTTAGATCACTAAAGCCAGTAATTTATCCTGCTCATAAATGTTAAAATGCCAACAATTGTTAGCATTTTAACATTTATGAGCAGGATAAATTTTAGTCTCAGCTGAGCTGAGCATGAAAAGAGTTTTATAACCTCGGGGCCAGGTCTGTTTAGGATTTAGATAATTTGCATGAAATCTTGGATTCAACCTAGTTTATACATGTACCTTATATAGCTATACTCGGTAATATTTCATTGTAGACTGGTATCACAGCTTTGCCATTATAAAGACGATAAATGAGTCAAGTCATGAGAAAACCAACATTTTGCACATGCGAAAACAAAGGCGCAGATCAGCTTGGCAATAACTGCAACTTTGTTTTTTCACTACACTGATAGCACAGTTCCTCTACTTTCTAAATACAAAATTTTTAGGCTGTAGCCATCTTCTGTGCTTGTTCAACTCGGTTTGTGTCGGACTTGCATGAGGAAATCAATTTGGGTTTCCGACCAGGTCGGACACAAACTGGCATGTACAATCACAGAAACAGGCTGGAAGCTTGACCTTTCAGATTTATAAAGAAGAGAGATTGTACTATCTGCATATGCGAAAACAATGGTGCTGATCAGCTACACAGCTGATCTGTGCCTTTGTTTTCGCCTATGCATGTTGTTAGTTTTCTTATGCAGTGGCTCATTTCTAATGGTAAATCTGTTGTGAGAGTCTACAATGAACTATTTCTCCTTGTAGCAAAACAGAAGCTCTGTACTGAGTCAAAGATTTGTTCCTATTTTATATGAGCCGCGACAAGAGAAAAACGGTCTTCAGGTTCTCCGACCTGGTCTGACAAGATGACTAGGTGCTTGAAATTTAGGATTTCGGAAGAAGAGGAATTGTACTATCTGTGTAGCGAAAACAAAGGCACTGATCAGCTAAGCTGATCTGCCCCTTCGTTTTCGCATAGGCAAAAAGCCGTTTTTCTAATGACGTGGTTGATATGTAAGAGCAGGTTCTCTCCCGACCTTTTGCAAATTAAGTACCTGGAGAATGATGAGCATTTATTCATAATATTTGTGTTTAATTGTGTATTGTGTACACATGGTTATTAGCTAACATATATAGAGAGAGAAATCAGTCGGTGTCAAATAAATGAGCCGCATCGTGAGAAAACCGGATTTTTGCCTATGCGAAAACAAACTGATCAGCGCCTTTGTTTTCGCTACACGGATAGTACAATTTCTCTTCTTCTTAAATCCGAAATTTCAAGCTTCTAGCCTGCTTCTGAGACTGTACAGCCCGGTTTGTGTCGGACCTGGTTGGAAATCCCGAAGACCGGTTTTCACGCGTCGCGGCTCAAATAGAATGATTGGGGATGAATTTATGATAGAAACTTTTGTATATGTGATCATTTTATCATTTGAGCATAGCCTGGGAAAACATGGAATCATTGGCACCATATTTAGGGGAAAATTGTGTTACACAAATGTTTTAAATTATACATTGAAGCAAATGTAGGGATCCTGGCCCCGAGGTTATAAAACTTTTTTCATGCTCAGCTCAGCTGAGACTAAAATTTATCCTGCTCATAAATGTTAAAATGCCAACATGTTGGCATTTTAACATTTATAAGCAGAATAAATTATTAGCTTTGGTGGTCTATACTTGAAAAATCAATAAATTTTGGCTATTTGAAATTTTATGCTCAGCTGAGTTAAGCATGAAAAATGTTTTATAACCTCAGGCCCAGGTTGGTGTTGGTTAACATTATGGTGAATAGCAAGGTGCTGATGTGCTTATTTATCATATCATCGCATAAGAAAACGGACAATTTGGGTTTCCGACCAGGTCTGACAGAAACTGGCCTCTACAGTCACAGAAGCAGGCTAGAAGCTTGATATTTTCGATTTAAGAAGAGGTATTGTACAAACTGTGTGGTGAAAACAGACCATTACTGAACAGCTGATCTGCGCCTTTGGTTTCGCATATACAGATTGTTGGTTTTCTCATGTGGTGGCTCTATTTATAGAAAAAAATGAGCCGCCTTATGAGAAAACTAACAATCTGCATATGCGAAAACAAAGGCGCAGATCAGCTGATCAGCGCCTTTGTTTTCGCTACTCGGATAGTACAATTCCTCCTCTACTTAACTCCAAAACTTTAAGCTTCTAGCCTGCTTCTATAGCTGTACAGGCCGGGTTGTGTCAGACCTGTTCGGAAACCACATTGTTGGTTTTTCCACGAGGTGGCTCAAATCATCTTAAATTCATCCTCAAAAAGTGTGTTTAAAAGCTACACTGACTGTTTGTTCTTTTAATGAACAGAAAAGATGCATATTTTGTGATCTAGATTACTTTTTGATATTTCTCGATAGAAAACTTTTGATATCTCAGAAGCAAAATATACGGGCACTCAAAAGAAATTCATCCCCATATACACTTGTTTGCCAGAGGCAACCAACACAGCTGAAAACAACCATCACATGGAAACAATGCAAGTCTGTATATAATGCCATTTTGTATACATGTTATGCAAAAGGTCATTTTGGTTCCGTGTTCCGTTAAGTTAAAACGGGACAATGGTGGTCACGGGAAGGTGACTATAAACAATGCGGCCACAGTAGGATGAAACATATATTTACTCGAAATTGTTCATTGATTTTATCTGTGTTGATTGTTCGCAGCTTTATGAAAACATGTCCATGCAATGTATAGAGATTATTTTTTTTTCAGCTGAAAAAAAAAAATACAAATTTCATTTGAAAAATTTTGATATTTTAAATATCTGAGCTCAAAACATTGATGTGGGTGTATGTTAGAAACGAGAACCCACAATCTATGTTTTGGATCAAAATTAAGAAAAATGGGTGTAAACCCCAGTTTTACTATATACCAGAGGACCAATGGTCCTGTAAACGCTCACCTGAGATCTGCTGCATATACCAATAAACATGTTTGAATATTATGGTATTTAATCCCAGTGCAGGGGCAGATGAAGCCCTTGGGCGATTTTCTTTTTCAGAATAATCAATATTTTGTCCATTTGCCAATTTCCTGCTGGCTTTTTCCTTCAAATGACATTTTAACAGTTATTCCCATTCAAATGCATTGGCAACCCATGTTGACCTTGCCATAAACTGGGTCAAGGTCATCACAGGGTCATGATTTATATATACATTGTAGTACTTGAGCCATCGATGCTTCAAGCCAAGTTTCCTTGAAATCGGTCCACTGGTTCCGGAGAAGATTTTTGAGAGATTTTTACCATATATGGGCCTGGCGGCCATGTGACCTGGATTATTTATAAACATATTGGTTATCCCTTCCTATTGATGCTTTACATAAAATTTGGCTTTGATTGGTCAAGTGGTTTCAGAGGAGCAGATGTTTGAATATTATGGAGATATACATGTATATTGCCCCGGGGTGGGGGCATATGAGCCCCTGTGGTCCATTTTTTGTCAGAATCATTAATAGTCAGTCCTAATGCCCATTTCCTGCAAGACTTTCACTTTAAATGACATTTTAAAAGTTTTCCCCATTCAAATGCATTGGCGACCTATGTTGACCTTGCCGTAAAATAGGTCAAGGTCATCACAGGGTCATGATTTATATATACATTGTAGTGCTTTAGCCATCGATGCTTCATGCCAAGTTTCATTGAAATTGGTCCATCGGTTCCAGAGAAAAATATTTTTGAAGGGTTTTTACCATATATGGGCATGGCGGCCATCTTGGTCATGTGACCTGGATTATTTATATACACATTGGTTCCCCCTTCCCATAGATGCTTCATGTAAAATTTGGCTTTGATTGGCCAAGCGGTTTCAGAGAAGAAGATGTTTGAATATTATGATAATATACATGTATATTGCCTCGGGGTGGGGGCGGATGAGCCCCTGGTGCCCAATTTTTTTCAGAATCATTAATATTCAGTCCTACTGCTCATTTTCTGCAAGATTTTTCCTTTAAATGACAATTTAGCAATTTTTCCCATTCAAATGCAAAGGCGACCTATGTTGACCTTGCCGTAAAATAGGTCAAGGTCACCGCAAGGTCATGATTTATATAAACATTGTAGTACTTGAGTCATCGATGCTTCATGCCAAGTTTGGTTGAAATCGGTCCAGTGGTTCCGGAGAAGAAGATTTTTGAAGGGTTTTTACCATATATGGGCATGGCGGCCATCTTGGTCATGTGACCTGGATTATTTATATACACATTGGTTCCCCCTTCCCATAGATGCTTCATGTAAAATTTGGCTTTGATTGGCCAAGCTGTTTCAGAGAAGAAGATCTTTGAAAATGGTGGACGACGGACGGACGACCGACGGACGGACGACGGAGCATGGGTATACTATAAGCTCACCTTGTGAGCCTGACGGCTCAGGTGAGCTAAAAAGTGGGGTGGGGTTCAAGGGGGTCTACATTACATGGACACGTTTTCCTGATGGTATTGTTTTTAGTCTCTGGATAACGGATGTGCCCCATGCTGCTTCTGATGAATACTGACAATATGATTATATAGCAAAATACCAAACTTAATCACAGAATATGTGTCTATATCATGAGAAAACAAACAATGTGGTTTTAGAGCAGGTCCGACTTAAACCGGCCTGTACATCCACAGAAGATGGCTAGAGGCTGGAAATTTTGGTTTTAGAAATAAGAGGAATTGTGCTATCCATATAGCGAAAACAAAGGCGCAGATCAGCTTCGCAGTCACTGCGAAGCTGATCTGCGCCTTTGTTTTCACATATGCAGATTGTTGGTTATCCCATGCGGTGGCTCATATGTGTCTATATCTGTTTATTCTCTTTTTATTGTCATTTACATGTATAGCTACAGATTTTAGAGTGAGCAAGGCTCAGTTTATAATTAACATTTACATTTAGATTCAGTGTATATTATTAGCTTATACCATCAAAATTGGACTTTATCTTGAGAAACGTTAAAAGAAAATGTAAGATTTTACAGTTGAAATATTTTGGTAACAAAGAATTGTAAAATTTTATAGTTAGAATCTTTTGAATTTTATAGTTAGAATCTTTTGGCATAACTTCGTAAATCCAGAATTAAGCTAATTACATGTAACTTGAAAGAAAGCAAAATTGCTAGAATACCAAGCTCCAGAATGAAGGGTTACTTCCCTACCACCTCCATACTCATCATAGAACGACTTTCTTTAGGATAACTGATTTAGTATTTATGTACAGGGGTATAAATACAATTCTCTTACTTTTGCTTCGAACATTGCGTGTGTTCGGGGTTCTCCCAATGGTACCATTGGTTGGTAACATTTGTACCATTGGTACCAATTTAATTACCAATGGTACCATTGGTAAAGAAATAGGTGCAAATGGTAATGCCATTAGTACCAATAGTACAAATGTTACCAACCAATGGTACCATTGGGAGAACCCCGAACACACGCAATGTTCGAAGCAAAAGTAAGAGAATTGTATTTATACCCCTGTACATAAATACTAAATCAGTTATCCTGAACACACGCATAGATTGTGGCAGTTCTAGCGGGTGTCCAAAATCTTGTTTTGAGCAAAAACAAGAATACTATCAAAAACTTTAAACTAGAACCTGTTTAATTTTACAGCTGTAAAAAATCTTGTTAGTGCATGGGCATGTTTTTCCAGTTTTTTCCCCAGAAGTTACCGGCTAAAATTTAAAGAAAAATGTGATAAACCGAGAAAAAATACAGTGTTGTTTTTTTTTGGTTTAAAGACTTTCTCAAGATAAAGTTCATTGCCCAGATTTGTTGTTTTATTTCATCAAGCAGGTTTTAAAATGCTGTGACGTTATTGTTTTGAGTATATAAAATAATAAAACAGACTAATGTCTTGAAGATCTTGTCGTCTTATCATATATTCCATTTATATGAAAGAAAATTATTGACTGAGATGGTACACAACAAATCAAAGCAAGAATTGGAAATGGTCAGTTTTTGCATTTTCTGTTTTTAGTTTTTTTCAATTACATGTATGTTGGAATGCTTTAACATGACACAGATTTTTTTATTTTTTTTATTCAGTTTAATGTCCTTTTCAAAATTATTTCAGCACATATGAGATGGGCCAGTTGGAAGATGGGGCCAAAACGTGAGAACCCCAATGAAAACCACCTGGCACACCCGCAAATAGAACATGGCCTCTCCATATGCGGGGCTAGAACTGCACCAGACACAGCATCGAGATGATCGAAAGATTAAGCGTGGTAATAAAATCAGCACTCTTAACCACTCAGCCGTGGGGTGCCGCCAAAAAAGTTTTGTTACTCTAAAGATTTTACATCCAATCAACATCAATGCTCATAATAAAACAGTCTCCTCAAGACTGGAAGAGCCCACGATCACAGCCTATGACACCTCTTAGCATGTCCCTGCAAGTGATGTTTTAATCTAAAACCTTTTCCACAAGAACAAGCAAATGGTCTCTCATCACTGTGTATTCTAAGGTGTCGGCGTAAATCGTTGAGTTGTCGAAATTCTTTCTGACACATCATACACTGGTAGATTTTATAGGAAACATGCTCGCCAAATGATTCGACTTGAACAGTTCTGGTGGTGAAGCCACTGGTAGGGGAGTCTGAAACACACAGAAATGAGACTTAACTTAGTGACGAATGGAATTGCCCATCAATATCATTTGGATGAGTCCACTTTAATTTTTAGGGTCTTCAGGTGTGATTTTAAAATTTTATTCCATTTTTTTGATGAAATTTCTCTATGCAAACAGAATAGCCCCAGATGGGATGCTGTGTTCTGCGACATAACATCTGGGGCTATGCTTTTTGCCTGTCCCATAAAAAGGATGCAAGGTTATTATGAGTTAATTTGATCTTATTTGAGCCCAGATGCTAGAAAACTTGTTTTATGGTTTCTGATCTGGTTTGACACAAACTGATCTTTACAGTGATAAAAGAAGGATAGAAGCTTGATAAAGAAAGTATAAGAATTATTCTATCCTAGTAGCTAAAACAATGGCGCTGATCAGCTGTGGAGTTACTGTACAGTAGATCTGCCTCTTTGTTTTCGCATATGCAAAAAGCAGGTTTTCTCATGATGCGACTCATTTTATAGAATTATGATTGCCAAATAGTGAGTTGTAACTTAATAATTTAATGCTGAAGTGGATATATGAGCCGTGTCATGAAAACTCCAGATTTTTGCCTATGCGAAAATAAAGACGCAGATCAGCAGTAACTGCACAGCTGATCAGCGCCTTTGTTTTCGCTATATGGATAGTACAATTCCTCTTCTTCCTACATCAGAAATTCCAAGCATCTTGCCATCTTCTGTAGACTCGGGTTTGTGTCGGATCTATTTGGAAGCTCTGAAGACCGCTTTTCTCGTGTCGCAGCTTATAACCAGAACTGGAACACTGAAAACAAAAGCCCAGTCTCCTTGGCATTAAATGGGAAGTTAACTAGGATTCAGAAGACCTGTAAAATGCTAATCAGGTTTTAAGTTTTCCATGGTTTTTACCATGCATGGCAATGGTGGCCATGTGATCTAGAGTATCCCCTTCCTAGAGGCTTCCTATAACATTTGGCTTTGATTGGCCATGTGGTTTAAGAGGAGGTGTTTGAATAAGAAGGATGCCTATCCCATAGCAACCATCTGAAGAACAAACACTATACGAGCGGCATCATGAGAAAACCAGAGTTTTGCATATGCGAAAACAAAGGTGCAGATCAGCTGTGCAGTAACTGCACAGCTGATCAGCGTCTTGTTTTCTCTACTTGCATAGTACAATTCCTCTTCTACTTGTTGCTAAAATTTCAAGCCTTTAGCCTGCTTCTGTGACTGTACAGGCCGATTTTTGTCTCAGATGGTCGGAAACCCGGAAGACCGATTTTCTCGTGTCGCGGCTCATTTGTTTCCTGTCTGAAGGTGGTGTAGTAGGAAAGGAATAAAGTCATTTGAAAATGTTAACAGATAGACAGATGACAATATACAACTGTTGTCCTTGAGTGAGGGTGACATGACGATTTGTTCACCAGAGGCAGGTGATATATGACTGCCCTCGGGCAATATAACTTTCGAGGGTGAACAAATTGTCATGTCACCCGCACTCAAGGGCAACAATTGTTTTATTATACCGAACCATTTTTGAAACAAATTAGCAAAATACCACAGGACATTTAACTGCACATGTGACTACAAGTGCAACTGCACATTTAGGCGAATATGACGTCAGAGGCGACAGGACAGAATAGTACCCTCCACATGCACTATTAACAAACGCATGTGACTACAAGTGCAGCTGCATGATTTCAGGCAGAGAGTAATACGATCATGCGACACGACAGAATAGCACCCTCCGCGTGACCTGCACTGGACCAATCAAAATCCACACTCAGCCAATGAATATTAATGAGGTATAATAATGTTGTTTTCACAACCCACCAACATCTAAGGTAATCAAAGGGCGACAGGACCTCTGTTTCTGAAGCCTAATATGAAAGAGTGAAAAAGCCCTGTGAGAATCAAACCAATGACTGCTGGGTCACAAGTAGAGTGACTTAACCACTACACCACAGACGCTTCTGATGGTCTTTGCAGCTCATGGACCCCTTTGCTTTATTATGAGTCTTCCTGAATGAGCCGCCACATCAGAAAACCAATTGTCTGCAAATGCAAAAACACAGGCAGTGTCATTGCATGTATGGGGAATAAAATGAGCCGCTTCATGAGAAAACCAACAATCTGCATATGCCAAACCAAAGGCACAGATCAGCTTCGCAGAAACTGCAAAGCTGATCAGCGCCTTTGTTTCGCTATACAGGAATAGTAAAATTCCTCAAAATTTCAAGCTTCTACTTGTACAGCTCTGTTTGTGTCAGACCTGTTTGGAAAGCACATTGTTGGTTTTCTCATGGCATGGCTCAAATGTGTCTAGCTCAAGGTCACAGCCTTGTGAAAGTAGATTTCAAACCAAGGACTTGATATGGAGTCCTACACATCACCACTGCACTGTAACTTCAATAATACCTTTAACAGCTTTCTCATTTTACAGCACCCCCGATATTTGGATGGAACATAACACAAAGCAATGCCAATATTTATTATCAAAAATCATAGTTCTGTATAACACTTGAAACATAACACAAAATACATATTACACAATAAAACACACCACAAAAAAGCTGTGAGTCCTCGTTTTTGATTCAACATGGCGGCCGGTGTTTATTATGATTAATGTGTTTGACCTTGATGATTCATTGACTAAAGTAGTTAGAGATTCACTTTTACCTTTTTCTAATGACGCGGCTGATCTGCAACTTTTGTTTTGCCACATTATTTAAGCCAGTGTAATGATCTCTTTATTTTTCTCATATTATACTTAGAAAAACAATTGAGGGATATGGATTTTATTTCGATTTCATTGCAAAAGGTATAATTTTTTCTACCCAAATAATTAATAGAAATGTAGCAGAACCATCACTGTTCTGTGCAAACATTCCATCAATTTTTCACGTTGCCTGGAATCGCTTCTCGCAGACTTGCAGAAACAATGGAGCACCCCTAAAATTTAAGTTATGACTGCTACCTACTCTATCCAAATCTCTCATTGAATACCCCCTCTTACTGGTTCATTAAAATGCAAAACTGTTTTGATAATCAAAATGTCAACACTTTTATGTCTAAAACGCACTTTGGGAAAATTTCAGAAATCTGTGAGTTTTGGTAAAAAAACATAATTTTTTACCAAAAAATGGGTTTCGTTTAAAATGTTTTCTTTTGCACTGTGAGTTTGAAACCAAAATCCGTTTTTGAATGCTCACTCTGGTGTGCTCAAAACAGCCGTTTTTAAAATGTGTTGTCAAATGTTTTAATGCACATGAATGCAAATTCCCATTTAATAAGGTAATGTTCAGTCCTTTAACAAATGTTTTGAAATGCTGTAAAATCTAAATCAATGCCCGTAGCCCAAATCGGTTTTCTGTACCATACTCGCAGCTTAAAGGGCAACGTTTTAATCGAAAATTTTTTTGGGGGGGGGTAAAAAATCATGTTTTTAACCAAAAATCATAGATTTCTGAAATTTTCCGAAGGTCCATTTTAGACATGAAAGTACCGGTGTCCCAGTTTATCTTACCCCCTGGACAGCTTACCCCCCGGGGGGTAAGCTGACCGCGGTTGGCTTACCCCCCGGGGGGTAAGCTGTCCCGGGAAATCTTGCCCCCACCCTGGATATCTTCACCCCCGGGGGGCAAGCTGTCCAGGCCGGTTTATCTTGCCCCCCACCCAGTTTCAAGTATTGGTTGTGATTGATTTTTATACACATTTTTTTAACTATCCAAAAATGAAAATGTTGGATTAAGATCACAAGACAAGTCCTAAAAAGTTGTTTTCAGAGTGGCAAAAGTGGAAACTTATTGGGGGGTAACCTGTCCAGGGCAGGTTATCTTGCCCCCCACCCAATTATAACTTCATATTTTCTATACAAAGCATCTGTATATAAAAGAATATTGAATATTGAATTAAAATAACAAACAGATCTGATAAACTTGTTTTCAGTGTTGGAAAAGTAGAAACTAATTGGTAAAAGGATGGGGGGGGGGGGGTAACCTGTCCAGGGCGGTTTATCTTACCCCCCACCCAGACTTTGATGTTGATATTCTTTGTCTTGATCATCATTTATACAACCTTAATATGAAATAATATTGGATTTCAATCAAAAGACAAGTACGTCCTATAAACTAGTTTGAATGTCGGAAAAGAAGAAACTACATGTAATTGGTACAAGGGTGGGGGGTAACCTGTCCAGGTCGGTTTATCTTGCCCCCCACCAGGTTTTTGATGTTGATTTTTTTTTCTTCTTCACTATCACTTGAACAACCTTAATATAAAATAATATTGGATTTAAATCACATAACAAGCCCTATAAACTTGTTTTCAATGTCCAAAAAGAAGAAATTAATTGCTATAAGGGTGGGGGGTAACCTGTCCAGGGCGGTTTGAACTGACCTCCACCCAGGTTTTTGATAGTGATATTTTTTTCATCACAATCATTTGAACCACGTTGATTTAAAATAAAAGTGGATTTAAAATCACAAGACGAGTCCTATAAACTTTTTTTCAATGTCGGAAAAGAAGAAACTACATGTAATTGGTACAAGGGTGGGGGGTAACCTGTCCAGGGCGGTTTATCTTGCCCCCCACCTAGGTTTTTGATGTTGATTTTTTTTTCTTCACCATCATTTGAACAACCTTAATATAAAATAATATTGGATTTAAATCACAAGGTAAGCCCTATAAACTTGTTTTCAGTGTCTGAAGTGAAGAAACTTATTGGTACAGGGGTGGGGGGTAACCTGTCCAGGGCGGTTTGAACTGACCCCCACCCAGGTTTTTGATGTTGATATTTTTTTCTTCACCATCACTTGAACAACCTTAATATAAAAAAGTATTGGCTTTATACTCACAAGACAAGCCCTATAAACTTGTTTTCAATGTCGGAAAAGAAGAAACTAATTGGTACAAGGGTGGGGGTAACCTGTCCAGGGCGGTTTATCTCGCCCCCCACCCAGGTTTTTGATGTTGATTTTTTTTCTTCACCATCATTTGTACAACCTAAATATAAAATAAAAATGGATTTAAAATCACAAGACAAGTCCTATAAACTTGTTTTCAATGTCAGAAAAATAGTAAAAATTTGGTACCTGGGTGGGGGGCAACCTGTCCAGGGCGGTTTATCTCGCCCCCCACCCACATTTTTTGATGTTGATTTTTTTTTCTTAACCATCATTTGAACCACCTTGATATAAAATAAAAGTGGATTTAAAATCACAAGACGAGTCCTATAAACTTTCTTTCAATGTCGGAAAAGAAGAAACTACATGTAATTGGTACAAGGGTGGGGGGTAACCTGTCCAGGGCGGTTTATCTTGCCCCCCACCTAGGTTTTTGATGTTGATTTTTTTTTTCTTCACCATCATTTGAACAACCTTAATATAAAATAATACTGGATTTAAATCACAAGGTAAGCCCTATAAACTTGTTTTCAGTGTCAGAAAAGAAGAAACTTATTGGTACAGGGGTGGGGGGTAACCTGTCCAGGGTGGTTTGAACTGACCCCCACCCAGGTTTTTGATGTTGACATTTTTTTCTTCACCATCACTTGAACAACCTTAATATAAAAAAGTATTGGCTTTAGACTCACAAGACAAGCCCAATAAACTTGTTTTCAATGTCGGAAAAGAAGTAACCAATTGGTACATTGGGTGGGGGGTAAGCTGTCCAGGGCGGTTTATCTTGCCCCCCTTCCCCACCCCCACCCAGGTTTTTGATGTTGATCTTTTTTCTTCACCATCACTTGAACAACCTTAATATAAATAGTAGTGGCTTTAAAATCACAAGACAAGCCCTATAAACTTGTTTTCAATGTCAGAAAAATAGAAAAAAAAGGTACCTGGGTGGGGTGGGGGGCAACCTGTCCAGGGCGGTTTATCTCGCCCCCCCACCCAGGTTTTTTATGCTGATTTTTTTTCTTCACCATTTGAACCACCTTGATATAAAATAAAAGTGGATTTAAAATCACAAGACCAGTCTTATAAACTTTTTTCAATGTCGGAAAAGAAGAAACTACATGTAATTGGTACAAGGGTGGGGGGTAACCTGTCCAGGGCGGTTTATCTTGCCCCCCACCTAGGTTTTTGATGTTGATTTTTTTTTTCTTCACCATCATTTGAACAACCTTAATATAAAATAATATTGGATTTAAATCACAAGGTAAGCCCTATAAACTTGTTTTCAGTGTCAGAAAAGAAGAAACTTATTGGTACAGGGGTGGGGGGTAACCTGTCCAGGGCGGTTTGAACTGACCCCCACCCAGGTTTTTGATGTTGATATTTTTTTCTTCACCATCACTTGAACAACCTTAATATAAAAAAGTATTGGCTTTAGACTCACAAAACAAGCCCAATAAACTTGTTTTCAATGTCGGAAAAGAAGAAACCAATTGGTACATGGGTGGGGGGTAACTGTCCAGGGCGGTTTATCTTGCCCCCTCCCCTCCCCACCCCCACCCACGTTTTTGATGTTGATCTTTTTTCTTCACCATCACTTGAACAACCTTAATATAAATAGTAGTGGCTTTAAAATCACAAGACAAGCCCTATAAACTTGTTTTCAATGTCAGAAAAATAGAAGAAAAAGGTACCTGGGTGGGGTGGGGGGCAACCTGTCCAGGGCGGTTTATCTCACCCCCCACCCAGGTTTTTTATGCTGATTTTTTTTTTCTTCACCATTTGAACCACCTTGATATAAAATAATATTGGATTTAAATCACAAGGTAAGCCCTATAAACTTGTTTTCAGTGTCTGAAGTGAAGAAACTTATTGGTACAGGGGTGGGGGGTAACCTGTCCAGGGCGGTTTGAACTGACCCCCACCCAGGTTTTTGATGTTGATATTTTTTTCTTCACCATCACTTGAACAACCTTAATATAAAAAAGTATTGGCTTTATACTCACAAGACAAGCCCTATAAACTTGTTTTCAATGTCGGAAAAGAAGAAACTAATTGGTACATGGGTGGGGGGTAAGCTGTCCAGGGCGGTTTATCTCGCCCCCCCCCCCCCCCCCCCCCCCCCAGGTTTTTGATGTTGATCTTTTTTCTTCACCATCATTTATACAACCTAAATATAAAATAATAGTTGATTTAAAATCACAAGACAAGTCCTATTATTAGCTATAAACTTGTTTTCAATGTCAGAAAAAATAGAAAAAAAAATGGTACCCCTGCATATGTAACTGAGGGTATAGAACTGAAAGCTGATATTGGGATATTGTAACCTATTTTGTTGATGCTCCATCGTCGTCACTGTCGTTGTTCACTCTTTTCAAAGATCTTCTCCTCTGAAACCCCTGGTCCAATCAATGCCAAACTTCATGTGAAGCATCCTAAGGAAGGGGGAACTAAATTTTGCATAAATGGTCCAGGTCACATGACCAAGATGGCTGCCATATTCAAGATCAAGGTCATCTCTTGACATTGACCAAAGGTCATTTACATATTAAATTTAAAACTTAATTTTCGCAGAAACTACTTCACCAATCAAAGCCAAATTTTATATGCGGTATCCTTAGGAAGGGGGTACAAAAGTTTATGTACATGATCCAGGTCATATGACCAAGATGGCTGCCATGCCCATATATAGGGTAAAATCCTTCAAACATCAACTTCTCTGGAATCGGATGACCGGAACTGAATGAGGAGGAAATGAGATATGTATTCGAACTAAATGCACTTCTATCTGATAAGTCTTCCTACTGCATTAATATTTAATCAGTGTAATAAGCCTAGAAAATTTTATCATCCAATACATAGGCGGGGGCAAGATAAACCGCCCTGGACAGCTTCATCCCCGCCTATGTAACTGAGGGTATAAAACTGAATGACGAGGAAAAGGGCTTTTTAATCAAATAAATTGCATTTCTAAAAGGGAGACCTTCTTATGGTATTAATTTTGAAACAGTGTAACATGCTTTGAAAAATTGATCCTCCAATACCTAGGCGGGGGGCAAGATAAACCGCCCTGGACAGCTTCACCCCCGCCTGCATAACTGAGGGTATAGAATGGAAAGACGAGGAAAATGTCTTGATAATAAAATGGATTGCAGTTAAAAGTGATATAGCTTCTTAAGTATTAATTTGAGACAGTTGTAATAAGCCTAGAAAATTTCATCCTCCAAAACCTAGGTGGGGGACGAGATAAACCGCCCTGGATAGCTTCACCCCCATCTGAGAAAGTGAAGATAGGAACTGAATGAGGAGGAAAAGAGATATGTATTCAAACTAAATGCACTTCTAACTGATAATTTTTCCTACTGCATTAATTTTTAATCAGTGTTATAAGCCTAGAAAATTTTATCATCCAATACATAGGCGGGGGGCAAGATAAACCGCCCTGGACAGCTTCACCCCCGCCTATGTAACTGAGGGTATAAAACTGAATGACGAGGAAAAGGGCTTTTTAATCAAATAAATTGCATTTCTAAAAGGGAGACCTTCTTATGGTATTAATTTTGAAACAGTGTAACATGCTTTGAAAAATTGATCCTCCAATACCTAGGCGGGGGGCAAGATAAACCGCCCTGGACAGCTTCACCCCCGCCTGCATAACTGAGGGTATAGAATGGAAAGACAAGGAAAATGTCTTGATAATAAAATGGATTGCAGTTAAAAGTGATATAGCTTCTTAAGTATTAATTTGAGACAGTTGTAATAAGCCTAGAAAATTTCATCCTCCAACATCTAGGTGGGGGGCGAGATAAACCGCCCTGGACAGCTTCACCCCCACCTGAGAAAGTGAAGATAGGAACTGAATGAGGAGGAAAAGAGATATGCATTCAAACTAAATGCACTTCTAACTGATAATTCTTCCTACTGCATTAATTTTTAATCAGTGT
This sequence comes from Rugalucina vietnamica, assembly GCA_964017185.1. Taxonomy (NCBI): domain Eukaryota; kingdom Metazoa; phylum Mollusca; class Bivalvia; order Lucinida; family Lucinidae; genus Rugalucina; species Rugalucina vietnamica. The sequence goes on from OZ024882.1 coordinate 23,467,266, forward strand.
AATAAGCCTAGAAAATTTAATCATCCAATACATAGGCGGGGGGCAAGATAAACCGCCCTGGACAGCTTCACCCCCGCCTATGTAACTGAGGGTATAAAACTGAATGACGAGGAAAATGGCCTTTTAATCAAGTAAATTGCATTTCTAAAAGGTAGACCTTCTTATGGTATTAATTTTGAAACAGTGTAACATGCTTTGAAAAATTGATCCTCCAATACCTAGGCGGAGGGCAAGATAAACCGCCCTGGACAGCTTCATCCCCGCCTGAGAAAGTGAAGATATGAACTGAATGAAGAGGAAATGGGTTATGTATTCAAACTAAATGCACTTCTAACTGATAATTCTTCCTACTGCAGTTGAGACAGCTGTAATAAGCCTAGAAAATTTCATCCTCCAAAACCTAGGTGGGGGACGAGATAAACCGCCCTGGATAGCTTCACCCCCATCTGAGAAAGTGAAGATAGGAACTGAATGAGGAGGAAAAGAGATATGTATTCAAACTAAATGCACTTCTAACTGATAATTTTTCCTACTGCATTAATTTTTAATCTGTGTTATAAGCCTAGAAAATTTTATCATCCAATACATAGGCGGGGGGCAAGATAAACCGCCCTGGACAGCTTCACCCCCACCTATGTAACTGAGGGTATAAAACTGAATGACGAGGAAAAGGGCTTTTTAATCAAATAAATTGCATTTCTAAAAGGGAGACCTTCTTATGGTATTAATTTTGAAACAGTGTATTATGCTTTGAAAAATTGATCCTCCAATACCTAGGCGGGGGGCAAGATAAACCGCCCTGGACAGCTTCACCCCCGCCTGCATAACTGAGGGTATAGAATGGAAAGACAAGGAAAATGTCTTGATAATAAAATGGATTGCAGTTAAAAGTGATATAGCTTCTTAAGTATTAATTTGAGACAGTTGTAATAAGCCTAGAAAATTTCATCCTCCAACATCTAGGTGGGGGGCGAGATAAAACGCCCTGGACAGCTTCACCCCCACCTGAGAAAGTGAAGATAGGAACTGAATGAGGAGGAAAAGAGATATGTATTCAAACTAAATGCACTTCTAACTGATAATTCTTCCTACTGCATTAATTTTTAATCAGTGTAATAAGCCTAGAAAATTTTATCATCCAATACATAGGCGGGGGGCAAGATAAACCGCCCTGGACAGCTTCACCCCCGCCTATGTAACTGAGGGTATAAAACTGAATGACGAGGAAAATGGCCTTTTAATCAAGTAAATTGCATTTCTAAAAGGTAGACCTTCTTATGGTATTAATTTTGAAACAGTGTAACATGCTTTGAAAAATTGATCCTCCAATACCTAGGCGGAGGGCAAGATAAACCGCCCTGGACAGCTTCATCCCCGCCTGAGAAAGTGAAGATATGAACTGAATGAAGAGGAAAAGGGTTATGTATTCAAACTAAATGCACTTCTAACTGATAATTCTTCCTACTGCATTAATGTTTAATCAGTGAAATAAGCCTAGAAAATTTTATCATCCAATACCTAGGCGGGGGGCGAGTTAAACTGCCCTGGACAGCTTCACCCCCACCTGAGAAAGTGAAGATAGGAACTGAATGAGGATGAAAAGAGATATGTATTCAAACTAAATGCACTTCTAACTGATAATTCTTCCTACTGCATTAATTTTTAATCAGTGTAATAAGCATAGAAAATTTTATCATCCAATACATAGGCGGGGGGCAAGATAAACCGCCCTGGACAGCTTCACCCCCGCCTATGTAACTGAGGGTATAAAACTGAATGACGAGGAAAAGGGCTTTTTAATCAAATAAATTGCATTTCTAAAAGGGAGACCTTCTTATGGTATTAATTTTGAAACAGTGTAACATGCTTTGAAAAATTGATCCTCCAATACCTAGGCGGGGGGCAAGATAAACCGCCCTGGACACCTTCACCCCCGCCTGAGAAAGTGAAGATAGGAACTGAATGAGGAGGAAAAGGGTTATGTATTCAAACTAAATGCACTTCTAACTGATAATTCTTCCTAACTGCATTAATGTTTAATCAGTGAAATAAGCCTAGAAAATTTTATCATCCAATACCTAGGTGGGGGGTGAGTTAAACCGCCCTGGACAGCTTCACCCCCACCTGAGAAAGTGAAGATAGGAACTGAATGAGGAGGAAAAGAGATATGTATTCAAACTAAATGCACTTCTAACTGATAATTCTTCCTACTGCATTAATTTTTAATCAGTGTAATAAGCCTAGAAAATTTTATCATCCAACACATAGGCGGGGGGCAAGATAAACCGCCCTGGACAGCTTCACCCCCGCCTATGTAACTGAGGGTATAAAACTGAATGACGAGGAAAAGGGCTTTTTAATCAAATAAATTGCATTTCTAAAAGGGAGACCTTCTTATGGTATTAATTTTGAAACAGTGTAACATGCTTTGAACCAGAGGACCAATGGTCCTGTAAACGCTCACCTGAGACCTGAGATATATACAAGTACATGTACCAACAAACTTGATAGACTAGAATGGTACAATGCATGTTTATAACCCTAGGGCAGGGTCAGAATAACTCCTGGAGTCAATGTCTTTTTCAAATCATAAAATTCAGTCCATTTGCCAATTAACTGCAAGTTTTGTCCTTCAAATGACATTTTAACAATTTTCTCCATTCAAATGCATGGGCGATCTAAGTTGACCTTGCCATGAAATAGGTCAAGGTCATCCCAGTGTCATGATTTATACAAATTTTGTAGACCTCCATTCCTTAATGCTTCATGCCAAGTTTCAAAATCATAGGCCTTCTGGTTCTGAAGAAGAAGATTTTTAAAATTTTTTGCTATTTATAGCCATGGCGGCCATCTTGGTCATGTGACCTTGACCATTTATATAAACTTTCATGTCCTCTTCCTAAGGATACTCCACATAAAGTTTCGCTTTGATTGGCTAAGCAGTTTCTGAGAAAAAGCTGTTTGAAGATTATGGTCATCTACATGTATATAGCTCCGGGGCAGAGGCAGACAACCCCTGGGCCTAAAATATTTTCATAAGCATAAATCTCCTGTCCATTGCTCATTCCTAGCAAGTTTTCTGCCATTACATGACACTTTCCTATTTCTCCCATTCAAATGCATGGGCGACCTAAGTTGACCTTGCCGTAAAATAGATCAAGGTCATCCCAGGGTCCTGATTTATATAAACTTTTTAGAGCTCCATTCCCAGATGCTTCATACCAAGTTTCAAAATCATAGGCCTTTCTGCTTCTGAAGAAGAAGATTTTTAAATGTTTTTGCTATTTATAGCCATGGTGGCCATCTTGGTCATGTGACCTTGACCATTTATATAAACTTTCATTCCCTCTTCCTAAGGAAGCTCCACAAAAAGTTTGGCTTTGATTGGCCTAGCGGTTTCAGAGAAGAAGATGTTTCAATATTATGGTCATATACATGTATATAGCCCTGGGGCAGGGGCAGACAACCCCCTGGGCCCAAAATATTTTCATAAACATAAATCTTCTGTCCACTTGCTGATTTCTAGCAAGTTTTCTAACATTTAATTACATTTTCCTATTTTTTCCCATTCAAATGCATGGGAGACCTAAATTGACCTTGCCGTAAAATATGTCAAGGTCATCCCAGGGTCATGATTTATATAAACTTTGTAGAGCTCCATTCCCAGATGCTTCACACCAAGTTTCAAAATCATAGGCCTTCTGGTTCTGAAGAAGAAGATTTTTAAACGTTTTTGCTATTTATAGCCATGGTGGCCATCTTGGTCATGTGACCTTGACCATTTATATAAACTTTCATTCCCCCTTCCCAAGGATGCTCCACATGAAGTTTGGCTTTGATTGGCCTAGCAGTTTCAGAGAAGAAGATGTTTGAATATTGTGGTCATATACATGTATATAGCCCAGGGGCAGGGGCCGACAACACCCCAGGGGCTAAAATTTTCCATTAACATTAATCTTCTGTCCATTTGCCTATTCCCAGTTAGTCTTACCCATTAAATAGCATTTTACCATTTTCTCCCATTCAAATGCATTGGCAACCTAAGTTGACCTTGCCATAAAATAGGTCAAGGTCATCCCAGGGTCATGATTTATATAAACTATGATGGGCCTGCCTCCCCGATGCTACATACCAAGTTTCGTGGAAATTGGCCCACTGGTTCTGGAGAAGAAGATTTTTAAAGGTTTTTGCTATTTATAGCCATGGCGGCCATCTTGGTCATGTGACCTGGACCATTTATATAAACTTTCGTTCCCCCTTCCTAAGGATGCTCCACATGAAGTTTAGCTTTGATTGGCCAAGCGGTTTCAGAGGAGAAGATCTTTGAAATTGTGAACGACGGACGACGACGGACGACGACGGACGACGGACGACGGACGCCGGAGCATGGGTATACTATAAGCTCACCTGTGAGCCTTCGGCTCAGGTGAGCTAAAAATTGATCCTCCAATACCTAGGTGGGGGCAAGATAAACCGCCCTGGACAGCTTCACCCCCACCTGTATAACTGAGGGTATAGAATGGAAAGACGAGGAAAATGTCTTGATAATAAAACTGATTGCAGTTAAAACTCATAAAGCTTCTTAAGTATTAATTGGAAACAGTTGTAATAAGCCTAGAAAATTTTATCATCCAATACAAAGGCGGGGGGCAAGATAAACCGCCCTGGACAGCTTCACCCCCGCCTATGTAACTGAGGGTATAAAACTGAATGATAAGGAAAAGGGCTTTTTAATCAAATAAATTGCATCTCTAAAAGGTAGGTCTTCTTATGGTATTAATTTTGAAACAGTGTAATAAGCTTAGAAAAATTGATCCTCCAATACCTAGGCGGGGGGCAAGATAAACCACCCTGGACAGCTTCACCCCCACCTAGGTAAATAAAATATTTTTTTTTTTTTTAAAAGAAAGGCCGGATTAGACAACATGTCACTAAATAATGGTAAAAGGACATGATTTTATTTCATTGGTGCAGGAAAATAAACATATATATAAACATATATATTCTAAAAACACTTTCTTTCCGAGTGGGTGGGGGGCAAGATAAACTGGCCTGGACAGCTTACCCCCCGGGGGTGAAGATAATCAGGGTGGGGGGTAAGATTTCCCGGGAAATTTTGCCCCCCGGGGGGCAAGCTGTCCAGGGGGGCAAGATAAACTGTTACACCGGCATTTCAATTATCAAAACAGTTTTGCAGTTGAATGAACCAGTAAGAGTGCAGGAATGACAGAATTGGGTAGGGTAAGGCAACAGTGGGAACTTCAATTTCAGGAGTGTTCCATTGTTTCTGCAAGTCTGCGAGAAGCGCTCCCAGGCAACGCGAAAAATTGATGGAACGTTTGCACAGTGATGGTTCTGCTACATTTCTATTAATTATTTGGGTAGGAAAATGATACCTTTGGCAATAAAATCGAAATAAATTCCATATCCCTCAATTGTTTTGCTAAGTATATAAGCTATATCCTGTAGCTGCATTGCCTGATTTGTGCCAGATCTGGTCAGAAACACTGAAAACAGGTTTTCTCACCTAAATGCTCAAGTCAATTTTGAGAGACAATTTTTCCAACAGTCACAATAACAAAGAACATAGCCCTTTCAAGCGTCAGTTCATTTTCGGCTGCGAGTGAGATACTGATCGTGTTTATTCATCATATGCACCCTAAGCGTGTCCCGACGTGTGAACAGTCGACCACAGTAAGAACAAGCGAAATCTTTCTGTCCTGTGTGTATTTTGATATGCCTGGATAAGGTGGATCTATCGAAGAAAGCCTTGGAGCAGACATGGCAGACATGAGACGATAGTTGGTCAGTTCTAAGAACATTGGATGAAGAGTCATGAACATCTGAAATATAAACGGAGAGCAAATTTTATCAAGAAATTTGTTTTGTTTGAGTCCATGCTGAACTCGTATTAGCCTGGCGTCCTTTTTGTGGGACATAGGCAAACAGCATAGCCCCAGATGTGACACCGCAGAATGCGGCACCCCATCTGGGGCTATTCTGTTTGCACAGAGAAATTTCATCGAAACATAAGAGAGGGTCTGGATGGGGCATAATGATTAATGGCCTAAAAATTTTAATGAGAGTGAATAAAGAGCAAAAAATTTAATGATTAGTGAATAATGAGGTCCTAAAGAATAATGAATATATGAAAATATTAAATGAATAGCAGAGTAATATTATAATGAATAGTGAATAATAACATTTTAAAGAATAATGAATATGCTAAAATTTGGCTATGGAATTGTCTTACATGGCCTCCCTGACATTCCAGAATTTCATTTTTTTCTGGGGTCTGTGGTATGGACGCCCCCAGACCCAATTTAGTTCAAATGTTCTTATTTCAGAAATCCTTGACTGTTTGGAAAGACATATGTCTGGAAGCCAAGCATGTAGGGGCTCACCTCATGGGCCAATTGAAAAAGAAATGTGTCATTTGAAGGCAAAGAAAAATAAATTAAATCATTCTAGATGTTTACGGAGCCAGATACTATTTCACTGTTTCGTTTGCTTATGCATGTGTATTTTCTTTTTATTCTATAATCCCACTTTGTCTTTATTATGTATGTTCCAACCCTATAATAATAAGAGCTGTCGCAGGACAGCGTAGCTCGCCTGACTTGTGCTTTGCCACTAAATCTATTAAATCTATGACCAAAGACATTGACCTCAATGTCACTCAGATGGGTTGTGATAGTACAGCATAAAACTTCAGACCAATATTTACCAACATGCTAAGTTCAACTTGATCCATCTACATATTTGATATAGACTTATAACCTAAATTAAAATCTAAGTCTGTGACCTTGACCACAGGTGAGTCAAGATGCTACAGAATAATAAAAGAATAATATCTAACAGCAAAGTATCAACTTGATCCATCCATCTGTTCCAGCAATATACAGTTCAAAACACTTTAAGCAAAAGCTTTAACCTCAGACCAATATCTACCAACATGCAAAGTATCAACTTGATCCATCTACATATCCAAGAGATATAGGCTTATAAAAAAACTTTAACCAGAAACTCTAACACAAAATTTCTAAGTCCGTAACCTTGACCTCAAGGTCACCCAGGTGGGTCATGATGGTATAGAATAAAACGTCAGACCAATATCTACCAACATGCAAAGTATCAACCTGATCCATCAACAACTTCAAGAGATATAGACTTATCTTCTAGCTTTGTATTTTTTCTGCTTCCAAAGGATCTAACAATTATTTTTATTTGCTATTACTGCAGCTGGTGTTGTGCCGTGTGGCGGCACTAAAAAGTCTCCCCGTACATCATCCATAGTGCAGATTATATTTTTCTTTTGATCCTTTGGGGTCAGTGAATATATATGAAAAATTTCAAATTTTTATATGACTGTTAAGAATCATCTTCTCAACAGTATTTTGATTATTTGGCCCCTTTGGGAATTTGAGTCTTTGATTTAGACTACACAGATGTAAATTCTTGAAATTGCAGCAAAATGTCTGGCTTTCGCTGCCAGTTTTATAAAGGGTCACTGATGAAGGCTCATTACCCGAAATTGTACAATATGGCCCATCTTCTAGCTTTGTATTTTTACTGCTTCCAAAGGATCTAACAATTATTTTTATTTGCTATTACTGCAGCTGGTGTAGTGCCGTGTGGCGGTCCTAAAAAGTCTCCCCGTACATCATCCATAGTGCAGATTATATTTTTCTTTTGATCCTTTGGGATCAGTGAATATATATGAAGTATTTCAAATTTTTATATGACTGCTAAGAATCATCTTCTCAACAGTATTTTGATTATTTGGCCCCTTTGGGAATTTGAGTCTTTGATTTAGACTACACAGATGTAAATTCTTGAAATTGCAGCAAAACGTCTGTCTTTCGCTGCCAGATTTATAAAGGGTCACTGATGAAGGTTCATTACCCGAAATTGTACAATATGGCCCATCTTCTAGCTTTGTATTTTTAATGCTTCCAAAGGATCTAAAAATTATTTTTATTATAAAAACTTTAACCAAAATCTTTAACAAAAATTTTCAAAGTCCTTGAACTTGACCTCAAGGTCACCCAGGTGGGTCGTGATGGTACAGCATATAGCTTCAGACCAATATCTACCAAAATGCAAAGTATCAACTTGATCCATCTACAACTTCAAGAGATATAGACTCATAAAAACTTTAACCAAAAACTTTAACATTTTGAGCAACGCTGACGCTGATGGTAACGCCAACGCCGGGGTGACTGCAATAGCTCTTCCTGTACAGGCGAGCTAATAATGATAATTTTTTCTGTGGATGGACATGATCTTGCTGTCTTATATGACAGAACATAATTATTATAGTGTCTTTTGCAATCAGAAACAAGGCAGCACTAAGAATGTTAATGCCAATCTATCTGGCAATTTAAATGGCGCTACATATTTTTTTCCTCGCTCGCTCGGTATTTAAGACAATAAAAATGTATTGTACAATCAGCCACAAGCACATATCCATACATCACATATTACTCCTATGCTAACTAGTTTACTAAATAAAAACAACAACATTTAACCTTAAAGTTACAATTTTTCTTAAATAACCTTTGGTATTCATAACTGAGGAGAAAGATTCAGGGGTATTTAGTCTTTAAGGTGGAGGGGATTATACTCCCAACAGATTTAAAAGGCTAAAACAATCGGTCCTTGTGGCTTGAGATAAGGGATGCCTTAGGTGGGGACCACCTATTTGCTTATGGTTATTAGCTGGGCGAAGAATGGGTGACTAGTAATATTTTAATGAATAATCGAGCTAATTTTAATGAATAAGCCAAAATTTTAATGACAGTGAATAAATGGCTAAATTTTTAGTGATTAGTGAATACCAGGACCCCCCATCCAGACCCTCATAAGACCAGAGGACCAATGGTCCTGTAAACGCTCACCTGAGTCTGCTGCATATACCAATAAACATATTTGAATATTATGGTATTTAACCCCAGTACAGGGGCTTATGAAGACCTTGGGCCGTTTTCCTTTTTTCAGAATAATCAATATTCTGTCCATTTGCCAATTTCTTGCTGGCTTTTCCCTTCAAATGACATTTTAACAGTTTTTTCCATTCAAATGCATGGGCAACCCATGTTGACCTTGCCATAAACTTGGTCAAGGTTATCACAGGGTCATGATTTATTTATTTATTGTAGTACTTTAGCCATGGATGCTTCAAGCCAAGTTTCATTGAAATCAATCGATTGGTTTCAGAGAAAAAGATATTTGAAGGGTTTTTACGATATATGGGCATGGCGGCCATCTTGGTCATGTGACCTACATTATTAATATATACATTGGTTCCCCCATCCTATAGATGCGTCACATAAAATTTGGCTTCAATTGGCCAAGTGGTTTCAGAGGAGAAGATGTTTGAATATTATGGTAATATACTTGTATATTGCCCCGGGGTGTGGACATATGAGCCCTAAGGTCCAATTTCTTTTTCAGAATCATTAATATTTAGTCCTACTACCCATTTCCTGCAAGACTTTCACCTCAAATGACTTTTTAAAAGTTTTCCCCATTCCAATGCATTGGCGACCTATGTTGACCTAGTCGTAAAATAGGTCAAGGTCACCACAGGGTCATGATTTATATACACATTGTAGTACTTCAGCCATTGGTGCTTCATGCCAAGTTTCTTTGAAATCGGTCCACCAGATTCGGAGAAGAAGATTTTTGAAGGTTTTTACCATATATGGGCATGGCAGCCATCTTGGTTATGTGAACTAGGTAATTTATATACACATTAATTCCCACATTCCATAGATGCTTCACATAAAATTTGGCTTTGATTCGCTAAGCGGTTTCAGAGGAGAAGATGTTTGAATATTATGGTAATATACATGTATATTGCCCGGGGTGGGGGCAGATGAGCCCCTGGGGTCCAATTTTTGTCAAAATCATTAATATTCAGTCCTACTGCCCATTTCCTGCAAGACTTTCACTTTAATTGACCTTTTAAAAGTTTTCCCTATTCAAATGCAATGGCAACCTATGTTGACCTTGCCGTAAAAAAGGGTCATGTGACCTTGATTATTTATATACACATTGATTCCCCCATTATATAAATGCTTCACATAAAATTTGGCTTTGATTGGCCAAGCGGTTTCACAGAAGAAGATGTTTGAATAGTATGGTAATATACATCTATAATGCCCTGCAGTAGGGGCAAATATGCCCCTGGGATCCAATTTTTTTTTCAGAATCATTAATATTCAGCCCTACTGCCCATTTCCTGCAAGACTTTCATTTTAAAAGACATTTTAAAGGTTTTCCTCATTCAAATGCATTGGCGACCTATGTTGACCTCGCCGTAATATAGGTCAAGGTCATCCAAAGGTCATAATTTATAAAAACATTGTAGTACTTCAGTCCCTGATGCTTCATGCCAAGTTTCATTGAAATCGGACCATTGGTTCAGGAGAAGAAGATTTTTGAAGGGTTTTTACCATATATGGGCATGGCAGCCATCTTGATCATGTGGCCTGGATAATTTATAAACACATTGACTCCTACTTCCCATAGATGCTTGCTATACAATTTGGCTTTGATTGGCCAAGTGGTTTCAGAGAAGATCTTTGAATATTATTGTAATATACAAGTATATTGCCCCGGGGTGGGGGCAGACCAACCCCTGGGGTCCAATTTTTTTCAGAATTACCTACCTTCAGTCCATTTGCCCATTTCCTGCAAGTTTTACCTTTCAAATGACATTTTAACAATTTTCCCCATTCAAATGCATGGGCCACCTATGTTGACCTTGCCGTAAAATAGGTCAAGGTCATCCAAAGGTCATAATTTATAAACACATTGTAGTGCTCTAGTCCCAAATGCTTCATGCCAAGTTTCATGGAATCGGTCCAGTGGTTCCAGAGAAAAAGAATTTTGAAGGGTTTTTACCATATATGGGCATGGCAGTCATCTTGGTCATGTGACCTGGATTATTTATAAACACATTGGTTCCCCCTTCCCATAGATGCTTCATATAAAATTTGGCTTTAATTGGCCAAGTGGTTTCAGAGAAGAATATCTTTGAAAATGGTGGACGACGACGGACGCCGGACGCCGGATCATGGCCTAACGGCTCAGGTGAGCTAAAAATGAAAATAGACGATGGGAGAATCCATTCATCAAATATGGGTTAATATTCAAGGTCATGTGGGGAGAGTAAGTCATCCTAGCTACACTGTTCCTGAGCAAGGTTTCTGGAGGCAGGTGGCCAGAACTTAATGCACATTTCTTTCACCACTTCATCAGGAAAACATGTCTGTGTAATGTATACCCCCTTAAAAAGGTGCCAGTAGGAAATGAAATGATCAGGAAAAGGCGCAATGAGAAAGAAATTCCCACTCCAAATTAGGTGGGAAAAAACTAAATTGACAATTAGGTACTTATACTTAGAAAACATATCGTAAGCCGAGTGAGCAGCTATAGGCGGCCACTCAGTAACACCCGTACTTAACTATAACTATGAAAACGTACATAAATTACTTTTATATAGTTAAACGGGGGTTTACAGAGATATACCTTTTTTTCTTATTTTTGCTCCAGGACATAGATTGTGGGTACTCGTTAGAAGCGCCTCGCCGTGGAAACAAAACCAAAGTCCTGCAATAATCTAAACAACATACCCAGGACACGAGAAAACTGGGTCCTCGGGGTTTCCAAGCAGGTCAGACACAAACCAGCCTGCACAGCTACAGAAAAAACTCTAGAAGCTTGAAAGTTTGGATTTAAGAAGAAGAGGAATTGTACTATCTGAGTAGCAAAAACAAAAGTGCTTATCAGCTTCGCCTGCGCTTATCTGCGCCTTTGTTTTTGCATATTCTCATGATGCGGCTTATATAGTATAGAACTTATTTAAGTACAAGTACTTTTAAACAACTATTAAACCTGAAACTTTATAGAGAGAGGGTATGGAGAAACAACATCAGAATCAAGCAATCTGAAGTGCTCTCCTCTTTCAACCAGTAATATCTTTAATTCTATCAATTGTTTCTAGGTGCAAGTAAAACTTATAATCCTCAACATAATACTAAAGGTTTTCCAGAGTGCAGTAATATGTAACAAGAGGATAAAAAGTGTTTTCCATGCATAAACGTTTGCCAATCCCAAGGGCAATAATGTGTTGCAGCCCGACCCTTACCACTACATGGTTCGGGTGCAACACGTTAATGCATGGAAAAGAAAGTTATATTGTCATTGCTTTATACCCATCCTTCATTTATTCATTTATCTATTTAATTATTATGCTACAAAACAAAAGTCAGATAGAATCAATGGTTGATCAAACTCATCAACAGAACAAATAAGTTTATTTTTGGATGACTAAAATAAATATTTTGTTGTTTCTACAATGAGCAATATACGAGGGTGGTCCCAAAAGTTTCGTTACACTCATAGTTTTGCCACAATAACAGTAAGTCAGAGCTTACAACACTTATGGTCACCAAGTACTATATCTTAGGGATTTGGGGGCAAATTTTCATACTGCTACGTGCATTTGTTAAAACGCAGTGGATGTTTGAACCCTTGAACCCCTACTGCAGCGGAGCAGGACTAATGACGTTGCGGTTAATTGTGATATTTTCTTAATATTTTGCCGCTTGGATAAATACACTACATACAAGAAATCTATTTCAAAATATGATTTATATTAAGTTAAATGATACTGTAGCATAAATTTGGAAATCTAAGTAAAATATGTATTAGCAAATCGTCCAAATAATGCTACATTTGTATAAAGGTGCGCATTGACTCTGGCCAAATTAGCCAAGGTCCGAATTGTCCATAATTCGACCAAAGTAATAAGAAATAAGACATTGTTATTTTGTCATTTTGCCGCAAATAAATAGATTTTAGTAGCTGAAACTACGGTATGGCCCATTCCCTTTCTCATTAATTTGTTCACTGCTCTTAAAGGATCTCTGAGTTTTTATTTTTACTTTTAGCACTATTTGTAGAAATGTCCTTGAAATTCAAACAAAGTTAAAGACACATACCACTGTATTAATCTGTATGGCTTTTTACTCCCCGGACAGAATTGCACCTGCAGATTTTTGCAACGATTTGAGTTTTGGTGTTCCTTTAAGATGATGTATTGTATGAATATGAGTCTTCAGATTGTATTTCTTGAAAAAGGCATGCCCACAATATGGGCAAACATGATCCTTTTGTCCTGAATGTATGTGAATGTGAGCCTTTAAAGAATCTTTCCTTGTAAACTGTTTATCACACAGATGGCATTGAAACTCCCTCAGTTTATAGTGGGTCTTTATATGTGTCTGTAATGTATACTTGGATGCTGAAATCTGTCCACAAATAGGACAGGAGAGGCTGATGTCTTGGCTTGATTGATCTGTTAGTGTTGGATCACTGGGTCGGTTTAAACTTATTTGGTATTCTCCAGTGCCTGGAATTAGTCAAATCAAAATATTAACAAACTAATTAATTAATTTAGAGATATTTTAATTCGTAAATCATCAGTATAACATGTCCATGGATTGTATACCCCACTAAATCCCACTTTTATATAGTAAAAACTGGGGTATACAGAGGTTTACATATTTTTCTTACTTATGATCCAAAACATATATTGTGGGTACTCATTAGAACTGCCTCCTTGTTTTGAGTGAAAACATTAAAAATGTCAACATTTTTCTAATGAAAGTTTCAATTTTTACAGCTGAAAAAAAAAAATCTATGTACATGTATATTGCATGGGTAAGTTTATGTAATGTGGTTTAGGGTCCCAGTTAATAGAGCCACTGCTTTCTGTGTATATACAACTCATGAGGTATTGTCATACACACATACATCATAGCCACATTAGTTATGGTCATGAGAAAGCCTCCCAGAGGCGTATAACCAATACATAGTGCACAATTACTATACCACACACTAATTGGCAGAATCTGATGCAGTTCTTGAACAAGAAGGTACACAAATGACATGTACAGTTCAACTTCTTAATATCAATATGCCTAATTTAAATATCATACACTTCAACTCCATTATAACATGTCTCATTATTGTGGCTTTCAGTATAACATTGTCATGTAATGGCTCCCAAATTGATTATTCTACTGTATGTCTATAGAAAGTAACCACATTACAACATGGTTCACTATGGCCCCAAAGATAGTGTTATAATGAGGTTGGCATGTATGGCTTTTAGATTAACATACCCTCGAAATGGCTTCCAAAATGGTTATTTTATTGACTATAAGTAAAGAACTGTAAGTTTGGTAATTTTTGTGTTACTTTTTAGTGAATCTTCTATTTCTGACTTATAAGTGAGTTCTTAAATTCATGAGTGCTCTTACAGCTAATGCACTAGTCATTTGTAACCACAGCTCCCCACCCCCCCCCCCAGGGGAGGGCGGGAGATAGCAGTGGAAATGAGTGGGGTTTTGACCAAAGTGGGGAAAATATCTGGGGTTTGTTTTGTATAGGCAAAAGGGCAGTGAAATGAAAAGATAGCAGGCTGCGGGGGTAAACAGCAGTGGTTTTACCAATGAGCAGTCCCCTCAGGGTGGGGCTTTTAGGAGGGATTTGCTGGACCAAAAGTCAAAGTCCCAGCTATTCCCCAGGGGTGGGTGGGTGGCTGTGGTTACTAATGACTAGTGCATAAAAAGAACTCAGTATCTACAAGAAATTTGAATTTCACGAGTACATGTACATGCGAAAATGAAGCAATTGAGAGCATTTCCAAAGTTAGTTTGTAACCCAATTATGAAACAGTTTCACTAATAACAGGATGTCTTTCTATGGATCCCAATGATAGCTTTAAAATGAGACAGACCTGTACTTAGTTAATCTTTTGAATTTTGATTTCATCACAATATATGTGTACATGTTAATAAAATAAACTACTACTACATGTAAACATTTTTAATTGAGACAATAATATTGGTAAGCAAAGTCCACACTAATTGCATTTTGAGCCTTTCTGCAAAAATCTGCACTGTCTTTTCTGTTTTAATGTGTCCGACAATGTGATTTCATTTAATCTTTTCTGCCAAATTTCCTACCAGATTTTAGACCCTTTAATGCTGTTAGTTAAGATTTGATCTGTCTGTATGCCTGTTCCAGATATGAGATTCCATCTGATCCTTTCTCCCAAAAGCCCTGCTACAGTGCGGACAGACAAAATCTTTCTGGCCTGTATGCACTTTGATGTGTCTTTCTAGTCTTGTTTTGTTTGGAAATGTCTTTGCACAGAAACTACATGGAAACTCTTTGTTTGCTCCAGTTGGTACTTTGGTGTTAGAGATTCTGTCACTTGTCATCGTTGAAGCATAAGAAATACCTAAAAAGTTTGAAAATAATCACCACCACCTCTTGTGTAAAAAGTGACAAGGAACTGGCGCAATCAGAACCAAAGTCTGTCCTAAAAACCAAACAGGGAAAACATTGTGGTTGAAAATATAAACAGTTTGGTTAATCAAGAGCTAAGCTGCCTATTGGTAGACAGTCAAGATAAATTGATAGACATCCACAAGCATGAATGAAAAAATGTACACACCAAAATTGCTCTATTTTATAACTGACCTTAAAATGATGCATACTTAACATATTAAAGCAACCTAAAACTTGAAGCAAACCACAAACAAAATATATGGCAATTACTGTACATGCGTAAGCTTTCAAGAGGAATACTGTATAAACATACCTGATTTAAAGCTCTTATCATCATCTCAAACAGAACACATGTATTGAAAATATCGAAAAACAGTCGACCATTTTCAAAAGAGCATTAGCTAGTGTAAGATTCAAGCAGGCTTTGTAAGCTATGCAGTCTTATTCCATCTCTCTTTCCATAATCTCTGATCCCTTTTCTCATAAAGTATAATATATAGCTCCCTATAAATTCAGCAGTATTGTTTGCTTTTGATGCAATGTGTAATTCTCGAGTCAAGTCTGTCTGAGAGTCTCTTTGCATCTTCTAGTTTAACCCATATTTGACGAATGGATTTTCCCATCATTATCATTAGGGTGAGTCCACTTTCATTTTTAGGGGCGTCAGGAGTGATTTTTAAATTTTATTCATTTTTTTCGATGAAAAT
The DNA here is from genome assembly GCA_964017185.1 of Rugalucina vietnamica. Taxonomy (NCBI): domain Eukaryota; kingdom Metazoa; phylum Mollusca; class Bivalvia; order Lucinida; family Lucinidae; genus Rugalucina; species Rugalucina vietnamica. The sequence goes on from OZ024882.1 coordinate 23,483,345, forward strand.
TCTCTAAGCAAACAGAATAGCCCCAGATGGGACGCCGCATGGACGCCGCATTCTGCGGCGTCACATCTGGGGCTATTCTGTTTGCCTATGTCCCATAAAAGGGACGCCAGGCTTAAATGAGTTAAGGATTCTCCAAGAGGATGGAACAACTAATCAAATGTTGTCAACCACCTCAGCAGCTGAAGGCAAGGTTAAGAGCCTGTCCACCGATGGACAATGACATTTATATTTGGAAAACTTTCCAACAAGATTCTGCGCAAACTGGGCTGCACAACCATAGAAGATGGTTCGAATATTCATACCAAGCAGTTTTCTTCTATTTTGCCTTATGTTCACTTTTAAGTGCATAATCATTACAAAGTGAGCCGCGTCATGAGAAAACCAGTCTTCGGGGTTTCCGACCAGGCCTGACACAAACCGGCTTGTGCAGTTACAGAAGATCGTTAGAAGCTTAAAAGTTTGGATTTAGAAAGTCGAGGAATTGTACTATCCGAGTAGCAAAAACAAAGGCGCTGATCAGCTGTGCAGTTACTGCTGATCTGCGCCTTTGTTTTTGCATAGACAAAAATCCGCTTTTCTCATGACGCGGCTAAAGTGTTTCAGATGAAAAAGTTGTAATAAGCATCATTTTTATAACAATAAATGAGCCGCCCCATGGAAAAACCAACAATCTGCATAGGCGAAAACAAAGGCGCAGATCAGCTTCGCGGTCACCGCGAAGCTGATCAGCGCCTTTGTTTTCGCTACTCGGATAGTACAATTCCTCTTCTACATAAATCCGAAATTTCAAGCTTCTAGCTCTTTTCTCTGCTTGTACAGACTGGTTTGTGTCAGACCTGTTCGGAAACCACATTGTTGGTTTTCTCACGAGGTGGCTCAAATGAAAATCCATGTCCTAATCACAATATCCCACGGCTATAATTTGGGCATCTCTAGAGGGAAGGACTTTGGTTCTGATTGTTCCAGTTCAAATCTTGATGTCTTAGATTAGATTTTTATTTACCACTTACTTTGGCCTATGTTTTGTTTGATTGTGTTTCTTCCAAATGACTTAGTCAATAACATTTTCAATAATGTCTGGACAGAGTCACATCTTCCCCAGTACTTAACCAGTACTATTGTGGCAGTGATGTGTAAATAGATATGCCAATTTTAAATTCAACACTATATGAAGCAAGCAACGGTAGCATAAATAAGACCGGGAAATATGGGGAAGCATTCCCTTCCACTGGATGGGTTCAGCTAATGTAAAACTAATGTACAGTAGAACGAGTAACTCAGGGTGAACAAAAAGGTGTATTTTGACCCGTTATTCTCTAATGACCCCCTAAACTATCCAGAGCGGGGACAATGATGTCCCCCAAATTCTCAGATATATTTCTGTTTCCTGAAGTAAATGATCCCCCAAATCTCAATATCATAGTCAAAATGTCCCTAACAAACTGCCAATAATGAAACATAGGTCCCCTGTATTAAAACTCAAAGGGAAAACACAGGTAACTTTCACAATAAGGCAGTGGAAGGTTTCAAATCCCCCATACTCTATACAGTATGAGCCGCTTTGTGAGAAAACCGGATTTGTGCCTTTGCAAAAACATAGGTGCAGATCAGCTTCACAGTAACTGCGAAGCTGATCAGCGCCTTTGTTTTTGCTACATGGATAGTACAAATCCGTATTTTCTGAATCTGGATTTTCCAGTCTCTAACCATCTTCTGTGCTTGTACAGCTCGGTTTGTGTCCAACCTGGTCAGAAACTCCGCAGACCAGTTTCCTCGCGTCACGGCTTGTATGATACTCTACCAATGAGCTGCTGACACTATTTTTAAAATAACTTTTGCCGTCCATTGATTACAAATGCATAAAGTTAACAGTTAACTTAAGCTGTTTCTAAAGAAATAAAGATACATTTCTATGCTACACTTCAACCTCATTTTAACACTATTCTGGGGTCCATAGATACAGATTGTTATATCTGAAGCCGTGTTATAATGTCTAATTTAAAATCACAAAATCTATCATAAATGTAAGCATTGTGTGACTGCACTTGCTGTTCAAAAAAAAAGACGCTGGTGTGCCCTTCTTGGACTGCAATGGAGCATGACAGCATGTATGATAAAAAGAACAAAATAGGTATATTGGAGAGGTGTGTTATCACATTGAAACCTAACCCTCATAATACATGTAGCATGTTATAATGAGGTTATACTATACCAATACTACACTTAATTTTCAGTCATATACATTTAGGTTTTGGAATGAAGTGCAGATCCTCATAAGCCTTCTCAACATTTTTAAAGAGAAGCAGGCTGATAGGGACTTTACTTCTGTCTTATAATTTCATTTGCATCATCTGGCGGTATCACACCGAGGTACGCCTTTTCATCAGTTTGAGTTTTGAATGTTTGTTTCCAGGTTTAACATCCCAGTCAACAATTATTCAGTCATGTCAGGACCAAGCTTCTGCTTCATGGGTATTAACCAGTATTCTGAATGGTTAATGTGTCTTAAAGGACACAGCTCAGTGCTCCCATGGCGGGGATTGAGCACAGGGCCTCTACGCTATGGAGTCTGACCCTCTACCACCTGGCCCCAAGGTTATAAAACTTTTCTCATGCTCAGCTCAGCAGAGTCTAAAATTTATCTTGCTTATAAATGTTAAAATGCCAATAATTGCCAGCATTTTAACATTTATAAGCAGAATGAATTACTAGTTTTTGAGTTTGAACCTGAATTCTCCACTAATTTTGACTACATGTATTTCAACATTTATGAGCAGTTGAAATTTCATGCTCAGTTGAGCTGATCTTGAAAAAAGTTTTATGACCTCAGGGCCTGGACACCATGCTCCCCAGTTTAGAATTTCGTTACTCAAAGTGCAGCAAATAAGTGTCAGAAAATTTACAAAACATAACATAATACTCACTGTACTGACTGCCTGACTGGTTTAGTATATCTTCTCCAGGAAGACCTGACTGGTACCCAAACTCTGCTGAAACATCAGGTGCCCAGTCTGCTGTAACACCACTAGCACCCCTGGTCATTTCTATCCCAGTAATTTCCAGTTCTTCATCTTCTGTTGCTGGTTCAATTTTGATATTAGAGTCCGTATCAGAACCACCAGATTTTTCAACCCCTGATACATCAGAGTCCTGAGTTACTTGTGTTTTGAATGACAAGATGCCACTTTGGTCTGATGGTTCTGAAGCATTTGCTGTTTTATCTGACTCAGTTCTACACAAATCCTTAGAAGCACTGTCCTTGTATCTACCAATGGCAGTAATGCTTGTTTCACTTGCTGCCATATGTCCATTGTCATTTCTGTCCAAACCAGCAGCTGTAAGAGATTCTGACTGCAGTGGAGATGCATGTGCCTTTTGAAGGGTCCTTCTTTTCATGGGAACAGAATCAGACACAGAGTGGCTGAAGAAGTTCTGCCCGCTTTGATTTTCTAAGCCTGGACTATAATTATCATCTGGATGGGTCTGAAACCTCTGTTTCTTAGGCCCTGATGGTCCCTGAGCGTAGATATCTGACTGATCATGTTGGTAATCTGTTCTTGCTTTGGGGGAATCTCTATTGTGATAGCCTGTAGAAAAGTAAAAGTTTGCCATGACTTAGTACAAGCTCTAGTATATGCAAGGTTAGACTTGTACATTTTTATTTTTTTATTTTTTTTTTTTTTTGATTCTGGTAATGCTTCGAAAACTGCTAGGTAAGGAAGGTTCACTTTTCTATCTAATTTTTTGTTGGCATTGCATTTTCATTTCATCAGGCTTCTATAATTACAAGGGTTTTTAATAATATTGTTTATTTTCGATCATTTTAAGTTGTTATTGGTTAAATAAAATTGACTTTTCATCTAATCTATTTTTTGCCTGGACTAACATTTTATTTCTTGACAACTGTCAAAAAAAATAGAATAACTTAATTAGGGTCAGGTGTTCTGAATCAAGTTTTTATTTTCTTTGGCCTCACCAAGCGGCTACTGGCGAAAGAAACGTCAGTCAAAGCTACCGGCTAACTTTGTTTAGTTTTCTTTGTATAATCTTAGATTTTACATATTCTATGGCCTTCAAAGACTTCTTTTCTCCATTTGGCTATCTTTGGCTACCTATGAGTAAAACCAAATTTAGCATAAAGTTTCATAACCTTGAGGCAGGAGTACTTACGTTTAAGACAATACCCTAGAAATTGAGACTTAATTTCTTCTTTTTCTTCAAAGAAACCTTTCCCCATCTTAGAACCCATGTGAGACAGGGAACCATCAGTGATACTGGCAGTCAGGATAATAGACTCTTCCCCAGCTTGATCACATAGCTGCTCAACCTACAAGAAGAAATAGACTTGTCCAATTAAAACAGGGAGCCATCACTGATACTGGCTGTCAGGATAATAGACTCTTCCCCACCTTGATCACATAGCTGCTCAACCTACAAGAAGAAATAGACTTGTCCAATATGAAAACAGGGAGCCATAATTGAGACTGGCTGTGAGTATAATGGACTCTTCCCAAACATGATCACATAGCTGCTCAACCTACAAGATAAAAATTTTATAGGCTCTTCCCATGAAGCCGTTTCTGAGACTCACTTAGTTCAAAAAAGATTTTACAATACATGTACATCAGGAAAACATGACCGTGAAGTTTACCAACTTAAACCCCACTTTAATATATAGCAAAACTGGGGTATGCAGGGGTATACCTATTTTTCTTATTTTCGTTCCAAAACAGATTGTGGGTACATGTGTACCCATAATCTCTGTTTTGTGCAAAAACAAGAAATATATATATATATATATATATATATATATATATATATATATATATATATATATATATATATATATATATATATATATATATATATATATAAAAAATGCTACTGAAAATTTTCAATTTTTACAAAATGGGAAAAACCTGTATATTACATGAATTTTTTTGGTAATGTAAAAAGTGAATTTCAACGAATCTAAAATATATGAGCAAGTTACCATGATGTTTGTAAATTGTGATATAATTTATAAGCCTACTAGCAACTGTACATGTATCTCAGCTTTCCGCACAAACTTCATGGTATCATAGACTCATATTTCCCTGGTATGACAATTAGCTCGTATCCTAATCCTCCACGAAACAAGAAAGATGGATTTTAGAGATATGAGCCGCCTCGTGAGAAAACCAACTATGTGGTTTCCGAATAGGAACGACACAAACCGACCTGTACAGCACATAAAAGAGCTAGAAGCTTGAAATTTCGGATTTAAGTAGAAGAGGAATTGTACTATCCTTGAGGCGAAAACAAAGGCGCTGATCAGCTTCGCAGTTACTGCGAAGCAACTGCGAAGCTGATCTGCACCTTTGTTTTCGCCTATGCAAATTGTTTGTTTTCCCATGTGGTGGCTCATATTTTCACTGTATTCTTACCAGTAGTTGTATCTGAGCTTTGAGCACAGACTTGAGGATGGCCTTATATCCTGGTATTTCTCTTAGAAGTTCAAGCTCCATAACTCTGACACCATGTAAATTGAACTGTCTTTCTTTTGTTATTCTCTGCTTGTGTTGATTCTGAAGATAACAGATACTCTATAGCACTATGGAAATGGAACCAGATCTTTTTTCTTGCTCTCTTGTTGCGTTGGTTGTGAAGCTAACTGCTAACCACTATGATACTGTGATCTTGGTAAAGTTATCTCTTGCTTTAGGTCCTAGAACTGTTACCACTTTAGTTGATTATTTCAAGCCTAGCAAATTGTGCTGGAATTATAAAGTGAGCTACATCATTAAATCAGATTTCAGAAGTCGGCAAGTCAGTAAAACATAGGCTCTGATGAGATTTTTAACTAATTATTTAACAACAAATGAATTAAATCAATGTTCAATGTCAGTTTCTGTAACATCGTCATCGGCATATGTGTTTGGCTGGTTCCTGAAATGGCCCCACACAAGTGAACATGTCTTAAAAAAAAAGAAGACGCAGAATTTTGTGGAGGAAACTTGATTGGTAGAAAGTTAAATATGTGTTTCATCAAATAGCGTTTTACAGATGGACACGAGGCTGAGAGTACATTTGGAATGGATGACGAGTCACTTCGGCCCATGGAAATTGTACACATCAGCTGAGTTGAATGAGTATGCAATAGACTACTGTCTGAACACCATCTTTCAGAAAATGCATTTTTTTGAAATCTCACTTTTCTGAAAGAACTCAAGAAAAATATGAGAATGTCACCACTTTGCATTCCAAAAGTCTTAAAAAGTGCCACAAAAATTTTGAAAATCGGTTAACAAATAAAACTTTTATGCAAGAAAATATTTTTAAATAGGGCTTTTTCCATTGTAAGAAACTATTTTCTCGGAAAAATCTAAATTGATTATTTTTCTTAATTCATATAAAATGCACCAAACCAAAACAAAATTGTTTAGTAATATGCATAGCTGAGCGCAAAACTCATAAAATTATTCCACAGATTTGCTTGATTTTCAGTTTTAAGGTGTTTGGATTACCTCCCTTGCACATGCAAAATGCCTATTCAAAATGATTTTTGGGGATAATTATCTTATTACTGAACCGATATTGAAACTTTTTTGTGGCACTTTTTAGGACGCATGAGTTGCAAAAAGATGACATGGTCATATTTTTCTTGTGGTGTTTCAGAAAAGTGAGATTTTGAAAAATGCAGTTTCTGAAAGATGGTGTTCAAACAGTAGTTGCGAAACCTCACTCCATACGTATGACACATTCGGAGTGCTTTTGTGTAAAATGCATGGAGATTGTAAAAAACAGCTGAAGGTCTGACCGTCTGAGTCTAGGTAGACTCGCACACTCAGCTGATGAGTACAATCTCCATGGAGCGAAACGTCTCTTCACCATTCCCAATGTACTTTCAGCCTCGCGTTCATCCGTAAATCAGGATGTCGAGAATAAGCTGTTTATACACATCGATTGTTTCACCTAGAATTCTATCATTAATACAAAGAAATGCTGACCGACACTTTGCCATTGGATGAAACACACATTTACCTTTCTAACAATCAAGTTTTCTCCACAAAATACTGCATCTTCTTTTTTAACAGATTCATTTTTCAGCTGTTTGTTAATTGTTTTCACTCGTGTGGGGCCGTTTCCGGAACGAGCCAAACACATATGCCGACGTTACGAAAACTGACGGCGAACATTAATTTATTCCAGTTGAAAGGTCTTGTCCAATGATATGCATGTATTTCTACAAATGATGTCAGTCAGGTCAGCCATTTTGATTTCGGCGTGGGGCGTTTGACATCATCATAACGTTGCACACGCGCCACATTATACTAATTAATCAACTGAATATTAATTGAACAATTAACTTTCCATATAAGGAAATGGTCGGAAGTCAATTCTCAGCGTAAACCTACGAACATAATGATAAAAGAGAATAAACCGCTAAAAAACGGACAAAATAGATCTAGGTCGGATTTTTTTTATAGCACAATGAACACGTTAGTAACGCATCGGTGAAGTGTATTCTTCTTGATTTATCTTGAAAAGGTTGCAATAATTATTGACACTACGTTTCACCATTGAACAACCAACTGGGATCGCAACGAAGAGATATGGAACATATGTGTAATGTAGCGGAGTGAGATCTCGCAATTAGAGTCTAGGTTGAACAAGTCTAGCAATCGTCGAATTACAGACAACTCGCCCTTAAGACAACTCGCCCCACAGTAAACTCGCACCTAGACAACTCGCCCCACTTTCAGAAGACAACTTGACCCACTTTAAAAGACAACTCGCCACACTTTTAAAGACAACTCGCCCCACTTTAATAGACAACTCGCCCCAATTTTCAATGACAACTTGACCACTGTGTTAGACCCCCCGCCCTTATGGAATTTGCTCAATATTAATAGAGAACTTACCAAACTCATCATTGAGTCTTTGTTTTTTTCATGAAAATAAAAATCTACATGGAAAACTCAACCCATCACGTTAGCCTATGAAAAGGTTTATTAATGTTAAGGAAGTGTTACTGACAGCCGGCGTGACAGGGAACGGTTACTCACTTCTGGCCATATTGCGTTTTGATATTTAAAATAAAACGCTATAATATTGTTTTCGTGAAACTTAGTCAGTCTGTTTTGCATTACGAAAGTTGCCCATGCCATAAACAGAGCGGCATTTTCAACAGTAAAATGAGAAAATTGCAGTCAAGGCTTATTTGTTTCTTATGAGGTTTATAGCCCCAGTCAACATGGTCAACGATATTTCAGTCATGTCGGGATGGAGAAAATTTCAGTAGAAAAGAAAATGATTTTGGTCATTTTTATTAAAAACATAGAACAATCTATGTTAGAAATATGTAAACACTCGAACAGTATATAAAATTTGGGAAGGAGTTGAGTTGACTATAGTCTGACTGGTCAGTCGTCAAAATGAAGTATCATACCCAGTGGTTCATTTTGTCAAAATGATAAATCAGTTATCAGGAATTCATTTTGACGGCTGACCCGCCAGACTAAGTTGACTAGTATTAGCCCGGAGGGACCAGAGATAAAGACTTCAAATACTTGTCTTCAAAAGCGCGGAGATTTGTCTTCAAAAGTGGGATGAGTTGTCTTTTAAAAGTGGGGCGAGTTGTCATTTAAAGTGTGGCGAGTTGTCTTTTAAAGTGGGGCGAGTTGTCTTCTAAAGTGGGGCGAGTTGTCTTGGCAGTCGTGTAGGGTCAAAGGGTCAAAATCAATTTCTTTTTTTCTTTCGTTATTTCTTAACCTCCAAACAAGGATAGCTTTTAAAAAAGCTAGAAGCGGCTCGTTTAGCATTTTGTATTATTACCACACCATTTTGGAAATCTATACATTTTTTAAACAAATAAACTTGTATGCTAGTGGTTTCTGAGAAAACAAATTTGTTATTTTGATGTGCATGAGCTCAAGATTACTCTCACACTGATCTCATGAGAATTAGTCGTAAAGTAAATATGTGTGTGTGTGTGTGTGTGTGTGTGTGTGAGAGAGAGAGAGAGAGAGAGAGAGAGAGAGAGAGAGAGATTCCGTTACACTTTTATAGGCTAGAAACGGCTCTGTGTGCATAAACATAATGGACAACTGGGATAAAAAAATATGTTGATTTCCGACCCACACTAATCAGTCATTAAGTAGGCATAAGCCACAGTACTGCTTGCGGCTGAGGCTATCCACACGACGGTCGTGCCGATAAGCGGCGTTATCCGCACGACGGTCGTGCCGATAAGCGGCGTTATCGGCCCGACTGTCGTGCGGATAGCCAATGCTACAGGTATTGGCTATCGGCAAGACGGGAGTATAAGATTTTCTAACAAGCTTACGTATACATTTTTAACATTTAATTTGTCATTAAATAAATTAATTATGTGTTTAGCTATTGAAATACATTCAAAATTAACATTTTTGTTAATCATGAATAAGAAAACTAGTTTGACTTGATTAATCTAGCTGATGTTAACTGAATCACAGTAGATCTAGATTTGTGACAGGCGGATAAAAATACATGTATAATCAATGCATTTTTTTTAATTGTGATACTGAAATGTTTCCATATACTCCATTGTTAAAATCAAAGGCTGTTTATTCTTTTGGATTACCACATAATTTTATTATTCAGGTAACGATAATTACTGTCTCATTTACACATACGCATGACTGATTTTTACAGGTAAATTTACAGGTAAGCCAATTTCACCAAAGTAACAATTTTGTTAATTAAAAAGTAAAAAAATCCTGCATGTGTAATATTCTGTTTCAGCTTTGAAGCCAGTGTAATATATTTTTCAACTTAAAATGTATCAATTTTTAAACATATTTAACATTTGGATATCGATTTCCCTGTCGTGCCGATAACGCCGCTTATCCGCACGACGGTCGTGCCGATAAGCGGCGTTATCGGCACGACCGTCGTGCGGATAGCCAGTGTCACTGCTTGCAATGAAATAGCTATAGAAATTAGAGGTGTTTCGGAGGCGAACAGACACGGCCCAATGTATGGAAGTCGTGTACATGGTTTACTTGGTGTGAATTGTGTCAGTGAAAGTGGGGTCCCTTTGATCACGGTGCGAGACCTTCTGCTTGCGGTTTGCCAGATGGTTTTTCTTGTGGACCTCCCGTTTTCGTACCACCCACTTATATGAGCTGAAATTATCTTAAAAGGGACATAAAATTGAATTAAAAAAGAAAAAAAAAAGGCCGAGTGGACTTGGTTAGACGGAAATGTAAAAAGGCAGAGATGACCTGCTTCCTGGATTTCCTGTTCGGTAATTAGTCGACCCTTACGGCCCCGATATCAGCATACGCAAAATGGTCTACATCTGAACTTTGCTTAAAAGAAAAATGATGATTGGCTGGATTTCATTAAACCAATCACTGCTAACGTTTAAAACATCACATGTTTTCGGCTTACCGGATGACTAATTAGTGTAGATCGGAAACCAACCTGTGTAGTCATGCGGAGTGTTCGGTATTTTTCGTAGGTTCCCAGCCAAAATTCTATCGTATATTCGGCTCGTCGAGACGAGCCGAAAAAAACTCACATTACGTGTATCTTCAATATATGCTTTCATATGAACAATACATTTAGTTCTTTGTGAAAGAATCTTTATTCTTTGGTAAGTACAATTTCTTAGCTGCACTTGTTTACAACACATCTTGCGTTGGGGGGGGGGGGGGAGTAAAACGCGGAACCAATGCCCGGGATCCGGGACCATGACAAACTCGGCCACCAAATCTAGGACCATACCAACTCGGCCTATACCAACTCGGCCCCTATCTACTAGATACTATGACAACCTCATTGCTGAGTATTATTATATAAGAAGTTATAAACATTGATTTGATAGAGTATTAGTATGTTTGAAGATGACGCATATTAGCAACTCAAGGCTGTTTTCCAATCCATATTCTCAATGAATGGTGATTGATATTAAGATTTGTAGCCTTAACAAACAATTTCAAGTACATGTAATGCAGAGTTTGCCATTACGCGGAGTTTATTATCGATGACGGGCATAGTTGAAAGAAAGAAAAAAGAAAGAAGGAAAGAAAGAAAGAAATGAACACAAAAAATGGTCATTGTCAATGTTTTGTCACACCTGACCAGTAATTGGGCAATGGCAATATTTGTTTGGATGAAGAACTCAGTCAATTATAATAAACAAACAATTAGTGTACGAATCAATATAATTATCACAGTTCAGTCTACATGTAGCATATTAATTAAAAGATAATTGGTATACTTGCAGGACTTAAATTGTTAAAATTATTAAATGATAAAACTATTATTTATACCTTATCGTGTGTTCTTTTTTATTTTTACCTTCTTACTTTCCCAGATAGCACGTATACATTGGCCCTACATTGGCCCACAATGTTATGATTGATTGGCCCATGGTTGTAAAATTATAATGGCCCAATATCGCGTTTGCTCATCGGCCCAATATTGTGCCATCATGTTGGCTGTATGTTGGGCCAACATTGTCGTTTTCGTTGGGCCAACATCAAAATTGCTTGTATAATCAGTGGCAGTTTGTTGGCAACAGTTCAGCGACAAGCCACATTTTGCGTGGCGAACCACCGCTCAAAATGAAGAGTTGCAGCAGGAACACAACCTTGAAACAACATAAAATCAACATTGTGGTGTTGCAATGTTGATTTAATGGACATCTTCTTCCGATGATCAGGTAACGCACAGGAGCATGTTACGGTCACGGGTAAAATGTAAGTTGTATTTAAAGAACATTGAAGCACCATTGACTTAAAACTGTAGGTAAAGCAACATCAGATGGATAATACAATGCAACCAGTGAATTTCCTAAAGAGTTTTAATAATATTGATTAAATTCAAGTCAAGAAACATACATGCCCATTTGGCTGAAAAATCAACATTTAGTTACTGACCAATCTTATTTCACCTAAGTGTTTGTATGAAGTAAATTAAGTCATCATGTTCAACCCTGATTTTCAAGAATATTCGCAAAAATATTATGCCGCCACTCCAGTTAGAGGGAAACTGAAAACATTATCTTTAGCTATTGTAGATAAACATGTGGCACTGTTGGTTTGCTTTTGGAAAGTTAACATAATTGACGACAAAAAGCTCATTTAATGATATTCGTGCTCCCTCAAATGATTAAGACAAATCGCTGATAAGAGATTTGCTCGATTTGAGAAGAATATTGAGAAGAATATTCAGGGAAAATAACTGCACTGTAGAACTTTATATGATTCTAGTCTTTTAAAATGCTTGAAATAATTGTTTAATTTTCATCATCTTCATTGCCGACATTGTTGCTGTCATTGTTGGCCTCATTGGTTTCACTGGATTCTCGTTCTCTCTTTTTCCTTTCTCTTTCCCTCCTCCCACCCTCTCTATCGGCTGCGAATTGTAGCCATTTTTTTATTGTCCCTTCTATGTCGCTGTCCGTAGCTGTGGATGATTGTTTGTTCCGTCTAACTGCATCTACACATAAAGGTAAATATGAGTATTTAACCCATTAAAAGTCAGCATACAAACATTTTCGTGTTTTGATTAATTATGCTTCTTTATAGTTTCACTGATAGTTTACACTAAACTTTTCCACCCTTTTATTTTACTCCACTTTCTGAAAAAATGCCTCGGTTCTTAGCACAGCTGGTGTTGATTTAATGATGCTAGCCAATGTTTGTGTTTGTGATCGAATAACGGATAAAATGAGCCTCGACGCGAGAAAACCGGTCTTCGGGGTTTCCGACCAGGTCCGACATAAATCGGCCTGTACAGTTACAGACAAGGGCTAGCAGCTTGAAATTTCGGATTTAAGAAGAACAGGAATTGTACTATCCGAGTGGCGAAAACAAAGGCGCTGATCAGCTTCGCAGTTACTGCGAAGCTGATCTGCGCCTTTGTTTTCGCATAGGCAAAAATCCGGTTTTCTCCGAATGCGGCTCAAATTATTTTCTACAATCAACAGTAAGTGGCTTATACAGAGGATATGATATTGCATCTATGATGTTTAGTCGTTGGAAACGAGCTCAGCCTACCTAATGAAAACATGTGTGTAGATACATTTACAAATTCGACAAATTTACAGATCAGCTATCTGTTCACTGTGGAGCTGTATTTTCTTTTTCTTTTTTTTTTTTTTTTTTTTTTTTTTTTTTTTTTTTTTAATACACACAAAGACATTAGGTTTAGTTAATTTATATCACAATGTTTCTCATAATAGTTGCATGCAACAATGTTCACTTGTGCGTACTGAATCAGTGCATTTCGTAAAAATGATCCTACATGTATACCGGTTCGATCTGAACAGTCTACAATAATTCCAATGAAATTGCTCATAAGATTTCATCTTATCATGTTCCCCTGATTTTTTGTTTACATTGTAAACATTTATTTAACGGTATGCTTTCGAGATTTCAGTGAGTTTAGTGGAGTAAAATGTAAGGGTCGTTGTACACTTTTTGCACTCTAATAGTTCCTTGTGAATGACTGCCAGATTATATAACAATGAATAAAAAGGCATTTAAGTCAACAGCTCTTCCCAAATATATAGCTAGACCAACAAATTCACCATGTATAAACAAACAGCAATGTATCAAAACGCTGTTAACACATATTAGTAAGAAGTAAATTCAAATGAACACATCTTCCCAAAACACTCGAACAGAACATATTATTATTCATTTGCGTTCAGTTTGTTGGTAAGCTTGTGTTTGGGGAAGAGCTACTGAGACATTTCTATTTTTGTCTCTTTGCATGTCGTGTCATTCTGTACTGTGACTTAGTTTCCTATTAACTTCATGATTAGAGTTTGGAATCAGTCTGTATCAATTTTGGGTCATTCATTGAAAATAATACACCTGGACCTCTTTATAACACGGTAGACCGGATCCATACGGTTTTTCGTGTTAGCTAAACGAACCGTGTTATAATGGGAGCTCAGAAAACCCTAAATGAAAGTTAGGTGCTGCTGTTTTCAAGTAATTTTGGCAAGCCTATTGTCAATTTTACTTTCTATTTCCTTCCCTTTTTACTTCATTTTATGTTTGTGTCCTTTAATTGAAAATTAAATATACATGCTGAAAGGAAAAGTGCATACCTTGCACTGTTATAAAGTTCCATTTTTTAAGTTGTAAATAGACACATTTTCTCCGATACACAAAGAGTGACACAGAATTTCTCATATCATCCACACTAATAATCTGCGCATAGACAACATCCTACTTTCACTTTACCTGTAAATTAGCCGATATAACCACTCAAATAATTACTGATGTGCAACCTTCGGTTTGCAGTTTTATTGAACAACTTTTTTCAAAAGAAAGAGATAATGATAATCATCTTTAATTTGTCTGTTTACAGTAAAAACTTTTACTCAATAGCAAGTGATCATTTCCATTGTTGATTTATTATAATGAGATGGAGAAAGTTCTTTATTCAGAAACTTTAAACAGAAATAAAATTTTCGGACAGTTATGTCCAAGTATGAATACATTGACTTATCTAGGCCGCTGATTTCATTCTCCGAAAATTGGGAAAATTGGGTGAGCAATGTCACGAAAAAACGTCTGTTCAGCTTTCCGAAAATGGCAATCACAGATCAGACTGTGCAGTATTAGTATTTCAATCACTATGAATAGAGGAGATTTTACCAAATAAAATAGACGCTCAGCTGCACAAGAGATGCGTAGCTGCACATTAGCCTTGCACTATGTTTGTGATTGAATGCTTCAACTTTTTTGTGACACAGCTCAGTAAAGTGTCAGCGACGTAATTGATGTTTGAACTTTAACTAGGACACCTGTTTTGGGATTAAGAAGTGTCAATTGGTCTTTGTTTGTTTACCCTAGGTATTTAATTATTGACTATGAAAGTGTGAACATGTTTTGATTGCTGCTAATTTCCACAGTTATCAAGTCTTGTAATGAAAACAACCGTGTTAACAATTTTATCTCACATTGGTAAAATTTTTCATTCTCTCTTTTATGATCGCGAAAATGAAAATGGAAGGTAAGGGAAAATTTGGGATCCAAGGCAAATCCGTGCTATAAGCGAATTCGCGCTATAACGAAGCGTGTTTTATCGAGGTCCAGGTGTAATTAGAAATGTGTTTATTATTTCAAGCGCTAAATTGATTTAGTGGCTGAACGTTTGAGTACTCACCCTTGATGCTTCTGGTCAGCATTAATTTGGAAAATGCCCTCTTAGTCCCCTTTCCACTCCAGTTAAGTTGTTTGGCAAGACCATTTGATATTAGGAATGCCATGATTCTTCTGGTGCAATTTTGTGTGTTTTCCCCTCCGATTACCCCAGTGTGAAGTAACTGTATAAAATGGAAGATGTGATTATTCTGATAGATCGTAGCAGACTAATGTCACATAAAATTATGTTATGAATATGAATGTCACGCATGTTCTTATTGGTCAAAGGCATTCATTTCGTTCATATTTACAACTGTAAATCTGTGACATGAGTTTACTACAACTGAAATAGAATAATCTTGTATGCATTTTGTTAAAATATTCTTATTGTGTTATCATTTCGTTTCATTTAATCTAGTAGTATAAATATAGAATGACCATAAGGAAACGAATAATGATGTTGCACTGTTAACTGGATATGCCCAATGTATTTTATTCGTCATAATTAATTCTTTGATTAATTTATACTTACTAGCTTTCTCCTTCCTTCATTAGATTTCAAATCATCCTCAACTGCATCAAGATCTGCCATTGTGCAGAGAGGGAAGCTTTGGACATTTCCTTCGTTGAGTTGATACTGCTCAACAGGACCCCTGTTTGACTCTGTGATTGTTTTCAGCAGTATGTTATTGTGAGACGTCTGGGATTTGATCTCTTCTAGCAGTGTAATGATTTTTCTCTGTACAGCTGTAAAAATGTGTTACAACTGCATTATGATTGTATATGTATTCTTGCTTATATCTTACGCTGCAATTATATGTTTAATGTAATATCTATAAAACTAATCAAGTGTGATTAAGAAGAAAATGGGCAATTTGGGCTGTGTTAAGATGCTTTCGAAAAGAAAATATGTACAGCGAGAACTGAATCTAGATTGAACTTGGTTGTAATCTTCATTTAGTCGATCAGTTGTGAAAATGACGTGCGATTTTTGTGTTTTTAAATATACTTTTCAGTATATTAATAGGAGAAAAAAGTAAACTTGTACAAACGTGTTCGTAAAATTGTACAAACAATTCTTACATTAAACGTTGGCATGTATCTTTCGACGAATAAACTTGCAATAACTTCGAAAGATCACAATTTTTGACTATATTGTTTGTGATATATTTATTGTTTGTGATATATTTATTGTTTGTGTGTTTGAAAAGAAAATCTAACATGATCTTGCAAAAATAACTACTTTACCTGATACTGTTTGCTGTGATATAGGTGAAGGCGTCCCTTGGTTGCCCATATCAAACAATGTGGTTCTCGCACCAGTCCTTTTGTCAGACGGCGTACTCGTGATTGGTGGGGTTACAGGCGTTCGAATCGATGGTGCACATTCTTCTGGCATTCGCCTCGAAGAAGCAACATTGCCAAACCGAGGTGGCGTTGGAAGTCTTATTGGCGGGTATACTCCCCGCGATTTGTTGGCGAGCCTCGGTGATCGTCTAGGGCTTTCCGAGACACCACTTGGAGATTTGGGTGACGGGCCGTCACTCTCATCCGAATCGGAGTCAAAATATCGTTTATTAGGTCTGCAAAACAATTAATGAAAACTACGACTTTCGTTGAATATTATTTTTCTATATGAAGTTTAAAAAGTGCCGCTACCACGCTTAAATTTGTCTAAATATTAATTTGGGAGTACATGTAATTTCTTTGGTCCGATATGCAAATTAAGAAAGCAAAATTTGTTGAATAACCTTTTACAGACTTTGCAGTCTTATACCAAAATTATTTATCACACAATCGTACAATTGCTTACGAATCAATGGGACCGGCACTTTAATAATATCAGGAGCTTGCATTCAGTTGTAAAACGAATAAAGTGGCTATTGAGTGTTTGATAAGATAGAATGAAGTATTAAAGAAATATAATTTGAGGTTTTACAAGGCTGATATTATTTTTAATGTTATAATTGTACTACTGAAAGGAAACAAGTTGCGGACGTTTCCTACTTCAACAATATTTTATATTAACATATATTTTATAGGTGTTTAGCGCGGAAGATTCGAATAGCTATAGGGACATAAACGTGTGAAACAATTTATCTTTTTCCCATGCCTATGAATGAAATTTGATTTTGATCCCTTGAATTGAAAATTTGGTTATTTCATTCTTGCTTTCAGCTCTCATAAAATGTATCCTCCTTAACAAAAAAGCATATATTAAAAGTTAACAAAATTAGTGGATCTCACAATAACAGCCGTTTTGTATGAAATTTATTAACCAATACTTCAGAGAGTTTCATAAATTTCATTTGAAACACAGTTGTAAGGGTTCCTAGCCAGGTTTCACGTGTCGAACTTTAATTGCTAGGTATTGCTTCAGCATACTGTAACTGAATTTTGGTTACCTCTTCTTTCGCTTCTGACTTTGGCTGTCTTCCGCTTCGGACTGAAGGTCTGACGATATTTCAGCTTGTCTAAGTTTAGTTCTGGCCACTTCATATGATTCTGTTAAAGACAGAAATGACATTAAAAATGTTCATATATACTATATAATATATGTATTTGTATAGAAAAATGTTATTGAGTGCGTTATTAAGTGTGTACATGCAGCAGCTGTTTCTGTGAACTCTTATTTTGGAAGCAATTCTTTATCTGTTTATATTATTTCCATTCATGTATGTTAAATCATGTTATTCTGAGTAACAAACTATTCTGAAATAGCTGATGGTTTGATTATGTCATAATCAACAAATTCATTTCTTCTCAATCGTAATTGATGTAACAAATTTGAAATTTGATGTAGCAAATCTTAATCAATTTTCCTTCAATTCTCCCATATCATTTGCAAGTTTATTTACCCTTGATATTTTAATCTACATGCAATTAGAATTCCGATGATCATGAAAAGCCATATACCAGTCTCGTAGAAAATTCTAATCGGCAGTGTCTTGAAGTCGCTCCCTGCCTCTTGCTGTTGCTTTATTGCTCTGTCGATTTTGGAAGTAGATTTCCATTGTGGCCACTTGCATTTCTGTCTACCAACCAACCAACTATCTGGCACAATAGCCACCTCCCCTTCATTAACAAACTCTACGACAGCATACATGACTCTCTAAAAGTGCAGTTGATTATATTCAACCCTTGTTTTGAGTATATTGAACAGGTTAAAACGGCTTCATTTATGTGTACTGAGTTGATCATTTGACAGATGTTTCATGTGTGCAGAAATAAAGGATATGTTCGTTTACCTACGGGCCATGTGTAAGAACAGTGGCGGGTTCATGTGCTATATACTGTATGATAGCCTTAGATTATTATTATTATTATTATTATTATTATTATTATTATTATTATTTCTGCTTTAATGCATAGTTATTTTATTATACAGCTACCGTACTACTGAGCTGGTTATAGTTACTAAAAGTCTAGAATTTTTCTGAGATGCTATATGTATTAACTATTAACTCATGTTTTGATAAAGATTAACTGCCAAGATAACCTATGCTAATTTTGTTTAATTTCTTCTTTGATACTCTACCAAATGCTATCGGTGAAAGGAATAGCAATCAATTTGTCCCTTGCTGGCAACAAAACACATTTTGCCTGTACTTCACGCAAGCTTGCAACATGTAGATTGTCTCCGAAACCGGACAATTTGTGAATGCCAAGGAGGCTGGACTGTAGAGGGGTGGTGAAAAAGTCTTCCGTAGACAAACCGCGACAGTAAACGATTGAAATTTCAGTTCCTGTCTTTAAAATATTCCTTATTTGTCCTATTTGACCCCTTACTCTCACACAGCTGTCTCTTGTAGAGGTTTTTAAGCAGAATGTTTCTGTTTGAACAGTAGAATACTGCTTGCTGCCCCTTAAGCTTTCTGGCACAGGTCCATTATTATGTTCAAATTTTAATGAGGGAAACTTGGACTGAACAGACTTAGTAGCCCTGCTTTCTGAAAGTCTACGTATAACCTGCTGTAATGGAAACTTTGGTTTTCTAACCATTCTTTTTAAAGTTTGAAGAAAGTTTTCAAAAGGGAATGCTGAAATATTGTCAAGGGAACCATACGAAACTGCATCTGATGCTAAATGAACTAGCCCATGGACACTGTACACTAACATATCTCTTCCATACAGTTCGCCAAAATGTCGGACAAAAGCCACCATTAACTGCTTAGCATAATCATTATAATTTTGACAAAGTGAAGAATTTAGTAAAATGTGCATACCGATGCAAAGTGTCAAGAAGTTATCATAGAAAGTTTGATCCAGGTTATGTTTCAGTACCACCGGACCCGTATATAACAGGAACTGGCGAAATTCTGTGGCCTTCCACCGGTCTATTTCACTGAGTGACCTAGGCCTCCTTGAAAATTCACTGGGAATATAATCTCTTAGGGACAACAGTGAGGAAGAAATTTGTGCCACAGTGCGTGCTGATACCCTAGATTTCAAGGGACCTTTAATCCACATAAGAAGGAGGCGTTTCATGACACCTAGACATACAAGGTGCATGTAATCAAATGGTAATTGAGAAATCATACCGATTCCAGTGCCCTCTAAAGCCGGGGGACCTTTGTGATGGTCCTCATCCCTCATTTCATTAAACGACTCGTCTGTTCTCAATGGGGCATCAGTCTCCGGAAATGTCATTCGACCCTGCCATTCACCAGTTTGTGTACATTTGTCACATCCATGATAACCAGAGTACTGCTTCGTATTTTTAAGGAATGCTCTAGCCGGGGCATCGCATATAATGGAGGACAATGATAAAGTAAAGTGATTTCCCTCATGGTGAATACCAGCAATTCTTAATGCGTTAAACTCCTCTTTGAAAGGATCTAGATAACTACTCGCGTCTACAGGCTTTCTCATTCCATAAAACAGACCAATAACAAATGGACGACGGTCTCCAAAGTTCTCAATTCTTCCAAGTATTGGCCAAAATTGGTCATTTGTACTTTTGAAAAGGGGAAGACCGTCAACATTAACTTGCAGACGTAATACTGTATCATTACTTGTCTCGACGGTGTTTGACAAATAGTCCTCTATGCATTTTTGAATTCCAAAATGATAATACTGACCACCGCTAATATCATGCAAAGTATAATATTTTTGTGTTTTAAGTAAAGTCCTTGGATCTTTTGGTAAGCTAGGGTTCGTTTTTCTTAGTGTTTTCAGTAGCTCTCCAAGTGAAATTAAAGGTATTTGAAACTTAAGCGCCCACTCTCTCAGCTCATCAACGAAATCTTCTGTACTAAATTCCCTTTCTTCGGAGTCTGAATTCGAGTCTGAGCCGCAATTTAGTATATTATGCTCGTCAAAAATATCATCAGATTGTGAAATGCTAGTATCAGAATTATCGTCGATACAGACAACATCTGGTGATGCAGCGGAAGCCTCACCAGACCCAGAAACGGCCTGGGTGTACGAGTTACATGCATGTTCCCAATCTTCGGTGGCATGAGATTCGTCAGCTGAGGAAGTAGTGGTGTCATCGAAATTAATTTGGGCGTGAATCTCTGCTATGTGTCTCTCAACATTATTTCGCAGATGCCTGCGGTTTGTCCAGTATGACTTTTGTTTTGACATTATGTTGATAACCTTTTGGGCTGTACCCCAACCACTTTGTTGCTGTGCGTCGCCGTTTATATTTTTGTTGCTGTTGTTTTCCTGTTTCTTTTATGGTTTGGTTGTTGTTCTCCTTTAAGTATTTTAGTTGTGTTTTCTTTCTCTACTATTGATGGTGTTGGGTTTTTGCTGTTTTATTTATTTTTGTTGTTGTTGTTGTTGTTGTTGTTGTTGTTGTTGACGATGATGATGATGATGATGATGATGATGATGATGATGATGATAATAATGATGATGATGATGATAACATGGGTGTTTTTGTTTGGTTTTGATGACTATAAGATCGATGTTGTAGTTGTTTATGTTTAGTTGTTTGTTGTTACTGTAATTATGTAGCTCGCTTTAACCTGTCAAAGCAAAGTAATTTTTTCAAGTTTTATAAAAAAAAAAATATATATATATATCTGCTGATCGAGGTAGATTGCATTGCCAGAAATGTGCAGATATACCAGTCCCTGAAATATGAAAAGTTATATTAGTTGTAGAACCGTCTAATGCCGTTAAATATTATACTGAACAAACATGAAACGCTAAATCGATTGCTGTATGACCCCTACTCATTTGATATTTGGATACAAACTGAAAAAAGACTTAATGTTAAAACGTACAAGCAAGGAAAACTTGCACTTCGCATGCATGAATTTACTTTTAGATTACTTTTAAATTAATATCTTAAGTTTTAATAACAAATCTTTACTAAACAATATCATCTGCGCCCGATTTATAATTATTGAAAAAAAGACGTATTGTTGCTTGACAAACAAGCTTCTTATTGAAGCCAGGAAAACGGTTCATGAGGTTCATAACCAATTACAATAATCTTTATTGTGTCATTGTTTTAATGTTTGTGTATGCGCATTGTAAGTTTGCCTCATTGTCGTTTATTTATTTTATTCATTTCATATAACGAAAATGAAATCTTATAGAAGATATCCTGTACGATAAAAAAGATATCTTATTCAGTGCCTCAAATTAGATACTATATATACTATACCAAAAATAAGTTGTTTGCTTATGATGATAAATAAACATATCTACATTGGCAAACAAGGTATCTGAAATGCTGAAATATATGTTCTGATATATAGCAAATAAAATCTTATATAGCAACTAAGAGATCTTGTTACTATATATTGGTGAATAAGATAAATACATGTAACATATGAATAAGAAATCTCAGCTATTGAATTTGATATATGTACATGTAAAAGGAATGACATGATATCTTGATATGTATATCAGATATGTGAATTAATAAATAAGGGTTTCCAATCGTGATTGGGTAAAAATAAAACATATTTGACATTTGATAAGTTACATTTTGTAAAGCCAAATTAATATAATATGATTGTAAATAAGATAATTACTATATCATGTTAGATAACTAATTTGTAAAATAAGATATCCACTTTAGAATATATGAAATGTCAAATAAGATTTATTTACCAATAAAGTCTCTTCTATACGTTTAGATATCTATTCAAATATGATCATATTTAGGGAATACATGTAGATATCTTAAGGTACCTAAATATGCAAATAAGATATGTTAAATGCTATATATATCATAATGTAAGATATGGCTTATATTTGTTTACAAATGAACTATCTAATATTTCAATTAAGAAATCATAGTAGATATGCAATAAACCTAAATTGACATTTGAAATAGTTTATTTATTATCCTTACTTATTTTCAGATATCTGATGTTAAATAAACGATATCTTATATATTTCATATAACACGTAGGATGTCTAATAAAGCTTAAGTGACATTTAAAATAGTTGATTAGATATCATTAATAAAATGTTAGATAAAATCAAATCAATTAAAATCAAATAATTTTATTGGTATAAAATCCAATGACAGGATTGTCACCATATACAATACAGTACATATAACATACATGTAGAGCAAATTCTTGCGTTATAGATGTAATAAAAGAATATCTCAATTGTCATATAAGATAGCTTTGAGATAGATATCTGATATCTGATAACATGAAATTAATTTCTTATTTATCAAACAAGACATCTAAAATGGTGCATCAGATGTATTGTAAATAAGAGCTCGCAGGACAGCGCACTCTACTGCTTCTGGCTTTTGTCAAACATTAGGATAAACTCGACTTGTAACACAAAGCATGATGCTCACACATCTTTTTGCCTTGATTCTATAAGGCAAAATCACTGAACCATGAATTTAGGTGACAGTGAACTAAAACTACCTATACAGTTTAAAGGCCTCACTCAGATTGTGAAAGAATTATGTTCATATACAAACTGAGTACCGGGATATAAGGCAAAAATCACTGAACCATGAAATTAGGTCACAGTGACTGACGACTACTTCATGGTTAAAGGTCTTGTCCTACGCTAACATGCTGTGAAAGAATTATGTTCATATACCAGCTGAGTGCTGAGATATAAGGCAAAATCACTGAACCGTGAAATTAAGTCACATTGACCTAAAATCATATTGGGTTCAAAAGTCTTGCATACGCAATTATACTGTGAGAGAAGTATGTGCATAAAATCAATAAAGCGTGAAATGAGGACACATTGACCTATAAACAAATTGCGGTCAAATGTCTGGTGATACTGACTCACAATCTGAAAGAAGTGCGAAAATATACTGAATGTCAAGACATAGAAAAAGGTACAAGTAGGCAAAGATCAGGAAAAGGCGCAATCAGAAAAAGATTCCCACTCCAAAAACCGAGGTGGGAAAAAACCAAACTAACAATCAGGTACTTATACCATGAAACATATTGCAAGCCGAATGAGCAGCTATTTTCATAAATTACGCTGAATTGATTCACATGTATGTTTAATAGTGTTTGTATGAAGATGTTGTTGTATAAATGTTTGTATATAGAATGTGAAAAAATAAATGAAATAAAAAGATATAAGGCAAAATCACTGAATCATGAAATTGCGCCACAGTGACCTATAAGTATATTGGGGGTAAAAGGTCTTGTCATAACAACTGATAATCTGAAAGAAGTATGAAAATATACTAAATGAGTGTCAAGATATAAGGCAAAATCACCCGGCCATTGAAATTAGGTCAACTCACAATTAACGTCATATGACACACAGGTCAGTGTCATTAGGTTAAAAGATAACTGACCAACCTTCTTCCTTAGTTGTTTCTATTTAGAAATAAAAAGGTATCTATGGTCCAAGTATCAATTGCTTTCTGGTGAGTGATTGGCAAGCCATGGACTTCCAGAAAACTATAGAAAGCCATTTTTGAAGATGTTCTATAGTCTAACCTCTTGCCCCCCCCCCCCCCCACTGGGGCACGATGCAATGGAATAAAAGCTAACCCTACAGGGTATCTATGGTCCAAGTATGAATGCTTTCTGATGTCAGTGGTCGTCAAGATATGGACTTTAAACTTAATTACATCAAACACTAATATGTTTCTTTTTATATACTTTTCTTTCTTTATAAAATCGAGGATGTCCCCAGGAAAAATGGCCCAGGAAAAATGGTTTTCGGCTTTTCGGCTTTATCCCCAGTGAAAATGGTAATCGGTATTCGATTCGGTTGAAACTTAGCCGGATGGCTACCTTGTTGGGAAAGAGCTAGTCATTCAGCTCTTCATGTAAGTTGTCGGGAAAATGTTATGTTTTATGTATATTCTTTCCCACCTGGTGTCTATGTTGGGACTTTAAATTTAATTGCATCGATTCTTGGTCCCTCTACTTTCTAGAAAACTATATAACACAAATGCATGTGACGTGCACGGGAACGCGCACGACCGAGGTGACTACAATAGCTCTATGCACTTCGTGCAATCGAGCTAAAAAGGCTTGACATTGATACATGCACTGCTACGTACAGGGTAGATTTCCTCCAGAAATTCAGTTTCTTCCAAAAGTAACTGGACTGTTATGTCCGCAAAGCAACAACTGATAACATCTGTTTAAACTTTAGAACAACGCACAAAAGTTCAGCTGCTTTCAAGATTTATTTTAGACCAGATTCTATCTGATGAGCCACAACATGAGAAAGCTGGTTGTTTGCCTTTGAGAAAACAAAGAGGCAGATCAGCCATACAGTTACTGCACTGCTGATCACCGCCTTTGTTTTTCTGAATGAATAGACCAAAACCTCCTCTTATTAGGTCCAAAATTTCAAGCTTCCAGTATTTTTTGTGACTGTTAAGCCCGGTTTGTGTCGGAGCTGATCAGAAACCCAAAACACAAGTTTTCTTGCACCACGATACATATTTTCTATGTGCATTTTTTAATTGAACAAAAATGATAGTAAATTGACGGATATTGAAATGCGCATTTGTGACTATTGTTGAGTTGATCATTTATCATATTCACACACATTTCTGGTAACATTTGAGTGCAATCCTCATTTTTTCGGCATGCCGCCAGGTGGCAGTTTACAAGCAATTAGTGCCCATTCTTTTGCCATAAACTGGCAACCACATAATAAATAGTAACAAGGATTGCCATACATCAGTGTCTTATTTGTCAATTTCGATATCTACCCTAGCATATTAGATATCTTATTTACCTTTGTAAACCAGATATTTTATATAGTATTTTCGATATCTAAGTAGTAATATTTGTTGTTTTAACAGATTTCTATTTGAGCATTTAGATGTCTTATTTACCTACGTAGAGATCTTGATTCATCATGTATGTAAAGCTTGCTTATTGTGTACTAGAAGAACGGCCTCGACTTGAATAAGTACCCACAAAGAATGTATTAGAACATAAATAAGAAAATATAGAAGGCTCATGGAAACCTCACATTAAATTCCTTCATAAAGTGAGGTTTACAAGGATATTCAGTCCTAATATATCATGCTATCCTCTCATTACGAAAACATGCCCATGCAATATACAGTGATTTTTCAAGTAGTAAAAAAAGAAAACTTTCATTAGAAATTTTTCGATATTTTTTCTTATTTTTGCTCAAAACATAGATTGTGGGTACACATCAGAACCATCTAACGAGTACCCACAATCTATGTTTTTGAGCAAAACTTGATAAGAAAAATAGGTATACCCCTGTAAATCCCAGTTTTTCTTTAAAAATGTTGGGTTCAATGGGGTTGCATGGACATGTTTTCCTGATGTGGTGATAAAATAGATTGAACCTTTTGTGCACATTGGTCGTTTTTATACTTTTTCCTAGTGACACTGGGCACAGACGTTCAAGCCTAACTGTATCAGTTCCTGATCCTTGCTTACTTTTATTTTAGCTTAAAAAATCTCGGCGTTTCCCTGTAATATGTATGTGCGCATAGAACCGGTCCCATCCATGTGCCCCAAAGTTCGTGCGAAGGGCAGGTTTATTCCTGTAAATCATTAACAAAAAGCTAGTGAACTTAAAAACAGTATAATTACAAAAAAGGTTTACTTACAAAAACGAATGCTTAAGTCCACTTGTCACAGAAAACCAGGCACTTCTTTACTGGACGACAGAAACAGCAGTGAATCAAGAGCTAAATATTAATAGAAATTTCCTTCAAACAAAACACGTGGTTGTAATATACGCTTTAAGTTATATTTCTGTAGGATTTTCAACGGTTGCTAGGATACAAATGTATTCCTGTTTATTTAACAACCATTACAGTATACATGTTGAGGCTTGTTTTACAAAGCTGACCGTGAGAACACAGAAAAACAGTATTCAAATTTTTTTCATAGTGAGCAAAAATTTTCGGATACCAAGATCTGACCAAACACTATTCTGGTCCAGATTATCTGTCCAACTGATCGTTTTTGTCTATATTTGTATGAATTTCCGCAGATTTCGGCCCCGTCTGATGAAACAGCATTATTCTGAGTTAAGGATAGTAACTCAGCGGTGAATATTTGTATGGCCGTATTTTTACATTTTATACAGTTTGTGATGTAAACAGATTTGCCTGAAAGGAGAAAATTAACACTCTGAAAATTAGTGCAAAATCATGTCGAAATGCCAATCTTGATTGGTTTAGGTGGGATTTAGTGATGATACAACTCGAAGGTACATGTAATTTTAATATAGCTTGGGGGCTCACCGAGTAGAATTGCTTCAGTGATGTCACCACTCCAATGTTATTACGAAACATATCAAACATAAAATAAAGGGTTTCAATGTCATAAATTATTTATTCATTACATAAATTTTTCGATTGTTTTCTTCATAATGTGATATTGGGCCTTTATTGGGCCAATTCCACTTATTTCAACACCGTTTTTGTATACTGAACAAGATTTATGTCCAATGGAACACCAATAATGGGCCAATAAAGGAATGACTGAAGTGAAATAACAGCATTGTATCAAAGATGGGCCAACAATGGAAAAAACAGCAAGGAATTACATAATTGGCCCGAAGTTGGCCCAATGTATACAAAAATACCAACAACAATGAACCAATCGGCCAATCGTATGGCAATGTTGGCCCAATGGTACATGCTATCTGGGTTTGTTCAATACGTCTGGTCTTATAGAATCATGGTGAAAACTTTATTTTCTGTCATATTAAAGAGATAAGTTCACCGAAGTCTATAACGTTTTTGTCGGCTATGCGTTTTGGGAAACGCGATTTTCAAACATATGTGGTCGTAATAGAAAAAAATCCAATTACACTGTTAATAAAAATTTTCTCACGTTTTAAAATAAATACATGTCTCTTTTTTAATGTCCTCGAATGCTTCTCAAATAAAAATACCACATTTTTACAATAAGAGTTTATAATATATACTCTTTATTTCCTCTTTGCTATGCACAGCTATTTACCAACTACAACACACTCGTATATTCCTTTAATCATACTATAAAATTCATATTGTATCAGCGGTCGTAATAGAAAAAAATACAATTACACTGTTAATAAAAAAATTTTCTCACGTTTTAAAATAAATACATGACTCTTTTTTAATGTCCTCGAATGTTTCTCAAATAAAAATACCACATTTTTACAATAAGAGTTTATAATATATACTCTTTATTTCCTCTTTGCTATGCACAGCTATTTACCAACTACAACACACTCGTATATTCCTTTAATCATACTATAAAATTCATATTGTATCAGCATTATAAATAGAGGCCGAGTTGGCTATGGGCCGAGTTTGTCATGGGCCGAGTTTGTATGGGCCGAGTTTGTTATGGGCCGAGTTTGTCATGGGCCGAGTTTGTTATGGGCCGAGTTGTCCAGTTACCGGGGGGGGGGCGGAGTAAAACGCGGAACCAATGCCCGGGTTCCGGGACCAAAATCCGGGGGATGCACACTAATCGGTGGAATCCTACATTGTATATTGAATTATCCGGGATCCAAGGAGGTAGTGCCATGTCGTCATCAATATCTCAAGTATTACTCATCAGATTTTCATGATTTTGTTATAATATTAAAACTAAAACTCCGATCTAATAAGTGACATAAAATATAATCGACAAAAGTAAAAAATGATGTTATTTTTCCGTTTGAAATTTACGGGATTACCGCATCTGCAATCCAGTGGGTAGGTTTATTGCGGGGTTTATTGTCATTTGAAAATGAAAGCTCTGACCTAAAATATGAATTAAGAAAAAAACCTAAAACAAAAATACATGTATATATAATAATTAAATTGTTATTTTTGCGTTTGTAATTTCCGGGATCGTTGAAAAAAAGTGCAAGTAGGCAACGATCAGGAAAAGGCACAATCAGAAAAAGATTCACTCTCCAAATACCGAGATGGGGAAAAAAAAACAAAATTAACAATTACGTACTTATACAATGAAAACTGTGACGGGATAGCCTCCCTGTGAAAAATACGTTGGTGCAACGTATTAGCGGCATATTGAGTGCTTGTAATATGCAAATTTCAAACTCTAAACTTTGTAAATCGTGTAAGTGTTGAGTATATAGCGCAATAAACCACCATTGGTTGATGGGCATGCTTTTCCACCGACTGGGTTTGCTGTGGCTTGGCTCAGCTCGGCTGTTCGTTACATTTGGTATCAGAAGTGGGATAATGATAACTGCCACACCGGAGTTGCCTTACACATGTAGTCCCAGGGCCAAGACTCGGGACGAGTCTTCTCGGAGGGGGAAAGTAATGTGACGGGATAGCATCCCTTTGAAAAATACGTTGGTGCAACGTATCAGCGGCATAATTAGTGTGCTTGTAATATGCAAATTTCAAACTCGAAACTTTGTGAATCGAGAAAGTGTTAAGTATACAGCGAAGTAAACCACCCTTGGTGGATGAGCAGGCTTTTCCACCGACGGGGTTTGCTGTGGCTTGGCTCGGCTGTTCGCTACAAAACATATCGTAAGCAGAATAAGCGGCTATTTTCCCCAATAGGTGGCCACTCAGTTACCTAAACTTAACTATAACTATGAAAATACATGAGGCAAAAACAGCACAAAAAGTTTTAACAACAAAATATAAAACAATAAGGACATAAGAATCGCCTTTGAACGATCAGTAATATAAAATTACTGGCGGGCTTAAATCGATTTTACAGGTACCTACAGTCACCTCACCCTCAGCTTCTGCAGTGGTTCACACCATTTAGTTAGCTGTTCGGTCCTCATGGTGAATCTCTATAACTAGTCAATGAATCATCAAGTACAAGCAAATAAATCATGATAACCACCATGATGAATCAAAAGCGATGTGGTAAGCTGCCCGACAATGGAGATCCCTGGGCTCCGAATAACTTACTAACTCCTGAGCAAAAGAAAAACACCGGTGGGCCAGATAGAGTGGACCTTCGAAAGAGCATTGATTTATTTTTATACTGCTACGAAAGAGATTTCATGGATTCTCTTAACCATGACAATCAAGCTGATGTTATCGAGGCTTTTAATTCGACTTCTAGGTACCTCGAATAACTTACTAACTCCTGAGCAAAAGAAAAACACCAGTTGAACCCCGGTGGGCCAGATAGAGTGGACCTTCGAAAGAGCATTGGTTTATTTTTATACTGCTACGAAAGAGATTTCATGGATTCTCTTAACCATGACAATCAAGCTGATGTTATCGAGGCTTTTAATTCGACTTCTAGGTACCTCGAGGACCTTTTGAATATTGGCAATCCTTATTTTGAAGGCATGGTCAATCAAATTTATCAACCTGTACTACAATTGAATAAAGCTAACATCACAGATACCGAAGCCCTCTTTTTGGACTTACATTTTTCTATTGCAAATGGATTTGTTTCTTCTGAAAATTTATGATATACGCGAAGACTTTGATTTTGGTATAGTTTATTTTCCGTTTTTGAATGGTAACTTTCCTCGCCATGTTTCTTATGGCGTATATTAGCTTTGCTAGAGTCTGCAATCATGTAGCGGACTTAAACGCGCGAAATAAATGTTTAACAGCCAAACTTCTCCAGCAGGGCTATCGGTATCATAAACTTCGAAAAACTTTTTTTCTAAATTTTATCGCAGACACTATGAGTTGATTTCAAAATTTAATGGGATAAAGACGCTTTTCGGAACCAAAATTTTTTGGTGACTTGGTTTACAGATTTACAACAATGCAAATAGCAGCTTGGACCTCTGTCCAAGCTAGCACTGTGACCACCTCACTTCAATAGCTGCTCACTCTGCTTTCCGTTATACATGTTATACGTTGGTCCCTATGTTTTATATTTCTTAACATGTTTTTCTTTATTGCTTGTTTATATTCGTGTATATTAGAGCCACTGCAGAAGCTTAGGGTGAGGTTATGGCCATGTAAAATCGATTTAAACCCGCCAGTAACTTTGTGTTACTGATCGTTCCAAGTCGATACTTCTGTGGTGGTTCTTTTTGTTTTATGTCTTGGCGTTTAAAATATTTTTGTGCTGTTGGCGCCTTATGTATGTTTTCATATTTTAGTTAAGTTAAGGTAACTGAGTGGCCACCTATTGGGAAAATAGCTGCTCATTCGGCTTACGAAATGTTTTCATGGTATAAGTGCCTGCTTGTTAGTTTGGTTTTTTCCCACCTCGGTTTTTGGAGAAGGAATCATTTTCTGATTGCGCCTTTTCCTGATCTTTGCCTGCTTGTGCCTTTTTAGCAATCCAGGTGTTTCAGGCATCTCTTAGCTAGTTGTAAAAAAGACGAAATTGACATTTTCTGTCCAATATTTGTAATGTACATCATCACTTCATATATCTCAGATTGGTCACAGTAAGCTAGAATTGACAGATGTTTTCTTTTTTCAAAAATTTCATTGGTTGTTTGTAAGTAATGAAACAGACCAAGGTGATTGTTTGACAACTTTTGAGTATTTTAAAGAAATGAACAACTTTTTCTATATTTAAATTGCACCTGGATGACTGTTGTGGACTGTCATTTTTTTGTCTTTGACAACTAATTTTGAGATTTCTGAAACTTATGAATTGCTAAGCTGGTATTTGCGCGGTTGTAAGAAACTTATAGGAAGGAATGATTTTTCTTCTCAGTGTACATTGTAATGTACATCATCACTTCATATATCTCAGATTGGTCACAGTAAGCTAGAATTGACGTTGATTTCTTTTTTCAAAAATTTCATTGGTTGTTTGAAAGTAATGAAACAGACCAAGGTGATTGTTTGACAACTTTTGACTATTTTAAAGAAATGAACAACTTTTTCTATTTTTAAACTGCACCTGGATGACTGTTGTGGACTGTCATTTTTTTGTCTTTGACAACTAATTTTGAGATGTCTGAAACTTATGAATTGCTAAGCTGGTATTTGGGCGGTTGTAAGAAACTTATAGGAAGGAATGATTTTTCTTCTCAGTTCAGAAAAATCATAACATGTTACAGACGTATTGGTTATAACTAGAATGTTATGCGACAGTCTGCATGCTTAGTTTTTAACCCAACCCTGGTTGATAACTATGCTGCATTCTTAAATTGCATGCCGGTGGGTCGGACGTCAGACTATTTGATGGCACCGACATAAAGCTATTCATTTTAGTTTGTTGGGACCGGAGCTTCTTGTCTGTTGCTTGGTCCACCGGGATTTAACTGGTGTTTTCTTTTGCTCCAGTAAGTTATTCGGCGCACAAGGATCTTCATCGTCGGGCAGCTTACTGAATCGGTGAGTCCTCGTGTTTGACTGAGCCCTGTGGGCTCCAGATATGACTGCGACAGAATCATCGCCCTAAACAACTTCCGTCTCCTCTAATAAGGCAGGCTCTGATCCAGCGCAGAGTGGCATTTCTTATTACGTATGAATGCAGCGTCATGGGTAACTTTTAGTAGTTGACATTGCCAAAAGCCTTAGAAAAATTCAGGCAGGTCCTCAATGAATGAAAGTAACTGGGCCTCACAAGAACGTCTCTCCCTAAAATCATGCTATAGTTCGTACATCAAGTCAGTTGGTGTCTAAGTGTTTAACTACATTTGATGTGATAATGTGTTCCATTACCTTACACAAGATGCATGTAAGGGAGATGGGCCGATAATTGGTAGCAGCTGATTTTTCACCTCCGCAAGGGGTATGAAAAACCCAGCTGACAAAAGTGGGACTAGGGGTGTAAACACAGACTGGAATTGCTGGTTTAAGATTTTGGCATTGTCTTTGGTTTAAGTATACAGATTTCCATTCTGCTTCAGAGGTGGTATTCCTTGTTAGTCGGTCCGGGAATATTTCAGATACTGGAAGAGTTTTTTTACTATCCGCTTGACCGTCAATCCCTAACAGGTTTTCAAGGTATGCCTCATGGCTATCCTGTACCAGGCCATGATACCCCATGAGTGTCTAAGAGAAACAATTTTTCTCTGAGTTGGGAGCTGCCTGAGTTCTTATAAGTCTTACATAACTGTCTTGTCTCTTTTGTAGATTATTTGTTTGATCTCTCTTGAGATCCAGGGGAGATAGGGTCTACCCACTATTATCTTAGTGGGGATACATTGAGTAGTTACTTGATACTTCAGTACTTGTAGTTGAATCCATTGTGTTTGTGTATTCGCCATTTTTTTACATTATCTGCTGGTTTCTATCTTACTGAAATCAATATTAGAAATAGATATAACCAACCCCCACTTGGATTATTTTTTTCTCAAGGGGGTGTTGGTTATCTGTATTTCCAATATGATTATGTGTAAGCTGGGAACCAGCAGATAATGCAAAAACTGGTGAATTATTTACGTGTATACTGTATATTCGGAGTATATGATGTAAAATAGAAGGAAAAAGAAAACGAAAAGTGTGGCGAGAAGAATTCTACATTTGGCAAGTTGTCTTTCACAGTGAGGCGTGTTGTCTTATTGGCCATGCGTGTGTTCGGGGCTCGGTTCGGAGTTCTCCAATAATACCATTGGTAGGTAACATTTGTACCATTGGTACCAATTTACTAATGGCACCATTGGTTAAGAAATTGGTGCAAATTGTAAAAACGGTAATGCCGATTGACAGAGCCCCGAACACACGCCATATTGTTGTATCGTAGAGCTCCCCCGCTTATTTCTTCGAGGCACAAGTCTATTGACTTTACAGTTTTTTGGGCTAGGTGTTTATCATTTTTTATCTTCAAAGCTGGTAAATGTTTGTATTCACATGTGCACAAGCAGTTGCTGTATACACTGATTTTTAGGAAATCCTTTTCAGTGCCACTATGCGTCTCACATGATTTTTATGAATATACTCCCTAGTACACAGTTTGCCTATGTCCCATAAAAGGGACGCCAGGCTTAAATGAGTTAATATCTGGAAAGAAATTTATGATGGAGCATCGTCGCCCTGTCACGTCAGCCTAAGGGTAAGGTTTATGTGTACCTTTCCCTTAGTTACCGGCCAGTACCGGGCCATTAATAAGTATCGGCCAGTACCGGGCCATTAATACAACCCATTCCTAAATCTAACGACTTTTTCAATTCTGCCTTCTCAATCTTTCATCCTGTTTCTAACAGTAAAATATGTCTTCAAAGGATGTGCAAACCCTTTGTAGTATAAAATGACCTCAGTTCACCCAAGGAAGACAGCTGCATGTACTTTTAATGAAAGGTCATTTGTCCTACTAGCATTACAGAGCTGTGTCACATGAAAATACATATAAATAGCCAATAACCATTTTGACTGGACAGTTTATTTCATTCAGTTTCTTGTTCTTCTAAATGATTGCCTCTAAAGCTTATGATGATGATGTTTATAAAGATAAAAAGGTACAAGTAGGCAAAGATCAGGAAAAGGCGCAATCAGAAAAAGATTCCCACTCCAAAAACCGAGGTGGGAAAAAACCAAACTAACAATCAGGTACTTATACCATGAAACATATCGTAAGCCGAATGAGCAGCTATTTTCCCAATAGGTGGCCACTCAGTTACCTTAACTTAACTAAAAATATGAAAACATACATAAGGCGCCAACAGCACAAAAAATGTTATACACCAAGACATAAAACAAAAAGAACCACCACAGAAGTATCGACTTGGAACGATCAGTAACACAAAGTTACTGGCGGGCTTAAACCGGTTTTACATGGCCATAACCTCACCCTCAGCTTCTGCAGTGGTTCATAACATTTAGTTAGTTATTTGGTCCTCGTGGTGAATCTCTAACTAGTCAATGAATCATCAAGAACAAACAAAAAAATCATGATAAACATCCTGATGAATCAAAAACCAGGACTCACAGACTGAGTAAGCTGCACGACGATGGAGATCCCTGGGCGCCGAATAACCTACTAACTCCGGAGCAAAAGAAAAACACCAGTTGGACCCCGGTGGGCCAAGCAACAGACAAGAAGCTCCGGCCCCAACCAACTAAAATGAATAGCTTTATGTCGGGGCCATCATAGAGTCTGAAGCCCGACCCACCGGCGTGCAATTAAAGAAGGCAGCATAGTTATCAACCATGATTGGGTTAAAAACTAAGCATGCAGACTGTCGCATAACATTTAAGTTATAACCTATACGTCTGTAACGTGTTATGATTTCAATATATTTATATATATATAAAACATCAATATATTCATTATGACATAATCTTCCTTTTCTCTGGACATGGCCATTTAGTGCACCTGTGAGAGGATGGTGATAGTACCAAAATAGATGTAATTTTGAGAAGTGTGGTGATCAAAAGATAAACTGTCACATCTGTTTCTTTTGAAATTAAAGCACCTGTCAAACTTTGACAATGTGACCGTTGTTTAATTTTGAAAGACCACAGCAGGAAAAGTCATTAGATTTAGGAATGGGTTGTAAGTATTGGCTGAAGAAGAAATCATGGGTTCAAAGTAAAATGCCTTTGGAATTCTATTACAGTTACGTGCCAAATCAATTTCCGCAACGACGAAACCTCCATAGAATTCAATGTATTTTAATGTGTACTAAACTATCCTGTTTCTTATTTTAAACTTATTTTCATGAGTTTGGTATCATTTGATAGGCAAATGAATTATGCAATAAACCACATATTTTCGTTAAATTCTATCCATGCGTTTTAAAGCTGCAAATAATATAAGAGAATGTAAGAATTTTTCGACAACGAAATCTATTTTGGCAACGTTGCTATTGACGTCAATAAATAATAAATAAATAAAAACAAAAATATGAATGATGCTTAATGACTTATATACCCGATAATCGGTCTATTAAAAGAAATCGCTGAATAAAAGATAATTAGATTTAACATTCCACTGAGTCATTAAGTTCTTTTTAAGACAAAGCCTGCCGCATGCCATAGGATTCGGAAAGCAATCTTTGATTAAAGAATCTGTTTTTCATACTTTAGTTAATCATCCTTCAGAAGTCGGTGTCAATAATTAATGACATTAATTCTGCGCATTATTATACCGTAAGTTTTTCACACCTTCACTTTATTCTCACACCAAACCTGATATCTATCTATCTATCTATCTATCTATCTATCTATCTATCTATCTATCTATCTATCTATCTATCTATCTATCTATTCGTTTTGTCTATCGTAATAAACTTTGACCTTAATAAATAAATAAAAATTGGGGGCGAAACGACTAGGGGGGAAATGGCAATGGGGGCGAAACGACTAGGGTGGAAAATAGAGGCGAAACGACTAGGGGGGAAACGACTAGGGGTGAAACGTCTTGGGGGCGAAACGTCTTGTGACCCTGTGGGGAGAGTTTTCCTAATTTCAAACGACGTACACTGCTCTCTGACAACCAAAACAGCCTAATCCACAGGTGAGCAAATTTCAGCAATCCTGAATTCTAGTTTCTAGAAGTCCATATCTTGACAACCACTCACCAAAAAAACATTGATACTTGGGCCATTGATGCCCTGTAGGGTTAGCTTTCATTCCATGGCATCGGATCCCTGAGGCTATTTCAGAATTTACTAACCTATTTTCGACCGCCAGGGGTAAAATGTACAAATCAAATCAAATCAATTTATGGTCATAAACACCTTAACAAAGATGTGTGACAAAACAACATAAAAGCAAAAAGACATGACAAAGCAAATGCTGACATAACAGTATACCTATGGAATGGCTTTCTAGACTTCAATGTGCATAATTCAACTTATACTCTTCTCTCATGATACCGTGTCTTTCAAGGTACCGTAACAACCAATGAAATCGCGAGATTTTGATAAAGCGCCACCTACCCGGATGTTGACATAATCACTCCAGCAACCCGGAAGCTGACCTTTCATCTGCTGTCGTTTTTTGCAAAAATGTCAAGATTACTGGTGAGTTTATCTAGAATTTAATAAATATCTATTAAAACATGGCTTACTGCATTTCCTCCCCACCCCCTGCCTCTTTAAACCCATCATCCAGCATGCTAGCAGGCTCTAAAAATTTTGTTTACACTGCAGAAGACATCGTTTGGAATACCTCTGCAGTCATGAGGTCAAAGGTCATATCTGCCATATTTGGAAGTGATTTCCCATAAGTCAAAAGTATGGGCAGCCGTTAAGACATTTTATTCTGAACCATTGAAAATTGTGAAAAATTACTTGGTTGACACTTTTATTTATTCCCATTTTTATATACAACAGTGTGGCTCTTTATCACAGTTACATGCACTGGCTATTGTTGCTTGCACTTGGACTTTAGAAATCCCTCTGGTTGACATTTTATTCATTATTTATAAGGTGGTAAACAAAAGTGTTTTGTTTGTATGAGAATAGCCATAGGGTGCCAACTGTCTTTACAGGATGTTCCAGTTAAGAAGAAGAAAATGCAGTATGACAGAGCTAATCTAGTCAGGGCTTTTGAGGCAACACAAAGAGGTGTATCAGTTTATAGAGCAGCCAGAGACTATTCAGTCCCTCAACAAACACTGCGTGACAGAGTTAATGGGCTAGTGGATCTTGATGTCAAAATAGGGTTTGACACAATCTTTAATAGAGAAGAAGAGGAAAAACTTGTTGGTCATATCACTTATATGGCGGATATTGGCTATGGGTATGGGGCATCAGGCATCAGATATATGGCAAAAGACTTTGCAGACTCCCTAGGAAAACATGTAAAAGCTAAAGAGGCCTTGAGTAACAACTGGTTCTACAGTTTTTTGAAGAGATGGCCAAATCTGAAAGTTGCCAAACCACAGAAGCTCAGTGCCATAAGAGCCAAGTCAGCATCAAGAGAAACCCTTGACAAGTATTATAAAGAACTTGGGACAATATTAACCAAGCATAACTTGAGAAACAAACCTCAAAACATCTTCAATATAGATGAGACTGGTGTGTCAACTGAACATAACCCCCCAAAAGTTGTCTGTAACAGTAACACTAAACCACAAAACATTACCTCACCAAGATCTTCAAATGTGACCATCATAGCTGCTGGAAATGCCTTAGGCAACAGTGTTCCCCCTTACTATGTTTTCCCAGGACAGCGATGGAATCCAGACTTCCTCAGTGGAGCATGCCCTGGTGCTGATGGAGAAATGTCCAAGAAGGGGTGGTCCAATTCTCAAGTCTTCCAGAATTATGTCACCAAACACTTTGCTACTTTTGTGAAACTGTCTGATGACAAATCAAGTGATCATACTCTAATTTTGTATGACGGACACAAGTCACATATTTCACTTACATTATCTGACTGGGCAAGAAAACACAATGTCACACTATTTGTATTACCTCCTCATTCCAGCCATGTAACCCAACCTTTGGATGTCGCAGTGTTCGGTCCATTCAAAGCTATCTACAACTCAGAGTGCCAAGCACATATGAAGAAATTTCCCGGAGCAAATATCACCAGCTATCAAATAGCAGCATTGACCAATAAACCCTACCTAAAAGCTTTGTCAGCTGAAAACCTGATCTCAGCCTTCCGACATACTGGTATATACCCATTCAATCACAAGGCTATTCCCGATTCTGAAGTTGCTCCATCAGTGATCTACAGAAATGAACAAAATGTGACTGAGCAGCAGGAACCCG
The DNA here is from genome assembly GCA_964017185.1 of Rugalucina vietnamica. Lineage (NCBI taxonomy): Eukaryota > Metazoa > Mollusca > Bivalvia > Lucinida > Lucinidae > Rugalucina > Rugalucina vietnamica. The sequence continues at coordinate 23,521,417 of OZ024882.1, forward strand.
ATGAAGAAATTCAAGAAAATGCCAATCAAGACAATGACTGTGAAATGATTCAACAGGAAGGTGAAAGTGAAAAAGAGCAACATGAACCCAACAGTGAACAAAATCAACAAGAGCTTGAAATCAGCTGTGATCTTGAAAACAAACCCTCAAATGAAACAGTTATTCATGACTTCTTTGAAAAAAGAACCATAACAGCAGTAGTACAGCCAAAGAAGAAGAGGAAGTTTGTTCCACCTTATATAGCTGGCAGTCTTTTGAAGAAGACCAATGAAGAGATCCTGAAAGAATCTTCAAAGAAAGCACTGCAAAAGCAAATATCTAAATCATGTCCCAAAAAGTCAGTTCAAAGTAAAAAACAGACCATGAAGAAGAACCCAAAAGTGACAGTGAAATCCTTACAGATGACAAAATCCCAGATTGAAACACAAAAGGTATTCAGTGAACCAAGGCCCAGTACATCAGGCACAAGCAAAGGTGGCAAGCCAATTGTTTTATCCCAGAGTAGTGAAGATAGCGAGTATGAATCAGATATTGCAGAGGAGGAAAAATGCTGTGTATGTCACACTTATGAAGCTGGGTACCTCAAGCAATGTGCATATGTTTCCTTTGTCAATTGGGGCAAGTGTGACTTTTGTTCCCACTGGACTCATTTAAAATCATGCAGTGAGGTCAGGGTAGTCAGGAGAGGCGATGTATTCCGTTGCCCCCACTGCCTCACAAAATAAATCATCCAAAAAAGAAATGAAAATACTGTAAATATGTTAAAGTTTGAAGTTTTCCAACTGTTTTAGTTAATATTCAACAAAACTTTCATGTTAGGTGTTTATTTTTTATGAACTTCAAAGACAACTCACTAAACTTGCCAAAAACACAACTTTTTGTCATAAGACAGGTCTGGCTTCCCATACATGACCAAACTTTAGAAGTACTACGGTACCAAGGGCAGTAATCCAAACTAGGTCAGAATCAACATGGCGGACAAATTGAAGCGGTGAAAGCATGGAGAAAGTAGAAGTAAATGTTTGAATATGCTGATGTGTAGAGGGGATAACATAGATAATAACCAACACAGTAATTGCAGGTGAGTTTCTGTTTTTATTCTATTCCATCGTCGTAACATTAACTACTACGGTACCTTGGAAGACCGGGCTATATAGATACAAATCAAATCTATTGACCATATAGCATAAAATGTAAGCTAGCTATAGAACTATATAACAGCATAGATATAATGAGTATAATATACATGTATCTAAATTGACTAGCTTCTATACCACAATATACTAATTGTTATGGTGCAAGAATAGACCCAACAATTTATATCACTCACGGAACGCCCTAGTTAACTTTTAAGGCTTCACGCCGTGCCAGAAAAGCCTCATGTATAAACTTCATTAACAATCTAGTGAGTTCAGCATCAAAACTATGTAAAATACCAAGAATAAAATCCTCATCAACTGTTGAGCAGGTAGATATGTCACTGACAAATACAAAAAGATCTGAATGCATTTATGCTGTTGGGGCACAACCTTACAAAAGCAATAAACAAGCAAAATGATTCTGAAAATAAGCAAGCAGTCCGACTAACAAGGGTACATGTAAGACATACAAGGTACATGTCACTGAATGGGCTGTTGAATTACTGGGGGTAGGGTTGGGAATATTAGTATAGAAAATGTTTTACACTTCCATCAGAGCCAAAGAAAGTACATTTCAACTCAAGAGAAACTATGCTTCGCTATCATGTAGATCTATGATAACTATTGCACATGGCTATGTGGTGCTTTATTTAACATTTTTTAAAACTTTGATAATTTTAAAAATTGATGGACAGTATATCAACTATTTGCTCTAAATTTATTTCATTTAGAAAGCTTTAAAATTGTATTGTGTTGCAATAGTAACCAAAATTACCGTGGATAAAAAATATTTTTAAATTATGAAAATTAGCTCAACAGTTTAGAAATCATATCCATGGAAACAGGCATAAATTTTGGTAATAAGAAAAATCCCAAGAAAACAGGGTCTTCCAACATAATGTCATTTAATAGTTACCACTGAGTTTAAACATTTAAAAGAAAAACACTACCTAATAGGGCTGTTCCTGCTGAAAACAATGATATCCCAACAGCTGCAAAATTCAGTGTATCAAGATTTTTATAAGGCAAAGTCTTAGGTGGTCGAAAATAGGCAGTGGTCGAAAATAGGTTGTGTGAGGATCTAAAAATGGATGTACTGCTGTGTAACTTATACAAAGAGCCCATATCTTGACAAGTTATCATAAAGCATTCATACTTCATACACTTTAGGTGCCATGACATCAGACCTCTGGGTTGGAGTCAGGGGGTGGGGCAAGAGGTCAAAATCTAGAACTCCTTGAAATATTTTTTTTTCTTTTTATTTCTAAATAGAAACAACTTAGGATAATAGGAAGAAGGTTGGTCGTTCATCTTTTAACTTTGTGACACTGACTTGTGTGTCATGACTGCAAGGGGCAAGAGTGGTTTAACCTACTTTCCATGGTCCAGTGATTTTGCCTTGACAATCAATTTGTATAATTTTGTACTTCTTTAAGATTATGAGTGAGTATGACCAGATCTTTGACCCAAAAATACATATAGGTCAGTGTGACCTAATTTCATGGTTCAATGATTTGGCCTTATATCTTGACACTCAATTAGTATATTTCATACTTCAGGGTTCTCCTTAACTCCAATATTGGAGTTTTTGACTCCAACTTTTTGATTCTGACTCCAACTTTTTGGAAAGCTCCAATAGTAAACTATAAGAAGAATCCAACATTTTAGGAAATACCTCATTTTTTTCAAAATCCTAGTGAGAACTCTGATACTTCTTTTGGATTATGAGTGAGTATGACCAGACATTTGACCCCAATACACTTATAGGTCACTGTGACTTAATTTCACGGTTCAGTGATTTTGCCTTATATCTCTGCACTCAATTAGTATACAACCTTTGACCCTAAAGTAGTCCTAGGTCACTGTGGCCTAATTTCATTGTTCAGTGATTTTGCCTTATATCTTGACTCTCAGTGAGTATATTTTCATACTTCTTTTGGATTATGAATGGGTATGATCAGGCCTTTGACCCTAAAGCACTTATATGTCGCTGTGACCTAATTTCACGGTTCAGGGATTTTTGCCTAATATCTTGGCACTCAGTTGGTATGTAAACATACCATAACATAAGTTTGCATATGACAGGACCTTTGACCCTTAAGTATTCCTAGGTCACTGTTGAACTCTGTGGCCTAATTTCATGGTTAAGTGACTTTGCCTTATATCTTGACACTCAGTTTGTATTTTTTCATACTTCTTTCAGATTATGGATGAGCATGACCAGACCTTTAACCCAAACATACTTATAGGTGACTATGACCTAATTTCATGGTTCATTGATTTTGCTTTAAATATCTCAAATTATCATATTTCTTTCACATTATGAGTAAGTATGACTAGACCTTTGACCCTAAAGTACTTATAGGTCAGTGTGACCTTATTTCACAGTTAAGCGATTTTGTCATATCTCGGCACTCAGTTGGTATATGAACGTACTTTTTTCATAATATGAGTGAGACCTTTAAACCTTAGGTAGTTATAGTTAACTTTCATGGTTCAGTGACTTTGCCTTATAGCATCAAGGCAAAAAGATGTATGAGCATAATGCTTTAGGTTACAGGGCGTTTGGCCTTATGCTTGACAAAGGTCAGAGGCAGTCGAGCATACTGTCCTGAAATTGCTCTTATTGGTTACTTTTCTCAAAACTTATGTGGGCACACCATTTTTAAAATTGCATCTTTACATCACAATACAGACGTTGTTGGCCTGAAAATTTGTGAAATCCAATGTTACAAACTCAAGAACATCAATGTTTTGTTCAAAGTGTAACATTACCAGAGTACATGAAGTCAAAATACTGAAAATAACGTGGGGACTTTTGATAAGAAAAGAAACAGACATAGCGAAAAACTGATACTGCTCAGTTTCTTGCATCCGAAACGACTCAATAGTCCGAGACCATCGTTCAACTTGGTAAAAATCCCTCTATCGATTTTTGTGATTGAAGCTCTTTCGCTGACACTCCTGCAGCAAAATCTTGTTTGACATCAATATCTCTTATTCTTTCGAGTTCTAACGATGGAGCATTTCACAAGCGATGCCATTATATTCGAATGCATACCTTTAGTCTATTTTCATAACATAGTTGCATTGCTGCAGTTGAATAGCCGAGAAAGAAGTGATGGTATTCTGATGCTTATTTCCCTAGACATCAAAACATTGTTTCACGTTCAAAAGCAGCGAAATAACAGTAGTATTCAATACTATTCATTCTTTATCAAATACCCACACCATGGTTGCTTTGAAAACACTTTTGACCATTTTGGAGGCAATTTCCATAAAAGCATAGAACAATACCTGCAGGTAATAACGATATAGAACGAAATTTGGTTTTGAAAGACTGTGTTTCAGCAACATATGAGCCGCCGCATGGGAAAACCAACAATCTGCATATGCGAAAACAAAGGCGCAGATCAGCTTCGCGGTAACCGCGAAGCTGATCAGCGCCTTTGTTTTCGCTACTCGTACAGTACAATTCCTCCTCTACTTAACTCCAAAATTTCGAGCTTCTAGCCTGCTTCTGTGAATGTACAGCCTGATTTGTGTCAGACCAGTTCGGAAACAACATTGTTGGTTTTCCCAACAGACGGCTCATATTGTTGCGTATGTATATATCCCATTCTATGCTTTATTTGTTGGTATTGTGAAGCAGACTTTCTGTAACCATGGTAACCAAAAGAAGTGATGCCTGATTTACTGGTTCCTAAACTGAAAATGCTTCTGGCAAGGGTTGTATGTTTTCAATGGCATGCAACTTTTCAAGTATCTGTATCTGTGTCTGAAAAATTTCATTCAAGCATTTCTGAGTGCGCAAACTTTTATGAAAATACATGATCAGTACATGAAATAACGATAGTGGTTAATCTTGGCACTAGGCAGTATGACATTTCAAACCTGACAGAGGCATTTTTGTTGACGTCAGTATACAATGTATAATGCAGTAAACCACCCTTAGTGGATGAGCATGCTTTTCCACTGCCATGATTTGCTGTGGCTTGGCCACACATACAGAGTTACATGTATAACTTTTGGTTATCTTAATCCACCATGTTAATTCTACTCCAGTGTCTAGTTTAGCTGTTGTTACAACCTACAGTGCTTTTCATTACGAAAACTAGCCCATGTAATAAACAAACAGAGATTTTTCCCAAAGTTTGTTTTCGACACAAACATATTGACTTTTCGATTGCCTAAACAGTTTTGCAGTTAAATTAACCAGTAAGAGGTGGTGAATGACAGAGTTGGATAGAGTAGGCAGCAGTGATAACTTCAATTTCAGGGGGAATCCATCATTTCTGCAAGTCTGTGAGAAGCGCTCTTATGCAACGCAAAAAAAAAGATGGAATGTTTGCATGATGATGGTTCTGCTTTATATCTGTAGCAAAATTCTGAGTGTTAGATTACCAGTATGTCCTGTAATCAAAAACGAAGTTTTGATGCTTATCAAAGTTTGAGTAGTATACATTTCCCAATGTGATCATGGATCATCCTGTTCTCTTGCAGCTTTAGATAGAACAAAGGCTCATTATCAAGGATGGAGCTAGAGTTTATGAGGGACACCGGTGGCTACAAAGCTATTTTACAAGAGGTCCTGAAAACACAGATAAAGACTTTGGTAAGAGGATATCTTTGCTTGTCAGCTAAGCCACGTCACGAGAAAAGTGGTCTTTGGGGTTTCCGACTAGGTCCGACACAAACCGGTCTGTACAGTCACAGAAAAGAACTAGAGTTTGGAAATTTTCGGTATAAGTAGAGGAGGAATTGTACTATCTGTGTAGCGAAAATAAAGGGGCTGATCTATTTTCCTGTAGCAAAAATTCTGTTTTCCCATGATGCGGCTTTAAATTCTACATGTAGTTACTTCCCTTTGAAATATATTCAGCCAGTGTCTCGGCTTACATGTACAAGGGCTAAGGTCAAGGATCATGATGCAGCTACAAATGAGCTTGCAATTACTTTTAGAAGGGTTTCTGCAACCTGTTGTAATATTATACATTCACCTTTTTCATTTTGACCAATAACATGGCTTACTTACATGTATATTTCAAATGGCAGTGCATTCAATGATTGTACATATATTCCCAATATAATCCATGGTCTTTTCCTCTTCTGTTGTTTCAAGAAGAGCCTTTGTTAGTTAGTTGTGAAAGAAATGTGTAGTAACAGGTGAGCCGCATCGTGAGAAAACCGGATTTTTGCCTAGGCGAAAACAAAGGCGCAGATCAGCTTCGCGGTAACTGCGAAGCTGATCAGCGCCTTTGTTTTCGCTACACAGATAGTATATTTCGTCTGCTTCTTATATCCGAAATTTCAAGCTTCTAGCCTGCTTCTGAGACTTACAGCCCGGTTTGTGTCGGACCTGGTCGGAAATCCCGAAGACCGGTTTTCTTGCGTCGCGGCTCAGGTAAGAACTGGTAACCTGCCTCTGGGAGGCTTGTCCAGGTGAGGTTAGAATAATTGACTGTCCTGGCATACTCTGGGAGGCTTGCCCAGGAGAGGTAAGAATAATTGACTGTCCTGGCATGACTCTTGTATGTAGCTCTTGATCATGGACTTTAAGAACTAAAACAAACAATTGTTGGTAATACCACAGTGGTGTCTGTATATCATTCATTGTATGGGCAATTTTGGCGTGTAAATGTCAACTGACAATAGTAAGCGCCCACAGGGGGGGGGGATCTTTGCAATGCTGTCTTTGCTCCCTGAAAGAAAAATGACCTTTCTCCCCAGCTCCCTAAAATGACTGGGATGTTAAACCACACATAATAATTCTGTTTCAGATTGAGCAGCTGTATGATGAGACAGGAACAGAATCATTGTTTCTTATGCACAGCAAAGATAACTCCCTGTCACACCTGGGCTCCTATGGAGGAAAACAGTTTCTGGCTGAGCAAAATGATATCAAATCACAGTTTCTTGGTTACTTTCAAAATGGTAAGTTACTTGTGCATCTGTTTTTTTTTTTTTTTTTTTTCAGTAAAGATTATTTCAGCTCATATGAGATGGACCAACCTGTAGGTGGGGCGAAAACCCTGACACACCCACAAGAAGAACTTGGCTCATCTCAAATGTGGCCAGAGCGGGGCTCGAATCCACACCAGACACAGCGGTGAGATGATCAAGTGATTAAGAAACAGCACTCTTAACCACTCAGCCACAGGGACCACCCGCATCTGGTTTGTGGTCAGAACAAACATGTACATTTGAGCCACATCATGAGAAAACCAACAATGTGATTTTAGAACAGGTCCGACACAAACCAAGCTATACAAGCACGGGAGATGGCTAGAGGCTGGAAATTCTGGATTCAGAAAGTAGAGGAATTGTACTATACGTTTAGCGAAGACAAAGGCACAGATCAGCTTTGCGGTGGGTGGGAAGCTGATATGCACCTTTGTCTTCACTACAGGGATAGTACATCTTTGTTTTTGCATTTGCAAAATGTTGGTTTTCTCATGACGCTGCTCATTTATATAATCACACCTACTTACAACAAGGCGCAGTAGCAGTTCATATAACACCTGGACCTCTCTATAACACACTTCATTTCAACATGGTTTTGGATATAACACTGATCACTGTTGGACCCCAATTGGACTATTTTTATGTTTATACATTTTACTCTATAACACAGATTGGATATCTAGCACAGAAATTGGTTTGGACCCCAGCAGTAGTGTTATAAAGCGGTTGAGGTGTACCATCCATCTGTCAGCTCTTCATTGTGTCTAATTAAAGGGATAGCTGAAAGCATAAGATCATGCATATTACATTGTCATTGACAAAATGTACTCACATTGACCTGCTAACCTTGACCCATATTTCATGGTCCAAAAATCTGTTTGGTCATTTAGATGGATCATTTGAATCCGACAGTATTCTTGACCACACACCTTCAAACGAGTATGAATGCAACATGGGATAAATGGGAATTGTACTTCCAGGACATTATGTTAGGCTGGAAATCTATATTTCATACCATATTTACCGTATAAGGTGTGTCATAAATAGAACAATAAACTGTTTTCAAGCATTATAGGGACCCGGCCCATTGGGGCCAAGGAGAAATAGGTGGGGTGCTTGTGCCTCCAGGCAAAAGCCTCTAAACTATTGACCTGATGATTTCTGGCTAACTGCTCAAGTCTGAGCCTGCCAAGGAAAAGTGTTTTAGTCAAACCATCCATACATGTAAGCCTTATCAGTTTACTTGGGTGGTTATATTTATGAAGCACATTTTGAGTGTCATGACATCCTATTGTTGGGTAGTAAAAGTCCCATAATATGGAGGCAATGTCCTGATATGAATTATGAACATTGCTGTTGACATCAACATCAAGAAATATAGTGGACTTTGTTACTTGAAAGTAAGAATAGAAGGACCAGGAGTTGGTCAAATTAAATGTCAAGTCCCAACAAAAGTAGAAAAAACTGCATCACAACACATATGAAGAGCAAGATGACTAACTTTTTCCCAACAAGGTAGCCATCTGGGCCTCTGGCTAGTCTCTACTAAAAACAAAGGCAGCAAGCACAACAGAGTGTCAGACAATAAACAGATGCATCATGAAGATCACGGCATTGGGATGGCTCCTTGTGGAATAATTGAAACTCAACTATAAGCTCCTTTTTGTAAAATAATCTGTTCTTCATATATTATGTAATCAAATTAAACAAAAAAACACCACAAGAAGTGAACATTTTATATTAAAAGTAAATATTTATACTGGTACTCATTCTTTACAAAATATAAAAACAAATTTCTCCAGTTGTCCATTTCTTGCCAATGACAATTTCTCACAAACAAGAAAAATTGTCAAGTTGTTTCTAAATATTCTAGAGGTGAATATAAGTGGGGTTTAAGTGGATGATCATGTACTTTTCATAGACATGATATCCATATGCTTGTATTTTCAGATGCAAGTTTTAAAAAAGATACCAAGCACAAAATGCCCTTCAAAGACACTGAACCAGCTGCTAAAAGACAGAGAACCCAGACTGCAGAAAAAGCCACAAACCCGGATGCTCAACAACAAAACAAACATTCCAACACCAATATCATGGTCCAAAGCTCGAGTCATTCCATTAAGGCTGTGCACAAAAACAAAGATCAGACCAGTGACACTGTGACTGTGCATCAAAATAAAGATCAGGCGACAGACAATGTAGATACAGAATCTAATGAAGCAGAAATGGAGGAACAAAATTATCTGTCAAGAGACAGCAGTGTAGAACATACATCCCCACAGCCTGTGATTAAGGTAGAAAATGTAGAAGGTGAAGATCTAGCTATGACATGCGTCAGTGTGTCAGAGAATGCTGATCATTTCAATTCTGACACAGAAGATGACGATGATAGCAAGAGCATTGATGGGGAATCTCATGAAGATGGGAATGATACGGGTTAGTAGAATCTTCATATTGTAGTAAACTCTCGCAATATATGAGCCTTGTCACGAGAAAACACGTCCTCAGGGTTTCCGACCAGTCTAAACACACACTAGTCTGTACTGTCACAGAGGATAGATAAAAGCCTGGAATTTGATCCTTTGGTAGCAGTAAAACATTCAAAGGGAGATAGTATGGACTATATTGCGCAATTTCGGGTAATGAACCCGCATCAGTAGCCCTATTTTATCCGGCAACGAAAGCCGGACTCTTGTACTGTCCATGAGGCTAAAAAACAAAGGCGCTGATCACTTACTTCACAGCTGATCTGCGTCTTTGTTTTCTCAAATCCAAGTTTTCTCATTGCATGAAAGAAAGAAGGCCTTGAATCATAGGCACTAGCTATATAGGTTTGAAATAGAGAATTCGGCAATGCATGTACACAGAACACAGCAGTAAAGTTATCCTTATACATTTTAAACATAGATTTTTGGCTGATGCTATGTATACTTTCAGGTCAAATTGGGATGGTAAAGAATCAAAACATCATAAAGAAAGGATCTGAATCAAGTGATAATCCTGATAAATATAATGTTTTATGTCAATTTTGTGCAGAGCTGTTTCGAGATAAACGAGGTTTTCACGCACATCTACAAGCCTGTTCGGGAGACCCTAGCATAAAAATAGGTGGTGCAATACAATATGGTGATAAACGTTTCCATAAAGCTGATGAAGACATATGTAAAGAGATGAATAAAAAACACCGTTGTGACGTATGTGGACAGGTGTTTGCAAACCGAAATATATTTCGTAGGCATGCAATAGCCTGTAGAAGCCCACTTACAATAGCATGCCCAATTTGCGATAAAGAGTATAGCAGTACAAGTCATTTGAAAGTACATTTCTTATCTCATATTGAACAGCCCGTTCAAACATTTCCATGCTCAAATTGTAACCAAGTATTTGATCAGATATGTCAATTAAAGGCTCATTTTGTCACCCACCTTGCACCTGTTCTGGCTGATCAAAATGAAAAAGAGGTTCAGAATATGGTTCATGAGCTTGAAGAACTTGTATGTGATTTTGTACATTCTGATGGCACATTTTGCAATAAACAATTCACTGCTAAAAAGAATTTGCAAAGACATATGCAAACACATCAGGAAAGAAGCAAAGACTTTGCTTGTAAAGACTGTCCTAAAAGATATTATCGGAAAGAGCACCTGAAAGAGCATATAGAACTTACCCATTCTGAGTTGCTGCCACGCTATCCCTGCCAAAATTGTAAAAAGACATTTGCACATAAAAGAAATTTAAAGAAGCATTTAGTGTTGTGTAAGAATCAGTGAACTTCACTGTAAGTTATTCGGCGCCCAGGGATCTCCATCATTGGGCAGCTTACTGAATCTGTTGAGTCCTCATTATACCCCGGCATTTATGCCGACGGGTATATAGTTTTCGCTTTTCCATTCGTCCGTTCGTATGTTCGTTAGTTCGTTTTTTCGTTCGTATGTTCGTTAGTTCGTTAGTTCAGTAGAATTTGCGTCAAAGTTTTGGTTAAAGTTTCTCTAGTGGTGTATATCTCATGCAGTTATAGTCAGAAACCATTCATATTTGGACCATAGGTACCCTTTAGGGTTTGCCTTGTTTCCATGAGTTCGGACCCCAGGGTCCATGCCCGGGGGTGGGGCTAGAGATCAAAATCTAGGTCACCTTTAATTTGCGACAAAGTTTTGGTAAAGTTTCTCTATTGGTGTATATCTCAAGAACCATTTATCAGAAATCATTCATATTTGGACTTTGGGTACCCTATAGGGTTAGCTTTGATTACAAGAGTTCGGACCCCAGGGTCCATGCCTGGGGGTGGGGCTAGAGTTCAAAATCTAGGTCACCTTTAATTTGCGTCAAAGTTTTGGTTAAAGTTTCTCTAATGGTGTATATCTCATGAGCCAATTTTCAGAAATCATTCATATTTGGACTTTAGGTACCCTATAAGGTTTGCTTTGTTTCCGTGAGTTCAGACCTGAGGGTCCATGCTTGGGGGTGGTTCTAGAGTTCAAAATCTAGGTCACCTTGAAAATGTGCTATTGACATAGTGTTTTTTTCTTCTCTAAGTTCATATATTAACAAAGCCTTATAGGAATGTATTCGTATTTGGATCATAGGTACCCTTTAGGGTTGAATTAAATTCCATGGCACCAAACTCTAGGGGTGGGGCTGGAGGTCAAAATCTATGACACATTTATAAAATACAATAGTTACCAAGATTAATATTCTGTAGGTCTATATCTTGACAACCATTTGTCAGAAAGCACCCACATAAGGGTTAGACCCAAGGGTCCATGCATGGGGGTGGGGGTGGGATGGACCCAAGGGTCCATGCATGGGGTGGGGGTGGGACTTGAGGTCAAGGTCTGGAGCATTTTTTTTTTTTAAGAATGACACTATTTTCATTCCAATCTAGGACTGAGGACCTGACACACAATGTCCGTGGATTATGTCCAAGATTGAGTATACACGTCAGCTCTGTATACTGCTCTAAAATAGATCTGTCATTCTAAAACACCACTCCCCCATGTTTGTATGCAATGTGCTTTACAGTGCTTTAATATTTCTAAAGAGTACTTGATAAGGGTACTGTCTTTCATTGGGGATTTGAGGTTCAATGTCAGGGGTGAGCATGTGCAGGGTTGTATAGGTAGGGGGTAGGGAGGGGGCTTTGTGGCTACCAGCCAGGGGTATACATGCCTCTCAAGGCACTTTTTCTAGTTTTTGATTCATCAGTGTGATTATCATGATTTATTCGTTTGTCCTTGATGATTCATGACTAGTTAGAGATTCACCATGAGGACCGAACAACTAACTAAATGTTGTGAACCACTGCAGAAGATGAGGGTGAAGTTAGGGCCCTGTAAAACAGATTTAAGCCCCCCAGTAATTTTATATTACTGATCGTTTAAGGCGCTACTTCTGTTGTGGTTCTAAATGCTTTGTCTTTTGGAGTCGAATTTTTGTGCTGTTTGAGCCTTATGCATGTTTTCATATTTTAGTTCAGTTTAGGTAACTGAGTGACTGCCTATTGGGGAATACTGCTCACTCGACTTACTATATGCTATTCTTGTATAAGTACCTACGTGTCTTTTTATTTTTTTCCCACCCCTCGGTTTATGGAGTGGGAATTTCTTACTGATTGCAACATTTCCTGATCATTGCCTACTTGTACCTTTTCATAATTGTGAGTGATAATTGTGTTAGTGTTCAGCATACGTGTAGACATTTCAACTCATTAAAAAATCGATAGACATGTATGTTGTAAGTTTACCCTTGTATCAAGATTTTCTGCTACAAATTATATTTTGAAAGGGAGTTTCGAGAGCGATTTAATTATTGTTTCACAAAAATGATAATTTCTTGGTGTTTTTTTCTTCGTTTTTACGAACCTTGCAAGATTATTTCTGTTCATATGACATTGGCCAATCAATAGGTTGGGCGAAAAAGGGAGAACCTCGAGAAAAACCACCTGGCACACCCGCAAGCAGAAATTGGCTTGTCTCACTTGTGGCGGCAGGCCAGTGCTGGTCTCGAACCCACACCAGACACAGAGGTGATTAAGAAACGGTGCTCACGGGGGCCGCCTAACTTGGTTTTGTCAGAAAACACTTAGCTGTATACAATTTAAGAGGGCCACACTACAAAAACCTTCCCATGCAATATACAGAGATTTTTGACAGCCGTTAAAATTTCATTGGAAATTTCTTTTTATATTTTTAATACTTTCACTCAAAACTTAGATTGAAGATCTGTACACATTAGAACCACCTCACCGAGTACCCACAAATTATGTTTTTGATCAAAATTAAGAAAAAAAAAATAGGTATACCCCTGTTTATCCCAGTTTTACTATGTAAAAATCGGGTTCAAGGGGATATACTTTTTCATGGACATTTAAACCTAATGTAATAAAAGGAGGATCTGATGATAATTGATAATAATTGAAGGATAAGTTTTTTATCGCACCTGCTTATAGCAGGGTGCGATATAGGAGTCCAAATTTCTGTCCGTCCGTTCGTTCGTTCGTTCGTTCGTTCGTTCGTCCGTCAACATTTACGTCGAAGTTTGGTTTTCTCGACATCAGAGATAGCTGCGAGTCTGAAACCTTGCATAGTTATTGTCCCTGACATACCCTTCAAGCCCGCATCTTAACCCAGTGCCCTTGACCTATATTTCACGGTCCACTGACTTTGAAAATTTTTACGTCGAAGTTTTGTCAACATTTACGTCAAAGTTTGGTTTTCTCAACATCAGAGATAGCTGCGAGTCTGAAACCTTGCATAGTAATTGTCCTTGACATACCCTTCAAGCACGCACCTTGACCCGGTGCCCTTGACCTATATTTCACGGTCCACTGACTTTGAAAAATTTTACGTCGAAGTTTGGTTTTCTCAACATCAGAGATAGCTGCGAGTCTGAAACCTTGCATAGTAATTGTCCTTGACATACCCTTCAAGAACGCACCTTGACCCGGTACCCTTGACCTATACTTCACGGTCCACTGACTTTGAAAAATTTTACGTCGAAGTTTGGTTTTCTCGACATCAGTGATAGCTGCAAGTCTGAAACCTTGCATAGTAATTGTCCTTGACATACCCTTCAAGCACGCACCTTAACCCAGTGCCCTTGACCTATATTACACGGTCCACTGACTTTGAAAATTTTTACGTCGAAGTTTGGTTTTCTCGACATCAGAGATAGCTGCAAGTCTGAAACCTTGCATAGTAATTGTCCTTGACATGCCCTTCAAGCAAGCTCCTTGACCCGGTGTCCTTGAACTATATTTCACGGTCTATTGACTTTGCCCGATGCAGGTGCGATATCGACCTCCGCGGAGTTCTTGTTGTTCATGTTGATGATTAGGATTCTGTTGGGCACCAAAATTAGGCTCTTTAGCTCACCTGAGCCAAAGGCTCACAGGTGAACTTATAGTATACACATGCTCCGGCGTCCGTCCGTCGTCCATCCACAATTTCAAAGATCTTCTTCTCTGAAACCACTTGGCCAATCAGAGCCAAACTTCATATGGAGCATCCTTAGGAAGGGGGAACGAAAGTTTTTATAAATGGTCAAGGTCACATGACCAAGATGGCCGCCATGGCTATAAATAGCAAAAACCTTTAAAAATCTTCTTCTCCAGAACCAGAAGGCCTATGATTTTGAAACTTGGCATGAAGCATCAGGCATTGGAGCTCTACAAAGTTTGTATAAATCATGACCCTGGGATGACCTTGACCTTTTTTACGGCAAGGTCAACTTTGGCCCTCCATGCATTTGAATGGGAAAAAATAGGAAAATGTCACTTAATGGTAAAAAACTTGCTAGGAATGAGCAAATGGACAGAATATTCAAATGGACAGAATATTCATGTTTATGAAAATATTTTGGGCTCAGAGGGTTGTCTGCCCCTGCCCCGGGGCTATATACATGTGTATGACCATAATATTCAAACTTTTTCTCTGAAACTGCTTGGCCAGTCAAAGCCAAACTTTATGTGGAGCATTTTTAGGAAGAGTGAATGAAAGTTTGTATAAATGGTCAAGGTCACATGACCAAGATGGCCGCCATGGCTATAAATATCAAAAACCTTTAAAAATCGTCTTCTCCAGAACCAGAAGGCCTATGATTTTGAAACTTGGCCTGAAGCATCAGGCAATGGAGCTCTACAAAGTTTGTATAAACCTTGACCCTGGGATGACCTTGACCTTTTTTACAGCAAGGTCAACTTAGGCTGCCCATGCATTTGAATGGGAAAAATAGGAAAATTTCATTCAATGGCAAAAAACTTGCCAGGAATGAGCAAATGGACAGAAGATTTATGATTATGAAAATATTTTGGGCCCAGAGGGTTGTCTGCCCCTGCCCCAGGGCTATATACATGTGTATGTCCATAATATTCAAACATCTTCTTCTCTGAAACTGCTTGGCCAATCAAAGCCAAACTTTATGTGGAGCATTCTTAGGAAGAGTGAATGAAAGTTTGTATAAATGGTCAAGGTCACATGACCAAGATGGCCGCCATGGCTATAAATAGCAAAAACCATTAAAAATCTTCTCCAGAACCAGAAGGCCTATGATTTTGAAACTTGGCATTAAGCATCAGGCTATGGAGCTCTACAAAGTTTGTATAAATCATGACCCTGGGATGACCTTGACCTTTTTTTATGGCAAGGTCAACTTAGGTTGCCCACACATTTGAATGGGTGAAATTGTTACAATGTCATTTGAAGGGCAAAACTTGCAGTAAATTGGCAAATGGACTGAATCTTTATGATTTAAAAAAAAAGAAATTGACTCCAGAGGTTACTCCGACCCTGCTCTGGGGTTATATACATGTATATTACCATTTTGGTCAAACAAGTTTATTGGTATATATCTCAGGTCTCAGGTGAGTGTTTACAGGACCATTGGTCCTCTGGTATGAAGATATGACCACACCTTTTACTTATTTATCATCAACTATCAGCAGGGACTGGTCATTTTAAGGTAGATCTAGTCTTGGATTTCTAGCTGTGGATACTATTTGTTTCAGGTGAAACGAAAGATGCACAAAAGGGGAGCACATGTGTGGGTAGTGAACAAACAGAAGCTGATGTGTTTTCTGAACAGAATAGTTCTACAGCTCAGGCCGATATGATCACAAGCACAATTATACATGCAAATGTGGCATCTGACAAAACCAAGTCGTTTAGCTGTCAAGAAAGATTGCATAATAGCAAAAGGAAAGCTGATATGATTGATAAATCTGAGACAACAAAAAGCTCTGAAGTAAAGAACCAGATTTCATGTGAACATTGTGAAAAACAGTTCAGTGATCATAGAGAGTTGCAAAGTCACATGCAAGTCTGCTCTGAAAATTCTATTCTAGTGGATGAAGACATAGATAAAACTAACATAGATAAAAGTAACATTGTAAACTTTGGAGAAGATAAAAATAAGAGACAGAGGTGTCATGCATGCTGCAAAATGTTTTTAAACAAAACTATCCTTGATAAACACGCACTGTCTTGTAACCCTGGTTTAATGCAATGTCCAAACTGTGACAAAGTTTTCAGCCAGGTGATACATTTGAAAGAACATTTCCTATCACACGCTGAACAACTGGTTGAAAAAAAATTTCCGTGCACACAATGTGATAAGGTGTTTTATCACTTAGGTCACTTAAAAACACATTTTGTAACTCATTTAGATCCTGTTCTTAAGGAACACAGAAGGAAAGAAATTGCACAGGCTATAAATGAACAAAATGTGGGACTTAAATGTGATTATATGTACTCCGATGGTTCGACTTGTGAAAAAGTGGCTTCTACTAGACATAATCTTGAACGTCATATGGATACTCATTTTGATAGAGTCAAGCAATTTGCCTGTAAACAATGTCCTAAAAGATATTATCGAAAAGAACATCTGCGGGAGCATGTAGAAATTAATCATTCTCAGTCACCACCAAGTATTCCCTGTCGAAACTGTAAAAAGACGTTTACACATAAAAGAGGATTAAAAAGTCATTTGGTATACTGTAAGAAACGTTAAAATTCAAAATCAAAGTATGATTTTCACATGTAAAATGGTTTATATTGATTCACAGATTAAATGTATATAAGGATCTGTGATAAAACCAAAAATAAGAAAGGCAAGATGTTTATATTGGCACATGAAATGATATGAAAGAAGCTGTGAGTACACAAAAATATGCTTTTTATCGCACCTGCATATAGCAGGGTGCGATATAGAAGTCCAAATTTCTGTTCGTCCGTCCGTCCGTCAACCTTTACGTCGAAGTTTTTGTTTTCTCTGCATTTGTGATAGCTGTGACTGTGAAACCTTGCATAGTAATTGTCCTTGACATACTCTTCAAGCACGCACCTTGACCCAGTGCCCTTGACCTATATTTCATGGTCCATTGACTTTGTTAATTTTTACGTAGAAGTTACGTCAAAGTTTGGTTTTCTCTGCATCATTGATAGCCATGAGTGTGAAACCTTGCATAGTAATTGTCCTTGACATACCCTTCAAGCACGCACCTTGACCCAGTGCCCTTGACTTATATTTTATGGTACATTGACTTTGTTAATTTTTACGTCGAAGTTTGGTTTACTCCACATCATTGATAGCTGAGAGTGTTAAACCTTGCATAGTAATTGTCCTTGACATATCCTTCAAGCACGCACCTTGACCCAGTGCCCTTGACCTATATTTCATGGTCCATTGACTTTGTTAATTTTTACGTCGAAGTTCGGTTTTCTCCACATCATTGATAGCTGAGAGTGTTAAACCTTGCATAGTTATTGTCCTTGACATACCCTTCAAGCACGCACCTTGACCCAGTGCCCTTGACCTATATTTCATGGTCCATTGACTTTGTTAATTTTTACGTCGAAGTTTGGTTTTCTCCACTTCATTGATAGCTGAGAGTGTTAAACCTTGTATTGTAATTGTCCTTGACATTCCCTTCAAGCACGCACCTTGACCCAGTGCCATTGACCTATATTTCATGGTCCATTGACTTTGTTAATTTTTACGTCGAAGTTTGGTTTACTCCACATCATTGATAGCTGAGAGTGTGAAACCTTGCATAGTTATTGTCCTTGACATACCCTTCAAGCACACACCTTGACCCAGTGCCCTTGACCTATATTTTGCGATCCATTGTTTTTGCAAATTTTACTTCAAAGTTACTTCGAAGTTTGGTTTTCTCTGCATCATTGATAGCTGCGAGTGAGAAACCTTGCATAGTAATTGTCATTGACATACTCTTCAAATATGCACCTTGACCCGGTGCCCTTGACCTATATTTCATGTTCCATTGACTTTGCCCGATGCAGGTGCGATATCGACCTCCGCGGAGTTCTTGTGTATGTTAATAGACCAGTGTGATAACCCTTGTGGAGAGTACACTTGCTTTCAGATTGAAATTTGATGTTGTCTCAGTCACTCTATAACAGGGAGTTTGATAAAAAAAAAACAAACAAATAAAATAGGAAATTGATACATTAGTTGCAAAATCTGATGTGCTCAACAGTTGTGTGTATGTGTGTGTGTGTGCGTGCATGTGTGTGTGTGCACATGCATGTGTGTGTGTGCACGCACGCATTTCATTTAGGAAACAATTGTAGAGGTATGTACATTATATGTAATTAGATGTTTGATAATTTGATTATTTTTGTAGGGTTGTAAATTATATTTTGATGTGATAAGGGTTATGTTGTGTTTGAAACACCTGTATGTGTAAAGTTTGATAAGAGAGGTTTTTTTTGTAGAGTAATGTAAATAGATTTTTGACATATTGATTTTTGTAAAGTTGTTCTATTTTGACATAATATGATACGATTTGCCCTGTTTGAAACACCTATACGTGTAAAGGTTGATACGAAAGTTTCTGCCACACAGAAGTCATTATGCTGTTGGCTTTGGCTTGACGATATTACAAAAACAAAAAGCAATTTTTTTCAAAGTAACACTTTTAAGAAAAATATGATTGTCACCATTTTGCTTTCCATAAGTCTTAAAAATTGCAGCAAAAATTTTGCAAATTGGTTCACAAAATAAAGATTTTATGCTAGAAAATCATTGTGCACATGGCATTTTTATTGTAAAAATGTGATCAAAGGAAGTAACATTTTTTGCTCTAAATGTACTAAACCAAAACAAAAGTGTAAACTATACATAACTCCACAGATTTGTTAGAATTTCAACTTTGAGGTTTCAGGAATCAGGATTACCTCCCTTGTACATGCAAATGGCCTACTCTTTTTGGGCGTGAATTTTTAATAGTGAACAGAGTTTACAAAATCTTATGACACTTTTTGGGACTTTTGGAATGCAAGGATGAAGGGTCATGTTTCTTGAGTTGTTTGAGAATATGGTGATTTTGATAAAGGCGGTTTGTCATCACAAAAATACACAGATTTTTTTCAGCTGTAAAAATTGTAAATTTCATCGGAAAAAAAATGATAAAAATTTTAATATTTTGCTCAAAGCATTGATTGTGGGTACACGTTAGTACCGCCTCAGCGATGCGGTTCTAACGAGTCGAGTACCCACAATCTATGTTTTGGATCAAAAATGAAAAAAATAGATATGTTTAACACTGTTAACCCCAGTTTAACTACATGTATATAAAAGTGTGGTATGAGCGGGTATACATTTCACGGGCATGTTATCCTGATGTTGAAATAGCTGGTTTACAGCCAGTAAGAATCATATAGTTTATAAGTTTTTTTTTTATACTGATTTATATCAATTACTGCATTATATCATATTCTGATTTTGTATAAAAAATACCAAAATAAAAAAAATGTAAAGAAGACTGTTAAAGTGTATTCAGTATCCAATCCTTTACAAACCACTTAATAGGAACCACTGCAGATCGAGCCTGGTGGTCTTCTGGTATATCTTGTGATCATTTTTATCGCACCTGCTTATAGCAGGGTGCGATATAGGAGTTCAAATTTCCGTCCGTCCGTCCGTACGTTCGTCCTTTCGTCCGTCCATCAACATTTACGTCGAAGTTTAGTTTTCTCGACATCAGAGATAGCTGGGAGTCTGAAACCTTGCATAGTAATTGTCCCTGACATACCCTTCAAGCACACACCTTAACCCGGTGCCCTTGACCTATATTTCACGGTCCACTGACTTGGAAAATATTTACGTCAAAGTTTTGTCAACATTTACGTCGAAGTTTGGTTTTCTCGACATCAGAGATAGCTGCCAGTCTGAAACCTTGCATAGTAATTGTCCTTGACATACCCTTCAAGCACGCACCTTAACCCAGTGCCCTTGACCTACATTTCACGGTCCACTGACTTTGAAAATTTTTACTTCGAAGTTTGATTTTCTCGACATCAGAGATAGCTGCGAGTCAGAAACCTTGCATAGTAATTGTCCTTGACATACCCTTCAAGAACGCACCTTAACCTGGTGCCCTTGACCTATATTTCACGGTCCACTGACTTTGAAAATTTTTACGTCGAAGTTTGGTTTTCTCGACATCAGAGATAGCTGCAAATCTGAAACCTTGCATAGTAATTGTCCTTGACATACCCTTCAAGCACGCACCTTAACCAGGTGCCCTTGACCTATATTTCACGGTCCACTGACTTTGAACATTTTTACGTCGAAGTTTGTTTCTCGACATCAGAGATAGCTGCGAGTCTGAAACATTGCATAGTAATTGTCCTTGACATGCCCTTCAAGCATGCACCTTGACCCGGTGCCCTTGAACTATATTTCACGGTCTATTGACTTTGCCCGATGCAGGTGCGATATGGACCTCCGCGGCGTTCTTGTTTTGTTTGTTCACCCAGTCTGTCCTTGTCAATGTGTGTATCAAACTTATTAATCCACTGTTTTTCTGTTTTAAAGTCTCAAGCACCTAAATCCTGACGAAATATAGATTGTATTAATGCGTGTTCATGACCACTATTCTACTGAAAGAACGCACTTACTTTCGAAGGACACCAAGACTAGAAGCTTTATCAACTATACCTTATTCGTATGCATTCTGTCGGTCCGTCCATCCGGCCGTCAACAACCATCATGTCAAAGTTATGTTTCCGCTGCACCTGTGATAGCTGTGAGTGTGAAGCCTTGCAACTTATTGTCCTTGGCATACCCTTCACATATACTTTTGTGGTGGTTCTTCTTGTTTTATTATATGTCTTGGTTAAAATGTTTTTTGTGCTGTTGGTGCCTTATGTATGTTTTCATATTTTTAGTTAAGTTTAGGTAACTGAGTGGCCACCTGAGAAAATAGCTGCTCATTCGGCTTACGATATGTTTTAATGGTATAAGTACCTGATTGTTAATTTGTTTTTCCCACCTCGGTTTTTGGAGTGGGAATCTTTTTCTGATTGCGCCTTTTCCTGATCGTTGCCTACTTGTACCTTTTTCTTTGTTATTGTCCTTGGCATACCCCTTCAAGCACGCACCTTGACCGGATGACGACCTATATTTCACAGTCCATTGACTTTGTAAATGTTTCCATCCAAGTCAGTTTTTCTCCTTGGCCAATCAAAGCCAAATTTTATAGGAAGCCTCTATAGGAAGGGGGACGAAAGTGTATATAAATAATTTAGGTCACATGACCAAGATGGCCGCCACCCCCATATATGGTGAAAACCTTCAAAAATCTTCTCCAGGACCGGTGAACCGATTTCAGTGAAACTTGGCATGAAGCATCGATGGCTAAAGTACTACAATGTATATATAAATCATGACCCTGTGATGACATTGACCTATTTTACTGCAAGGTCAACTTAGGTCGCCAATGCATTTGAATGGGGAAAACTTTTAAAATGATATTTAAAGTGAAAGTCTTGCAGCAAATGGGCAGTAGGACTGAATATTAATGATTCTGAAAAAAAAGAACCCCAGGGGCTCATATGCCCCCACCCTGGGGCAATATATATGTATATCTCCATAATATTCAAACATCTTCTCTGAAACCGCTTGGCCAATCAAAGTCAAATTTTATGTGAAGCATCTATAGGATTGGGTAACCAATGAATATATAAATAATCTAGGTCACATGACCAAGATGGCCGCCATGCCCATATATGGTAAAAAAATCTTCAAAAATCTCCGGAACTGGTGGACCGATTTCAAAGAAACTTGGCATGAAGTATCGATGACTCAAGTACTACAATGTATATATAAATCATGACCCCCTGTTTTACGGCAAGGTCAACATAGGTCGCCAATGCATTTGAATAGGGAAAACTTTTAAAATGTCATTTAAAGTGAAAGTCTTGCAGGAAATGCACAGTAGGACTGAATATTAATGATTCTGAAAAAAAAAAAATTGGTCCACAGAAGCTCATATGTCCCCACCCCGGGGCAGTATACATGTATATTTCCATAATATTCAAACATCTTCTCCTCTGAAACCACATGACCAATCAAAGCCAAATTTTATGTGAAGCATCTATAGGATGGGGTAACCAATGTATATATAAAACAAGTAGCCCAAGGGCAACGATCGCTCACCTGAGAGTCAACAAGTACAGTCACTGGACAAAGTGATTTTTTTTTTTCTTTTTAATTTTTTACCCTAAATGGGTATGACAGCCATCTTGGTAATGTTTCAGGTCTATGGCTGTAATAGTTACAATAGTATCATTGGTCCTGTAAACGCTTACCTGAGACCTAGTTGTCACTTTTCTCCATGTTTCCATGTTTGCCTATGTTTCCAAAATTTTGACCTTGACCTAAATTAATCACACACCTTCCTCTACTCTATTAGTTGTTTGCATCTACCACTTTTCAGGTCTCAGGCTGCATTTAGTTTACAAAATATTCATTGTTTTCACTTTTTCCCATGTAAAAGCCCATGTTTCCAAAATTGATCTTTCCGTAAAATAGGTCAAGGTCATTCCAGGGTCATCATTTTAGCAAACTATGATGGGCTGGAGTCCCCGATGCTACATATCAAGTTTCATGGAAATCCGCCCATTGGTTCTGGAGAAGAAGATCGGCCAAGGTCAAGAGATGACCTTGACCTAAATTAATCACATACTTTCATTGGTTGTTTTGCATCTACCACTTTTCAGGTCTCAGGCTGCAATAGTTTTCAAAAAATCCATATTTTTCACTTTTTTCCCATGTAAAAGCCTATGTTTCCAAAATTGACCTTGACGCCAAGGTCATCCTAGGGTCATTATTTGATCAAACTAGGATGGGCTGGAGTCCCAAATGCTACATACCAAGTTTCATGAAAATCGGCCTGCCCGTTCTGGAGAAGATTTTTGAGTGGTTTTTACCATATATGGGCATGGCGGCCATCTTGGTCATGTGACCCAGATGTCGCGATCAAATTTTCGTCCCCACTACCCAGGGATGCTCCACATAAAATTTCACTTTGATTGGCCAAGCGGTTTCAGAGAAGATCTTTGAAAAGTGTGTATGGATGACCTAAAGAGGCTAATATCATAGCATGTATGCGAAGTTTCAGCTTCATCCGCCTTACGGCAAGCAAACGAATAAAGCGATTTTGACAAAAGTTGCCTAAAACGGGGAGGACTACTCAATAAACATTTATGTAAAAACAAAATTTCAATGTCCTCAATGAAACGGCAGAAATTGCAAATTTCCACTTTGTGCCTTATTAGTCAATGGAAATTTCAAGTTACCATAGCAGCCAAAATAGTTGGACAAAGACAATAAAAACACAAACTTTATACAGGCTTATGTCATAAGCATGTATGCTAAATTTCAGCTTCATCACCCATACGGCTTCTGAGAAGAAGATTTTTGAATATTTTTTTCGAAAATTTACCCTTTATGTTGCTATAGCAACCAAACGAATAAAGTGATTTTTACAAAAGTTGCCTTAAACGTGAAGGACTACTCAATAAACATTTATGTGAAAAAATTCAAATATCCCCAGCCTGACAACGGAAAATGCCAATTTCCACTTTTTCTCCATACAAGTCAATGGAAACTTCAAGTTGCCATAGCAACCAGAGTTCTTATCCGATCAAGATAAACCAGAGGACCACCATTGGTCCTGAGAAATGGTCATGAGAACGCTCACCTGAAGTAATAATCTTGACCTTGAATACTTACATACCTTTATTGACTTCATTAGTTGTCTGCATCTGCAAAGTTTCACGTCCGAGAAAAACAAGTCTATATTTTCGATATTTCAATGGCTTTGGGTCAAGGTCAAGAAATGACAATGAGTTTAATTAATAACATACCTTCATTGTCTCCATCAGTTGTCTGCATTCAACTTTCAAGTCTCAGATCAGGCTGCAATAGTTTCCAAAATATCCAGTGTTTTCGCCTGTTCCCATGTAAAAGCCTATGTTTCCAAAATTGACCTTTCCGTAAAATAGGTCAAGGTCATTCCAGGGTCATCATTTTAGCAAACTATGATGGGCTGGAGTCCCCGATGCTACATATCAAGTTTCGTGGAAATCCGCCCATTGGTTCTGGAGAAGATTTTTAAGGGTTTTCACCATATATGGGCGTGGCGGCCATCTTGGTCATGTGACCCAAATTTCGCGAACAAATTTTCGTTCCCCCTACCCGTGGAGGTTCCACATAAAATTTCACTTTGATTGGCCAAGCGGTTGCAGAGTAGAAGATCTTTGAAAAGTGTGTATGAACGACATATCGGCCAAGGTCAAGAGATGACCTTGACCTATATTAATCACATACCTTCATCTACTTCATTAGTTGTCTGCATCTACCACTACCGTTAATTGGTCAAGGTCATCCCAGGGTCATCATTTTAGCAAACTATGATGGGCTGGAGTCGCCGATGCTACATACCAAGTTTCGTGGAAATCGGCCTGCCGGTTCTGGAGAAGAAGATTTTTGAGTGGTTTTTACCATATATGGGCTTGGCGGCCATCTTGGTCATGTGACCCAAATTTCGCGAACAAACTTTCTTTCCCCTGCCCATGGAGGTTCCACAAAAAAAATCACTTTGATCGGTCAAGCGGCTGCAGAGAAGAAGATATTTGAAAAGTGTGTATGAACGACAGATCGGCCGAGGTCAAGAGATGACCTTGACCTATATTAATCATATTCCTTCATCTACTCCATTAGTTGTCTGCATCTACCACTTTTCAGGACTCGGGCTGCAATAGTTTACAAGAAATCCATAGTTTTCACTTTTTCCAATGTAAAAGCCCATGTTTCCAAAATTAACCTTGCCGTAAAATAGGTCAAGGTCATCCCAGGGTCACCATTTTAGCAAACTATGATGGGCTGGAGTCCCCGATGCTACATACAAAGTTTCGTGGAAATCGGCCTGCCAGTTCTGGAGAAGAAGATTTTGAGTGGTTTTTACCATATATGGGCGTGGCGGCCATCTTGGTCATGTGACCAAAATATCGCGAACAAAATTTCAATGCCATTACGCAAGGAGGCTCCACATAAAATTTCAACTTGATTGGCCAAGCGGTTTCAGAAAAGATCTTTGAAATTGTGGACGACGACGGACGACTACGGACGGACGACGGACGCCGGATCATGGGTATACTATAAGCTCACCTGTGAGCCTTCGGCTCAGGTGAGCTAAAATCCAGGTCATATGACCAAGAGGGCCGCCATGCCCATATATGGTAAAAACCCTTCAAACATCTTCTCTGGAACCGATGGACCAATATCAATGAAACTTGGCATGAAACATTGATGGCTAAAGTACTACAATGTACAGAATATTGATTGTTCTGAAAACAAATGACCCAAGGGTTTCATCTGCCCCTGCATTGGGGCTAAATGATAATGTTCAAACATGTTTATTGGTATATGTAGCAGATCTCAGGTGAGCGTTTACATGGCTATATTGTGTTTTCCATCTTTTATAGCAAATTAAATAAGAAAGCTAGGAACCAGCTTCATAATGTTCAGCCTAGGGTCAGGGCAGCACACAAACAAGAAAATGCACCGTGCAACATTTTGACATTGATTTACAAGGTACAATTGAAGAAATACGTCTCAATTGCATTTTGACAGTTCTTGCCTATCATTAAAGGTTATAAACCCATGCTACCAAGTTTTCCACAGGACTTGAATGCATATCAACATATTCTGTCGATGGAATCAATCAGTCTGCACAACACAGGACAAGATCAGCATACACATTTATGCATTATACCAGTGGAATCGATCACTGAAACACAGGACAAGATCAGCATACACATTTATGCATTATACCAGTGGAATCGATCACTGAAACACAGGACAAGATCAGCATACACATTTATGCATTATACCAATGGAATCGATCACTGAAACAGGACAAGATCAGCATACACATTTACGCATTATACCAGTGGAATCGATCAGTCTGCACAACTGAGTACTGAAATATAGGACTAGATCAGCCCATTCTGTCAATGGAATCCATCAGTCTGCACAACTGTGACCAGATCAGCATGCAAAACTACCCATTCTACCAATGGAATCGATCACTGAAACAGGACAAGATCAGCATACACATTTACGCATTATACCAGTGGAATCGATCAGTCTGCACAACTGAGTACTGAAATATAGGACCAGATCAGCTCATTCTGTCAATGGAATCGATCAGTCTGCACAACTGTGACCAGATCAGCATGCAAAACTACCCATTCTACCAATGGAATCGATCACTGAAACAGGACAAGATCAGCATACACATTTACGCATTATACCAGTGGAATCGATCACTGAAACACAGGACAAGATCAGCATACACATTTATGCATTATACCAGTGGAATCGATCACTGAAACACAGGACAAGATCAGCATACACATTTATGCATTATACCAGTGGAATCGATCACTGAAACACAGGACAAGATCAGCATACACATTTATGCATTATACCAATGGAATCGATCACTGAAACAGGACAAGATCAGCATATACATTTACGCATTATACCAGTGGAATCGATCAGTCTGCACAACTGAGTACTGAAATATAGGACTAGATCAGCCCATTCTGTCAATGGAATCCATCAGTCTGCACAACTGTGACCAGATCAGCATGCAAAACTACCCATTCTACCAATGGAATCGATCACTGAAACAGGACAAGATCAGCATACACATTTACGCATTATACCAGTGGAATCGATCAGTCTGCACAACTGAGTACTGAAATATAGGACCAGATCAGCTCATTCTGTCAATGGAATCGATCAGTCTGCACAACTGTGACCAGATCAGCATGCAAAACTACCCATTCTACCAATGGAATCGATCACTGAAACAGGACAAGATCAGCATACACATTTACGCATTATACCAGTGGAATCGATCAGTCTGCACAACTGAGTACTGAAATATAGGATCAGATCAGCCCATTCTGTCAATGGAATCGATCAGTCTGCACAACTGTGACCAGATCAGCATGCAAAACTACCCATTCTACCAATGGAATCGATCACTGAAACAGGACAAGATCAGCATACACATTTACGCATTATACCAGTGGAATCGATCAGTCTGCACAACTGAGTACTGAAATATAGGACCAGATCAGCCCATTCTGTCAATGGAATCGATCAGTCAGCACAACTGTGTACTGAAATATTGGACCAGATCAGCATGCAAAGCTACCAATTCTACCTATGGAATCAGTCTGCACAGTGATCATCATTTTAGTACATGCCTATTTAGGATGTACATCATTCTCAGATTATATTTGTATGGAACGCCGGTCCGTCATGCTAATTGTAAAATGCTAAATGCTAATTAATTAATTGTTAATTATAGGGCAATACTGTACTAGAGGGTGGTTGGGAAGTTATAACTAGTAACATAATAGAATAAATAGTACTTGCTAAATGATAATTGGTAATTTAGAATTTGAAAAAAAAAAGTAAATGCGAAAACTTAATTGCAGATTGCTAAATGACCCGTCATGCAAATTGTAAAATGTTAAATTTCAATTGTTGATTGTTAGTTGCATTTTTCGCCGGTCCATCTGGCTAATTGTATAATTGTTTATTGCATTTTTCACAGTCATGCAAATTGCAAAATGCTAAATGTTAAATGTTAATTGTGTATTGCATTTTTTGCCGGTCCGCCATTCTAATTGTAAAATGTTAAAAGTAAAGTGTTAAATGTTAATTGTTATTAGCAAAATACATTTACGAATTACAAAGAATGACAATCTGAATTGAAATTATCATTTATATTCACATTTAACAATTAGTATGACGGACCAGCTTAAAATGCAGTCAACAATTAACATTTTACATTTAGCATTTTAAAATGCAATTAGCATTTTACAAATAGCTTTTAACATTTTACATTTAACATTTTACAATTAGCATGACAGACCAGTGAAAAATGCAATAAACAATTAACATTTAACACTTTACTTTTAACATTTTACAATTAACATGACGGACCGGCGAAAAATGCAATAAACAATTAACATTTAACATTTTCAATTCAACATTTTACAATCTGCAAGACGGACCGGCGAAAAATGCAATTAACAATTAACAATTGACATTTTACATTTTACAATTTGCATGACGGACCGGCGTTCCATATATTTGTGTATTCAAACAATCAAGGCGGGGGACAAATTCTCTGAATTTGCTTGTTTGTTTGAATTTGTGGCGGTTTCACAATCAACAGCTTCGTCGGGACGCTGCCTCCATTTTATGGGACTTCTACCTAACATTAGGATGTCATGCTTGAAAAAATAACAACCCAAGTAAACCAAAAATGCTTACATTATAGATTGTTTGACCTGGGCCCAAAATTACACTTCTACTCACAAGCTACATTTCTGTTTTTGTAGGGCTAGTGATAATGAATTTTCTTGCATTATTTTATTTGCTAATGTTTAATGAAAATAACATTTTAATAACTTGTTGGTCTTTTACTTTAGATAGGTAATTTTACCCAGTTAAAAGTTCAAACTCTGCACAGCTTCCTGTAATTGAAAACCAATAAATAAATGTAGATTGCTGAGGTTACATTTCCTCAGAATGAGGGAAATTCTGAGCTTGTGATATATAGTATAATGAATGCTCCCTTTAAGAGTTAAGGTGACGAATTTCAGCATCCAAAAACTTGCATTTAAAACAAACAGAAACCATACTTTTCGGTTTTATAATGTATATGACATTTTATTTTACACATCTGTATAATTTTTGCACCATCAATTATTGATTTTAACGGTAAAATATCGAGTCAAGGTCTTCCTTAATTTTAGTTTAAGGGAGCATTGTAATTATGGGCCATGAACTGGGCAGGTGCAGATCTAGTAATTAGAGTGCCAGTCAATAGTTTATAAGCTTTGCCTGGATGCACAAGCAGCCCATCTATGTGAGCCGCTTCGTGAGAAAACCAACATTGTGGTTTTTGTACAGGTCTGACACAAACCGGTCAGTACCATTACAGAAAAAGGCTAGAAGCTTAAAATTTTGGATTTAGAAATTAGATGAATTGCACTATCCGTATAGCGAAAACAAATGCGCTGATCAGCTTCGCGGTAACCTGATCACCGCGAAGCTGATCTGCGCCCTTGTTTTCGCATATGCAGTTTGTTGGTTTTCTCATTATGCGGCTCATTTCTGTGGCATTTAAGGTTTGAACACCAACAACTGAACAGCACGACTTAATGAAGTTAATCATGTAGCTATTTCCAGTTTTACGGACATTTAGCTGTCATCTACGATTATCATTTCGATGATATCCCCGAGATGTTGATGTCCAGTTAAATGACCTAAACATTTATGCGTATAAAACATGTAAATTCATTTTTTTTTCAGGCTTTCTAGTCCTATGAAACCCACGATATTTTGGCGTTTTTGCATGATAGTATGGGGTAATTATCACATCGCACCCATGGACATGTAAAATCGACCAGTCAGCAATTTGTGCTGTATGTTTATTTGCATGTAAGTGAAAAAAATCATTTATCTGAATCGTCGACAACACTCCCTCAAGCGTGTTTTGCGCGATATACCGAAATGAAACTTTGCGCTTCCGTCTACTATGGATTATTACCGGATACGAGTATAGAAGATCGTTTTAATACGCACAGGCTAGTAAGGAACATCATTAAAACGCATTCAAGTCGTTTATCATCTGCCTCTAGAGAGAGTGCTCGGTGATTTCCGCACAAAGTAGGTTAATGAATTTTCCTGTGCTGTGTTTCGTATTGATCTTCAGATCGTGACTATAGTTCATGCAGAAAACAGTTTTAGAAGTGTTTAGTGCACAAGTTCGGGTGCACTGACTAAAACTACACGATGTTATTGGGTATAAATTGTTGCTGATTCTGTTGCGGTATCAGAGGGGATAGCATCTAAGAAGAAAGCAAGTAAGAGATTTTAAACATTCTATATTTTTTATGTGCACTTATATTTTCTTTTCGAATATTTTATTTTATGTAAATTCAGTCTTCAAATTGGCACTGGTTGTATATTAAAATGCATTGACTATGCATTTTAACACATTGCATTTTAAGTTTTCCTCACCGAAAATAACCAAGCTATATACGTCACGTGCACTTGAGACCCACTACCTGGTTCTTTGTAATAAAATTGTTGGCTTTTGCCATGTTTGTAAGTACAGTTCAGTTAGTGCTTGACCTTTTTTTTTTTTTTTTTTTTTCTAACATCCCATGTAAACCCGTTGAATTTGGTCACTCGTCAAGGTGCTTAAACTTTTAGTAACCTATATGGTGGACTCTTCTTTACAATTGGGGTACATGTAATTGTGGTTCAGCTTTTTTTTGATGTGACGAGTTGAAATAAAACTAACTGAATTGTTTTTCTCGGGTAAACAAAGTATACATAATGATGCTATAGCAAATACTAAAATACCAAGTGTTTTCTACCTTGATCAGATTAAGGAACAACTGAGATAGCGCGTGATTTTCGGCCTTGCATTAGGAGCCTGAGTGCGTGCTTTTCGCCATAGCAAGCCTTCTTTGAATGAAATGAGACGCGTCATGAGATAGCCGGATTTTTCCCTTTGCGAAAGCAAAGGCACAGATCAGCTTCGCAGTAACTGCGAAGCTGATCAGCGCCTTTGTTTTTGCTACTTGGATAGTACAGTTCCTCTTCTTAAATCCGAAAATTTCAAGCTTCATGCGCGGATCCAGAAACTTTCATGAGAGGGGGTCCAACGAAAATGGTAATTTTTGGTCACAGACGAGGGGGGGTCCAACCCCCAAAAATCCTGAAATTACCTTTTTTAGGTAAAATTTTCAAATCCCCCCCCCCCCACCTCTGCATCCGCGCATGAGCTTCCAGCACTTTTCTGTGACTGCACAGGCCGGTTATGTCGGACCTGATCGGAAACCCCGAAGATCGGTTTTCTCGCGTCGCAGATCATTAATGATAACGCCTTTAAACGGTTGTCTTCATATTTCAGACGAAGAATTAACATCACAATGACTGAGAGCAGAAATTCGAGTGTGACCGGTAAAGAGGCTGGTCGACCACTCGGCTTCGCGGAAACTATGGACCAGTTGTTCATAATGAAGTACTCAACGGGCATCTATTGGCAGATCGGCGTCGTACATTGTTCACAGCCTCTACAGGAGTGTCACGTTGAAGAGGCGTTGAAGTTTCTTGTCAGAAAGCAAGAGGCGTTGCAGATGTGCATTAAACAGTACGATGCAAAACAAAAGACTGATCCAGAGTTTAAGTTTGCTGCTATGGAGGACCCAGAAAGCGTCAACTTTGAGTCGATAAGTATTAATTGCAAAGATGAGTGGCCGGATATAGTTGCACGTGATCACGAAAAGAACCAGATAGACTATGATAATGGACCACTTTGGAAAGTTATTCTGTGCCATGTTGAATCAGGAGCAGACACACGTGACAATGAGTATGAATATGTGTTCTTGTTTAAGATATCACATGTGATAGCAGATGGGAAGAGTGTCACAGACTTGTTTTATCGTCAGTTCTTACCGCTTTTATCCGCTATATCGAATGGTAACTCTTCTGAGGCTGAAAATATGTTTCCAATCGTCCCCCAGCCGCAGTGTGTTGAGGAAATCTTCTTAACGAAGAAGCGATTCAAGAATCCAGTACCTTGGTACTTTAAAGCGGGACTGAATTTTCTACGGTGGAAAAATCGAAAATTCAAAGCACCCGAACCACCGACATTAAAGTTCCCGGATGAGCAGTTGCCCACTGAAGTAAGAGTTGATGAAGACACCGCATGTGTTCCTAAAGTTTTTGGGCGCGAAATTTGTGAACCAGTCATAAAGGCGGCAAAACAGAAAAGTGTCACAGTCCATACCGTTTTGCTAGTTGCCGGCTCTATGGCGCTGAGCCGTACAGCTGAAGCCGCTAGCATTTCACTGCCGAGATCCTTCCAGCAAGTATGGCCGATTGATATCAGGAAGTTTCTGGATTACCAAACACCACAGCCCTTGGGAGATATACGTGCCGGTGGCTCTACGGTGCATAACACCGTATCGTCTTGCACAGCGGAGAAATTCTGGTCTACCTGTGGGAAGATTTACTCATCCGTGAAAACGGAGTCAAAGCAAGAAAAGTGCACGGCATTTCTCGGACTTGCAAAATATATGGCGGATGAGATATCAAAAGTTGAATATTCAACCCTTTTCAAGGAACTAGGAATACATCCATATATGTCGTTAAGCAACCTCGGCAACGTGAGTGCTCAAGCACCAGCTATGGCGAGCGGACCGGTTCAAATTCGTTTGACAGAGCAGTTTTTCACTCTGTCCGGCGTGGCAGGCATGACGTTCGTTCCATTGGTCCAGCTGATAATGACTTATGAAGGACAGTTCATGTGGAACATTATACACTCTCCAACAAAAGTCACTCGGAACTTTGTTGACAGGTATTATGAAAATCTAATTGACATTTTGAAGACATTTTGTGCTTGAGGGTCAGCATAAACCACGTGGCGTAATGATCCGGACCATTTATACTACATGGGCCACGACGCGAGAAAACCGGTCTTCGGGGCTTCAGATCAGGTCCGACACAAACCGGCCTGTACAGACCCAGAAAAAAGGTTAAAAGCTTGAAATTTCGGATTTAGGAAGAAGAGGAATTGCACTATCCGTGTAGCGAAACCAAAGGCGCTGATCAGCTATGCAGTTACAGCTGATCTGTGCCTTTGTTTTCGCATAGGCAATAATCCGGTTTTCCCCACGACGCGGCTCAGTTATGGTTTTATATTGTAACCCTATGCGAAATGTAACATTCGTCTTTTCTTCTGAACTGGCCTTGCAAACAGAGATTTGTATTTGTGTCTAAAAGAGAACTGTCGATTTTTAAATTGAGTTTCGTACATTAAGGTGTTGTGATCATGACGGTGTTCTAGTTCGACTGTAGATATTTAGGCCTAAATGAAATATATGTGTGGTTCCTGTTTCATGCCCCAAAAAATTATGGTAGTAGGTAGGTAGGGAGTAGTCAAAACATTTAACACAGAAAACGGCGTCAGGTCGGAAAATGTGGCTATTGTAGTTGTTTTTCTCTCCAAAGACCCTTTTAATGCGTTTAGGCTAGGGTGAAAAAATTAGGGTAGGTAGGGAAACCGGAACCACACATATAAATCATTTAGGCCTTATCGGTAAAAGTGCGTCCAGCTGTAGATGTGTCGTTCTCTGTGATTTTGGTCTTATGGAAGTACGACATTGACGTCACAAAACGTGAATGAAAGTGATGTCATAAAATTTATATATTAACGTTAATTGGATGTTTGCACACTAGATCCGGCACTGGTTTCTCAACGCCGTCTTGTAAGCTAGTAAGAAAGAATAATATTTTTGCAAGAGATTTAAATTTTACGTTCTACAATGTTTTAGCAATTCTTTCTCTCTCTTGTTTTTATTTCCGAAACCAATAATATTTTTACAAATGAAAGAAATCTAAGATACCAACTGAGAGTGGTGCATATTTTATCTATTTAAGCACTTCTGTTCGAAGTATGTTATTCATGTAGACCTCATAAATATTGTAAAAATGTTGAAAACTGAACTCCACAAGTCCACAAATGACAGACAACATAGATTATATTTATTCTATATTATCTTATACTTTTAAATTAGTGTTTTGTGGATTGTTTTTCTTATCTAGAGATGAAAACGTTTTACGAAAATCTTCAGTGACATAGTTACAGCCAAATTGTCAACAGTGTTGACCGTTGTCTATTCCTGTGTTTTACATGAGAGTTTTGTGAATTGTCAGGGATTGCGATAGTATCGCACCGTGGTGGAGAAAAGTTTGTTAAAACTGACGAGCAAAGCAACAGCCTAGAATTGTTGAAGAAATAGATCAGGGCCCAGTTGTTCAAAACTTCGTTAGCTTAACGATGTCGTTAAGCCCTCAATTTGTGAACAATATATCGACTTCAAAAGCAAATGCAATTCAAAGGATTCTCACTTTTAAAGAAAGAAAGGGGGGGGGGAGTGTATTTGTAATATTGCCATTTGAAATTTTAACGGATTGTTAACTAATGACATCGCTAATTTTGAACAACTGGTCCCAGGTCTTGTAGTGAATTGATGTCAGCAGATCATACAACGAGCGCGTGACGCGAGTGGCTTTATCTGCGTACAAGAGACCAACAAACATAGAAGTTTCATTACAAAAACCTGCCCATGCAATATAGAGATTTGTTTTAGAAAAAAAAATGACAATTTCATTGGAAAAAAAGTATTTGCTCAGAACATTGAATTTGGGTACACGTTAGAACCGCCTCGCCGAGTACCGCCGAATATCACGAGTACCTACAATCTTTGTTTTTGATCAAAAAAAAAAAAAAAAAAAAAAATAGGAAAACCTGTAAACCCTAGTTTTACATAAGTGGGGTATGAGAGGATATGCATTACACGGACATGTTTGCCAGATGAACTCAACAATTTACACTCTAAAACAGAACGTGTCTACTTTAATCGAACAAACAATGAAATTACCGAGAAAATGCAATGGAATACAGAAGCCTTGGATCATTTCGCAACGTTTCGTCGTTGCAAATACAATTTCTCGCAAAGACTGTTTCAAAAATGTCTATAAGTACATTTGTTCCTTTTATTGCTTGAAAGCCAAGTGTCCAAAAGTCCGAAATTTACTTTGAGGCTGGTTTGCGCTATAAACTCTATTTGAGCCGCCGCATGGGAAAACAAACAATCTGCATAGGCGAAAACAAAGGCGCAGATCAGCTTCGCAGTAATCAGCGCCTTTGTTTTCGCTACACGGATAGTACAGTTTCTCTTCTTCTTAAATCCGAATTTTCAAGCGTCTAGCCTGCTTCTGTGACCGTACGGGTCGGTTTGTGTCAGACCTGGTCGGAAACCCCGCCGAAGACCGGTTTTCTCGCAGTCGAGGTTGTGTTCATATATATAAACTATTTCATCGTTTATTCGAAATAAATGTGCATTATACAACAATGCCACACACGACCTGGTAAAATCTCCGACGGTTATCTTAAAAATATGAAATATGCCAATTATCTTAAAACTAGTACACGGGGAATTGCATATCACGAAGCCTCTCCGGTGCTGGCCAATGCGGCTCTGCTGCGATGTATATTGTATATCTTATGTTCATAGTCTGTCTATTTCTCTGCCCTGCATGATATCTTTGTCTCCAATAAAGCATTTGTTAGAGCGTCCGTGACTGAATTGTTGATGTATACAATCGTTAGAGGAAAACAAAGTTAAGTCAATAACTTTGTCAGGCTGCATATCTATGTAAGACAACTGTTACTACATGTAAGCCTTAGTGGCTCTGTTAGTTGATTATATTTAAAGCACTTTTTGGACGTCATGGCATCCTTATTTTGGCCAGGGTAAAAGTCACATAAAATGGAGACAACGTCCCGACATGAACATAGCTGTTGACTGGGACGTTAAGCATCCATTAAAACAAACAAAATTTAATTTTGCAAAGGCAATTTATTGCTTGAGATTAGAAGCTTAATCATTTACATGTACACGTTTGAACACCCGTAATGACTTTTTTCTACAAAACACATGTTTAGCTCGCCTGTACAAAAGCACAGGAAGAGCTATTGCAATCACCCCGGCGTCGGCGTTGGCTTGTGCGTTCGCGTTGCTCAAATGTTAAAGTTTTTGCTTAAATTTTTTATAAGTCTATATCTCTCGAACATGTTGATGGACCAAGTTGATTATTTGCATGTTAGTAGATATTAATCTGAAGTTTTATGCAGTACCATCATGACCCACCCTGGGTGACACTGAGGTTAAGGTCACGGCCTGTGACCTTGGGGTCAAGGTCGCGGAATAAGAAATTCTGTGTTAAATCTTTGGTAAAAGTTTTTATAGGTCTACATCTCTTGATCATGTTGATGGATCAAATCAGAGACATATACAGATTCATCTTTATCTCAGATCAAATTGATACTTTGCATGATGGTAGATGTTGGTCTGAAGTTTTATGCCGTGCCATTACGACTCACCTGGGTGACCATGAGGTCTAGGTCACAACTTAGAAATTTTGTGTTAAGTTTTTGTTTAAAGTTTGTATGAATCTATATGTCTTGAACATGTAGATGTATCAAATTGATACTTTGCATGTTGGTAGATATTGGTCTGAAGTTTTATGTTGTACCATCACGACACACCTGAGTGACCTTGAGGTCAAGGGTAATAGATTTTGATAGATTTAGTGGCAAAGCACAAGTCAGGCGAGCTATGCTGTCCTGCGACAGCTCTTATTTTGTAGCTGGTAGAATTGGTGGTTTGTGTAAGAACGTAGTCGAAAGCAGGTTGTTCCCAGTGACAAAAATCAGCAGAAATAACCGGTAAAATTATTCGGATGTTACCTCCCTTTCATTTCATATAAGAACGAAAATTTGCACATGCACTCTGCCAAACGAAAAATAATAATAATAATGATTATGCGATATTTATATCACATTTCTTCATAATGGTAGGTATCATACACAGCTTTAGGTTATAGCTGGCAGGTTTCATGCTAACTGACTATCAACTAACTGAAGCTACAGCGACTCAAACAATAGCAATGGGATTTTACAGTCACAGTACATTCATTTTCACCGCCTCAACTTTTGCCTTTGATCATATTTGCAAATCCAAACATACGCTTCAGCTCTATTTTACTTTATGTACTGATATATAATCTTCATCCCTATTCTGTGCGTTCAGAAATCTAGTGCTGTGGTCACGTGTTTATTCAGAATATACACTTTCAAGTTATGATTCTGATTAACGGTTTTTTTTTATATGTTGTCCTGCGTTTCCATCCAAGAAATCATCAGTTGGCTACTACTATTCCGTTGCATTTATGTGTTTATTCCAAACATGCACTTTCATGTTGTCACTCCGAGCAAACGCTTTATGACAGAACCTGCAATGATAATCCTTCTGGCCGGTGTGTACTTTTATATGGCGATTAAGATTTGCCTTGTCATAGAAATATTTTCCACATGTTCCACATATATTTGAAGAGGATGCCTCCGAGGTATGGAAGTTCGAGTGTACGGGCCGGTTATCTGAAACAACAAAGTGTTTGTTTATTCTGAGACAACATCCCAGTCAACAAGTTTTCAGTCATGTTGGAATGGAACCACAGCTTTCTGAGTATTTACTATTACAATGGAAAGTTCACGTGTCATGCTCAAGTACACAACCAGGCGCTAGTGGGGTTCGAGCTCCCGAGATCCGTTGAGTCGGGAACTGGCCCCGAGGTTATAAAACTTTTTTCATGCTCAGCTCAGCTGAGAAGTTTATCCCGCTCATAAATGTTAAAACAAAAAAATGATGGTATTTTAACATTTATAAGCAGGATAAATTACAGGCTTTGGAGTTCTAAACCTTCAATTTCAATATATTTTGGGCTATTTCAGTATTTATGAGTATTTGAAATTTCAAGGTCAGCTGAGTTGAGCATGGAAAAAGTTTTATAACCTCGGGGCCTGATCACTAGGCCACCGTGCTCCCGCATCAGGAAAACATGTCCATGAAATATATACCCCCTTAAACCCCACTTTTTAAAGTGAAACTGTTGTATACATGAATATACAGGAATACATGAACATGTGTATTTTATAAGTAATATTGGACATCCTATTACGTGACGAGACTTTGAATTTAGAACTTGCTGTTTATTTTATTTTATACAATCAGTATATTGTTCAATTCTTATCATGGTTGGTATAATATTTTGCGGCAACAGGGCAAATTTGAATATTTCCTCCCTTTAAGGATGATACCGACCGTACATGTGATTTTAAACAGCTTGATATTTTTTTCTTTATTTAGAAGATACTTCAACATTTTATCTTTGCACTGAGCGAATGAAAACGGAGCTAAATTTTGATTTATAGCGATTGAAAGAACACCCATTGCGTGCGCTGAAAAAAGGCTTTTCTTCTGTAGTTGCTACTACACTTTCGCAATGAAAATTTCGAAAAGTACAAGCAGTACTATTCAAATACCATACATTTCGATAAGACAAAATTTGCGTATACGCAAATTGAGATTTACACTTGGTCTAGACCAATAGCAAAGTTTGCTTATACGCAAATTTTGCATACACAAAAGTGGAAAAAATTGCATTCACTTGGACAGATTTGCACACGCGAGTAACATTATGTATTTGCAAAATTTGCATACGTGAGTAAATCTGGTCATGTGAACGGGGCTTTAATTTTGTCCATTTCTGTAACTTTTTTAATTTCATGTATCACATCACTTGTTACAGGTCTTTTGATGTTTGCTAAGACTGGCTTGCCACGTAAATATTTTTCCACACTTAAAACACTGTCGCTTTGGTTCTCTATGTAGCTGTTCATGTTGTAAAAGATACTTCCTCTCTTTAAATGTTTTATTACACCTACTACAAGTCGGAACTGGCCGGAGATATTTCTCACATGGATGAGTCATCAAGGTTTTTTTCTTCTTGAAAAATGCTTTACAAGTTGTACACTGAAAAGGCTTCAAACTGTCATGAGAAAGTAAGTGTGTTTGCAAAGTTTCTTTCCTCTTAAATCCTTTTCCACACTGATCACACTGAAAGCGTTTGATCTGCAGATGGACATCCTCGTCATGGCGACGAAGATGATAAGCTGACGGAAATCGTCGACAACAGACAGCGCAAACATGTTTACAATCCCCAGTGTGAAGCGAAGAAACGTGATGACGTAAGCTTGTTTTACAACGGAATTGTTTATTACAAACAATACAGCACAACTGAGGATCTTTGTGGACCAACATATGTCTCCTGAGACTGAACTTATTGATTAGGACTTTGCCACATTGCTGACACTTAGATTTGTGGACAGCTGAAGTTTTAATCTTACCTGAAATAGACAAGGAATCATAGTGAAGAATGGTCAGATACGTTTACGAGAAAGAAAATCAGTTACATTGCAACCAACCGTGGAATAACAAACATTTGCAAACAGAGAATGTGAAACTTAAATGTTACAAATGAGCCACCTCGTGGGAAAACCAACAATGTGGTTTCCGAACAGGTCCGACACAAACCGGCCTGTACAGTCATAGAAAAGAGCTATAAGCTTGGAATTTCGGATTTAAGTAGAAGAGGAATAGTACTATCCGAGTAGCGAAAACAAAGGCGCTGATCAGCTTCGCGGTTACCGCGAAGCTGATCTGCGCCTTTGTTTTCGCCTATGCAGATTGTTGGTTTTCCCATGGGGCGGCTCAAATCATAAGGGCAGCTCTTAACACAAATGCCTGAAAATAGATCTGTTTTCTAATTGCTATTTTGCCTCTAGTGTTTGCGCATCTAGAAATATTGTGCAATATGGTTCATTAAATGTTTCGCTAATTCGATAGAATGTTAACTTTGTTATGAGCTAATCATTCCTTATAAACTCAAATCACTTGCACAATTCCCCTCAGTTACATGTATTTCATGTAATATTACGTTAGCATTCGGAATTCATTTTGATACTTCAAGTCTATATGTCGACTAGCATGATGGATACTTTCAAGAGTGTCTTCTCTAGATTATCTTACCAGTCTTGCAGAGTCACATTGATTTTAAGTACGAAAGCAAAAACGTCATCTGACTCAAAACTCTGTCTTCGCAATATTGTCACTACTTTAAAAGGATATGTTTTAATAATATATCTATGACACAAACCTCATCAGTGTCTGCAGCGTTTGTGTCATTTCAAATGAATTTATAAAAGTTTTCTCCATTCTAAGTCTGTCTGTTCATTTGGTTTAATCAACAGAAAAAGAAAAGAATTGTATTCCATGTTCAACTTATGATCCCAAAAGCTAAGTCTTTTTAAGACAAATAAGGATGGTTAAAATTATGTGTAAACAGAACTAAAAAATTTAACATGTTCATGATTTTTCTCTGAAACTTTTTGTTTAACCCAAGACATCCATTGTGCAGATTATATTTTTCTGTCGGTCCTTTGAGATCAGTAAGAAAATTCTGAACATAAAACGTGTATATTTAGAGCCATCTAAAAATGATTTAATTTTAGCCCCGTTTAGGCATTTGTCTTGGACTTCCCTTGTAAAACGTTTTTTTTTTTTTTTTTTGGAAATGGCTATCGTCACCGGTTTATAAAGGGTCACTGATGATGGTTCATTACCCGAAATTGCGCATTATGGTCAATACTTTCTCCCATTGAACTTTCCAAGTGCTTCCAAAGGGTTTTATTTGTTACTACTGCAGCTGATGTTACCGTGTGGCGGCCCTTAAATGTCTCTTCGTACATGTATCTCATCCATAGTGCAGATTATATGTTTCTTTTGGTCCATTCAGATCAGTAAGAATACTCAGAGTATAAAAGTCGTATGTTTAGAGCCATCTCCTAAACAATGTTTTAATTTTTGGACCTATTTAGGCATTTGTCTTTTGTAAATTTTAGAAATTGAAGTACTAGTATATTTAACTGGCTATCGTCGGTGGTTAACAAAGGGTCACTGGTAAGGATTAATTACCCGAAATTGAACATTATGACCCACACTTTCTCCCTTTGAACGTTTTCACTGCTTCCTAAGGATCTAACTTTTTTTTTTATTTTATTTTATTTATATGGAGCCCACTTGTGGACAGGAACGTCAAGTTTCTATCAATGGTACCGGCGACATTATCTATCTTGATCAAATTATTCTCCAAAACTGGTTGAGCCATTTCCAACAAAACGTGGTAATATCAATGAGGGTCTCAATGAGGTTTACTGATTAGCGATTTTTTTTGGCAAACATTTTACTGATTAGCGATTTCAGAGGTATCCCATTGAGACCCTCATCAAGGCCTATGGGCCATTAAATGTTGTAATAACATTTACCTTAATATTTTGTTTTATATTCACACTTTTATGCATGATGTTAACGGAAAAACATAAAAAATGAATTTTTATCAGGGTTTAAGGCTTGTGGCATATAAGTTGTTCAATACAGGCAACCATTGTATACTAATTCAATGCCAATATCAGCCCTGGACCAAGCATGGTGACAAAACAGTGTTTCTTTACAAATCCATCAACCGGTTCCTCATACTCACCATAGTTATGATTTTTTTTTTCAACACAATTTTAAAAGGTACATGTTCTTATCAGTACTTGAACACCCCATCATAAGAACCAGAGGACCAATGGTCCTGTAAACGCTCACCTGAGATCTGCTGCATATACCAATAAACATGTTTGAATATTATGGTATTTAACCCCAGTGCAGGGGCAGATGAAGCCCTTGGGCCATTTTCTTTTTTCAGAATAATCAAGATTCTGTCCATTTGCCAATTTCCTGCTGACTTTTCCCTTCAAATGACATTTTAACAGTTTTCCCAATTCAAATGCATAGGCAACCCATGTTGACCTTGCCATAAACTTAGTCAAGGTCATCACAGGGTCATGATTTATATACACATTGGAGTACTTAGCCATCGATGCTTCATGCCAAGTTTCCTTGAAATCAGTCTATTGGTTTCAGAGAAGAAGATTTTTGAAGAGGTTTACCATATATGGGCATGGCGGCCATCTTGGTCATGTGATCCAAATTATGAATATATACATTGGTTCCCCATCCTATGGATGCTTCACATAAAATTTGGCTTTTATTGGCCAAGCCATTTCAGAGGAGCAGATGTTTGAATATTATGGTAATATACATGTATATTGCCCCGGGGTGCAGCCACATAAGCCCTTGGGTCCAACTTTTTTCAGAATCATTAATATTCAGTCCTACTATCCATTTCCTGTAAGATTTTCACGTCAAATGACCTTTTAAGTTTTCCACATTCAAATGCATGGGCGACCTATGTTGACCTTGTCCTAGAATATGTCAAGGTCGCCACAGGGTCATGATTTATATACACATTGTAGTACTTTAGCCATTGATGCTTCATGCCAAGTTTCTTTGAAATCAATCCACCAGTTCTGGAGAAGAAGATATTTGAAGGGTTGTTACCATATATGGGCATGGCAGCCATCTTGGTCATGTGACCTAGATTATTTATATACACATTGATTCCCCCACTCTACAGATGCTTCACATAAAATTTGGCTTTGATTGGCCGCGGTTTCAGAGGAGATGATGTTTGAATATTATGGTAATATACATGTATATTGCCCCGGGTGGGGGCATATGAGCGCCTGGGGTACAATTTGTTTCAAAATCATTAATATTCAGTCCTTCTGCCCATTTCTTGCAAGACTTTCACTTTAAATGACATTTTAAAAGTTTTCCCCATTCAATTGCATTGGCGACCCATGTTGACCTTGCTGTAAAATAGGTCAAGGTCATCACAGGGTCATGATTTATATATACATTGTAGTGCTTGAGGCATCGATGCTTCATGCCAAGTTTCGTTGATTCCCCCACTCTACAGATGCTTCACATAAAATTTGGCTTTGATTGGCCGCGGTTTCAGAGGAGATGATGTTTGAATATTATGGTAATATACATGTATATTGCCCCGGGTGGGGGCATATGAGCGCCTGGGGTACAATTTGTTTCAAAATCATTAATATTCAGTCCTTCTGCCCATTTCTTGCAAGACTTCCACTTTAAATGACATTTTAAAAGTTTTCCCCATTCAATTGCATTGGCGACCTATGTTGACCTTGCTGTAAAATAGGTCAAGGTCATCACAGGGTCATGATTTATATACACATTGTAGTGCTTGCGGCATCGATGCTTCATGCCAAGTTTCGTTGAAATCTGTCCACTGGTTCTGGAGAAGACGATTTTTGAAGGGTTTTTACCATATATGGGCGTGGCGGCAATCTTGGTCATGTGACCTGGATTATTTATGTACACATTGGTTCTCCCTTCCTATAGATGCGTCATGTAAAATTTGGCTTTGATTGGCCAAGCAGTTTCAGAGGAGAAGATCTTTGAAATTGTGGATGGACGACGGACGGATGCCGGATCATGGCCATCCTATAAGCTCACCTTGTGAGCCTAACCGCTAAAAACTGGATCTTTGCCTATGCGAAAACAAAGGGCCAGATCGGCTTCACAGTAATTGTGAAGCTGATAAGCGCCTTTTTATCGCAACACGGATATCGCAATTACACTTCTTCTTAAATCCAAAATTTAAAGCTTCTAGCCTGCTTCTTTGACTGTACAGGCTGGTTTGTGTCAGACCTGGTTGGAAACCCCGAAGACCAGTTTTCTTGCGTCCCAGCTCACTTACTGTATGGTTTACCTGGCTTGTTTATCACATCAGTTCCTGAAACAGCAGACTGTTCTCCAAGCAACCATGAGGCATTGGCATCACTACTGCCAACTATGTCCAGTTCCTCATTTTCCGTTGCAGGTTCAACCTTAATATTGGAGTCCATTTCGGTATATTTGCTTCCATCAGTTGCTGACTTAAGTATATCTATAGAATAATCATCGTTATCACTTTCATGATCATCATTAATTGACAATGCTCTGTTTGGGTAGTCTAATGTATCACCAGTGTTAGTACCATTAGCATCTGGAATTAGATTATCAGTTTCGAGTTTAACAGCAACCATTTTTGATGTCATTTCTTTATGTAGAAGTGAGCTGGACCCAGCCCTTTTGTCACAAACGGGTTTTGAAACTGACCGTTTTGATACCTTAACTAGTAGCTCAACAGGTTGGTTCCTTTGCACATTCCTCCTCCTTTTTGTATTTATATTCATACCACTACCAGTCGATGATTGGTTTTCAAATGTTTTGTTTGTACTTGCGACTTGTTGATACCTCTGTTTCTTCACAGATGATGGGTTATTATCATATAGATCCAGTGACTGGTCGCCCTGTGGTAGATTATTAGTATCGGTTTTGTGTTCTCCATGCTGGCCTAAAGGCAAGAATAAATGAAATACATTAGGATAAAATGTCTGTGACATGTAAACCCTCTTGAACCCCACATTTATATGGTAAAACTGGGGTATACAGGGGCATACATATTTTTCTTATTTTTGATCCAAAACATAGATTGTGGGTACTGGTTAGAACCGACTCTGCAAGGCGGTTCTAACGTGTAGCCACAATCAATGTTTTGAGAAAAAAATATTAAAAATATCGAAAGTTCTCCAATGAAATTTTCAATTTTTACAGCTAAAAAAATATTCTG
The DNA here is from genome assembly GCA_964017185.1 of Rugalucina vietnamica. Lineage (NCBI taxonomy): Eukaryota > Metazoa > Mollusca > Bivalvia > Lucinida > Lucinidae > Rugalucina > Rugalucina vietnamica. The sequence goes on from OZ024882.1 coordinate 23,565,990, forward strand.
TATATTGCATGGGCAAATTTTTGAAATTATTAGTATTGGCTTTGTCTTCTACATGCTGACCTAAGCGAAAGCCAACAATAAATGAGCCTTTGCATGATAAAACCAACCATTTGGATTTCCGATGAGGTCCGACACAAACTAGGCTGCACAGCAACAGAAGAGGGCTAGACGCTTGAAATTTTAGCTTTATGAAGAATTGTATGTCCATGAAGCGAAAACAAAGGCACTGATTAGCTTCACCGTTACTGCGAAGCTGGTCTGCTGGTCTGCACTTATGTTTTCGCATATGCAGATTGTTGGTTTTCTGATGCGGTGGCTCAAATGAAATAGTTTGAGCTAAATAATGAGAAAACCGGGTTTTTGCCTATGCAGAAAGAAAGGCGCAGATCAGCTATGAAGTAACTACACAGCTGATACACAGCCTTTGCTTTTGCAACACAGATAGTATAATTCCTCTTCTTTGTCAATTTCAAGCTTCTAGCCATCTTCTGTAGCTGCACAGGTCGGTTTGTGTCAGACCTGGTCGGAAACTCAAAGACTGATTTTCTCATGCCTTGGCTCATTTGTGACAAAGCATGTATCATTTGGCTTTATTCAAGGTAAGTGACAGTGTTGTGATTACAAGTTGCATTATATTTTATTCTTGCATGTCCATTGTTTTCATGCCTGCCCTTTTTTTTCATACATGTACATACAAGTATTTACAAATTATCGAAATAAAATATGAAGTACATAATAATTAATATCAATTGGTTACAGTAAAATCTAAACAGATGTTCAACTTCCATGTTTAGGCCATCCTTAAATGATTCTTTGTTTACCCATCAATTTCAGAATGGGTAGGTAGGGCTTTTTTCTTTCTTTCTTTTTTTTTTTTTTTTTTTTTTTTTTTTTTTTTTTTTTTGATAAACCAGAAAAAAGCACTTTTGCTTTATCAGCATATGCATATGGTTTTTTTAAAAACAAACTATATTTAAAGATAATTCATTGTTAAAATATTGTTTGAAACTAAATTAGGAAGCTTATCTGAAACTGAATCATTGTTTTAAGTTGTTATTTTATTTTTTTCATTTCCACAGATTGGCCATAAATTTTTTTGGGTAGGGCCAATTTTGATGGGTAGGTAGGAGCACACCAAACCAAAAATTTTAAGGTCGGCCTTATTCTCTCAATAACTCTTAACCAATATGCTTGTATACAAGTTTACTAAATTTTCACTTACTTTTGAGGCAATACCCCAGAAACTGTGATTTAATCTCATCTTTTTCTTTAAAGAATCCTTTCCCCATCTTAGAACCCATGTGAGACAAAGAACCATCAGTGAGACTGGCTGTCAGGATAATAGACTCTTCCCCAGCTTGATCACATAACTGCTCAACCTACAAGAAGAAATAGACTTGTCAAATATGAAAACAGGGATTGGAACCATCATTGAGACTGGCTGTTACATGTAGAATAATAGACTCTTCCCCAGCTTGATCACATAACTGCTCAACCTACAAGAAGAAATTTGTAGACTTGTCCAATTAAAACAGGGAACCATCATTGAGACTGGCTGTTAGAATAATAGACTCTTCCCCAGCTTGATCACATAACTGCTCAACCTACAAGAAGAAATTTATAGACTTGTCCAATTAAAACAGGGAACCATCATTGAGACTGGCTGTTAGAATAATAGACTCTTACCCAGCTTGATCACATAAGTGCTCAACCTACAAGAAGAAATAGACTTGTCCAATTAAAACAGGGAGCCATCACTGGTACTGGCTGTCAAGATAATGGACTCTTCCCCAGCTTGATCACATAGCTGCTCAACCTACAAGAAGAAATAGACTTGTCCAATCAAAACAGGGAGCCATCACTGATACTGGCTGTCAAGATAATGGACTCTTCCCCAGCTTGATCACATAGCTGCTCAATCTACAAGATAATATGGGCTGCATTGTGAGTAAACCAGATTTTTGCCTATGTGAAAACAAAGGTACAGATCAGCTTCGCAGCGCCTTTGTTTGCGCAACACGGATAGTACAATTCTTCTTTTTTTCTTAAATCCGAAATTTCAATCTTCTAGCTTACTTTTGTGACTGTACAGGTCCGTTTGTGTCAGACCTGGTCGGAAACACAAAAGACCGGTTTTCTTGCGTCGCAGCTCATATATTAGTCTGCCATGAAAACAGTCTCTTGCCAAGCTAAATCAAGTTAGGAAATAGGTGTGCAACACTTTTTGAAAGGGCATAATTGATAAGATATAGTGAAACTTTAGTTTTGTTTCAATGTCTGAGTATCCCGATTCTGCCTTTAGAAAAAAATAAAATTTCAAGTCAGCCTTGTTGGTGCACATTTTTTTTTCAATTATTTCAGCTCAAATAATGAGATGGGCCAATTAGTAGGTGGGGCAAAAATGAGAGAACCCCTAAAGACACCTGGCACACCAACAAGCAAGTGGGGCTCGAACCCACTGAATCACAGAGGTAAGATAATCAAATGATTAAGCACAGTAATGAAATCAGCGCTCTTAACCACTCAGCCATCTGCGATACCCCAAAATGGTTATCAGACTTGATCATTAACATAGACATTACGAAAACTTGCCTATGCAATATACAGCGATTTTTTAGCTATAAAAATAAAACTTTTCAGCAGAAAAAAACTTGATATTTTTCTTATTTTTGCTCAAAACATAGATTAAGGGTACACGTTAGAACCGCCTCGCCGAGGCGGTTCTAACGAGTACCCACAATCTATGTTTTGGAGCAAAAATAAGAAAAATAGGTATACCCCTGCAAACCCCAGTTTTGCTATATAAAAGTGGGGTTTAAGGGGGTATTCATTGCACAGACATGTTTTCCTGATGGAAACCATTTGTGTTTGTTTTTTGTTTTTTTTTGTTTTTTCTTTATTGTTTTGTTTGTTTTTTTTTTTCAATTGAAGTAGATCAATTAATAAAAATTATATGGCTGATAACATACCAAAAGCTGAATCTGTGCTTTAAGGACCGACTTCAGAATTGCCTTGTAGCCTGGAATCTCTTTTAACACATCTGAATCCATGGCAGCTCACCCAACTTAAAGATTCATCTAAGTAGCTGGCTTGTACCCCAAGGCAGTACTAATGTGAAATACACCTCACACTACTGCAAACCAATCACCAAAGACTCCCACTGTTGCTTCTTTCAGTTAGTCTCTTCTAGTTGGATAGCTGAAGTAAGAATACATAAAATGAATCTAAACTAAATGTAATTTGGTTACAATAATTTATTCCTTTTAAACGTTTTTACTATAACAAATCCTTCAAGATCACTGATGTTATAAAAAGGTATTTTAGTCAACCATTAATGTAGGTGTAGTTTGAAACTTTCAGTAAGAAAAAGAAGTGGGATGATATTTCTTCATGTCAACTAAAAAGTAAAGCTATTATTATTATATGGTTTCTGTAGATTCAATTTCATATTCACACATTTAGAGGGCAAACCATAATTAACAAATATTTTTACATGTTACTTTATCAAAATGAAGACATTACCTATGCATAGTTTAAAAAGTGTCAAAAATTGTCTTGTTTCCTAACAGCTGACTAGATCTACTTTATTTTTAGCTCACCTGAGCTGTTAAGCTCACAAGGTGAGCTTATAGTATTTATAGTATAGCCATGATCTGGCGTCCACCCGTCGTCCATCTTCTTCTCTGAAACCACTAGGCCGATCCAGTTGAAATCTTATGTGGAGCCTCCATGGGTAGGGGGAACGAAAGTTTGTTGGCGGATCTTGGTCACATAACCAAGATGGCCACCACACCAATATATGGTAAAACCCCTTCAAAAATCTTCTTCTCCAGAGCCGGTGGGCCGATTTCCACGAAACTTGGTATGTGGCATCGAGGACTCCAGCCCATCATACTTTGTTAAAATGATGACCCTACGATGACCTTGTCCTATTTTACGGCAAGGTCAATTTTGGAAACATATGCTTTTACATGGAAAAGGTGAAAACAATGGATATTTTGGAAACAATAATTATTGCAGTCTGAGATTTGAAAGTTGCTAGATGCAGACAACTAATGGAGTCAATGAAGGTATGTAAGGCCTAAATGATTTATATGTGTGGTTCCGGTTTCCCTACCTACCCTATTTTTTTCACCCTACCCTAAACATTAAAAATGGTCTTTCGAGAGAAAATCAACTAAAAATAACCAAAATTTCCGATTCTGAGGCTGTTTTCTGTGTTAAGTGTTTTGACTGAATTAAATAATACTCCTAATTTTTGGGGGGCATGAAACAGGAACCACACATACTGTATATTTCATTTAAGCCTCATTAATTTAGGTCTGGTCATGACCCAAGGTCATTGAAATATCAAAATTAAGTCACAATTTAAAATAGCTTCATCTCTGAAACCGCATGGCCAATCAAGTTGAAGTTTTATATGGAGCCTCCTTGGGTAGTGGCATTGAAATTTTGTTCGCAATATTTTGGTCACATGACCAAGATGGCCGCCATGCCCATATATGGTAAAAACCCTTCAAAACTCTTCTTCTTCAGAATCTGTGGGCCAACTTCCACGAAGCTTGGTATGTAGCATTGGGGACTCCAGCCCACATGGGGTACACATGTCTTATTGTTTTGGACCCCGAGATACCTTTCACTGTGCCTGAGATGAAAGGTGTCTCGGGAACATATGGTGCAAATTACAAAGTAATAAAATAATCAACTCCCCCAGTGCTACTGCGGTCATTATGCAAATTTTGCTATGGTTATCTTGTGATTAATTATCTGTTGATAATTGATATATCTATATAAAAATCAAAATATTTAATTCTACATTTTAGATGAAAACAAAGTAGAGATACATAATTATCAGAATCTTTTGAATAAATTTGCATTTTCAATCTGTTTTATACATGAAATATTAACGAATTTGCACATTGATGAAAATATTTTTTATCTGACATTATCAGCTAATTACACACCCCCGGCACTTGCAGTGAGCTGCTGCATCAGCAACACTTTATTGCCCAGTTTTATAGTTGAAACCATATGCCAACTTCATGGTTCAGGGAAGAAAAAATACACATAAATTTAATAAGAGATGTGTAGGCTATGATAATAGTTTGATCAAATGATGACCCTGGGATGACCTTGATCTATTTTACGGCAATGTCAATTTTGAAAACGTAGGCTTTTACATGGAAAAAGCCGAAAAGGCGAAAACATGGATATTTTGGAAACTATTGCAGCTTGAGACTTGAAAATTGCTAGATGCAGACAACTAATGGAGTCAATCAGGGTATGCAGGCTGTCAACCAAGTCTTCTAAAAATATAGGAGTTTATATAGGAATTTTTTCTAAGAAATATAGGAGGTTTTAGCTCATTTTGAGGAAAAATATAGGAGTTTTCTCATGAAAATCGCTTCATTCTATGCTCTTATACCAACAATCCTTACCACACTCACTTTTTCTATTCAAATATCAAGATAAAGTAACCATTCAGATCCACAGCATCATAATCCGGACAGGTGACCATTCATGTGATGATTAAGTGTGCTAAAGCATTATGTAGGATGGTGATACTACACAGTCATTAGCTGACTCTCACAGAATTAAAGGTTTTTTAGCTCACCTGAGCCGTAAGGCTCACAAGGTGAGCTTATAGGATGGCCATGATCCCGCGTCCGTCCGTCGTCCTTCCGTCGTCCACCATTTTCAAAGATCTTCTACTCTAGAACCGTTTAGCCAATCAAAGCCAAATTTTATATGAAGCATCTATAGGAAGGTGGAACCAATGTGTACATAAATAATCCAGGTCACATGACCAAGATGGCCGCCATGCCCATATATGGTAAAAACCTTTAAAAATCTTCTTCTCCAGAACCCAAAGGCCTAGGATATTGAAACTTGGCATGTAGCATAAGGGACTCAAGGTCCACATTGTGTATACAAATCATGACCCTGTGATGACCTTGACCTATTTTATGGCAAGGTCAACATAGGTTGCCAATGCATTTGAATGGGGAAAACTTTTAAATTGTCATTTAAAGTGAAAGTTTTGCAGAAAATGGGTAGTAGGACATGAATATTAATGATTATGAAAAAAATGGACCCCAGGGGCTCATATACCCCCACCCCAGGGCAATATTCATGTATATCTCCATAATATTCAAACATCTTCTCTGAAACCGCTTGGCAAATCAAAGCCAAATTTTATGTGAAACATCTATAGGATGGGGTAACCAATGTAAACCCTTCAAAAATCTTCTTCTCCGGAACCGGTTGACTGATTTCAACGAAACTTGGCATGAAGTATCGATGACTCAAGTACCACATTGTGTATTATATAAATCACCCTGTGATGACCTTGACCTATTTTACGGCAAGGTCAACATAGGTCGCCAATGCATTTGAATGGGGAAAACTTTTGAAATGTCATTTAAAGTGAGAGTCTTGCAGGAAATGCACAGTAGGACTGAATATTAATGATTCTGAAAAAGATTGGTCCCCAGGAGCTCTGCCATATGCCCCCACCCCGTGGCAGTATACATGTATATTTCCATAATATTCAAACATCTCCTCTGAAACCGCTTGGCCAATCAAAGCCAAATTTTATGTGAAGCATCTATAGGATGGGGTAACCAATGTGTATATAAATAATCCAGGTCACATGACCAAGATGGCTGCCATGCCCATATATGGTAAAAACCCTTCAAAAATCTTCTCCTCCGGAACCAGTGGACTGATTTCAAAGAAACTTGGCATGAAGCATTGATGGCTAAAGTACTACAATGTGTATATAAATCATGACCCTGTGGTGACCTTGACCTATTTGACGACAAGGTTGCCAATGCATTTGAATGGGGAAAACTGTTAACATGTCATTTAAAGGGAATAAATAAAACAGAAATTGGCAAATGGACAGAATATTGATTATAAGGGCTTCATCTGCCCCTGCACTGGGGCTAAATACCATAATATTCAAACATGTTTATTGGCATTTGTAGCAGATCTCAGGTGAGTGTTTACAGGACCATTGGTCCTCTGGTTTATATTAAGGCATTCTTTTAGCAAAATAAAGGATTTGTCATTGAAAAGGTATATATACAAAGAATAAAGAGAAAATTAAGGTCAACTTTTTCTCTACTTCTAAACACAGACCTTAACTTTTACTTTTCGCTGATCGTTTATTAAAGAAGAAAATCTAAAAAAAATTCACAGTGAAAGAGTGAGTTTCCATATTCTTTCTCCAAGGTAAAATAAATCCACAGCTCTGAATCTCAGCTGAAATACCAAAGTCCATAGTATAGAACAGAATGTTGATTAATACATGTATTGTATGCAATATTAAGCTCTTGAAATTAGGCGGGGGTGTGGGGGCCGCTTTGGGGTATATACCTTTGTCTCCTGTGATCTCAGCCTTTCCTGGGATCAATTGTACACTGTACAGTTGCATCAATTTACAACAAAATTAAGGCATAGGAAGAAAGAAATTAGATAAAAAAAAGACATCCGCAACAAGTTTTCTTAAAAATATAGGAAATATTTTCATAATATAGGAGAATTATAGGAATATAGGAGGTGCTTAAAAATATAGGATTTGGACCAAAAATATAGGAGTTTATTAGGAATTGGTTGACAGCCTGGGGTATGTAATTAATTAAGGTCAAGGTCATGACCCAAGGTCATTAAAATATCAAAAGTCACAATTTCAAAGATCTTGGCCGATCAAGTTGAAATTTTATGTGGATCCTCCTTGGGTAGTGTCATTGAAATTATGTTCACAATATTTTGGTCACATGACCAAGATGGCCGCCATGCCCATATATGGTAAAAACCCTTCAAAAATCTTCTTCTCCTGAATCGGTGGGCCCATTTCCATGAAACTTGGTATGTAGCATCGGGGACTCTAGCCCATCATACATGTAGTTTGATCAAATGATGACCCTGGGATGACCGTGATCTATTTTACGGCAATGTCAATTTTGGAAACATAGGCTTTTACATGGGGAAAAAGCAAAAACAATCAATATTTTGGAAATTGTTGCAGCCTGAGACTTGAAAGTTGCTAGATACAGACCACTAATGGAGTCAATGAAGGTACGTAATTAATTACGGTCAAGGTCATGACCCAAGGTCATTGAAATATACATAGAGGATATTTACTTTTTTGAGGTGAATACCAAATATGTTTCATCGAGTGAGTTGAAAACATAAAAATTTAGATGTTTTCAAGTCACGAGATGAAATATATTTGTTATTTACCAATAAAAAGTAAATTTTCTTTTTATTTTATACAATACACCGGCATTTTCCTATTCACAAAGCAGGCGGTGAAAATGCAAAAACCAAAAATTTTTGAAAACACAAATAATTTTGGTACCACATTGTTCCTACCGTTCTAACTAAGAAAATGAATATTCACACTTTATGTTTTCGTTCGTAAATAACGGAGTTATAGGCATTTGAATTTCAGAAGTGAGGCACATTTAATGACGTCAAGTGAATGGAAACGTCAGAAGTAATCCAAACTCTACAGTGAAAATATCGGCTGATATCAATCACTAGTGAAAATATCAATATCAATTCTGCAGTGAAAATATCACTTTTATCCATTTTTGATATAAATTAATTTCACTGCTAAGTATAAAATAAATTGACCTATTTCACGGCAAGGTCAATTTTGGAAACATAGGCTTTTACATGGGAAAAGGAGAAAACAATGAATATTTTGGAAACTATTGCAGCCTGAGACTTGAAAGTTGCTCAATACAGAAAACTCATGGAGACAATGAATGTATGTAATTAATTAAGGTCAAGGTCATTTCTTCACTTTGACCCAAGGTCATTGAAATATCAAAATTAAGTCACAATTAATTTCAAAGAACTTCTTCCCTGAAACCGCTTGGCTGATCAAGTTAAAATTTTATATGGAGCCTCCATGGGTAGTGGCATTGGAATTTTGTTCACAATATCTTGGTCGGAATGGCCGAGGGGTTCCGTGCAGGAATTTCTTAGCTTCATACCTATTCCGTACATCGCGGGTTCGTGTCCAAGTGCGGGCGAAATATTTCTGTGGAGATTTTTAATGAACTCAACAGAATGTAATGTGGTCTGGCTGTCGCCTTCCGAACGCGGTGGTTTCACAGGCACATTCCGGGAAGTGAGATGTGTCCTGGCTTTCCTCCACCTCAGGCAGCCCGCGTCACTGTTGCATCTTGGGAAAAGGGGCTTTCGGTAGTATGGTACAACAGTGACATGCTAAGGTTAAGGAACAAGGGAGGGAAATTCGCATTGGCAGGATTTAAATATGACTTGTGTTAGGGTTATCATTGTACTGGTGGTGGGCATTAATCCTGTCACTGCGGATTGGTGATAGCCCTTACTCGTGGGTTGAAGCGAGGTGTGTCTATGAAGGCAGAATCTCAAATACAGAATACAGATGGCCGCCATGCCCATATATGGTAAAAACACTTAAAAATTGTCTTCTCATTCTGGCAGAGATCTACTTAAAACAGGACACTGACCCGGTCGGCAAGCTACTCTTTCATGAGAAAAAATCAATATTGGTTACTGGAACTGCACCTTTCCCGCCTCTTCGCTCATTCGGTTGAGGGTATAACTCGGTCAGTATCGATGTGATTTAATCATTTTTAAACGCTTATAAAATCATAATTTGCCAGAAATATAACGGGGTTCATACCGTGAGTTGAAGAAATTGTGAAGTTCGGAAAATACATGCAAAGCTTTTGTTAATATTTTTATTTTGTTTTCATCATGTTCATATTTTCTGCTTTTAATTTAGTAAAGCTACAGTGATAAACACTGAGTAATTCACCTCGTGCGAATGACCTACGACGTCACGCCGACCCGATCAATTCTACATAACCTGGTACCGGAAAAAACTATAGAGAACGAATTCGGGTCAACTCGGCCTCGGATCAACTCGGCCCGGGTCAGCTCGGCCGGGTCAAGTCGGCCGGGTCAAGTCGGCCTTATATATAGTTATGGTTAATAAAGCAAGTGGAGCAGATATGAGGCAATGCTTGTATATAATTTTAACCAGTTAGTTTCGTCCGTCTCTTCCATAATATACATGAGAATTAAAATATGTTAATCATACCATTGAATATACATTTATGCCTATCGCTGAAATTGGGTGTAACCAAAAAGTAACCATACTTTATTTAATTGCGGTACTGTTTTAGGTGTGAACACTTTACTATAATACACAGATAAGTTTATGCCTCAAATCAAAACTGATTAACTTGCATGCTCGTCACCCTATAGACCATTTACACCCTATGGGCATTTTGCCTGCTCAATAAGGAGATTGTTGATCTGTTTGTAATACTAAAAATAATGTCATCCTATATTTTCTGTGTACGTATCCGGAATATATAAACCTACAAATCATTATTCATATCTAAAAGCATTATGCACTTATAAAATACCCCTCCTGTGATAGGGAAAATAAGAGGCCGAGTTGACCCGGCCAAGTTGACCCGAGGCCGAGTTGACTCACGGGCCGAGTTGGAATCTGGCCGAGTTGACCCACTTCCTAGAGAACAATCAGAGGGAGTAGACAAGCTCAAAAGAGCTTGCACGACTCTAAAAATCAAGAATCAAGATACAGAAAACAATTTCTGCTTGAATAAATCCCTCCTTAGTTGACAATCCCTCCTTAGTCAGACTGGGTAAACGCCAATATATCCCCAGTATTCAAAAAAGGAGATGTTCACCTTGCGGAGAATTATCGTCCAGTATCACTAACATCAGCGTGTTGTAAACTTTTGGAGCATATTATATGTAAACACTTACTAAATCACTTGGAACAAAATAACATACTGACAAATCTAAATCATGGATTCCGTTCGGGCTATTCCTGTGAAACGCAGCTTCTAATTACTCTAAATGACTTTTTACATTTCAACGATAAAGGACAACAAACGGACATAGTGATACTGGACTTCTCCAAGGCGTTCGATACCGTACCTCATGAGGAACTTCTAACTAAATTAGACAGTTATGGAATAACAGGACCTATTCATACATGGCTTAGAACATTTTTAACTCAAAGACACATGCAAGTAGTTGTTGAGGGTGAGACTTCCAGTAAAGTTCCTGTGGAATCAGGGGTACCCCAGGGCACAGTACTGGGGCCCCTACTTTTTTTATGTCACATAAATGATTTGCCCTTGTCAGTAACCTCCAAGGTGAGATTGTTCGCGGATGATTGTTTGCTATATCGGACAATAACATCTCAGCAAGACCATATTGATCTACAGAAGGACTTAACAGAACTAGAAAACTGGGCCAACAAATGGGGAATGCGGTTTAACGCGAAGAAGTGTTATGTAATGAGCATAAACTGCAAATCAACACGCTTCTATACCCTCTGTGACCACATCCTAAAACAAGTTGAAGAAAACCCATACCTCGGACTCACTCTCACTGAAAATCTGAAATGGTCATCCCACATCACAAAAATTACCAAAAAGGCAACGACTACTCTGAACTTTTTAAGACGAAATCTCAAAAACTTTCCAGTAGAATGTAGAAAAACAGCATACATATCCCTGGTGCGCTCTATCTTGGATTACGGATCAATCGTTTGGGACCCTTATCTGAAACAGGACGTTGAAAAACTTGAAAAAGTACAAAAGCAAGCAGCCCGCTTTATTACAGGGGATTATAGAACGCGAGAAGAGGGCTGTGTCACCGGCATGCTTCAGTCATTGTAGATCTATTACATAAATCGTGTGGCAGTCGACGTTGATATTGGGACATTGATGCTGACTGCCTGACGATTTATCCCGCATCAAAAAAAAGATTTAGCAAAACTTTCTGGCGACTGACACTTGTTTTACAGGATGTAAATAGTGGGTTCATGTATATTTTGTGTTAAACATGTTTTTAATTTACCGTTTGAATGCTTTATACACTTAAAAGTCCATAATTTTCACAATTGATAAAATTTAATTTCCACCGGCTGCCATTGTTGTTTTAGCTTCTTGGTTACGTCTAAAATCTGACCACTTTAAAAAAATATTGAGCGAAATATTATCCTGGAATAGTATCAGGTCGTTTCAGTCCATAAACCTTTCGATACATTATGTATTGATTACCAATATACCAGACACCTATCAAAGGAGATCTATGCCTTAGATTGGGATACTCCCTAATTGACAAATATGTCACTTTCATAGACGAAAATGCCTAGTTCTTTATTATTATTGTGTTCTTGCATATTTTGATTGTCAATGACATAATTTATGTCAATTTTAACATTAGTTTTTTGGAATTCACATTTCTAAGCATTTATTCAATACGATAGATTGAAAGCAAATTTACTTTTGAACCTGTACTGTATCTCTATAAATACATCTACATAACCAAAATATACTCACCCTGACACCGGTTTGACAAGAAATACGACCATGAATGTTTACAATTCTACAGTTGATGTCTTTAAAATTGTCCATAACAACTGTGCTTATTTTAGTTCATGGAAAATTTCAGGAAATTATACATTTTCGCCTTGCTGACCCTGTTCCCCCCCTAGACCCAGGATGCCACTTTGATATAATGTGTTAATGTGAAAAACACACAAACTGTCCAAAGGGCATCTTGGGTCCAGGGGGGAACACACCTAGAAATAAACTATAAGATTGTATATTAAAGACCTTATGCACTAAGCTAACATTTCTTTCAAAATAAACTTAAAATTACAAAACAATAAACAATCAATGTGTGGATATTGTTCAGCATTCATATGACAAACAAGCCCATATTTGTTTGCTTGAAAAGTGTGTTGACAAACAAATACAAATCAGTTCAAAGTCTAATGGTTCATTTTTGCCAAGTATGGGGTGAGTTGTGAAAATATTAAGTTGCATTGTCTGGATTCTGTTAAATCAGTCAAACTGTTTTGTAAACGAAAGTGTATATATTTCTTCTCTTATAAATGCTAAATTCAGCCCCATAGTCATAACATGAAAATTTCGTCCTCCCAAATCTGAGATTTAGGGACTTTTTACATCTAAGGCATAGATGTCCTTTGCTTTTTCAGCTGTTTTCCAGCTCAAGCATAATCAGTATTAGAAATGCAGGTGACCGGAACCCCATTGGATTATTGCATATTTTTCAAGGGTGTTTCTTTCAGTGCTGATTGCATTCCAGGGAAGAACACATTGAAATTACTTATATGCTAGTAAATATATATCTTTTTAACAAATTCTCCTTCACTTTAATTCAAACCCACAAAACATACATGTCTACAATCTTTGATTCTCTATTCTCTCGGGATATTATAAGGTGGAGCTGGGCATCTGAGATAAGTGAGAATAGGTGTTACCACACACACTAAGCACTTATTAATACAGCCAAGGTTCACTGACTGCCTATGGTTCACTGATACCCTAACCCACTCTAACTTGATAGACTAATTTCCATAACTGCTAGTTTTAATTTTACAAAAAAACGAGCAACAGATGGGGCTCCGCCATGCTTGATAACCGGTATTGGTGACTTCTTTATATTGGTGACTTCTTTATAAATATGATATAATGATAGGCTAGCAAGATAAAAAAAAATCTCAGAAGAAATAGTAGCTGCGTAAAATACCCATGTACATGTTTTCATTTTTTGTTTTACAGTTAGGCACGTATGTGTAGTAAACTAATGATTAATTAGCCAAGCATTCGTCAAGGTGCAGTTATCTTACAGTTTCTCTTTATGGTACTATGAGAAAAAAAATTTTGACAGGTGTTCGCCAAGGTGCAGTTTTCTTACAGTTCCTCTTAATGATACTATGAGAACGATTAATATTAATTATTTTTGCGCATAGGAACTGAAAGATCGCTTTTCTTCTAATGGAAAGCGAAATATTTAATATATATGCACAAATATGTCGGCTGCGTTTGTTTTAATCTAACAAAAATAATTTTGAGCAACAGGTAACCTTACCTAATAATTAAACTTGGCGAGGTCTTTATAAATATCTTGCAATTACAGAAAGTTCAAACTTAACAATTAATTCCTTAATGGGGAAACTCCAAACAGCACTTTACCACAGGTTTTTTATGGAAACTTAAAACATGCCTTATTCTAACACACCTTGCCTATATAGCCAATGGTAAAAAAAACGTGTTATATTGTGCAACAATTTCACTGGGCGAATAAGCGTGACGTTACTTTACGGCATTTGTGACGTCACCTATCCCACAAAGCAGCGTTAGACGGTGAAACGTCGTTTTAGCACACAACAAACGTAATAAGTGTGTGTAAATACCAGCATTACAGTCAAATATTTGGCGGGATATCTGAAATGCAATGGCGGAAAGCTGAACGATATCGACGGTTTCAGCAACATTTACTCCGTTTATTGTGTGTTAAAATCGAAATAGATCAGCTCAAGTGCGTGAATTGTTGAGTAATAATTCACTGTTTGTCGGTCAGTTGTAAGAAGATAAATCACTCGCGCTACGCGCTCGTGATTTGATCTTCTTTACAACTGACCTCCAAACAGTGAATTATTATCGGGTATTTCAACATAAATGTCAAAACCAAAAATATCAGAAATACCCGATTTCTCATGTTATGGGAGTACTTTATGGCCGAACAGATAATAACTTATTACACACCATACATTGCTGGTACAAAATATTAAATGATAATGTAACTCAAGTTTGTAACCACACAGATTCTTTTAGCTGAATTCTCATCATTTAATGTACTGTCAACATACTTTTATGCAAAATACTAGTCTATTTTCAATCTGTCAAAGCTCTGGGTAAGTACATTTTGAAGACGCACTTGTTTCACGACTATTGGGCAAACTGCTAGGTTCCGAGTCGTCTCGATCCGACAGTCTAGATAGTGAAACTCCAAGACCAACTCTCCAGACACAGCGCCTTGACATGTTGGAGGAAATATTCATCATGGTGGTTATCATGATGTATTTGTCTGTCCTTGTCTGTTGATGATTCATTGACTAGTTAGAGATTCACTACTAGCACCGAACAACTAACCAAATATGAACCACTGCAGAAGCTGAGGGTGAGGTTATTGCCTAGACTCGCACACTCAGCTGATGAGTACACTCTCCATGGAGCGAAACGTCTTTTCACCATTCCGAATGTACTTTAAGCCTCGCGTCCATCCGTAAATCAAGATGGCGAGAATAAGCCGTTTTTACACATCAACCTAGAATTCCATCGTTAATACAAAGAAATGCTCACCGACACTTGGCCACTGAGTGAAACACACATTTAACTTTCTAACAATCAAATTTTCTCCACAAAATTCTACATCTTCTTTTTTAACAGATTCTTTTTTCAGCTGTTTGTCAATCGTTTTCACTCGTGTGGGGCCGTTTCCGGAACGAGCCGAACACATATGCCGACGTTACGGAAACTGACGTCGAACATTAATTTATTCCAGTTGAAAGGTCAAGATTTGGCCTTGTCCAATGATATACACGTATTTCTACAAATGACGTCAATCACGTCAGCCATTTTGATTACGGCGCAAGGCGTTTGCCGTCATCGTGACGTTGCACACGCGCTGCATTATACTAATTGATCAATTAAATATTAATTGAACAATTAACTTTCCATATAAGGAAATGGTCGGAAGTCAATTCTCGGCGTAAACCTACGAACATATACGGACGATTTAGTGCACTGAAAGAATGACAGTCAAAAGTTTTTAAACGAGAATAAAACCGCTAAAACGGACAAAAATAGGTTGTTTTTTTTTTCTAAAAGCACAATAAACATGTTAGTCCAGTCATTTGAGGAAAGCTTGTTTCTAAATAAGGCAAAGATTATGTACAGGGTAGTCAATAATATGATTCCTTCTTATGTTTGTGACATGTTTCAAAGAAGATCTGATAGCATAATCAATACAACTCTAAGATCAGTTTCGAATGAAAATTTTGTCATTCCAAAACCAACTCTGAGTATATTTAAAGAAAGTCTTTCATACTCTGGTGCTGTCATATGGAATAATATCCCATATGACGTTAAGAATTCTCCTAGTCAAAATTGTTTTGTACATAACGTATTGCAATGGATGAATGGGCAATATAGCCAATGATCAATCTGGTTGATTTGTTTTAGTATGCCTCCATCAGCAACCATACAAATTATTAATTGATGTATTAACAATTGTTTGATCGTATTTCATGTGTAAATATCTCATATTCATTTGTTATATTGTTTCAAATATTTCATGTATGTTTGATACTTGTTAGAGGGCCTCATGGAAGATTGGTTTAAACCAAATGGGTTACCCTCTATAAATAAAGAATTTACTTACTTACTTAATTTACTTTACTTACTTACATCGGTGAAGTGTATTCTTCTTGATTTATCTTGAAAAGGTTGCAATTATTGACACTACGTTTCACCATTGAACAACCAACTGGGATCGCAACGAAGAGATATGGAACATATGTGTGATCATGTGTAATATAGCGGAGTGAGATCTCGCAACTAGTTATTGCCATGTATTGCTTCTTATGGTGTATACATTTCGCAACTTATTAGGTTTGCTAGAGTCTGCAATCATGTTACAGACTTCAATGCTCGAAATAAATGTTTAACGGCAAAACTTCTCCAACAGGGCTATCGGTATCATAAACTTCGAAAAAACTTTTCTAAATTTTATCGTAGACACTATGAATTGATTTCCAAATATAATGTTGGGTTAAAGACGCTTTTAAGTGAGGGCCTTTCGGAACCTGAATTTTATGGTGACTTGGTTTACAAATTTAAGAAACTTAAAGGAATTAACGATTTTTCTTTTCAGTTCAGAAAAATCATAACACGTTACAAACGTATAGGTTATAACTTGAATGTTATGCGACAGTCTGCATGCTTAGTTTTTAACCCAATCGTGGTTGATAACTATGCTGCCTTCTTTAATTGCACGCCGGTGGGTCGGGCGTCAGACTCTATGATGGCCCGACTTAAAGCTATTCATTTTAGTTGGTTGGGGCCGGAGCTTCTTGTCTGTTGCTTGGCCCACCGGGGTCCAACTGGTGTTTTTCTTTTGCTCCGGAGTTAGTAGGTTATTCGGCGCCCAGGGATCTCCATCGTCGGGCAGCTTACTCAATCTGTGAGTCCTGGGTTTTGATTCACCAGGATGTTTATCATGATTTATTTTTTTGTTCTTGATGATTCATTGACTAGTTAGAGATTCACCACAAGGACCAAATAACTAACTAAATGTTATGAACCTCTGCAGAAGCTGAGGGTGAGGTTAGGTACCTGTAAAATCGGTTTAAGCCCGCCAGTAACTTTGTGTTACTGATCGTTCCAAGTCTTCTGTAGTGGTTCTTTTTGTTTTATGTCTTGGTGTTTAAATTTTTTGTGTTTTGGCGCCTTATGTATGTTTTCATATTTTTAGTTCAGTTAAGGTAACTGAGTGGCCACCTATTGGGAAAATAGCTGCTCATTCGGCTTACGATATGTTTTATGGTATAAAGTACCTGATTGTTAGTTTGGTTTTTCCCACCTCGGTTTTTGGAGTGGGAATCTTTTTCTGATTGCGCCTTTTCCTGATCTTTGCCTACTTGTACCTTTTTAAGCCCTCCAGTAATTTGTATTACTGATCGTTCCAAGGCGATATTTCTGTGGTGGTTTTCGTTTTTCATTTTTGCATTTGTCTGCTGGTTTCCACCTAACAAAAATCAATATTGGAAATACAGGTAACTAAAAACCCAGACCTTAAAAACTCCATCGTCGGGCAGCTTACTGAATCTGTGAGTCCTGGTTTTTGTTTCATCAGGATGTTTATCTTGATTTATTTGTTTGTTCTTCATGATTCATTGACTAGTTAGGGATTCACCACGAGGACCGAAGAACTAGCTAAATGTTATGAACCACTGCAGAAGCTGAGGGTGAGGTTATGCCATGTAAAATCGATTTAAGCCCGCCAGTAACTGTGTGTTACTGATCGTTCCAAGTCGATACTTCTGTGGTGGTTCTTTTTGTTTTATGTCTTGGTGTTTGAAATTTTTGTGCTGTTGGCGCCTTATGTGTGTTTTCATAATTTTAGTTAAGGTAACTGAGTGGCCACCTATTGGGAAAATAGCTGCTCATTCGGCTTACGAAATGTTTTCTTAGTATCAGTACCTGATTGTTGGTTTGGTTTTATCCCACCTCGGTTTTTGGAGTGGGAATCTTTTTCTGCATGATTGCACCTTTTCCTGATTTTTGCCTACTTGTACCTATCATTTGGGTGAGCTCATTTTCATATTTAGTGGCGTTAGGGGTGATTTTAAAGTTTTATATCATTTTACGATGAAATTCGTGTAAGCAAACAGAATAGCCCCAGATGGGACGCCGCGTTCTGTGGCTGTTGCTTAAGAGAGGTTCGACTGTATCTGTTGTTACTGAGTAAGTGTCTATCGATTTTTGATCATCACCTGAGCTAGGGACTTATCAACATGAAGAAAGGTTAAACGGATTCAAAGTAAAACGAACCGGACGAAAGCATTGGTACCGGATTTTATACTTTATGTACTCAGTACGCTCTATAATTGATCAAAACAAGCGTGCCATTGTAAGGAAAAAAAAAAATTTTTCCAAGCAACAGGGACACCTGAGAAGTTGGTAATTATTTCAGAGCACATTTTAAATTCTTGAAACTAAGCCTGCATTTGTTCAGTCTTAGCAGTGGCGGAATAACTGGGAGTAAACGCAGGCAGGTCCCAAAACTTTAATAAAATTACCTTTTAAGGGAAAGATAGATAAAATTAAGCCAGTTGTCGAATTCTTAAGGAAATAGATCATTTTAGAGCACTTGATGTTGTGTAATTTTTAGAGTGAAAGGAGGCAAAGGTTTAAAGTGTAAAGCCAGAATACACACAGATGACCTTATCAGGTCGGGTTGAAACGTGAAAATGAGTATATACCTATTTTTGAGTATATACTTAGTTTTAAGGATAGCAGCTCATACTTAGAGATAGGAAAATCAATGCAGAAAATTAAATTATGACTTTACACAGTAAAGAGAAAGAGTTGCAAAACCATACTTGGCCAGTTGTTAAAGATTCATATACACTTTCAGATTTTTAAATAATTTTCAACTTCTACCGTTGCATTTTCTGCATTTTGAAGGAAACATGCATTTAGGATATGTATGAGACAACCCCTTGAATTTCACACAAATACACACCCTTCTCTCACTTAGTATAGATACCTCCCACTGGGATATTCTCAAAGTAAACAATGATTAGTAATAATCAATAAATCTTCAAATGGGAAAATACATACAAAACAAAAAGCGTGCTAACACAACAATGCATCGGTAGATGTTAAAAATTATTTTAAAATCTGAAAGTGTATATGACCCTTTAACAACTGGCCAAGTTTAGTTTTGCAACTCTTTCTCTTTATTGTATAAAGTCATTAGGTAGTTTTTTGCATTGATTTTCCTATCTCTTACTATGAGCTGCTATCCTTAAAACTAAGTATATACTTAGAAATAGGTATATACTCATTTTCACGTTTCAACTCAACCTGCTTATCCCGAAAAATAGTTGTTGTAGAAATCAATACTCTTTGGCTTTTCAGATACCTTCAGCTAGCAAAGAAGCGTACAAAAGTAGTTTCTTTCCACAGACTATCAGGGACTGGAATGACCTCCCTGATTCTCTTATCTCCTCTGCTGAAATGTCTGATGACTGTGTCCAAGTTCGCATCTCTTGTGAGAGCCAGGGCCTAATTTCCCTCCTGGTGCCCCCCCCCATCCCGGTGAGGTATTGTCAATTTGGCGTGTCACCAGTAAACCATTCAGATTCAGGCATATTTTACCCGCTTAATCCAATACACCAGTCATTGTATCCACGGCCCTTGTTTGACAGAGAAAATATGTATCTATCTATCTTGGTATACTGCCATATGCCCTCACGGACAGATGCGCTGTCAAAAAGAATGTAGGCTGAAAATTAATGAAGAGACAGATTATTCTAGAGATTCTGTGCGGAGGGTGAATATAATCAGGGAGGGGTACAGCAACAAGGCCATGTGCTATTTTGAAGAATAGTACCAGACGTGCATCTGCACGTCGCGACTCAAGTGTTCTCCATCCGAGGTTATTTACAGTGGCAGTAGTACTTGACCGGTAGTCATAATTGCTAGTGGTCCAGCGTGCTGCCCTACGTTGAACTTTTTCCAGCTGGAGTACCTTTTCCTTAGTGTGTGGGTCCCAGACAGGAGCGGCGTACTGCAGCTGAGGGCGGACCAGTGTGTTATAGGCAGTCTCTCTAACCTTTTGATTTCTTGTTTTGATATTTCGTTGAACAAAGTTTAATGTCCTGGTGGCTTTTTTTAGTTATCCGGTCAATGTGGGGATTCCAGGATACGCCACTGGAGATATCAACCCCCAAGTACTTTGCACCTGTGACAACCTCCAGGACTTGGCCATGTAGAGTGTATGTTACATTAATGAGTTTCCTGGATGTTGTCACCTGGCACTTTGAGGGGTTGAATTCCATGTCCCATCTGTCCTCCCACACATATAGTCTGTCCAGGTCATTTTGTAGCACTTTCTTGTCTTCATGTAGCAGGGTTTTTATCTTTTCTGTTTTTAAAGCTCTGCGAAAAGCCTGGTACTGGGTGATCAAAATTATGGTTAAATCGCTGCTATTACCTTTGGTCTTTGGAGGCAGAGAATGATATGGAAAGACTGAGGCACGAGCTTGAATTTCTGTATGTTAGGGTACAGGTATATTTGCAAATTCAATGTCAAAAAGACTCAAATATGGAAAATACAAATATAGTTTATTTGAATTAATGTAAACATATATTGGCGAGAAATTAAATTCCCAGCACTGCTGGGATTCATCTAAAGTTTAATTCCGGCACTATAGCCCCACTGTGTCCTCGCTATCCACTGACCCATAAGAACCTATGATACAAAATGACAGGTGCGCAAGGAAACCTTCAGTTTCTTTTGCGATGACCCAAATCATGAGTTGCATCATAAAAAAACCGCTTGCGATGACCCAAATCATGAGCTGCATCATAAAGAAACCGCGAGTATGTGAAAATGGGCAATAAATCTTTGCTGTTTTCAACTGATAACATTTGTTTTAGCAGACAATACTTACACTGCTTTTTTCGAAATGCAACATTTGTTATGTTTGCACAGCACAGTTTATCTCGCTTCATCCAGACTTTTGCTCCAATATTTTGAATTTGAGAATATACTAACCAAGTTATTTGCAGCCCAAGTTATCATATCTTAAAGGTTTAAGTTTTTATCTTATTTTGAACTACTTTTGTTTTGTTTGCATGAGGTTTTTTTTTTTTAGATTTTTTGTCCCCGACCGAGGACACTGACAAACTGCACAGTAAACGTCCGATTTGATATCATCAGCTTATCGCCTTATTCCTGAATACATGAAGTGATCAAACTCAAGTTTCCTTTTTATCGCACCTGCTTATAGCAGGGTGCGATATAGGAGTTCAAATTTCCGTCCGTCCGTACGTTCGTTCGTTCGTCCGTTCGTCCGTCCGTCAACATTTACGTCGAAGTTTGGTTTTCTCGACATCAGAGATAGCTGCGAGTCTGAAACCTTGCATAGTAATTGTCCCTGACATACCCTTCAAGCACGCACCTTAACCCGGTGGCTATGACCTATATTTCACGGTCCACTGACTTTGAAAATTTTTACGTCGAAGTTTTGTCAACATTACGTTTCTCGACATCAGAGATAGCTGCGAGTCTGAAACCTTGCATAGTTATTGTCCCTGACATACCCTTCAAGCACGCACCTTAACCCGGTGGCTATGACCTATATTTCACGGTCCACTGACTTTGAAAATTTTTACGTCGAAGTTTTGTCAACATTACGTTTCTCGACATCAGAGATAGCTGCGAGTCTGAAACCTTGCATAGTAATTGTCCTTGACATACCCTTCAAGCACGCACCTTAACCCGGTGCCCTTGACCTATATTTCACGGTCCACTGACTTTGAAAATTTTTACGTCGAAGTTTGGTTTTCTCGACATCAGAGATAGCTGCGAGTCTGAAACCTTGCATAGTAATTGTCCTTGACATACCCTTCAAGCACGCACCTTAACCTGGTGCCCTTGACCTATATTTCACGGTCCACTGACTTTGATAATTTTTACGTCGAAGTTTGGTTTTCTCGACATCAGAGATAGCTGCAAGTCTGAAACCTTGCATAGTAATTGTCCTTGACATACCCTTCAAGCACGCACCTTAACCTGGTGCCCTTGACCTATATTTCACGGTCCACTGACTTTGAAAATTTTTACGTCGAAGTTTGGTTTTCTCGACATCAGAGATAGCTGCGAATCTGAAACCATGCATAGTAATTGTCCTTGACATGCCCTTCAAGCACGCACCTTGACCCGGTGCCCTTGAACTATATTTCACGGTCTGTTGACTTTGCCCAATGCAGGTGCGATATCGACCTCCGCGGAGTTCTTGTTTCTTTCTGCTTTTGTTCTGAAAAGCGGATAGTTGATAGCAAAGACATACATGAATACACATTTCTATTATCTATAGGTATCTTGGTGAAGGCAGAGCTATTATTTTCAATGTTCTAGAAACAAGCTCATGATCACTGAGCACAGAGTCTGTCCAGTGAATAAATACTAAAGCCTAATCGGCTGAAAGAACACGACCAAAACAGCTCGGAACAGAAATGACCAGGGACCGAGAAGACCCTCTGTTGAAACAACCTGGGACCGAAATGATTCAGGACCAACTGCCAAGGGAACAAAATGACCCTGGACCGAAATGACCCATGACTGAAACTATTGAGACCGAAATAACCTGGTACCGAAACCGATCGGAACCGAAACGACACGGGACTTAATTGACCTGGTGTCAAAACGACCCAGGGACCATATTGACTTGGGACCGAAACGACTAGAAACGACCTAGGACAGAAATAGTCCTGAACCGATTTGACTTGTGATCGTAATGACCCGGGACCAAAACCATACCATACATACCCCAACACTACCCTATACTACTACCCTTCCCTACCTACACCTACCTTACTACCAGTCCTACTCTATTAGTCTACCCTACCTTACTTTACCCACCTAACGTTACCCTACCCCACCCTAGCCTAACCTACCCTCCTTACACCTATCCTACCTCCATCTTACCTAAACCTACCTTACCCCTATCTTACCTAAACTTACCCTTCCCTACCACTGTCCTACCCTACTTATACCCTCACTTTTTACCCTACCCTAGCTTCAGGAAGTGTCGAAACCCTCGGGGCTATGCCCTCGGTTTTACACTACCCTACCTTAAACTACCCTCCTCAACCCTACCCAACCCTGCCTACCACTACCCCCATACCATTTCCCTACCCTACCCTCAGGAAGTATCCAAAACCTCATGCTAAGCCCTTCTTCTCTAGCCTACCCTACCTACCATTATCCTACCTACCCCTACCCTACCCTCGGAAAGTGTTCAAAACCTCGGGCTACGCCCTGGGTTTTACCCTACCCTACACTACAGTACTCCACATGACTCCTACCCTACACCACACTACATGACTCCTGCCTTACCCTACCTCTACCCCTACTCTACCATACCCCACCAATACCCTACCCCACTCTGCCCTTACCATAACCCCAACTCCAACCCTGCCCCGATTATTCTACCCTATCCCCACCCCTACCCTGCCCTTTTCTTCTCTTTCTATCCTACTTCTACACTGTCCACTATGGGTGAAATGACACAATACATAAATGAATTCTGGTCCAAACAACCCTTTACCATCCTTTCTGGTAGATCATAAGACTGTATTTTTCCAAGTTGCTAAACGAGCATCTATGGATGATAAATACAGTCAGGTCATTGTCTGCATTCGTAAATATTGTTCTTACGATTTTTTTACAGTTTTGGAAACAAATTTGATCTGAAATAGGATATATGGAAACATTTTCACAAAGAAAAAATGTAAAGAACAGACAAAGAAATTTTCCCGAGATCTAAAGAGCCTGGATTGTTGACAAATATTTAACCAATTAACCTTCAATCTTACTCAGTGGTGACCCCGGGGGGGGGGGGGGGGGGGGGCACTCCCTGGTAAGCAGTGTACCGATGCGTGATCAAAAAAACGATGAGAAAGGGTACTTTTTTTCAAGAAGGGCAGTGCGCAGCGCTGACATCATTTAGGGTAGGCAAAATGTCGTTTTTGTGGAAAAAGGGTATGTTTTTTACAATTCTGCTAAAACGCTGTGAAAAGGGGTGGACCGAGGCGTCCTTGGCCGATATGTTTTGGGCCGAAATGACTAAAATGTCTAAAAACTAAGGGATAAAATATGATTTTCCATTTCTGTTCAATAATGTGTGTTGCTTCAATAGAAATTATTGTTTCTGCTAATTGAGTAGTTCATACAAATAAAAATGGTTTGTATTAAATCTTGTCTTTTGTATCCTGTTCTCCATAATGCATGCTATATGTAAGTGCTTGGTATTTATCTACTATATCAAGATTTATTTCAAGTATGTATAGAAGCCTAGTGGTGTAGTGGGAAAGCTGCTTGCCTTGTAAACCAGGGGTCAATTCCAGGCTTCTCCAGTTTTTCGTACAAGACTTAAACTAATTTCCTATCGCCATATTACCTTAGCTGTTTAGTGGGACAAAACACAAAATTAACCAACCAACCATTATTTCATATATATTTGTGTCAATTTTCTGTGTACATTTGAACAAATTCAGATGCTGAGGGCAAAGCTTGAAAGCCCTGAAACAATTTAAACCCCCAATACTTTATTACTGACAGTTCCAAGGCGATACTTCCTCTGTGGTTAGTCTGTTTCTCGTTTCAGTGATGACAATTTCTTTTGTATGTGCATTTTAAGGTTTACCATCTTTTCTTATTGTACCTGTATGTTGCCTATTTGTAACTTTAGCTATTTCATGTGTTGATTGCATGACCAAATGTTTGTTTATGATCATATCAGTTCCACATTTTTAAGCATTTTAACCCAACAGAGCCAAAGTCTCAAAGGTGATCTTATAGGATAGGCAGGTACCTGGCATCCATCTTCTGTTACTGTAGTCTGTCTATATTTTAAAATTACTTCTCTGAAGCCATCAGGCAGATTGTTTGCATATTACACGTATAGCATCTTCACGAGGAGTTCTTTTTTTCGAGTAGTGAGTTTCGAGTAACAAAAGCGAGTTTCGAGTTAGAAAATTGAGTTTCGAGTCAAAAAAGTGAGTTTCGAGTCAAAAAAGTGAGTTTCGAGTTAAAAAAAGTGAGTTTCGAGTTTCGAGTTAAAAAAGCGAGTTTCGAGTTAAAAAAGCGAGTTTCGAGTTAAAAAAGTGAGTTTCGAGTTAAAAAGGTGAGTTTCGAGTTAAAAAAGCGAGTTTCGAGTTAAAAAGTGAGTTTCGAGTTAAAAAAAGTGAGTTTCGAGTTAAAAAGTGGCTTATTTAAAAAAAAAATCCAAAAACTGGTTTAAGTAATATTTATTCTCAAATTTCATTACGTAGCATTGAAAAAAGGTCCACTCCTCGCAACCATACACACGCACACATCTGGGGCTTTTCTGTTTGCTGAAAGAAAATGTCATTGAAAAATTAAATAAAACATAAAAATCAAAACCGATTCCCCTCAAAATGACAGTGGACTTACCCAAATGATAACGATGGGAAAGTCCATTCACCATAAACTGGTTAATGGATTTCGCTTAATATAAAAAGGTATTGTTGGATATCCAAAATTCGCTTAATATAAGTAGCCATTCTGTTTTGAGTAAATAATCGTTAATAAACTATCATCCTTGACCGACATCAATGTACATAATAAAGCCAATTTGAAGTATGAAAGTTTCCAAATATGCGTGAAGATTTGCATTGATTAGTTGCTATCCATCAACTTATAATATCCATAATTGTATTTATAGATACCCATAAATCAAACTGATTTAATGATATGAATAAGTCAAATTATGGATATTCATAAATCGTATTATGGATGTCCATAAGTCAAATTTTGGATTTCCAAAATTCAGGCTGATTGTTGGATATCCAAAATTCGATTTATGGATATCCTAAATTTCCGTAATTCAGCTTGATTAAGTGATTTTGAATTATGAATATCCTAAAATGATGAATAAATAGTAAAACGGCACCCTATAGAAACTGAATTTTTTAACTCGAAACTCGAAAATTTTAACTCGAAACTCGAAAATTGTAACTCGAAACTCGAAAATTTTGACTCGAAACTCGAAAATTTTAACTCGAAACTCGAAAATGTTGACTCGAAACTCGAAATTTGTAACTCGAAACTCGAAAATAGTAACTCGAAACTCGAAAATTTTGACTCGAAACTCGAAAATTTTAACTCGAAACTCGAAAATTTTGACTCGAAACTCGAAAATTTTGACTCGAAACTCGAAAATTTTGACTCGAAACTCGAAAATTTTAACTTGAAACTCGAAAATTTTGACTCGAAACTCGAAAATTGTAACTCGAAACTCGAAAATTTTGACTCGAAACTCGAAAATTTTAACTTGAAAAATAGAAAAATGGCAATAGATGATCTCTTGCAGAGGAGTTTGATGATCTCTTAGCTAACCAATCGAAGAAATACTATTTAATTCGGATGACTTTCGCGGAAAACAATCATCGTGGGTTTATTTATTGACTTACATCCGGTTTTTTGATGTTGGTACGTGACAGATATCATGTTTCTGACATGATTTGAATTCGACATTTGGGACATAAAACTGATGTAATATTTATGCAAATCGCATGTAACCTTGAAATTTTTATGTGTGCAATTGATGTGCTGACGCAATGTTTAAAAACGCCCTTTTCAGCTGAGCCGAAGTTACAGTATACACATGCTCCGGCGTCCGTCTCAAACACATCAGGCAAACATGTCCATGCAATTTATGCCCCCTTAAACCCCACTTTTATTATAATGCAAAACTGGCGTATGCATGGGTACATCAGGAAAACAAGTCCGTGTAAAGTATACCCCCTCAAACCCCACTTTTACATAGTAAAACTGGGGTATGCAGGGGTATACCTATGTTTCTTATTTTTGCTCCAAAACATAGATTGTGGGTACTCATTAGAACCGCCTCGCCGAGGCGGTTCTAACGTGTACCCACAATCTACGTTTTGAGCAAAAATATCAAGATTTTTCTGAAGAAATTTTCATTTTTTACAACTGAAAAAAATCTCTGTGTATTGCATGGGCAAAGTTTCGTAATGTACCTATTTTTCTTATTTTTGCTCCAAAGCATAGATTGCGGGTACTCGTTAGAACCGACTCAGCGAGGCGGTTCTACAGTGTATCCACATTCTATGTTTTGAGCAAAATTAGAAAAATATGAAATTTATTCAGCTGAAAATTTTCAATTTTTAAAGCCTATTGCATGAACACGTGTTCGTAATGATCTTCTTCTCTAAAACCGCTTGGCCAATCAAAGCCAAACTTTATTTGAAGCATCGTTAGGAAGGAGGAATGAAAGTTTGCATAAATGGTCAAGGTCACATGGCCAAGATGACCCATCATGGCTATAAATAGCAAATTCCTTTAAAAAATATTCTAAGGCCTATGATTTTGAAACTTGCATTGAAGCATCAGTGAATTGAGCTCTACAATTTTTTTTTATGAATTATAACCCTGTGGTGACCTTGACCTTTCACG
Organism: Rugalucina vietnamica; assembly: GCA_964017185.1. Classification (NCBI taxonomy): domain Eukaryota; kingdom Metazoa; phylum Mollusca; class Bivalvia; order Lucinida; family Lucinidae; genus Rugalucina; species Rugalucina vietnamica. Next base: position 23,593,653 of record OZ024882.1, read on the forward strand.
GCAAGGTCACCTCCCCATGACCGACTGAAACCCGTTTTAACTTTTTTTAGTTAACGGAACCAATCTGACATTTGCCACGACATCAGAATCAGAATATAGTATATTGGTGAAACGTCAACCTGACAATACCACACCAGGGGGATGGGGCTTGACCGGAGGGGATTAGTCCCGAGCTCTCAGGGTATCAGTTTAGTTTACCACGCCATTTTGTCCACCAGACCTGTTATCGATTACTTTCAAAGTTAATCACTAACGATTACAATTAATTTCAATCTTACGATTAACGATTACGATTAAAAATATTTTTCCTGAATTTAATCGATTACAATAACAATTGATTTGCAAATGTAATCGAATAATCAATCGATTAGTTTTGCATTTATAATCTAGCCAGTCTTGAATTAAGCAGTTATGATTTAACTGTATATGGTATTATATTGGCATATAAGAATCATCTAGGTGTATTGGGCACTTTATCTTAAGATTGATTGATCAAAATTACTGCAACACTCTAATCAATTGGCATTTTTTTTATCTAATTTGGAGTTGTTACCCAAATTATAAACACACACACACAGCATCGTGAGATCTAAAATTATGTTTTGACATCACTGAATTTGGTAATATCATTCTCTGTCATGGCCTCTCTACAGATAGGTGGAGATCGATTCCCTTAATCTTTTGTTTATTGTCACCAACTTGTTCCAGGGTGTTTTGACAACACAACCCATATGACACCTGTTTATTAGTTAATCTGTAAAGGTGTGACCAGGTAAGAATAGGTTTGAACTTTTTCAAAGCCTATTTAGAATAAGGTCAATTCTATGTTTATAAGCATGGTCACTGAGGTCAAAGAAGAAGTGTTTGAAGATTTTTCTTTTCAGTTCAGAAAAATCATAACACGTTACAGACGTATAGGTTATAACTTGAATGTTATGCGACAGTCTGCATGCTTAGTTTTTAAAAGTAGTTCAAACGACCCTTACCGTCATGACACACAAGTCAGTGTCACAAAGTCGAAAGATGAATGACCAACCATCTTCCTAAGTTGTTTCTATTAAGAAATAAAAAGAAAAAAAAATTCGGGGAGTTCTAGATTTTGACCTCTAGCCACGCCCCCCTCACTCCGACCCAGAGGTCCGATGTCATGGAACCTAAAGTGTATGAAGTATGAATGCTTTATGATAAGTTGTTGTCAAGATATGGACTCCTTGTAAAAGTTACACAGCAGTACATCTATTTTTACAGTGTTCTAGTTTTTAACCTCCAGCCCCACCCCCCAGGCATGGACCCAGAGATCCGATGCCATGAAATGAAACTCAACCCTACAGGGTACCTATGGTCCGAGTATGAAAGCCCTCTGATAAAACGTTTTCAAGATATAGACTTCTAGAATACTATATCACAGAAAAGCCATTAGTATTAATGGTGTTCTAGATTTTAACCTCTAGCCCCACCCCCTGGCATGGACCCAGGGATCTGATGCCATGGAATGAAAGCCGACCCTACAGGGTGTCAATGGCCCAAGTATCAATGCTTTCTGATGAGTGGTTGTCAAGATATGGACTTCTAGAAAACTTTAACACAAGAATTGCCATTTTTGAAGGTGTTCTAGATTTAAACCTCCAGCCCCACCCCCTGGCCTGGACCCAGGGGCCAGATGCCATGGAATGAAAGCTAACCCTACAGGGTATCTATGGTCCAAGTATGAATGCTTTCTGATGAGTGGTTGTCAAGATATGGACTTCTAGAAAACTTTAAGTGTGACGAGCACGGGAACGGGAACGCACACGGGAACGGGAACGTGGACGACCGGGGTGACTGCAATAGCTCTATGCACTTCGTGCAGTCGAGCTAAAAACCCAAAGAGGACAAGAAAATATATAATAATGTTAAATTGTTGACCAGTATGCATGAATAACTTTATTATGTGCCCATTTCATTGAAACAATAATCTGTTCCATATAACTGACGAATTTATTACATCAATACAGAAAATGCTTTTTTGACATTTAGAGTTAGAAGCCAAAAATAATGACAAAAATAATGACAAATGTACACAGTCTGATCTGTTACTGTATCAGAATTCCCATTTGATATATCAACAATTCTTGAAAGTCAAATAATTCCTGTTGTGAACATAATATTAGATATAAATTCACGTCAGGTCAGTTTAACTGCTACTGTAACATGTAATCAGTACTACCTGTTGTCATGCGGTGCAGATGGGGCTCGTTAGCCTTGGAAGGCAACTCATCTAGGAGTTAAGCTAGTTCTCTACACAAAATCTAGCTGGGCAGGGGGAACTCATTAGTCTTGGTTGACAGCCCTCCTAGGAGTTTACAGGTCTCTAAACAAAACCTAAGAAAGGGTAGATGGAGCTCTTCAGCTGTGGCCAGCAATTCATCTAGGAGAAGGAAACTCCAAAATCAAACCTGTGTGTCTGGATATGCCTAGTCCAGATATGCAAAGACTGTTTCGGTAGATGGAGCGGAAGAAATCATCTGATTCAACGGTTCAGAAAGCGATACAGCAACATGTTGTGGAACATGCAGAGCGTGACAAGGCACTAAAGATGTTACGGTCATCCACTGCATCCAAACCCAACTCCAGACGTCTTGACCTGTGTCTTGCCTCTGGGCGCAGCTGGGCGAGGACTAGAGAGTGAGGTTGACATTGCGCACCTCTTCCTCACTATAATCCAATTTCATAGCGCATGTCATCTTATTTCTCAACACACAAGCACTTGCATACACAACAATTTCATCACACTTGCACCCACATACCTACAAAGTCCTGTGGCGATGGGCGAGTGGCGAAGCAGCAGGTGTAGGACACACTGGGAGCTGTAGTTGCAGACCTGCACACAGGCGGCTCAGTTCTAATGGTCGTTTTCTGTGAGGAGAAGCAGTAAGCAGAATTCGGCAGTCGGCTGAGTGACTGAGCAGACCTATTTAGGACCGCACTGCTCACCCCCGTAGCATGGGGAAGGGGCTAGAAAAGGTGCCCTAAACAATTGCCTGCTTCAAACCCCCTGGCTGGTTAACCGCGATCAGCGGGGATCCCCTTAAGCGGTCGAAATACAAAGAAAAAAGCTAGAGTAATCCCCTTACGGATTGGCGCATGGAATGTGCGCACTTTAATGGACAGTGCTGGGTCAGATAGACCACAGCGTAGAACGGCCCTTGTGGGCAGAGAACTTGGGAGGTATGATATGCAGATAGCTGCATTGAGTGAGACTCGGTTCGCAGATGTTGGGGAGATCAAAGAAGTTGGTGCTGGATACACCTTCTTCTGGAGTGGACGCAAAAGTGAAGAGAGGCGTGAAGCAGGAGTTGGCTTTGCCATCAAAACAGAACTTGTTGGTAAGCTGTCAGGATTGCCAAAAGGCATTAATGACCGTCTAATGACATTGAGACTTCCTCTGTCAGGCAATAAACATGCAACTATTGTCAGTGCTTATGCACCCACAATGACCAATCCAGATGAGGTCAAGGACAAGTTCTATGATGACCTAGACAATGTTATTTCTGCAACACCCCGCACAGACAAGCTTATCCTTCTTGGCGACTTTAATGCCAGAGTGGGTACAGACCACCAGACCTGGGAAGGAGTTATAGGTCCAGAAGGGGTTGGAAAGTGTAACAGCAATGGTCTCTTGCTTCTCAGGAAGTGTGCTGAACATGATCTTCTAATCACCAACACAGTCTTCCGTCTACCTAATAGGAACAAAACATCCTGGATGCATCCCCGTTCCAAACACTGGCATCTCATAGACTATGTCATAGTGCGGAGAACAGACAGGCAGGATGTTAAAGTGACAAAGACTATGTGTGGTGCAGACTGCTGGACAGATCATAGACTGGTTGTCAGCAAACTCAACCTAAGAATACAGCCTGCGAGGCGACCTCAAGGCAAGAAAGCTCCTAAGAGACTGGATGTCTCAAAGCTGAATAAAGACAGCATGAGACAAAATTTCTTAACAGACATTTGCAACCAACTTGATGCAATGAATCTCAGTTCAGAGGACCCCGAAGAAAACTGGACAGTTTTCCATAAAACAGTTCTTTCTTCAGCTGCAAGCACCTTAGGCCATCCATCTCGCAAACATCAAGACTGGTTTGATGAGAATGATGATGAAATTCAGAGGCTTCTTGAAGAAAAGCACCGTTTGCTCAAGGCACATCAAGATGATACTAGCTCAGTATCCAAGAAAGCAGCCTACAGCAACATTTGTAAGACAGTCCAGACCAAGCTTAGGGACATGCAAGATTCCTGGCTGAGGAAGAAAACAGAAGAAATTCAGTCTTTTGCGGATAGAAAGGACATGAAGAAATTTCATGATGCACTGAAAACCATTTATGGTCCAAAGAGTTCTGGAGCCACCACATTGCTCAGTGCAGATGGAAACACTCTTCTCACAGATAAAGAGGCTATCTTGGAAAGGTGGGCGGAACACTTCAATAGTGTGCTTAATCGACCATCAAGCATCAATCAGGATGCAATCGACAGACTTCCACAGATAGAGTGCAATGTTCTGTTAGATGAATTTCCTACCGTTACGGAAACAAGAAAAGCAGTTCAACAACTATCATCTGGCAAAGCCCCAGGTGCAGATGCAATTCCTGCCGAAGTTTACAAGGCTGGGGGGCTACCCATGGCAGAGAAACTGACAGAGTTGTTTCACTGTATGTGGAGGAAGGAGGCTATCCCACAAGAATTTAAGGATGCATCCATAATCCACCTATACAAGCGGAAAGGAAATCCTCAAGTCTGTGACAATCACAGAGGCATCTCCCTCCTATCAATTGCTGGGAAGATACTTGCAAAAATTCTGTTGAATCGTCTGAATGCTCATCTTGATCAGACGGGACTTATCCCAGAAAGTCAATGTGGATTCAGAAAAGACAGAGGGACAATAGACATGATCTTTACAGCAAGACAGCTTCAGGAGAAATGCCAAGAACAGAATGTAGATCTATACATGACGTTTGTTGACCTCACCAAAGCTTTTGACACTGTTAGTCGTGATGGACTCTGGAAAATCATGGCCAAGTTTGGCTGTCCACCCAGATTCATAGCTATGGTGCGGCAGTTTCATGATGGCATGCAGGCACGTGTGCAGAATGATGGAGAGTTCTCTGAACCATTTGAAGTAACAAATGGGGTCAAACAAGGCTGTGTTCTGGCACCAGCACTGTTCAGCATGATGTTTTCTGCCATGCTTATGGATGCTTTTCAGGACAGTGACACTGGTTTTCCAATCAGGTACCGTTTTGATGGCAACATATTCAACCTCAGAAGGTTGCAAGCCAAAACTAAGGTCCAGACTGATGTGCTAGATGAGCTCCTCTATGCAGATGATATGGATAAGAATGCCAACACAGAGGCAAAAATGCAAAGAGCCATGGATCAAGTCTCACAGTCATGTGATAACTATGATCTCACAATCAGCACAAAAAAGACAGAGGTTGTACACCAACCAGCCCCCGGAAAACCATATAATGAACCAACCATCACTGTGAATGGGCAAAAACTGAAAGTTGTTGACAAGTTCACCTACCTGGGAAGCACTCTCTCCAGAGCAGTGCATATTGATGATGAGATCACTGCCAGAATTGCAAAAGCTAGTGTGGCATTCGGAAGACTCCGTGCAAATGTCTGGGAGCGAAATGGAATCAAGCTTGACACCAAGCTGAAAGTCTACAAGGCTGTGGTACTGCCAACCCTCTTGTATGCATGTGAGACCTGGACAGTATACCAACGCCATGCAAAGAGACTTAACCATTTCCACTTAAGCTGTTTGAGAAAGTTGTTAAAAATCAAGTGGCAGGACAAGATTCCAGACACAGAGGTCCTGAGGAAAGCAGGGATGCAAAGCATGCATACAGTCTTACAGCTAGCACAGCTAAGATGGACTGGCCATGTTATAAGAATGCCTGATGCGCGACTTCCAAAGAAAGTTTTCTATGGAGAACTACAGGAGGGAAAGCGCTCTCAAGGTGGCCAGAAGAAACGCTACAAAGACACCCTCAAAGCCTCTCTGAAGGATTTCAAAATACCAATGGGGTCCTGGGAACAGACTGCACAGGAGCGATCAAAGTGGCGAGGTCTCATCAACAAAGGAGCAGCTCTCTATGAAAAGAAAAGAATCTGTGAAGCTGAAAGAAAGCGAAGAGAGCGCAAAGCCAAAACAAATGTGCCACCAGCAGACTCTATGACATTGACTTGCTCTACTTGCAACCGACAGTTTAGAGCCAGAATTGGCCTAGTCAGCCATCAAAAAACTCACCAACACACATCAGCACTATTCAAGAAATAATGATGGTCTTTCTCATTAGTGAGAGACGAACTATCAGATATAAATTTATTTTGCTTTTTTTTTTCTTTTACTCTTTTTTTTTCAGAAAAAGAATTTTCAGCACATCTTGAAATATAATCAGAATTTATTCATAAAATCAATCACGATTACAGGCATTTTTGAAAAGTATTCGAATAAGATTAATTTCAATCGTAAAATCTACGATTACAGAATAATGTTTGATTGAAAAAAATTTCAGTCGAATAAAAGTAATCATGATTAATGATTAAGATTAACCCAGGTCTGTTGTCCACCCTGTCATTGTTGTTACGGACATTGTCAATGACGCTACGGTTTCCTTCAAAAGTGTTAATATACACAAGAACTGTATTGTCTTAAGAGATGATAACCCTCTTGGGTGTGATTTTGAATATGAGAGTTACCTAAGGATGGCATGTATTGGATTAGTGAGCTGTAATCATTTGTCTACACTGCTGATAAATAAAAAGTGTGTAAAAAGACTAAAATTTGATCAAAATTTTCATTTTTATTTAGTTTTAGCAGCCATCTTGGATTCCATATTTTATATTTCACAATGATATAAATCTCATTTTATATGTGTGCAACGTTTACACAATATGATACAAATATGACATAACTGGACTACATTGGGTCAGAAAACACAAGAATTTGCACTACAGGCGTTTAGTACTGTGTGGTTGAAATAGATGGCAGCCATCTTGAACTAATTTTATTGCCAAAGGGTGACAAGGTGATGTCAGTTGTGTTCATTTGTTGCATATTCATCCTCTACACCACTTATAATGTTCAAAAACATGAAAAAGAATGAAAGTTGGTTGAAAATTCAACTTTTTTAAATTTAGGCGGCCATCTTGGATGCCATTTTTGTTTTACACTCACAAAAGACCATTGAGAGTATGACTCTTTCACAAAATGATACATCTGTAACAATTATTGATAAAATATGCTCAGAAAAGTTTGGATTTTGCACATATACAGGTATTGTACTTTGAAGTTTTAACAGATGATAACCCTATTGGACGCCATCTTGAATTATGAGAGTTGCCCAAGGATGACAAAGTGGCATCAAGTGGATTCTTGTTTCTGAAGGTGTTGGCTGTCCTAATCAGTCAAAACATTTTCTAAACACCGCAAATCCAGGTCCACCCCCGAATCTGTCAGACTATAATGGATTTTGCTTAATATAAGTAGCCCTTCTGTTTTCGTTAAAAAATCGTTAATCCTTGACCGACATCAATACATAATAAAGCCAATTTGAAGTATGAAAGTTTCCAACGATGCGTGAAGATTTGCATTGATTAGTTGCTATCCATAATTCAATTTATATCCATAACTGTATTTATAGATACTCATTAATCAAGCTGATTTAATGATATGAATAAGTCAAATTATGGATAATTCATAAATCGTATTCTAGATGTCCATAAGTCCAAAATTGAGGCTGATTGTTGGATATCCAAAAATGGATTTATGGATATCCATAAATTTCCTTAATTCAGCTTAAGTGATATTGAATTATGGATATCCTAAATTGGTGAATAAATAGTAAAACGGGCCCATAGAATCTGACTTTTTAACTCAAAACTCGAAAATTTTAACTCGAAAATTTTGACTCGAAAATTTTGACTCGAAAATTTTAACTCGAAAAATTTTAACTCGAAAATTGTAACTCGAAACTCGAAAATTTTAACTCGAAACTAGAAAATTTTGACTCGAAACTCGAAAATTTTAACTCGAAACTAGAAAATTTTGACTCGAAACTCGAAAATTGTAACTCGAAACTCGAAAATTTTAACTCGAAAAATAGAAAAATGGCGATAGATGATCTCTTGCAGAGGAGTTAGATGATCTCTCTGCTAACCAATCGAAGAAATACTCTTTAATTCGAATGACATGTACTTTCGGTTGACAATCATCGAAGATTGGGTTTATTAATTGACTAACATCCGGTTTTTTGATGTTGGTACGTGACATATATCATGTTTCTGACATGATTTGAATTCGACCTTGGGGACATAAAACTGATGTAATATTTATGCAAATCACATGTAACCTTGATATTTTTATGTGTGTCATTGATGTGCTGACGCAATGTTAAAAAACGCACTTTTTACAATCAATTTCTGTGCACCACGACGATTCATATTGCGTCAATCCAAAATATTTTGAACCAAGGTCAGTGAGCGTGTTTTCCGAAAATGATACACTTTTAAAAAGGAAAGGTCATTAGTACAGAGCTGTGTCATGCGAAAAGACGTTGATTTTCCAATAATCGTTTTTGACTGGACAGTTTATCTCATTCAGTCACAATGTTCTATAATAAATCTACCCTATAACTGATCTGTATCTAATTGATTGCCTCTAAGTTTATGATAATGATGTAAATCAAGAAAAAACATTGATAAATTCATTGATATAATTTCCTTTTCTCTGGACATGACCATTTACTGCACTTGTGTTCGGATGTTAAGAACAAACTTGAATCAGAAAGAATTTGTTTGATGTGTATTTTTGACTTCCGCATTAGTACAATGTGATCTCGTGACCTAAAATATTTCATTGACAGGTCTAGTTTTCTCATGTTTGCATCACCGCTTTTGTCGTGCCTTTGTGAAATCGATTGTAGCTCACCTAAGCCGAAGTTACAGTATACCCATGCTCCGGCGTCCGTCCGTCGTCCACAATTTCAAACATCTTGGCCAATGAAAGCCAAACTTTATTTGAAGCATCGTTAGGAAGGAGGAATGAAAGTTTTTATGAATGGTCAATGTCGTATGACCAAGATGACCCATCATGGCTATAAATAGCAAATTCCTTTAAAAATCTTCTAAGGCCTATGATTTTGAAACTTGCCTTGAAGCATCAGTGAATGGAGCTCTACATTTTTTTTATAAATCATGACCCTGTGGTGACCTTGACCTTTCACGGCAAGGTCAACTTAGGATGCCTACGCATTTGAATGGGTAAACGTGGGAAAATGTCATTTAATGGCAGGAAACTTGCTTGAAGTGAGCAAATGGACAGAAGATTTATGTTTATGTAAAAAAATTACCCCACGGTGGTTGTCTGCCAAGTTTATTGGTATATATCCCAGATCTCAGGTGAGCATTTACAGGACCATTGGTCCTCTGGTTGGTATAATCCTTGCATTGTTTGTTGTCGCCTACTCGTGACCGACTGAAATCCGTTTTAACTTTTTTTAGTTAACGGAACCAATCTGACATTTGTCACGACATCAGAATTAGAATAGTTTATTGGCGAAACGTCAACCTGACAATACAACACCAGGAGGATGGGGTTTGACCGGAGGGGATTAGTCCCGAGCTCTCACAAGAGAAGTAAATTTAGACACACAATCATCCGAAATTTCAGCAGAGGAGATCAGAGAATCAGGGAGTTCATTCCAATCTTTAATACATTACGTAAACTTGCCCATGCAATATGATATTTTTCAGCAGCAAAAATTGAAAGTTTCATTGGAAAACTTGATATTTTTAGTATTTTTGCTCAAAACATTGATTGTGGGTACACGTTAAAACAGCCTCGCCGAGGCGGTTCTAACGAGTACCCACAATCTATGTTTTGGATCAAAAACTTAAGAAAAATAGGTATACCCCTGCATACCCCAGTTTTGCTATATAAAAGTGGGGTGTAAGGGGGTATATATTGTATGGACATGTTTTCCCGATGAGTCTGGAGGAAAAAGCTATGCAAATAGGCATTTGTACTTGCTGAGGGTATATGAAATGCCAAGGAGTGCTGATTCCTACACAGCCTGTTTTTTGGGGATAAGGTCATCCGTGGGTACGGACTTAGAAATTTTGTGTTTAAGTTTTTGGTTAAAGTTTTTATAAGTCTATATATCTCTTGGTCCTGTTGATGGATAAAGTAGATACTTTGCATGTTGGTAGAATTGGTCCGAAGTTTTATGCAGTACCGTCATGACCAACCCTGGGTGACCTTGAGGTCAAGGTCATGGACTTAGAAATTTTGTGTTAAAGTTTTTGTTTTTTTATTCCGATAGTCCGACGCCCCAATAGTTCTAGGGCTCGTTAATCCGAGGGCCCGATAGTCCGAGGGTTGTGAAGCCAAATGATTTTCAATTAAATGTATCCCACCCTTTTCATTTTCTGTCTTACATCTGCAATTTGGTATGTTTTACAACACGTGACCTGGCGTGGCTTCATATAAAGTATTTGATATACGTTGCAAATTTATAATCGTTTGCCTCAGATTTAAGTAACCCCAATCGCAGCAGACTTGTAAATGACCAAAATGACCTAAAATAAAAAACAACACCATGGTATGTCCCACAAACTTGCATACATACTACCCATCTTGAAAAATCATTGTTTATGTTTAAACACGGTACACCGATAGCCAGGACCAGAAGAGCCGTAATATATAAGGCAAAAATGTATACATATATATCTGGCTCTTTGTTGTATTCCTTTAGGGAAACGCCCAAAAATAAACAGAAGTCAATTGCAGTCCTGTATTCAAAATCTTGGAACACAGTAAATCAGAAATGTCTAAATTGGCAGTTGTCTGTTTCTATTTGATACGATCAAAAATGACTACTTGGAGACTCAGCATCACAGAAACATTGTAACCAATTAATCACTCATATAGGGACACTTAATATGAAACAAATTTGGAGAATAACAACAATTAAAACTTTCAACAGTTACTAAACCTGCAAGAGCTGTCAAAACTAGCTGCCAACACTTAATTTCTTTCACGATAATATCTGATTCCACCATGTAAAAGCTGTTTTCGTGCACAAAAACAAAAATAAGCTGACTTTTGATAAAAAATAATTTGAGAATGTGATCAAGAACTTCGTCACTGTATGGGAGACATCCTGCATGTCTGGGGTCAGATCGAGGCTGCAAAAAAACCAGATCTTACTTTCTTCTTAGGGCCTCAGTTTCCGTATCAGAAGGTTTATGTTTAATATTCTAAAGAATTCTGTTATTTATGAAAATGGACCTATAAAATGGTGACCATTTGACTATTTCAATTTAACAATTAGTCAAGTCAAAGAAGATGTGGCTAAATTCTTACTAAAAAGAAACAATATTAATAATAATAATAGCAGCTCTGTCATACATTCACGTATCAGCGGCTCAGCTCTGTCATACAGTCATGTATCAGCGGCGCATCGCTCGCGTATCTGTGAGAATTTCGAAAAGCCAAGGTCTGAAGCGTATTTTGTTCGAAGTATATACCACGTACGTGTGACTTTCCTGCTACTCGCTTTGTTAACTCTAAACTCGCTTTTTAACACGAAACTCATTTTTTTATATATTAACTAGAAACTCTCTCTTTTAACTCGAAACTCACTTTTTTAACTCGAAACTCACTTTTCTAACTCAAAACTCATTTTTCTAACTCGAAACTCACTTTTCTAACTCGAAACTCGCTATTTTAACTCGAAACTCACTTTTTTAACTCGAAACTCGATTTTTTAACTCGAAACTCACTTTTCTAACTCGAAACTCACTTTTTTAACTCGAAACTCACTTTTTTAACTCGAAACTCACTTTTCTAACTCGAAACTCACTTTTTAACTCGAAACTCGCTTTTCTAACTCGAAACTCACTTTTTTAACTCGAAACTCACTTTTCTTACCAGAAACTCGCTTTTCTTACTCGAAACTCACTCCCTACCAATAGTGACACACCATCTTCACGTGGTTATAAAAGAATTATTGCATTCCAGTGTTTTAGTTGACTACAGTGGAAAGGGGTACTTTTTGACGGGACACAGTGGAAAGGGTCACATTTTAAAGCAAGCACAGTGAAAAAGGGGGTCAAATTTTAGATGTCGATCACACTGTTTAGGGTATGTTCAACAATCCTTTGATCACGCATCGGTACACTGCTTACCAGGGAGTGCCCTCCCCGGGGTGGTGACCCACATTTGTTGTGTCTCACCCAAGTTGTATTTTCAGGTCAAAGAAACCACATCAAGACAAAGAAAGAAATTCTTAATCGATCATCAGTTATAAGAAGCAGGATGGCTTTAGAGTTGATGCAAGACATTCCTGGTTACAAGGCCATTCTGAAGTCTGTTCTTAAGGCACAAATACAGCTTTTGGTAAGAGTTTATTCATAATTTATAGTTTCCAACATTTTATTACTCACCCATGTAAATGAAACATTATTGTTACAGTCATTGTTACCAGACATGGGGTGATTACTGGGGTATCACGGTAATGATTAAATTACAATTACTCAGCTGTCTTTATGATCAAATTATGATTTTGTCCCCCCTCCGAAGGGGTGGGTGACATATTGTTTTTGGTGTGGATCCAGTTGGCGTCGGCGTAGCTTTTTGTCTGCACGATATCTCCTGAACCAGTGGATGGATTTAGACCAAACTGGCACAGAAACTTCATTTGGACAGCCGAATGAAGTGATTAGATTTTGGTGACCTTGACCTAATTTTCAAGGTCACAAAGGTCAATTAACTGTTTGAAAATCCAGGTGTCTCCATTCGTTTACGCTCTCTAACTTGAGTAGTTTTTGACCGATTTTCTTCAAACGTTGCATATAAGTTGATACCGACAAGGAGTGGTTTGGGATTGTAGATGGGTAAATTTCGTCCAACGACCTTAGAGTTATGGCCCTTGATTGATGTTAAAAATTGCTTTTTGTTCGTTTCCGCTCTCTAACTTAGTGTCACGATAAAAAATGTACTTTTGCTGTTTGTGGGGTTTGGATAATTTGTTTGATTTTTTTTAAATGTTTAGTTGAGCATAATAGGTATTTGGAAACTCTTACACAGGAGTAAACATGACATGTTTACTGCATTGTCAAGGATATCTATGTATGTTAGACACGGCAAAAAATATTTGTGCCATGAAGAATTTTATGCTCAATTGTGATATTTTAACATTCTTTTTGTGTTATGGTATTTGTTGATTTGTGGCGTGGAAATTGGCATTATGTGCAGTTTAATTGGATTCTGTACTGGGCTCAGATTCGTGTTTTATCAGTTTGCCATAAATGGTTTCTGAGAGTGACACGGCTTTAACGAAAACATGAAGTCCGGGGATTTGAATCATATGATTTACACCTTGAGGTATAATCCAGAGAAAATTTGTATTGCCGATTTTATGGTTAGCAATATAACTTTTTGCAAGCTGATCTGGGTGTGGGTGTCAGTGGATGTGCATTTAGAATTGTTATTCACTTGCTCACGGTGGGTTATTCACATGTTCTGATGAATGGTTTTGGAATATATGATGGAAAACGGTATGGTTTTCAGGGAAATGTTCACAAACTTATGCGTATAAATAGGCAGCTTATTTTGTGTTAAATCAATATGAATTATCGGAAGAATGTAAAGATTGGGCATGAATTTGAGATGTTTGGATATGGGTTTATCTGGTACACCTGGTTATGGTCAGCGCCAGTCTGAGTAGTCGGCCGTCGGTAAGTTATAACAGTTCATAAATATACATTTTGTACAGTGAGATTGTATAGCCATAATAATGTAGCTCATTATGGTGGAAAGCACATTGATAGGGTTGTAAAAATGAAGATTTCTATATTTCTGCACGCTACGTTGCCGTGAAGCGGCATTGGTTTAGTTTTTATGTATTAAATTTCGCGTAAGAATGACATTGCGCGGTATGTATGTCAACCAAAGTTGTAAAATGGAAATTTCTGTTATGTGCTACGTTACTTGTAGCGACGTTATTGTCATTGACGTACATTTAGTTTCATGTTATGTTATGTTATCTAATCATCTCATCATAAAGGAAGTTAATGTTGACTCGGAACAAAGCTGTAAGGCTGGAAATTTCAGATTTTAAGTTTTACGTTATAGTAACGTAACGCTTTGATTTGACGTTAATGATGTCATTAAGAATATTTGCTATTACTGAAATTAGTGATGTCATTTAAGAAAGGTTTAATATTGTAACAAGATTGTCTCGCAAGATTTATCGTATTCTGAGAAATGGCTTTCTATGAATTTGGTCATAGATTGGCAGGACCAATTCCTGGGTGAGGAATTGTGGATGCATGTCGGAGATTTGCTTGTGATGTCGCTGGGTAAGGAACTAGGGTTAGTTCGCGACATATGTGGTTTAACTGTATCGTACATGTGAATAAATGTTTCAATGTAGATACTGGAGTATTATAGTTTATATGTATAGTACAAGCAATCTAGCGAATAAACTAATACAGTTCCGGGGTACGGAATTGTGGGAGGTTATTTGCAATTGGATGTTGTGACGTGCATAGCTGCAGGAGATTTCGTTATGATAAATTGCGACACTATCAGTTATTTTGTTGTTAAGACACAGTTACTTTATTTCAGGCCTTGAAGCTGAAATTGTAATCTATGGACGTAATCTGAATTCCTGAAACTAAACTGGGCTAAACTATATGATGGGGCAGTGACGGTATAAACGGGACGATATAAAATCATTGGTGTTTGATTTACAATGGACGGGCGTGGTCTACAGTTCGTTTTGGGAACACTGGACTGTTTTGCAAGCAGTGGTGTCGAGTGTACTAGTGAGACGAACGTGTGACAGTATACCCGGAGATGCCAATGGGAAAGTGTGTGGGACATTGATGAACAAAGGACGTATTTTTTTTTTTTCTTTTCTCAGTAATTTCTTTTTGTAGTCTCTTTCTATCTTTTTTCTCCTTCTTTGCTTCTCACTTTAAACATCATTATAAATAAATCATCATAATTTGAAAATTCTGTTTAATTGAACCCTCCCATAGATTTGCTGGTCATTCATAGCAGGAAGCGTATACCCTTGGTCATTCGATACATGATTTGTTGGGCACAACAAGCCATTGTATCCTCTGACTTTATATTAAGTAGAGTCAGTCCGTGACATTTTGTGTCAGAAGTGGGATACGCCCAACATTTCTGCATTGGATATCAGTAACTCTTGGAGGTGTTTATATATGCTAGGATTTAGAGAACCAAATGTGAATCACAGTGAAATTCTCTAGTGTACCAAAGTAAGCAATGCTTAAGCAAAGTAAAAGTAATTGTTTAAAATAATGCAAATGTAACTTCTAAAATTTCATTGTACTGGTATATGTTACAGTCACACTGTCACTTAAGAACAAGATATCAAAGTATATTTCAGTTATGAGGGCCGATGGTTAGACTGATGGGAGTCCTCCGATAATTCATATTCCCGTCGACCGACTGTCAGGGTTGGCGAGCACCAGAGACGGGGTGTACCAGTGAAGCACCAGGTGATCCTGAAATTTGAGGTTTGTCAATTGAACGGTTTGTTTAAGGTATTCATGAGTATGGGCTTACTTTTGTAAATTGTTACGCAACAGTTACAGGCATTAGTTGATTGTGGTAGAATGTCTGGGTGATTCTTAATGGGTTATTAAGAATAGGTTGCGTTGAGGCAATTGGTAAACAAAAGTTGAAGCTTGGTAAGCATTGGGTTTTGCTTATTTATTGATGTGAATACTGTGAAGTTTGCGTTGTTCAGAATCAATTGATAACTCAGATTTCGTTTTATTGTGACCATCCTTACAAACAGTAATAATTTTTCAAAAGGGAAATAATAAAGAGTTAACCAAAGTGGGGAAAGATTTAGGTCTTGAAGGTGAAGCACTTAATACGTTTGTTTCAGAGCAACAAGTAATATTACGTGATGAACGTCAAGCAGCGCGTGATGCAGAACGTGAGCGTCGAGAAGCAGAACGCGAAATCCGCGAGATGGAAGTAAGAGCTGAACGCGAACGCTATGAGCGCGAGTTAAAAGCTAAAGCTGATGAACAAGAAAAGCAGCGAGAAATTAAGGAGTATGAATTACAACTTAAGAAACAGGAAATTGAACTGAAGCGGAATGAGTTGCTAGCGCAAGAAGCTGAAAAGGTAAGACAGAAAGAATTAAAAGAGCGTGAACTGGAAGTACAATACAGGCATGCAAATGAAGAAATGGAGCTTAAGGCAGATGAAGAGCGTAAGATCAGAATTGCAGATAGGGCTAAGTATGAGGCAGAGATTGCACTGGAACGAGAGAGGTTAGTAGCAGAGAGAGAGAAATTAGAACGTGAGTATGAAATGCAGATTGAATTACAGGACAGAAGACATTTCGCAGAAATGGAGAGGATCACAGCGCAAAGGGCGGAGAGGCCAATTCCAGCGCCAAGAGACACTATTAAGGCAAGGACGCCTAAAATCCCGGCATTTAATGAAGGTAAGGACGAAATGGATGCATATTTACTTAGGTTTGAACGGTATGCTTCAGCACAAGGGTGGAAAAGAGAAACATGGGCAACTGATTTGAGTGCGTTATTACAGGGTAAAGCGTTAGATGTGTACGCGTTGATGCCACAGGAGGATGCAATGGACTATGACAAGTTGAAGTGTGCATTGTTACAAAGGTATCAATTAACAGAGGAAGGATTCAAGCGTAAGTACAGAAAGTGTAGACCAGAAACTGGTGAAACGTTTCAGCAGTTTTCAGCACGGTTGAAGAGCTACTTTACAAGATGGATAGATATGTCAGGTATTCCTAAAACTTTTGAAGGTTTGCAGGATCTCATGTTGAGAGACCAGTTTACATTTATTTGTAACAGAGAACTGGAGTTATTTCTACGGGAGAGAGAACCAACTTCGTTGGAGCAAGCTAGTAAATTGGCGGATTCCTACAAGGAAGCTAGGTATGTGGATATTGTTAATTTGACTTTCAAGAATGACAGAGGTAGATCTCGTTCTAATTCAGCATCCAGATCAAGGTCACCAGTGAAAAGAGACCAGATTCCTAATAATCAAAACTCATATGGAAGAGGAAGAGGTAAATACTATCCAGGTTTGAAATGTTATAATTGTGGTGGAACACATTACAGGAGGGAGTGTCCGGAACTAAAACCCGGTATCATGAAAGTAGGTGCGGTAGGACATAGAGGTAGATCACCAACAAAGAAAGTTACTTTTCAGAGCAAAGATTCGGAGGTACAGACTACATATGAAGACAGTCATGAGGATACAACAACAGATGTTAAGAAATGTGGAGCTTGCTTGACGTATACAAATACTGTCAGTTATTCCAAAGCAGCAATGGAGAGTAAGGATAACATACATGAGAAACACCAAGTAAGTGTGAGTTCAGTATCATCTCTTTCAGAACTTAGTACTGTACAAGGAATGGTTGAAGAGAAATCGGTTGAGGTTTTACGAGATACTGGATGTTCGGGCGTGATAGTAAGTAAACATGTAGTCCCGGAAGGTGCATATACAGGAAGAAATCAAACTATGGTAATGGTAGATTATTCTACAAGAGTTGTACCGGAAGTGAAGGTAAATATTGACACACCATATTACAAAGGAGAAGTATTGGCACTATGTGTGGAAAAGCCATTGGTTGATTTAATCATAGGTAATATTCCAGGTGCACGGGAACGCAACAAACCGGATATAGACTGGGTGCCAACATTAGCAGTGCAAACTAGGGCACAGAAGAAACAGGAAGGAACACATGTGAGTATGAAGACACCAGAAATAGTTATACAAGAAATTACACCGGATCAAATTCGGAAGGCCCAGAATGAAGATCAGAGTTTGAAGGTAATGAAGGCACGGTGTGAAGCCAAGGAGTGTCTTAAGAATGCATCATATTTTATTAAAAATAACTTGATGTACCGGAAGTTTAGCTTGCCGAACATTGAGCGAGGTAGGTTATTTACACAGCTTATAGTGCCACAGCAATTTCGCAAAACGGTAATGAAGTTGGCTCACGAGTCAATAATGGCAGGTCATTTAGCTGTTAAACGAACCATACAAAAGGTTCTCTCAGAATTTTATTGGCCAGGCATCAGTAGCGACATAAAACGATTTTGTCAGTCATGTGACATTTGTCAACGTACTGTACCCAAGGGTAAGATAATTCGAGCACCCTTAGGAAAGATGCCTAGAATAGATGTACCATTCAAGAGAGTTGCAACTGATTTGATAGGACCTTTGAAACCTGTGACATACAGTAAGAATAGATTCATACTTACAGTAGTTGATTATGCAACGAGATATCCAGAGGCAGTGCCATTGGCGTCAATTGACACGGAAGCTGTTGCAGATGCATTGGTAAGTATTTTTAATCAAGTTGGAGTAACCTATGAGATCAGCTTAGACTTAAGATCACAATTTACGTCATCCATTATGAAGGAAGTGAGTACTAGGATGTTTTTCAGGCGATCAGTGATGGGCCCGCACTCTACACCGTACACTAACCCGTACACCAACTCGTACACCAACCCGTACATCAACCCGTACATCGCTCTGTATACCGTCCCGTGTACCGCCACGTATTCTACGGTACATGACGTATTTGTGGAACATTTCAGGTGGACGATAAACAGCATGCTGATAAGAATCTATACGGAGAAATCAGCAGATTGTGGTAAGTTACCATTTATCATTTACAGAAACATGGAGAGTCAGAATGGCCGAGATGGGGATTGTGTGGCAACGTTGCCAGTGGGAGCGAATGCAGGTTTGTTACCAGAAAGATCGACAGAAGAAAAGCCGGCAAAGGATGTAACACAGTGTTATGCTCAAAGTATGGTTGGTATTTTCAGCTCCGACGTTAACGAGACCGACACCGGAAGTTGTAGTTTAGAGACAAGATATCATCCAGGTTTGAGATTTAACGAGAGATTGGCAGGTAGACAATATTTTACTTTCACAAGTTGGGTACACATTTGTATCAGTATAATGTTGTTCCTTACTTCCCAATGTCCAGGAGATATATTGGCATTCATGGTTTGGTTTTTGTCGATATGTAATAACGTGATCACGTTTGTTGCGGTGGTTACCGTGGCGTTGCGGGTAGACAGTATTGTAACTGACTGGCATATATCTTTTATTTGGGTAAGTGTAGTCAGTGTAATGACTAACTGGTGGCTGTGGCCGCATAGACGGAAGCCCAATAGTAAGGTTAATACTACATGTAGTAATGCGGAGTGTTCCAGTAACGTTGAATGGAAATATGTAAGATGGAAAGCAAGGAAGGCGGAACAGACTATTTGTCGCGTATTTAGTGGATTACGGTTAACGCCGATAGCTTTTGCTGTTTCCTCCGGAATCCGAGTATAGATCCGATTGTCATGGAAAGTTTAAGTTCGCGGTAATCGGGGTACGGTTCTTGAAAGTATAATCTTCTAAATATGACTTCAATTAGTGTTACTCTGTGAAACATGAGTATTGTGCATTAAGGTTATCTATTTGTTGCGTATGTAGTGAATCAAGGGCAAGAAAGCAGCTTTGCAGTTTCCTCCGAGATCCGAGTATGTTCCATTTATCATAAAAGATTTAGATTGCGATACGTGGAAGCAGGTTTTTGCAAGTATGATTCTCTAGATATGACTTCATTTAGTAAATTTTTTATCGCGTAGATCTAGTGTTACGCATTTTTAAGATGCTTCACACTTCAAAAGGGGGAAGGTATGTCACGATAAAAAATGTACTTTTGCTGTTTGTGGGGTTTGGATAATTTGTTTGATTTTTTTTAAATGTTTAGTTGAGCATAATAGGTATTTGGAAACTCTTACACAGGAGTAAACATGACATGTTTACTGCATTGTCAAGGATATCTATGTATGTTAGACACGGCAAAAAATATTTGTGCCATGAAGAATTTTATGCTCAATTGTGATATTTTAACATTCTTTTTGTGTTATGGTATTTGTTGATTTGTGGCGTGGAAATTGGCATTATGTGCAGTTTAATTGGATTCTGTACTGGGCTCAGATTCGTGTTTTATCAGTTTGCCATAAATGGTTTCTGAGAGTGACACGGCTTTAACGAAAACATGAAGTCCGGGGATTTGAATCATATGATTTACACCTTGAGGTATAATCCAGAGAAAATTTGTATTGCCGATTTTATGGTTAGCAATATAACTTTTTGCAAGCTGATCTGGGTGTGGGTGTCAGTGGATGTGCATTTAGAATTGTTATTCACTTGCTCACGGTGGGTTATTCACATGTTCTGATGAATGGTTTTGGAATATATGATGGAAAACGGTATGGTTTTCAGGGAAATGTTCACAAACTTATGCGTATAAATAGGCAGCTTATTTTGTGTTAAATCAATATGAATTATCGGAAGAATGTAAAGATTGGGCATGAATTTGAGATGTTTGGATATGGGTTTATCTGGTACACCTGGTTATGGTCAGCGCCAGTCTGAGTAGTCGGCCGTCGGTAAGTTATAACAGTTCATAAATATACATTTTGTACAGTGAGATTGTATAGCCATAATAATGTAGCTCATTATGGTGGAAAGCACATTGATAGGGTTGTAAAAATGAAGATTTCTATATTTCTGCACGCTACGTTGCCGTGAAGCGGCATTGGTTTAGTTTTTTATGTATTAAATTTCGCGTAAGAATGACATTGCGCGGTATGTATGTCAACCAAAGTTGTAAAATGGAAATTTCTGTTATGTGCTACGTTACTTGTAGCGACGTTATTGTCATTGACGTACATTTAGTTTCATGTTATGTTATGTTATCTAATCATCTCATCATAAAGGAAGTTAATGTTGACTCGGAACAAAGCTGTAAGGCTGGAAATTTCAGATTTTAAGTTTTACGTTATAGTAACGTAACGCTTTGATTTGACGTTAATGATGTCATTAAGAATATTTGCTATTACTGAAATTAGTGATGTCATTTAAGAAAGGTTTAATATTGTAACAAGATTGTCTCGCAAGATTTATCGTATTCTGAGAAATGGCTTTCTATGAATTTGGTCATAGATTGGCAGGACCAATTCCTGGGTGAGGAATTGTGGATGCATGTCGGAGATTTGCTTGTGATGTCGCTGGGTAAGGAACTAGGGTTAGTTCGCGACATATGTGGTTTAACTGTATCGTACATGTGAATAAATGTTTCAATGTAGATACTGGAGTATTATAGTTTATATGTATAGTACAAGCAATCTAGCGAATAAACTAATACAGTTCCGGGGTACGGAATTGTGGGAGGTTATTTGCAATTGGATGTTGTGACGTGCATAGCTGCAGGAGATTTCGTTATGATAAATTGCGACACTATCAGTTATTTTGTTGTTAAGACACAGTTACTTTATTTCAGGCCTTGAAGCTGAAATTGTAATCTATGGACGTAATCTGAATTCCTGAAACTAAACTGGGCTAAACTATATGATGGGGCAGTGACGGTATAAACGGGACGATATAAAATCATTGGTGTTTGATTTACAATGGACGGGCGTGGTCTACAGTTCGTTTTGGGAACACTGGACTGTTTTGCAAGCAGTGGTGTCGAGTGTACTAGTGAGACGAACGTGTGACAGTATACCCGGAGATGCCAATGGGAAAGTGTGTGGGACATTGATGAACAAAGGACGTATTTTTTTTTTTTTTCTTTTCTCAGTAATTTCTTTTTGTAGTCTCTTTCTATCTTTTTTCTCCTTCTTTGCTTCTCACTTTAAACATCATTATAAATAAATCATCATAATTTGAAAATTCTGTTTAATTGAACCCTCCCATAGATTTGCTGGTCATTCATAGCAGGAAGCGTATACCCTTGGTCATTCGATACATGATTTGTTGGGCACAACAAGCCATTGTATCCTCTGACTTTATATTAAGTAGAGTCAGTCCGTGACACTTAGTAGTTTTTGACCGATTTTCTTCAAACTTTGCATATAAGTTGATATCGGCAAGGAGTGGTTTGGGATTGTAGATGTGTAAATTTCGTCAAATGACCTTAGAGTTATGGCCCTTGATTGAGGTTAAAAATTGCATTTTTTTTCATTTCCGCTCTCTGACTTGAGTATTTTTTGACCGATTTTCTTCAAACTTTGCATATGAGTTGATATTGGCAAGGAGTGGTTTGGGATTGTAGATGGATAAATTTCGTCAAATGACCTTAGAGTTATGGCCCTTGATTGAGGTTAAAAATTGCATTTTTTTTCGTTTCCGCTCCTTAACTTGAGTAGTTTTTGACCGATTTTCTTCAAACTTTGCATATGAGTTGATACCGGCAAGGAATGGTTTGGGATTGTAGATGGGTAAATTTCGTCAAATGACCTTAGAGTAATGGCCCTTGATTGAGGTTAAAAATTGCATTTTTTTCGTTTCCGCTCTCTAATTTGAGTAGTTTTTGACAGATTTTCTTCAAACTTTGCATATTAGTTGATACAGGCAAGGATTGGTTTGGGATTGAAGATGAGTAAATTTCGTGAAAAAACCTTACAGTTATGTCCCTTGATTTATGTTCAAAATTGCATGTTTGTAAAAATTTAGGGTTGGGGCCGAGGTGGTCAATTACTTTTTACAGCTGAAACATGTGATATTTTAAAATGTGTGTTGGTATTATATTGGTTTTAATTTAAAATGTCTTTTGGTATATATTTTTCAGGGTTATATGACAGTGTAAAATTTACAAAATTAAAAGTGTGTTGGGGGCAGAGAGGGGGGACATATGTTTTCCTCTGAAAACTCCTTCTAGTTACTCATTTTTTCAAGAGTAATTGATTAAATTATGATTATTGAGACAAAGTATTCAGATTACATACATGATTACTGATTACCATTTGTTATTGTTTTTTATCTTTGACCCAGCAATATGAGTATTGTTTTCTGTCAATTAACCAGATAAAGGCACTTTCTGTAGTCAACAGAAACCAAACATTGAAACGACCATGCTGCACTGTCCATTATTGAGACACAGGATATGTATTAACTGGATCAATGAATATCATACTGAACTACATCTTTTTCTAAAATTTTCAACACTAACAATGCATGCATGGTGTTGTTATCATTAATCTTAGTTTCACCATGGACATCTTCCTCAAAAGAGGTACATTCCAGAAAAAAGTGTTTTTCCTGTTCCTCATGCATTGTGTTTAAGATCAAAACTGCTCTTTCTTTCGTTTTATGTCTTGGTGTTTAAAAGTTTTGTGCTGTTGGGCGTGTTGGCACCTTATGTGTGTTTTCATATTTTTAGTTAAGTTTTAATAGGTAACTGAGCTTACGGTGTGTTTTCATGGTATAAGTACCTGATTTTTGGTTTAGTTTTTTCCTATCTCGGTTTTTGGAGTGGGAATTTTTTTCTGATTGCACCTTTTCCTGATCTTTGCCTACTTGTACCTCTTCACACAGCCCTGGTGGTCAAAAACCTCAGGTCCGTTGTAGCATTTGAAATGACTTCTCATAAATCACTACTATTTTGGCAACAAATTTAAATACACATTGCCATTGTCAGAACAAACCCTTCTGGGAAATTTTGAGAAAGTGAGAAACAATTAAGTTTGAGTAATTGAAAGATAATTGGCTGTTTGTACAGTTTATAGTTGGCTGTTTACACTTTAACAATTCAGCATTCAAACAACTATTCATAATGACTGTATAGTATCTATTCTCACCTCTGTCTGTCAAAGCAATGAGAAATTGCTAGGCTGCAAGATGCCTATCCAATCCTGCTAAAATTTTAATGATATAGTAAACAACTTTCAGGTAAAAGGCTCCAGTCTTCCTAGGAAAGTTGCTGTCAGAGTAGCTGTTTATTTGAGCAGTGTTTCCTATATAAAATGCGTAACACAGTGTGTCGTTCAACACAGTGTAAAGCTGCATCAAAACCTTGTTTGAGGCAGCTAATGTTTTAATGTTATACTCTCTGACTTTAAATAAAATTTGTCTAATGCTTTCCTTTATGACTTTGATGTATGAACTTATTGCTGTAATCATGAAAGTAATCATCAATAATCATGATTACTGACCTAATAAAACATGATAATGATTGAATTATGATTAAAATTGTGATTAATGATTATCCATGATTATTTGAAAAATTGACATTGTAATTGATTACAGTAACTGATGATTAAATTACTGATTATGATTACCCCATTCTGATTGTTGCAGTCATGTTACAGTCATAGTCATTGTTACAGTCATTAAGGGGTACATAATCATTTTTTTACTTGAAGAGACAGTTAGTCAAGTCAGACAGATTCAGTTTTGATGGGTAGAGTCTATATTATCTCTTGTAGGTTGAGCAGCTAAGTATATGATCAGGCTGGGGAAGAGTCCATTATACTCACAGCCAGTGTCACTGATGGCTCCCTGTTTTCATATTGGACAAGTCTATTTCTTCTTGTAGGTTGAGCAGCTATGTCATCAAGCTGGGGGAAGGGCCCATTATACCCACAGCCAGTATCAGTGTTTGCTCCCTGTTTTCTTTGGACAAGTCTATTTCTTCTTGTAGGCTGAGCAGCTATGTCATCAAGCTGGGGAAGAGTCCATTATACCCACAGCCAGTATCAGTGATCATGGTGATTGCTCCCTGTTTGAATTGGATAAGTCTATATCTTCTTGTAGGTGGAGCAGCTATGTGATTAAGCTGGTGAAGAGTCTATTATCCTGTCTGCCAGTCTCAATGATGGCTCCCTGTTTTAATTGGATAAGTCTATCTTCTTGTAGATGGAGCAGCTATGTGATCAAGCTGGGGAAGAGTCCATTATACTCACGGCAGTCTCAGTGATGGTTCCCTGTATTCATATTGGACAAGTCCATTTCTTCTTGTAGGTGGAGCAGCTATGTGATCAAGCTGGGGAAGTGTCCATTATACTCACAGCCAGTATCAATGATGGCTCCCTGTTTTAATTGGACAAGTCTATTTCTTCTTGTAGGTTGAGCAGCTATGTGATCAAGCTGGGGAAGAGTCTATTATCCTGACAGCCAGTCTCAATGATGGTTCTTTGTCTCACATGGGTTCTAAGATGGGGAAAAGATTCTTTGAAGAAAAAGATGAGATTAAATCACAATTTCTTGGATATTGCCTCAAAAGTAAGTTTAATACTTTGTGCCACTGCATAAAAAAAAAACAACAAAATGCTTGGACGAAAACCCAAGCCGCAGATCAGCGCCTTTGTTTTAGCTACACGGATAGTACAGTTCCTTTTCTACTTATATACAAAATTTCAAGCCTCTAACCATCTGTGACTGTACAGACCAGTTTGTGTTGGACCTGGTCGGAACCCAAATTGTTGGTTTTCTCACTTTATGTTTGAAGTACATTGTCATGGTAAACACTAACAGTGTTTTACTTTAATGCAAAAAGTGGGGTTTACAATACCAGTGGTCAAACTAGATAGTAATAGTCATGATTGTAGTCTTAGAAGTACTTGACCAACCATTTCAGTTTAAGTCTTAATTTTCTGATTGAATGGTGTTAGATTAATTTTCTCAGTCTCTGGCTGACATGTACTGGCACAAGTCTTACCAATAACTGTTATAAGTTTGGAAATGTTTGTGAGAGCTTACATTTTGCTAATTTTTGGCAAATTCAAAGTTACATGTACATGTATCACTAATACAGCTTTACTTCAAACTGTATAGCCTGCGCAAGTGTTGCGTTTGAGAATTTTAAAAGAACTGTGATATAAAAACATCCCCAAACATACTAATTTGAAATAAAAATCACACGAAAACTTCTGAACTTATACATGTAGTATTACCTGTATCTATATAATAACTTCACTTCATGCACCAAAATTACCTCATTTCTTCATGTGTTTCACGAAATGGTTGTTAAATGAGCCGCTGCATAAGGAAACCAACAATCTGCATATGGGAAAGCAAAGCCGCAGATCAGCCATGCAGTAACTGCATGGCTGATCAGCGCCTTTGTTTTCGCTCTATGGATAGTGCAATACCTCTTCTTCTTAAATCCAAAATGCGAAAACAAAGCCACAGATCAGCCTTGCAGTAGCTGATCAGCGCTTTTGTGTTGGCTGTATGAATAGTGCAATACCCCGAAATTTCAAGGTTCTAGCCTTGTACAGGCCGGTTTGTGTGAGACCTGATTGGAAACCCAAATTGTTAGCTTTCTCAAGCACATGCTCTAATTATTTTGGCACAACTTATCAAAGACAGCACAGACACTGACTACAATTACGTGCAATAATGAGACTGTGCGTGAGAAAACAAACATTTTGGGTTTGCGACCAGGTCCAACACAAACTGGGCTGTACAGTCAAAGAAGATGGTTAGAAGCTTGAAATTTTGGGTTAAAGTAGAAGAGATATTGTACTATCGGTGTAGCGAAAACAAAGGCGCTGCTCAGCTTCGCAGTTACTGCGAAGCTTATCTGCACCTTTGTTTTTGCCTAGGTTTTTTTAGCTCTCCTGAGCCGAAGGCTCACAGGTGAGCTTATAGTATACCCATGCTCCATCGTCGTTGTCGTCGTTATCATTCACACTTTTCAAACATCTGAAACATCCTCTGAAACAGCTTGGCCAGTCAAAGCCAAACTTCATGTGGAGCATCCTTAGGAATGGGGAACGAAAATTTGTATAAACGGTCCAGGTCACATAACCATGATGGCCGCCATGGCTATAAATAGCAAAAACCTTTAAAAATCTTTTTCTCCAGAACCAGAAGGCCTATGATCAGGCAATGGAGCTCTACAAACTTTATATAAATTGTGACCCTTGGATGACCTTGACCTATTTTAAATGTCATTTGAAGGGCAAAACTTGCAGTAAATTGGCAAATGGATTGAAGTTTTATGATTTGAAAAAGAAAATGACTCCAGGGGTTGCACTGACCTGGACCTGGGGTTACATATATGTATATTACCATCTTAGTCAAACCCGTATCTCAGGTTTCAGGTGAGCGTTTACAGGACCATTGGTCCTCTTGTGTTGGTTTTCTCTTGCATTGGCTCAAATAGTGTCCTTGGAATGGTCAAGACTGTGAGGCTTAACTTGAAATCACTAAAGTTTGGAAATTTGTTGCGTCACAAATTAAAAGTGACTCTCACTAATGAAGACCTGCTATAAGCTTTATCAAGAGCATAAGCTACTTGGGTTTATAGATTACGTGTACATGGGGGAGCGCAGTGACGTAGTGATAGAGCATTGGACTCCGAATGGTTGTGTTGTGTCCTTAGGCAAGACACATCCACACCCCAGAGTAACTTAAAACCCAGAAAGTGATGGCTCCATCCAGACATGACTGAAAAATTGTTGACTGGGACCTTAAACCGCAGAAAAAACAGACATACATAAATTTTTCATGAAATAACATCCAGGCACAGTATACATTAAACATATATAATAAAATCATTTACATGTAGATGACCTTGCATTTTGTCTTCAGGTAAATCTGATACAAACACAACTAATGAAGAGGACAATTCACTTGATTGTGATTTGGAAGAATTTTCTTCAAACCAAAAACTGGGGTTGGAATCTGATATTCAAGACACCGATAGGCAAACACCTCAAAAGCCTGTAACTCTACCTCTGATTATGACAGTGGGGGAAGGATCAAGAATTAGAAAGTCAAAGAAAAAAAGGAAACTCTCTGCATCTGATCAGCTGGCATCAAATTCAAATTTATCTGTGACTGCACCTGATCCTCAAAACCAAACAAAGGATTTAGGCAGTGAAGATAAACACTTAAAGGGAGATATAAATACCAGTAGTTCTAGTGAACAGTTCGATTCACTTGAAAATCCTAGTCTAAATTCTAATATAGAGCTCTTGAATGGCAATAATCAGGATTCTAGAATTAAGATAGAATCTGGTACTGATGAAGGACAAGATATTAAACAAATTGACATTGATGCAATTATGAAGAATATAGGAATGGAGGAAGGATTTGGTTTAAAAGGTATATTGAAGAGAACATTAGGAAAGCACGCTTTATTTAACTTTTAAAAATGAAGATTTTCAGTTGATTTTTCTACATTGTACATGTGCCTTATTTGTGCTCTCAGCACTGACTGTGAGTGCTTCTTAGAATCGACTCGGTGAGGCCTTCCAACGTGTACCCACATGTGAAAACAAAAATCAGTGTTTGACTTGGTACACACCAGTTTTACTATATAAGATATCAGTGTCGGGAAACATATTCCGTGTATGCTATCATTTGTGTATACGTCATACGTTAGAGAGCACTTTCGTACTGCTCATAATTTCGGAACTCACACATTGCTATATACACTGTAAAACGCCTGGATCCCGTCTTCCGTGTTATAAAGAGGTCCAGGTCCAGGTGTATTCATATTATGAAAGAAAAATGTTTTACACATATCTATCATATGCGGTATAGTATTAGCTGTGTCAAGCAATATTTTCCTTCTTCGAAACATTTGTCAACATTTGGAACACTTCGGAACTTAAAAGTTTCCAAAGTGTTCTCAGCGACCGGATGAAGATATGTGAACTTGTTTACAGTTATACAATCAATTAGGTGCGCTACATATGATAGAATATGTAAAATATTTCACAAATGACTCGCACAAACGACACCACAAATTTTCTGAACGTAAGTTTAGTCCGAAACGTTAAATTTACGTGTGACGTCACCGTTGTGTACACATCTGATAGCATACCTGCAGTTTGTTTCCCGATAGTGAGATATAAAAGTGGTGTGCAAAGAGCTCCTCTGGAGCGAATTCGTTTTATCAGAAAAATATCTCAATCACTTCCGGGAGCTGATTTTTAAGTGGTTAGTTGTGCTTATCTCGTTAAAATGTGATTGTATGTAGAAAACTAGACTGTGTCTGTCCAAATTAGTGTCCAAACATGGCACTTGAGACAATAATTGCATTCACTAGTGGGAAGTTGCAATGATATACATGATAAGGGGCTGTATCATATTATTTCCCTGAAAGTTGTCTGAAACTTGGCATAGAATTTTATGCAGTATCTTGAATATAGCATAAAAGTACAGTTATTGATGTTTTCTGTTGTAGGTCATCAAGTTGCTGATACTAATGAATATAAGGATTTAAAAGAAGATGAAGAAAGGCTCAAAAAAGATGCAGATTCACGTGAACATCAGATTTACCAATGTGAAAGGTGTGGTGTTGAATTCGAAAGAAAACCGGCTTTAACCCAGCACATACGAGACCATCATAATGAATATAAGTGCCAAATATGTGGAAAGATTGAAAAAAGGAAGTATAAATTGAAAAATCATATGGAGGTCGTGCATGAAGGTCGTTGCTGGATATGTGAAGTATGTGGATCTTCATTCAAAAGTAATGGTGGACTATCTAGCCACATGAAAGTCCAACATTCAGACATGTTGACCAAGAAGGCGTTATATAGCTGTGAGAAATGCTCTAAGAATTTTATAGATAAAAACATATATTTAGGACATATTTCTAAACATGAAGGAACTAAATTATTCAGTTGTATTTTTTGCTTAAAGCAGTACCAATATAAGAATAATCTAAAAGCTCACGTTTGTGCACACGTCTCCAAACAAACCCCTAAATGTGATCAATGTGGGGCGTGCTTTAGTACGAATAAAGAACTGAAAGCTCATGTTAGTGGGATACATTTAAAGATAGAAAAATATCGATGTGCCTGTCGTAAGGCATTCCGCTGGAGCTCATCTCTGGCCTTTCACAGGAACAAATGTGCTGCAATGTGGCAAAAGTAAGGCATGGGGTTCTTTTTCGAATTTAAGGTATAAAAGGCCCTTTAAAACCCTAGTGCATTTACTAGTGAGTTTTAATAATTTGAGCCTCCTCATGAGAAAACCAACGATCTGCATATGCGAAAACAAAGACGCAGATCAGCTTCGTGGTAACCGCGGTAATCAGCGCCTTTGTTTTCACTACATGGATAGAACAGTTCCTCTTCTTCCTACATCCGAAATTTCAAGCTTCTAGCCTGCTTCTGTGACTGTACAGTCTGATTTGTGTCAGACCCGTTCGGAAACCACATTGTTGGTTTTCCCACGAGGCAGCTCAAATATGTGTCTTCAGTAGTCCCTACATTTCTCTTGGTGTTAAGTAAAACATTGTCTATAATATTGCTAAAGTAAGCCCTGTCCTTCCAATTGGAGTTTTCACATTGAATTTTTCACATTCGATTTTTCACTGGAAAACACATCCTATAATCTGGCTAATATACATGTAGTCTGTATTTTCTTTGAGTTTTCCAATTCAACATTGTATTCAATTTCATGTTTTACAGGAAAAATATCCTATCAAGTGTTAAAATAAACATTTTTCTTTGAGTTTTCAAATTCAATTTGTTTACCCTTACATGACAGGAAAAAGATAATATGAGGCAGAGCAGCAATACGAGACAAGTCCTCAGGGTTTCCGCCCAGGTCTGACTCAGAGTCTGTACAGTGACAGAAGATGGCTAGAAGATTAAGGAAGACGAGGAATAGTCTATCCATGTAGTGAAAACAAAGGCACTTACCAGTTGTGCAGTTACTGCACAGCTGATCTGCTCCTATGTTTTTGCATAGGCATAAATCAGGTTTTCTCATGATGCGGCCCATATGTTGTGGCTAAAATAAGACTGAATGTTCTTTAAATGAGCCTCCTCGTGGGAAAACCAACAATGTGGTTTCCGAACAGGTCTGACACAAACCGGCCTGCGTAGTCATAGAAGCAGGCTAGAAGCTTAAAATTTTGGATTTAGAAAGTAGAGGAATAATACTATCCGTGTAGCAAAAACAAAGGCGCTGATCAGCTTTGCGGTTACCGCGAAGCTGATCTGCGTCTTTGTTTTCGCATATGCAGATTGTTGGTTTTCCCACGAGGCGGCTCAAATTTCACTGGAAAAATTGCCAAGTAGTTTGGCTGAATTACTGAGATACTGTTTGGTGCAAACATTGTCTACAGAACAATTCTGAATTGTGGACTCTGGATCGAGAGACCAGAGGTTGGAAAGCCATTGTCATTGAGCAAGACAAAAATTTCCATATTACTTGTAAATACACAGGAAGCATTGGCTCCATCCTCACATGACTTTAAAATTATTGACTGTGACATTTTAAAACACATATCCAATGTTTGCTACATGCACCTAGTGTGGTATCCATATGAAATGCCAATGTTTTGTTTGTAGCTAGCCTGTACGAAAGTACAGGAAGAGCTATTGCAATCACCCCGGCATCGGCGTTAGCGTTAGCGTTCACGTTGCTTCAATGTTAAAGTTCTTGGTTAAAGTTTTTTATAAGTCTATATCTCTTGAACATGGTGATGGATCAAGTTGATACTTCGTCTGTGAGTAGATAGTGGTCTGAAGTTTTATGCAGTACCATCATGACCCACCCTGGGTGACCTCAACGTCAAGGTCACGGACTTAGAAATTTTGTGTTAAAGTTTTTGGTTAAGTTTTTATAAGTCCATATCTCTTGAACATGGCGATGGATCAAGTTGATACATGTACTTTGCATGTTTGTAGATATTGGTCTGAAGTTTTATGCTATATCACCGGGACTCACCTGAGTGACCTTGCGGTCAAAGGTCATTGGTCATAGACTTTGATAGATTTAGTGGCAAAGCACAAGTCAGGCGAGCTACGCTGTCCTGCGACAGCTCTTATTTGAATTGATGCTTTAAGACCAAGTCAACAGCTATCGCCACATTGGGACGTTTCCTCCAAGCAGGAACATGACGTCATAATGACGTCAGATCGACGTCGATGCGACGTCATGACGTCGCATCGACGTTGATATGACGTCATTATGACGTCATGTGCCCGCTGGGCTCCATTTTATGGGAATTCTTCCCAAGATTAGGATGTCATGACCCGCAAAATATGCTTGGAAATATACTGAAAATCAAAAATCTTGCACCATCCTGTTTTGCATATTTTTTGTGATTAACTTATATTTTGTTATTTCTAATATTATATTTGGTTACTACCAATACCAAATTTTTGACTTTATGGGAAGTTCAAGGGTATTGCTGATAATGCAAATTTTTGGGACAAAAAGTGTAAAATTGCATTTTTTTTTGGGGGGGGGGGAAGATAAGCAATGAAAAATTTTAATAAGGTTTTATCGCAAATGTGATAGTCTGCATAATGTCAGTGTCAGAAAAACAACAAAACATTTTGAAATTTCAAGAATTTTTTTGTTTTTACAAAATTTTGAGAATTGGCATTTTTCGGGGGAAAATGGACAGAAATAGACAGAAACGGACACAGTATAAGGGAAAACTTTATCAGGAAAACTATTTGAAATATTTTTATGTGTTTTTACTATGGAAACATATTCTGTTCATTGTATACACTTATTATTTGAAAAGAAAAAAAATCAGAGTTAAAATGCCTGGCTCGCAGATCGGGGTACCCCACCGGTTTTAGGTTAGACTTTGGTCCTGACTGCACCAGTACTTGATAATTGCTTATTATACCCCCGGTATATAGTTTTCGCTTTTCCGTTCGTCCGTTCGTATGTTAGTTAGTTAGTTAGTTAGTTAGTTCGTTTGTTTGTTCGTAATTCCAGAACGTTCGTAGAATTTACGTTATAGTTTTTGTTAAAGTTTCTCTAGTGGTGTATATCTCATGAACCAGTGGTCAGAAACCATTCATATTTGGACCATAGGTACCCTATAGGGTTTGCTTAATTTTCATGAGCTCGAACCGCAGGGTCAATGCCCAGGGGTGGGGCTGGAGGTCAAAATCTAGGTCACCTTTAAAATGTGCTGTTTACAATGTTAATTTTTCTTCTTTTAGTCCATATCTTAACACACAATCATAGGAATTTGTTCTTATTTAGTTCAAAGATACCTGATAGAGTTTGCTTTCATATTCCATGTCACCATCCCCAGGGGTGGGGCTGGAGGTCAAAATCTAGGACACATTTATAAAATGATAGATACCATGATAAATTTTCTCTAAGTCTATTTTCTTGACATCTAGGATCACAAAGTCTTGTCAGAAAGCATTCATACTTAGACCATAGGTACCATGTAAGGTTCAGACTCTAGGGTCCATGTGTGGGGGTGGGGCTAGAGGTCAAAATCTAGAACTTCTTTAAATATTTTATTTTCTGTACTTTTTTTCATCACCTTGTTTAGAAATCATTCATACTTGCACCATAGGTACTCTATAAGGTTTGCCTTGTGCCTAATGACATTAGACTTTAGGGTCTATGCCCAGGGTGAGGCTAGAGGTCAAGATCTAGGACATTTTTTTTAAATTAGTATTGTTGAAGAATGACATTCTATTTTCCATCTAGGACTGAGGACCTGACCCTCAATGTCCCCGATCAAGTCCTAGATTGAGTATACAAGTCAGCTCTGTATACTGTTATCAAATAGATCTGTCATTCTACTACACTCCTCCTCCCCAGGGGTTTAGACCGTGTTTTTGCAAATACATTGTACAAATTTATAAGTAGTACTTGTTGAGGTTGCTCTCTTTTATTCGGGAATGCAGGTTCATTGTATTAGCGTCAGTGAGCATATATGGGTTGGGGGCGGTGGGCCTACCAGCCGGGAGCTACCAGCCGGGGGTATACGTGCCTCTGAAGGCACTTTTTCTAGTTTTACCTTTATATACATGTGTCAATATAGCTACAGAAGCAAGCAACTAGAGATAATGCTCACATAAATACAAGTTCTTATAGCTGGTCAAAGAAGCTTGGATCTTCGTCAAGAACGTAATTAGCTCTGCGTGGCATTGTAATTGTCATGAGTGTCATTGTCATGAGCGTTTCATTACGGAAACTTGCCCATGCAACAAACAGAGATTTTTGAGCTTTAAAAATTGAAAAATTTTAGCTGAAAAGTTTTGAAATTTTTTTTTTTTTGTTTTTGCTCAAAACATAGATTGTGGGTACACGTTAGAACCGCGGTTCTAACGAGTACCCACAATCTATGTTTTGGAGCAAAAATAAGAAAAATAGGTATACCCCTGCATACCCCAGTTTTTCTATATAAAAGTGGGGTTTAAGGGGGTATACATTACACGGACATGTTTTCCTGGTGGGTTCTGAAAATTACAGATTTTCTTTGTTTTTGCACGCAGTCGCGAACTGAAACGGTTTTGAAAACTATTTTTTTCTCTCAAAAAATAGTTCATATTACTAACATGACATCAAAATACTTCCACAAACTTATAGATTCCAATATTTACAAAGTATAAAAATCTCTTTCTCTCTTATTCTTAGCATTCCAAGTAAAGTATAGCTTGATTTTGACCTCAAACGCGTCAAAAGATCGACGAGTCTACTTAGTAGCACGTGAAATGATATTCAGATTGTAACGGTACAAATACTTACTGTGCGTGCAACCGACGTGTAATGGAAACCTTGCGAGATTTCGTACTGATTTACCTTTTACGAGCTATATGATTGTCATGAAATCGTCGATCTTTTGACGTGTCTGAGGTCAAAATCGAGTAATAAAATGTAAATTTAGTATCAGGTCAGCCAGGTCGTAAAAATCTAGATAAAATAGTAGAGAATGCCTCCTATCGCCGCAGCCAGTGTCGTTGCCATGGAAAACGTCGCCGTCGTTGCTAGGTTACACTTGTCAGAGTTGCACGCGCAGACATGGACCTTGACTCCGCTTCGATTCTCGACCACGCAGGCATCTTTAAGCTTTGTGGGAGAACAGTCTCTTATAACCACTGAAAGAAATGATTTTAAGATGTTGTTTTTTGTTGTTGTTCTTTGAAAGACGAAAAAAATAGATAAATAATGTCACTATTTCTCGGGGCCAAATACCGTGTTTATTGGATCCGAGGATATTTTGAAAGGATCGCAGAGGCTTAGAGGTTATAGCGTTCGACACCCAATCGAGAGGTCGGTTGTTCTACCCCACCGATGCCTGGTTGTGTCCTTCAGTAAAACACACCCAACAGTAGTAGTTTACATCCAAGAAGCGATGACTCCGACCTTAACATGACTGAAAAAATATTGACTTTGACGTTCAACCTCAAAACAAACAAATTAGCAAAACCAATTCGTTGATGAGCTGCGGCATTTGAATAATTTATTTGTTTGCATTGAGGTTTAATATCCTAGTCAGCTTCCTAGGTATTAACTAGTAATCAAGGGGGTTAATGCCCCATGCTCAAGGACACAAGCAACACATTGCCGACTGTGGGGATCGAACCAAGAACCTGTCGATTCGGAGTCCGATGCTCAGCCACTGCGCAACAGCGTTCCCCTCACGACAGTTTGACACAATTGTACCGTTTGACCTGGATTGAACCCATTGGTCGAGTGGTTAAGAGCTCTGATTTCATTAACACATTTAATCATTCGATGATATCACTGCTATGTCTAGTATGGGTTCGAGTCCCACAAGGAGGAACATGTTAGACAAGCCAAATTCTACTTGCCGGTGTGCCAGGTGGTTTTTCTCGTGCCTCACTCACTGATTGACCTGTCTCATATGAGCTGAGATAATCTTGAAAGGGGTATAAAATGAATAATGATAATATTTAAAAATACTGAAAATAAGGTGACCCATTTGCATAAAATAACTCGTTCTGATTCGAAAACGCATGGCGAGCGGAATTGCTGAGTACTACTCAAGAAGCAGTACCCCGATATTGATGAAATTGAGGAAATCCACCTTCGTTTTTCTTTGTTCCAAGATACTGATGCATCAATATGTAGGTTATAGTTTGTAAGCTCGCAAATGCATGTTTTAAATGTACAGATTTTCTCAATGTATCAAGACATTATGACTAACGCCCTCATGGCTAAAATTTTACATTCGAACATTTTATTGAGCTCTGTTATCGAATATAGAATGTTATATCTTGCAGGCGTCAAATTTTATGAAAAACACTTAACGATGAAAGAATTTTCATTCCATTGCTACATTTATCATGTACAAAAACATTTTATAGCGATTAGAAAAGAGGGTTGTATATAAAAATGAAACTTATTTTGGCTGAGTTTAGAATAAAAAAAACATGTCCGTGTAATGCATAACCCCTTGGACGAAAATCGTATTAATTCTAGAGTGTTCAAATGGGCTGCTCAAAATGGAAATAGTAGATGCAAAAATTGGTGTTTTAGGTTAAAACAACAGTTTGCTCAGTGTAATATACAAACCCTGTTCTATGAAGAAAACATACATTTAGTTTCTAAAGATTTTGTCAAGCAAAAAACAAGCAAAAACTAAGATGAGCTGGCATAACGAGCTTGAACGTAATGTGTCACGCAGCGGAAATGGTGGAAATAAACTAGAAGTTTTAAGCATACTTATGAAACTGAAACATATATATCTACTATTTTGCCACGGCAACATAGAAGTGCATATGCGAAATTCAGGTGTGGCGTGGCGCCGATAAGGCTTGAAACCGGGCGGTATGAAAGGCTTCAAGTTGAACAAAGAACTTGTTTTCAATGTGTGGATAATGTCGAGACAGAAGAACATGTGCTGTTAATGTGCCCATTATACGATGACTTAAGGCTAAAGCTTTTTGATAGTTTAATAACTTATTTTCCATTCTTTGGGAGTCTAAACGAAAGTCAGAAACTGTCTGTGATTCTAAGCTGTGATCATATTGAGATAATGCGTCTATGTGCCAAAACCTGCTTTGAAATACTAATGCGACGCAGATCTTTGTTATACCATTGAAAAGTTTTGTAATTTCTTGTTAATATGTAAATAATTCCATTTTTAAACAGTCTCTCATAATTCTTAATGAATGGTTCTTACATATTTTAATATGTATCATGTTTTAGGTCTTATTATGTATATATGTAGAAGTGAGACTTTAATAAATAATTTGTATTTGTATTTGTACATCTACTTTTCTATTGAAAAACTGGGATGTATAGGAATATACATTTTCTTTTGTTTTTAGTGCAACACACGAGGCGCTTCTAACGAGTACCCACAAAATCTATGTTTCAGTGAGCTAAAAGATTAAAAATGCGGGGTTTTTTGTTGTTTTTGTTTCTGTTTTTCTTTTTTAAATGAAATTTTCATTTTTTACAGCTGCAAACTCTCTATATTTTGCATGGGTAAAAACTTGAAAAGCATAGTTTTGGTTAAATGCTTCAATTCCGGTGGTGGTGTGGTGGTGGTGGTGGTGGTGGGGTGGGGAGGGGGGGTTGCAAAATGCAATATCCTTACATTGTATATGGTCGTTCTTCCCCTTTATTTTGGTGCACGAATTCGCGCACTGGACGTAGGACACCCCGTTGGAGTTGAAGGGGTCTTCACATGATTTATCTAGAGCTACTGAACTACCACAACTATAACACCTTATTGCAGAGCTGAAATATATACAAAATGAGCATATGCGTGAAATAACCAACAATTTGTGTTCCGACCAGGTATGACAAACCGGCCTGTACAGTCATAGAACCACACTAAAAGCTTGAAATTTTGGATTCACAAAGAAGAGGAATTGTATTATCCGTGTAGCGAAAACAAAGGCGCTGATCAGCTGTGCAGTTTTGTTTTCGCCTATTCATATTGTTGGTTATTTCTTATATGTTGGCTCGAATGTTTATCCTCAAATCGTTTCATACAACAACTGTGAATATTTTGCACCGCCTATAAATTTTAGTCAGGCTCGGCCATGTTCTGTATTGGTTCGAAAATCTTCTTACTCCTGACTGCTAAATCTTGTCGAGCCCCGTTGGCAGTGGATCGTTTCCTTTCCACACTGAAATGAATTGTGATTTTGTCGCGACATGCCTGAAAAATGGTGGCTGGGACGTTATAAACAAGTAGCCCAAGGGCAACGATCGCTGAAGAAGATCCGATCAAAATTGAAGGCGCTAGAATGGCCACAATACAAAATATTGATTTTTCAACACTAAAGGGCAGCTAACTCCGCAGTCAGAGGTCGGATCTGGTCGAAATTCGAACTCATCTGAGATATTGTAGTCATTCTTGTTACCTGCAAGAATGAAGAAGATCCACTGAAAAACAAAGATGCTAGAGTGGCCACAACACAAAATATTGATTTTTCAAACACTCAAGGGCAGATAACTCCGCAGTCAGAGGTCGGATCTGGTCGCAATTCGAACTCATCCGAGATACTGTAGTTATCCTTGTTACCTGCAAGAATGAAGAAGATTCACTGAAAAACAATGATGCTAGAGTGGCCACAACACAAAATATGGATTTTTCAAACACTCAAGGGCAGATAACTCCGCAGTCAGAGGCCCGATCTGGTCGAAATTCGAACTCATCTAAGATGTTATGGATGTCCTTGTTACTTCTAAGAATGAAGATCCGAATAAAAATGAAGGCGCTAGAGTGGCCACAAGCCTAAATATTGATTTTTCACACAGTCAAGGGCAGATAACTCTGCAGTCAAGGGTCGGATCTGGCTGAAATTCGACATCATCCGAGATGTTATGACTATCCTTGTTACTTCCAAGTATGAAGAAGATCCGATCAAAATTGAAAGCGCTAGAGTGGCCACAACACAAAATATTGGTTTTTCAAACACTTGTTACCTGCAAGAATGAAGAATATCCAATCAAAAATGAAGTTGCTAGAGTGGCCACAACATTTTCCCCATTATAACTCAATGGGAGCTATCTGTTGCCATGGAAACCAGAGTTCTGATCCGACCTGGCCCAAAACCTAGTGCAACCTTTCCCCCTCCTCAATGATGCTTCAGATAAAATTTAATTGCGATCAGCCTTGTTGTCTCAGAGATATTCAAGTTTGAAAATGTGAACGGACGGCTCGACTACTATACTATAAGCTCACCTTGTGAGCCTTCGGCTCAGGTGAGCTAATAAAAAAAAAATAAAAGAGATCCTTCAAGGGCATATTGGCCCCATTCGGATAATACTAGTTTTTGCATTGGCTGTCTCGTTGAAAGTTGCAAAATTACAGTTATTCTATTTGGCTCCATGTTGCCAAATCTAAAATGTCACTGACGAGGAAATCTTTGCTGATCTCAAACGACCAAATGGAAAAAATATGCTCACCGGCAAAAGTTAAGTCAGTGAAAATACATGTAAAATCCCATTGGGACAGTGTAAATCGCTATAGCTTCAAAACCCCTCGATAGTTTGGGATTAAAGTTACACTGCATGAAAAAGTCGATTTAGGCACCATAGTAAAAGTGTTGCAAACATACTGAAATGCCAGAATTTACTAAGGCTTGCTTCATATTTGACTTCATTTGAAGTTCATGCGCATTACATTTGCCTATGGAAAATGTCTGTATTTACACACGTATACGGATGGTGGCGCACATTTAGCTTGCCGCATTTACGTAATTGTGAGCGACCTGTGCATATGTTAAATGCATTATAAGATTCAAACCCTTATCGTGCAGTACGTAAATATTTTGTCAAAGAATCAGTGACATTCTTGGGGGTTTTATGCCTCGTTTTCAAAATACCATAACAATGTCTCAAAGGTTTTGGTGGTGGTATTTTATGATTAGGGCAAAAGCCCAATGTATTCTGAACCTATAACTATTAAAAGTTTTGATTATTTCCTCCATATAGTGTAAAAAAGGCGATTTTAGCGGGGGTGGGGGTCAAAATTTCATATGTGAGAAAATTTTAATTTTTCGCTTTTCCTTGCTTGTAGTCCTTTAATTCCACTATTGAATCATATTTTGTGCATGTAACACTGTGTAAAGTGCGATAAACATGCATAATGCCACTGAAATGAAATTGAAATATTACAACGTCAACATTTTGGGTACAAACCTTTAGCAGTTACCTGTATAATATTATTGTCTAAGTACTACCAAACATTATACAAGGCACTGTATACTCATAAGAAAACCTGCTATCTGTTATATGCAAAACCTTATACCCAGATCAGCGATGACCAGCCAGCTACTCGGAATTGTGTCTACTCATTAATTATCAAAACTTCAATCCATCTTCTATGTCTTGCACAGCTTGATTAGAGTTCGATCTTAACCAAAAACATTTTCTCCAGACACGGCCCATTGTGACTAAACTTGGTTACACTGAGCAACCTTGCATGAATATTTACCTGTATAAACCTGTTACAACACCACTGCTGGGAATCGTGTGACCGCAAGTGTTTCCATATACACCAAAATGTAAACAAATGACGTCATCAGTTTTGTTTTCTTTCCAAATAACTTCAAGATACGTTTGTTGATTTTTACGCCACCTAGTGCATTCCATGGACAACCCTATTTGGAAGACTTTGAGCCATAGTTTGTGGCATTTCACCTGGCCAGTGTTTCAAACACTTCAAAAATTCACTTAAAATACGCTGTTACCCTACACACATAAGCTTTATTTCCTTCACTATCTTAAATATTAAATGTTAATCATGACATTGAAATTCATTACATACTGCTGTGGTATTATAAAAACGTGGGAAGTTGTTTCATAACGGATAAAACCAAATTCTGCAATTTTACGAGCAGATAACTTTGCTAGATACCATGTACACAGCAAACCAAATTGATTCCTTCCACACAAATAAATTGTGTTCTTATTTTCTGTCAGTCTAATATTTAAGTAGATTAATTTTGGCTCTCTAAAATTGATTAGGTCCAATACAGTGACGGACAAAGCCATGTTTTTCGCTAGTTCAGAAAGTACTAGATCATACAAACTGTTTGACTCTTTACCACTCATATCCATCAATGGTATTTTAAATGTTTCATGTTGAATACCTTTTTCTTTCTTCATTTCTTTATTTACTATA
The DNA here is from genome assembly GCA_964017185.1 of Rugalucina vietnamica. Lineage (NCBI taxonomy): Eukaryota > Metazoa > Mollusca > Bivalvia > Lucinida > Lucinidae > Rugalucina > Rugalucina vietnamica. The sequence continues at coordinate 23,634,389 of OZ024882.1, forward strand.
CCCGACAAAATTAGAAACGTAATGATGCCATTAACCAATTTTCCATAAAGCTCATAAGAATTAACAAAATTTTATGGATTCCATTTCATAGATATGCTATTCGATCACACTATTGAACAAGGGGCAAAAACTGTGCTTCAAAAATTAGCCATCAACCAGGTGGGGGTCATATGTTAAGTCACTTTAAAATTGCACCTTTTTTCACCCTCACTTTGGTATTTGCTTTAGATGTTTAGAATCTTTTGAGTACACTTCAACGACCCCAGACACACACTCTTTGCATCTTTTATTCTCATTTTGTTCTTACATGGACTCTTAAAGGGAAAGGCAAGGTTAAAACACAATGCATCTTAAATGAAAGTAGTTGCCTCTCTTAACAATTTGGTACAAGTTTTATTAAAATCAGATGGATATTGAGAAAGTTGTGTTGGTTTGAATATACATTAATTTCTGTTAAAAGCTTGGATATTCATTAGGCTTAATGCCGTCATAAAGTTCTACTAAAATATGCATAATTAATAATAATGAAACCTTATTAATAATTTGCTGTTTGTATAGAAGCGATTTTACAGCCTCACAAACACTATTTGTTACAGAAATTCAGAACTCAATTGAAATGGCTTTAGATTACACACCTTATGTGATCTTAACGGGAGATATTAATATAGATTTTTCTAATTTGACAAATATTCAATTAAGAGATTGCATGTCTTTGTTTGACTTGCGAAATGTTATATCTGAACCCACTCGTGATTCATCAACCTTGATAGATCCAGTTATTGTTTCCGATGCCTGTATAGTCTTAGATTCTGGAACTATGGATGTTGATGAGTTTGTAAGTGATCATAAGGCTACATACATATCAGTTCAAATTAAAACAAATTTATCAACCTCTTATTATAGAGACATTTGGAACTATAAGAACGCTGACTTTACAAAGCTTAACAATTTGATTAGTTCATATAACTGGGACACAATAAATGAAAATCAATCAATTGATCAAAACTGTTCTATGTTCACTGATATTTTTCTTAATTTTTGCAAAGAATGCATTCCGTGCAAAAAGGTTCTTATAAGACCAAATGATAAGCCATGGTTCAATTCAGAACTAAGATATAACATAAGACTACGTGATAGACTGCGTAAACGTTTTTTCAAGTCAAAATCCAATACAGATCGTAACTCTTATAAACGTCAAAGAAATAAAGTCAATAATATGATAAAATATGCAAAAGAAAGTTTCATTAATAGAATTGACGATATTATATGTAATCAAGAATCTGGGAACTCTAGTAAATCATTCTGGCAAGTTATGGGTCGTTTTATGGGGAAAAAGGGAACTTCAGTTATAATACCGCCACTCCAAAAACAAGATCATACTTATGCATTTACAGATTACGAAAAAGCTGAAGAACTAAATACTTATTTTGCTTCCATTTCAACAATGGACGATGCTCGTACTGAATTGCCATTTTTCGCTTCCCGCTGTGACACTAATTTTACTAATATTCAAATAAGAGAATCGGAAGTAACAGATATTTTAAAGGTACTTAAACTAAATAAAGCTACTGGTCCTGATGGTATAAGTAACAGAATGTTAAAAGCAACATGTAACACTATTTGTGCCCCCTTAACCAAACTATTTAACTTATCATTAAGATTTCATAAATATCCCGATTTGTGGAAACTTGCACATGTAATGCCATTGTTACGGGTCTTCCGATATTTGCTTCCTTAGAAGCACTTTATTTTGAAACCGGATGGGAAACCTTAGCAGAAAGGAGGAAATGAGAAAACTGTGTCTTATGTATAAAATAGTCAACAACGAGACTCCATCTTATTTAAATGATCTATTACCAAATCGAGTAAATGAAACCAGTAATTATAACCTTAGAAATAGGCATGATTTTGAAATTCCATTTTCTAGACTCTGTTCTTTTGAATCATCGTTTTTGCCATCAACCCTAAAAATCTGGAACAAACTCGATATAGAAATCAGATCATCCCCAACATTACTTCAATTTAAAGGTCACATAAAATCAATAAAAATTCAGGTCGAAAACTTCACAAATGTAGGAGAAAGAAAATATAATATTATCCTTACTCGAATCAGACACAGGTGTAGTAGTTTAAGGGGTGACTTGTCCAGTGTTAAAATCATACCAAACTCTTATTGTAGTTGTGGTGCTCCTTTGGAAAATGCCGAACACTATTTTTTCGAATGTCCACAATACATGGAAGCAAGAAACAGACTGCTACAAAGTTTAAACTTCGGATTTGCTTTTAATCTTGATTTCAAAATGTTAACTTCTGGATCTCCAGATTTCGATAATGAAACAAATAAATTTATAATGCTTTCGGTACTGAGATTTATCAAAGATTCACATAGATTTGACTAAAACAACACTGTGCGTTTTTGTACCTTTGACTAGTTACGCTACTTCAAAATGCTCTCAAATTATAAAGTTGCAACGGCACCACATGTGTGAATGAGAGCACGAGAGAATATGTATGTATGAAAGGAACATATATTGCATTAATATTGATTTAATTGTCTCACCATTATGCCATAAAATCTAGTTATATCATTGTATTTGGGAGAGGGCTATCTAATGTTGTAATAACTTGTGCTCAATCCTATTGTTTATCTATACAATAAAATATGTTTAATCTATTAATAATTTTCTGTTAATTTTTGTTACACTTTTTTGTACTATTGATTTACTATGTTACGCGTAGCTTTTAGCGTCGTTTTATTTTGATTTTCAAATGACGTTTCAAGCTGTAGAATCTTATTTTGTTTGTTTCTACATAATTAAGTCCTAAAGCGGGTAAACATATTGTTCATTTTTTATTTTAAATTAGTTATGCGACAATTGATATACCCCTCATTCTTGTATAAGGTTAATTACATGTGAAAAACGGTTATTTCGCTGTTGATGACGTCGCATTAATATAGGCGATGTCAGTGCAACGTTTGACATTAAAACGAAAAAGAACGGGTTTTCTCTAAAACTTCCAACGCAATTCGATGACCCCCACTTTTTTATTTCAACTTTTGAATGGTTACATCGTTTTATATCTATTAAATAAAATCATAAGCGTAGTTTAGGAGATATCGCAAAAATACATATTTTTTCCAGGTTTGAAAACATGGCGGGAAAGTTAATTTTGCTTGTAATCTCCTCAGTTTAAAAGCAAATAGTATCAAAATTTAAGAAAATATCACTGTTTATGCAAAAATAACGCATATATTAAAACACATGTCCGCTAAGAACGCGTTTTTTATGAAATGCACGAGAAACATGCAAAAAGTTCTGATACCATGGAAACGAGGCCGGTGACATCCCACTTTTATTTCGATTTTTGTCCAAGGATACAATTATCTTGAAGCATGTGAAGTTTCATGAAAATTATATGCGGGAATTTAATAATTATGTTTTCCTTTCAGCCGAATGAGCAGCTATTTCCCAATAAGTGCCAAACAGTAACCCGAACTTTACCCAAACTATGAAAACGTACATAAGGTTCAAACAGCACGAAAATTCGACTCCAAAACATAAAACAAATAGAACCACAACAGACGTATCGCCTTGGAACAATCAGTAATACAAAAAAATACTGGGGGCCTTAAACCAGTTTTTAGAGTCTCTCAAAGACAAGTTCACACGCTCTTAAATTAATGCAAAAAGTATGCAAAAAGTATCAGTTAGCTTTTTACACATATCAAAAACTTCTCCTTACCTTTTTGTACTCACTTTTGACATGTAAAAGCATAGACTTTTCTACCGTCAAGAGCGCCATGTGCCCCAGAAAATAAACATACGCACAATTTAATTCAACAGTTCTTGACAGAAAATTTGCAGAATACGCACCAATTCTTTACATGTCAAAAATTCACACGTGAATCTTGGTACCGTTTCTATATATTAAAAAAAGTTCTTCACAGATGTGATGAATACGTACAAATTCTTCACACGACAATGATAAAAACGTATTAAATTGGAGCATACATGATACCCAAAAACTTATCGAAACTGGCATATGCAAAATAAATGTTACATTTCTAATAATTAATGTGGTGTACATGGGTGTAAAATTTGCGATATGTTAAATGTGCCGTGTCCGAAAAACCAGCATTTTATCTGTCGCAGTGCATCTAGTTTGAAAGTAGCTTAATTGTCTGTTTCAGGTCATGCTTAATTTGCATGTTACGCGCATGGAACTTATTCAAAACGTATAAGACACACACCCGGGACACACCGAACTTCTAGAAAGTTTTTAAGCATGTTTGATTTTTTTTTTGTGTGTGTGTGGGGGGGGGGTGGGGGGCGGGGGGGGGTGGCAAACGCGCCAAGAGCGCACAGCGACTTACAGCGACGTATGCAACAAGCGTACACCAAGCTTAAAAAAACGCGCGTTTAACGCGTTTCTAACGTGTCTCCAACGTGCTCCTGGCGTTTTTTGAATTTTACATTTTTGTCGACACGCCCGGCGCGCGTTTAGTGTGTGACTGCTGTTTAAAATAGCAGAATAAGCCAACGCGCGCCGGGCGTGTTGACAAAAATGTAAACTTTGAATGATTCAACCTACGTCAGGAGCACGTCGGAGACACATTAGAAACGCGCTACATGTGCGTTTTTGGTGTACGCTGAGTGCACGTTGATATACGTCGCTAAAGGTCGGTGCGCGCTCTAGGCGCGTTTGTGTTTAATCATGCTTAAAATTTTTCCAGAAGCTGGGCGTGTCTTATGCTAATGTCTTTTACGTTTCGAATAAGTTCCATGACAGACGCGTTGAATACGCTATGAACGCATTTGGCGCACGTGTTATGCACGCTAGTATACGCCACATGCGTTTTCAGATTTTATGAGATATTGCTTCCGTAGCGTGCCCTAAGCGTTTGTGAGACGCGCGTTGAACGTTTGCTGTGCGCCTGTAGCACATGCTTAGCGCGTCTGGGAAGTAACACAAACGTACTTCAACACTTTGAGATTTTTTACGTCCGGCACACATCTCAGTATGGCGCTAATGTGTGACTGCTAAAGCGAGTTAAAGGGACAAATTATTTTTATACATCCAAAATCTTAAGCATGTTGAGAGTATTCATACGCCAGAAGCGCGTTTGGGTTATACGCTAATGTGTGACTACTGATATATAATAAAGCCAGGAAAGCATTCAAAGATTCGTTCTCAATATTGAACAAAACCGAGAATGGCTATTTTTTCTTTTTTGATCATATTTTAGCTGCAATTGTGCACAAGTCATTTGTAACCACTGCTCATCCACCTACGGGGAAGGGCGGTGATTGTGGCATTTCTGCTTTCAGTGCCCTGCTATAAGCCGCACACACAGGGGGCAAACTGGGGGGTCAAAACTTTGATCTTTGGCCTCACCTTAGAAATAGAAAATTGCCCTGGAGTAAGGATCCTAATGCATAAAAACCTCGTCATACCCCCTGCACTGCGGATACACTCGACAAATAATTGCTCTGCACTTAAGCCCGGCTATCCCCCACCCTTCACCGTAGGTATGTGTGAGGGGGGGGGGGGGCAATGGTTACAAAGGACTGGTGCATTAGCAATCAATACATTTATCGACGAAAGAATAGAAACATGATGACTATTGTTTTAGTGTGGAGGGTATCAATCCACATTGCATGTGTATAGGGATGCAATGTCAATGATGTTGATTATCTTTTTTCATGTGGCGCTTAGCATATTTCTGTAAAATGGAGGTAATTGTCCTTTGAAAAAAATGTTATTTTACCTCTAAGAAAGGACGCATTGTTGCTGGAAGAATGAATAAGGCCCAAAATAAATATTTGGTGTACATGGCAACAAACAATTTTGATGATGGGAATGAAGTGTTTACACAAACAAAACACTTTGAAAGATTAGCTCGCACATGGTTAAATAAATCTGATGTATCTGCATGGACTGGGCATATTCATTCATCATTATCCCTCAGAATTTGAAACAAAACTCGATAGACTTACCTAGACCCGGTGGAAAATGGCGGCTTCTTGTTTACAATTTGCACATATCATAAACATTGCGTATCACGTGATTCCCAGCAGTGAACACGGCCTTCAATGTATTAATTTTTCTGATTCACTTTAATGTCCCTTTCAAGATTATTTCATGAGATTGACCAATCAGTAGGTGGACGAAAACATGAGAACCCAGAGAAAAAACTCCAGGCACACCCGCAAACAGAACTTGGCTTGTCTAACATGTGTCTCGTTTCAGTATAATGGTTGTGTGGAAGTGATTATAATCATAAAAGTTATTTTTGATTCGATTTGATTATGGCCAAGCATCCTTTAATAGGAATAATTTTTCAGTCATTTTGGGATTGGGCCACGTATTACTTCCTGTACCCAGTACTCTGGGGGGGGGGGTATTTAGAATCAACCAGGGCCTCTATTTAGAATCACTTTCATTAAAGAATTGAAAGATTCTTGTTTTGATGCCTAACGTGATATAATAAGCAAATAGTTTTATGAGAATGAATGGAAAATTGTGTAAACACCCTTAAAGTTTGTGATTTGAAACTTTACGTCGCTGTATTGTACCAATGACAAAGACAGTTTAAGTTCCCATGGTACTGGCTAATACCTAGACAGTGGTGGCATCGTACCGACCTGACTGAATAGTTGTTGATTTGGAAGTTAATACATTTGAAAAAAAGAAAAACAGTCCAGCAATGTTACTGTTTGTGGTTCAAGAGGTTATTGGCCGTGTAAACAAGTGGACATGATTACAAAAGTTTGTTCCACAGAATGTACAGTACCCTCATTTTCTGGGGAATGGAACATAAAAAATGGTTATAAATCAAGCAGATTTGGGTTAATTTTGGAAACAAATGTATATATCCATTTTTTGTACTTTATACATGGCATACAACTTAACTGCTGTTTTGTTTTCTTTTTAATTTTAAGTTAAAAACAATTTCACATACTTGGGCTCTAGTACTGAGATAACATTTTGGGCTGTAGGGTACTGTTCCCCCCCGAGTCCCAGAACGCCATTCACATATATTATGTATAATATGAGAATTCATTCATATGCAAAGGGATTTCTTGGGACTCGGGGGGGAACGATGTTGAATAAATACTTTTCTATTTTTCTATATGTTTAATACAAAATATGCCCATTTTAACCCAAAAATAAAGCAGTACTTCTTTTGAAACAAGAACCTCAATCCAATATCATAAACTATGGACTACCAGCAAACATGTATACAAAAACAGAAGCATTTGACCAACATTTATGTTTATCAAAATCTGAGGCAGCTATACATTATGGCTCCCATTACCACCGTCAGAGGTCCTTTTATTGTTTACTTTAAACGTTTTACCAAATATTTGCATAGCATGCTATTTCCCATTCATGTTAACCTTTACTACGTATGTGAATATTAATCTGCATGTAGCATTTTACCGACATATGCAAATAAAAACATGAGCAGTCATTTTGAATACGCTATGCAAATGTAAATCAAATTAAAAATTTGCCATGAAAATGCAATCCGTTTAAATGACTTGTTTAATGTAATTCAAATTGTACAGTAAATTGATTTCAAATATCTATTTTTCAACATGAATGGTACATGCAGCAAATATAAGAAAAATATAAGTATGCCAATCTCAATTCAGAATCATGTAAACATGCGCGCATATTATTCTTGAATTAGATTTGCATATCTATGTAAAGGCTGCAGAAATGAGATATTTTTATCTTTCAAACATATGCAAACATGTGGCAAATACAAAAATGAGACCACGTTTGCAGGTGTCAAATATAAATATAATATTCATGTTTGCTAACGTATGTGCAGACTGCATACAAATATATTTACGTAGTATATTTGCTGTTGTATGATAGGGTAATATTTGCAATATATTTGCATAGGTTGGTATGCATATTGGGGTTATTGTGATTTGATCTGGTAGTGGGGTATGCTTTCTGGTAGGTTTGGTTGTTTGATTGGGGTTTAACGTCCCACCAACAGCTAAGGTCATATGGAGACGGGACCTCGGTTTATAGTCCCATCCGACGGACTGGAGAAGCCAGGGGTCGAACCTGCGATTGATTTTGGTCAAATTACATCTTTTCTCACCTTAGATCCATTAACTGTCATGATTGTCGATCCAGTGCTTTAAACCGCAGAACACATTGTCGCCACCAAAGTCATTGACTAGTTAATATCCTTTTGGTGTACAGTTAACTAAATATGCACATGATATAATATGTGAATCATTGAGTTAGCAAAAAAAAAATAGTAGCCTCTTCAAGCCATAAATTAGAAATGGTATTTTTTTACGCAAATCCTTATCAATACATGCATTTCGGTTTATTAAAGAAACTCGTTCCTGTGCGCTTTATTTTGTTGAAATATTTGAACTTACAGCTCTCGAATTTCATATGTAACTGACTTATAGTTATGAAATTATTATTTTTAATAAGAAAGGAGCCAATTGGAGTGCAATTGCCCACATATTAACTTGAAATATTACACGTAGTTGCAATTAAACTAAATTGTATTTCGATAGCATGTTGGATATAAATTTTAGAAAATTGCGAGTTTTGTGGAAAATAAAATGTAACAAAAATCATTGAAGAATCGTGCATATATAATGTCAATAACTATCCTGTCGACGCAAAATTTTGCTAGACATTTATGTTGAATATTAAATAACGCTTTTGTTTCATATCCCAGCTAACTGATCGTTATACAGACAACACTATGAAAACGAAAACGTGTTACACTTAAAAAATGCTAAACAGTTTGAACTAAACGGTGGTTAAATTTTGTTCACTATTGTCAATGTCATTACCCCGAGATGCAGAGTCATAATGTTAATTCTACATAATTATGAATAAATGTTCCACAACGAATTTAGCACCGATGTTACAATAGTTTTTTTTGTTTTTGTTTTCGCGCGGATGATACTTCAACGCTACGAATAACTTGCAGTTTGTTATAAATGATTTCCAAGAAATGTTGTCAATCCTCTCTGAAGCTACTCAAATCCTTTTATGAATAGCATACGATAAGATAAGAGGCGGGCGTGTTTACGCACATGTGTTCCGCGCACATCAAAAGAATGATTCCAGACGCATAGGTTATTGCATAGCTAATTGGTTAATTAGCGCCTACATCAATCAAGTGAAACTGGAATGTATTTTATCTTAAAAGACGGTCTTTTAAGACGCTATACATACAATCCTCTTAAATAAATTTATTTATTCATTAGAAAAACGGACAATTCCCTAGCATTATCGGATTGAATACCCACATCTTGATACGCCTTAAATTTTGTTTTATTAGATGCTAATGTTTATATTCTCCTTCAGATAGCATCAAAAATCTAATATTTATATAGTATCCTTTTACAATCAGTTACCATCAGGGTCAGGCCAGGACGATTAAGTCGAATATGTAATACTCGCACACGCGCGCGAGCACACATCATGTACAGGTCGTGTACAGCATCACTACAAAGTAAGATGCGGGAACGTTCTATATAATTCTGCACAGACTCAAGCCATTCTACTGAAAACATATAATATTATCTGATCTTCCGTCCAGATCCAACAAAAGCATTTCATGAAACATGATGTACATGGAACCTTGTTATCACTGCCCCGGTTTAACTGCCTGGTTCATCCCGGTTTAATTGTTTGTTTGTATTGAGGTTTAACGTCCCAGTCAACATTTTTTCAGTCATGTCGGGACGGAGCCATTGCTCCCTAGGTATTTACCAGTACTGTAGGGAGTTAAACGAAACTCTCTTAGCTGTTCTCCCGCATATCCGCCACATTTACTGGTAAAGTGAAAGCCGCGTCCGGCACAATACAGCTCGGTTTCAAAAATAACATACCCCTGCAATGTCGCAAAATAAATTGACCTCTTCACCTTCATTGCATCGACCATTGCTTGAAGACTGTTGACCTGGTTCAAATGAAACTTCTACATGTTGTGCATATTTGTATGTGTGTTAAAATGGTATTAAATTTATATTGATCATGAACAGTCCGATCGGATAGGAAGCTGCCGTTGGCATCTATCAAAATTCTGACAGATTTAAACTCAAGTTTGCAAGTTTAGGCGATTGGTATGATGTACGTACTGCGAATATTGCCACGTTCCGACCTGAATGCCATTCATGGACATCTATTTTAGATACCTTAAAACTTGGACCAGATTCGCTTTACATTTTAAGTACTGAAATAATGATTACATAGACACTATTCCTTTCATTATAGGCGTGTGTTCAGGAAGCAAAACTTTTCTTACTGTCCATTTACATCTTTCCGTGTTCTCTTGTGTCTGATATTTGTTTCGTTAGAGTTTCTCTGGAATTATTTCTTATATAAACCGTCTTCATTAGATCACCAGTCACAGTATTTCATTCAAATATACTAGTATATATTCACATACCAACAAATGTCTTTGATTAATATATTATGTTTAAGAGGGTCATTGTATAATTTTAACATTGTCATAGGCATGTGCGCGTTGCATGAGAAACAATATATATAGAAAATATCTAAAAATAATCATTTCAATTGCTACTGCTATTCTCAGATGCAAATTAATAAAATTGGATAAATTTGAAGAGATTTTTTGTGCTGAAAACATGCATTTGCAAGGTACTTATATACGAGACAGTGGGTACATTAAACTCCCACTTTCTGATTCTATACTTTTGCGAGTGTGGTGCGAGTTTTAAGGTGTCCCAAATAGGTGTCAATGCATAGCATGCAGGTCATAAAGTGGCAATATTCACAGTACGTACACGATGACAACAGCCTAAATTTGAAAACTTTACTTTAAATGTGTCAGAATTTTGGTATACGCCAAAAGCAGCTTCCTGTCCGATCGGACTGCTCATGATCGATATAACTTTTATACCATTTAAACGCACTTATCCATATGCACAAAATGTAGAAGTTTCAGTTGTACCAGGTTAATAGCCATCAAGCAAAGGTCGATGCAATGTAGGTGAAGAGGTCAATTTATTATGCGACATTGCAGGGGTATGTTATTTTTGAAACCGAGCTGTATATGGTGGAAATATGTCCGCCGCCCTTTGAGGCCTAAAGAAATAGATGGGCTGTTTGTGTCTTCAGTGAATGCATATACATGTACGCTACTGACTGACCATCGGATTACTGGTTAACTGCTCAGGCGGAGCTTGCTCAAGTTAATCCATACATATATGTCTTACTGGCTTGTTAATTTAGTTTTTCCCCCACCTCGGTTTTTGGAGTGGGAATCTTTTTTTCTGATTGCGCCTTTTCCTGATCGTTGTCTACTTGTACCTTTTTTCTGTGGGTGGTTAGATTGAGGCACGTTTTGTTCATTATAATTTTGTGGATAGGAGTCCCATAAAATGAAGACCACGTCCCTACATGATCATAGCTGTTGACTGGGATGTCTAGTATCAATTCAAACCAACAAACATTAAATGCTAAACAGTCACGAGCAGACTGACATAACTACAACGAAGAGCTTTGAAAACGCAAAAGTTGTAATTCAAATGTTTTTCATATTTATAAAAATTCGATTTAATAAATTTTGACACAATATAAGCATTCGTTTGTTTGCAAACTATGTTGTGAATTTAGTATCAAAATAATTTGTAATGTGACCTAACAGTCCTAGATATAGCAATTCCACTAAAATCCAAACTGCAAATACATGTAATATCAAGCACGACAACAATTTGCCCCTTGCCATGCACAAAAAAAATACATTGCTATCTCATTGAAAACATACGTTTTTTCCAATTGCACTGATTGTCTGGCAAGGATGCTAGCTTGTCTGAATGGTCATAGTCGACGTAATCGACCTAATACTGCGTATTTACCGTCGAATCTGTATAGAGATATTAATGCATTGGCGTGCAAAGTTTGGTTAATCAGACCGCCGGGTGTCAACATAGCATGGGAGAGACTGCAGCAGTGCCGTATAGTTAAAAGATGACAAATTTGAGGTCACGTGATGTCACATATACGTCATCAAGTTTGAAAAAGTCCAATTGTGCCGGATAATTCATTTTCATAGACCCGTAGGATGGTCAAAAATGAGACAAAACTAAAACTAAACTGTTTTTATATATGAATAACTACAAGCTTCGTGCGAAATGGTAAAATAGTTTGGTTTAAGCCCGCCAGTAACTTTGTGTTACTGATCGTTCCAAGGCGATACTTCTGTGGTGGTTCTTTTTGTTTTATGTCTTGGTGTTTAAAATTTTTTGTGCTGTTGGCGCCTTATGTATGTTTTCATATTTTTAATTAAGTTAAGGTAACTGAGTGGCCACCTATTGGGAAAATAGCTGCTCATTCGGCTTACGATATGTTTCATGGTATAAGTGCCTGATTGTTGGTTTGGTTTTTTCCCACCTCGGTTTTTGGAGTGGGAATCTCTTTCTGATTGCACCTTTTCCTGATCTTTGCCTACTTGTACCTTTTTCTTACGCCACATGGCAAAACGTGTAGAATGGCTTTCACCTGTTAAGAAAGACTAAAAATGCCCTTGGTGTAAAACTACTTTTTTTTTTTTTTTTTTTTTTTTTTTTTTTTTTTTTTTTTTTTTTTTTCAGGTGTTTTCGTTTTTAAAAGCTCTTCAGTGTATTAAGTATACACTTTATTGAAAATATGTATACATGCCAAGAAATGGCAGCATTTAACATGTAGCACCAAGAGCCGTGAAAAATCGCAAGTTGTGCCTGAACATCTGACGCGACGTCTGTATGTGTCGCATTGAATTCTTCATAGGCTGTGCGAATTCTGTACCAATAATTTACATTGTAGCGACAAGCGGCCTTTAAAACAAAATTCCTAACCGAAAACCTGAATTTTCTAGGTCATTATTTGCTCAAGTGCCTATCCCACTGCGCTTAAGATAGCTTAAGACCGCTTTACGATTGTGGGGGGTCATTTCTTTGGACCCGATGTGCAGATGAAGAAAGCATTTTACACGTTGGAAAACATTCTACATAATTTGCATGCGCAGTCTTACCACAAAACTGGTGACTTAACAATCGTACGATTGCTTACGATTCCGTGGGACCAGTACTTTAAGTTCCAGTCCCACTGCGCTTACGATTGCAATACGATGGAAAACATTTTACAAATGCATTCGCAGTCTTATCAATAATCTTATGATTAGACAATCGTACGATTGCTTACGATTCAGCGGGACCGGTACTTTAGAAATGTGTCTTTTGTGTTAATTAAAGCCAAATAAAAGGCATTCAGAATTTTTCGATATTCAATGCCGTTAACAATGTACCGTAATTTATGCAAGACAGCACAGCACATTTGACCACGGTCCGCTGCACACAGATATATTCCGTGATTCGTTCACTTGAAACTAAGGAAAATTAATATTTTAACTCTTGGAAATGCACTTTCTGCAAAAAAGTTCAGGCATAGTCAAAAAATATTCGGTTAGCAATATTCAATGAAAAATAGGGGCGTGCTTATAACTTTTGAATATAATAACTGTAAAGTTTCGTTTTAAAATTTGTTGTTGCCGTTGTTTAGTATTTAGGGTTGTTATAGGTAGATTCAATAAGATGCAGTTATATTTAATTTGAAAACAATCTGTTCTAACTATATTAAACAGCAGTCACACATTAGCGTATAAGTGAAACGCGCGCCGGGCGTGTTGAAAAAATACAAATTTCCACATACGCCAGAGGCACGTCGGAGACACGTCCAAGGCGCGTTAAGCGCGCGCTGGGTATGCTTGGTGTACGTCCGGCGCGCGTCGCTAAAAATCGGTGCTTAAAAATTTTCTAGAAGTTGGGCTTGTGTCGGGCGTGTGACCTACACGCTACAAGTATGTTCCAAGCGCGTAACAGGCGCGTTGAATACGTTTCGAACACGCCCAGCACACGCTGAGCACACGTTTCAAGCACGTCGTATACGCTACGTGCGTGTTTCGATTTTAACCGGATGCTGGTTTGGGCGAGTGTGGAACGCGCCTGTAACGTGTGCCAAGCGTGCTTGGGGCGCGCATAGAGCGCGTCTGTAGCGCGTGCCTAGCGTGTCTGGGACGTAAGACAAACGTACTCCAAAACTTTGAGATTTTTTATACGTCCGGCACACGCCTCAGTCACGCGCTAATGTGTGACTGCAAAAGCGAGTTAAAGGAACAAATTAATTTTATACGTCCAAAATCTTTAGCGTGTTGAGATTTTTCATACGCCCGGCGCGCGTTTGGGTTATACGGTACTGTGTGACTGCTGTTTTATTTTGGATGTTTCTTTGGCGAAAATAAAAACTATAATTATATAAAATGCAACATTGTAACATGTTTTGTTTTCGATTTTTTTTTTACGCAATCAAGTTACCAAGTAGCTCACCAAGACTGCATAGAGTGTAATCTTTGCTTCAATGAAGACATTTGTAAGCAAAATGCATGTTAGGTATTTGGTTGACAGGACTCTTTGAAACTGTATTTATTTGTGTTGCCAAAAAGTTGATTTATGTAAATTGTGTTTGCTTGTATATCAATAAATTTTGACTGAGACGTCATACATGTAGCTTATCATTTCCCTGCACCTTTGATTAATTATCTGACCGAACCCCATATGTTGTCTGCAAATCTGTTTAATTAAACGTGGAGGGAAAACAAATGTTTCGTTTTGATCCTTATCATGAGAAAAACTGTCATCGGTTCTGGTCACACAACAGACTCGAAAGTGTATAATAATTTGTCGAAAAGAATATCATATGATTAAATATGGTCTAATCACGAAACTAATAAATATGATTAGACTATCATTACATATACAACTCTATCACCGTCCAATGCCAACACCGAACATGAAACCTTTTAAATACCACGGGCGATGCCAGAAATGAATATTCATCAAATGATTCGAAAAATCTGTTATATTGCACCTTAAGCTGGTTTCACGGGATGGTCTCTGAACTGGTATTCCCCACTATAAGACATTCGGCTTTTTTATTGGAAAAGTCAGTGTTTTACATGTATTCCAAACACGATAGAAAACGCATTTTTTTTTTTTTTTTTTTTTTTTTTTTTTTTTTTTTTTTTTTAATTCAGTTTTACGTCCCTTTCAAAATTATTTCAGCTCATATGAGACGGACCAATCAGTAGGTGGGGCAAAAAACGGGAGAACCCCGAGAAAAACCACCTGACACACCCGCAAGCAGAACTTGGCTTGTCTCACATGTGGCCAGAGCGGGGCTCGAACCCACACTAGACACAGCGGTGAGATGATCGAGTGATTAAGAAACAGCGCTCTTAACCGCTCGGCCACGGTGGCCGCCGAAAACGCATTTCTGTTACACTTGTTATCGTTATGTAAAAACAAATGGTTTTGTTTGTACTGAGGTTTAATGTTCCAGTCAACAATTTTCATTCATTTCGGGACGGAGTCACCGCTTCTTGGGTATAAACCAGTGCTGTGGGGAGTCAACAGGGTGCCGCCACGGTGGGAATCGAACCCAGGACCTCTTGAATCGGAGTCCGAGTGTTCTCACAGTTATCACAGGAACTGTAATATTGCACCTTAAGCTGGTTTCACAGCATGTTTGCCGACCGAGCGTCCAGTTCCCCACAGTAAGCCAGTCGGCTTTTACATATACAACTTAGTTTGTCAGCTTTAAACACTGTTAAAATATCAATGGCCAATTGTGCAATATTTCAGCGACCAATATTGTATTTCAGTACATTTTAGTTGTGTATAACTGGTAATTAATATTTGTGTTACGTGTTTGTAGCAATTGATTTTTCGCATTACGAAAACGTGTCCATGTAATATACAGATTTTTTTTTCAGCTGTAAAAATTGAAATAGCATCAGAAAAACTTATATTATTAATATTATTGCTCAAATCATAGATCATGGGTACACTTTAAAACCGCCTCGCCTAGGCGGCTCCACAATCTATGTTTTGGACCAAAGATAAGAAAAAATATGTATACCCCTGCATACCTCAGTTTTACTGTATAAAAGTGGGGTTTAATTGGGTATTCATTGCACGGACATATTATCCGAACCGAACGCCACCTAAATGAAAAATGAAGTAATTATATCAGCTATATGTATACACGATTTTTGGTTTGTGCATTTAAAAGCCACTGCATTACCAATACGTGCTAAACAAAAGCAAAACTGACACTGTATATGTGACAATAATAGAGAGGTTGAGAAAATGAACTTGTAACTTGTACGTGTACGTGTAGAACAGTTTTATCCCCAAACTTCGTAATTTATTACAAGTTCAAAATACTCGCTACACGTTGAGAATCAGTTAGGCTGTGAATGAAATAAATTTGCGACTTGTAAGTTTTCTTTATATGTTTCCATCGATAGGTCAGGTAGGTACAAGCAGAAACGAAGTTCGATGAAGCGTTGCCAAATCGTTTTGCACGTGCAGCCGAAGTATATCTGACCAAAGGCGAATCGACGTACATGTGACCATATATCAACACATGTATAAACAATAAAAAATTCAGCTGTATATACTTTATGAAATCTACACGTACACGTTCGATTTTCTCAAACGATTTTACACTCAAAACGATCGTGTACGGGTAAATAAAGCTACAAGTACACGTACACGTTACAAGTTTATTTTCTCAACCTCTCTATTAGCAAGAAAAATACGTGTACGATCAATTTATGTGTAATTATACCGGCCTTTCTTTAGGGTGGTTTAAGAATATTCAGTAACAGGCATGCAATCCGATGTCGGTGTGTCATCTGGCCTAGCATGCGTATTATTTTTGTATATTCCCCGCATACCCCTCATACTATGCTTATGTAATTTACGTATTACACGTTCTTTCACATGCTGAAAACACACCCTGAACCGATTAAAATGTTTCTCGAACGATATCGCAAAGTTAACAGTCAGTGGCATAGAATTTGATTCTGTAAAACGCTGTATGTTGAAGATATATCTTCACAATGTGATCAAGGCGTAAGCCGTGTATTGTTATTTCAAAATATCATTTCTGTACATGTTTTAAACCAATCTGTGGTATAGTGCGATTACTAGTTATCAAAAATTATACATGTACCATTGTAAATGCAGCAGTATATTTGTATACGTAAGGGGTGCAAAAAGATTGCAAATGCCAGTCTTTGAGCATGTAAAACAACGCAACCAAACGAAACAAACTTTCACGTTTACAGAAGCCTGATACGTGAATCAGTAAATATTGGCTTACTCAGTAATACACATATCATTGTAAATGCGGTAAGCTAAAGGCATATACACAAAGTATGCAAAACGAATGCTAATGCCAGACTTTGAACATGTACAGCAAAACAACCAACAC
Organism: Rugalucina vietnamica; assembly: GCA_964017185.1. Classification (NCBI taxonomy): domain Eukaryota; kingdom Metazoa; phylum Mollusca; class Bivalvia; order Lucinida; family Lucinidae; genus Rugalucina; species Rugalucina vietnamica. The sequence goes on from OZ024882.1 coordinate 23,651,729, forward strand.
AACAAACATTAACGTTTACGGAAGATACGTAAATCAGCTTTCAAATATTGCCATAGCCAGTATTATACATACCATTGTAAATGTTGCAAACTAAAGGCATACATAAGGTATGCAAAATATTGCTAATGTCAGTTTTTTAACATGTACAACAGCGCAACCAAACGAAGCAAACATTAATGTTTGCGGAAGATACGTAAATCAGCCATCAAATATTGACATAGCTAGATGTATACATACCATTTTAAATGCGGCAAGCTAAAGGCATGCATAAGGTATGCAAAATGATTGGAAATGTCAGTCTTTTAACATGTACAACAGCGCAACCAAAAGAAACAAAGATTAACGTTTACGGAAGATACGTAAATAAGTAATCAAATATTGGCATAACCAATATTATACATACCATTGTAAATGCGGCAAGCTAAAGGCATACATGGGGTATGCAAAATGATTGTAAATGCCAGTCTTTGAACATGTACAAAAACGCAACCAAACGAAACAAATATTTACGTTTACGGAAGATACGTAAATCAGCTATCAAATTTAGGCATAGCCAATAGTATACATACCATTGCAAATGCGGCAAGCTAAAGGCACACATAGGGTATGCAAAATGATTGCTAATGCCAGTCTTTGAACATATACAACAACGCAATCAAAAGCAACAAAGATTAACGTTTACGGAAGATACGTAAATAAGTAATCAAATATTTGCTTAGCAAATATTGTACATACCATTGTAAATGCGGCAAGCTAAAGGCACACATAAGGTATGCAAAATGATTGCAAATGCCAGTCTTTGAACATGTACAAAAACGCAACCAAACGAAACAAATATTTACGTTTACAGAAGATACGTAAATCAGCTATCAAACTTAGGCATTGCCAATAGTTTACATACCATTGTAAATGCGGCAAGCTAAAGGTACACATAGGGTATGCAAAATGATTGCTAATGCCAGTCTTTGGACATGTGAACAACGTTATCAAAAGAGACAAACATTCGCATTTACGGAAGATACGTAAATCAGATATCAAATATTGACATTTCAATGACATGCATGCCTTGGTAAATGCGGCAAGCTAAAGGCACACATAGGATATGTAAAATAATTGCAAATGTCAATATTTACACATGCAAAACAACGCAAGAAAATAAAAGTCAAATTCATCGCAACATTTACCTGTCATGTAAATTCCCAGCAAATTTCGACTCAACATTTGCCAAGTATTTTATTAATATGCAAGCACCAGTAAATTTTTGATACATTTATTTTTATGAAGAAACCATTGTAAATGATTAGCGCATGTAATTCCACAAATTTACCAAATATTTGCATATGTTTGTAAATTCGCGTAAATCGAGGTTTTCATGCAGTGTTACGAGTCGTACAACTGTAAATAAAACCTAACCTGTCCAACAAAAATGATTAAAATATCACATGTGGTTATGCCACAGTGCATACACCAATTTTCGTTTGAATGAAAGGGAGGTAATCTAAAAATAATGAATATTTTACTTATTATTTCTCGAGACTGGCTTTTTTTTTAGCTCACCTGAGCCGAAGGCTCATAGGTGAGCTTATAGTATACCCATGCTCCGGCGTCCATCCGTCCGTCCGTCGTCGTCCACAATTTCAAAGATCTTCTTCTCTGAAACCGCTGGGCCGATTGTTCTCATATTACACATACACCATCTACAGGTAAGGGGAAAGAATAATTATGCTTTTTGTTTTGATCGGATAAGGACTGTGGTTGCTATGGCAACTTATGCTTCCCATAGACTTATAATGGAAAAAAGTGAAAATTGCCAGTTTTTGCTGTCTTGTTGGAGATATTTGAATTTTGTTTTTGCAGAATTGTTTATTGAGTAGTCCTCTACGTTTCATGTGACTTTTGTCCTAATCCTTCATTTTTAGCTCGACTGCACGAAGTGCATAGAGCTATTGCAGTCACCCCGGTCGTCCACGTTCCCGTTCCCGTTCCCGTGCGCGTTCCGTGCGCGTGCGCGTCACACTTGCGTTAAAGTTTTCTAGAAGTCCATATCTTGACAACCACTCATCAGAAAGCATTCATACTTGGACCATAGATACCCTGTAGGGTTAGCTTTCATTCCATGGCATCGGGCCCCTGGGTCCAGGCCAGGGGGTGGGGCTGGAGGTTAAAATCTAGAACACCTTCAAAAATGGCAATTCTTGTGTTAATGTTTTCTAGAAGTCCATATCTTGACAACCACTCATCAGAAAGCATTGATACTTGGGCCATTGACACCCTGTAGGGTCGGCTTTCATTCCATGGCATCAGATCCCTGGGTCCATGCCAGGGGTTGGGGCTAGAGGTTAAAATCTAGAACACCATTAATAATAATGGCTTTTCTGTGATATAGTAATCTAGAAGTCTATATCTTGAAAACTTTTTATGAGAGGGCTTTCATACTCGGACCATAGGTACCCTTTAGGGTTGAGTTTCATTCCATGGCATCGGGCCCCTGGGTCCATGCCTGGGGATGGGGCTGGAGGTTTAAAACTAGAACACTAAAAATAGATGTACTGCTGTGTAACGTTTACAAGGAGGCATATCTTGACAACAACTTATCATAAAGCATTCATACTTCATACACTTTAGGTTCCATGACATCGAATCTCTAGGTCGGAGTCAGGGGGCGGGGCTAGAGGTCAAAATCTAGAACTCCCCGAATTTTTTTTTCTTTTTATTTCTTAATAGAAACAACTTAGGAGGATGGTTGGTCATTCATCCTTTGACTTTGTGACACTGACTTGTGTGTCATGACGGTAAGGGTCGGTTGACCTACTTTCCATGGTTCAGTGATTTTGCCTTATATCTTGACACTCAATTCGTATATTTTCTTACTTCTTTCAGATTATGAGTTAGTACGACCAGGCCTTTGACCCCAATATACTTATAGGTCAATGTGACCTAATTTCACGGTTCAGTGATTTTGCCTTATATCTTGACACTCAATTAGTATATTTTCATACTTTTTTCAGATTATGAGTGAGTATGACCAGACCTTTGACCCCAATATACTTATAGGTCACTGTGACCCAATTTCACGGTTCAGTGATTTTGCCTTATATCTCGGTACTCAAATGGTTTATGAACAAACTTCTTTCAAAGTATGTTTGCGTATGACAAGACCTTTGACCCTGAAGTAGTCCTAGGTCACTGTGACCTAATTTCACGGTTGAGTAATTTTGCCTTATATCTTGACACTCGATTAGTATATTTTCATACTTTTTTCAGATTATGAGTGAGTATGACCAGACCTTTGACCCCAATATACTTACAGGTCACTGTGACCTAATTTCACGGTTCAGTGATTTTTGCCTTATATCTCGGTACTCAAATGGTTTATGAACAAACTTCTTCCAAAGTATGTTTGCGTATGACAAGACCTTTGACCCTGAAGTAGTCCTAGGTCACTGTGACCTAATTTCACGGTTCAGTGATTTTGCCTTATATCTTGACACTCAATTAGTATATTTTCATACTTTTTCAGATTATGAGTGAGTATGACCAGACCTTTGACCCCAATATACTTATAAGTCACTGTGACCTAATTTCACGGTTCAGTGATTTTGCCTTATATCTCGGCACTCAAGTGGTTTATGAACAAACTTCTTTCACACTATGTTTGCATATGACAAGACCTTTGACCCTGAAGTAGTTCCAGGTCAATATGACCTAATTTCACGGTTCAGTGATTTTCCTTTATATCTCGGCACTCAATTGGTATATGAACATACTTCTTTCACGATATGTATGAGTATGACAAGACCTTTGACCGTAAAGTATTCCTGGGTCACTGTGACCTAATTTCATGGTACAGTGATTTTGCCTTATATCTCGACACTCAGTTGGTATTTTTTCATACTTCTTTCTGATTATGAATGAGTATGACCAGACTTTTAACCCAAACATACTTGTAGGTCACTATGACCTAATTTCATGGTTCAGTGATTTTGCTTTATATCTCAACACTGAATGGGTATATGATCATTTTTCTTTTACATTATGAGTAAGTATCACTAGACCTTTGACCCTGCAATACTTATAGGACAGGGTGACCTTTTGTCACGGTTCAGTGATTTTGCCTTGTGTCTTGGCACTCAGTTGGTATATGAACACACTTCTTTCACAATATGAGTGAGACCTTTAAATCTTAGGTAGTTATAGTTAACTTTCATGGTTCAGTGATTTTGCCTTATTGCATCAAGGCAAAAAGATGTATGAGCATAATGCTTTGGGTTACTGTTCGGGTTTGGCCTTATGTTTGACAAAGGTCAGAAGCAGTCGAGCACGCTGTCCTGCGACAGCTCTTATGATTGGTTGCAGCCCAGATAGCAAGGATACGTTGGGTCCACGTGGGTAGTTGGTGGAAATGTGGGCGTGGGTTTGTCAACATTGGACCCACATCGGTACAACGTAATATAGCCATCTAATCGGCTTATGAAATTTATCAAATAACGTTGATATAAAACAAATATCTAAAGTTTCTCCATCCAGGCTAACATATTAAGTTAGTAATCACATGTTTATAGACTTTTACTTTTCCAGAGTACATTACATCGAACCAACGTCGCATTTATGTTGGAAGCAGAACATAATTGTATAAAAACTTATGCAATAATTAAACAAGGAGTTTAATTCTGAAACACTTGAAACACGGTAAACATTAATTGAAATGATCCAATAACAAAAATGGGACCATTTTAAATTGATGCGTTGGTAAGGTCGGTTAAACGTGGGTTTTCCGACGCTCTGCCCACGTTACAATTCAAGATTACATAATAATTGCAAATATTAATGAAGATAAGCAACAATGACAGAAACTAAAAATAAATAACAGTGTATTTTATATTTGTTTTAAAATGTTTGTCATGTTTGGTTGTCATTAATTGTTAATTTTCCCAAAATATGCAATTACACCATTAACTACATTTACACCTAAATGTAATGAAAAATCTTTAAATAAGTATGCAAGACAATTCAGACATGTATGTATTCTTAAAGAGCTCCCTTTAAGCTGCATCTCTTGCGCAGTGGGAGTAACAGTCCTGCTTACAAGCACACTGGGCATCTTCTTCATAAAAGGATGCAAAATATGAAAACTATATAAGTTACAGATATAAATTAAATAATAAAAATATTAATTAATTGCAATGATAAAATAATATATACAAACGTTGGCTCGACGTGGAACCGACATTCAAGCATATGTAGATTCGATGTGGAGCCATCATGAGGGTTCCATGTCGATCTTACGAGCAAACTTGCGTTGGGCCCACGTGGATTGCCGACGTCGGACCCACGAAGTGAATGTGGGCGGTCAACATCGTGCCCACATGGGTCCAACATATCATTGCTATCTGGGAGGGGCCCCATATAGGGCAAAATTTCGAAAAACATTCAAAAATCTTCTCCTCAGAAACTGTCAAGGGGATGAAGCCTGTACTTTGTATACATGTTCCTGGCAGTGGCCTCTACATAATTTGTGTTTTTTATTCCAGGCGGATAAGAACTCTGGTTGCTATGGCAACTTAAAGTTTCCATAGACTTATAATGGGAAAAGTGGAAATCGGCTATTTTTCCGCTAAAATTGCAGACATTTGAATTTTGTTTTTGCAGAAATGTTTATTGAGTAGTGTTTGACGTTTCTTGCGAGTTTTGTCTTAATCCTATATTTTGATTGGTTGCTGGGGCCCCATAAAGGGCAAAATTTTGAAGAAAAAAAAACATTCAAAAATCTTCTCCTCAGACAGAAACTGTCAAGTGGATGAATCCTGTATTTTGTATACATGTTCCTGACAGTAGCCTCTACATAATTTGTGTGTTTTATTCCAGTCGGATAAGAACTCTGGTTGCTATGGTAACTTTAAGTTTCTATAGACTTATAATGGGAAAAGTGGAAATTAGCTATTTTTTGAAAACTATTGCAGCCTGAGATCTGAAAAGTGGTAGATGCAAACAACTAATGGATTAGATGAAGGTATATGATTAATTTAGGTCAAGGTCATCTCTTGACCTTGGCCGGTCTGTCATCCATACACACTTTTCAAAGATTATTTTCTCTGAAACCTTTTGGCCAATCAAAGCCAAATTTTATATGAAGCATCTATAGGAAGTGGGAACCAATGTATATATAAATAATCCCGGTCACATGACCAAGATGGCCGCCATGCCCATATATGGTAAAAATCCTTAAAACATCTTCTTCTCCAGAACCGGTGAACCGATTTCAACGAAACTTTGCATGAAGTATGGATGACTCAAGTACTACAATGTATATATAAATCATGACCCTGTGGTGACCTTGACCTATTTTATGGCAAGGTCAACATAGGTCGTCAATGCATTTGAATGGGGAAAACTTTTAAAATGTCATTAAGTGAAAGTCTTGCAGGAAATGGGCAGTAGGACTGAATTTTAATGATTCTGAAAAAAATGAACTCCAGGGGCTCATCTGCTTTTAAAATGTTATTTGAAGGGGAAACTCAGCAGGAAATTGACAAATGGACAGAATATTGATTATTCTGAAAAAAAGAGAATGGCCCAAGGGCTTCATCTGCCCCTGCACTGAGGTTAAATACCATGATATTCAAATATGTTTATTGGTATATGAAGCAGATCTCAGGTGAGCGTTTACAGGATCATTGGTCCTCTGTTTTTTTGTTTTTTTTTGTTTTTTTTTTTTGTTTTTGTGTGTGTGTGTGTGTGTTTTTTTTTGTGTGTGTGTCTGTGTGTGTGTCTGTGTGTGTGTGTGTGTGTGTGTGTGTGTGTGTGTGTGTGTGTGTGTGTGTGTGTGTGTGTGTGTCACTGGCAACACCCTCTACCAGAAAGCGCTATTAATCAAAGCGCCAATTTGATCATCACAAAAATGATGTTTTTCGAAAATGGCCAATAACTCTGTCGCAATTGACAACTTGTTTAGTTTCTTTCCAGAATTAGAAAGATACTAACTTTGCAAATTTAATAACCAGGAACAACTAAGGCAAGCGGCTGGGCATTATAGTTATCGGGCTGGTCAAAGTAACTGATTAAACTTTTTCCTCTGAGTATATAACCTGCACTATGAATGATGCATAATAAGAGGATAAAACATTCTTTTCCGTGCATTAACGTTTGCCAAGCCCAAGGGCAATAATGCGTTGTAGCCCGAACCGCGTAGCGGTGAGGGCGGTGAACGCGGTGCGGGCGGCGAGGGCTGCAACACATTATTGCCGGAAGGCTTGGCAAACGTTACTGCACGTGGAAAAGAATGTTATATCGTCCTTTTTTGTACCTGTCCTCCAGCACATGTACATCTTTTTATTTATTTATTGCACATGCTAAAAACAAAACTCAAATAAAACATGGTTGATCAAACTCACCGATAGAACAAATAAGGATATTTCTCCTTAAAACGAGCCATGAATCTTCCATAAAACTGAAGTGGTGAAGTGACACGTTAAATTTAGATGACATATATACATCGGAAATGTACACCCACCTGTCAAGTTAAATTTGCATGAAATGAACACATACCAGTGCCCATAACATGTTTAACAGGTAGTTGTCATAGTCTCAGGGCAATAATGCACCAGTCATTTGCATCCCCGGCTCACCCGGGGCCGGGGAATAGCGGGGCTTTTAACTTTTCAATTTTTAAAGCCCGGCTAAAAGCCCGGCACTGCCGGGCAAGAGTTTTGGTAAAACCCCTGCTAAAAGCCCCGGCTCCCCAGGGGCTGACAATAACGTGGAACAACAGCTGGGAGTTGTTCTGATGAAACTGAAACATGGGAGAAGGGCCTCATTTTATGCATGTAAATGTTTAGGTGCATTTGGAAATTAAATAAGTACCATAAAGATAATTAAATGTTAAAAATATCATTAAAATCTAATTTGAATTAATGTGACAGTGTATTAACGGGAAATCATAACCCCGGCAAATCCCCGGCACTGCCGGGACACATCAGAGGTTAAAGCCAGGCACTTTAGCCCCGCTATGTCCCCGCTATCCCCGGCCCCGGGGGAGCCGGGGATACAAATGACTGGTGCATAACACCATTATTGCCCTGCTATGATGTCATCTCAGGACATTAACACCATTATTGCCCTGCTATGATGTCACCTCATGGCATTAAAGCCCTACGACGCTTAAACAGCAGAAAGTGTTGTCCGTTTCAACACGAAAAGTTTCTACTTTCGGCTCGTCTCGCCGAATATACGATAGGATTTTGGCTGGGAACCTACGAAAAATACCGACCACTCCGCATGACTACACAGGTTGGTTTCCGATCTACACTAATTAGTCATCCGGTAAGCCGAAAACATGTGATGTTTTAAACGTTAGCAGTGATTGGTTTAATGAAATCCAGCCAATCATCATTTTTCTTTTAAGCAAAGTTCGGATGTAGACCATTTTGCGTATGCTGATATCGGGGCCGTAAGGGTCGCAGGAAATCCAGGAAGCAGGTCATCTCTGCCTTTTTACTTTTCGGTCTAACCAAGTCCACTCGGCCTTTTTTTCTTTTTTAATTCAATTTTATGTCCCTTTTAAGATAATTTCAGCTCATATAAGTGGGTGGTACGAAAACGGGAGGTCCACAAGAAAAACCATCTGGCAAACCGCAAGCAGAAGGTCTCGCACCGTGATCAAAGGGACCCCATTTTCACTGACACAATTCACACCAAGTAAACCATGTACACGACTTCCATACATTGGACCGTGTCTGTTCGTCTCCGAAACACCTCTAATTTCTATAGCTATTTCATTGCAAGCAGTACTGTGGCTTATGCCTACTTAATGACTGATTAGTGTGGGTCGGAAATCAACATATTTTTATCCCACTTGTCCATTATGTTTATGCACACAGAGCCGTTTCTAGCCTATAAAAGTGTAACGGAATCTCTCTCTCTCTCTCTCTCTCTCTCTCTCTCTCTCTCTCTCTCTCACGCACGCACGCACGCACACACACACACACACACACACACACACACTTACTTTAGGACTAATTCTCATGAGATCAGTGTGAGAGTAATCTTGAGCTCATGCACATCAAAATAAGAAATTTGTTTTCTCAGAAACCACTAGCATACAAGTTTATTTGTTTAAAAAATGAATAGATTTCCAAAATGGTGTGGTCATAATACAAAATGCTAAACGAGCCGCTTCTAGCTTTTTTAAAAGCTATCCTTGTGTAGAGATACATTAGGTATATAACAATTGATTTAATCACAAGAAACATCTTTAAAAAAGATAATTGTCGAAGATTAATATCTGTTCTGCAATAGGGTACAGGATGCAGGAGAGACAGACAGACAGACAGACAGTATGACTCTTGCAGAGCCAACTCCAGACATGACTGAGAGGAAATGCTTTTCAAATGTCCTTACGGCGAGAGTCCCTAAGAGTCGCTGGACCGAAACGACTCGTTCTGTTGAGCAGAGCCTTTGATCCGAACACGGCTATATTTAATGGAGAAAATCCGAACGCATCTTATCTACGATGGCCTGCATGGATCATAAGATTTCAAAATCCACAGATTTTAGATTTTAATTTTTCTTTGCAAAAGCTTTCGTCACACAAAAAGCGACTAAAATGAATAACAATAAGGAGTAATAATGGATTGTATAGTAAAAAAACATCATCTTAAAGTACTTTTTAAAGAGATGCAGTTTGTTGCCTTTTTCATCTTCCATATGGGAAAAACCCGGATGCAGGTCAAAAATGATCTGAGATGTCTTCGACAAAAAACATGAAAATCAGTTTCTAAATTTTGAATGGCTCAATTAATGGCATAATTAAAGGACAATTCGTAGATAATGTACAAGTGTGGCGGTTTATTGTAGTTGTATTAAAGGCAACACTCCTAAAAATAGCAGTCACACATTAGCGAATAAGTGACTCGCGCCGGGCGTGTTGAACAAATTGCAAAATTTTACTAACGCCAGACGCACGCCGGAGACACGTTCAAAATGCGTTACGAGTATGTTGGGTACGCTTGGTGTACGTCCGATGCACGTCGCTGTACGTCACTAAAAATCATTTGGGGTCAATTTTTTTAAACATGCTTAAAAAATTTCTAGAAGCTCGGCGTGTCCCGGGCGTGTGACTTGTACGTTTCGAAAAAGTTCCACACGCGTTACAGGCGCATTGAATATGCTTCGAACGCCTTTGGCACACGTTTTAGGCACGTCAGTGTGCGCTACATGCGCGTTCCGTTTTTATGAGATATTTAATAGCGTTCCCCAAGCGTGTGTGAGACGCGCGTTGAACGTGTGCTGCGCGTCTGTAGCACGTGCATAGCGTGTCTGGGACGTAACACAAACGTAATCTATATTTTTGAGTCTTTTTATACGTCCGGCACACGCCTCAGTCACGCGCTAATGTGTGACTGCAAAAGGGAGTTAAAGGTACAAATTAATTTCTATCAGCGTGTTGAGATTTTTCATACGCCCGGTGCGCGTTTGGGTTATACGCTAATGTGTGACTGCTGTTTAAGGGTGTAACAGTTTTAGAAAGTGCTGGATGCTCTCGACATTACTGAACCATTGTTTTTGGAACGTTAAGCCGAGTTAGGGGGCGAATGGATAAGGTCACTCATTCCCGCTGTTAATCATTCGGCCATCCTATGTCTGTTCAAACCTTTCGCGGGGCACCACGATATGCTTATTGGACTCAGGTGTTTTTTTCCCGGGGTTCTCCCTCTTTCGCCTAATCTCATGACTGGCCCGTCACATGTGAGTTGAAATAGTACTGAAATGGGCGTAAAACTGAAAAAAAAAGTATATACATAAATAACAAAGTTGTATACCTTTCTCTGGCAACCAGAAGCAGTGAGACAAAAGAAATAAGCACTGCGGCATTGAAATCCATGATTAATCAAATTTGTTCGGTGATCGATGCTCACTGAAAAACTGATAACAGTGTCGGCAAAAACTAAGTTTATATTTACAAATGAGCCTGTGCGTGAGAAAACCAACAATTTGGGTTCCGACCATGTCCGACATAAATCGGGCTGTACAGTCACAGAAGACGGATAGAGGCTGGAAGTTTTGGATTTAGAAAGAAGAGGAATTGTACTATCCATGTAGCGAAAACAAAGGCGCTGATCAGCTTCTCAGTTACTGCGAAGCTGATCTGTGCCTTTGTTTTCGCATATGCAGATCGTTGGTTTTCCCTTGCGGTGACTCAAATGTTTCTTGTCGCAAGATAAAACTTACCTACACTGGCATAAACGACTGACTGTTTCATGTTTGTGTGTTTTGCTTGGTTGATGATACTTCAAGACCGTATAAATTTTTAAAGTTTCTCTCACAAAATTCCAATTATATAACTTTGCTGGGCCCTAGACTAAATCCTAAATTTCAAGTTTCTAGCCTACTTCTGTGACTTTACATGCCGGTTTGTGTCGGACCTGGTCTGAAACCCAAATTGATGGTTTTCTCATGCACAGGCTCATATGTTTTCTATCAGAAAATTCAAAGAAATTACGTAAATCTCACTTTGTTAATTTGTTTGTTTGTATTGAGGTTTAATGCCCCAGTCAATGTTTTCGAACATGTGGGGACGGAGCCACCGTTTCCTGGGTTTTAACCAGTATTCTGGGCACTTTATGTATCTTTCTCATGGACACAACACGGTGCCGCCAGTGGATACCGAACCCAGGACCCGAATCTCTACCACTACGCCACCGCGCCCCCCAGTTAGATAATTGAAATTCATGTTGTGAAGATATTATACAATTAATGACTTTTGAGGCATTGGATATGATGTGATATCGACCCGAGAATACCAATATTGACCGAGGCGAAGATTATCATATGACAATTTTCATATCGTACCTCGTATCAACCTGAGAATCCCGTATCAGCCCGAGACTCTCGTATCAGCCCAAGGGCCGAAGGCCCGAGGGCTGATGCGAGAGTCGAGGGCTGATACGGGATTCGAGGGTTCATACGTGGGTACGATATGAAAATTGTCATATCGTAATCTTTTTATCATATATTTAATTCATGACCATTTTTCCCTTTCTTTGTTTTATTTTTTTATTTATTTATTTATTTATTTATTTATTTATTTATTTATTTATTTTCATTTCATTTCATTTCATTTCATTTCATTTCATTTCTTTTATTTTATTTTATTTTATTTAGTTTACTTTATTTTATTTATTTATTATGACATACCGCCAAAGCGTGCAGTAGGGCGCATATTATTTCCACATTAGCACAAATCGAAAATTCGTCTCGACATGACAAAATACTGTTGCCTGTGACATAAAACCACAATCCAAACAAATCTAAAATGCCTGCGGTACACTACCTAATGAACTCAATACAATAGGAGCCGAGTGCTCCGAATATAATTTTATTAGCCAATCATTTGGTGATACGGCTTTTTCTCCCTAGGGATGATATGGGTCACGTGGGTATGTGAGCCAATCATTTGGTGATATGGCTTTTTCTCCCAAGGGAGTGATATGGGTTTTATCAATTTTTGAACGATACGGCTTTCGAGATACTGTGCCGCGATACGTGATCGTAACTCTTGTCTGTATCGCATAGGCAAAAAGAACATATTTTGTAGTAAATATATGATAAAATTTTATTAGCCAATCATTTTGGTGATACGGCTTTTTCTCCCTAGGGATGATATGGGTCACGTGGGTATGTGAGCCAATCATTTGGTGTTATGGCTTTTTCTCCCAAGGGAGTGATATGGGTTTTATCAATTTTTGAACGGATACGGCTTTCGAGATACTGTGCCGCGATACGTGAACGTAACTCTTGTCTGTATCGCATATGCAAAAAGAACATATTTTGTAGTAAATATATGATAAACTGTTTTATTATATAATTTTTGACAAAATATCAAGCAATGAAAATAAATCAACTGAGACAACTAATATAGACCTGCCAGCACGCGCTAGCCAGTTTATATGACAATTTGAAGACTTGCCACGTGGGCGCTTTGGGCCAATGAAAAGCGAGATTTTCAGTAGCTTATATAATAATCTTGTATAAAGTTTACCCACCGTGTCACATGGATGCCAAGAAAGGTATTTAGTATTATAAAATCTACACGAATCTGCTAAAGAAGAATAAAGTAGGTAATTCTAAAAACTGTCATTTTATTTGTGCGTATAAATGGCTTGTTATAATCACTAGTGTACGGGCCCGTACACAAAACGAGATAAAACTTGTTGATAGTAATATTTTTTCTACCTTGCAAATAATGTTTTTCAGTTCCTCTTTAATCGTTATCTTTCATGTTATCTTAAAGCATTCGTTGTTGACAAAACACGGTCCAAAAAGTAATGCGAACGTATGCGTAATTCGAGATTACAATGTTGCATTCCCCCCTGATTTCTTTCACCCTCGCTATTTATTGAAATAGTTTTTATCATTTTGGTACATTCCCAGCGGGCACATGACGTCAGATCGACGTCGCATTGACGTCATGACGTCGCATCGACGTCGATCAATGACGTCACATCGACGTCGATCTGACGTCATGTGCCCGCTGGGTTGTCGATTCGTCCAGATTCGATTACTATTTTGGCTGAATCATATGACAACCCTCGTTGCCTAGCAACAAGAGAATGTAAGGTAAACGACCATGGGTACGGTTAAAATTGGTTTTATTCAGATGGAATCAAGTTTCAAATGCAAAACACAATTACGTCAAAAATCGTCTTATTCCAAACTACAATATATTATCCCTTTAATAGATCTGTTGTACATAGCTTGATGGAATGATCGCAACGCAAATAATGCACCAGTCATTGGTATCCACGGCCCCTCTAGGGCCAGGGAATAGCGGGGCCATTGACTTTTCAGTTTTTAAATCTTTGCTAAAACCCGGCACTACGGGGTCAGATTTGTGGTAAAATCACTGCTAAAAGCCCCGGCTCCCCGGAGCGTGGTAATAACGTGGCATTAGTTATTCTAATGAAAAATAAGAGTGGGGCTTGAGTTTCTGCACATAAATGTAAAGGTGCATTTGCATATTATTGAAATAAGGACCATAAAAGTAGTTAATCTTTTAAAAATATAACTTATATCTAATTTGAATTGATATGACCTTTTATTGGTAGAAAGTTAAAACCCCGGCACATCCCCGGCATGCCCGAACTCATCAGAGGTTAAATCCCGGCACAGTAGCCCCGCTGCGTTCTCGCTACAAATGACTGGTGCATTAATGAGGTTTGGCTATCTGTACCCCCCTAGAATCTGAGTCAATTTTAATTCCTTTAAACCGCTCCATTCTAATGAACGTCCCTTCTACTCAACCCAATTGGTTAAATTCTATCAAATATTTATTTAAAAAAAAAAAAAAAAAAAAAAAAAAAAAAAAAACTTCGTTACGACAGAGTGTGGCATACTGCGTCAAATATATGTCTGAATTATGGTATTTATAATATAAATCGTCGAAATTATGATATTTTTGCTGTTGCTAGGCAACATAGAATAGTTCCTGATGACCTTTGCATTTAATTTCATCTCATACTTTCATACTGTCCAACACACAACAAATATGATTTGTTTACATATTAATGGTAAGTAGTAATTACCCGCTGAGCGACAGGTGGGTATGATATTTTCCTGACCTGTCCAGCCAAAAGCATGTACCGAGAGCCCGAAGGGCTCGAGGTACATGCTTTTGGCGGGACAGGTCAGGAAAATATTATGCCCACCTGTCGCGAAGCGGGTAATTAACTTACCTTATGACCCCACATAGTGAAATTTTAGTTTTTAAGATCTACACAACGATAAAGAACACCGGTAAAGTGACTTTTCTCGCGGTGTAACTATTGACCGAACACTGCACGTGCAAAACGAGGATGCTTGTTAACTGTACCGCGTCGCTATTGTCAAAAATAGATCACAATGGAGTATCTTCCCTTGTGCATAAAAAACATTTTGAAACCTATTTTTTATTTTGTATTGACCGTTCCTTTCTCAAATTGTCTAATCAACAATAGAAATTATCTTTTATTGAAACAGTTAACAAACTGGGAGAGCAAATATAAATTACCTTTTCTTTTATATGCTAAAACGTAATACCATTTCGTAATGCTTTTCAGATAAGTATATATAGCGTGTGTAGGTTTGTAATTGTAAGGTTTGAAACCGATGGACCTAATTTTCTAAAATCCTCATAGAAAGTTAGGGGACCAGTGTACAAATGCCCAACTGTATTTAAGGGATACAGCTGGTCATTTATCATAAACATAATCGCAATGCAAAAAATGTGTGAAATTGGTTTCTGGTTCATTGTTCTTGCACTTTAACAACAATAACCCACTAACAGTAATATGAGAACCAGAAACCAATTCCAACTCAAGAAGACTCTCAGCTCAGTGTAACTGTCCAGTCCGATCAGTGCACCGCAATTGATATTCATGTGCACTGGTCATGTTGATGACGTAGATTTTTGCAAGGAAGTAAAAGCAGTTACGTTGGTGAAGTCTGCATCAGAATGGATACCCACGCTTTACTGCATTTTTATTCATCAGCTGTCAGAAGGTAGGAAAGTCACTTTCACCACCGATCTGGCCCCGAGGTTATAAAACTTTTTTCAAGCTCAACTCAGCTGAGCATGAAATTTCAACTGCTCATAAATGCTGAAATAGTCAAAATCAGTGGAAAATTCGGGTTCAAATCTCAAAAACTGGTAATTTATCCTGCTCATAAATGTTAAAATGCCAACAATTGTTGGCATTTTAACATTTATGAGCAGGATAAATATTAGTCTCAGCTGAGTTGAGCATGAAAAAAGTTTTATAACCTCGGGCCCAGGAAGTAAGGAAAGTATAGCTCGGCAAATGGGTCACTGTATGGGCGGCAACTTTAATATTCATATCTGGGCGTGGTCGGCTAGTCCATCTGTTCAAATAGGGAGATAATAGAAAAGTCGAATTCAGTCAGCCTAGAGCGCTGTCACATATTTTACCGTTAAAGATCAGCTACATATTTTGTCCAATTCAGTAAACTAGACAAACTCGGATTTTCATTCTAACGGACAACATGTGAGTTGAGTCTTTCAACTGTATACCTTTAGTTTTTACCTAGGTCAAAAGTAGACCATACCCAATAACGTATTCATAAGGTAACGCCCATACAGTGACATATTTGCCGAGCTATACTTTCCTTACCTCCAGGCAGGTGTGAAATTATTTTCTCTACCTCCATAACTGCCCTAGACACCGCGCATGCGGTAAGGTATGGAAAATATTTCCCCATGATTAACATTGCAGTCATAAGGTAATTTACATGTAAGACATTGGAGCTGAACATTTTTTCGTGTACCCTAAATGAACATTACTTAGGTCAACAAATCAAATTATCCTGAAATCTCAACTCGTCACCCGAACTTCATGACACTACACCTAATTACTGCACATATACACAAATAAACATGCCAAATTATCTACATAAGTGTATCTGCAATGGTTAATAAATTATATAGATGTCTTCGCATTACTTCTGGATCACCCACGCAATCTTGTACAGATAAAAATGTTTGCATATATTTTGATACAGTGCACTGAGTCGATCAAATTCTGACAATCACAACAATAGCTGTAGAGTTGTGACTTGCGCAATAAAACATCAAACAGCGACCCGGTTGAGTCTCGAACCAGGGGCCCGGAGACATCGGCCTTAGTAATATGTCAGTCCGCCCATGGCGTATGTCACAGAGGTGAATTGAATTCTGTGAATTGTCTTGTCTCCCTCTTTAGGGGGACTGCTTTTAAGAAACGTACTTGTTTTGAAAGTTTGATTGATGTGTCTAGACGTATGATTAGTTGTTTATTTTTAACTAAACGCATGACATCACTTCCTTGAAGCAATATTAGACAAGGTTGCCACACGCCAGGAAAAAGTCAGGGATTTTTTTTTTTTTTTTTTTTTTTTTTTTTTTTTTTTTTTTCAAAGTCATGGAATTGTCAGGCAATTTTGCAAACTGTAAGGGAAATTTGGAATAGTTGGTAAATGTCAGGGAATTGTCAGGGAATTTTGAAAATACCAGATTCAAGTCAAATTTTTAAGGTTCCTCAGCACACTTTGCCACATTTCAGCACGTGTCTACATTTGATGTAAATAAAACACACAGTCATTTCTGATTCCTATTTTGTAGGAGTGGATAGATACATGTGACATGCATATCTCTGAGTGCCAAAAATATTAGCATAAATGCTGATTGAAACAATAAAATAATTTTATGAATTCTAGAAGTACCTTTTCAGAATATTCCAAGCTCTGTCTCTACTGCATGTTTTTGGCATCCCCAAACATTTTTTGCAATTGGAAACTGCCTGACAAAACCAAGAGTTTGCCTCTATGAAGGGTGAAGAAGAGATTAGACCAGCCTAGCTGAGCATCTGCCTGTTGTCTTGGTTTTATATACACTCAACTTACAAAATATTGGCCTTAGTGTTCTTTGAACAGACAGAAAATACCATAGTGATGCTGATTTGGATGATCTAAGTTGCCATTGCTAAGCACAGTCACCAGTGTTTTATCATGCAATGGCCCAATTTTTCTACCCTATAAAACTACTCACTTTCGTTTTCATGCTTCACAGTACATGTATATTATAGTATCAATATAATGGGCCATTGCGTGAAAAACGCTACTGAATCATTTAAACTAGATTTATGACTTGTATGTCAGACTTAGATCAGCAAAGGCAGACAGGTCTGTCTGATCCAAGCAAACTTATGACACTGAGTATGTGTCCAATAAAGACGCCACTGCCTAGTTGTGCATGTGCTTATGCCAATTCATTTCCATTTATACACTTCATTGAGGTGAAACACTGGTTTTCACTGACTGTGGCCATTGTTGTGAAAGTTTTGGGACATGTTCAAAACATGTATGTAGAAATATTACTCGGACTTTGTCAAAAAGGTATTTTATTTTTTTATTTTATTTATTTATTTTTTTTTATTTTTTTTTTTTGTTGTTGTTGTTGTTGTTGTTGTTATTTCATCGAATCCGTCAGTATTGTTTTGGCCTATGTCTATCCATTCCTACCAAAGATATCCAAAATGTCTCCTGTTAGATGCAAAACAAATGTCAGAATAGGCCAAAAAGTGCTGAGGAACCTTAATAAATTTGTCTACATCCCATCAATGATTTGGGGGCAGTATTAAATCAAATATTATCCAGAAGTGTATTTTATGTTTAATGAGGTTCTGAATAGACTTCTGAATGGTGTGTTGTAGTGATAAATGAGTTTCCAAGTTTACTTTAAAGAATTGTCCTATCAAACTGTCATTCCTGGCCGCGCGCCAAGATGCCGATGTCAGGGAAATTCGAAATTCTGTCAGGGAAAAGTCAGGGATATGGCAGGGAATTTTGTTTGCGTCCGAGCGTGGCAACCCTGTTAGAGCGCATTTTTGATAGACAATAGAAGGAAAGATATAGAGAAAGTTTTTAAGTTTTCAAAACTTAAAATGAAGTTTTCTTCAGTTTCTTCCTGATATATATATATATTCTCTGCCAGGTAACAATTTGTTCTGGTGCCTCTGTTTATTTCGATTATTTGTTTTAGTCAAACGTATACTGCATTATGACTGTTTGAAGTCAAACGTATGATATCAAGGTTTGAAAGCAAACGTATGCTGCATTTAAACCGTATACTGCATATCACGGTTTGAATCTAAACGTATGAACCATACGACCGTTTGTAGTCAAGCGGATGCTGCATATAACGGTTGAAGTCAAACGTATGTCGAATATGGCGGTTTGAAAGCAAACGTATGCTGAATTTGACGGTTATATCAAATGTATGCTGCATGTCACGATTTGAAAGCAAACGTATGCTGTATTTGACGGTAAAAATCAAACGTATGCTGCATATCACGATTTGAAAGCAATTGAATGCTGTATCTGACGGTTATTAATCAAACATATGCTGCATATCACGACTTGAAAGCAAACGTATGCTGCATTTGACGGTTATAAATCAAACGTATGCTGTATATGACGGGTTGAAGTCGAGCGTGTGCTGCATATCACGGTTTAAGTCAAACTTAGCAGCATATAACGGTTTGAAATCATACGTTTGCTGAAATGACGGCTTGAGGTCAAATGTTTGCTGCAATGACGGTTTGGAAGCAAATGTTTGCTGCAATGACGGTTTGAAGTCAAACGTTTACTGCAATGACTGGTTTAAAGTCAAACGTTTACTGCAATGACGGGTTTGAAATCAAATGTTTGCTGCAATGACGGGTTGAAGTCAAACGTTTGCTGCAATGACGGTTTAAAGTCAAACGTTTGCCGCAATGTCGGTTTGAAATCAAATGTTTACTGAAAATGACAGTTTGCTGCATAGTCATCCGTGACGAGTCCATGTAGAACCATCTATTGCATTAATAGTGTCATTAAAATTATTGGTCTGACATGCTCCCTTGTATATGTTTATACATGACAGACCGGGATTAGTTATGGAAGCGTGTGACACAAAACAACATTTATAGCAATTGCTTTACTTCACTAAAACACAACTACTTGGAAATATATATGCTTACTACAATGCTTCACGTTTAACAGTACGACATTTTATTATATACAATAAGTCATGAAATATAGATAAATATTTGTCAAGTATAACATTTATTTGAAAATTTAAGGATTAGGATTTCCATTTACTAGTATACTGCACACCACTTCAGAGTTTCAAACACCTATAACTTTTTATTTATGAACGAAAAGTAAGTGTGGGTATTCATTTTCTTAGTTAGAACATAAAGAACATTTTGGTGGCAAAATTAATTAGGTTTGCTAAAAATTTTGTTTTTCGTATTTTGCACCCCACTTTAGTGCATTCTTTTCAGTAAGACGCCTTCAAACACTTGTCATACAAAGTTGTCACCATTACTTGAACTTAAATTTACAATTACTTGACTGTTTGCATGCTCATTTCAAATGTCAGGCCATGTAACAAGGTTTAAATGAACGCGAGACGGCAGTCATACATAATTATGTGCTTTCCTTTGCCGAAATGATTGTACTAAATCACCTGAACATATTGTGTCATACTTTTTTTAATAGATGACATTTCTTCACCGTGTATGTTTTGAAACCGAGCGTGATTATTTAGGAGTAAAGAAGTATTTAGCATAACAACATAACATTATGTTATGTTATGTTATGTTATTTAGCAACTACCAATGACATGTAAACATTTGTCGTACTGACCGGATGCATAACCCTACCCTTCATAAATTAAAAACACAAGTTTGGTACATGTACTATATTTTGCTTTTTATGGACTGTAGAGTACTTGGCTTCTACACCTCTTGTATTGAAATATGTTCCAGAATGAAGTAGACAAACCATTCGACTTGTACCATTTATGACAACAGCTCTTGATACACCTTAAGGTAATTTAACTATGTATACATTCCCTGAAATATCCAAGAAATTTAAAATGTTCAAAAAAGTGTAAAATGTAAATGTCATTTTGTTACAATGTTAAATCCACCCTAACCACCATGAAAAAACGAACTGATATCTGTGATATCAAAAGTTATAAAAGATTCAGGAATGGCATGTTACAAAACTTAATGCTTACACAACAAGCCAATAAGTTTGGATGGCTATTCCTGTAAGTTCCATAAAACATTGAGTATAACAAATGCCTGTTATGTCTTGTCTATTTTTAACTCTAGTTTGTTTTCGAGCTTATACAAATTCGAATCAAATAGTTACTGATGAATTATCTAATTACCATTACGAAAACTTGCTCATGCAATAAATAGATATTTTTTGAGCTTAAAAAATTGGAAATTTTCAGCTGAAAAATTGTGATATTTTTCTTAGTTTTGCTCAAAACATAGATTGTGGGTAAACGTTAGAACCGCCTCGGCGAGGCGGTTCTAATGAGTACCCACAATCTATGTTTTGGAGCAAAAATAAGAAAAATAGGTATACCCCTGCATACCCCAGTTTTACTATATAAAAGTGGGGTATAAGGGGGGTATTTATTTCACAGACATGTTTTCCTGATGCTAAGGGCATAGCCCCCAAGATAGGGGTAAGTGTATTAATGACCCCATGAAATCTAAGCGAATGGGGCAGAAATGATTCTGACAGCTCTAACAGATCAAGAAAAGACACTGATAAAATGTCGCCACAGAATAATTGTTGTTCTGAAGTAATTGTTACCGCAAAACCGTCTTCAGAATAATGTTACTGATAGGGTGATGCTTAACTTATGTCTGACTGTATATAACAGTATATACTGTATAAAGAAAATGCAAATGTTTCTGCTGAATATTGCTTTAATTTCACTCGTGAATTGAAGATATGTAGTGTATAGTTCATTCGAGGCTTCGCCACTGATGAAGTATAAATATTTTTCACTTTACTCGTGAAATAAAAGTCATGTTCAACAGAAACATTTGAATAAAATTACTTAGAATATCCTGTATATATTTAGGGAAAAAATTACGCTGACGAGATTTAAAATCGCTACAACAGAGGTCATTTTGTATTAGTTATTGTTTTCTTAATTTCATTTAAATACCTGAAGCTTGGATGTCCGTCAATAGAATGATTAATTATCAGATATTGGTAATTATTCAAAGGATCCTGGGTCAGATTACGGGCTCATAAGACACTAGTAAATGCCATTCATTTGTTGGAAGGAAGTGATTCAAAATAATGTACAATGTATATAAGTTCTAAACAAAACAGTAGAGAATCTTTCCAATGATGAAAGCTAACGCCATTGTCATGGAAACTTTCATAGTCGTTGCTAGGTTACAGTTGTCAGAGTTACATGCACAAATATGAGCCTTGACCCCGTTCTCCTCGTCATCTACGCATTCGTCATCTAGCTTTATTTGGGAGCATCCTCTCCTAACAACTGAAATGCATGATAAATTAATATAAGTACTTGTAGTATGACTTTCTTTTTTTCCTTTGATGTTTTTGTAACATTAAATCCAATACAAGTGAATTTCAAAAGAGGCAAGCCCACGTATTAATACAAAACAAAAAGGTACAATAACTTCCTGATATTGGAAGTTATAGTGCGGAGCTGCCAGTTTGTATTGTGTCATACTACAAGTTAGTTAAAGATCTCGTAGAAACAAATGTGTTATGTCCCATTGCATCACTCATTCATTCGAGATTTATCTGCCTTGGTTGGAAGGTCGATTTGGCAGATCACATGATGCGTAGCTTCTATAAATAGCACAGCTATTCGATACAATGTATCATATAAGTGCAATCTCTGACATACTGCGTAAGGGAGTCGACTCTTTGGCTCAGTGGTTAGAGCATTAGATTTCTACCCCGGCTATATGTACAATCTCTGACATACTGTGTAAGGGAGTCGACTCTTTGGTTCAGTGGTTAGAGCACTGGATTTCTACCCCGGCGGTCCAGGTTCGAATCCCATCAGGAACGTGGACTTTTTATTTTCAAACTTATGCATCATTTCTTAGTTACGAATTTTCATATTCGTGAAATGGGAACTCGTTAGGGATGGACCAGTTGAGTCATATAGTCATAAAATGACATTCTCGTAATCATAAATAATTACTTTATCGAACTGGGGGGTGTGTTATGTCCCATTGCATCACTCATTCATTCGAGATTACCTGCCGTCGTTAGAAGGTCGGTTTGGCAGATCACATGATTCGTAATGGAAGTGCACCATTTTTGTATTCAATTTTTAAGTGATCCTAAACCCAAAACGTTTAAGAAACACGAAAATCGGGCTCCAAAATGATTCAAAACTGGATTCTTTTGTTTCCATATTTGGTATATGATTATGCAAGGAAAATCCTGTCTGGAACCATAATTATCAACAAAGCATATCATCACCGCCAGCCTCCAGTATCTTGGAATTTTGGCTACTTTTGTTGTTACATTTACATCGGAGAGGCCAGTATGACACAACAGCCCCCTCCCCCCTCCGACCACATCATGGGCGGTTTGAACAGCATTCACCAACAAGAGAATACAGTCATTTATAGTGTTCGATTTAATTGTTACATTACGAAAACTTGCCAATGCATTTACGGAGATTTTTTAGCTTTAAAAATAGAAAATTTCGGATGAAAATTTTTGATACTTTTCTTATTTTTGCTAAAAACATAGATTGTGGGTACACGTTAGAACCGCCTCGGCGAGGCGGTTCTAACGAGTACCCACAATCTATGTTTTGGAGCAAAAATAAGAACAATAGGTATACCCCTGCATACCCAAGTTTTACTATATAAAAGTGGGGTTCGAGGGGGTGTACATTGCACGGACATGTTTTCCTGATGTATACTACAGTCCATACTCACATTGAACATCGCCCTGTTTTGCCTTTACTTTGGTACATGAGTTCGGACATGAAACGGTCGAGATACTGTTGGATTTAAAGGGGTCTTCACACCCTTTAGCAAGCTGTAGCACACTATCACACTGATAACACTGGATGGCTGAGCTTAAATATGTACAGTAAACGTCGCTTTCATTATTATTATCCCTTAGTTAGGTCTTTTGCAACGACTTGTGCGCATTCTGTAACGTTTTACCAAACATTTATCATAGAGTTATCAAAATAATGAAATTTGCGAATTTTAAAAGTGGAGGTACCGATAAAAAAAAATAGGCACCGTGTATTGAACATGAATTTTGAATATTATGACAAATCATTGAGTGACCACAAAAGATTCAAAAAATAATTGTAAATAACTGAAAAATAGGAATAATAAAAATGATAATTATGGGACAGGTTAATAAAAGTATAACAACATAGATGCTATTATGATGAAAACAGTAAAGAAAAGAATATTTTTTTAGAATTTAATGTTTAAACAATTGGCGATTATAGGATGTACCTTTTTGTTGTCAAACTTAATGCAATAGCAGAAATAAGCAATACAACATTTAAATCCATTTTCAATTGTTTAGCGCCCACTGAAAAATGATATGGTATCAGAAGAAAAGTGAATTATTTCAAACCACTTCCCACTGAAGACTGATAGGATATCAGAAAAAAGGTTATCATAAGACTAAACCATTACATTAGGGTATATACTTATTGGAAAAAGTAAGCCCACAGTGTGCTCTTGGTAAGTGATTTATTACACGATGCGAGATTATTATACTTTTTAAATACATGTATGTTGCATTCAAGTTTCAGTTAATAGTTTACCATTGTCAAGCTCTAGTACTTGTATAGCTTTGACCTGTATATTTCACCAAGATGACTGGTTCTTCTTGAAACGTTATAGTATTGTCTATTCAATTATCACAATCGGATTGATTTATGCGTGATCTCCGTCAGCTTTAGATGGCTCAGAAACACGCTTAACAGCAACCGTCAATTTACTTTCTGGTTTGATTTCGTTGTCATTCGCCTGGCATGCTGGGTAACATTAAGGAAAAGCTATTACCATAAACCTTATCTTCTACTTTCTGACTACATTCTTTGAAAGTTTTTTTTTCCACACAGAAATTCATTTTTCCTGTGGAAAACGTGTCATTTATCATATTTTTCTGAAACCTGGTTACATCAGATATAGTAAATAACATTTTTTTTCTTCCAAAATGTTGTTTTTTGGTTCGAAATACTTTCAAAGATTGTAGTCAGCAAGTTGTGGATTATGTTTTTATCTGTTCCCAAAATTTATCCAGCATGTCACGCGGATGACAACGTAATCACACAAGGAAGTAACTTGACAATTGCTGATAAGCGTGTTGCTAAGCACTCTAAAGCTGAGTATTTGGACATAAAATAATATGTATGTGATGTTTGAATTTCTCATACAAGAACGTTTCAAGAACATCTTCATAGTAAAATTGTCATTTTAATTTATACAGGTAAAAATCATAAAAGTATTAGATTTTGACGATTGGCATACGATTAAGAAGCCACATGCACAAGAAACTGGCGTTTGCATATGTACATGTATACACAAACATAGGTGGAAATAAGAGCTAAATCTGAAATTGTCAACGCCTGTTCATCGTTTAGTTTATACCGGTAGAACACAATGAGTCTAAGACGGCATGGTTTGTCGTAAATAGTCTTATAATTACAACAGACACATTTATGATGTTTATCAAGATATTAAGATATTAATAATTTAATGATGCATTAATTTATTAGACGTTTTGGTCTGTTTTTCGATAGATACGCAAATAAAGGTGAGAGAGAATTTGTTTGAACTTATCATTTGGTATTCATACAAAAGCACTCAAGATTGTCAAAATGATTTGTGGTCATAAGTATGAACGAAGCAAAATATAACTTTCTTGTGTAGAACAAGCTCAGGTCACATGAAAGTGTCATGATATGTAAATATATAACTAATGCATCAGTCACTGGTACCCACGGCCACTCTCGAGCTGAGGAATAGCGTGATGTTTATGATAACTTTAACGCCCTGCTAAATACCTGGTGCTATGGGGTCATATTTGTGGTAGAATCTCTGCTAAATGCCCCGGTTCCCTGGAGGTTGACACTAATGTGGAACAACAGGTTGGAGTTGTTCTGATAAAAAGATATGAGAGAGAGGCTTGGATTTCTGCATGTAAATGTACAGGTACATTTGCAAATTAAACAAGGACCAAAAACTTATTAACGTGACAGTGCATTGGCGGGAAATTAAAGCCCCGGCACTGCCAGGACTCATTGTTAAAACCAGGTAATTTAGTCTTGCTGTTTCCCCTCTATACCCGGACCTAGTGGGGCCGAGGATACATGTACAAATGACTAGTACATAATTTAATAGCGGACATATTTACACACGTAGCCTAATCACTATAGTCAGGTAAAGAAGAACGTTAGTGTCCAAATTTGGCATGACATCCGATGGAGTTCGCACATTTTCGGATAAGATGTCTCCAAAACACATTTTCCGGTAGTTGTTTAATCAGGCAAAGATATACACGTTAAGGTATAAAACGCATGCTGCAGTCATGACTCGTTTGGCATGCAAATCTACGCAAGCCTAATAATATGAGCCGCTACATTATGAAAACCAAACACCTGCATATGCGAAAACTTCACAGTTGATCAGTGGCTTTGTTTTCGCTCCATTGATAGTACAATGTCTCTTCTTTCTGAAATTTCGAACTTCTAGCCTGCTTCGGTGGCGGTATAGCTTGGTTTATGTCGCACCTCGTTGGAAACCTAGATTGTTGGTTTTTCTTTCTTTTTTTTTTTTTTTGTTTTTTTTTTCCTGGGCGAGACCAGTACTATAGAAGGTTGTTTTTTGTGGGTTTGTTGTTCCGGGAGCACCCGAAGGCTCAACCGGGATTTTAGTTGTTGTTTTTGGAGAAGCCCGGGATCGAACCTGCGACCCCTGGTTTACAAGGCGAGTGACTTAACCACTGCACCATGTCGCAGTCATAACTCGTTTGGCATGCAAATCTACGCCAGCATAATGATATGAGCCAACGCATATGAAAACCAACCAGCTGCATAAGCGAAAGCTGCACAGTTGATCAGTGCCTTTGTTTTCGCTCCATTTATAGTACAATGTCTCTTCTTTCTGAAATTTCAAACTTCTAGCCTGCTTCGGTGGTTGTATAGCTTGGTTTATGTCGCACCTCGTTGGAAACATACGAAGGCTCGTATAGTTGATGGTAATTGCCAGACCTGTAGGTCGCTTCAGTATTATGGCCAGATACATTTTGGTATATTTGCAACTCATTTGAGAAATTGGGATTTGAAAGGTAGTATAGTTATAAGTAGTTGTGCTTATTACTAAGAATAACTGCTTAATCCATTAATGGCAGTAACTTAAATTTTTTTTTATCTGATGCTAGGAAATGATGGTACACCAAACATTTATTTGAATAGCAACAGTGTAGGTAATTTATGATAGGCAATATGTTCCCTTATCGATACAGCGTTTCTTTTTTTTTTTTGTATCAGTATAATTAACATGGCAACTAGATAAGCGGCAGACAACACGAGCTTTCATTTTCAGAAAATTTGTGGCCCAAAAGTTTTGAAAAATGTATATCAGTTAAGGGTCCCATTTCCCCAAATCTTTCTGCAGAGAAAAGATGTCAACAAAGATTAATTTTCAATTTATGCTTGAGAGAAGAACATTATCTTTTAAAAATAATATGAAATAAGGCACTACCTTTGTCGCGGCGCTCTACTCCCATTGCGCAGATGTCACATACATGACAGCTTCCTCACCCTGGTGACCATAGCCGACCATAACCATTATGGAAAGTTAGTTTATCAGTTAGTACAATGCGGTGCGTGTTGAAACATGACGGCGACGTAAAACTATATGGAAAGTTAATTGATCAATTAGTATAATGCAGCAGCGCGTGTTGCAACGTCACGATGACGTCAAAATTAACAAGTCCGGTTCCGGTTGACGAAAGATTTTTTTTCTATCTATGTACAGTAGAGCAGAATAGAACAGAACATTTTTACCACGTTCTACCATAAGAGCGACGCAGGAGCTTCGCCATAAGCTTTAACATAAAGTTTGATCTGCGCCTCGCATATGTCAACTACAATGTCAAAGAATCGACCAGAAATGAAAAACAGTCCTACTAGGAAGTGGCCTATTAACTGAATAATTCAAACATCAAAGAGACCAAAGGGACCAAGTTAGACGCATTCCAACTGTGCAGTCAAAATGGTTAGTAGTTTTGAATTTTTGAAATTAGGAAATAGAACTGTGATTTTGATGTAGTAACATAAAATTTACAAACAACAATCGGGCAATTGAGCTCTGTGTGCTTCAAGTGTGTAAATTTATGCCGTAACAGCATGTAGAATTGAAAACATATTGGTGGCGAAACGACCTGCCAGCGTTAGAAAAGCACGGTAGTTAAACGACTAGCATGTGCCGTAGGGGGCAGAGACCTCTAATTATCGTTCCCATAGACTCCCATTGTAATTTGCCCCAAAACAATACTCATTCTTAGGCTTCACAGCTTATAGTGGACCCCTACACATTCAGAAGACGAGAGATCGCCCCAGGCCGTGTACAAGTGCAGCAAAAAAATAGGGCGTTAGCCAGCATTCAAGGACGGTACTTTTCGCTGTTTAGGGACACCCCAAAATCGCTCGACAATGAAAAAATAATTATTCAAAAATAACTACATCCGCAATTTGGTCATAGCATGGCAAAACAGCAGCCGATTAAATAGAAATATATAGCAAAATATTCAAGAACGACCATACTATCATGTGACAAAAGACATTTGATAGATACGCATTTAAGACCAATGGTAGGTAGCGTTACATCTTAAATTTGCCGCGGTAGATCTGCCCACACTTCGGGCCAATCACAGGCAACGTTACATTTACTGGTCTCTGTCCTAAAGACACCCATTATTTCGTTTATTTTGACGAGATATTGCAATTATACATTGAAGGGAGCTCTTACAATAACAACGATGCTGTTTGATGCTTGGTTAAACGTATCATAGTCTTGGAGTTATTCAAAAAGTCAACCGACCCCCTACTTCAATAAGTCCAAAATAAGACAAATTTGCCTCTCTACATGGTAAAGATACAGCCACTGAATTAATTCAAAGCATTGGCGCATCACCAAGTCTGGTATCGTTTTGTTAAGGACTATGACAGGAAAGGTTAGATAAGGCAATTCAGTGACCTTGACCTTTGACCCTTGACCTTTATGATAGTCACAATTCTACACTTAAAATTGGATTTTTGCACCAAAATTACCTATTCTTCACAAAATAACGGGTAAAAGCTCTGACCTTGACCTTCAATTTGTCTGTTTTGTATATTGTTCTTTTCATTTTAACATTATGATGCACTATCATGGTGAGTTTAACATTATTACACCAGAGAACGTGAAAAACTTGAAAATCATTAATGATTACATTATACATTATAGGGGTCATAACTGCACCTTGTTGACTTCTCAGAGGTGTTTGGAACCACTACTGATGCAATGGGTGAGGTTTGGTCCAGTAGATTTCGTTAAAGCACCCAAGTCATTTCTTAGATAACAGTTCCAGTGCTGTTCTGTTGTGAAAAATCTTTATGTTGTCTGTTTATTGATCTGTTTGTATGTGCATTTTTATGTGAATTTTTCTATTTTAAAATTCGAGGATGGCCAGTTTCTGTCTGTTCCGCCTTGGGCTTCAGATGTGAAATCATGAAGAGATACAAAGGGGGTATTGGTTCCTGAAAACACACTCTCATTTCAGTGTCGAAACAGGGAGCACGCCTGAAGGTGATATTCTCTTTAGGGCAGAGACCTCTAATTATCGTTCCCATAGACTCCCATTGTAATTTGCCCCCAAACAATACTCATTCTTAGGCTTCACAGCTTATAGTGGACCCCTACACATTCAGAAGACGAGAGATCGCTCCAGGCCGTGTACAAGTGCAGCAAAAAAATAGGGCGTTAGCCAGCATTCAAGGACGGTACTTTTCGCTGTTTAGGGACACCCCAAAATCGCTCGACAATGAAAAAATAATTATTCAAAAATAACTACATCCGCAATTTGGTCATAGCATGGCAAAACAGCAGCCGATTAAATAGAAATATATAGCAAAATATTCAAGAACGACCATACTATCATGTGACAAAAGACATTTGATAGATACGCATTTAAGACCAATGGTAGGTAGCGTTACATCTTAAATTTGCCGCGGTAGATCTGCCCACACTTCGGGCCAATCACAGGCAACGTTACATTTACTGGTCTCTGTCCTAGGGGACAGAGACCTATAATTGTTACGTTGCACGCAATTGGCCCAAAGTGTTGGCAGATCTTCCGCGGTAAATTTAAGATGTAACGCTACCTACAATTGGTCATAAATGTGTATCTATCAACCGTCTTTAGTCACATTATAGTATTACCTTTCTTGAATATTTTGCTGTATTGTGTGATTTAATCAGCTGCTGTTTTGCCATACAATGGCCAAATTGCGGGTGAAGTGATTTTTGAAAAATCGTTTTTTCCTTGTATAGCGATTTTGGGGTGGTCCGAAAAATACCGTCCTTGGATGCTTGCTAACACCCTATTTTTTGCTGCACTTGTACGAGGGAGGGTCAGAAAGTTCTGTCATAGGTGTTATGACTTTGTTAATAGAAATAATGGGTTGATGTATTATACCTTGATTGAAAGGGCTACAGTTCTCCTTTATAACTATGTCGACATAATGCACGAAAGAAATAAATACTTCGAAATAGACGTCTTGAAAGACACCTGGGGTAAAATCACCGGCACTTTCGTTTGAATTTGTGAATATTATTTAAAGAAAAACGACTTCGAAAAAATATATCCCATGCAATTTATGTTTCAAACATAGATGAATTTATCCTGCAAAAATCAAAATAATTCAACTGAATTTAATTGAGTTATTGCAAAATGACATCTTAAAATTGGCTTGTTTTACATACATTAAAATTACAGTTTAAATTCAAAGGGCATTTATTGACATCTACACTTACTTAGTTAGACCAGGGAGCTTAAAATGCATTAACCATTTTATTGTTTCATCCTAGTGTGCTCTATAGTAAACTTATAAAAAAGCTAGCAAACATAATGGTTCAGCGGTGCCAGAAATACTATAGGGGTACGTATTTTAATGGCGTTATGTACACAGCTGAGAAACACGTGGTATTGTATACCAACAAATCGATAAATGATCGGGTGACGCACAGTGAAATTCTGTTCAATGTTGAGATGAGAAATTTGAGTTTTCTCCCATTACGTTTACTCTTTTGACTGATAGATAGGTGCAGTCAATGCAGAAATTGAACATTTATTGAATGAAAGTAACATATGCAATCCAGATTATTTCGTTTTCACAAACACTTCCGTCCCATGAACATATAGTACTTCCCATACAGTAGTATTGAAGTGTTTGCGAAAACGAAATAACCGGGATTTTATATGTTAGTTTCTTTCAATACATGTTCAATTTCTGTATTGACTGCACCTATCTATCAGTCAGTAGAAGAAACGCTCTAGGAGAAAACTCGAAAATCTGACGTCAAATGCATTCTCATTGTAGTGTGTGTCACCCGATCATTTACCTGTTTGTATGTAAACAATACCACGTGATTCTTAGTAGTGATGTATATAGCTTTATTATAAAGTCAGCATAGCATCGATAACGGTAATTTTTGTCACATTGCTTTTCTAAATATACTATTATTTGTCACTGTAAAGTTGGAAAAAAATTGATCGGTAGTTATAAAGATGTAACGCATGAAACGCACACAATATATTCACAAATTCAAGAAAACTTGCCAGTGGTTTTACCCCAGGTCTCTTTCAAGGCGTTCATTTCGAAGTTTTTTTTTTCGTGTATTATTTTGGCATTATTATAAAGGAGAAATGTAGCCCTTTCAATCAAGGTATAATACAGCAGCCTATCATGTCTATTAACAAAAAATTATCATACCTATGAACTTTCTGACCCACCCTCGTACACGGCCTGGGGCGATCTCTCGTCTGCTGAATGTGTTGGGTTCCACTATGAGTTGTGAAAAGGTACAAGTAGGCAAAGATCAGGAAAAGGCGCAATCAGAAAAAGATTCCCACTCCAAAAACCGAGGTGGGAAAAAACCAAACTAACAATCAGGTACTTATACCATGAAACATATCGTAAGCCGAATGAGCAGCTATTTTCCCAATAGGTGGCCACTCAGTTACCTTAACTTAACTAAAAATATGAAAACATACATAAGGCGCCAACAGCACAAAAAATTTTAAACACCAAGACATAAAACAAAAAGAACCACTACAGAAGTATCGACTTGGAACGATCAGTAACACAAAGTTACTGGCGGGCTTAAACCGGTTTTACAGGTACCTAACCTCACCCTCAGCTTCTGCAGTGGTTCACAACATTTAGTTAGTTCTTCGGTCCTTATATAAAAAGCATATATATGAGCCTTGACAATGGGAGTCTGTTGGAACAACATTTATAGGTCTATGCCCTAGGGGACAGAGACCTGTAATTGTAACGTTGCATGCGATTGGCCCAAAGTATGGACAGATCTACCGCTGTAAATTGAATATGTAACACTACCTACATTCAGCAGACGAGAGATCGTCCCTGGCCGTGTACATGTGCAGCAAAAAATAGGGTGTTAGCCAGCATCCAAGGATGATATTTTTCTCTGATTAGGGACACCCCAAAGTCGCTCAGCAATGAAAAAAATGAGTATTCAAAAATCATTACATCCGCAATTTGGCCATTGTATGGCAAAACAGCAGCTGATTAAATCATACATTATAGCAAAATATTCAAGAAAGGTTATACTATTACGTGACAAAAGACGGTTGAAAGATACGCATTTATGACCAATAGAAGGTAGCGTTACATCTTAGATTAACCGCGGTAGATCAGCCCACACTTTGGGCAAATCGCTTGTAACGTTACAATATTACAGGTCTCTGTCCTAAGACATTCTGATTGTTCAAAATGGTGGCTTAACTAAACATTAGATTGTCTACGCTCATGCGCATAGAAAATTAAAATCGGCGCAGCACATGACCTTTAAGTTTGAACTGCTCTCAAGTCACTTGATAATGACAAAAATATAAACTTTAGAAAAATCCGATCTGATAAAAAGCAAATTACGTTGACAGGGAATAACGTAAAACTCGTGCAAACACAAGCACAATTCAAAAATTTAATTAGCATACCCTGTATAATTATAATTTCCAATGCAATCACCTTAGATGAAAGTGTCATTCTTGGTGTTCTTCATTTCCCGATAATATGTTTGGATGGTTTGACCTAACAACTTTTTTCTATGCAGTCTCAAACTTCGTAGCTGTTATCCTAATTAAATTTGCCTTGAGGCACAAGCAGCCCAGCTACTTCTCACCCCTTATTAGTGGAGGCCTATATTCACCACCCGTGTAAGATCCTCTATATACAATACGTCACCATTGACATCTCCTTGTTCTTTTTATAGGTCGCATCTGAACGGAGCAACATGAACGCCTGACGTCGATCTATTATCGTCATGCAATGACGTTAAGCGATAATTTTTGACTGACGCAATTTGGGCTTTCCAAAACTCCGTTTCCAAATATCCGGAAACTTTGCGGATGGTACTGTGGAAATTACTTCGTCAATAAACAGTGGAAATTAGCATGCGGTTGATGCTTAATTGGCCTCCCTACAAGCTGTTTGGTATAATGCTTAGTTTGAAGAAGTCAGCTTACCGTTTGAAATCTGCATGACTGTCCGTGACCGATCAAAGTGCTCAACAAATTATCATATATGATACGTGTAAATGTCTCGGTTGTCAGAAAGAAGAGAACCAACAAATACCTATAAAACGTATTTCTTTTACTGGAAAAGTATTAACAAAATGTCCAATATATGCAAATCATCAGGAAAACATGTCCATGTAATGTATACTCCCTTGAACCACACTGCTATATAGGAAAACTGGGATATGCAGGGGTATACTTACCTGTATTATTCTTATTTTTACACAAAAACATAGATTGTGGGTACTCGTTAGGACCGCCTCGGCGAGGCGGTTCTAACGTGTACCCATAATCTAGGTTTTATGCAAAAATGAGAAAAATATCAAACATTTTCAGCTGAAAAATTTCAATTTTTGAAGCATAAAAATATCTGTTTATTGCATGGGCAAGTTTTCGTAATGTGAATACATTGTGTCACATGTGTGTCTGAAGTGAAAATAGACACTAACTTCAATCATTATATTATCAGCTTGGTCCGAGTCTGCCATGCGGGCATCTAGTGACCGCGGTTTGTAAATGAAATGTGAGTTGTTATATCAAGAAAACGTGTCCATGAACAGTATACCCCATAAACCCCAATTTTTATTTTCGTAAAATTGGTGTGTGAAAGGGTTTACATTTTTTCTTATTTTTGATTCAAAACATAGATCGTGGGTACTCGTTAGAATCGCCTCGGCCAGGCGGTTCTAGCGTGTACCCACAATTAATATTTTGAGCAAAATTTAGAAACATATTAACAGAAAAGTTTCAATTTTTACAAATCTATATTGTATACGGACGTGTTTTCGGAATAACTTCTCTTTATGCGTCAGATATAGATAGTAGGTCTTTACACCATGAACAATAAGTCCCAGAGGTCCTGTTTGTAAACTATAAGTTCTTCGAAGATGCGTTATCAATCCTTATACAAAATAGCAAAGAACCCTCCCAACCAGAACAGCTAACGTCGTCGCCATGGAAACAGTAGCCGTTGTTGCTAGGTTACAATTGTCAGAGTCGCACGCGCAGACGTTGACCTTGACACCGTTCCTCGTCTCGTCGACGCATTTGTCTTCAAGCTTCAATGGAGAACAATCCCTCACAACAACTGAAAAAAAGTAGTCCCATCACGAAAACATGTCAGTGTAATGTTTACCCCACTGAACCCCACTTTTTAAAGCAAAATTGGGGTATGCAGGGGTATACCTATTTTTCTTATTTTTGCTCCAAAACATAGAGTGTGGGTACTCGTTAGAACCGCCTCGCCGAATCGCACAATCTATGTTTTCAGCCAAGATAAGAAAAATATCAAAAATTTTCAGCGGAAAATTTCCAATTTTTAAGCTCAAATAATATCTATTTATTGCATGGGCATGTTTTCGTAATGATTTTAATGTTAAAATGATTTTTTCAGATCAAATACATGAATAAGGGGTTTACCAAACAATAATATTTTTGTTCCTTCTTGTTTATCAAGTTCTAAGCAATGATTGCGTGGTGTACCATCACACATGGTAAGCATGATTTGATGTATATACAAGAACTATCATCAAAAAGATAATTGTCTTAGATAAATATGTTTTGTTGAAAAATATAATATTATAATATAAAAATAAACCGGCAATGGATAGGTGCTACATCAGATCGTGGCTAACATATAGACCGTCACAACTTGGTATTTTGTTTACCTTCTTAAAGGACTGATCTTAAAACCAAATTTTGAAACGATGGTCTACTCGTAGAGTTTGACCTCAACCCGACGCAAGACCCCACGGAATGAAGGAATATCCTATGAGGTACCCTTGATTAAGCTATGAATGCTGCCAAACAAGAGAGATACATGGATGGGAGAGGGGAAAGGGTTGATTAGAGTTTGGTGACCTTGACCTAATTTTCAAGGTCACCAGCCGAGAAAATGTGTAAATTAGCTCTTCAGACGCGACATCTCAACAAATGCATGGAATCTAACCAAACTTACACAAAAACAGTGTTGAGAGGAGGCCTAGAGCTGATTAGATTTGGTGACCTTTTCAACGTCACCGGCCCATAAAGAATCTTGAAATATATTTTTCTGATGCAATGTCTTCTGAACAAATTGATGGATTTTGAACAAACTTACGCAAGAACATTGTTAGCAAGAGACATAGACTTGGTTTGATTTTGGTGACCTTGACCTAATTTGCAAAACCATCAGCCCATTAAAATGTGTAAATTAGCTTTTCTGATGCGATATCTGTTGAACAAATGGATGGATTCTGACCAAACTGACACAGTAACATTGTTGTGTGGAGACCTACAGTTGAATAGGTTTGGTTGACCTTGACCTAATATCCAAGGTCACCACTCATGAAAAATATTGAATTTAGTATTTCCAATGTTATATCTTCTAAACCAAACGATTGATTTTGACCTAACTTGCACATTGTTGGGAAAAACTTAAGAGTTGATGGTTAGATTTCGGTGACCTTGACACAATTTTCAAGGTCAACGCATCTTAAAAACTTGAAAGATGATTTTTTTCCGTCGCAATATCTTCAGAACCAATGGATTGATTTTGTTGCACAGAAATATTTCTGGGTGAAGACATTAGGCAAACATCTCCGTGAAATGTATACCCCTTTAATTAAACCCCACTTTTATACAGAAAAAACTGGGGCTGTCAGGGACATTTTTCTTATTTTCATTTTGATTAAAAAAATCTCTGTTTATTGCATGGGCAAGTTTTCGTAATGTGAAGAGTTCACCAAATGTTGGTGACCTTCAAACTGGCAAAGGAATATTGTCGGGAGAACACAATGTGTTTGTTAGGTTTGGTCGGTCAAAAATAAATGTATTAATTATTTTCTCATTTACACTTTGGGATTCTTTGGGAATACTTCAATGTGTACGTGCAATTTAAATAAAGAATAATATGACGATTTTATCAAAAAAGGACCAGTCATGCCAATATATATACTGAACAAAAGAAAGAAACGCAACAATTATATTTCACTAAATTTGAAGCAAACTATGATATCAGAAATCATTGCATCTTCTACTTCTGCATAAGATATCAGGCTTCCGAATGCAAGGAACTGATTTTCATTTTGATGCGTATTTACGGAGTTATTCGATGCCGACCATGGGCATGCTGAAAGTGGAAAACCACACAGTGCGCATGCGCAAGCATTAAAATAATGGTACGATTTAAATTTGCTCTAAATTATCCCCCTTTCAATTAGACGTATAGGGCTTTTGATGGTTTTAATTACGAGCTTGTGTGTCGTTGAACTTTATTTCTTTTTATTGAATTTTAATTAGGGAGCAGCTGACATTGTTTCTTGGTGATTTGGAGTTTTAAAAGTGTGTGCATGCGCAGAGCAGATCTGTCACAATTTGCATTATTTAACGTGGATTGATATATTTACAAAGTCCCTAACCCCCCCTAAACTTTGAACATGTTGTTCTCAGTCCTGGGATACAGATCATTCATGATATTACATCTCCTGAAAGGGCTATGAATGACAAACGTTATCCTAGTAATATAACCAGAATTTGTATTTGCATTTTCGTGCATGTTGGTAGTGAAATGCACTGTTAGTTTGAAAACTGCTTTTATTTTTCTTGCATTGTTTTACGCTTAAATAAGAAATATTGTGGGATGAGTGTTGGCACGGTAATTAGTAAGTAGAAAAATCTATCAACTGCTATCATTTTTGTTCTGTTTGAAACAACTCTTGCCGAAATATCTGCAGACAAAAAGCCCGTTTTTTTGAGACTAATCAAGGTCAAATTTATGGGCTTATTTGTTATGTAAAAAGGCTATGGAAATATACTGTATATGTATGTTCTACCTGAATGAACAGACTACCTGTCCTATTTTAACAGGTATACACAGCGTGTACATACTATAATGCATATAAATATACTGTACAAAATAATTTTATCTATGTTTTATTTGAGACATGTCTCAGAGGACTTTAAATCCAACGTTACTTCAACAACACACAACAATTGTTTTTACCCTTATTAGATACATAAAAGATATTGTCAGAAGAACTTCCCTAATGTCTAAAACGTATGAAGACACTGTTCAAAGTAAAAGTTGCTTAATTTATTTGGCATGGTATATTTAAGGTACAGGTATTTGCATAAGTGACGGACAATATTATTTAAAGTAATAAATCTGATAAAGATGATGCACCTGCTATTCATGCAAATCGTTTCTAAGCTAATTTTTCAGCTTGCAAATTAGTTGGAGAACATTATTTAGACCTTCACAAAGGTTTCTATCAATTAAAATAAAAAATTTATTTTAAAGGATTATTTATGGAAATTTATTAGAAAAATAGGTAATTTCACTAAAAACTTCTATTACAATGGCTTCCCTTTGGAAAACATTATCATTCATAAGAAAGTTTAAGGTTTAGGGATTATTCTGGTATGTAACATGCCACATTTTTTTTTTAAAAATCTATGAAATATTTATGAGCAGAAAACACTATTATTATAGTAATAAGGAACCTTAACGTGGATTGATATATTTACAAAGTCCCTAACCCCCCCTAAACTTTGAACATGTTGTTCTCAGTCCTGGGATACAGATCATTCATGATATTACATCTCCTGAAAGGGCTATGAATGACAAACGTTATCCTAGTAATATAACCAGAATTTGTATTTGCATTTTCGTGCATGTTGGTAGTGAAATGCACTGTTAGTTTGAAAACTGCTTTTATTTTTCTTGCATTGTTTTACGCTTAAATAAGAAATATTGTGGGATGAGTGTTGGCACGGTAGTTAGTAAGTAGAAAAATCTATCAACTGCTATCATTTTTGTTCTGTTTGAAACAACTCTTGCCGAAATATCTGCAGACAAAAAGCCCGTTTTTTTGAGACTAATCAAGGTCAAATTTATGGGCTTATTTGTTATGTAAAAAGGCTATGGAAATATACTGTATATGTATGTTCTACCTGAATGAACAGACTACCTGTCCTATTTTAACAGGTATACACAGCGTGTACATACTATAATGCATATAAATATACTGTACAAAATAATTTTATCTATGTTTTATTTGAGACATGTCTCAGAGGACTTTAAATCCAACGTTACTTCAACAACACACAACAATTGTTTTTACCCTTATTAGATACATAAAAGATATTGTCAGAAGAACTTCCCTAATGTCTAAAACGTATGAAGACACTGTTCAAAGTAAAAGTTGCTTAATTTATTTGGCATGGTATATTTAAGGTACAGGTATTTGCATAAGTGACGGACAATATTATTTAAAGTAATAAATCTGATAAAGATGATGCACCTGCTATTCATGCAAATCGTTTCTAAGCTAATTTTTCAGCTTGCAAATTAGTTGGAGAACATTATTTAGACCTTCACAAAGGTTTCTATCAATTAAAATAAAAAATTTATTTTAAAGGATTATTTATGGAAATTTATTAGAAAAATAGGTAATTTCACTAAAAACTTCTATTACAATGGCTTCCCTTTGGAAAACATTATCATTCATAAGAAAGTTTAAGGTTTAGGGATTATTCTGGTATGTAACATGCCACATTTTTTTTTAAAAAATCTATGAAATATTTATGAGCAGAAAACACTATTATTATAGTAATAAGGAACCTTAACCGGAGTTGTGTGAAATAAAAGATTTGTTCGTTGTTCGTTTAAGACGACACAAATTTCCCATTCAATTTTTATCGAAATGAACTCAGTTTTTTGCATGATATACTCTAATATCCCATGAATGGGAATCATACAACAACACAACAGACCTGAAAATTATCAACGTTTTACCCTTAAACTCGAAAATCTTTGGTGGCCTTTGGTTGCGTTTCTTTTTTTTTTTTTCTTTTTCTTTTTTTTTTTTTCGTTCAGTATAGATTTCGGTTCAAATTCTATATGGTCAATCTCCAAAAATTTAAATACTGAAAATACGTTAGCAAACATGGTATGTGCCAGTTATGTGCCTACTGATAAAGATAAATCCCTCGTATTAATAAAGTTACTTTTCGAAACGAGATAATTCAAGTGTTGCGATAAGCGAGTCTATTCATCATATAAACCAACACAGAGGAACACTTAATTTGAATGTCGAATAATCAGACATTACCCATCCTATAACAATACGAATGCATTTCCATGTAATATACAGATTTTTTTTTCTAATTTGTTCAAATTTATTTATTTATTTATTATTTTTTTTTTTTTTTGTCAAAAACATTGATTCTGGGTACACGTTGGAACCGTCTCACCGAGTCTCTATCGAGTACCCATAATCTATGTTTTCGATCAAAAACTAAGAAAAACCCTGTATACAGCAACTTTACTGTATAAAAATGAGATGCAATTAGAGGGTATAAATTTCATGCACATGTTGTCCTGAAGGGCGATCATGATTCGTTGCTTTGATCTACTTGTTTATATTTTTCTTTATGATTAATCCGAAAAGAATGAAAACAACCTCTTCACCTTGAATTATAGATCTGTATTCCTGTCTATTATCGATCAATGAAAAGGGACAGGCTACTAGATAACAAGTGGCCCGACAATGATTGGGGCCAAAACAGGAACAATTAATATTCATTTGATGGAGGCAGTTTTATTGCAACATGTTATGCAGGGACAATAAAACCAATAACAGTGGAACTACAGGTATTATCCTTTAAGCGCCCCTTTATTATCCCCCTGCAAAAATGAGATAACCACATCATCAGCTGCTCATTATGACATTTCTTTGATCTCTGGACCATATTACACCAGCAGGAATCATAAATCGAATAAACAGTGGTACCACGTTTAAATTTGCAGCTTCAGAAGTTGAGCCTTTAGAAAGCTCATGATGAGGCAGACAGACGGTCAGTCACGATAGTTTTCAAACAAGACAAGCCAATCTGAGTTTTGTTTTAACAAATATTTGTTTTAACTGATCTTCTGACATGTACATGTATCTATCTATCATCTAGGGGCGTACGTCACGTTAGATTCAAAATTACAAGTATCGTTGAGTTTGAGTCGTACAGATGGAAATGATGCATCTCTACCCATATGTGTGTTTGAAAAAAGCTATCATTGCACAGTGATAGTTATAGGCAGCCTAATATAATGGATTGACGTAAAGGATATTTAGTATTTTGAGGTGATATATTTTTGACGCATATTGAAACATCAGCATTTTAACGATTGCACAACACGAGTCAAAATTTTGATGTATACTCATCAAAAGAAGTATTGCTCCACTTAGTATTTTTCTCATTTTAAAATAATGTTTGGTATAGATATTTTTTAATAAACTTTTAAACTTAATACCATTTTATAGGGCTGAAGTCGGTGAATAACAATTTAAGCAAAAATTTGACTTGAAAAGATTAAGTTAAATTGTGCTGAAATGGACGTTTTTGAAACCTGCAGCAAAAAGCCATCATCTTTATTTCTGGGCTTCCAAACCTGAGTTCGTTTCACATCCTCACTCGAGATGCTGAAAGCAAAAAAAAAAAAAAAAAAAAAAAAAAAAAAAAAAAAAAAAATGGAATTCATCTTTTAGACAAAACACTATTTTTGACCAAAATAACGATTTTTAGATTTTTTTTTTTTTTGCGTACCCATCACACACATTACCAAACTCTTTCAGACTGTGCAAATTCAAAAATGTCACTTAATATATGAAAATAAAAAATAAAATAAAAAATAAATAAATAAATAAAAATAAATATAAATGGTGCAAAACTTCTTTTGACGAGTATATATATATATGTAATTAAGTACTATTAAAATATCCGTATCATTTCATCGGTGAAAATGTCACTTTTATATAAATTTGATATGCATTGCTTTCAATGTTATGTGGAAGTATGAAATAAATGTATCATCCTTAGCAAACCTAATTTTATAAGATTTGCAAAAGGTTGAAATTCTTACGCTGTATGTCGTCCTTTTTCCCCTTTACTTTGGTACAAGATCCCGCGCACTGGATGGTGGAGACACTGTTAGAGCTGAAGGGGTCCTCACATGACGCATCTGTCTGCAACATACTACCACATTGGTAGCAGCTGATCGCAACGCTGAAAATTTGGTATACCGTATTCTAATTAGCGCACATGCTCCAATAAACGCACACTCTGGTCGTTTCCGAAAAATATGCGGAGAAGCTCACACTACGCGACTAGGAGACTGGTATTTTGTACTAATTTTGCAAGTATAAATACCGTATTAAAACTTAATCTTATATCATTAGCTCACCTGAGCCGAAGGCTCAAAAGGTGAGCTTATAGTATGGTTGTCGAGTCGGCGTCTGTCCGTCCGTCCGTCCGTGCGTCCGTCCGTGCGTCCGTTCACAATTTCAATCTTGAATAACTCTAAGACAACAAGGCCAATCGCGATCAAATTTTATCTGAAGCATCATTGAGGAGGGGGAAAGGTTGCATTAGGTTTTGGGCCTGGTCGGATCAGAACTCTGGTTTCCATGGCAACAGATAGCTCCCATTGAGTTATAATGGGGAAAATATTGTGGCCACTCTAGCAACTTTATTTTTGATTGGATCTTCTTTATTCTTAGGAATAACAAGGATAACCATAATATCTCGGACGACTGCGGAGTTAGCTGCCCTTGAGCGTCTGGAAAAATCCCCATAGACTCATAATGGGAAAAATGTTGTGGCCACTCTAGCGCCTTCTTTTTTCATTGGATCTTCTTCATTCTTGCAGGTAATAAGAATAACTATAATATCTTGGATGGGTTCGAATTTCAGCCAGATCCGACCTCTGACTGTGGAGTTAGCTGTCCTTGAGTGTTTGCAAAATCAATATTTTGTGTTGTGGTCACTCTAGCGCCTTCAATTTTGATCGGATCTATTTCATACTTGGAAGTAACAAGGATAGCTATAACATCTCGGATGAGTTTGAATTTCAGCCAGATTCAACCATTGACTGCATAGTTATCTGCCCTTGACTGTGTGAAAAATCAATATTTAGTGTTGTGGCCACTCTAGCGCCTTCAGTTTCATTCGGGTCTTCTTTATTCTTGGAAGTTACAAGGACATACGTAACATCTCGGATGAGTTCGAATTTCGACTAGATCCGACCTCTGACTGCGGAGTTATCTGCCCTTGAGTGTTTGAAAAATCAATATTTAGTGTTGTGGCAACTCTAGCGCTTTCATTTTTGATCGGATCTTCTTCATACTTGGAAGTAACAAGGATAGCCATAATATCTCGGATGAGTTCGAATATCAGCCAGATCCGACCCTTGACTGCAGAGTTATCTGCCCTTGATTGTGTGAAAAATCAATTTTAGTGTTGTGGCCACTCTAGCGCCTTCATTTTTATTTGGATCTTCTTTATTCTTAGAAGTAACAAGGACATCCATAACATCTTAGATGAGTTCGAATTTCGACCAGATCGGGCCTCTGACTGCGGAGTTATCTGCCCTTGAGTGTTTGAAAAATCCATATTTTGTGTTGTGGCCACTCTAGCATCTTGGTTTTTCAGTGGATCTTCTTCATTCTTGCAGGTAACAAGGATAACTACAATATCTCGGATGAGTTCGAATTTCGGCCAGATCCGACCTCTGACTGCGGAGTTATCTGCCCTTGAGTGTTTGAAAAATCAATATTTTGTGTTGTGGCCACTCTAGCATCTTTGTTTTCAGTGGATCTTCTTCATTCTTGCAGGTAACAAGAATGACTACAATATCTCAGGTGAGTTCGAATTTCGACCAGATCTGACTGCGGAGTTAGCTGCCCTTTAGTGTTTGAAAAATCAATATTTTGTATTGTGGCCACTCTAGCGCCTTCAATTTTTGATCGGATCTTCTTCATTCTTGGAAGAAACAAGGATAACCATAACATCTTGGATGAGTTCGAATTTGGGGCAGATTCGACCCTGGACTGTAGAGTTAGCTGCCCTGAATGTTTGAAAAATCAATTTTTAGTGTTGTGGCCACTCCAGCATCTTCAATTTTGATCAGATTTTCAAAAAAAAAAAAATGTCCAGTGACTGTAATTGTTGATTCTCAGGTGAGCGATCGTTGCCCTTGGGCTGCTTGTTAAACTCTATTTTTAAACGAATGGAAGTCTTAAATAACATCGTCATGATGTTATGGAATGATTTTTTTCAGCATTTAACATATTATTCTCGTTTGTAGTATGCGCTAATTAGAATAATATTTAGTTACCTTAACTTTAAGCTAGTTAAGTATCTTTAAGTAAGTTTGCTATTTTGAAAAAAGTTATGCGCACTGTGTGCTAATTAGTACGAATATGGTACTTTGTGAACTTCATGAAGATTTGAGCATCTTCCCATGAGAAAACCAACAACCTAGGTGTCCGACCAGGTCCTCACAAAACGGCCTGTACCATCACAGAAGCAGGCCAGATACTTGAAATTTCTGATATAAGAAGAAGATGGGGTTGCCTGTCTGTGGAGCGAATACAAATGCGCTGATCAGTTGTCGGCGGCTAATTTTATTTCTGCTCATAAAATTAATGTCGTTTAGTCGTTGGATAATGCTATCATGACACCCGTGTTTTGATGCAAACAACGTTAAAGTAACAAGACGCAGAGAATGGTGTATAGCTCTTTCCCAGTAGGGTAGCCATCCGATGAGCAGCAAATACAAAAATGGTTTATTCAATAGAGAGCAAACAAAATAAGGATACATCACAACAGAACGCATTGGAACGGTCATTCAAGAATAAATTTTGAGGGCTTAAACAGATTTTACGGTCCCCAATTCTCGCCCCTCATTATTTCTCATTCACATTTCGAGAATAATATCTGGTCTACCGTTTTATTCGTTTGATGTTTTGTGTTCAAAGAATCAAATGAATCTTTTGAGATGAAATATCAAGTTGAATAAAGGAATTGCATATCAAATTAATTCTAATTGAGAGAGTACCTTTCCTTCGCCCCCAGAATTAAAGCAAATAAAGAAATAAGAACCACGACTCTTAACTCCATTTTCACCAAATTTTAAATTTGAAACTATTTCAGATTAATAATACGATGACCAACAAGTCAACGGTATATTTGTACTATGATAAGTGGTCAAGTAATTTTGAAAAAGAAGAAAACAAAACTTTTCCACTGACCAAGTTGGCATTGCTATACCTATCTAGCGAAGACATTCCTTTGTTAGCTGAATAAATTCGCTGCATAAAAAGCCATTTGTCGAAACGGGTATATCTTCAAATAAAACGCTCAAAAGAAAACTGACCCTAGGAAATGTGCCGTAAGGTACGTTTTCTTCAGTACTATTTGGTCAGAGCCAAATATTGCAAAATGTTTCAACAGGATAACATTCACATAGAATGTGAAACCACTCGAATCTCATTTCTATGGTATATAATGAAACCTTGGGTGTATAAATGGGTGTTTATAGTGGAAGACTCACGTCAGGGATTTGACCGTCTCGTAAATATGAATGAAATAAAATTAATGCATTTGACCAATGAGAACAGGTTTATGACGGTAAATCTGTGACGTGGCTACGATAAAAACTATTTATACTGGGGTTTTCATTTTTCTTATTTCATTTTTTTTTTCTTTTTCCCAAAACATAGAGTTTGGGTTTACGTAACACACAATCACTGTTCTGAGCAAAAATAAGAAAACGAGTTAAAATGCAACCGAAAATTATTAGTTTAACAACTGAAGAAATTGACTTCACACGTGTGTATTTTATAGGACCGTTTCAGTAATGTCACCCTAGCGTTTCATTACGAAAGCTTGCCCATGCAATATAC
This sequence comes from Rugalucina vietnamica, assembly GCA_964017185.1. NCBI lineage: Eukaryota > Metazoa > Mollusca > Bivalvia > Lucinida > Lucinidae > Rugalucina > Rugalucina vietnamica. The sequence goes on from OZ024882.1 coordinate 23,696,674, forward strand.
AGAAATTTTTCAACACCCTCTGTACCCGTGATACAATCAATTACCTTACGTCGGAGACTGATACAACTAGACGCGGCGCGTGGTTTAAGATAGAGTCAGGTGAGTTGACGATTATTTTAATTTTACAGGCATTTATGCGGGGGAGTTTGGGTCAAGATTTGGCAGAGAAATAAGGTGTACATACCTCTGTTTGCCATCAACAGTATTCTAAACAACATCTCCTTGCCACAGAAACAATAGTTTTCTCGACGGAAAATTCCACCATCGTCACGAAAAATGATTGCATTCGCTAATTTCTCCAATCTTTCGTCACCTATTGACATTTTTAACGTTTCAATATAGACCAAAACATTATTTGTTACATACAAGCACCCTGGTCCGTCATTACGTACAGGAAACTAAAGCAACGTATAGGTTACTAAAGCGCAACGTATAGTTTACTAAAAAAATGGCGGATTTTGGTGGACACGAATCGGTGAGTAAGATTTGTTTATTGATTCTGATGTTCCTTTTTTGTTTATCTTAATCAAACACACCTTACGGACCAGCAAAACTATTGTGTTATTTGCCTCGATCGGTACATTCTGCAGGAAATCACCCATTTAAGTATAATGTTCGACACCCTTAGACAGCTGATTGCCAAATCGTGTGTTTTGAACTTCTACGAGAAGAAAACCTTATATTGTGGTCAAAGGTGTGTTTGATTAAGATAAACAAAAAAGGAACATCAGAATCAATAAACAAATCTTACTCACCGATTCGTGTCCACCAAAATCCGCCATTTTTTTAGTAAACTATACGTTGCGCTTTAGTAATCTATACGTTGCTTTAATTTCCTGTACGTAATGACGGACCAGGGTGACAAGCAGAAAACAACAATGAAATCAGGCTGGTTTGTTCACAATATGGTGTTGAACACACACAGGGTAGATCGATTAGGATACAACTTACCTATATGCGTCAATTACCTCGATACAACTCACGTATAAGACTTTTGGATAGAAAATGATGCTCCTTACGTCGGAGAATAGAGCAAAAATTGATACTACTTACGTCGAAGACTATTGTACATTGAAAAGTACACGGACTCGATCAGCTGGCTAACCTGCACTCTGATACACTCCGTGACCTAGTTCCACTTCCGTGACAGCTTAGCATAGGTGATTGCATTCAAACTATGGTCGAACTAATTATGGATTTCGTCAATAGACACTCCGAAGATAAAAAAAGAAAAAAGGGAAATGTCTGCATTGTTCGTTCGATTGACGTTCTTCACGTAGCCTCCCCCACCCCCACCCCCATACACCTCTAACACGACACACGATTATTAAAAAAAGTGATCTATGCTCTCAACACACATAGACAGAGAAAGGAATTGTCAACTTGTTCAACTAAATAAATAAATAAATAAATAAATAAATAAATAAATAAATAAATAAATAAATAAATAGCATTCCGTATTACCAACCGAATATTTCCATCGGCGTTCCGTTCAATAACTCCGCACCGACGGAAATGGGATATATTGAACCCTTGGTCGAAAATTAAAACCTAGCAAAAATGCAAAGAAAAACTAAAACTGTGATATGTTAGATCATTTTTGGCACATGTGACTTAAATCATATTCATTCTAGTTGTAAAAGTATGCATATTCATAAAATACTTCATGTTTTCTGTGGAATATCAAATATATCTATCAATAGATCTATTAATAACTAAAGTAGCTCTGGGGGTACTTTTTTGTTTTATGCAGCAGAAAATTAATGTCATCTTAATTAATAGAGTTCTTGAATTTGATGACAGCTTATGGTTCAATGACAGCGTAAGTTTATGTCACTATGCCATTAATAGGAACATCTTTATACCCAACCCATTGGAGACAAAAAGTGAATGGCGAGTATGGGATTTGATTTTGTATCATCAATTCGCTTTAACTGGGACGGTGATGAAATTAATTTTATGGTGGCAAACATAGGACCACCTTAAGGATGTTCGCTGCCAATGAAAAAGTATTCAAACTTTTTTCTAACCACTCTTCTTTGATTCCAAAATACAACACAAGACATTTGAAAACAAAATAAATATAGGGTAGTGTGCATTTTTTCAAGCTACAGGCCTCTGAATGAGACCTCTGAGCACCATGTTTTAAATTTGGTAAACTTAATTTAATTTATAATTCTTTGAAACATACCTGTCTTGAACAAAAATACACCTAGAATGCTTGCAAAAGTCATAATATTTACGTAGCGCAGACAATTTTGGACCAAAAGCATAGAAAAAATTGCAACTTGGAGTGGATGACAAAATTTTACGATTCCTTTTCTAACCCTACCCCCATACTTGAAAAGTTGGAAAAAATCAATATTTTGAAATGTACCGAACCCATATTTGTTGATTCAAACTTTTTCTTGTATTTTCACACAACATAGAACTTGGTGATATTGTTCGAATAATAGAAAGAAACATATAGGGTAGTGAGCATATAAGAGAGAACCAACAACTTGAAAATCGCCATTTTTGGCCTTTTTTCGGCTGTTTTGTTTCTAAAAGCCCATTTCATAAAACCACCTAAAATTTTAAAACCAGCACACCATAGACACAAAGAATGACTTAGAAGACCATGTACACATATACTACTGCTAAAATAAACATCGAACTAACGCAATTAATTTGAAGATGGTTAATATTCAAGTTTAATCTACCCTACCCCCTAAATTTTACTGACTACTAAAATTTTCTGAAAAGTTGCAGAAAATGGGGTGAAAAAAATGAAGTTTCTTAGATTGACAATTTTCATGGCTCATTCGATGCATATTATCAATATGTATCTAAATATAAAATATTAGGAAAATATCTGCAACCGTTTACGAGATATTCAAGAAAAGAAAAACAGGAAGTTCCGAAATGTCAAACGTTAGCAGCGAACATCCTTAAGTGTATATTATGTCCGGCAACTTACGGGGGCTTCCAGGTACTATAGACCCATGCTTAGAATTCAGCCAATTTTTGATGAATGGATTTGCAAACATCAATTGGGAGAGTCCACTATCGTTTCTAGGGGCGTTATGAGTGATTTTTGATTATTTTTTTATCTCATTTTTCGATGAAAGGGGTGGTCTCACGGTATATGAAATTTACAATGGGTTCTGCCCACGCACCGATTTTTTTAATATTATGCATATTGCTTACTTGGTGCATGACCACTTCATTTGTAATATAGATTTTCTCTTAACTACTTAAAATTTTTAATTACAACATTTTGTATTAGAGGGGGTCTGAATATAGGGGTATGTGTAATTAAAGTCGCCAATAACCGTCATAATAGCATCTTCCTGGTTCTATTTGTTTGTAAAATAATCTAGAATGATCACTGATCATATTTGTATTGCATATATGTTGATAGCTATAATATTGAATTCAGCTGATAATCATTTGTTTAGCAGATGACCCCAAATTTTAGCTCCATAATGGTGTAATCACAAGTTTGATTTTCAATTTTAACATGTTCCCGGTTTTGTCAACCTATAATTTTAACCATAAATTAGGCTACACATATATAGATTATTTGCTGAAAATTTCGTAAAATTTGAAGACCGGTAACATCTTTTTCTAGAACATTGAATAATACAAGTCAGAATTCTGAAGAACGTAAAATTAATAATGATTTTATCCAATTATAAATATTTCATGTTATCAACATGCTACAAAGCAAACTTTTTGTGAAAAAAAATTCCAGGTAAGCAATTCTGTGTCTTGCGTGACCATCAATGATATTTTACATATTTTAAATATTGATTTAAGTAAGAAAATTGCACCCTGTCTTGGACCTTAAAATGCATATCTGCCCATCATTGTTAGTTTTCATAATTAGTTTTAGAACATGATTCTATCTATTAATTAGCCATTCTCTATAATTTATTCGTGTTTATGTTGCAATTACCTAGTTTTTACTGTTTTGTTTATTTTATTTATTCTGTTTTAAAAAAAACAAGTTGTTTAGGTATTAATTATTTGAATGAACTTATACAGCTATATTGCTGATTTCCACACCCTTTAACTTATGCCACATGGAAAACCTAAAGGATTTAGCAGTTTGCATAAAATAATCATATGAGGCTAAGGACATTTTCCCTCTGCTGCTTATATCATGATCTCAGAAAAAACATCCCACTCACCCAAGTACATAATGAAGGAAAACCAATAGGATGAAGAGAGAAAATGAAATCTCAATAGATAAAATTATATGATAAGCTACTAACAACAGGAACCGGTTAACTACTTCCGTGTGTTTTTCTTTTCTCCTCCATTTGATGCATAATATACATGTACTTGACAGCATTTTAACAATGCATAATAGCATGTTTGAAACAGGTTATACCATATATCAAATCTGAGATGAAAGTTATTAATCTTATGCAAGCATTTAATCATCTGCTACAGCAGGCAAACCTTTTGCTGGAAGTTTAAAATATACTTCCAACACTTCACAATTGGAAACCCTAACCCACAATGGAGCTTTTGAACTTATAAACTTACATGTAGCTGAGAGGGGTTTTTTACCTAGCTGACAGATAATTGACATAACAGCCATAATTTCTAACCAAAGGATAGGATCTAGACAACTATCAGCATGAAATTACAAACGTTTCGCTGTATTTATAATTGACTATTAAACGCATGAACATAAGTCATAAATGGTGAGATTTGTAAACATCAAGTTTGGATATTTGTCTGAGTGTTCAGTAACTTCAGTTGCATGATCCATTACCCTAATATTCATTTCAAAAATAGAAAAAAGAACAACATTTAAAATGTAGATAATAATGTCAATAATGGATGTTTTTTTATGAAGAATTAAAACAATCTGATATTTAAAGTGAAAGCTTTACCTGAGTATCACATCTGAACACTTCCATAGAGAAAAGCCTGTCACATAGTTGAAATATGTACCGCAGTTACTGGATAAGTATAAAGATGACGGTGATAGAAACGTTAGAAAGTGCCACTGTATTTGGTATTCTTGTCAGTCTTTTAACTAAAGTTGGCATCAACAACAGTTAAATAAGTTAAGTTATGTACAATCTTATAAACAACATTACAAGATGGTAAAACAAATCGAGGAATCAATCAAATGTCTATTACCATTACGGTGGTCGATCACAAATTAAATAAATGTTACTCCAATAAAATAATCCAAATACAAACCTAAAGAAATATTTAGTGATGAAATTATAGAACCTTTCATTGATATATTTGAAATTTTTGTTGAGACCTAAAAATGTTTGCTGATCATTTGAATAGATATTATTAATAACTTTGAGGTAGGTCAGTATTATATATGTGGAATTTCCAAATCAAATAAGCATTATTACACTAAGTACACTTATGAGTTTTATCATTTCTAGTGATAAAGTTGTGGAATAATATGATTTTAGACGAAAAAACAGCTAAAAACATTGAGATCCATTTTTGTCAAAAATTGACCAACATGTATATCATGTACATTTCAACAGTGTTACCGGTTTTGAAAATTTATAAAACTTTACCAGCATGAAGAGGGTACCACTGGCCAATTTTATAGACAGTATCATAGGTTGACAAGCACTAGAACATATAAAAATATGAGACACAATTTGTCATGCTTGAAAATAATTTTGATAAAATTTTGACAATTTCAAGTTTAAGTTTCCATAGAAAATCTATCTGTCTATCTATTTAAGCCAAAATGGTATCAAAGTGAGCCATATGGAGTCCTTTTTTAATTACAGTTTTAATGTTTTAATTGGGTTAATAAAAGTTATTTAAGAGATAACATTTAGGCAAGGTATCAGGCAGGTATGGTCACAAAGTTGGAGTACCTCAGGGTGCTATCCTGAGACCTAAAAATGTTTTTCAAAATAAATAAGTGCATTTTTATAGGTGTTAGAATGAAGGCATTCACCATGCAAAGCAAAAACAAAATTGGTGCGTGGGCGCATATGAGACCCCCCCTTTCTCTATGCAAGCAGAATAGCCCCAGATGGGACGCCGCAGAAAGCGGCGTCTCATCTGGGGCTATATTATTTGCCTGTGTCCCATAAAAAGGACGTCAGGCTTATACGAGTTAAAGCAATATACAATGTATGTTGGCCAACCGACAGACATGTCTGTATATATGCTATATAAAGACTGTAAAAGTGGTTAAAATTTCAATCCGTCCTTGAGGTGGTTCAGCCCGGGAGAGCGTTAAAAGCCCACTTATACAACAACAACAACAACAACAACAACTACTACTACTATTACTACTACTACTACTACTACTACTACTGTTAAAATTTCAAACTGGTAAAAGATTGAAAAGAAAGTACCATGTTTCACAATTTATTCACAACCAGCATAAACATATTCATGTACAACAAATTATCATTGGCATTATTTTACGTCGTATAGTGCTGCTTTTGTGCTACTGTACTACTGTGTTGGTGGCACCTCATGAAACGTTTATTAGAACTGAGGCTTGGTTGGGGGTGGGGGGGGTGGGGGGCAATATCCCATATCCCAAAATAAACTGTCCAATATATCCCATATCCCAAAATCAATTTAACTCGTATCCCAAAATAGATTCCAATATCCCATATCCCAAAATTCCTGAATATCCCATATCCCAAAATAGAAAACACAAATATCCCAGTATCCCTTTAAAGAATAGGTCAATATCCCGTATCCCAAAATACCCTATATAAAAGCCTCAGAACTGACATACTTTTGCACTAGACACTGGGTGCTTACTTGGTCCCGATATTATACGGTTTAGTTTGACTTTTACAATAGATTGAATAGATTGTCATTTATCATTATGAAAACATGTCCATGAAATATACAAAGATCGTTAAAATTGTCAAAAATGAAATTTTTATTGTTTTTGCTTCAAAACATAGAACATTGTGGGTACTCGGCGATGTACCCACGATCTATGTTTTGAGCAAATATATTAAAACTATCAACGTTTTTCTGGTGAAATTTTCAATTTTTACAGCTGAAAAAAATTCTCTGTATAATGCATGGGCAAGTTGTCATAATGTGACGGCATTGGTAGAATTTCACGTCACAAAAAAGTGGTTTAAATGCAACGTTGTTATGAGTTTTATCCGATTTGTTACAAAGTGACATAAATCATGAAATCTTCTGTGGTGGTTCTTTCGTTTTATGTCTTGGTGATTTAAATGTTTGTGCTGTTGGTGCCCTATGTGTGTTTTCATATTTTAGTTAAGTTTAGGTAACTGAGTGGCCACCTATTGGGTAAATAGCTGCCCATTCGGCTTACGATATGTTTTCATGGTATAAGTACCTGATTGTTAACTCTCGGTTTTTGGAGTGGGAATCTTTTTCTGATTGCGCCTTTTCCTGATCTTTGCCTACCTGACCTTTTAATATGATTGCCGACTCCGTTTTGCGACTATTTTCTGTTTTAATGTAATAGAACAAAGTCCGTCATCAAAAAGTCAAACAAACTTTTTATATATCGGGACCAAGTAGGCACCCGGTGATAGATAAATGAGCCGCATAATAAGAAATCAACGTTTCACTTATGCGAAAACAAAGTAACTGCGAAGCAGATCAGTGCCTTTATTTTCGCTACATGAATAGTGGTAAATTTACTCTACTTTCTAAATCCAAAATTTCAAGCCTCTAGCAATCTCCTGTGTTTGTACAGCTTCGTTTGTGTCGGAAATGTCTAGAAACCACATTGTTAGTTTTATCATTACGCAGCTCAACTATAAAGTCAAAACTGTAAGTCATCAGGAAAACATATCCGTGCAAAGAATACTCCTTTAAACACCACTTTTATATAGTAAAACTGGGGTATGCAGGGGTATACCTATTTTTCTTATTTTGGATCGTGAAAAATGATTAATTTCTTGAGACGCACGGCATCATACAGAATGTTACAACCAGATGTGTCAATCGCACGGCAATCTAATCCAGTGGAAATACACTGTAAAGTTTATTTGTATAACATAACAAATAAATCGTTTTTGCGTTATAAGTTTGGCTGAGTATATTTAAACACGTTTTGGATGCCATGGCATCCTAATTTTGTATGAACGCCTCATGAATAGGAAGCAACGTCTCGGCTTGAACATAGCTGTTGAATGGGGCGTTAAGCATTAACTCAAACGAACAAACTAAAATAAAATGTTGGCCTTTATCAATACTGAACCAATGAATAAAAAAATGACTCGGTGGCTCAGTGGTAAGCTATGTTGTCTTCTGTCCAGGCGATCCAAGTTCGAATCCGGTCTTGGTGATATTTTGTTGTGTTTTCCCTTCACATAAACACGTCCTCCATTTTTAGTTTACTATTAAATAAGTTCAAACATAAGTTGTGTCCTATTGTTAGGACTAAAGTTAGGACATCTTAAGGATGAGACATATCTTATACCGAAATTAGTACTAAGGTCAAACTTAGGATAAAATATGTCTTAAAACGCTTTGTGAAACGAGCCCCTAAAGTCTAAAATCTTGCCTCTGATAATGTTTTTTTTCGCATTTTATTATTATTATTATTATTATTATTATTATTATTATTATTATATGGAGGCCGATAGGAAAGTTATTTTCATGTCAAAATTTTGGAGTTAGTTTAACCTAAAAGGACCTGCAAAGAATTTGATAATCGGTGAGCAGATAAAGTTTCTATGGCGAAAATCAATTTTGAATAGGGATTTTGCATTGGCAAGGTAGGTAATCGATGATCATGAACTGCCGGTACGAGCTTTGTCCCCCATGAAAGAATATTTTTTTCGAAAATTTTTACTTGATCATGAAGATTTTGTCTGAAGTATAAACGATGTCATTTTGTCATTTTATAATGATCTTGAGCAATCATTACAAACTTCTAAGAATTTAATTATTTTGTTTTTGCGGGAAAATATTTACCTCCCTTACATGAATTTTTTTTGTTCTTCTACCTGTACTTTGCACTTCCAACGAGAACATATATTTGCTTTTTAAATCTTGGAACTAAAATACGGAGGTTCTGGTAAACATTAAAACTTAGCGAATGGGGATTTATTTTTTTTTTTTTTGTGGAATTTCGTTGCCACTGACTTCACGTCTTTCTTCTTTTAAAAAAAGTAACACTTCTAGAACAGGCTACCTATAGGACTTACGGCTGATCAGTTACTAGCATCTAGTAAAAATACAACATGAAGTATAGGGAAAATCCCGCCCACTTTTGCAAACTTGGCGTGAGTCTCTATGGTAAGGCTTGATGATCAATCCTATTTACACAAATACACAAAGTAACAAGCAATACTGTTGACAACACCGAATATTAAAATCAGTATCTTCACTGTCATGTATTATACAAAAGAAGAACAACTGAAGCATCTTTCATAAACGAGCCGCCTCGTGGGAAAACCAACAATGTGGTTTCCGACCAGGTCCGACACAAACCGGGCTGCACAGTAACAGAAGACAGATAGAAGCACGAAATTTCGTATTTAAACAGCAGTCACACTGTAGCGTATAACCCAAACGCGCGCCGGGCGTATGAAAAATCTCAACACGCTGAAGACTTTGGGCGTATAAAAATTAATTTGTTCCTTTAACACGCTTTAGCAAGTCACACATTAGCGAGGGTCTGGATGGGGGGTCCTGGTATTCACTAATCACTAAAAATTTAGCCATTTATTCACTGTCATTAAAATTTTGGCTTATTCATTAAAATTAGCTTGATTATTCATTAAAATATGATAATTACTAGAACCGCCTTCTTCACCCAGCTAATTTCTAATAGCAAATATAGGTATTCCCCACCTAAGGCATCCCTTATCTAAAGCCACAAAGACCAGTTCTATGATACTTAATTGTAGACTGCTGAGTGCAACCTTGATTTTAACATCTTGAGAGAAGCATATATTATCTGCCAGACCACAAAGCCTCATAGAAACTTTCCAAAATAGTTAACTGATTTTTTAGCAAATCCTCTTTTAAATCTGTTGGGAATATAATCCCCTCCAAACTGTATACTGAATATGCCCTGAGTTTCACCCTGAATCTTTCTCTTCAATTATGCATATCAAAGGTTAATTTAAGAAAAATTGTAACTTCAGGGATAAAAGTTATAATAAAAAGCTGTTGTTCTTATTTAGTTAACTAGTAAGCATAGGAGTACTATGTGAAGTATGATTTTGTGCTTGTGCCTGATTGTACAAAACATTTTATAAATGTCTTAAATACCGAGCGAGCGAAGCGAGCGAGGAAAAAATTATGTAGCGCCATATAAACTGCGGGATAAACTGCCAGTTAGATTTGCATTAACGTTCTTAGTACTGGCTTGTTTCTGATTGCAAAAGTCACCATAATTATGCTCTGTCATATAAAAAAGCAAAGTGATGTCCGTCCACAGAAAATATTGGAACATACATAATAAGGACAAAGTGGGGTAACAAAATAAAAAGAAAATACATATACATAAGCAAACAAAGTATCTGGCTCAGGAAATGACACATTTTTTTAAAAGATTCATGAAGTGAGTCTCTACAAGCTATGTCTTTCCAAACATTCAAAGATGTCAGAAACATGACTATAACATTTGAGCTAAATCGGGTCTGGGGGCGAAAAAAGTGAAATTGTGGAATGTCAGGGAGGCCATCTAAGACAATTCCATAGCCAAATTTAGCATATTCATTATTCTTTAAAATGTTATTATTCACTATTCATTATATTATTCTGCTATTCATTAGATTTTTTCATTTATTCATTATTTTTTAGGACCTACTTATTCACTAATCATTAAATTTTTGACTCTTTATTCACTCTCATTAAATTTTTTAGGCCATTATTCTTTAATCATTATACCCCATCCAGACCCTCATTAGCGCGCAACTGGGGCGTGTGCCGGACGTATAAAAATCTCAAAGTTTTGGAGAACGGTTGTGATACGTCCAAGACATGCTAAGCACGCGCTACATGCGCGCATCGAACGTTCAACGAGCGTTTCACACACGCTTGGGGCACGCTACTGAAGCAATATCTAATAAAATCGGAACGCGCATGGAACGTACACTGGCGTGCTTCAAACGCGCGCCAAACGCGTTCAGAGCGTATTCAACGCGCCAGTAGCGCGCGTGGAACTTATTCGGGACGTATAAGTCACACGCCCGGGACACGCCGAGCTTTTAGAAAATTTTTAAGCATGTTTAAAAATTATTTTAGCCCAAACGCGCGCGAAACGCGCAGAGACTTTTAGCGACGTACAGCGACGCGCGCCGGACGTACACCAAGCATACCCAACGCGCTTGTAGCGAGTTTTGAACGTGTTTCCGACGTGTGAGGAATTTTGCTATTTTTTCAACACGCCCGGCGAGCGTTTCACTTATACGCTGATGTGTGACTGCTCTAAGTAGAGGGATTGTACTATCGGTGTAGCGAAAACAAAGGCGCTGATCAGCTTCGCAGTTACTGCGAAACTGATCTGCGCCTTTGTTTTCGCCTAGGCAGATTGTTGGTTTTCCCATGAGGCGGCTCAAATTTTTTTAGCGATTATCATTCGAGGTGAGAAAAGAGTCTTTTTTTCTTTTGTGTGAATAAATAATCTCCGTGTTGTAGAAAATAAATAAATAAATAAATAAATAAATAAATAAATAAATAAATAAATAAATAAATAAATTTATTTTATACTTTACAGTGAAAACGAATGTATATCAAAAATTGATAAAATTGGTATTTTCATTGATATGAAATTTCACTGATATCAAATCTCACTGATACCAAAAGTCACTTGTGACTTATATCAGCCTATATCTTCAATGTAGATTTTGGATTACTTCTGACGTTTCCATTTACTTGACGTCATTAAATGTGTCTCACTTCAGAAATTCAAACGCCTATAACTCTGCTATTCATGAACGAAAACATAAAGTGTAGGTATTCATTTTCTTAATTAGAACGTAAGGAACAATGTGGTACCAAAAGTATTGGAAAATGCCCGTGTATTGTATAAAATAAAAAGAAAATTTGCTTTTTTTTCGGTGAATACCAAATATATTTCATCTCGTGAGTTGAAAACATAATTTTCACTCGTGCTGCGCACTCGTGAAAATTCTGTTGTTTTCAACTCACTCGATGAAATATATTTGGTATTCACTTAAAAAAAAGCAAATATCCTCTATAAATAAATAAATAAATAAATAAATAAATAAACACCAAGGAAAAGAAGTATGCTATCGACCATCTTACACATTTATAATAACTAGCAGACGCTAATCCACATGTATTCGTATTTCTCCGCCCCGTTCATATATAACATACTTTCCTAAACTTATCATTTTATGGCTTTAAAGATCTCTGTGTATTGCATAAGATAGTTGATTTTCACTTAAATTTGAAAACACATGAAATAGAAATATATCTTATGATTATTTTCCAAATATGACTTTTGACAATGCGAAATTCCAAATGTTTTTTTTTTTTTTTTTTTTTTTTTTTTTTTTTTTTTCGTTTGTTCAGAATGACTTGCACTTTGTTAAGAATGGTTGAGCCCCAAAACACTTGAAGTGAAATACATGTATGTATATTAAAACAAACCTCAAAATTTTACTCCATCGTCAATGAAATGCAAAACATAAAGCAAACTGTTGACATTAAGACAATTTATGGTCGAAAAATCGGCACAAAACTTGGGTTCGGTGAATGTTGTCTTGCGCATTACGATAACGTTGTAGGAATTTTTGATAAACCTGTATACAGAGTTTATGTGAAAATGGCAAGTAGGATAGCTGGAATATACTAAACTGGATTAATCATGTGTGTCCTGTTCTCTTCCTGTGCACGACACTGACTGTTATTATATAAGCGATATTAAACGTAACATATACACAAAAAACATCCATTCTGGTTACAGGGGAAACAATTACAACGGCGTGCACACATGCCGTTTTCTCCTAACACACTGTCACCAAACACTTGACTTTCTAGTCTGTGATCGTTTTGTCCTTAATCACTGTCATCAGACGCTTTATCATCAGCGTCTATCCTCTTATTACAAAGGGGGCGTGGCAGGGCCTTGCCATCTCTAGGCAGACCCTCTTCATTTTGAGCCAGACCATTACCAATTTGAGACGGAGCATCACCGTCTTCCGCAGCACCATAAATGCCCTCTTCGGGAATTGCAGTTCCAGCTTGAGATAAACCCTGACCATCTCCCGTATCTTTTCCGTCTTTGCTGTTTTCAACGATGGCAAAATCCTCCAAAAGGTGGGCTTCGAGTGTCGGCAAACCGACCGATGATATCCCATTTTCGTGAAACGCTATGGATTTTCCGGCGGATCCAATTTCGGGGATGCGAACTGTGAACTTGATGATAAGATTCCCTTTTGCACCAGATGAATCGTCAAGAATTGGCATGCCTTCCCCCGCAACGAACTTCATATCACCAGAGATGATTGCTTTTCCTGAAATTACAATCATTTTCTTAATGCTTGGTGACAAAAGGTCGAGGACATAAATTTATGTTTGTCATTACGAAAACAGAGGACCAATGGTCCTGTAAACGCTCACCTGAGGCCTGAGAAATATACCAATAAACTTGTTTGACTTGGATGGTAATATACATGAATATAACCCCAGGACAGGGTCAGAGCAACCCCTGGAGTCGATTTCTTTTTCAAATCATAAAAATTCAGTCCATTTGCCAATTTACTGCAAGTTTTGCACTTCAAATGACATTTTAACAATCTTCCCCATTCAAATGTATGGGCGACCTAAGTTTACCTTGCCGTAAAATAGGTCAAGGTCATCCAAGGGTCATGGTTTATATATACTTTGTAGAGCTTCATTGCCTGATGCTTCATGCCAAGTTTCAAAATCATAGGCCTTCTGGTTCTGGAGAAAAAGGTTTTTAAAGGTTTTTGCTATATATAGCCATGGCCGCCATCTTGGTCATGTGACCATGACCATTTATATATACTTTCATTCCCACTTTCTAACAATGCTCCACGTAAAGTTTGGCTTTGATTGACCAAGCAGTTTCAGAGATGAAGATCTTTGAACATCCCTGTAATATACATGTATATTGCCCCGAGGTCCCCTGGGGTCCAAATTTTTTCAGAATCATCAATCTTAAGTCCATTTGCCCATTTCCTGCAAGTTTTCCCCCACAAATGACATTTTAACACTTTTCCCCATTCAAATGCATGAGCGACCTATGTTGACCTTGCCGTAAATTAAGTCAAGGTCATCCCAGGGTCATGATTTATATAAAATTTGTAGAGCTCCTGTCACTGATGCTTCACACCAAGTTTCAAAATCATAGGCCTTCTGGTTCTGAAGAAGAAGATTTTTAAACGTTTTTTTTCTATTTATAGCCATGGCGGCCATCTTGGTCATGTGACCTTGACCATTTATATAAACTTTCTTTCCCCCTTCCCAAGGATGCTCCACATGAAGTTTGGCTTTGATTGGCCTAGCGGTTTCAGATAAGAAAATCTTTGAATATTATGGTCATATACATGTATATAGCCCCGGGGCAGGGGCAGACAACCCCCCAGGGGCTAAAATTTTCCATTAACATTAATCTTCTGTCCATTTGCCTATTCCCAGTAAGTTTTACCCATTAAATAGCATTTTACCATTTTTTCATTTTTCATTCAAATGCATTGGCGACCTAAGTTGACCTTGCCGTAAAATAGGTCAAGGTCATCCCAGGGTCATGATTTATATAAACTATGATGAGCCCGCGTCCCCGATGCAACATACCAAGTTTTGTGGAAATCGGCTCACTGGTTCTGGAGAAGAAGATTTTTAAAGGTTTTTGCTATTTATAGCCATGGGGCCATCTTGGTCATGTGACCTGGGCCATTTATATAAACTTTCGTTCCCCCTTCCTAAGGATCACGGTGAGGAAACTACATAGACGGAGCCATTGGCTCTGTTAAGGAAATCTTGTGTGAGGTTTTCCGGTCACGTGCGGCGCCGTCAATATCGGCTGTTTCGGTGGACACGAAAACGTAAGTTTTCCATTTATTGTCAAAATTTGATTTTATACTGAACATTAGCGAGAAAAGGGGAATTGTATGAGGCACCCATGACTTTCAACTTATTTCCTTGTCTGTTTGCGAGTTCCAAGTCGGCGCGGTTTTGTCTGAATCGCTTTTGCCGTTGGCCACGGCGAGGTAAACAAAGGTCAATTTCTATAATGACCACATGCTTTCTATTGCTCTTTCTGCATAAATATTACTTATCTAAATGTTTAGACCGTCCGAATGTACGAATTGATTATCTGATCCTTCCCCACTCACGAAAAACAAAAATTGAATCAAAATATAAAAAAAAAATAAATAAAAAATAAACAATGGCTCCGTCCATATCGGCCGGCTCTGTCTACATCGGCTGGCTCCGCTGTGTGAGGGTGAGTTCTAGAAGCGATAGTTTTTTCTCTATTGGGTTACCAGTCAAAAGTGAGATTTTTTGAAAGTTATTTTTGGAATGATGATGCTTTTCATCGATCATTTCAAAAAGGGCGGCGCCGTGGTTAAAGTGGTTGACTTCAGTGCTCTTGATCATTCGACCATATCATCCTGTGGGTGCAAGGCACTCTCGGGCAACGTGGACAAGCCAAGTTTTGCTTGCGGGTGTGCCGGGTGTTTTTCCCGGGGCACTCCCGTTTTCGTCCCACTTACCGACCCAATCGTCTTAATACCAGTGAAACAGCTTGGGGACGCAAAACTGAATAAAACCAACATTTGAGAATAGCCTTTATAAAAGTTTGGCGGGTTTGTCTGAAGTTGACACTCCAGACTTGAAAACTTACTGCACCAAGTGCGAAGATCTGTTGTTGTCACCTCGGTCGTCCGCGTTCCGGGCGCGTCCTCGTTCCCGTCACACTGATAAATAGTTTTCGTAAGTCCAGATCATGGCAACAACTTATCATAGAGGGTCCAAACTTGGACCATAGGTATACTCAGTAGGGTTGGCTTTTATTCCATGACTACACAGCAGAAAAGTCAATTTTCTAAGGTGTTCTAGATTTTAACCCCTAGCACCACCCACCAGGGGCCCATGTCATGGAATGAAAGCCAACCCCACTGAGTACCTATGGTCCAAGTTTGGATCCTCTATGATAAGTTGTTGCCATAATCTGGACTTTTAAAACTATTCATCAGTGTGACGGGAACGCGCACGGGAACGCAGACGACCGTGATGAATACAATAGCTCTTCGCACTTCGTGCAGTAAGTACTCAAGTCTGGAGTGTCAACTTCAGACAAACTTGCCAAACGTTTATAAAGGTTATTATCAAATGTTGGTTTTATTCAGTTTTGTGTCCCCCAAGCTGTTTCACTGGTATTGAGACGAATGGATCGGTACATGTAAGTGGGACGAAAACGGGAGTACCCCGGGACAAACACTTGACACACCCGCAAACAGAACTTGGCTTGTCCACGTTGCCCGAGAGTGCCTTGCACCCACAGAGTGATATGGCTGAATGATCAAGAGCACTGAAGTCAACCATTTTAACCACGGCACCGCCCTTTTTGAAATGATAGATGGTTCGAGAAAAGCATCATCATTCCAAAAATAACTTTCAAAACGTCTCACTTTTGACTGGTAAACCCAATAGCGAAAAAATTTATCGCTCCTAAAACTCACCCTCACACAGCGGAGCCAGCCGATATAGACAGAGTCGGCCGATATGGACGGAGCCATTGTTTATTTTTTCTCATTTTTATTTATTTTGATTCGATTTTTGTTTTTCGTGAGTGGGGAAGGATTAGATAATCAATTCATACATTCGGACGGTCTAAACATTTAGATAAGTAATATTTATGCAGAAAGAGCAATAGAAAGCCTGTGGTCATTATAGAAAATGACCTTAGTTTACCTCGCCGTGGCACACGACAAAAGTGATTAAGACAAAACCGCGCCGACTTGGAACTCGCAAACAGACAAGGAAGTAAGTTGAAAGTCATGGGCCCCTCATACAATTCCCCTTTTCTCGCTAATGATCAGCATAAAATCAAATTTTGACAATAAATGGAAAACTTACGTTTTCGTGTCCACCGAAACAGCCGATCTTGACGGCGCCGCACGTGACCGGAAAACCCCACACAAGATTTCCTTAACAGAGCCAATGGCTCCGTCTATGTAGTTTCCTCACCGTGAGGATGCTCCACATGAAGTTTGGCTTTGATTGGCCAAGTGGTTTCAGAGGAGAAGATCTTTGAAATTGTGAACGACGGACGGACGCCGGACGACGGACGCCGGACGGACGCCGGAGCATGAATATACTAAAAGCTCACCTGTGAGCCTTCGGCTCAGGTGAGCTAAAAATAGGAATACCCCTGCTTACCCCAGGTTTGTCCTATAAAAGTGATACTGCTCTCACATATACCGAATTTCCCTTGCGAATGCCCTTCCGAATGCAGTTTTGCGCAAATTCGCATTAATCGCTAGATATTCGGTAGCATTCGGTAGCATTTGCAAGCATTCGTAAGCATTCGGTAAAATTTCAAGTTGTTGCGAAAATTAGGAGCATGCTTATATTACATGTACTTGCGAATAAGTGTCAAAAGAAAACAATTCAGCGTCATTCGTCAGGTGTTTGCATTGCAAGGCGTTCGTATTATGATGCGTTCGTAACATGCGTAAGCCATTTTCAAGTGTGGATGGCAATCAATGCACGTGGATGCAGTGTGGATGGCAATCAATCGCAACATTCTTAAGACATTTGTAAGCATTCTTAACGTTTTTGCAAATGTATCGTTTTCTACAAGCCCCGCCCCGTCCATTCGCATTAAATTCGGTAATTTCAGCGCGATTTTCAAATTTTAGCATTCGTAAGGGATATTCGGTATATGTGAGAGCAGCATGAGGTATAAGGGGGTATATATTACACGGACACGTTATCCTAATTTACGACACCTTATCCCTTTTATGACAAATGGACTTGTCCATAATTATCATTTGGGTGTGTCCACTTTCATTTTTGGGGACATCAGGACCTGGTGTGATTTTAGACTTTTATTACATTTTCGATGAAATTCCTTTAAGCAAGAGCACAATAGCCCCAGATGGGACGCCACGTTCTGCGGGCTTAAGTTAGAGTTAAAGTACCGAGTAGAAAAAATAAGTAAAATAAAGCGAGTCGAAGACGAGCTGTTTTTACTTATTTTTTCTACGAGGTCTTTAACTAACTTGTAGTATGACACAACACAAATTGGCAGATCCGTACTGTAACTTCCAATATCAGGAAGTTATTGTACGGCTTTCATCCCGCCTCTTTGCTTTGTAATAATATGTGGGCCCGCCTCTTTTCATATTGACTTGTATTGGATTTAATGTTATAAAAACTTCAAAGGAAAAACAGAAAGTCATACTACAAATATTAGTTTAAATCAATATTTTAAACATGTTAAATGTACAATACAAATTTTGTAGATCCAAGATTCAGATAATCAATGACATAGCAATGTTTTAGATAAAATATGTAGCACCGATTGTTTTTTGTTGTGATCATGTTCTTATGAACATTATTAAACATTATTAAACATTATTGAACATTATTAACATTAAACAAATTCACTACTAGGACCGAACAACTAACTACCCCCCCCCCTCCCAAGTAATTTTATATTACTGATCGTTCCAAGGCGATACTTCTGTTGTGGTTCTAATTGTTTTGTGTTTTGAAGTCGAATTTTTGCGCTGTTTGAGCCTTATGTACGTTTTCATATTTTAAGTTCAGTTCGGGTAACTGAGTGGCCGCCTATTGGGGAATAGCTGCTCACTCGGCTTACGATATGTTTTCTTGGTATAAGTACCTACTGTAATAGTCATTTTAGTCTTTTTCCCACCCCTCGGTTTGTGGAGTGGGAATTTCTTTCTGATTGCACCATTTCCTGATCATGGCCTACTTGTACCTTTGTATAATCGACTTCCGGTTCCGGTTTGGCGAGGCGGAAAAAATCTTTGGGATGTTAAAATTAAATTAAATCCATCATTTGGCCCATCATCCTTGTGTCAAAATTTAAAATTGTGATTGGTGA
This sequence comes from Rugalucina vietnamica, assembly GCA_964017185.1. Taxonomy (NCBI): domain Eukaryota; kingdom Metazoa; phylum Mollusca; class Bivalvia; order Lucinida; family Lucinidae; genus Rugalucina; species Rugalucina vietnamica. Next base: position 23,715,704 of record OZ024882.1, read on the forward strand.
CAGATCTCCTTTCTTTATTGTCATCAAGGGAAGAGTTAATTTCGTGAAATATGTCAGGGAGACAGAATAAAACTGCATCAAGTGGGACAGGTTCTGGCGGGATTGAGCTGGGGTCATTGATTAAGAAGCAGAATGATAATTTTTTGAATATGATGCAAAAATTGACGGTATTCAGAGCAGTCTTGACTCTAAAATTGAGCAACAAGTTGAAAAATCACTGTTGGCTTACAAAGAGAGGGAAGAAAGGAAATGTAACATTATCTTACATAATGTATCAGAGCCTACAGGTGAAGATAAGAAAAAAGAGGATTTAGAAAACATCATGGATATAGCTAAGGCTGTCAATTGTGAAGAAGTCAAAGTAGAATCTTTCTTCAGGCTAGGTAAACCTACAGAGGGTAAAAAAAGACTCATTAAGGTTTGTTTGGACTCTGTAACTAGTAAACATAAAATGTTAGGAGGCACCAAGGTACTACGTGAAAAGGAAGATGGAGAATACAAGTCCCCTTGGAGTAATGTTTTCATTACCCCTGACCTTACTAAGGAAGAAAGAGAAAAAAGCAAAACCTTGAGAGCCGAGTTGTAGAAAAGAAAAGATGATGAAAAAAATGAGAACTTGGTTATCTTTCGTGGGGAAATCGTTGATAAAACAAAGAAAAAGTCAACTGTTGGTCATCAGGAGGCAGTTCGTGTAACTGAGGAGTCGGCCGGAGCCAGTGGTGGCGCTCGGCTTTTTCCAAAGTAATACTTATAGAGACAGTGAAAACTTTGTAAACATTGTTAGCAATTCATGTTCAGTTATTAGTTCGGTTAACGTTGAAAATGTTACAAGTGTTAATTTTGACTTTATCAATTCTAGTCAGTTAAATGACAATATTCAGTCTAGTCATTCCTTACCTAGTCATTCCACAGATGATCATGACAATTATGTTATTGATGAAGATGTACGTAAAAACAATGAATAAAAATAATTGTTAGATCCCCTGGAAGCAGTAAAAATACAAAGCTAGAAAATGGGCCATATTGTACAATTTTGGGTGAAACATGTAATAGACAGCAAAACAATTCGAACTTTAATGTTATAACGGAGACAAAGGCCAAATGTGTATACACAAATGCAGACCAGTTACGTAATAAAATGAATGAACTTGACATTTTAGTTGCGCAAGAAAATCCTGATTTCATCTTTATTACTGCAGTGCTGCCAAAATCTACATGTACAGAAATATCATGCTCATCAGTTCTATATAACATTAATGGATATGAAGCTTTTCCTAGTCAAGATGGTGGGAGAGGAGTATTGATTTATGCAAGGTCTGGCTTGAATGTTTCGGTTAATGAAAAATTGAATCCCTTTTATCAAGATGCATCATGGTGTAACTGGAAATGTGACAATGTAAATATTATTGTTGGATCTGTGTATAGGTCACCCAATGCGAATGATCTAGGACAATGTTTAAAAGATGTAATAACTGAAGCTTCAACATTATGTGATAAAAAAAAGGTACAAGTAGGCAAAGATCAGGAAAAGGCGCAATCAGAAAAAGATTCCCACTCCAAAAACCGAGGTGGGAAAAAACCAAACTAACAATCAGGTACTTATACCATGAAACATATCGTAAGCCGAATGAGCAGCTATTTTCCCAATAGGTGGCCACTCAGTTACCTTAACTTAACTAAAAATATGAAAACATACATAAGGCGCCAACAGCACAAAAAATTTTTAAACACCAAGACATAAAACAAAAAGAACCACTACAGAAGTATCGACTTGGAACGATCAGTAACACAAAGTTACTGGCGGGCTTAAACCGGTTTTATAGGTACCTAACCTCACCCTCAGCTTCTGCAGTGGTTCACAACATTTAGTTAGTTCTTCGGTCCTCGTGGTGAATCTCTAACTAGTCAATGAATCATCAAGAACAAACAAATAAATCATGATAAACATCCTGATGAATCAAAAACCAGGACTCACAGATTGAGTAAGCTGCCCGACGATGGAGATCCCTGGGCGCCGAATAACCTACTAACTCCGGAGCAAAAGAAAAACACCAGTTGGACCCCGGTGGGCCAAGCAACAGACAAGAAGCTCCGGCCCCAACCAACTAAAATGAATAGCTTTAAGTCGGGGCCATCATAGAGTCTGACGCCCGACCCACCGGCGTGCAATTAAAGAAGGCAGCATAGTTATCAACCATGATTGGGTTAAAAACTAAGCATGCAGACTGTCGCATAACATTCAAGTTATAACCTATACGTCTGTAACGTGTTATGATTTTTCCGAACTGAAGAGAAAAATCATTTATTCCTTTAAGTTTCTTTAATTTGTAAACCAAGTCACCATAAAATTCAGGTTCCGAAAGGCCCTCACTTAAAAGTGTCTTTAACCCAACATTATATTTGGAAATCAATTCATAGTGTCTACGATAAAATTTAGAAAAGGTTTTTCGAAGTTTATGATACCGATAGCCCTGTTGGAGAAGTTTTGCCGTTAAACATTTATTTCGAGCGTTGAAGTCTGTAACATGATTGCAGACTCTAGCAAACCTAATAAGTTGCGAAATGTATACACCATAAGAAGCACGACGAGGAACGTCACCATCCAAAAAAGGAAAATTTACTATATCAAAATCAAAGTCATCGCGCTTATCATAAATTTTAGAAGAAACAAATCCATTTGCAACAGAAAGATGTAGATCTAAAAAGGGGGCTTCGGTATCTGAGATATTAGCTTTGTTCAACTGAAGCTCAGGTGGATAAATTTGATTGACCATACCTTCAAAATAAGGGTTGTCAATGTTCAAAAGGTCATCGAGGTACCTAGATGTGGAATTAAAAGCCTCGATAACATCAGCTTGATTATCATGGTTAAGAGAATCCATGAAATCTCTTTCGTAGCAGTATAAAAATAAATCAGCTACGAGAGGTGCGCAATTTGTACCCATCGGAATTCCAACAATTTGTCTGTATAACTTGGTCCCAAATCTAATATAAATATTATCAAGGAGATAGGATAAGGCGTCGCACACATTCTGACATGACCAAAGGGTATACCGACTTTGGTCAGAGGAAGTGAAAAAAGCCTTTCTGTCATTACATGCCAAATAAAGTGAACCATAGTTTTTTAATGCCCTTTTGAAGGTCCACTCTATCAAATCCAGAAGTTTTTCTTTAATTAGATTATGTGGTAATGTTGTATACAGAGTAGAAAAATCATATGTGGACAAGCTTGTCGCACGGAACCCTCTACACTTCAACTTACTGAGCACCTCACCAGAATTTTTTATTGACCAAAACCAATTTTTATTTGAAGTTTCATACACTGTCTCACAGTATCTTATAACATGAGATTTGATAGCAGTAAGACAAGAAGTTAATAATTTAGAAAGTTCAGTGGTAGTACAAGAGCTAGAATTTGCAATAAATCTAGCTTTGTATGGTCTTTTGTGAAGCTTAGGTAACCAATACATCGTAGGAAGTTTGTCTTGGCCTTCATTGACACAAACAGAAAACTTAACAGGTAAATCGTTTAAGTGGGCATTTACTACAGACACCTCATCAGTATCTGTCTCCAGATAAACTATTGATAACTGGAGACTTTAATATGAAAGACATAGACTGGCATTCATACAGTACTATTCATTCAGAGGAACACATAGAACATATTTTTATTGAATACCTTCGGGATAATTTTCTACATCAACATGTATTTGAACCAACTCGTTTTCGCGAGAATCAGTCATGCAATACTTTAGACTTAGTAATCAGCAGTGAAGAAGAAGACATTTGTAATTTACAAATTACCCTATCTTTAGGGGTTAGTGACCATGCAACTATCATTTTTGACTATATATGTACATATAAAGAAGTTCAAAATGGCTCGGCCAAACTACATTATTTAAAATGTGACACTGAAGGTTTTGAAGATGAATGGGCGGACATTAATTGGGAGGAAAAGTTTGAAAACATGGAATTAGACGATAAGTGGAAATCATTCAAAGATCAGTTTGAAAGTAGTGTAAAAAGGTTTGTCCCCACATCAGTTCCTAAACCTGGATGTAAACCGAAACCGGCTTGGATGACACCTGAAGTGTTAAATGAAATAGTCAGAAAACGCAGAGCTTGGACTAGATATTTATCAACCAAGAGAAAATTTGACTTTCTTGAATATAAAACAGTTAGAAACCAAGTTAATGACACAGTGAAACAAGCCAAAATTGACTATGAGAAAAGTATAGCATTGAATACAAAGAAGGAACCCAAGAGATTCTGGAAATATGTAAAACAAAAGACCAAATCTAAATCATCAATTGGAAATTTGTTAAAAACAGATGGAACATCTACAGAGACAGATAGTGAAAAAGCAGATGAACTCAATAACTTTTTCGCAAGTGTTTTTACGCGCGAGAATTTGTCCAACATACCAACAGTGCAAGACTTGAACTTTGATAAACCCTTGGAAACAATAGACATTAACATAAATCAGGTTAGAAAACTTTTACACGAGTTTAACACCACAAAATCTATGGGACCAGATAACATGCACCCATTTCTGCTACAAAAACTGTCAAAGACATTGTGTTATCCTTTAACAATCATATTTCAAAAATCAGTATCAACTGGAAAAATCCCAAAAGAGTGGAAATATGACAAGGTGACACCATTGTTCAAAAAAGGAAATAAATCAGTAACTGGTAACTATAGACCGGTGAGCCTAACTTCTGTTGTTTGCAAGTGCTTGGAAAGGATAATAAGAACACAAATTATGGAACACTTGACAAGAAATAAATTATTATCTGACTGTCAGTATGGGTTTCGCTCAGGACGATCATGTGTGCTACAGCTGTTGGATGTTTTAGAGGATTGGTCACTGTATGTCGAAGAAAATAAATCATGGGACGCAGTTTACCTAGATCTGGCTAAAGCTTTTGATAAAGTTAGCCATCAAAGACTATTAAGAAAAGTATCAGCCAATGGAATAAAAGGACACTTATTAGATTGGATAGTAAGTTTTTTAACTGGAAGACAACAATATGTAACTGTTAAAGGTCGTAGTTCTGAATGGAAAGATGTACTGTCAGGCGTTCCTCAGGGGAGCGTCCTGGGCCCATTGTTATTCCTACTTTATGTGAACGATTTCCCCAACATCATCAAGAGTATCCTGAAGTTGTTTGCCGACGATGCGAAGATTTATCAAACAACCGACAAGTGTGACATTCTTCAAAGTGATCTTCATGACGGCAGCTCATGGGCCGACCAATGGGAGCTTATATTTCATGTTTACAAATGTGGGGTAATGCATTATGGAAGAACAAATGAAAACCACAGTTACAAAATGAATTCACGAACTTTGAAAGCTGTATCTGAAGAAAAAGACTTAGGAATAATATTCCAAGATGACCTGAAATTTACCAAACATATCTCTACCAAAGTTCAAAAAGCAAATAGTATGCTAGGACTTATTACCAGAACATTTAACTACTTAGATAAGAATTCCTACATTAGACTTTACAAAGCAATGGTTAGGAGTCAACTGGAGTATGGCAACACTGTGTGGTATCCATATTTACGAAAAGACATTGAAAGTATTGAAGCTGTTCAGAAAAGGTTTACAAGATTCATACCAGGATTGAAACACTTGAGCTATCAGAATAGACTTAAAAATTTGAAACTACCAAGCTTAGCTCACAGGCGGCGTAGAAGAGGTGATATGATTCAATGTTTTAAAATCATAAAAGGACTAGATGATATTCCTTGTGATAAGTTCTTCACATTTGCTGAATCAAGAACCAGAGGACATTGTTACAAATTAATCAAACCAAGATGTGAGACCAGTTTTAGGCTCCGAAGTTTTTCTCAACGTGTTATTACAGACTGGAACAAGTTACCTTACGATGTTGTTACTGCCCAGACTCTAAACAGTTTTAAAAATAGACTTGACAAATTTTGGAGCAATGAAGATATGTTCAGTTACTAAGATGTTTTTCTCAGAAATGAGAACTTTGTAAACAAGAAAGGAGATCTGTCACCACACAAGTTAATCATATAACGAGAGAAAACAGAAGTGTAGTACCATAAGAAGAAAAGGAAGAAGTTGGCTTAAAAAGGTATACCTTACTTACGAGCCTACCAACTATTCTACAAGATTCTACAAGATAACCACCAAATATGAATAAAAAACGAGGACTCACAGATACAATAAGCCGCCTGGCGATGGAGATCTCTGGGCGCCAAACTACCAGTCTTACCCAGATCGGCCAAGCAACAAAGCAACAGACAAGAAGCTCCGGTCCCAACCAACCAAAGTTAATAGCTATAAGTCGGGACCCGATCCACCGGCCGACCCACCGGCGTGCAATTAAAGAAGGCAACATAGTTATCAACCATGATAGGGTTGAAAACTACTCATGCAGACTGTCGCATCACATTTAGGTTATATCCCATACGTTTGTATCGTATAATGATTTTTCTTAACTGAAAAGAAAAATCATTTATTCCTATAAGTTTCTTAAATTTGTAAACCAAGTCACCATAAAAGTCTGGTTCCGAAAGGCCCTCACGTAAAAGCGTCTTTGACCCAACATTATTTTAGAAATTAATTCATAGTGTCTACGACAAAATTAAATAAAACGGCTTTCCGGATAGCCCTACTGGAGAAGTTGGCTATAAAATATTTATTTCGCACGTTGAAGTCCGCGACATGATTGCAGTATGTCTGTTTCTCTACTGCTACCGTTGTAAAGGGTGTTAAGAAAGTTAGTTCCGCTCAAAAATCTCTTTCCTCAAAGGCTGGTTTAAATGCTTTAAAAGTGATTATATACAAAACAATACTTTTATTTCATGGATGTGAAACGACATTAATTAGAAAAAGCTAAATAAGAAACAACAAATTTTTGCGACCGAAATAACCAACAAAAAATAGTACCCTATTTCAACCACCTTACTTGCACGTACCAACAAGCTATGTTTAGAGCTAAAGTAAGGAACTATTCAAGTTTTCAAAAGTTTCATTTTTACAGGTTAAAAGTTAAACATTATTTATACTGCGTAGACATGTTATGTAAGAAAAGAGGGACCAGGAATCGATGCAATTGAATTCAAAGTCCCAACAAAGACACCAGGAGGAAAAGAAACTACATACATGTAAAACACAACTAAAAAGTTTTCCAACAACACACACGAAGAGCATGATGACTAGCTCTTTCCCAACAAGGTAGCCATCCGGCTAAGTTTCAACCGGAACGAAAGGCAACGAACACGACAGAGAGGCAGGTACAATAAACAGTAGTATAATGAAGATAAACCACTTTTCCTGGGACACCGAATATCGTTTTTACTGGGACAAGTATAATGAAGATAAACCACTTTTCCTGGGACACCGATTGTCGTTTTTACTGGGGACAACGCCGAAAACTATTTTTCCTGGAACATTCTCGATTTCATTTAGAAAGAAAATCAAATAAAAACAAACATAGTGGTCAACTTGCGAACACATGTAACAAAAACGTTTGATGTAATTAAGTTAAAATCCCAACCAAAGACACCAGTAATACAGAGATGAGCAGCAGCATCAATAAAACCACTTTTACTAGGACAGCGAAATTACCATTTCTATCAGCGAAAATGTATTAGGGATTATTATAAGTTATGTTGTATACCTGGGCTGCTTGTTACAAGCAGTTTTCTATCATCCGGCATAACTACCGTTCTCCGTATTCCAAGTAACGCCTCATCCGAATTGATATTCATGTCCATGATGAGGTTGTCACTTTCGTGATGTCGAAACATCTTGTGGGCAATCTCGTCAAGAATGATGACGATATCGCCCGTCTCGTGGCCCGGGCACTCGTTCCCTTGTCCGTCAAAACGTATAACTTCGCCGTCTTTCATGCCTGGAAAGTTGTGAATAAACAGTATACTTTTGCATTTCGAGTTAGTTCTTTCAACGGCAAATTACTTAAACTGTATATTAGTCCAGTTGCCAAACACGAATTTGGCCTGTGACCTGGAAATATGTGCCGCATAAAATATTTTTATGGTTTTCACTTCTTGATACCTTTCAAATGAAGAATCGGAGTGATGCCACCTTGGCATCATTGAGCATTTTGAAAAATTCAAAATGGCCGACAAATGGCGGAAAATATTGCAAAATCCAACATAGTGTACATATGTGAAACAAAAAGCTCACTTCTATGGTTGTCCTTGCTGTTTTTCCGGTTCACCAGACCATGCCAGTTCAAAAACTGCATGATGGCATTCTGGCATCATTGCATAGTTTGAAAAATTCAAAATTCAAGATGGCGTCTAAGATGGTTGAGGTTAACAAGAAAGCAACATCCCAGAGTTGCATATGCACAATGTTTTGTGTTTAAAATGCACATTTTATGTCTAAAATAACATAAACACCATGCTTTAATTTTGTTTATGTGTTGACGCTCCAATTATAACAAAAAGTCAAGATGGTGATCAAGATTGCCGCCAAAATCATACTATTATATAAAGAACTTGTTCTCTGATAAATACAACAGGGGTAACCCCAATGTGCCTCCGGTGCCCGGTTACCTTAAAAATCATATCAGTCAGTCACTCATAAATACAACATTCACGTGCTGCATATAACCAGCGTTGGATTATTATGCTTACAGTACTATTTAGAGTTTTGTTTAGTTCTGACCCAACAATGATGCAAGATGATGGTCAAGATGGCCGAAGCAGAATAAAGAGAGAGATGTAAATCTACCTCAAATAATGCAAGATAAAATATGCATTTTAGTCTAAAACCGAGAACAGGTATTTCGTCTGTGTCATTATCGTCGTAATAACTAGCAACATAATCAGCTATACTGTTCAACTATCGCAAACAGCTGTTTGTTGTATGGCATTTACAAAACACTAGGGTTGTTCTGAAGCATATCCACAGCAATTTATTCTACATGTACCTTCTGTTGTTTGAGCCACGGCTGTTGTAATTGGCTCAAGCACTCAGAACCCGTCTATATTATTTCGACCACCTGACTCTAGTGGGAACTAAGACAACTCATATTGATCTAGAGCTGATTTTCAAATGGATGTCCGCACAGGCCCTGGTTTCTTTTTGTTTTGGTAAACGACTGTGTATATGGTGGTTATATGCATAAAGCTTGGGCGTGTTTGTTGGCCTTTGCTTACCGGTTTTATATCAATCCATACATCTTACAGAGATGTATCTACGTTGCTGCCATAACATCATCCAAATGCGATAGTTTCCCTGATATTATCTGGTAAAGGCTTACTGAGTTCACCAAGTTTGTCATGTATGAAGCCCTTAGAAATTGTTTTCAGACTGGCCCCTTTCCAATGCACCCTGGCAGAAATAGCATGGACTTCAACAAGACAAGGAAGGGGACTACGGTCTGATGTTTTATCATTGAACCCAATATTTACGGTCCTTCCCTTCCTCTTCTGTATAAAGTAGCTGCTTTTCAGTTAAAATTGATTGTAGAAATTTAATCTTGAGCAATACATCTTAAGACGTTCGTGTATGACGCTTACACATTTCCCTCCCTGGTTCACAAGACTTTAACCATCTCACTTCTTTCTAGTGTCAAACAAGGTATCACCTCAACAGAGTTAACGTTAGGTCCGAACACGATCAGTGAGTGCGCTTTTCATGAGTGTTTGGTATTACAGTCCTTCTTCAATATGACAGTTCCTTGCACAATCATGAAATACCAAAATCACTGTATCTTTTCAACAGCGGTTCAAAAGGTGTCATCTGCTCGAATAGTTGGTTGGTTGATTGGGGTTTAACGTCCCACCAACAGCTAAGGTCATATGGAGACGGGACCTCGGCTTATAGTCCCATCCGACGGACTGGAGAAGCCCGGGATCGAACATGTGACCCCTGGTTTACAAGGCGAGTGACATAACCACTGCACCACGGAGGCTTCTGCTCGAATAGTGTTGAGAGAATGCTATAGTAGTGCTTTTGTAATACCACTTGTCCACGACCGCGTACAAATAAACGTGTGGCAGTTATTTTGGGTCGTCCTTTGAATAGCATAGCCCATCGATTGGAAATCATCATTCTACACTGGAGAATGCTGGGAGCCAACTCTTGATGGTATACCATGGCACGGTCAAGTCTTGAATAAATTATGTTTTTGTCAAATACGTTTGTGGCTCTTACTTAAATGAGTGTTTGCTAACCATCATACTAACAGCCCTAGAAGCGGTCAAGCGATCATCGTTTGGAAACTTTCCAGCCAACAATTTCAAATTCCTCGATCGATTTAATTAAATTCATGTGCTAAGAAGACAAGGTCATTGTTTACACATGTGCCTATTTGAAATGTGACTATACTGTATATAAAGCGCTGATATTGTATTACCCAATGCAGAGTTTCATTGCACATTTTAAACTTTTCCTTTCTTCTTTGTAAACCAGCTTTGTATGCTTATCTCAGTCTGATACATCCTTTCCAAATTCTCTACAGATATATAGACTAAACGCCAAGCGTCTTATAGCTCTATTGAGGGATACACACAATTATCTTTTAAAGAAAATAGACACAGTCCTCTTTCTTCTCTATGTTTAAACTGTCAATTTTACGAGTACTTTCAGTTGGTGGTGTAGATTGCTTTGCTTCCCTCCCTTCAATTTGATAAATCAATATGTGACACTTACATTGAAAGGATGTTTTGATCAGTGAAGATGTTCTAAGTCGTATTATGATTGCGTAGGTAACATTGGCCAATATGCCTCATGGTTATTATGCGGTGTCAAAACAAAAGATGCCTCATTGTAATTATGCGGTGTCAAAACAAAACATGAACATTAAAATGTTTACAACATAAAATGGTAATTTCAAATACAAGTCATTCAGTACTATTTGCAGTATTTGCTGCTGTAGCCTGAGAAATTTAAATCAATTAAATCATGAATACGGTGGTCATCTTGGTCACCATCTTGTTTCATTGTTAACATGTTGGGTCAAATATAATTACAAATACTCAATTTTGTCGTTTACAACTTAAATTGAACATTTTAATTACAAAACATTGCATTACAAATGCAGAACTCATATGCTGATTCAAACAGAGATAATGTACTTATATATTATGATTATGGCGGCCATCTTGGTCACCATCTTGGTCTATTGTTATTATGTGGGAATAAACATTAAATTATGCTGCTCCTAACAAAATTATACCGTTTCATATGTATATGGCAGTGGGTATATGCAGCACTGGAATGATGTGTTAATCATAGATTGAACACATTCTCTTATAATAATTATGGCGGCCATCTTGGTCGCCATCTCTCGTCTTTGCTATGTTGTGGGGTCATAATTGAAACCCAAACACTTAACTATTATGTGTACAACAAAAATGAACTTTCAAGCACAAGGCACTGTTTTATGCAGCAGTTGATTGCCGTTTTATTAAGAAAACGCCTCTTTTATTATGATTATGGCAGCCATCTTGGTCACCATCTAACTTCATAATAATAACGTGGGGGTCTAAACTTAGAACAATCATTTTAATTATGTTTACAGCATAAAATGAGCATTTTAAACACAAAGCAATGGTGATATTCAACTCTGGGGTGCTGTTTTCTTGTTAATGACAACCATCTTCGACGCCATCTTGATTTTCCCAAAACGCTCAATGATGCCAGGGTGGCATCATGCAGTTTCTGAACAAGCATGGCTTAGTGAACTAGAAACCACAATAAAATTTTATGCGGCACCATCTTCCAGGTTATGCTGATGGCTACTGGACTAATATGCAAAATACTGGCTTTTACCACGGTATGGTCCATCCCCTTCTCATTAGTATTTTCACTGCTCTTAAAGGATCTCAGTTTTGATTTTTATTATAAATGAAAATATTTACCTATAAAATATCGTTTTAATTTTTATCATATTTTTCGCTATTTTCGATTTAGCGCTGAAGAAGGCTAGAAGTTTGAAATTTCGGATTTAAGAGGAAGAGTGATTCTGCTATCTGTGTAGCGAAAACAAAGGCTCTGACCAGCTGCGCAGTTACTGCAGTGGTGTAAGTAAGTAATGTTTTATTATAGTGTCACACAACAAATATCACTGCTGATAAACACGTGGTATGGAATGGGTGACGCACAATGCAATTCTGCCCGAAGGTAGACGAAAAATTCGAGCCCTCTCCCATACCATTCACTCTACTGACTAATAGATAGGCGCAGTCAATGCAGAAATTGAACATTAACTGAACAAAAGCAACACAAGAAATCCAGGCCATTTCGCTTTCGCAAACACTTCTGCCCCATGAACATATAGTGCTTCCAACATAATAACACTGAAGTCTTTGCGAAAACAAAACAACCGCGATCTCCCATGCTACTCTCCTTCAACAAACGTTCAATTTCCACATGGACTGCACCCATCTAGTTTTCAGTAGAGTACACGCTATAATAGGAGAAAACTCGAATATCCATCCTCAAGTTCTGTCTCAATTGCAGTGTGTGTCACTGATCATTTATCGGTTTTATGTAGACAATACCACAAGTTTGTCAGTAGTGAATATACAGATAAACAAAGTACATAAAACATTATTGACGTCCATTAAGACTTATGAGACACTGTTTGGATTAAAAGAAATGCACTATATACAAAATATATCTATATTGGAAGAAATAAAACATAAAAACAACAATTTTATAAGTCACCTACGTAATATTATATTTCCAAGCAAAGGTACAAGTATTCCTTTTGACATCCACCCGACACACAGAGGTACCAGCGTTGAACCTGCGGGCCGTTATAAAAACTGGCTCACCAGGGACAACAGGCACCGGAACGTCGCGAGAAGCTTCTCCGCGTGCCATTCCGTCTCTCAAGGTGACACTTGCATGTGCCCGGAGCAGTCGGGCCCCTGTGTGTCGAGCGGACACCGATACGGTATGACTGCTCCTTTTTAAAATATACTTAACGACACTTCCAACGCTACCGATAGAGTTTTTGCTATAATTTCAAAATTACTCAAGATATCGAAATGAAAATCGTAGGGACGATAGCAAAATTCATGAGACGTGTGCTGAAGTCAAAATCATGCCAGCGAACCTTTATTAAGAAACAGCCCGGGAGTTTAGACAAACTACACTTCATTTACAAAAGTCGCAAAACTTGAGGGATTAAACAAAAAATCATTTCAGCAATAAACCTACAATATTTATTGCCATAGTGTATTTTTGTATCTTTTATTCATGAAGAAAGAAGAAAAGACAAAACAATTGAAACTAAACAATTAAAACTAAACTATCACCAAAATATTCATCTGATCCAATCATATTACCTAGATAGACCTCCATTTATTCGAATGGCAGCTAGCCAACAACTTCGCATCGTAGCCACGTACCGCATACATGTACTACTGGCGCTGCGCTATACCATTCCACCCATACCTTACAAATTGCTAAAATTGTATAACATTAGCAGGGTACCACCTCCTTCCTAAACAGCTTATAATGCCCCAGATATGGGACAGATATGGTCGATTAGATTTAAGTCAATGATTTGGATAACTAAATAATTAACTCTATTTGCTTGCAGAAGGTTTACAGTCTTGCTAGCTGTATGAAACGTCGCACCGTCGTGCGCCAGACGCATACCCCTGTGAGTCCGTGCATATGATTTGTTTTTCTAAGAACTGTTCTTCCCGTCATGTGCTGTGGCAAAAAGAGAAAAAAAACGAGAAGGAAATACGGAGGAACTATTGTGAAGATCTTTGTTCGCTACACATGGTTTTGTGACTTTTGAAAATGAGGGGTGGTGTGTCCAAACGCCCGGAGAGTTTCTTTATAAAAGTCTGCTGGCATCATTTTGCCTTGAGTAAACGTCTAATGAATTTTTCTATCGTCCCTGCAATTTTCATTTCGATATCTTGAGTAATTTTGAAATTATAGCAAAAACTCTATCGGTAACGTTGGAAGTGTCGTTAAGTATAGTTGATAAATTTGACTTATTACCCTTGTTTATGTCAATCTCCAACATTTTCTGCTTGTCGACGACTTTCTCACCATTGCACGTGATGCACGGTAGCTTAGGCCAGATTATCTCCCCTGTTCCGGCGCACAACTCACAGGAACCTTCGGTTTCGTTACTCTGTTTGTCTCCACGGCATTTAAGTGACTTCTGAGAACAAAACTCAATACATCCAAAAATAATATACATCTACGTTAAATCGATTTAAGTCCTCTGACCGTTGCAAGACGGTTCTGTTTGAATTATCTTTATGTACAATGTCAGTTGTTGGCATTTTAACATTTATGAGCAGGATTAATTCTAGTCTCAACTGATTTGAACATGAAAAAAGGTTTTATAACCTCGGGACCTGTTCTACACCAAAGCCAAAGAAGCCCACTTGGTCTATTTAAATTGAGCCGCGTCATGAGAAAACCGGACATTTGCCTATGCGAAAACAAAGGCGCAGATCAGCTATGCAGTAACTGCACAGCTGATCAGCGCCTTTGTTTTCGCTACACGGATAGTACAATTCCTCATCTTCCTAACTCCGAAATTTCAGGCTTCTAGCGATCTTCTGTAGCTGCACTGGCCGGTTTGTGTCAGACATGGTCGGAACTCCCGAAGACCGATTTTCTCGCGTCGCGGTCTATTTAATACGGAGATTAATTTGTTCGTGCAAAATTATTGGTAATATTGATTATAAGGTAAAGTAACAGAATGGTGGTATCACTCTACCAACTGCGTAACAAATAATTTTAAGCTTTGTCCCAAGCAGAATCTGAACAGCCTGGACATCGGTGCAGTTTTACCAGAGTATATGGTGAAAAACATGTCCATGCAATATACATGAACAGTGATTTTTTTTCATAAGACGGCCCAATCAGTAGGTTGGCGAAAGCGGAAGAACCCCTCGAAAAACCACCTGGCACACCAGCAAGCAGAACTTGGCTTGTCTCACATGTGGCCAGTGCGGGGCTCGAACCCACACCAGACACAGCGGTGAAATGATCGAGTGATTAAGAAACAGCGCTCTCAACCGCTCGGCCACTTTTTCAAGTTATAAAAAAGGAAAATTTTCCGTAGAAAATTTTTGATATTTTTCTCATTTTTGCTGAAAAAACATAGATTGTGGGTACACGTTAGAACCGCCTCGGTGAGGCGGTTCTAAAGAGTACCCACAATCTATGCTTTGGAGCAAATAAGAAAAATAGGTTTACCCCTGCAAATCCCAGTTTTTTCTATATAAAAGTGGGGTTCATGGGCTATACATCACACGGGCATGTTTTCGTGATGCTGTTAGCCTGTGTTCCAGTCTGACCATTTTCGTTTTCTCTCTCTTTTTTATTTTTCCGTTTCATGGTCAAAAATGACAATATCTACGAAAATCAATGACGGCTACCGACACCTTTGATGTGTAATTTTTAAAACGTACTAAATTATAATAATGTTTGGAAAAATAATTATATTGACGACTGGACCCAAGCTATGATGCTGAGTATATGCTGAAAAGCATGAATGTCTAGGAAATGTCACTATTTAAACTTACGTAGACTATTCGATAGCAAGGCAAAAAAGGGCTGCAAACGCGAGAACAGAAATAAAATAAACATGCAAGTATTTAGTGGTACATCTTTGCTGTAGAATATTCACCGCTCTGTATCTGAGACTCAGGGCCCTGTATTACAATGCTCCTTGTTAAGGCGTCAAATCTTAACTCGATATTTTACCATTAAAATCAAAAACTATTGAGTGAACATTAAGGAAGCATTGTAATTGTGGGCCAATGTGTATAATAATGCAGCACTTAAAACACTTATAACACGATTTGCAACGCCAACTCAAAATAACAACTGCACCGGATAATTATTATATAATTATAATTATTATAAGATAATTATTATATAATATTTGCATAGATATTCAATTTATAATGGTGAGCAAAGCGGGAAAAGAAGGCAGCATAAAGATTTACACCATAATATCAAATCTAGTCTTTATGATCCTCGTACAAAAATGTAATACTATACATGTATTTCTCAAACCGAGGCTGTTATGAAGTGAGATACATCTTATTCACCGCCTTGGAACAGCCTTTGGCAAGATATTGGGGGTTTTCCTGCGTACACTGAAACTTCCTTCTGAATTAATCATATCTAAATCCAAAACATTATAACATTGTTTCGCATGCAGGGCCCAGTTTTACAAAACTTCGCTTAACGTCATTGTTAGACCTCAACTCGTTTAGTACATGCCAACTACATAAGCAAATACGCTGTTATTTTTGGTTGATAAAATGTGAAAATCCTTTGCATTGCACAGGATTCTCACATTTTATCAACCAAAAATAACAGTGAAACTTTAACGAATACTTAACTAACGAAATTGTTAATTTTGAACAACTGGCCCCTGGTTGCTAACGCAAAGCGTGAGGCACTATTTTTATCATTTAGATATTCATCATGTAAACGTTTCTACGGTCCATGCAATGAATTCCCCATTATACCCCACCTTTTTATAGTGGAAATGGGGATGACAGTGTTAAACATTTTTTTTCTTATTTTGATCAAAAACATATATTGTGTGTACATGTACCCACAATCGATGCTTTGAGCAAAAAAAAAAAAAAAAAATAATAATAATAATAAAAAAATAAATAAATAAAAAAATGAATACAAAAAAAGAAAATAATAATAAAATAAAAATAATAAAACATAAAATAAAAAAAAATAAATAAATAATTAAATGAATATTAACAATGAACTTTCGATTTTCACAGCTGAAGAATTATCTGTATGTTGCATTGACATGTTTTCGTAATTTTAAGGTTTGGGCAGATGTCCAGGCTGAATGTTTGAGCCACGACGCGAGACAACCGGTCTACGGGATTTCCGACCAGGTCCGACACAAACCGGTCTGTACAGTCTCAGAAGCAGGCTAGAAGCTTGAAATTTCGGATATAAGAAGAAGAGAAAATGTACTATCCGTGTAGCGAAAGCAAAGGCGCTGATCAGCTTCGCGGTTACCGCGAAGCTGATCTGCGCCTTTGTTTTCGCATAGGCAAAAATCCGGTTTTCTCACGATGCGGCTCGTTTGGTGGTGGGTTTGCTGGCACAAAGTTCAAATTGTTAGATTTGGCATGCAGTTGTAAAGACGTAAAAATAATTGTGTTTCCAGAATTATGCCGAAAAGGGTAGCGTTGGTAGGATGCGATTCCGTTAATGTATTTTTTTGTAAAGTTAGTAGGCAATGATCAGGGAAATGGCACAATCAGAAAGAAATTCCAACTCCAAAAAACCTTGGTAAGACGGGCACATACAGATACAAATAGATACTACCAGTATTAAAGCTCATCACCATGAGCTTTTTACTAAGTTTAAGAAAAAATGTAGAGTATTTATAACCGTTTAGACCTTGTCTGTTTTCTTTTTTTTTTTCTGAATCGATGCAAAAATCACGGTCTTTCCGGGCGGAATCAAAAGTATTTTTACGTCTTCTTTATACAGCGTATTGGTAAACATAAAATGATTTCACCTTATGTCCTGTACCGTGACATACCATACATGCATCCTTCTTCGATATCTTTTCTCCATTACCTGTGGTTAAATGCATTAAAATCATCATGAAAACATGTCCGTGTAATGTATACCCCCTTAAACCCCACTTTTATGTTCAAAAACTGGGGTTTGCAGGGCTATACCCATGTTTTCTTTTTGCTCAAAAACATAGATTGTGGGTACTCGTTAGAACCGCATCGCCGATCCATGTTTTGAGCAACAATAAGTAAAAAAAAAAATTTTTTCAGATGAAAAGTTTCATTTTTTAGAACTTTCAAAATCTCTGTTTATTACATGGGCGTGCTTCCGTAATGTAAGAGTCAGCAATGATGAGGTTACCAACATTGTGCATGTTATTCATTTTATATGTGCATGCATGTATAACTATTATGATCGTAGTAGCCTCACGTCACATATTCACCGTTATCATGGTTATAAATACATGTACATGTATGAATGACACGCCTTTTCCGATTTATACTTTTAATGATAAATCTGTGACGTGCGTCTACTACGATTTATACATTCTGTTGTTACATGAACATATTTCCTGGAGATAAAATGAAGTAAGACTGGAATATAATGGGGTCAGACTGGAATATATTTCGAGCACACTTCCTTATAGAATTGAAATAGAACCAACAATTGGTAATGTGAATGTGAAAAAGGAACATACGAGTGTGGTCAAAACCCAGCAAACTGTGGTCTTTATAGTTTGACGACAATTTCATGGTGTTATAACATCAGGAAAATATTTATAAACTCTTGAGTAAGGTTACGTTCTGCAAGTTGCGTTTATACTGGCTTCAAGTATATTTTCATTACTTAAAATAGGTAATAAACGTTTCGATGGCAATTCTCAGACAATTTACATTTATAAAATGCACTTGCTGGTCTATTGGTAAATTTCCACCATTAAACGGTATTTTCAACATAATATGATCCTGTGCATGAGAAAACAAACAATTTGGGTTTCCGACCAGGTCCGACACTAACCAGGCTGTACAGTAACAGCATAAAGCTAGAAGCTTGAATTTTTGGGTATAAGTAGAAGAGGAATAGTAGTATCCGTGTGGCGAAAACAAAGGCGCTGATCAGTTGTACAGTTACTGCACAGCTGATCTGCGTCTTTATTTTCGCATATACAAATTGTTGGTTTTCTAATGCGGCGGCTCGTTTTTGTTTTTTTTTTTTTTTTTCATTGTGGTTGTCTCTATGTCAAGTAGGTAAAATTAAAAAACAAATGCATTCTTACATGATAGTGAAACATAGGTCAAAAGTCTCAAATGTATCTATATCGTAATTTCTGCGCGTTGTCAGGACAACGCCTGTTGGATGAAAATATTGTTTACTTGATTTTAAAGTAGCTTTTAAAATACATTTCTAATCATAACATCACGATTTATTTTTTATCATATTTAGGGACAAAACCTACCACAAACAACATGTCGGACCGTACAATGTATACCCCCTTAAACCCCACTTTTATTTAGAAAAGAAAAATGGGGTTTGCAGGTGTATACCTATTTTTCTTATTTTTGCTCCAAAACACAGACTGTGGGTACTAGTGAGAACCGCCGGCGAGGCTCTTCTTACGTGTACCCACAATCTATATTTTGAGCAAAAATAAGAAAACTATATAAAAAAATCTACTGAAAATATTCAATTTTTACAACTTCAGTATATTACATGGGCATGTTTTCGTAATGAAAGTATGTTCTCTTATTTATGATATATACTTACATTTACACATTTAAGCCTGACGTCCGGTTTATTGGACATAGGTAAACAGTATAGCTCCAAATGTGACGCTTCAGAATGTGGCGTTCCAGCTGGGACTATTCTGTTTGCTTAAAGTAATTTAATCGAAAAACAAAAAGAAAAAATAATAACAAAACAAGTAGCCCAAGGGCAAAGATCGCTCACCTGAGAGTCAAACAAGTACAGTCACTGGACAAAGTGTTTTTTTTTTTTTTTTTTTTTTTTTTTTTTTTGAAAATCTGATCAAAATTGAAGATGCTGGAGGGGCCACAACACTAAAAATAGATTTTTCAAACATTCAAGGGCAGCTAACTCTGCAGTACAGGGTCGAATCTGGCTAAAATTCGAACACATCCAAGATGTTATGGTTATCCTTGTTTCTTTCAAAAATGAAGAAGATCCGATCAAAGTTGAAGGCGCTAGAGTGGCTAACTCTGCAGTCAGAGGTCAGCTCTGGCCGAAATTCGAACTCATCCTAGATATTGTAGTTATTCTTGTTACCTGCAAGAATGAAGAAGATCCACTGAAAAACAAAGATGCTAGAGGGGCCACAACACAAAATATTGATTTTTCAAGCACTCAAGGGCAGATAACTCCGCAGTCAGAGGTCAGATCTGGTTGAAATTCGAACTCATCCAAGATATTGTTGTTATCCTTGTTACCAGCAAGAATGAAGAACATCCACTAAAAAACAAAGATGCTAGAGTGGCCACAACACAAAATATGGATTTTTCAAACTCAAGGGCAGATAACTCCGCAGTCCGCAGTCAGAGGTCGGATCTAGTCGAAATTCGAACTTCCAAGAATAAAGAAGATCCGAATAAAAATGAAGGCGCTAGAGTGGCCACAACACTAAATATTGATTTTTCACACAGTCAATGGCAGATAACTCCGCAGTCAGAGGTCGGATCTGGACGAAATTCAAAGTCATCCGAGATGTTATAGCTATCCTTGTTACTTCCAAGTATGAAGAAGATCCGATCAAAATTGAAGTCGCTAGAGTGGCCACAACACAAAATAATGATTTTTCAAACACTCAAGGGCAGCTAACTCCACAGTCAGAGGTCGGATCTGGCTGAAATTCGAACCCATCCGAGATATTATGGTTGTCCTTGTTACCTGCAAGAATGAAGAAGATCCAATGAACAATAAAGGCGCTAGAGTGGCCACAACATTTTTCCCATTATAAGTCTATGGGGATTTTTCCAGACGCTCAAGGGCAGCTAACTCCGCAATCTGAGATCGAACCTGGCCGAAATTCGAACTCATCCGAGATGTTATGGTTGTCCTTGTTACCTGCAAGAATGAAGAAGATCCAATCAAAAATGAAGTTGCTAGAGTGGCCACAGCATTTTCCCCATTATAACTCAATGGGAGCTATCTTTTGCCATGGAAACCAGAGTTCTGATCTTACCTGGCCCAAAACCTAATGCAACCTTTCCCCCTCCTCAATGATGCTTCAGATAAAATTTGATTGCGATTGGCCTTGTTGTCTTAGAGATATTCAAGATTGAAAGTGTGAACGCACGCACGGACGCAAGGACGGACGCCGGATCGACTACCATACTATAAGCTCACCTTGTGAGCCTTCGGCTCAGGTGAGCTAATAAAAATGAAGGCGCTAGAGTGGCCACAACACTAAATATTGATTTTTCATACATTCAAAGGCAGGTAACTCCGTAGTGAGAGGTCGGATCTGGTTGAAATTCGAGCTCATCCGAGATGTTATGAATGTCCTTGTTACTTCCAAGAATAAAGAAGATCCGAATAAAAATGAAGGCGCTAGAGTGGCTACAACACTAAATATATTGATTTTCCACACAGTCAAGGGCAGATAACTCTGCAGTCAAGGGTTGAATCTGGCTGAAATTCGCACTCATACGAAATGTTACGGCTGTCCTTGTTACTTCCAAGTATGAAGAAGATCCGATCATAATAGAAGGTGCTACAGTCGCCAAAACACAAAATAATGACTTTTCAAACACTCAAGGGCAACTAACTCCAAAGTCAGAGGTCGGATCTGACTGAAATTCGAACCCATCCGAGATATTATAGTTGTTCTTGTTACCTGCAAGAATGAAGAAGATCCAATGAAAAATAAAGGTGCTAAAGTGTCCACAACATTTTCCCAATTATAAGTCTATGGGGATTTTTCCAGACTCTCAAGGGCAGCTTACTCCGCAATCTGAGGTCGAACCTGGCCAAAATTCGAACTCATCCGAGATATTATAGTTGTTCTTCTTATTCCAAAGAATGAAGAAGATCCAATCAAAAATGAAGCTGCTAGAGTTGCCACAGCATTTTCCCCATTATAACTCAATGGGAGCTATCTGTTGCTATGAAAACCAGAGTTCCGATCCGATCTGCTTAAAAACCTATGGCAGGCAATCCCCCTACCCCAACGCTGCTTCATGTAAAACCGGACTGCAATCGGCTAGTTAGTCTCAGAGATATTCAAGATTGAAAGTGTGGACGCACGGACGGACGGACGCACGGACGGACAACGGCTCGACTACCATACTATAAGCTCACCTTGTGAGCCTTCGGCTCAGGTGAGCTAAAAATCACTCCAGCTGTCCCTTAAAACGACAATGGACTCTCCCAGTTGATGATCATGGGCAAGTCTATGTGTCTTTTATGGGTTAACCATTTCTCACCTTCACACTTTAAACAGACGACCTTCCTCCTCAAGCAAAGTTTCCTCGTAGTTCCGGTATAGAACTCCTCCAACGACACCCGGATCGGGAGAAATATATCCTTTCCCCTTCTACCGGAAGTCCGTCCGCCATTAAAGCAAGCGCCAAAGACCTCGAGTGGGGTGAGTATCTCGAGCTCCACTTGAGGTTGGCAACGTTTTACGGCCTCCTCGCCGCCCGCGTCATAGAGAACACGCTTGATAGGGTCGGATAGGACTACGTAGGCTTGGCTTATGAGTTTGAACTGAAAAAAGAGTATTATGTATGGCTTATTATAACAAAAGAGCGCCCATGGAATACACAGAGATATTTTATGATCTTTTTTACATTTTGTTTTAATTTAAATTTGCTCCTCACATATATGGGATATATGAGAAACAGATTGGCTGCTCACCATTACGAAAACATGCCCATACAATATACAGTATTTTTGGTTGTGAAAAAAAATCTAAAATTTCATTAGAAAATTTATTTTTGATATTTTTCTTATTTTTGCTCAAAACATAGATTGTGGGTACAAGTACCCACAATCTATGTTTTGGAGCAAAAATAAGAAAAATAGTTATACCCCTGCATACCCCAGTTTTGCTATATAAAATTGGGGTTTAAGGGGGTATTCATTGCACGGACATGTTTTCCTGATGCTTTATTTTAGGCCAAGAACATGCTGGGTACTAGTTCAGACAACAATACTGATGACTTTTTAAATCAGCATAAAGAGGCAGATGGTGCTCCGAAATAGGTCTGGAACAAAAAACAAATTCCATATATTCCGACTTCATCCTACTTTTAGAATGTTATCTAGGACGGTTGTTTCTCAGATGAAATGCACGAAACATTTGCATCACGGGAACATCTCCGTCTGAAAGCTACCCGGCAGATTTGCAACTTAAATACAATTGGGGGAAATATAGAAGAGCGAGTGTAATATATGTGCAAAACTACAATCAAAAATCATTTTGTGCAAATGGAGATGTTTCCGTAATGTGTTGCAATTTGTCCAAGGTTTTGCAAAAATATATTTATTTTTACTGGGCTAATAATCAGTCTTTAAAAATGATTTTGGTCAATAAAAAATCTGGTAAAGTGCTAAACAGTTAAGGTCTAAAAGGTTTTTTTGCGATTAGTTTGCCCACATATGATTTTAACGAATCTGTCATTCTTCGCTGCCTAACACAGCAAGTTTCGGTCACGTGAGCAAAGTGACTTTGACTTCTTTGTACATGTACTTCCGCGGCAAAAAACAGGGCGATCTGAGAATGGTCAATTCTCTAAATATTTACAGGCAAAGTTAGATAAATGATAATCTGTCTGTTATTGTGAGGCTGTATGTCTCAATCTGAATCGATATTTTATCTTAAAATGTGAAAAATGAATGATACTCCAATGATACTCCTGTTATCATATTCATTCGCCTGAATTTGTAACGGTTCTACACACTGGCCAAAAGGATCTATGTACAAGTTTATGCTTATAGCCAAATTCGTGCTTATTGCTAAATGGCGTCAAACGCGATCAAAATACAAAAACGGACCGGTCCGGATATTTGTCAAAAATGGTCAGAATAACCAGACAGACCACAAAACTATAATACAAAGATAGACAACATACATGAATTCATATTCTAAACTATTTTCAAAGTTTAGATATGCTGCTGCCATAGTGTGCTTTATGAATTTCACTACTTTCGTACTGGCAAAAAAAAAAAAAAAAAAAAAAAAAAAAAAAAAAAAGTTGGTTTCTATTGTTTGTTGTTATTGCAAGGCAAAAGTAAATGATGTCAAAGCGTTTGGCGTCAAGAGGTCGAGGGCCTTAAGACACAGTAACTTCTCATAGTACTATGTGATGGCTCCGTCCTGGCATGACTGAAATATTGTTGACCGGGCCGTTAGGAATAAATAAACACAAAGGCTTTATAATTTGTAATAATAGACAGTAATTCATTTATTCATATTTGTAGAATCTGTCATTTCAGGGCTACTCAGTCCTTTGATTTATATGCACATTCTGTACAACAAATTGTTTTAATAACCACAAAATTAGGTACATCTTGTGTGTGTGTGTGTGTGTGTGTGTGTGTGTGTGTGTGTGTGTGTGTGTGTGTGTGTGTATGTGTGTGTGTGTGTGTGTGTGTGTGTGTGTGTGTGTGTCATTTGGCATGAGTATATTAATTGATGTTGGAACTCCTGAAAACAGTATCCTACGCAGGTGATAGAGAAATAAGCACGATGTTCCAGTAAACGGTCACGCTGTGTGCATCACCTGCAGCTGAGCGATGCCCCGCCCTTTGTGTCCGCCATTTCTGGTGATCTGTCTAGATACGCATCGAAAGCAAAGGAAGGAAAAGAAAAAAATGGGTCGCAGTGTGTGACCTGCTCACTTGGACATCAAATCTAACTTCTTAGCTTATATAATAAATCAAATGAAAAGTTAGGATCCTTAGGAAGAAGAAAACCGTTCAGAGGAAGGTACGTGTAGTATGTGCCATATTGCGTAATTTCGGGTATTGAACCCTCATCTTAATATTGAAATTGATGGGCCAGTCAATGGGTCATTAATGGGCCAACCATTTCTAACATTCACATTTCAAAAAATTCAAAAATAAAATATGTAGCTCCGTATATTGCATTTGCACGTTTTCGTAATCATGGTAATGTGACGGTGAACAAAATCTTAAATACCAAGCCCAATCTACAATTAGATGACAGGAAAGACAAGTAATATGTGTAGTGAATATTCCAAGAAATAATTAAAGTAAAAATAATTCTCGCATTTGGCGCCTAGTAATGATGTTCACTACCCAATAATTAATACTGCTGAACGTGGCATGTTATTAAAGCAATTATTTCAAGGATGCATTAAAATGGAAACAGGTTTTAATGGAAACAGTTTTAAATATGATCGTGGCCTACTTTTACTTTAATGACCACATTTTTTCCTTTAAAACAAGACGATACAAAAATGCTCAGCAGCAAAATATAATTATAATTATTACAGAGACATGTTCCACGACATGATTAAGAGAACAAGCAATGATAATTCATCACGAATAACTATTTAGTCTCCTGATTAAATACTTAAAAGCGCTGCGATGTATTAACGGACTTTTACCAATCATCAAATGTGGATACACCATACGTTTTGAGACTCAATATACATGGCATTTATATAATTGAATGGGATATGGCACTCCTCATTTCGAGAATGTAATCTTTATGATGACGAGAAAGTCAATTTTATGATTATGAGAAAGTCAATTTTATGACTTTAATGACTTATTTGGTCCATCCCCGACGATCCCCCATCTTACGAATATGAAAATTCGTAACTAAGAGATGATGCGTAGTTTGAAAAAATCCCACGTCCTCGATGGGATTCGAACCCGGATCGCCGGGGTAGCAATTCAATGCTCTAACCACTGTGGAGAAGAGTTGAATCCCTGACGTCATTGTTGTATGACTATTGATTAAATAGTTGTGCTAGTTTTAGAAACTACGCATCATGTGATGTACCAAACCGACCTTCTAACCACGGCATACAATCTCGAATGAATGAAGATGTAATGAAAAATAACAAAATAGAGACCACGTCAAGACATTACCATATGTGTTTAGTTGGACGTAAAGCAAAACTTTAAACAAATAAACAAACCAAATGTATCCACAAAGATAAAAAGGGCTTACACTCTACCTGTATGCCTCTTCAATATGGTAAACTGATTATACGAGGGTCATCCAATAAGTAATGCAATAGTGACTATTGTTGTTTGAACACGTTTTTTTAAGTTTAACACCTAGTCACCTACTCTTCCTGTTGCCTAGCAAAAATAGAACGCTGGGAAAAAGGCACATGACTCTTAAAACCGTTGCCATGATGATAGGAAAATCAAATTAAACGCATCCACTTTATTTTCTTACACCGAACTTAAAACCGTTGTGTTTTAAATTAGTGTTCAAGATAATGTAATCCAATGTAAGACATCTAATGAAGGTTGAAAAATTTAATAAAAATTGGTGATGGAAGGGTGAAAAATTGGGATAGAAATACAATTTCTGCTAAAATTAGACATCTAGTTTGTTTAATCGAACATTTTATAGCCCTATTTGTTTCTTCCGGTGACGCTTTGTAAACTACTTGCTATATAATACAATATATTTCGTTATCCAGCAACCAAAATCTATAGAAAACGATAAAACCGAAATTGCTAAGGTTCTGGCGTAGCTAAGCAACAGTTGAAACGCGTGGGACTGCTTGAACATTGCAGTTGCCTAGAAAGTTCTGGCTAAGGTGACATTACAAAAAATATATAAATAGATAGCTATTTAAAACACCATCAAAGAAATACTAAAGCTTTAGGTTTATTTATTTGATTTTTGAAAAAGTGGTTTCGCGGCCCCTACTCCTTCGCTGCCATTCTGTGGTTGCTAAGCAACATAAAGTGTATGGTCCGATTTAGTTGATGTTTATTTTCCTGAATGCATATTGTATCAAACTTTCAGAAATTAAAAAACATTACACCTGTCAGATAAAAATACACAAAAATATGTTTCATACTGCATTACTTTTTGAATAACCTACGTAAGAGTAGAGTCAATAGGTTTGTTAAAATATGGTATAAAACAGTAACTGCTTTATTCAGTATCAAAATTTACAAAACGTCACCATTGGAATTTCCTTGTTCAAGACCACCGACAGTTGACCAGGAAAATTTAAATAAAGTTGCTCAAAGTTCAATAAACAATGTAATAAGCCTCATGAATCCATGGAACGAATTTATCGCCAGAATAATATCAGCGTGGTTCAAAAACCAGAAATAAACGAGCCGCCTCGTGGGAAAACCAACAATGTGGTTTCAGAACAGGTTTGATACAAACCGTTCTGTACAAGCACAGAAGATGGCTAGAGGCTTGAAATTTTTAGTTTAGAAAGAAGAAGAATTTTACTATCCGTGTAGCGAAAACAAAGGCGCTGATCAGCTTCGCGGTTACCGCGAAGCTGATCTGCATCTTTGTTTTCGCATATGCGGATTGTTGGTTTTCTCATGAGGCAACTCAAACTTTGTGTATAAAAGATTGCCGCTATCCGTCATGGATGTTCATCATTTTCACATAGGACTACTGTCTGACGACTTGCAATAGCTTTCTATTTTAATTTCGAAACGACTTATTCAATGCTCGCCCATGTAATAACACGGGTTATCCCTAACCATGTTTCATGTGTATTTTACCGTATCCCTTAGTGATGATGAGAAACATTTAATATGAGCCGCCGCATCAGAAAACCAACAATCTACATGTGCAAAATCAAAGGCGCAGACCAGCTTCACGAAGCTGATCAGCGCCTTTGTTTTCGCTACACATATAGTACAATCTCTCTTCTTCTTAAATCCAAAATCTCAAGCTTCCATCCTGCGTCTGTGACTACCGGCTGGTTTGTGTCGGACCTGGTCGGAAAGTCGAATTGTTGGTTTTCTCACGCAAAGGCTCACAATATCTTTCCACGTTTTGCTTCTATTCTCGTTCAGGTTATGAATAAAACACGTCGCTTTACGAACAAGTAAGACAGATAGAAATATGATCTTCAAATTGTCTCAAGGCAATGTATAGAAAGGTGAAATAATGAATATAGCCAAAGCACTGCACAAATTTCAATAACATCTATGAAATATATAAAAGGTAAAAAAGCAATGATCAGGAACTGGTGCAATCAGAACCAAAGTCTCACTCTTCAACTGGTGAAAAAACAAACAAACTCAAAATGCATTAAGATAGTGATACAAAGAGAACTCAGTATCCCAAACTAAGTCAGCAGTTATTCCCCTTAAGGTGGCCACTCAGTTACCTGAACCATAGCCCACTACCTTACTCTTTATAGACGGGTCAGCTAAGATCAGATGCCAATTTTAAATTTACCAAGCGTTATGCGGTTGTGTAACGAATACTTCAACACTAACATATTTCATGACAGGATGAATAAATATTCACTGGGCCAAAAATCATTTTGATTGGACTAGCCATTGTTTCACAGTACAAGTTTAAATAACCAAAAATACCCCCCCCCCCCAAAAAAAAAAAAAAAAAAAAAAAAAAAAAAAAAAAAAAAAAAAACAGGTGTTATACAGTCTCACTTGAAAATTGCTTCTTTTTATGGGCAAGGGAATTGAGACCGACACTTTATGTGCATATAAAATAGTCTGTGGCTAGTAAGCAACCACATGCCCTTTATTCTGCCGTTAATTTGAATGGGCTACGACTATTTTTTTTTTTTTTTTTTGGGAGGGGGGGGGGCCGGGTTATTCCATGATTACTTAAGCTGATGACATGTGCCAAACTGAGATATTTTAAAGTGAGAAAGGAGTGACATGCCAGATAAATCAGACTGTTACATCCAATACTACTTTCAATGGGTTATAAACAATATTTGGACATACCCAATTGGTAAAGATAACTAGTCCCGTGGCTTACTATTTATCACTGGAAGAAATTTATATACTAAATTACTGAGGACAATGTAACAAAAAGTGTCCTGTCCGTAAGACACACAATTCTCTATGACGACACATACTTCTGGAAGTTTAAAATCACATTGGGAAATAGAGTCTTCAGAACTGATGATTGTCATAAGAAAAATATTATACCAACACCAATGCCAATGTAGAATTATGGAAATAATAATTTCGTCCTAAAATGCCCTGTCCATAGAGAAAAAAAAATCTACAACAAAAAATGCAAAAAAATTCTGAAACCAATTACCCAGAGCCATTAGATTTCACATGATGCATACTTTTAGCAGGGCAATTTTTAGAATATAGGGTGGAATGAATCAAAACTCTTGTTACCATGGCAACGGATAGCTCCCAAAGAGATATAAAAGCGAAAGCAATGCTTTCTTATTTTTAGCTAGCTATTGATCTGATTCCGTTCAAACTTATATCTAACCAGGAGATACACATTAGCTTTAATTATATAAAGTTTCGGCCAAATCCGATTCCTACGTAAGGAGTTAGCTCCCCTTTTTAAAATTTTCATGACTTTTCAAGTTGAAATAGTGTTTTGGATATAAAGAAATTCTGTGGCATAATATGATAAAAGCCAAGGGTACAACTGTGACGAAACACATCTATTATTCTGAAGTCAGGTGAAACAAAAATTTGAATCTGATCGTAGCTGAGACGAGTATTTAGTCTTATTATACCGAAAATGATGATTTTAACTTGATACCACATCATTCAAACATAGATGACCATATAAGACCACATTGTACTCATTTTGTTTAGCAAGAATAGAAGGCACAGAGATTGATTTGAGCAGTTTAAAAAAATGGCCCCAAAGTGTGACACTTGGTTAAAACACTAGAACTGTTATTTGGCAGACAAATCTAGCCTTATTTGTACCGTAATACCTCCAATTTATTAGTCTGAAGAGATTCAATAAACTAAGAAGGATGGTCCTTAAAAATGATCATGGTGTTTCGTTGAATTTTTAGCTGTAAAGTGGAAAAAAATCTTGCACTCCTTACATTAAAAAAAAAACACTCATAAAAAGTAAACAAGTGACAGAGCTAAACCAAATGTTGTGTTAACTGATTGGGGCCTGAGCTTAGTATAAAAAGTAAGAAAATAAATGACAAGCGCAAGTATTAAAAATGTGTTGACCAAAAACCTTGAAATCTTACACTCCTTACATTTAGACCCCAGTTGACTTGCGCGCGGTGATATAAAAATCTGAAAATACCAGAGTATCTCTGTATTTATATTTTTGATATTTTGTATATCTTCTATATGTTTGATATTTTGTATCTCTTCAATTTCTATTCCTTAATCTGATGCAATATAATAGCTTGCAAATTTGACGCCGATGAAAAATGTCACACAAAAAAATCTTGCACTCCTTACATCAAATATCTGCATAAATTTCTTTTATACAGTTACATCATAGAAATTGTGTCAGATCAAGCCCGTTTGGGTACTTGTTATTTTGGTATATCACTTAATAATTTCCATGCATACAATACGGTCTCACTGGGGTCTAAAGCCTCAAAATGGACCGGGGCCATTTTTTTAAACTGCCCATTTAATTAAATTTAATATTCCAAGCCCATACATAAGGCGGGATCGAAAGTAGAGCACAAAAAAAAAAAAAAAAAAAAAAAAAAAGTTACAGCACGCATGGCGAACAGCTCTAACACAACAAGGTAGCCGTACCAAGATTAAAAGGTACAAGTAGGCAATGATCAGGAAAAGGCGAAATCAGAAAGACATACCCACTCCAAACCCAACAGGTTGAAGCTGGTTATGGTTAACAAGCTTAATTCAGCGCGCTTTTTCTGACAAAACAATTAATATACTGAACGGTGATTTTGAAAACATCAGTGACTTTGTACATTGCTAACTCAAATGATGGTAATAATATTTCGAGCAATTGAATAGATAAGAAGTTTCTCAAAAGATTAAAGAAAGCTCCTTAACTCATTTAAGTCCGGTGTCCTATTTGTGGGACATAGGCAAACATAGACGGAATATTTCCATCGGTATTCCGTTAGACCTCTCCATATCGACGGAAATGACTTCTATTGAGCCCTTAGTCGAAAATGAAAAATCATCGAAGACTCCAAAGAAATTGAAAATTATGTTATGTTATATCTTTTCAGACTAATAGGACTTAATTTATATATATTCCAGATGTAAAATGACGCAGATTCATAAAATACTTCGTGTTTTCTGATGAAAATAGCACATACGTCTATAAATAGATATGGGGAGACTACTGTAGAATATGAGACAAAAAGTAGAAAATCGATTGCTTTTTGCAAATTTACTGAAATTCTGCAGGCTAACCAGAGTTTACTTAAAAATTTGTGCATTTTCTAACAAAACATAAAAAAATTCTAACAATTATCACCAAATAAAGCAGCTATAAGCTTCTTACGAAATCCAAAATCTGTTCGACCATAGTTTAAAGGCAACCTATGCTAAGCTGTCACGGAAGAGGAGCGAGGTCACAAAATGTATCGTAGTGCAGGTTAGCCAGCTGATCTAAGGCAAACAGTATAGTGTGACGCCACAGAAATGACAGTGGCCTCATCCAAATGATAATGAAGGATGAATCCATTCACGGCGTCATTTAGGAGTGAAATAAATGAAACTGCTTGCTCCGTCGATATTCATAAGGCGTAAAAAAATTAGCCGTGTTTCCGCTAACATGCCGAAGAAAATCAGGGTCTGTAGGTAGGCAATTTTTTTTTATTTATTTTTTCTCTAATTAATTTATATTTGTTGAAAACAGGTAAAAATTGATATTATGCAACTTAATTCATCTCAAATACTAGAAACTGACATACGTTAAGGTTTAAAACATGAAGAAAGTTAAATAAAGTAATTTTAAATATTATTTTTGCAGTTTTGACTTATTTTAAGTCATATGTCCATTTACCTGAAAGTTTTTAAAAAGGGTCGGTAGGAATGAAAACCTTTTAATTTTCTTTCAAAATGGCAATAAAAACTGCAAGGTCGGCACAAAAAATCGGGATCGGTCGGGTTAGCGGAAACACAGCTGCTATTTTTTTTTCGGCCTAAGTTGTTTTTATTAGTTATATTAGACATGCCATGAGAAAAACAGAATTTTGCCTATGCGAAAACAAAGGCACAGATCAGCTGTGCAGGTACTGCACATCTGATCGCGCATTTGTTGTCGCTTCATGGATAGTTCAATTCGTCTACAGCTGTACTTTCTAAATCCAAAATTTCCAGTCACACCAGCCATCTTCAGTGACTATATAGACTGGTTTATATAAGAACTGGTCGGAAACCCAGAAGACCGGCGAGGCGGTTCTAACGAGTACCCACAATCTATGTTTTGGAGCAAAAATAAGAAAAATAGGTATACCCCTGCATACCCCAGTTTTGCTATATAAAAGTGGGAACCAAGGGGGCATACTTTTCATGGACATGTTTTCCTGATGGGTGTTTATATTCCACATTTTCCAGCGCTGCAATACGTGGGCTACCTGCTTTGAGACAAGTAACATTTAATATAAGATATGTTTGTCATTTTAGACTATTATAAGGACACAAACGAGGCCATGCTCGTCCTTGAAAATTCCAACGGAAAGCACACCTTATGCGCAAGGGTAATAAAGATTTAACACCCACATATAGCTCCGAAACGTTTGATCTAAGATAATAAATGATTTTGACAATCGACTAAAGGTCTTCAGCTACAGGATGCTTTGTCCCGCCTGGTCCTATACAGACCTGAGCTTAACGATGCCATCATGAAAACATGTCCATACAATTAATACGCCCTTATGCCCCACTCTTATATAGTGAAAATGGGGTTTACAGGGGTATAATCAGTTTTCTTATTTTTGCCGCAAAACGTAGATTGTGGGTACTTGTTAGAACCGCCTCGGCAAGGCGGTTCTAACGTGTACCCACAGTCTATGTTTTGAGCTAAATATTCAAACTATCATTTTTTCGAGTGAACCTTTTCAGTTCTTGCAGCAGAAAAAATCTCTGTATATTGCAAAGGTGTGTTTTCGTAATGAAACAAAGCCCGGGATACATGTACTTAGGGTATCTGATACATGTATAGAACTCTTAATATATCAATTTCGTTATTTTTATTTATTCACCTTTATTATGAGATGGGACTTAGCGAAGTACCCAGGTAAAAAACAGTTAACTAACATATCTGCAAACATCGCATTCGATTGATCTATGTCAATTTAAAACACACCATTCTGCACTGGTGGCAGCCGCTTGGTGCACCCCAGCAGACTGATTATTGCTCAGTTTTGTCGCCTCAGCCGGTCCGATGAGATCCAAAGCTATGGTGAGGTACAAGGTAGACAATCACGTGACAAAAATCAGTTAATGTGTACTAGTATTCGGACAGAACCAGTAAGCAAATCGGCCATAAGTTTCTTAAAAATGAATGATATTGACAGGGTAAAGTGCACATACCCCGGAACATTACACTCTAAGTCGGGTTTATTTGCACTAAAATTCAATAGATTCCCCCGAGCAACCTTGGTGTTTAAATATAAATGCGGTTGCTCGGGGGGATCTATTAAATTATAGAGCAAATTAAACTTTGTGTAGTAGTTTAGAGCGTACCGTTCCAGGGAATGTGCACTTTACTCCATGAAATTTTATCCATTTTTAAGAAACTTATGGCCGATTTGCTTACTGGTTCTGTCCGAATACTAGTACACAATAATATATTTTTGTCACGTGATTGTTCACATTGAGGTAATTCAAATGATAGCGCATACGTAAATATGACGTACCTTGTTCGGGTCATCCGGGCTCCTGTCAGGGTGAAATCTCAACGCTAACTTCCTGTAACATTTTCTAATCTCGTCATTTGTCGCATCAGGTGTTACCCCCAACAACTCGTAGTACCCGGTCTCTGCTACCATTGGCACACCCCTGAAATAATATGAAATAAAGGCTCGCTGCCTTATCTCCAAACGGTAAACCTTATGCTTAAAACTTATGTTGTTAAACTTAACCAAAAAACGTTACCGTCGAGTGTTTCCAGCTGCCCGATGGAATTGAGGGAAGGGAAGAAGGGAAGTAGGGAGGTAGGGGGGAGGGAGATAGTGTAGGGAGGGAGGGGTAGAGAGGAACAGTGGTAGGTAGTGTAGGGAGGGAGAGGAAGGAAGGTAGGAAGTGTAGGGATTGTAAGGAAGGAGGTAAGTAGGTAGGGAGGGAGGTAGTTATGTCCCCCAAGCCGAAGATGGTGGACATATTGTTTTTGGTGCTGATCCCGTCGGCGTCGGCGTCCGCGTCGGCGTCCGCGTAGCTTCTTTCCGACACGATATCTTTTGAACCATTTCACCAAACTTACATAGATACATGGTTGGGAGGGGGAGAGTTGATTAGATTTTGGTGACCTTGACCTATTTTTGAAGGTCACGAGCCCATGAAAACTGTCAAAAATTAGCTTTTCCGATGCGATATCTTCTGCATAAATGAATGGATTTTAAACAAACTTGCACAGAAAGATTGCTGGAAGAAGACTCAGAGTTGATCAGATTCTGGTCAACTTGGCCTAATTTTCAAGGTCACCAGCCCATGAACACTGTTGAAATTAGCCTTTCCGGCACGATATCTTCTGAACCAATGAATGTATTTTAACTAAACTTGCACAGAAAGAAACATTGTTGGGGGAGACATAGAGTTTATTAGATTTTTGTGACCTTGAACTTATTTTCAAGGTCACAAGCCCGCCCATCATGACTGTTAAACTTAGCATTTCCAGCACCATATCCTCTGAACAAATGGATTGATTTTGACCAAACTTGCACAGAAGCATTGCTTGGAGGAGACTCAGAGTTAATTACACCTTGATGACCTTGACCTAATTTCCAAGGTCACCAGCCCATGAAAACTGTTTAAATAAACATTTTCAACACCATATCGTTTGAACAAATGGATGGATTTTACCAAACTTGCACAGAAACATTGTTGGGAGGAGACTAAGTTTATAAATTTTGGTGACCATGACCTAATGTTTCAAGGTTGAGTTGATTAAATTTTGGTGACCTTGAAAATTAAGCATTTCGGACACCATATCTTCTGAGCAAATGGATGGATTGTTTTCCCAAACTTGCACTGAAACATTGCTGGGAAGGGACTCCGGGTTTATTAGATTTTGCTGACCTTGACCTAATTTTCAAGGTCACCGACCATTGAAAACTGTTTAGATACACATTTCCGGTACCATATCTTCTGATCAAATTAATAGATTTTTACCAAACTTGCACAGAATTAGCTATGGCTCATTTACTAAAGTCATTCTTACAACCAATGCCACACAACGGGCAAGTTAATACCCATAGAGCTGAAAATGAAATTTTGTTTGTTTGTCCTCCACATACCTACCTACCCACTTTTTACCCCACTACCCAAAAAATTATATTGTAATTTTGTGAGGTAAAATATTTTTATTATTTGATAATTTCGTAGAAGTCCAGTTTTTATCGAATATTTTTCCTGCAAGTG
The DNA here is from genome assembly GCA_964017185.1 of Rugalucina vietnamica. Taxonomy (NCBI): domain Eukaryota; kingdom Metazoa; phylum Mollusca; class Bivalvia; order Lucinida; family Lucinidae; genus Rugalucina; species Rugalucina vietnamica. The sequence continues at coordinate 23,750,706 of OZ024882.1, forward strand.
CATCCTGTCTACAAAAAGCATTGTTGAGAACATTGTTGCTGCAATGAATGCATAATATCAAGTGATCATACAGACAAGATCAATGGTAGACTATGTTACATGATTTATCAGACAAAACGATGACATATGTGCATGTATAATATGATAATTAACCTACCTACATGTACCTACCCAATTCTAAAATGCTGGATAGGTAAAGGACAAACAAACAATTTTAATTCAATTTTGAAAGCAAACCATTCGCACCCATAGGGCTGTCAGCCCAACTCAAATCAAGTGAACAAATCAAGTGTCTTCTTCCAACAATCTTTCAGTGCACGTTTGGTTAAAATCCATTCATTAATGCAGTCGGAAAAGTTCATTTTGACAGTTTTCATGGACTGGTGACCTTAAAAATAGGTCAAGGTCACCAAAATCTACTCAACTCTTTCCCTCCTCCCAACCATGTATCTAAGACGGCCATGGTGTCTCCCATAGAAAGAAACTTTATGTCACAAGGTAACTACCCTTCAATTACTTTACGGTTGGGGGTATATAGTTTTCCTCATTAATTAGGTAGTGCAGGGAGTGCGTGTGGTTGGTAGGTAGGTAGATAGGTAGGTAGTGTATGAATGGAGGTAGTTAGGTGGTGTAGGGCGGGGGTAGATAGGTAGTGTAGGGAGGGAGGTAGGTAGGGAGGTAGGTAGGTAGGAAGGAAAGGTCGTAGTATAGATAGGTAGGTAGTAGGGAGGTATGGAGGGAGTGAAGGAATGAGGTAGAGTAGGGCGGGAGGGAGGAAGTGTAGGACGGTAGGTAGGTAGGAAGTGTAGGGAGGTATGGAGAGAGGTAGTTAGGAGGGGATGGAGGAGGTAGGTAGTGTAGTGTAGGGAGTGACGGAGGGAGGTAGGTGGGTGGGCAGGTAAGTAGATAGATAGGTAGGTAGTGGAGGTAGGGGGAGGTAGGTAGGTAGTGTAGGGAGGTAGGTATATAGGGAGGGAGGAGGGAGGTAGTGTAGGGAGGGTGGGGGAGAGAAGTAGTGTAGGTAGGGAGGGAGGTAGGGAGAGTGGTAGTTAGGTAGTGTAAGAGTTAGGTAGGTAGTGTATGAAGGTTTGGAGGAAGGGGGTATGTAGGTCGGTTGGGAGGTAGGTAGGTAGGTAGGTAGGTAGTGATGTAGGTACATGGGGATGTAATGTAGGTAGGTAGGGAGGGGATGGGGAAGTTGAGAGAAGGAGGGAGAAGGTAGACAGTGTATGGAGGGAGGGAGGGATGGAGGGAGGGAGGTATTGTAGGAAGGGAGGGAGGGAGATAGTTTGGTAGGTGGGTATGTACCCAGGGAGGAAGGAAGGGGGGATAGGTACATGTAGGCAGGTAGTTTAGGGAGGTAGTTTGGTAGGTAGGTAGGGAGGGAGGTAAGTAGGGAGGTAGGGAGGTAGATGGACTTTTCCCCCAAGCTCCCTGAAATATTTTTCTTCAGATTCTTGCCCCGTGATCCCTAAACCTCCTAAAGTGTTGTCATAGAGTGAGTTTTCGTGGGAAGGAACGGGTTGAATTGACCTGGTGTGAATCTAATCTCATGCACGATGTTTGTGTGAATAGAAATTAGAAAAAATATCAACCAATGGAATTATTTGTTTCAAAAGCCTGTGACAAGTTATGACTGGTTTTCGAAATATTCCCATGGGCGATCATCATTTGGGATAAATACACAGGCCAGCAAAGATCAGATTTATCAAGTGGTATGGGGTTGTGTAACAACACTTCAGCACTAAAATACTTAAGTTGAATTGCATGAAGTCAGGATCAAGTTTTTCTCATTGGCTTAAAAAATTCACGTTGATTGGACTACCCATTTTTTCATAGTATCAGTTTAAAAGCCAAAAATACCCCCCAAAAAAGGTGTTATAATATCTCACTTGGAAATTGCTTCTTTTCTGAAACCGATTCCTACGTACGTAAGATTTTAGCTCCCCTTCCGAAAATTGTCATCATTTTTCAAAACATTCATTATGGGTACATATTAGAACACGTTAGAACCGCCTCGGCGAGGCGGTTCTAACGAGTACCCACAACTTATGCTTGGATCATACATAACCCTTTACACCCCAGTCTAATTATATAAAAAAAAAAACAGGATTAAAGGGGTATTTACATTATGCTTTGTTCAACGTTGGTTGCAGTGTATCCGCATAAATAACTTTAATATATCTTAAATAGATAATGTTCTGCTAAGCACAATTTGTCACACTTGAAGAACACAGTGTATGCTAGACACTGGCAATTAGGTATAAAATGTTGGAAATACAAGAGCTCTTAACTGTAGAAATGCTTGCAATTTCAGTCATTTCAGTTTCCTCGTCATTACGTATTAGGATCCATCATGTTTGTTAATACCGATCAATATATAGAGGATATTTACTTTTTTGAGGTGAATACCAAATATATTTCATCGAGTGAGTTGAAAACATCAAAATCGAGTGCGTAGCACGAGTGAAAATTTAGATGTTTTTCAAGTCACGAGATGAAATATATTTGGTATTTACCGATAAAAAAAGTAAATTTTCTTTTTATCTTATACAATACACGGGCATTTTCCTATTCACAAAGCAGGCGGTGAAAATGCAAATACCAAACATTTTTGAAAACACAAATAATTTTGGTACCACATTATTCCTAATAGCTCTGTCACATATTCACGTATCAGGGGCGTATCGCTCACGTATCTATGAAAATGTCGATACGCCGAGGTCTGAGCCGTATTTTGCTCGAGAGACGTATGTACCACGTACGTGTGACGTTCCTGCTACGTTCCCGTGGCGTATCCGTGACGTATCTGTATTCGTATGGAATTTCACTTTCGTATGTACGGCGTATCAATGCGTATGTGCTACGTACGTGTGACGTATGTATGGCGTATGAAGTGTACGCGTGACGTATCTACGGCGTATGTACTGCGTTCCATTCTTATCTGCGGCGTATCTGTTCTGTACCAATTGCTTTTTAATACCTATGAGAACAAACGGTTGTGTTCACTTTGCTCATGCTATTCGCACATTATAGTTATCAAATATGAGCCGCCGCATGGAAAAAAACAACAATCTGCATAGACAAAAACAAAGGCGCCGATCAGCTTCGCATTAACTGCGGAGCTGATCAGTGCATTTGTTTTTTCTACATGGATAGTACAATACCTCTACTTTCTAGGTCCAAAATTTCCAGCCTCTTACCATCTTCTGAGACTGTACAGGCCGGTTTGTGTCAGACCTGGTCGGAACCCAAATTGTTGGTTTTCTCACGCACATGCTCATAAAAGAGGTCGAATATGCCACCGGAGAAATCTAGATAGTCTAGATTAACACCGAAAAAAAACCGAGGTGGTGGTGGTGGTGGGGGAATATCTTCAAGCTCTCCATCCTGGTCGTAAGACCACATGAACAAAGACGGAGGCTACGCCAAGCGTAGCCATGAAAGAACCCTGCACGACAACCCGAACCGTGAGAAACATTTGATCCATGACTTCGGGAAAACGAAAACATACATATAGAAGCATTAAAATTCTCTTGGAACGCCACAAAATATTCCTAATACTCCTAATACGTCACACATACTCCACAGTAGCGAAACGCACGTAGCACATACGTAGCACATACGCCATTGATACGCGAGATACGCCACACGTACGTCGCTGATACGCCGTAGATACGAAAAGACATTCGAGGATACGCCACACATACGTCATACATACGTAGCAGATACCGTAAAGGTACGCTGTACATACGTCACGGTTACGTGGCATTTTAACCGCTACGTACGTGTGGCGTATCAGGAGTATGAGCTACGTATCTACGACGTACCTGCCACGTTGCTTTCGTATGTACCACGTATGTGTGACGTATATACGGCGTATCGGACCTGCTACGTACGTGCTACGAATTTTTAAGTGCACACATAAAAAAACGTAGCACCTCGGCGTATGAGGAGTATGAGCTACGTATCGAAGAGTATGAGCTACGTATGCCCACGTATCTACGACGTACGTGTGACGTACCTTTCGTATCTCGATACGCCGTAGATACGTGAGTCGATACGCGAATGTGTGACAGCCCTATAACGTTCTAACTAAGAAAATGAATACCCACACTTTATGTTTTCGTTCGTAAATAACGGAGTTATAGGCATTTGAATTTCTGAAGTGAGGCACATTTAAAGACGTCAAGTGAATGGAAACGTCAGAAGTTATCCAAACTCTACAGTGAAAATATCGGCTGATATCAATCACTAGTGAAAATATCAATATCAATTCTGCAGTGAAAATATCACTTTATCCATTTTTGATATACATTAATTTCACTGCTATGTATAAAATAAAACTTTTTATTAACAATTCTATCATACAGCATTCAATTTTGTGATAATCAGTAATGCCCGATTTGAGCTGAAATTGGCAAGATTTTGTACAATCAAATGGCGAATTGATGTACAATACGAGATAATAATAATAATAATAATTAATAAATAATAATAATAATAATAATAATAATAATAATAATAAAACAGCTCGCGTTCGTATTTTGTGTATCGCTTTTTGGAAACAAAATGATGCACGCTTTTTCACAATGAGATAATTATGTCAAATAGTTACACTAATTTCAAACAAAGTGTGTTTTTAAGGTTTCGGTATGTCCGTTGAATACGAAAACCCATACAATATGCAGAGATTTTCTAAGCTGTAAAAACAGAAACTTTTCACTTTTTTATACTTTTAAAACTGATGCTCAAAACATTGATTGTGGGTACTCGTTAGAACCGCCTTAGCGCCTCAGAGCACCCACAATCTATGTTTTGGATCAAAAATAAGAAAAATAGGTATACCCCAGCATAACCCAAATTTAGTATATAAAAGTGGGACATAAGGGGGTATTCATTGCACGGACATATTTTCCTGATGTAAGATTTTCATTGACACCATAAACATAGCTATTGCCTGGGACGTAAAGCATCAAATCAACTGATACCATAAAATAGCGAGCTGTGAATGTTGCTTAGAGACAATAAAAAGACTGAGGTGTTCACGTTCAAGGACTAGCCATATCTATTGTTATTATAGGAATGAATTTTATTTTTGTTGATTTTATCGATGTGTAAACTCAGGCGAATCACTCACAAACTAAATAAAGCCCGAAGGGCTTTATGAAAAAGTTTGTGAGTGATTCGCCTGAGTTTACACATCGATAAAATCAACAAAAATAATAATTCATTCCTTATAATTCCAACTTTGTCCCATTACACTGCATTTGTCTCCATTGATTTAAATTTTTATAGCCAGCGGAAGAAAAATAGAGCAAAACGGAGAGTAAAACGGATCTACATAAGGCAGCCATCTTGAAAATTTCCAAAGCATAAAACTCATTTCTCGCAATAAATAGAAGCTATAACTGGCCTGCTATAGGCAGGCTGTCAAAGCGGGAGCTTTGAAACGTCTCCCCTTCATTCAAAATTGTGCTTTTAGGAGAAATTATCGCCGTCTGGACCGATAAAAAGGCATGTCGATTTGAACTGGGGCTCGGAATATTAGAACTTCAAACATCAAATTTCAACACACAACAGGAAGATTAAAACACTTACCGTACGATGTTCTGTTAAACGAAACTGTGTCCATGTTAATAAAAATTCCAAATATTCATTTCGACGCCTTCAAAACGCGTTAATCCATTGTTTTTATGACGTTTAGATTTGATGACGTCAACGTTTTTGAGAAGAAACGTCACGTTATCACGTAACGTCGCGCCGTTTTTAACTGAGTATTCTTACGCATTGCTTTTATCGAAGTATAAAGTCTTCCAAACAGCCAATCAGATTGTAGGAAATTAGTAAAGTTGGAATTATTGTATAATATTCTAACACGACGTTATCGTCTTTCCCATTGAACCTAATGGAAACGTCACCGTTTGCAAATTAACATTAATTTACTGTAAGCAAAATAACGCGAGTAAGGTGGTGTTTTTGTGACGTCGCACATAAACATTCATGTCCGCCGAGAATGAGTCCACTGGAAAACATTTTGAAAAGTAAGAATTTATTTATTAGTCGTGTTAGAATCGAAATGATTTTACTTTACGGTGAATTATCTTTGATTAACGCGTAGTGTTGTTGGGCAGATGCGATATTTAATACACGACGGCTGCGCCGTCGTGAATTAATACTTCGCAATCTGCCCTCCAACATCCCTCGTTAATCACGATAATTCACCGTAAAGTCAAATTATTTCTTAAATAATAATAATAATAATAATAATAATAATAATAATAATAATAATAATAATAATAAAAACAACAACTACTACTTCTACTACATGTACTAATGGTAATAACAATAATAATGATACTACTACTATTACTACTACTACTACTACTACTACTACTACTACTACTAATAATAATAATAATACCTAATTATCAGAAAGTCCATTCTTCACGACGTTTCAGTGGCATGTCGGCCATCTTCATCAAATGGAGGATGCGTATTGAAAAAAAAATAGCGATACTACATTCCAGTTGCAATAATCAAGTCACGTGTTTTAGCACGTTGTTTACATAACATAATTAACATAAAATAAGAAAAATGTAAACAACTGCGAACGTTGCTAAGAGACAATAAAGAGATGAAAAGGAAAGAAAACAGTCCCCATTAGGTGTTCACGTTCGAAAATAGGAAAACATGCCCGTGCAATATACAGAGAATTTTCAAGATGTAAAATATTTTTTTTTTTTTTTCAGTTAAATATTTTGGCTTTAGTTTGAATTTTTGCTCAAAACAGAGATAGTGGGTACATGTTAGAACCGCATCGGCAAGGCGGTTCTAACTTGTACCCACAATCTATGTTTTGAGCAAAAATAAGAAAAATATCAAATTTTTTCTACTGAAAAATTTCATTTTTTACAACTTTAAAAATCTCTGTATATTGCATGGGAATGTTTTCGTAATGATATCTTTGATGACTCTGGAAACACTGTTGAGTACGACAATTCTGACAATGCAACAAAATAAGAAAACTGGGCCCAGAATTACAATGCTTCCTTAAAGTTAAGGCCCACCTTAATTAAGGTGACAAATTTTGACACGATATTGTACCGTTAAAATCAATAACTGTATCTACGAAAATATACAGGTGTGCATAATATTATACAATTATTGACTATTGAGTCATTGAATATGATGTGATATCCAACAGAGACTACCAATATTGACCGAGGCGAAGCCGAGGTCAATATTGGTAGTCTCTGTTGGATATCACATCATATTCAATGACTCAATAGTCAACAATTGTTTTATTATATAACACTCTTTTTATACAAACATGATAAAAATAATTTTAAAATAACTACTTTTATCTGTTAATGAATTAGTGTATACATAAAGTTTGCATATAGTCCCAGCATGACTGAAAAATGTTCATTGGGACATTAAGAAACTAAACAGTAATTAAACATCATTTGTACTTCATGAGCATTACCTGCATGACAGTAATCAGTGTACATTTCCAATGACAGAGAGAGAGTTCTAAATTTAGTAACATATATTTAATGGGAAAAACCCCAGGTCATAGAATATGACAAAATATGCAATGGGCTGAAAGCATTGTCTGAAATACTGTCTATTTATAGTTATATAATAAAAAATGTTATTTACATAATAAAACCGATAAGTTTGATTTCAGCATGTTTTTAATGCATCTTTTTGGATGCTGAAATTCGCCACCTCAACTAAAGTATTCCTTAACGTTAAGGAGGCATTGTAATATTTTGGGCCCTGCCGGACTTCGGGATTTCCGACCAGATCCGACACAAACCGACATGTACAGTCACTGAAGAAGGCTAGATGTTGAATTTTTGGATATAAGTAAAATAGAAATTGTACTACTTGTGTAGCGAAAAAAGGGTGCTGATCAGCTCTGCATTTATATAAAAAGTTACATTTCACTTTATTTGGCACAATTCATATAAGAGCCGCATCGTGAGAAAACCGGTCTTCGGGGTTTCCGACCAGGTGCGACACAAATCGGTCTGTACAGTCACAGGAGCAGGTTAGATACTTGAAATTTTGGCTATGAGTAGAAGAGGAATTATACTATCCGAGTAGCGAAAACAAAGGCGCTGATCAGCTTCGCGGTTACCGCGAAGCTGATCTGCGCCTTTGTTTTCGCCTAGGCAAAAATCCGGTTTTCTCACGATGCGGCTCATAAATTGTATGGATGTCTGTACAAGCTAACTTAACTGAAATTTAAACTTCAACGTACTTGTGGTATAATAGCCTTTCCAATGTTTTCCACGGCCTTTAAGAAACACAAGCGCATTGAACACGTACCTTCGATAATAATGCTTATTGCACTGCTTCAAGACAGCGACATAAACTGAGCCACGATACGAGAAAACCGGTTTTCGGGGTTTCCGACCAGGTCCGACACAAATCGATCGACCCATAGAAGAAAGATAGAATCTTGAAATTCGGGTATAAGTAGAGGAGGAATAGTACTATCCATGTAGCGAAAACAAAGGCGCAGATCAGCTGTGTAGTTACTGCACAGCTGATCTGCGTCTTTGTTTTCGCATAAGCAAAATTTCACTTTTCTCGTCACAATGCTCAACTATTGTCGTTGCTAATGAATGTCATCACTAGAAATCTTGTCTTATAGTTTTGTACCAGGTAGGCCATACATATATACATGGCAACTAAGCAACGTGAACCGCTTCACAATAAAACACAAACACGACACAAACCGGTCTGTAAAGTCGCAAGAGATAGCTAGAATCAAGAAATTTCAGATTAAGGAACCTTTGGGCTTGTACTATTCTTGAAGCGAAAAAAAAAGGCGCCGATTACCTGTGCAGATAATGCCTAGCTGATGTGCGTCTTAGCTTTCTTCGATGCGGTTTATATAATTTAATGTTGCTGGTTTCAGATGCGCGATTCTCTCAGGTATTGATGTTCTGTAATATAGACTGGTCACTATTTTACTTTTCCTGATCACTTCTCTTTGTTCTTTGACCTGCTTTTGGAAATTGTTATCAGGAAAACATGTCCGTGCAATTAATACCCCCTTAAACCCCACTTTTATATAGCAAAACTGGCGTTTGCAGGGGTATACCTATTTTTCTTATCTTTGCTCCAAAACATAGATTGTTGGAACTCGTTAGAACCGCCTAACGTGCACCCACAATCTATGATTTGAGCCAAAATAAGAAAAATATCAAAATTTTTCAACTGAAAATTTTCATTTTTTACAAACAAAAAAATTAAGCCACGCGATTTGATTCTTCCACCCATTTCACACTATAAAAAAATCAAATTTTATATTATTTATGCTATGTTTTGCAGCCTAACAATTAGTTTGTGTCGTTACTTGAAAACGATCAATTAATATGTTGCATGACAACATAGTTGCGCAGATGGCTTGAATGGCTAGCAAAGTTTCGCAGATTGCTAGGTTGTTCTGTTTTTATGTCGTTTGGATGCAGACATCTATTTTCGCGTATGCAAAATTGCAATAGGGACATTTCATGCTACACTAATTAGCAGCTTTGTACGTTGGATTGGGAAAGCTTATTTGGAGAATAATCATTAAATGTTAAAAACACCCATAAACGATGTAAAAGCAAGATTGAAATCAGCGCCATCTAAACCTCTTTTAGGAATCTTTCTGTTTTGCTTGATTGGGATTCCATTGGGATGAACTAAACCCGCCCTAATTAAAGGTTGAATTAATATAAAAGTCCATTTCTAATGGTTCAAACATTTGTTGACAGAGATTCGTTTTCAACCACTGCGGAAAGAAAATAGACCACAAAAGGTTCAGCTGTTTAAGGAAATACAGTGAATTCCTTCAGATCAGGATATTTATAAAGGTTATTTGAGCCGTTGCATAAGAAAACCAACAACATGCATAGGCAAAAATAAAAGCGCAGATCAGCTGTGCAGTAACTGCACAGCTAATCAGCGCCTTTGTTTTTGCTGCGGGGATAGTAAAATTCCTCTTCTACTTACAATGTAAAATCTAAAATTTCAAACTTCTAGCCTGCTTCTGTGACTGTACAGGCCGGTTTGTGTCGGACCCGGTCGGAACCCCAAATAGTTGGTTTTCTCATTCACAGGCTCATGTGACAAGCTGTCTCATACAGGGAAGAAAATGCATGCGTAGGCTGTAAAGCAATTTTATTTGAACCTGTGCGTGAGAAAACCAACAATTTGGGTACCGACCATGTCCGACACAAACCGGGCTGTACAGTCACAGGAGAAAGCTAGAAACTTGAAATTTTGGATAAACGTAACTGCACAGCTGATCAGCGCCTTTGCTTTCGCATATGCGAATTGTTGGTTTTCCCACGCAGCGGCTCATTTCTTATGATATGAGCCGCGTTGTGAGCAATAGGGATTATTGCCTATGCGAAAACAAAGACGCGGATCAGCTTCGCAGTAAATGCGAAGCTGATCAGCGCCTTTGTTTTCACTCCTCGGATAGTACAATACCTCTTCTTTCCAAACCCAAAATTTCCAGTACATGTATCTAGTCATCTTCTGTGTACAGGCCGGTTTGTGTCGGGCCTGGTCGGATTGGTTTTCTCATTCACAGGCTAATTTCAGTATCAAGGAGTGGCAAGTTGTCTTAAGGCCCGCTTAGATTGAAAGATCTGTCTCGTATGATAGTCTTATAAAACTTTGTCTTATAAGATTTTTATGTTTACACGGTAATATTTATAATTTAAGGGGATGCCAATTGTCAAAAACTAATACTTGTATAATTTTTACCTGTATAAAGAAAAATGACAATTTTTCTAAGGATACTGGGCATTCTTGACACATTCTTGTATGAGTCATTCAAACATCGAATACATATTCTTTTATGCCCCAAACCTCAGCTCTAGAGGGCTCAGCAGCACGCTTATCAGCATTGTTCAAGTCACTTCCTGGTTTGATTCCATTGTCATCCGTCTGGCATGTCGGATAAATTTTACTAAAAGCTTTCACCGTAAATATGATCTCCAATGTCTTGACTACAATCTGTGAAAGTATTTTGAACAAAAAGTCAATATTTTGGGAGAAATCATACTATTTACTGTATCTGCTGTATACGGTTTTCAGCATATATGATAAATACCATGTTTTCCCCGAGAAGAAATCATCTCCGAGTGGACAAACTTTCACAGATTGTAGTCTGGCTTTTGGAGATCATGTTTATGGTGGTAGCTTTTAGTAAAAGTTATCCAGCATGCCAGACAGATGACAACGGAATCAAACCAGGAAGTAACTTGACCAATGCTGATAAGCGTGCTGCTGAGCCCTCTAGAGCTGAATTTTTGGGCATAAAATAATCTGTATTCGATGTTTGAATGACTCATACAAGAATGTTTCAAGAATATCCAGTCTCCTTGGAAAAATTGTCATTTTTCTTTATACAGATAAAAATTATACAAGTATTAGATTTTAACAATTGGCATCCCCTTAATCATATATGATTTGCTATATTCCTGCCATTTACCTGGAAATAATAGACAATATTGTTGTTTCGTTTTGAAAAAATGATAATAGAAAGTGGTATTCTGAGAATCAGGCAAGACAAGAGTAGGCCTAGGACATGGGCTCGATCCTGGATTCGCAGATGCAGATCTTACAAATACCAGGCGTTTCCGCGATCAAAAACTATATTTCAAGATTTCTTTTTATGATTTTGGAGGCATTTTAGTTTTCTTGAGTTAACCAACGTTTTTTCAACACTATTTCATGAATGGAAATATGTAACCTAATTTTAATGTTTCTGGAAACACATTAACCTCAGTTACACAATAGAGCAAGTTCTATTTGACAATATTTGTCTCATTAGACAAAAAAAACCACATAAAAGGTAGTATTATTAAAATTTAAATAGAAGTGTTTACATGGTAAGATTTGTCTTATAAGACCGTATCTCATAAGACTACTCTTACCGTGTAAACGACCCTTTATAAAGGGAAAAGAAAGTGAATGCGTGGGCTGTAAAGCAATTTCATTCAGTATGATAATTATGACTTAAGATTAATCCTGCTGGGTTCACCGAAAGGCATTTATCGTTTATCTATTTTCGCATACATGGAATATTCAACTTAGCTCCTCATTTATTCTAGCTACATGTATGTACCGGAAGTTCTAGACTAAGGCCAAAAATAAGGCCCTCAATCCACTTGTTGAGGCAGCAATGACTTGCTAGTACATGTATAACGCTGGTGTGGACAAATGAGCCCCAAACTCGTTATCAAATGCTTTTGCAGACCTGTCAGATTTTTTAGTTTTTGGTTGTCATGTTGATAAATTCATCGGCCAAAATAAAGCGGAATAAATTTCATTTTGACGTGGTCGTTCATCATACCATCTGCATTTCTTGATTATAGAAAAGGTACAAGTAGGCAATGATCACGAAAAGGCGCAATCAGAAAGAAATTCCCACTCCAAAAATCGAGGTGGGAAAGAACTAAATTGACAATTAGGTATTTATACTTAGAAAACATATCGTAAGCCGAGTGAGCAGCTATTTCCCAATAGGCGGCCACTCAGTTACCCGAACTTTACTAAAATATGAAAATGTACATAAGGTTCAAACAGCACACAAAAATTCGACTCCAAAACATAAAACAAATAGAACCACAACAGAAGTATCGCCTTGGAACGATCAGTAATATAAAATTACTGGGGTGTTTAAAACCAGCCTTACGGGCGCCTAACCTCGCCCTCAGATTGCTCATGTATGCGAGTGAGTTCTTTGATGACAGACTATGTCAAGCTCTAAACTGTCGGTTGCCATCAGGAAAACATGTCCGTGAAATGTGTACCCCCTCAAACCCCACTTTGATATCGCAAAACTGGGGTATGCAGGTGTATACCAATTTTTCTTATGTTTGCATTGTGGCGAGGCGGTTCTAACGTATACATGTACCAACAACCTAGGTTTTGAGCAAAACTAAGAAAAATAGCAAACATTTTCTATTGAAAATTTTCATTTTTTACAACATTAAAAATCTCTGTATATTGCATGGGCAAATTTTCGTAATGGCAAGAAGAGCATGTCAATGTAGAAGAAACCGGTGTCGACCCATTGACTACTGGCGACGACCCAATGACTACTGGTGACGACCCATTGACTCTGGCTTTGCGCTCTATGCGCTTTCGTTCAGCTTCACAGATTCTCTTTTCTTCATAATGAGCTGCTCCTTTGTTGATGAGACGGTGCCACTTCGGTTGATCTTGTGCAGCATGGTCCCAAGACTCTAATGTAGAAGTAATTCGTTGAGTCGTTTATTCTTCCTGAAATTTTCTTTGTAAGTCGCTCATTAGCATTCGTAATTGAGCCGAAACGCGAGAAAACCGGTCGTCGGGGTTTTCGACAAGGTCTGACACAAACCGACCTGTACAGTCACAATAGCAGGCTAGAAGCTTGAAATATCGGATTTAAGAAGAAGAGAAATTGTACTACATTTGTATCAGCGTATCGAAAACAAAGGCGCTGATCAGCTTCGCAATCACTGCGAAGCTGATCTGCGCTTTTGTTTTCGCATAGGCAAAAATCCCGTTTTCTCAATTAAAACATGACCTGTCCACCTAAGCTGTGAATGGACTTGAGGCTGTATGCTTAGCATCCCTGTCTTCTTCAGGAAATTTGTCTTGTCATTTGATTTTTAAAAAATATTGCTCAAAAAGCATAAATGGAAATTATTGGATAAAAAAGTACAAGTAGACAAAGATCAGGAAAAGGCGCAATCAGAAAAAGACTCCCACTCCAAAAACCAAGGTGGGAAAAAACCAAACTAACAATCAGATACTTATACTATGAAAACATTTCGTAAGCCGAATGAGCAGCTATTTTCCCAATAGGTGGCCACTCAGTTACCTTAACTTAACTAAAAATATGCAAACATACATAAGGCGCCAACAGCACAAAAATATTTTAAACTTTAAGTCTGTTTGCATGACGTTGGTACCCAGCAGGCACATGACGTCAGAATGACGTCAGATCGACGTCGATGCGACGTCATGACGTCACATCGACGTTGATATGACGTCATTTTGACGTCATGTGCCCGCTGGGTATATTGTTATGGCTTCACTTGCGTATAAGACGGTTGGCAGTACCACAGTCTTGTAGACTTTCAGCTTGGTGTTAAAGACACATTTTGCATTGCATAACACCCTAATGACCTTCAGCAGACTACTGATAAGAAATCACAGGTAATGCAAGGGTGGCTTTACAGGTAGGGGCCATGAAAGGGAACCTAAAGTCAATACCTGTGAAATATCTATTGTAAAACAGAGATTGTATTTTAATCTATGAATTTAGATGATCTGTCCCTTTGGGACTACTTCAGAAATAAAGAATATTGCAAATTTATTTATTTATCTATTTAATTATTTAATTAATTAATTATTTACTTATTCATGCAACAGAGCATTTTCATTGAATAATTGGCATATAGTTGAAAGTCTTGTGTCTAATAGCACTGTTCACAGTTTAGAAGGTTCCTTAATCCAGATTGTAGTTTGCTTGTTACATGAATGAATGTTGCATGAATAATTGAAAAGGAAAACTGTCATAAAACCAATATACATTGAAACAAGGATTTTCACACGTTTTGACAGATACTAAACAAACACAGACTTAGTGGATGACAGTGAGTACATGAAATTATGTTGGTTTGTTGAAGGTGTAAAAAACAGATGACCACTTCATCAATGTAATACACTTAAATGACACTTCATTAATTTCTGGTGACAAGTCCCTCTGAGATTTATGACACAAATGTTTGGATATCATTCTAGTGTTACAAAAACGGAACCTTTATGTGAAGTGTGACATGACACATTTATTTCTATTTGGATTATGGATATTATTATAATATTTTTTTAGAAAGTATATCAGCATTCAATAGGCTGTTGAGAAAATGATTAGATCTAATGGTCTAGGCCTGCTCTTTCTGACATAGAATTTAGGTTATGCTTCAGCATTGGCTCAATTCATAAAATTGATAAATTAGATGATTTTAAATGCAAAACTGAAAATCAGAATAGAAACTATATGAAAATAAAAGAGGTTCTAAATTTCATTTTAGACACTTCTCAATTATATTTAAAGTTCCCTTCAAGTAGCCCCCTCAAGCCAGCTGTCAATGACCCCATAATCACTTAGTTAAGATAAGCCTTTGATGTGCGCTATGCCTCCTGGACTGTTTATTAGGGGTCATTAGACCAGGCCACCCCAGGTAAAGAAGCAGCAAACTGTGTCTTTAAGCTTGATTTCATTTCGCTCCCAGACATTTGCACAAAGTCTTCCATATGCTATTCTGACTTCTACAGTTCTGTCAGTGATCTCATTATCAATTTGCACTGATCTGGAGAGAGTTTTTTCCAGGTAGATGAATTTATCAAGAATTTTCTTCTTCTTTTTTGTCCATTCACAGTGGTGGTTGATACATAGTACAACTCTCCAGGTGCTGGTTGGTGTACAACCTCTGTCTTTTCTGTACTGATGGTAAGGCCATAATTTTCACATGATTGTGAAACTTGATTCATTTCCTCTTGCATTTTGCCTCTAAATTGGCGTTCTTATCCATGTCGTCATCATATAGGAGCTCATCTAGCACATTTGTCTGCACATTAGTTTTGGCTTGCAACCTGCTATGGTTAAATAACTTGCCATCAAAGCGCGGTACCTTATTGGGAAACCAGTATCACAATCCTAAAAAAGCACATGGGCGGATCCAGAGGGGGGGACAGGGGGTCCGGACCCCCCTGGAATTGCCAGATTATTAATTTTTGTCATGTTTAAAATTTTCCATCAGTCCCCTTCTGGGAATTTGGACCCATGAGAAAATTTTCTGGATCCGCGCATGAAGCATCCATGAACATGGCAAATTTCATCATTCTGATCATTCTGATCAGTGTTGGTGCCATCACACAACCCTGTTTGATCCCATTTGTCATCTTAAATTGTTCATGGAACTCTCCATCATTCTGAACACGAGCCTGCAGGCCGCACCATTGCTATGAATCTGGTTGGGCAGCTAAAATTGGTCGCGACTGGCTGTGTCGAAAGTTTTTGTGAGGTCGACAAAAACGTCATGAAGAGGCCTACATTTTGTTCTTGGTATTTCTCTTGGTAAGTAATATTGCTATGAAGTCCATGTCTTTTGCTCCTGTGTCTTTCCTAAAACCACATTGCCTGGTCAAGATGAATATCCCCGCGATTAAACAGGATTTCGCTAGTTTCTTTCCAGCAAATGCAAGAACAGAGATTCCTCTGTAATTGTCATAGACTTGAGGGTTTCCTTTCCTTTTGTAATTTGTATATATGGATTATGGACGCACCCTTCAACTCTTGTAGGATAGAGCAATGGGACATGATTTCGCGCAGGGCATGGCTTCATACGTGCACACCAAATGACTTTACATCAGAATGTAAATGTTTTATGTTTAATTGCTTACCATGCTGATTAGAATGTTTACATTTGATAAAAGCATTCATATGACATAAATTACCTAACTAAAATGTCGCGTGCATTTTGGCGCCATTATTATTTAGATGTTTCATGTCTTTGGAATTTAACAGTTACAAGATGTTAGGTATATGAACGACAAGTTTTCCGCCAAATGTTCTATTCGGCGAAACAAGTGGCATTATTTTTAGATCAAATAAAGCACAAAACACATTTCAGAAATACATCAAAGCGCATTGGCAAAATAGCTCCACATGATATTTGACTACATACTTGCCACTGGCCAAATAGTTCTCATATCTATTTTTTTCTTAAAGTTTTTCATGACAAAAAGCAAAACTCTTGATCATCAAAATGGAATTCATATTTAACAAATGACAGTCCCTGTTCGAAAAGCAAACTTATCAAACCAATTTGGCAAAGAATTTAAACATCATTTTCTATTAACAGTGAAAATATTCAAAATTCTGGTAAACATGTAGTGGCGTACATTTGATATTTCCGTGATGTAACCATCTTAATTTTTCATTGAAAGACTACAGCGATCATGTTTATGTTCGATGTAAGTATGCCATTAAAACTGGCGACAATCACAAAAAAAGAGAGAAAGTTATAGGCGTTTGAATTTCTGAAGTGGTGTGCAGTAAGTAAACGGAAAGGGCAGAGGCAATTCAAACATTTTATATTTTCACATGTGAAAATACAAAATATAACTTTTCATCACATGTGAAAATATAACATTTCGAATATATGTTATATTTTATAAATATTTATCTTTATTTCATGACTTTGATGGCCAATTATTCATGAAGAAGACCAACTTTGAAAATTTATCTGACGTCAACGCTCAACGCTGAAACTGTATTATGATGTCTGGAACGTTTACACGTCAAAATCTGGATAACGTCGATAACAAGTCGATAATCCGAATACGAGGGGCGTTCAAAAAGTACGCGGAAAAGTGCTGCCGATTTTCTTTTTAATTTTATGAGAATTCACATTCTCTGTGCATGTTGTAAATTAACATATATCTAACAACATTGATATAAAATCGGACGAAATTTAAGCACCAAATCACACACGTGTCTCTAAGGTAACAAACGGAAACCCGCCAAACGTCGTAACAACGTCATGTTATCCATGCATCCATCCCGCTATTTGCTAGCACTATAGTATTTTTAGAATTCATCTGGCATATATGGCGCCTAACTGTCAGTACTGTGTGCATAATGCGGTGAATTGTGAGAATCTACAACTCGATATATTGTGTCTTTCACGGATTCTACTCTCTTCTATCACGACGATCATTTCAAGTTTTATTAGGACGTTACTTGACGTTACACTAAGCAAGTCGTTATGGGTGCTTTTCTGGAGTCATCCAGAAATCATGCATACTACTTGTAGGTTGCCGTTTTCTTCATTTCCTTGTTGCCATATGCGTTTTCTGTTCTTATCAGTGTTTAAAATCCGTTCCAAACGCATAATTTATTGAAGATAGTTGTGCCGCGCGCATTTTAAGCATACTCATTAAACAGTATGGTCGCTTTATGCCTAAATGACGTCACAACCGTATATGATGTCATGTGCTTACCGTCCACTATTTGAATTTTGCCCATGCAAAGTTTGATGAAAGTAACACGTTATTATATAAACTATCAAATGCAACATCATTATTAAAGAGCGACTTTTTGTAAAGGTGAAGAAAAGTGGACCTGTAGCCATAATATATGGTTTCCATAGCGACCACTGTTAACATATTGTTTTCATGTCCAAGCTGCAGAACCTGTTGTATATGTACAAATTATGTTGTTCTATATAACTGTATAAGCTTAAATCAGCTTATTTACAAAATAAGGACAGTCATAACGGCACGTTTCCGCGTATTTATCGAACACCCTTCGTAGCTATTGGCTTTAGTCGGTACTCCTTCAAGTCAGTGCGCTGCATATCAACCGATAAAAAGGTACAAGTAGGCAAAGATCAGGAAAAGGCGCAATCAGAAAAAGATTCCCACTCCAAAAACCGAGGTGGGAAAAAACCAAACTAACAATCAGGTACTTATACCATGAAACAATCGTAAGCCGAATGGGCAGCTATTTTCCCAATAGGTGGCCACTCAGTTACCTTAACTTAACTAAAAATATGAAAACAGCACAAAAAAAAAAAAAAAAAAAAAAAATTTAAACACCAAGACATAAAACAAAAAGAACCACCACAGAAAGTTTCTAAATAAATTATTCATTGACAATGATGCCACGTTAACGAAAAAAGCATAATAGAGCATTTGACACGTTCGCTATCGGAACGCCCATATACCCGTGCGACAAGAGTTCTTGGGTTGTTTGAGTCATGTCGAATATCTGTAAATAGCCTCTTCAGACTCTACATTCACAGATGACACTGTCGAGTCACTTGAGTGAGAGCGACGTTATATACAAGTGCCGAGACGTGACCTTCAAATTACCCACTTTTATTTAGCAAACTTTGAGAATGTAGGCGTATACCTATATTTCTTCAAAACATATAATATATTGTGGTAACTCGTTAGAACTGCCCCGGCGAGGCGTTTCCAACGTGAACCCACAATCAATGTTATGAGCAAACATATCAACATTATCATGTTTTTTCCTATGAAATTTTCTATTTTTTTTCAGCAGAAAAAATCTCTGTATATTGCATGGGCAAGTTTTCATAATGCGTTGATGATGGTACATTGTAACCAAGACTTACAGACCACCTGGCGTTTCAATCCATGCCATAAGACATTTCTTTTGAAACGCTACAACTATATTTCGTATAAACTACGATATTGTCATTGAATGCGGATCAATATGTTATAGAACCACAACAGAAGTTTCATAATTTAAAGTGTAAAGTTAAGTTTCGCTTTTTGTTCAGTATTTATATCCCCTTTATCATATGACGCCGCTGTTTTCCAGTGGATAACGTCATGTCATAAAAATCGTATGACCGCACGTGTATTTAATTTAACACTTTTGCGGGAATAGGTAACGTCATTAACGACGTCCGTAACAACAATGTAAATTTTTATTGAAAATATGCCCACTTCGAAGGCGATAAAATCCTATTTTAGAAGTCATATGATAAAACGAATCTTACACTCATGGTCATTTCATATGAAATTTATAAAACTCGCCAAAGGCTCGTTTAATAAATTTCTTAAGAAATGACCACTCGTGTAAGATCTTCTATATATGTGACGCAGAAATGAAGCGGCATTTGATTTGAGTTATTTGTTTTCATGTATAAAATGCTTAAAACATTATGCTCAAAACTGAAACGTCAGTCTGGAGAAATGCTGGAATGATGAACTGCTCATAAAATTATGTCGTCATAAAGAGTCATACTGGGTCGTCAGGAAACAAATATAATTTAGTCACGTCTTAGAAAATCTAACAGTATTCTGTTTCTTTCCAGCGTACACAAATCAGCTTTAGAATCTGTTTCTGTCAAGTTAAGTTCAGGTTGCTCCGAGTTGTTTATTCAATGTCAAAACACACCTATTAATCAACTGACATATAGTTTTGCTGGTCGGCGGCCTGTATAATTATGACTGTAATAATTATTTAGCTTGAGAGGTGTGAATAATATCGTTGTTAAAAAAAAAAAAATGTAGCACCTACCTTGTTTTCTATTCAGCTATGTCGATAAGGCACGTTTGGTGCTGGCAGCGCTGAATCAGCCCGATCCGTACCGGGTCCCCGATAGACTGAAATTGTAGGTTAGTGAATTCGCCATGTACATGTATGCTTGAAATTGCTTGCCCTTGTTGCTTACTTTTTGTAATTCTGGGAATAAATAGCAAAAAGGTCATTGAAGAAGCGTCAGATGACTAAATGCCAATTTAGAGGCAGTAAAAATATGTATTTTAGACACGTTGATTATTAAATAAACTTTGTATCTGCAGTGTAGGTGGCAAATGGCGCGCAAATGAAAGCTGTGCGCAAACGAATTTTTTGAAAAATATGCGCAAATGTAATAGCACCGTAGTGTATACTTCCACTTTCAAGATTTTCTTTTTCGAAAAAAAAATCATTTACAATTCGGTAAACATTAAAAAGCATGAAAAATACCAAGTGTAAACGGTATTAAAATAGGACAGGATTTGATTACGAAAAATATATAAATATACGAGAGGTGTTCTTTAATACTTGTCATTTGCTTGATGACTTTTCCCGTTGACTAACAATAAGGATGTTGTTTATATGTCGTGAAAGGTAAATCTTTTCTGATCAGATAAGTATCAAAATTATTGAGCTTTGACGCACGACTCTATGGTAATCGCATTCAAAAACAGGGTACAGTAATGACACTGCGTTGTTTTCCATTAAATTTAAAAGCTGTAATTTCGACCACGCTGTAACTTCGCAACACTATATACGTAACCGCTTCCATTTTACACATAAACTTGCCATTCCTATGAGCATCAGAAAACACTTTTGTAGAATGTATTCACCTTTACATGTACTTTATAGAATTATTGCCCCTGCTTTGTTACGTCATTAAAATCAATGCACATGCTACACCTTTCAATATTTTTTAGATTTTTCAAATTGGACTGTATGGTAAATATCAAATTGATGGTTGTCATAATTTTGTCTTAAATGGTGTAAATGGATATTCACTGTAAATTAATTAACTGGCAATTTAACAATTACGTCAGGTTTAAGATGAAGCAGGCGCACAGTTTCTAGGACAGTTGTTCGTCTCTATAATAAAAGAAACCCAGTCAAATTTTCTGATTGAAAACGTCTACCAAGACGCTTTATAATGTCAAGCAAATAGATTTTGGGAACTTATGAATAAACAAGAAAAGATATGACACAAGTGTCATATCAATAGCCTCAATTTTCTATCGCAGTCAATAACGTATAAGACAAACCGCGCACCGAGCGTGTGGAAAAATATGCCGCAAATTCAACCAATGTATTTCCATAGACATAGAGAGACAATATCATGTTTTACTCCCCGCAACGGAATTAACTGCATCTAAAGTTGTTCCCCTTTACAATTTAATGAACAAATAATATGCAAATTAGGTTTATTCACGTCGGAGACACGTAACAAATGCATTTAATACATACGTGGTTTGTCAGAAAAGTTCGTGTACACAATTTATATTTTCAACAGAAAAATGAATATATCTGCTTTTGCAAAAGTATTTTATAAGCAAATATACAAGAAATTTTATTGAAATCTGACAAAAACACGTCATCCACAGCCTTTTCCCTGCACTTCCGTACCGAGTGTGGGGCAAAGGTCAACGTCTCTATATGGCGTTACTTGACATTTTAAGCCGCCAGTGCGTTATACATTTGTTTCAGGGTGTGTTGTTTTAACAAAAGATCCTTGGCTATCAACATTTTTATGTCTGTGTATCCAGCTGTCAAATGCAGATACGCCGTACCAATTCTCGCAAAATTTTTCGTCCACCTGTTGAACATGTGTAACAATTTCTTGCGGCGAGCATGCCAGACAGGTGATCTTCCGTTTATCATCATAGGTGGACTTCTGAGCAGCTGAAAATCGTCTGTGCCACAACTACTAAATAGTAACTGACAGACCGATGATGTTTCTGTTGTTTGTAACATTTTCATCGTATCTGTGGGTGATTTCCTTAACGAAACATACAGTCGGCGTCGGCTGTTCTCCGACGTCAAATTACGCCATTATTTCAAACAGATTTTTCGGTCTGCTTCTGATTTTTTTTCCACATAAATCAAACAACACTGCCGCCAAGTCGGAATCTTTCTGAAACTGAAGTCAGTGTTATATGGTTTTATGACGAAATATTTAAATGTTAAAACATATTTAAGTGTCGTTTGACAGGAAAAAAAAACACAATATGAAAATCGTCACATTTTGTTGACGTTTTGGCACCTGTCCCGTGTGGCCCTACGTACGCTTAAGTAGAAAATATGTCATATTTAACGTGTTGATACTTCAAATTGAAACAAATTCCTCAAATATGCTCATAAGATATTGCTGCTTATATTTATACAAAAACAAAAAAAAAAAAAACTTAAACAGCAGCACTTTACTTTTCCTGCTAGCCAAGGTGTCCACAAACCTCGTACATGTGCGTTCTGTACGCTTGGTGTACGTTAAAGTATGCAGCATGCTTAAAGCTCGACGTGTCTCGGGTATGTGTCTTATACGAATAAGTTCAACACGCGTTACATTAAACGTTTGATACGCGCCTATACTGTATTGTGTGCTTAACATAACTGTACAAAAGTACATGCAGTCCAAAATTTTCAGCATGCTGAGATTATTATACGACCTGTACACACCTTAGACACACGCTAATCATTTGTGACTGCTATTTGCACCATAGAGACTATGGGCCCCCCTCCCATTGGGGCCTAAAGAAATAGATATAGGCTACTTGTGCCTTCAGGTAAAGCTAAATACACTGCTGACTGACCGTCTGATTACTGGTTAACCGCGCTTGTCTGAGCCTGCCGAGGAAACATTTCAAGTCAAACCATCCATACGTATAAGCCTTTTGGGTTTTAGTTGGATAGTTATATTTTAAGCACTTGTTGGATGTGATGACATCCTCATTTTGGGTAAAAGTCCTGTAAAATGGAGGCAACATCCCAACATGACCTTAGCTGTTGACTGGGACGTAAAGCATCAATTCAAACAAACAAATCACGCCAAGAGGTTGCAAAATTGGTCGGAGATTTCTCCATACTTCCATGTTGTGGTTTTACTAGATTCTAGTAATTGATTAGCCGTAAGTCCTATACTATAGGTAATTAAAGTTTAAGAAGCAAATTTTCTTATTCAGCGTGTTGAGATTTTTTCATACGCCAGGGTCGCGTTTGTCTTGTACGTTAATGTGCGACTGACTTTTCCAGATTGACGTGTATGCATGGGTATGGGTATATACTTAGAGGATACGAGGGTGATCCAATAATGAATGGGACTTTTCTCCTATTTCATAAGACCTATTGACTGACTCAAGTTTACTACTTTCATTTACTAGATACACATCTGATCTCTCTTTAGAGCACATTTTATCTGATTTGCCCAACAACTTTGGTTGCTATGGTTATTTGAGAACTACTCGTGCAGTATCCATGGCCACGATTTTTCCTTTGAACTAATATAGTATATTAAAATAGAGCTATGCCACACAGTTTAAAAGAGATAACTGATCATAGTTGAGTATTGTCTGTATAAAACATTATCTCTGAAAGATTTTCCTACAGTTAATTTGGATAAATCACATAAATCAATCTACACTGCCGCCAAGTCGGAATCTTTCTGAAATTGAAGTCAGTGTTATATGGTTTTAGGACGAACTATTTTAATGTTATAATATATTTAAGTGCCGTTTTACAGGGAAAAACACATTATGAAAATCGTCACATTTTATTGACGATTTGGCTCCTGTCCAATGTGGCCCTACGTTCGCTTAAGTAGCAAATATGTCATATTTAACGTGTTGATACTTCAAATTGAAACAAATTCCTCAAATATGCTAATAAGATATTGCTGCTTATATTTATAAAAAAAACAACAGCACTTTACTTTTCCTGCCAGCCAAGGTGTCCACAAACCTCGTAAATGTGTACGCTTGGTGTACGTTAAAGTATTTTTAAGCATGCAGCATGCTTAAAGCTCGACGTGTCTCGGGTATGTGTCTTATACGAATAAGTTCAACACGCGTTGACGTTACGCGCAAAGTTCGTACAAATTTTAAATTAATGCTTGCTGTATCAGTAAAAACGCAATAACAAAGTCAGTTTCGGCTCAATATCTATGTTTTATATATCAAAATAATCCGCTTCGCATGGACAATTGCATAACAACAATCATGCATGTTTTTTTTATCGCGCAAATTAAAACAAGATACAGATAAAATGCAATTTTTACGTCAAAACAGCGTGTCACGCGTAACAAAAGCGCATTGCTAAAAAGGTTTGAAAACGTATATCTCCGAAGTTTTTTTTACCAATTCCCATCAAAATACGGCGGGATAATGACATTACATGTAGATATCACTGATATAATTTTAGTTAACTTCGGACCGCATTTCCATTTTTGGCAGTTAAAAAACTGTCGGTAGCAAAAGTGTCACGCTTTGGGGAAAATCAAGGGTGCACTTGAAAATAAAATACGATTATTACGAGTAAGACTATTTTTGTACCAAATAAATGCTCATAAACAGATGATTGAAATGTATGCAGAAATATTTATAAAACTTTGAAAAGTAAACTCTTATAAATCTTTACTTTTGGCGAAAAAATGTCACACATGCGATTTTTGCGTCGTTTTTTGAGTGGGTTATCTTCCTTATTGTAAGATAAAGGAAATTTAATACAAGAAAACAAGACATACTATACTATTACTAAAACGCTCATGTTCTAAGCTTTAAAATCATATTATTTTCATTGACGTGCGACAAATAATGTTATTTTTATAAATTATTTATCAAGGCTGAATTTTTGTCACACTTGACGTAAATATAACATAGTCAATGCCGACCTCTGCTAATTAAGCTGTTAATTGGGTTAATTACTAATGAGCTTAATTAGCTACATGTATATTTTGTACCTTGTATCATTTGCAAGAGTACATAGTTGCATAATCAGTCACATGTTTAGGGCAATATCTCTGACATTTAGATTTGGATGATGAAACTTGCAGAACGTGACTGACATTTGGGCACCTGGTATTTGACATTTCAATTGATAAACAACTTGTTAACACCTCCAAATACCAGGTTGGCAAATGAAGTAAGCGATATAAATAAAGGTTACATTTTTGGCACTGAACCTTGGAACATCTGTGATTATCAGACTGGTTGCCAACTTTGTGATATTTAGCAAATGTCAACTATTACGTCATTCAGCTGCCGTGTGATTGGTTGATATCTTTAGTACATTACGTATATAGATGGCGCTGAGTGAATGACCTGTATTTTGATTGGCTAGCCATGACGTAAGTAGATGGCGCCTTGATAGCATAGAGGGCGCTTGGCCAGAGAGTATATAAGATAATGTCTCCGTGGGAGAAAGAGTTAAGTTTTTTGAAATTACTTTACCACTATACGATTACTTTAATTTACTTTATTGTTGGAATATAAATATTAATTATATTGTGAACGTTTAACAAGACTTTTATTTCATTGAGTGTTTTGGGCCATCTGAGGTCCTCCTTCGGGTACTGCCCCCACAACTACGCTACATAGACGCATGTTAATGTACGTCACAGAACGCCATGATACCGTACTTTTATTGGAACACACATATCAGCTTCTTAAAACAGAACTGCGCAGTGGAGAAAGAAAAAGTAGTTCAGGAGGATCACTTGAAAAAAGAAGAAATATTAAAACTCTCGAAAATATGAACATGGCACCGCACAATCAATTAACCTGACGCCTACATGCATCGCTCAGCGCAAAATAAATCAAACGGATGACATCCTCATTTTGGGTAAAAGTCCTGTAAAATGGAGGCAACATACCAAAATGACCTTAGCTGTTGACTGGGTCGTAAATCATCAATTCAAACAAACAAATCACGCCAAGAGGTTACAAAAGTGGTCGGAGATTTTCCCATACTTCCATGTTGTGGTTTTATTAGATTCTAGTAATTGATAAGCCGTAAGTCCTATACTATAGGTAATTAAAGTTTAAGGACTTATGGGTGGTCACTGTATATACATAATTGAAGATTTACCTGTATAAAAAGCATTGTTTATTTTGTCAACAATGCTACATTCTTTAGCATGCTTTATCATGGGACTATTGAATATGTTGCAAGTACATGGATTTGTGTATACATGATTGTGGAATGAGTGGTCAGCTCAGAGCAAGTGAGTCATTTTTCAGTTACTTCCGGGTTGAAATTGTCGGACCCATTTTTCTTAGCTTTTTGAAAACAATAAGACAGATTTTTCGATGTGGTCATTGACTTCAATCATATAAGAACCTGAAACAAAAGGTATGTCATATTTCAGCAAACAATAAGCGCACACGATCCGCCCCCAAGTTACCCACTTTCAGAATTTTCCAGAAAAACATGTTTACACTAACTTTTCCCAGAGAAATACATTTCCATGACCCCAAAATAACTTTTAATTTGTCAGATTATGTATCCTAGACATTTAGGCTTTGCGTAATTTTTATTCAAATGTATTCCATTTTCCAGGAAATGGGTCCAATGAAAACCAGTTACATTTCCAATTTTACACCAAGCTATTTAAAATTTTAAAATAATAACTATATTGACTCATTCCTAGTATCAGTGACGTCTATTAGCAATAAATACACATCATCATTTGATTGACAGATTCAAGAAAACAGTAGATTTCTGTTTTACATACCCCACCCACTCATGTCAATATAGATAAATCCTTAAGAAGCAGATTTTATTATTAAGCGTGTTGAGATTTTTTCATACGCCAGGGTCGCGTTTGTCTTTTACGCTAATGTGCGACTGCACTTTTCAAGATTGACGTGTATATATGGGTATGGGTACATACTTAGAGGATATTTTACTTTTTTTAGTTGAATACCAAATATATTTAATCGAGTGTGTTGATTTTGTACATTTTCCCATTGAAGAGGCAGGCGGTGAAAATGCAAAACAAAAAGAATATTGAAAACACAAATATTTTTGGTACACTCTTCCTTACGTTCTAAATAAAAAAAATTAAGAACTTGAACACCAATACTTTATGTTATTTCTTAAATAACTGAGTTAAAGGCGTTAGAATTTCTGACGTGAAACACTTTTTAATGACGTCATGTGAATGGAAACGTCAGAAGTTATCAGAAATTTACAGTTAAAATATCGGCTGATATCAATCACTTGTGAAAATCATCAGATATCTCAACATACACTTTACATAATTTACACCTATGTAATACATTTATCTTTTTTGCCATTGAAGATACGGTTAAACATCAATTCAAACCGACATGTACAGTCCCAGAAGCAGCATAGAAGCTTGAAATTTCGGATTTAATAAGAAGAGAAAGTGTACTATCCGTGTAGCGAAAGTGTACTATCCGTGTAGCGAAAACAAAGGCGCTGATCAGCTTCGCAGTTACTGCGAAGCTGATCTGCGCCTTTGTTTTCGCATAGGCAAAAATCCGGATTTCTTGTGACGCGGCTCATTTGATGATGCAACATTCATCTGTCTGGGCCTACCAGTTATCGCCAGTACTGAACAACTTTTTTCAGCGTACTGCTAAATAGACTCCATAAAAAAGGAAGAATAAAAACGAATGAAGAAAGAAAAGAAACTTATTATATAAACAAAAAAAAAAAAAAAAAAAAAAAAAAAAAAAAAAAAAAAAAAAATAATAATAATAATAATAATAATAATAATAATAATAATAATAATAATAATAATAAAAATAAACAACGGATACGCGGCGAGATTCAAACCTGTAAGAGTCTGATTAGAAGACCGATGCTTAACACACTGAGCTAATGGGGCCGACTTTTAACGGCATTACTCGTGTTATTATTAATATCTATGGTCTATAAATAATAATCTAAAAATAGTTGCCATTATCGGCTGGTTTCCCGTTATCAGGTTTATGTTATATGTAAATATATTCGGAATAGGAACTAGTGCCATGCTTAATTGATACCGAATCATTTTCCCGCCCTTGATTACTAGAAGAGAAAAGAGAATCAGGCTATCTCGGCTTCATTCGTACCTTCGAGGTTATCATAATAAAAACTATTGAAGTGACCACGGCAGTGTAGCGCTAAATACAAACCGCGATGAACTATTATTATTATGAAGAACAGACAGGCACTACAGGCATAATCAATGATAGAAATCATGTCTTAAGCATGTCGTTTATAGATTAGAAACCGAAATAACAATTTGTATCGAAATAATTGGGGACGAATATGCCTAAGGCTTGCAAAGACCGCAGACTGATGACCGCCGACCGAATCACTACCCATGGCCTCTAAGCATTCTTTTTAATTTGAAACGTTAGTAACTTTCAAACTTTTAAGTGTCCCAGTTGACAAAACAATCGATTTACTTTTTGTATGTCTACAGCTTTACATCCTAAAATAATCATATTGACGAATAAACAATCTTTTAAAACCGGACTTCTTTTTTTCTCGGATGGATATCTATATGGGCCTTTTCCATTACAGTTATAGCTATATAGAATAATACATTGAAGGGTTGAGGCTATAAAAAAACACATCTTAAAATAGTTGGATGGTTTCAATATCGCAAAGAATCTATCACATATGTATCAAGTAATTTTCTTCTGGTACAGATGCTGGTTCAGTAGGAGAAAACGGGTCGATTACAAGAATTAAAGAACACTCCTCGTATTGACTCTTAAACAGTGACTGTCACAATGTTCTTAACGTGCATATTTTGCTGATAAACAAAATTGATTCTAACTAAAAGACATAAACAGAATAAAACATCTAAATCTACTGTGCAAATTATTGCGATGTGAATCAGGATCTTATTTTTTTTTTTTTTTTTTTTTTTTTTTTTTTTTTTTTTTTATTCTCAGTCGATTACATAAAATGCCTTCTATGCATTGCCGTGAAGACAGACATTTGAACGTACACGTATAGCCAAATTCCATTATCGTTGTGATTCTTTGCAAGTAACAAACTCAGTTCGACTGTGTATCAGATCGATCTTGGTCGCCGCTTGTAAGGTAGACTTCTCTGCGATATATGCTTAGCTGCTAATGAATGAAGACTGTATTAATTATAAATTGAGGCGCGTCATGTGGAAACCGGATTTTGCCTAAGCGAAAACAAAGAAGCAGATCAGATGTGCAATAACTGCACTGTTGATCAGCCCAGTCATTTTCGCTTCACAGATAGGAGAATCCCTTTTTCTCTCTCAAATCCGAAATTTCAAGCTTCTAGCCTACTTATTTGGCTGTACAGCCTCGTTTGTGTGGAAGCTGGTCGGAAACGTCAATGGTCGACTTTCTCACGCGACGGCTCAATTATAAATTGCAGTCACGCGGGAATTGCTGATGTTTATGCAAACCGTCGCGTGAAAATCTCCTCGAATGACAAAATTTAGTCTGTACAGCCACAGAATATCTCTACAGACATGAAAATTTAACCGTACAAAGACAATAGATTGTATTATCCATACAGCAAACTCGTTCTTCAAAAGCGCAGATATGCTGCTACGCATTTGGTTTTGCACATGAAATCGCAGATATCCTTCTGACGCGGCTCAAACCAAACCCAAAAAAGTTTCAAAGAATGTTCTAGAAGGCCCAAGCTACACAATATTTCCTTCTGGTACACATGTATTTAACGAATCGCTGTTAATTAACATGAGCCACATCATGGAAAAACAACATTTTGCATATGAAGAAAAGTGCTGATCAGCTTCGCAATCAGCGCCTTTGTTTTCGCTACACGTATAGTACAATTCCTCTTCTGTCTTAATCCAAAATTTCTAGCCTCTAGCCATCTCCTTTGCTTTACAACTCGGTTTGTGTCGGACATGTTAGGAAACCACATTGTTGGTTTCCTCATGACGCGGCTCACATGTACTTTGGCAATAGACGGTCCTTTTTTAAGTATGATCCATTAAAATGCACCAATTTTCTGATGTGCTTAGTTCTGGGGTATCAGCTGACGTCATCTCGAAGTACACGGCAATTATTTTCTGCTGGAAAAACTTATGATTTTGCGTCGAATAAAGTTTATTTTTTTTATTTTAATTTATTTATTTTATTTTCGTTGACATTCTGGGAAAATGTGAAATCCATCTTTGGTGACAATGTCTATTTGACATTGTCTAACTCGGAACTTCATCACATTAATCCTTAGTAGGCGACTACCAATTGTAATAGACATGCTACCGAGGACGTATATTATGATCTCATCCTTCTCAATAGCAAACTATTGCGAGCATTGTTTGTATGATACCTACTTAAACACTAATAAACTCTCATACAACATTTCGCTTGGCTGGAAACTTATCTAGTGAAGCTGTTGTAAAGGTTGCGATGGACATGAGTGCACTGTTTACCTTTATGTAAATATGCAACATTTCTTGTTCCATGCTTAACCTGTTTTGATGTTTATTATCTATATATGTGTGATAATCTTCAAATTTTGGAAGAAATAAAGTTATCATCATTATTTATTATTATAATTATTATTTTTAATTTTATTATTATTATTATTATTATTATTATTATTATTATTATTATTACTGCTTAAAGGTATATATTACACAATAACATTTGTAGCACGTTTAGCCATGACTGTAGCATTGATGCAATGTGTCCCGACATAGAACTGTTATAAGGGATATTCATATATTGCTGACCATACTGGAACCCATAAGAAATAAGCGTAGGAATTAATGCCAGGTAAATCAATTGAAAAAATGGGTCCCGGAGTACAATTATTACCGAACGTGAACAAATATAGACTGTGGCCAATCGGTTAAGAGCGCTGTTTCTTAATCACCAGATCATCTCACCGCTGTGTCTGGTGTGGGTTCGAGCCCAGCTCTGGCCACATGTGAGACAATCCAAGTTCTGCTTACGGGTGTGTCAGGTGTTTTTCTCGGATTTTTTTTCCGTTTTCGCCCCACCTACTGATTAGCCTGTCTCATATGAGCTGAAATAATCTTGAAAGGGACGAACTTCAAAAAAAAAAAGTCTTGTCGGGTGATAGGGTGTCCAGTATTCATTACAAAATGAACATGCCCCCCTTTTTTCTGGGACCGTACACTTAGTTTCCTGCAGTATCTTGAACACGAATATCAGTTGGGGGATGAACATGTTAAAACACAATAATTGAATAACATTTCCTACAGATAGGCGAGACGCTGGATTATGTATCTACCGATTTATCGAAATCGCACAACACCCTCCACATACTTTGTTTGCAATATGTAATTGGTCCATTGGTCATCCAAAATGTGTTCTAGTCACATTGTCGCCCCGACAAGTGGTGCACAATTTCTCTGTGGCTTGTTACATAAGTCACCTATTCAAAATATATTTGTACAAACAAAACGGCGAAACCTACTATACTCTACCAAATTTAATCAAGCAACAACAACACTAATTATTCCATGTACTAAAACAATTTAACAGACATGCTTTGTGATTTTTAAAAGTTGAAATTCGGCATTATTTGGTGTTACAAATGTTACTTTTAACAATTATACCGTGAAAATAGAGGATCGGGATCAAAAAAAGTTTTTATTGCATACATCTTTCTCCGTATTCAGTCCACAAACGCTAGGTACTTTCTTACTGTCCGATAGTTCTACTAGGCTATTACACAAAATCAAATTATCATAAATTTATTATTTTTTGTTCACATAATTATACGTTTTCTACAAGTGCTGTCGTAAGCTGTAACATTTGGAAACAAGTGTTTCAATAAAAATGTCAAAATGATTACATGATTTTCTTAATCATTCAGTTCTATTTTTCACAGTTTATGATAAATACATGGTAAGTGTACTAAGATACACAACCTTTGACTTACCAGTATTCTCATGGTTACATATGTAACACCTTAATGTTACAAATAAAGGTGAATTTCATTTTAATGATTATAAATGAATATGTAGACGCATTTTATTCTCTTCACGGGTTAATGGGCTTATGGTTATGTTACACTGAAAACAATATTAAAGTCTTTTTAGTGCGTACTCACAGTAGAACGAAAACACTCATACACATACAGTGTGAATGTCGAACTTGCAACAAGGAAATGCTAATTAAATGAGCTGCGTTATGCAAAAACCAGATTCAGTATATTCGATAACAAACATGCAGTTACAGCACAGTTGACCAGCGTCTTTGTTCCCCATACACAGATAAATTGAATCATTCTTTGTAAATCAGAAATTTCAAGGGTCTAATTTTCTGTGACTGTGTAGACCGTATTGGCGGAAGAGAGGTTTCTCGCACCGTGGCTCAATTGAAAGTGGATTCAAATAAGTTTACTGCATAGCTTTTTCGCATATGACGCAGTATGGTATTCGGGGTATGGTGATCCACTGACTTGCGTGTATGCTCATGGTAACGTATGTAACACCCTTTTCGCATATGACACAGTAAATTATCTTGTCAATGAGTAAGGTGATCGACTGGTGACTTGCCAGTATGATCATGGTAATGCATGTAACGCCTTTTCGCATATAACACAATAAGGTATTTTGAATATGGTGAAACATTGGTGTTTTTTTCTGTATGTTCATGGCAACATATGTAACACATTTATCGCTTAGGAAAAAGTGAGATATTTTGATTAAGGCATTGGTGACCCAGTGGTAAAGCGTTCCCTCCGGAGGTTCAACCTCAATGGCGCCGTGTTGTGTCCTTGAACAAGACAAACGGTGTATCTTTCGCAAAGGTGTAACTTTATGACTTAGAAAGACACAGACTCCACATAGATTACGCTGACAGTCGCTTCCAACTAGACGAGGATGACGTTCTCAAACTCGTGAAACTATCTTCTAAGATTATGTGGTACTCCTTACAGCTTGTGCGCGCCTTTCGGAACTATTGATTTGACGAAACGTTTGATACATACAGAGATGTATCAATTAGATCTGGTGAACGAGAAAGAGGATATCCCTGCGATACCAGATCCCTGGGAGTGGCGAATCCCAATGTCATGGGATAAGAACAAAGAATGTGAACTTCTTGAGGGGCCTTGGTGTGAAATCCAAACAGAGGAACTTCAGGATGTGCAAACACGCGTATGCATTTTTACAGGACTGGTAACGAAGACTCTGCGCTTGTCAGTCTAGGGATGACGGAGCTGTACTTTGACCATGAGGACGCAGACACGCGACGTTTCTTAGCACACGCAATGTTTCTGATGGTACAATCATCTGATGCAGATGCCTTGGTTTCACGCTGCTCTCTATTCTTGTCACCTGATTGCAATGCATTATGGTTCCACGCTGGCATGGTATGGTTCCAAACTGGAACTCCTGATAAATCAGGATATCATCCAGTACAGCTATCAGTCTTTCGTCTGGAACAAAGCTTTTCAAGGCATTGTTGTCCTTTATGCACTCACTGGCTGTGATGGTAAAACGAATCCTTGGAAGGGCGCTGAGAAAGCATTTAATTCCAAACTACCTTGGGTAAACAGACAATAACGCTTCCCACTTTTTGGTCATTTTAGATCAGCGACGGTATTCTGAGAAATCAGGAATTCATTTTGATTCAATTTCGAACCAACGTTTAATATATTTGGCTCTGTTTGGATAATATTACTCTTTGTATCGACTATCCTGTTGAAAGTTGCAAAATTACAGTATTTCTATTTGGCTCCATCTAAATTGTCACTGAGGAGGCTTAAGTAGCCGAAAACGCGGTATGGTCCATCCCCCCTTTTCTCATTAATATGCTCACTTCCCTTAAAGTGTCCAGTTTTTGTTTTTGGTTATACCTACGCACGGCAATCTGGTACATACCAGTGCACGGCGATCTGGTACAAGTGTAAAATAGTGTTCGTCACTGGCTCTTGCCAGAAGCGCGTCATTCATGAAAATGTTTTACACTACCGAAGCATGACGGAGCTGATAGAACTGTAAAAGTTGTGGCTTTAGAGCTGGTCAAACTAGAACAAATAGAGGCATACAGAACAATAAGGTGCTTTAGAGCTGATCGAACTGAAAAAGTAGGTGCTTTCAGGGCTAAAAAACTCAAAAATGGGGGAGGGGCGCTTTAGGGTGACAAATACCCGTACTACCTTAGTATAAAACATCAAAGGTACTAATATTGAAGCAGAACTCATGACAAAGGACCTAAAAGGGTTCATTGCACTGACATCCAACACTTGCAAATGTCTGCCTTTGGCACTAGAACATGTACAAGCAGACAAAAAGAATTCGTATGCACAGACTGGTGTTTATGTATGTCCGATGAGCCATTTTACAGAAATCCAGAAATCGTAAAAAAATGTTCAG
This sequence comes from Rugalucina vietnamica, assembly GCA_964017185.1. NCBI lineage: Eukaryota > Metazoa > Mollusca > Bivalvia > Lucinida > Lucinidae > Rugalucina > Rugalucina vietnamica. The sequence goes on from OZ024882.1 coordinate 23,785,157, forward strand.
ATAATGATAATTAGATCTGATTGCTATTTGTGTTCCATAATTATTTAACGCCTTGAATTTTTAGCGTCTGATTTCATTGAAAATATGTTACATACGTACATTACCATTAAATTGTCCGTCACCCACATTGCTATTTGCTTATGTATAGTGGTAGCAGGCACTTCAGAAATAGTGACAGATCGCGCTGATAATGTCATTTTATAATACTGAATCCTAAACAATGGCAAAAAGTAAAAAATCCATATTTTGGGACTTGAATAGTTAATATATCTAATATGAGTTCATAATATTGGACAATGATGAGCATTCCGCCTGCATAAAATCACCGAAACTGACTTTTAAGTTCCTAAATTTTATGTGTTACATACGTTAACAACTTTACGAATCGAAAGTACACATTTATGAAAAAGCAGTTAGCTTTCAACTTAAAGAATACTTATTTGTTATTTATAACAAGATGATGGTATAAATCTTTCTTTTATTTCAAACTGGACTGTTCACAGTAGAATGTAAACGCTTTACTCTTTAATATTCTTAAGTGTGTTACTGTGAAACCTATGTAATAACTTTCGACTGAACAATGATATGATAACAATTCTTTCTTTTTCGGACAGGAATATGATTTGTCTTTTGACCAGTGAATCAAAACTAAAAAGTGCAAAGAGATGTATATTAAAAATAGCTCACAGTCCTGTAATTAACCTTTGTACAGGCTGTTTTGGAACTGCAACGTAGGTAACACCATCGTTAAATAAATTGAGGATATTTGCTTTTTTTCGGTGAATACCAAATATATTTCATCGAGTGAGTTGAAAACATCAGAATTTTCACGAGTGCGCAGCACGAGTGAAAATTTTTATGTTTTCAACTCACGAGATGAAATATATTTGGTATTCACCGAAAAAAAAGCAAATTTTCTTTTTATTTTATACAATACACTGGCATTTTCTAATGCACAAGGCAGGCGGTGAAAATGCGAAAAACAAAACTTTTTGAAAACACAAATAATTTTGGTGCCACATTGTTCCTTACATTCTAACTAAGAAAATGAATACCCACACATTATGTTTTCGTTCATAAATAACGGAGTTATAGGCGTTTGAATTTCTGAAGTGAGACACATTTAATGACGTCAAGTAAATGGAAACGTCAGAAGTAATCCAAAATCTACAGTGAAGATAAAGGCTGATATCAGTCACTAGTGACTTTTGATATGAGTGAGATTTGATATCAGTGAAATTTCATATCAATGAAAATACCAATTTTATCAAGTTTTGATATACATTGGTTTTCACTGTAAAGTATAAAATAAAATTGATTAACAAATATCCATATATGTGCCAGAAATTTCCTTATATCACATGATATTAAAATATTTAGATTTGGAATTTAGGTGATAGATTCATAGTGTATTTTACAAACTAATAGTTTTTCTGTTTTAAATGAGTAACATACGTAACGCCTTTTGGAGGGCAAATGCACCGGCACATCACAAGGCGACAACGTGCCTAGAAACTCTTAGTACTGTAATAAAAAAGCCACACATAGCATCAAACCTAGTATGTGGAGAGTGTTGTGCGAAGCGAAAAAATTCCCTACCTACCGCGATTAACACAAAGGTCGCTGTTTCTGCCAGTTATCAACAATTATCACTACTTGCACTCTTTTCTTGCTGCTTCGGGTGGGCTGCATTACTTTAATGCGGCGTACATATACATATAATACATGTACGTACTTCCCGTGAACTCGCAAATATAAGGGTTGATTAGACGCGAACCTGAATGAAATACCTATCGTACGCAGTCTATCTATATGCAAATAAGGCTACATTTGTATTGGACAAAGCGTGTTATGACATACAAACTTGAATAAATATGCACACTATATGGTAAATTCATTATATACTTGAACTAAATTTACGATCATACAGTCATGCACTTTCTAGCAACACGCACGTTAACAGTATAAGAAGTGATTTGTGATATTTTCTAGCATCTATCTGAGGCGTTACAATGTTTACCAAGGCACTATTCGGGAAAGTTTGCATTGTTACGGGTGCCTCGAGAGGGATCGGAAAAGGGATAGCCTTACAGTTGGGTGAAAATGGAGCTAAGGTTTATATCACTGGTAGAACCCTTGAGTCGCGGAAAGGGTCCCGCGACCTCGGCTCGTTGAGGCAAACTGAAAAGGAGATTCAGGAAAGAGGCGGAATATGCGTGCCAGTACGATGTGACCATGCAAATGATATCGACGTCAGAAAATTGTTTGAACGTGTCGAAAGTGAAAATGACGGTAGATTGGACATTCTCGTCAATAACGTATGGGGAGCAGTGGACAGCACATTTGATAATTTTGGTCTCAGGTTTTGGGAGATGCCGATCTCAACCTGGGACGACAACAACGCAAGTGGTTTGCGTAATAATTACATCTGCGCTGTATATGCTGCACAGCTGATGACCAAACGGAAGAGTGGTTTGATAGTGAACGTTTCTTCTAGCGGTGGACTGCACAAATTCGCTTCATTTAACGTTCCATACGGAGTTTGTAAAGAGGGTTGCGATAGAATGGCTGCCGACTGTGGACAGGAACTAAAGGACAGCAACGTTGCATTTATTAGTCTCTGGCCGAGTCATGTAAAGACAGAGCAGGTCGTAAATATGTTAAACGACGATCCATCTGACAGCTTAGGGAACGACATTAAGGAGAGGCGTATGAAAGGGCGAGGTATGATAAAATGTTTCTCTCTATTTGAAACCACAGAACTTTCGGGAAAGTGCATTGTTGCTTTGGCTAAGGATAACAATATAATCAAGAAAACGGGGAAAATTTACACCACCTTTGACCTCTGTCGAGAGTACGGACTACGGGATGAAGAAGGATTCGGACCGTCAGATATTCGGAACGTGAAGCACCTCTTACGTTGGGCTGGGAATACATGGTTAGCGAAAATGGTGCCATCATTTCTGAGAATTCCAAAATGGATATTTTCACTTGCCGGTAACAAATTTGGTTGAGCGAAAATAAAACTAGATAAAACACTAGCACATTATGAACAAAAGTGAAAACGCTAATCATTAATATTGCAGTTTTACACTTTTTGCCCTAAACATTTTGCATTATTCACAATATTGAATTTGCTGCAAAGTCAAAGATTTGATATTGGAATTAACCAAAAATAATGTAAGACATAAAATAGCTCTACTTACTCATAAAAAAATAACAAAAACATGGTGGTGCAAGATTTTTGATTTTCAGTATATATCAATTTCATAGCAGTTTGATATGACCAATTTCATTATGCTTGACAATACGATACTTGAGTTTAGTAAATTGGAATCACAATTATGCCGTCAAGTTATTTATTTCCGTTTCGACGATGATACATGCTCCAAGACGGACTGTCGGTGAAACTGTGATTTAATGTGTGACATGTCATGAAATAACCTGAAAGATGCAGACAATGCCGGACAAATAACCATTTATCATGGACACCTATTCTAGTTTTTATGTCCGTAAAAGTTATACTTAGAAATTCAAATATACTTTTTGAAGTCTCATAGTAATATTATATATTTAGCACTAATATGATATGCTTCATAAATTAAATAAAATATCAGAAAATATAACATCATAAAAAGATTAACAAAATACAAAAATAAAAAAAAAACAAAAACAAAAACGAAAACGAAGATAAAGAAAAGCACTGTATATAATAATAATGAAAAAATGTCTTTGCTGGGATTCGAACCCGGGTCAAAAGTATCTTCTCATCCTAAAATCCTAAAATCACCGAGCCAAATCCTTTCTACAATATTATTTTAGAACATCGTGTCAATATATTGCCGTACATAATCGGTGAATTGATTGGAAAACACCTATGACAGACGGTGATCTATAAAAAGCTATATATTGACAAACAATATAACCATAACACGGCCAATTTTTCGTGGTCAAGCTATACAAACATGAATAAAATATGCACACTATACAGTAAATTCATTATATACTTGAACAAAATTTACGATCATATAATTCGGCAAATAGGTCACTGTATGGGCGTTACCTCATGAATACGTTATTAGGTATTGTCTACTTTTGACCTAGGTAAAAGCTGATTCAACTCACATGTTTTCCATTAGAAACTAAGAATGAAATACGACTTTGTCAAACTCACTGGATTGGACAAAATGCAGGTAGCTGATCTCTAACGGTAAATATGTGACAGCACTCTAGGCTGACTGAGTTCGACTTCTATAATCTCCCTACTTGAACAGATGGACTAGCCGACCACGTCCAGATATATATATATTTGACACGGTCATCCGTGATGCGCTATGGTTCAAGTTACTAGATAATGGTATTAGCTCGAAATTTACTCGAATGCTGCGTTCACTGTATAACAAAGTTCTTGCAGCTGTAAAGATGCAGTCGGATGTTTCCAACTTTTTTAAAATTGCACTCGGAGTAAAGCAAGGTGAACCGTTGTCACCCTTGTTGTTTATTCTTTTTGTGAACGATGTATACTCGGACTTGATTACTGCTGACGGTAATGGCAATGTCGCGGGCGTCGAGATAAATCATTTGTGCTTCTTTCTCCTCCTTTTTGCGGATGATATGGTGTTATTTTCAAAGGATCCGATAGAGCTTCAGTCATTGTTAGATAAGCTCTATAGCTATTCTTGTGAATGGGGTCTAAAAGTAAATTGCAGGAAAACAAAAGTGTGTGTTTTTGAAAATCAGAAGTCGGAAAGAGAACATAGTTGGTACATAAATGGCGATCTGTTAGAAACTGTAGATTCATTCTGCTATCTAGGCATGAAATTTCACTATAATGGGAACTTAGAACCAGGGATTAAAGCTCTATCGGATCAAGCTTTGAAAGCAACAAATCAACTATTGGCACTCTTTAAGCGAATGAGTTTTGATGTCAAAACTAAGTTGAGATTATTTGACTCTGTAGTAGCTCCAATTCTTTTGTATGCGTCAGAAGTATGGATATATGGATATGATCATGTCGATAAGGTTCATATAAAGTTTTGCAAGAAGTTGCTAGGTGTTCGTGTACAAGCTCCTAATTATGCAGTTTATGGAGACCTCGGGCGCTTCCCACTTTCAGTTATTGCCAAAGAGCGATCAATTAAGTATTGGTTGAAACTTCTAACAAACAGAAATTCTGTAATGACCAGAATATTCCAATCTCAGATTGACGAAATAGTTGCACGTGCACATGCACGGCCAAGTAGATACAGGCATAAGCTTTCCTGGGCAGACGGTATAAAATCTTTACTTGACGAATTGGGATTTAGCCACATGTGGTTAAATCAGGATCTTCAGATACCATCTTATGAGATGATAAGGAATCGAATCAGGGACCACTTTACACAGAATTGGTATGCTACTATTAGCGATTTTTCAAAGTTGGAATACTATTGTCAGTTCAAAACAGGTTTTAAATTAGAAAAATATGTGGAATGTATTTCAAATGATTCGTTACGTTCTGAACTAGCAGCATTTCGTCTCAGTGCACATAACCTGGAAATTGAGAGGGGGCGCCACTTTGATGTTTCACGTCAGAACAGAAAGTGCCGTCTCTGCTCGATGGGCATGGTTGAGTCAGAATACCATTTTTTATTAGTCTGTCCATTGTATACTGACTTAAGAAGATCATTTTTGACCAGGTCCTCTTGGCCATCAGTAGCCAAATTTATTAATATTATGTCGTCAAATTCACCCCGTTTTATTCTGAAATTAGCTAGATTTATTAAGTCTGCAAATATTGCACGAGCTCAGGCTCTATCTGCTCTAGCTGTCTCCTGATAACCCCTATGTACTACATTGTATTGCTTCAATATTTGTTTTTGTACATCTATGTCATATTGCTGTTTATATGTATTGTACAGCCAAAGGCATTGTATTTTGCTGATTTGCTAATAAATTTGCTTTGCTTTGCATTAAAGTTGTCGCCTATACAGTTACCTATTTGCCGGATTATACAGTCATGCACTTTGTAGCAACTCACACATTAATATAACAAACAGTGTAAGAAGTGATTTGTGGCATTGTCTTGCGTCTGTCTGTGTTACAATGTTTACCAGGGCTCTTACCGAGAAAGTTTACATTGTTACGGGTGCCTCGAGAGAGATCGGAAAAGTGATAGCCTTACATTTGGGTGAACATGGGGCTAAAGTTTATGTAACTGGTAGAACCCTTGAGCCACGGAAAGGGTCACGCAACCTCGGCTCGTTGAGGCAAACTGAAAAGGAGATTCAGGAAAGATGCGGAGTATGTGTGCCAATACGATGTGACCATGCAAATGATATCGACGTAAGAAAATTGTTTGAACGCGTCGAACGTGAAAATGACGGTAGACTGGACATTCTCGTCAATAATGTATGGGGAGCGGTGGACAGCACATTTGATAATTTTGGTCTCAGGTTTTGGGAGATACCAATCTCAACCTGGGACGATAACAACGCAAGTGGTTTGCGTAATAATTACATCTGCGCTGTATATGCTGCACAGCTGATGACCAAACGGAAGAGTGGTTTGATTGTTAATATTTTATCTAGCGGTGGACTGCATAAATTCGCTTCATTTAACGTTCCCTATGGCGTATGAAAAGAGGGTTGCGAAGAATGACTGCCGATTGTGGACAGGAACTAAAGGACAGCAACGTTGCATTTATTAGTCTCTGGCCGAGTCATGTAAAGACAGAGCAGGTCATAAATATTTTGAACGAAGATCCATCTGACAGCTTAGGGAACGACATTAAGGAGAGGCGTATGAAAGGGCGAGGTATGATAAAACGTTTCTCTCTATTTGAAACCACAGAACTTTCGGGAAAGTGCATAGTTGCTTTGGCTAAGGATAACAATATAATCAAGAAAACAGGGAAAATTCACACCACCTTTGACCTCTGTCGAGAGTACGGACTACGGGATGAAGAAGGATTCGGACCGTCGGATGTTCAGAACGTAAAACACCTCTTACATTGGGCTGGGTATACAAGGTTAGCGGCAATAGTGCCAACATTTCTGAGAATTCCAAAATGGATATTGTCACTTGCCGGTAACAAATTTGGCTGAGCCAAAATAAAGTGTATGTCGTTTAGACATGAATTTTAAATAATGTATATTTAATTCTTTACAGCGCCTCTAGCATAGTATATGCTCGTATTGTTTCAGCCAATCATTGCAATTGTTAATTTAATGATATGCAGAGTTTAGCCGGGCCATTGCTGTGGAAATTTCGGTCAGAGCGGATGTCGTTTTTTAAAGCTAATATTTTAATTAATTCCTATACTTTACCCGGATTGTTGTTAAACATTACGTTTAAACGTTATGAACGCAGTAAGAACGGTCAAGAGGACTGTTCACTAGTCCTCTCGGGTTCCACAGAGAGGAATACTGGATTTCTGCCGAAACTCAACGGAACAATTTCACTAGAATAATATTTGTGAGCAATAAGTATTGGATGTGTATCTGCCATTCGTACGAAGGATTGAAACAAACGTATACCATTTGACATGGGCAACTGATCAAAACTTATTTATAAATTCTGCATCCACGGGTCTGCATCTGGGACGTCTGGGGTGTATGTAAACAATATAGCGGCAGCTGAAAGTAGGTCATCCGGAGATTCAGCTGGTGATTCATAGATATGCAGCGTGTGCTAGTCATTAATGGAGTCGCAGTCTGCATGGCTAGAATGAACCACTACATTAACTTTGCTTGCGATCTCCGATCAATGTTGAGAATCAGAAGGGACTAAACACTCATGGGACACGATGGCTAAGTTGAAGATGTCGTCCTGAATGAATCCACAAATCAGAGACTCAAAAGACCGAATAGATACAGCGCAGTTATGCTTATGCTGCAATACAGCGATTTAGACTAAGATAAGTATATTTCTATAACATACAACATATATATGATACATTTACTTAAGGCATCCATCTCTTCATTAAACATTATGTTCTCAAATTCCTCTCTCTCAGAGTTATGCAATTGCAGTAGTTCTTCTTTTCTGGGCTTATGCAACTTCATACACCATACCACTTTCATTATGACTCACATAATGTGCTTTAAAATTATCGGTGATGTCGGATATAACTGTATAGTGTTTGGTCTAGTTTCAGATTTCCTTCATTATGCCGTTGGCGATGCTCTGTGTATTCAAAGGACAGGGGTACCGAAGGGAAGCAAACTTTATGATACTTAACGCACGGCTACTCTACTGTTCATACAGCCACATGATGTCAATATTATCATGCCAGTTCCTTCATGTGTATGCGGTTGGCTATGAGCTATGTATTTTAAAGACAAGGGTAACGGATGGAACAAACCTGTTTGACACTAAAAGCAAGGCTACCCTACTGTGTTGTCCTAAATTATACAGCCACATAGTGTCAATATTATCATGAAAGTTCCTTCATGTGTATGCGGTTGGCTATGAGTTACATGTACACATACACTGTCATGTTGGGCCATGTGGACATCTATCAACGTTTTCAGGCTTTGAAAGAAAATTATTGATCAACAACGAAACTCGAATTTAGCACTCAACTTACAACCTGCTATGATCGACACAAAAGTCCGCGTTGGGAAATTTAGGGGCGTGCCTGGGATTTCGTTAATATGTCAGTTCATATGTATTCAGGATAATCGCTATAAACATAAACTTTTTAAAAGTACAACAACGAACAACAACACAGGAATAGCCTAGCTTGTTTAGTCACATGAATTTGCTAGTCGTGTTATTCGGCAGCTAAGCCTCGCTGCGTCGGATAAAAACTACTGTATCATCAATGTGCAGCAGTGTAGCGGCGGTAACTGCTAGACACGATTATTACTGTCTGCAAAACGCCAATTTTTCCAAATTTTCCAAAATCTGCTAACAGTACATCTCTCTGATACTGGTGATTTATTTGACAGCTCCTAATGGTTACAACAACAAACTGTAACACAAATCCAACAATTTTTATCAGACTCCCCTTCAGTTGATAATACATGCTTGCAAACATTTTTGCCTGAACAGTTTTGTTTCTAAATCATATGTGAAGAAAAAGTGGAATTCACAGAAAAGGAAGCGAGTATAAAATGAGTTCTTATATTCATTAATTTTATTCTTATTTGCTTGGAAAAGTTCGGGAATGCTATTTGTGTTGTGCTATAGGCAAACGTGAAACTCTAATGAAGATACTCGGTTGGTAGCATGTCCTCCAAATCGAAGCACACCTGCGATAACCCGTCCTGTCCTAGTGGCAGAGCATTAGCTTGGGGATCGGGATGTTGCGGGTTTGAACCCAGTCCGGCGCCATATCAAAGGCATTAAAATGGTACCAGTGATTGCGCGTTGCACTGGCTTATCTTCTATCACAAATACTACACAACTAACAAAGATAAAAAACATGTTTATAATAGTTTCTGAAGTGACTGAAGGACCGCATGGAAGACTGGCATTCATGATAAATACAATCTCCTCCAAATTTAAGATAGTTAAGTTCTGGTTATTGATCGATCAGAACATCTAGCATATTCCTTTCATGAATTTACCCAGGACCATTTTCCAATTTATTCTGATTCAAGAAGAAAAGTTGTCAGTTGATTGTGAAATAGTATGCATTAAGTACTGATAATCTAATAAGTACTGGTACTCTACATCAGGTGATTTTACAGAAAACCATGTTCAACTTACAGACATATAAAGTGGTACATGTACAAATAAACATTATCTGCCATTTTAATGAGGTTGTGAAAAAATGAATGCTCAGAGCTGTCAGATTAAATGAAGATAAACCTTGGCTAGAAAGTAGCTGATATTTGGGGGAAATGCGGAGGACTGACTATGTACGTTTTAGATTCGTATTTAAATAAGTGCTGTTTTAAATCGGAGCAGAGATGGAATTTGTCAAAAGAAGAAATAATTTAACTAGAGATGAACATGTATCTTAATAATTATGCACATTTTCAAACATAAGCATGTTTCGGCTGTAGCCAGTCTAGTGCTGACCTACTTCTTCCCTTGAAAATAATTACTCGCACAAAGTGCAACGATATCTAACACATGAAATCAGATACGCTTTCTGACCCATTTGTGCGACCACAACATAGCTGTTACAACAATTGCATGAAATGGCACGAGTTGACATTTCTAGTGAAGCCAACTTCGGCATTCTCCAGGCCACCGCTCGGCAAACCAATTATATCATAATAGCTAGTTCAGCATCTATACCTCCTTTCTACATGCTTTACACAAATCAATCAGACATGTGGCCTTTCGTCATATGGTGCCATCGGCAGAATCCTGCCCAGCTAGTCCCTCCGTAGAAAGCCTGAGTTCTCATATAATGAACAATGTTCAAAGAATATTCTTTACAACGGTCTTTCGGAAGGAACACACTATTAGTATCCGTCTGCATTAGTTTTTTACAAATGTAAATACGCACTAACACATGTTTGTTTATTTTGTCATTCACTTTGTACCATTTTGCTTTGATACGGGCTCAATTAACAATCCTTTATGTAGTCAAGGTTGTGGTTGCCAAGTTTAGATTAGTTTTACTGGGAGCGGAAAATTTTAAAGGTTGCAAAAACATGTTAAAAGTTCACTTACACAATTTTGCAATCAATGCAATATCTCTTAGTGAAGCTTACAACTGTTAAAACCAATGTTTTGCTGTCTGTTGCTTGTACCATGTCATTTTATTTTATTATTATTTATTTTGCCATTTTTCAATCGCAATACTAATTCGAAATGAAGTTCAGCCTGTGCAGGTCATTCGGCTAAGCCGGCATTGGTGTTCTGCAGGTAGGTGGTCATTTGATGCCCGGAATATGCATGCTCATGTCTATGAGTCTGCTCTTCGCAATGCATGACTTGAATCTAAACAGTCCTAATGTTGATTTTGGAAGGTCATATGCACAGCTAGCGTTGTGTAATTGATCAATACCGCTAATTACGATTATTGCTTCGTGTTACCGTTGTTACGTCTGCTTTCCTATACTTACATACTTCCTTCACCTACTTATATCATAATTTTGGGACAATCGCCTAATTAAATTTCACATTCTGTTTTTTGTATGACGCGGAGGCCTTGATCATTCTTCATTTAATCAGGCTTTTGTTTGGAGAATCTACTACCCAAAATTACAGTACAGGTATCGCTGCTGGGTGTTCTGTATGGAATAAACGCCAATAATCAACCCCATGGATGCTTCTGCTCAACATTTGGGCTCCATCCACGGTGCAGGATGTATCAGTCTTCCATTCAGGCTCCATCCGCACTAACTAATTGGATGCATCTGCCCGCCATTAGGGCTCCATCCGCTGTGCAGGATGCTTCTGCCTTCATTCAGGCTCCATCCGCACTTACTATAGTCCAGCTTCAGCCCGCCATCAGGGCTCCATCCTCGGTGCAGGATGTAACTGCCTTTCATTTGGGCTACATCCTCACCACATGCCAGTCTCACAGGATGCATCTGCCTGCCATTTGGGCTCCATCCTCACTGGCAACCCCAGTCTCACAGGATGCTTCTGCTCAGTCATGCCATGAGCTCCATCCTCACTGGGGTACATGTAAACATTCAGTCTCACAGGGTGCTTCTGTCCTGTTTGCAGGACTCCACCCTCACTGAATCCTCGGTTTCAGTCACACAGGGTGCTGGCCACACCCTCACTGAAATCACGCATCAGTTTTCAGTCACACAGGGTGCCTCTGTCCTTGCTGCAGGGCTCCACCTTCACTGAAAGCGTAAGCACATTATTGGCGTGTATTGTATATAGCAACAGAAGTTTATGCATATACAGTTTTGTTGCTGCAAATGAAGGGTGATCATTGCCTCTATATTGCCAAAGAATTGTGTATATTTGTTTGATATGATGAATGTAGTTGCTGTAGTTATGGAGAACACATGTATGTGTATCCATTAAACCTTAGATGCCTTATGTGTTATATATTATTTAAAGTGTATGTCGTTTAGACATGAATTTTAAATAATGTATATTTAATTCTTTACAGCGCCTCTAGCATAGTATATGCTCGTATTGTTTCAGCCAATCATTGCAATTGTTTATCTAATGATATGCAGAGTTTAGCCGGGCCATTGCTGTGGAAATTTCGGTCAGAGCGGATGTCGTTTTTTAAAGCTAACCACCACCGTCCCCATCCACCTCCAACCGCCTTTGTATCTATTTGATTTGCTCTTCTTAAGGGGATGATTAGCCTTCATAACCGGGGAATCTACTACCCAAAGGAGAATCTACTACCCAAAATTACAGTACAGGTATCGCTGCTGGGTGTTCTGTATGGAATAAACGCCAATAATCAACCCCATGGATGCTTCTGCTCAACATTTGGGCTCCATCCACGGTGCAGGATGTATCAGTCTTCCATTCAGGCTCCATCCGCACTAACTAATTGGATGCATCTGCCCGCCATTAGGGCTCCATCCGCTGTGCAGGATGCTTCTGCCTTCATTCAGGCTCCATCCGCACTTACTATAGTCCAGCTTCAGCCCGCCATCAGGGCTCCATCCTCGGTGCAGGATGTAACTGCCTTTCATTTGGGCTACATCCTCACCACATGCCAGTCTCACAGGATGCATCTGCCTGCCATTTGGGCTCCATCCTCACTGGCAACCCCAGTCTCACAGGATGCTTCTGCACAGTCATGCCATGAGCTCCATCCTCACTGGGGTACATGTAAACATTCAGTCTCACAGGGTGCTTCTGTCCTCTTTGCAGGACTCCACCCTCACTGAATCCTCGGTTTCAGTCACACAGGGTGCTGGCCACACCCTCACTGAAATCACGCATCAGTTTTCAGTCACACAGGGTGCCTCTGTCCTTGCTGCAGGGCTCCACCTTCACTGAAAGCGTAAGCACATTATTGGCGTGTATTGTATATAGCAACAGAAGTTTATGCATATACAGTTTTGTTGCTGCAAATGAAGGGTGATCATTGCCTCTATATTGCCATCCTGTGAGACTGGCATGTGGTGAGGATGTAGCCTAAATGAAAGGCAGTTACATCCTGCACCGAGGATGGAGCCCTGATGGCGGGCTGAAGCTGGACTATAGTAAGTGCGGATGGAGCCTGAATGAAGGCAGAAGCATCCTGCTCAGCGGATGGAGCCCTAATGGCGGGCAGATGCATCGAATTAGTTAGTGCGGATGGAGCCTGAATGGAAGACTGATACATCCTGCACCGTGGATGGAGCCCAAATGTTGAGCAGAAGCATCCATGGGGTTGATTATTGGCGTTTATTCCATACAGAACACCCAGCAGCGATACCTGTACTGTAATTTTGGGTAGTAGATTCTCCAAACAAAGGCCTGATTAAATGAAGAATGATCAAGGCCTCCGCGTCATACAAAAAACAGAATGTGAAATTTAATTAGGCGATTGTCCCAAAATTATGATATAAGTAGGTGAAGGAAGTATGTAAGTATAGGAAAGCAGACGTAACAACGGTAACACGAAGCAATAATCGTAATTAGCGGTATTGATCAATTACACAACGCTAGCTGTGCATATGACCTTCCAAAATCAACATTAGGACTGTTTAGATTCAAGTCATGCATTGCGAAGAGCAGACTCATAGACATGAGCATGCATATTCCGGGCATCAAATGACCACCTACCTGCAGAACACCAATGCCGGCTTAGCCGAATGACCTGCACAGGCTGAACTTCATTTCGAATTAGTATTGCGATTGAAAAATGGCAAAATAAATAATAATAAAATAAAATGACATGGTACAAGCAACAGACAGCAAAACATTGGTTTTAACAGTTGTAAGCTTCACTAAGAGATATTGCATTGATTGCAAAATTGTGTAAGTGAACTTTTAACATGTTTTTGCAACCTTTAAAATTTTCCGCTCCCAGTAAAACTAATCTAAACTTGGCAACCACAACCTTGACTACATAAAGTATTGTTAATTGAGCCCGTATCAAAGCAAAATGGTACAAAGTGAATGACAAAATAAACAAACATGTGTTAGTGCGTATTTACATTTGTAAAAAACTAATGCAGACGGATACTAATAGTGTGTTCCTTCCGAAAGACCGTTGTAAAGAATATTCTTTGAACATTGTTCATTATATGATAACTCAGGCTTTCTACGGAGGGACTAGCTGGGCAGGATTCTGCCGATGGCACCATATGACGAAAGGCCACATGTCTGATTGATTTGTGTAAAGCATGTAGAAAGGAGGTATAGATGCTGAACTAGCTATTATGATATAATTGGTTTGCCGAGCGGTGGCCTGGAGAATGCCGAAGTTGGCTTCACTAGAAATGTCAACTCGTGCCATTTCATGCAATTGTTGTAACAGCTATGTTGTGGTCGCACAAATGGGTCAGAAAGCGTATCTGATTTCATGTGTTAGATATCGTTGCACTTTGTGCGAGTAATTATTTTCAAGGGAAGAAGTAGGTCAGCACTAGACTGGCTACAGCCGAAACATGCTTATGTTTGAAAATGTGCATAATTATTAAGATACATGTTCATCTCTAGTTAAATTATTTCTTCTTTTGACAAATTCCATCTCTGCTCCGATTTAAAACAGCACTTATTTAAATACGAATCTAAAACGTACATAGTCAGTCCTCCGCATTTCCCCCAAATATCAGCTACTTTCTAGCCAAGGTTTATCTTCATTTAATCTGACAGCTCTGAGCATTCATTTTTTCACAACCTCATTAAAATGGCAGATAATGTTTATTTGTACATGTACCACTTTATATGTCTGTAAGTTGAACATGGTTTTCTGTAAAATCACCTGATGTAGAGTACCAGTACTTATTAGATTATCAGTACTTAATGCATACTATTTCACAATCAACTGACAACTTTTCTTCTTGAATCAGAATAAATTGGAAAATGGTCCTGGGTAAATTCATGAAAGGAATATGCTAGATGTTCTGATCGATCAATAACCAGAACTTAACTATCTTAAATTTGGAGGAGATTGTATTTATCATGAATGCCAGTCTTCCATGCGGTCCTTCAGTCACTTCAGAAACTATTATAAACATGTTTTTTATCTTTGTTAGTTGTGTAGTATTTGTGATAGAAGATAAGCCAGTGCAACGCGCAATCACTGGTACCATTTTAATGCCTTTGATATGGCGCCGGACTGGGTTCAAACCCGCAACATCCCGATCCCCAAGCTAATGCTCTGCCACTAGGACAGGACGGGTTATCGCAGGTGTGCTTCGATTTGGAGGACATGCTACCAACCGAGTATCTTCATTAGAGTTTCACGTTTGCCTATAGCACAACACAAATAGCATTCCCGAACTTTTCCAAGCAAATAAGAATAAAATTAATGAATATAAGAACTCATTTTATACTCGCTTCCTTTTCTGTGAATTCCACTTTTTCTTCACATATGATTTAGAAACAAAACTGTTCAGGCAAAAATGTTTGCAAGCATGTATTATCAACTGAAGGGGAGTCTGATAAAAATTGTTGGATTTGTGTTACAGTTTGTTGTTGTAACCATTAGGATCTGTCAAATAAATCACCAGTATCAGAGAGATGTACTGTTAGCAGATTTTGGAAAATTTGGAAAAGTTGGCGTTTTGCAGACAGAAATAATCGTGTCTAGCAGTTACCGCCGCTACACTGCTGCACATTGATGATACAGTAGTTTTTATCCGACGCAGCGAGGCTTAGCTGCCGAATAACACGACTAGCAAATTCATGTGACTAAACAAGCTAGGCTATTCCTGTGTTGTTGTTCGTTGTTGTACTTTTAAAATGTTTATGTTTATAGCGATTATCCTGAATACATATCAACTGACATATTAACGAAATCCCAGGCACGCCCCTAAATTTCCCAACGCGGACTTTTGTGTCGATCATAGCAGGTTGTAAGTTGAGTGCTAAATTCGAGTTTCGTTGTTGATCAATAATTTTCTTTCAAAGCCTGAAAACGTTGATAGATGTCCACATGGCCCAACATGACAGTGTATGTGTACATGTAACTCATAGCCAACCGCATACACATGAAGGAACTTTCATGATAATATTGACACTATGTGGCTGTATAATTTAGGACAACACAGTAGGGTAGCCTTGCTTTTAGTGTCAAACAGGTTTGTTCCATCCGTTACCCTTGTCTTTAAAATACATAGCTCATAGCCAACCGCATACACATGAAGGAACTGCCATGATAATATTGACATCATCTGGCTGTATGAACAGTAGAGTAGCCGTGCGTTAAGTATCATAAAGTTTGCTTCCCTTCGGTACCCCTGTCCTTTGAATACACAGAGCATCGCCAACGGCATAATGAAGGAAATCTGAAACTAGACCAAACACTATAGTTATATCCGACATCACCGATAATTTTAAAGCACATTATGTGAGTCATAATGAAAGTGGTAAAACTATATAGATAAAACACAGATACTTTCCGAACAAAAGTGAAAACGCTAATCATTATTTTATCTTATTAAATGTTAACCCTAGAGTTAATCTGATTGCAAAAGTTATTTTAGAACACATACGACTTTTATTCTTTGCATCAGGATAACATGTTCGTGTAATATATACCCCCGTATACCCCACTTTTATATAGCAAAGATATGGGTATGCAGGGGTATAACTTTTTTTTTCTTTTCTTGCTTCAAAACATAGATTGTAGGTACTCATTAGAACCGCCTCGTCGTTACAGCACTCGATGTCTACCCTGGCTATGCATCGTAATCTCATAGTAACAAAAATTCATATTCGTAAGAACTGTCAAATCAAAAAGGCAGGTTATATATATTGAGAAAAGCTTTGCAATAAAATCAAATGCGAAACTGAAATTCAAGTTAAAATATATGTGTAGCATTTTTATTTTGTTCAGTATATATTGTGGTGTATGAACAGAGTCAGTATCAAATTTTTCAACGGTTGCAAACCCTGAAAGAAGGCGTTGTCATTGTCTCCTCAGCTTGGAGATGATGGCTACTCTTTCTGGGTTGGTCATCGAAGTAAAATATGTTACTATCCGAGACAGTCCTAAACATTTCAGCATCAAAGAGTGCTATTGATTTTCTCTTCAGAGCATATATTCATGTACCAAGTCATTTTGCTGGAAACTGCTGCGTCTAGCAAGCGTAGCTACATCTAAAAAGAAAGGAGAGTCATTTTCAGGTAGACCTTCAGTTACCTTCCGTGGGCTTGGAAATAAAATCAGAGAGGCGGTCCTAACGAGTACCCACAATCTATGTTTTGGAGCAAAAAATAAGAAAAATAGGTATACATAACCTTGCATACCCCAGCATTGCTATATAAAAGTGGTGTTTTATGGGGTATACATGTATATCACGGGCATGTTTTCCTGACGAAGGTTATACATGTATTTGTATTGGACAAAGCGTGTCATGTTATACAAGCTTGAATAGATATGCATACTATAAAGTAAATTCATTAATATATACTTGAACTAAATTTACGATCATACAGTCATGCACTTTGTAGCAACTCACACGTTAATAAAACAAACAGTATAAGAAGTGATTTGTGGAATTGTCTAGCGTCTGTCTGAGGTGTTACAATGTTCACCAGGGCTCTAACCGAGAAAGTTTGCATTGTTACGGTTTTCTCGAGAGGGATCGGAAAAGGGATAGCCTTACAGTTGGGTGAAAATGGGGCTAAGGTTTATATAACTGGTAGAACCCTTGAGCCGCAGAAAAGGTCACGCGACCTCGGCTCGTTGAGGCAAACTGAAAAGGAGATTCAGGAAAGAGGCGACATATGCGTGCCAGTACGATGTGACCATGCAAATGATATCGACGTTAGAAAATTGTTTGAACGTGTCGAACGTGAAAATGACGGTAGATTGGACATTCTCGTCAATAAGGTATGTGGAGCAGTGGACAGCACATTTGATAATTTTGGTCTCAGGTTTTTTTAAGATACCAATCTCAACCTGGGACGATAACAACGCAAGTGGTTTGCGTAATAATTACATATGTGCCGTATACGCAGCACAGCTGATGACCAAACGGAAGAGTGGTTTGATTGTTAATGTTTCATCTAGCGGTGGACTGCACAGATTCGCTTCATTTAACATTCCCTATGGCGTATGAAAAGAGGGTCTCGACAGAATGACTGCCGACTGTGGACAGGAACTAAAGGACAGCAACGTTGCATTTATTAGTCTCTGGCCGAGTCATGTAAAGACAGAGCAGGCCGTAAATATTTTAAACGAAGATCCATCTGACTGCTTAGGGAACGACATTAAGGAGAGGCGTATGAAAGGGCGAGGTATGCTAAAAAGTTTCTCTCTATTTGAAACCACATAACTTTCGGGAAAGTGCATTGTTGCTTTGACTAAGGATAAGAATATAATCAAGAAAACGGGGAAAATTCACACCACCTTTGACCTCAGTCGAGAGTATGGACTACGGGATGAAGAACTTAGGGATCAGAAAAAAAAGAAGTGTCCATTTGGAAGCACATGCATCAGAACCAAAATGAGCACGTGAATTTTATGCGCTGAGTTATGCCCCATTACATCTTCATTCATTTGAGGTGGTTTGAAGGTCGGTTTGTAGAATATGATGAGTATCTACTATAAACATGATAAATAGCACTATAGCTCAATGCTGTTGCGCCATACTAACGTTATACTTCTACAAACGTTGGCAAATGATTGGAAAAATAATAAATGTAAAACATGTAACATGTTACACTGAGTGCAGAGTGGGTGCCTAAGTCAAGTGCTAGCTTCGCAAAAGGCTCATTCAAAACCCGAAATTATGCATCGAACCCACGACCCCTGGTTACCACACCTGGTTTACAAGACGAGTCGAGAAGGCTTCTACAAGCATAATATACGCTCGTGATATCTTTTTGGGGACCTCTTTTGCTTTACATCAAAATCGTTTGGCCTTCTTTTTCCCCAAAAAGATTTTAACTTTCAATACGAAGCTTTTATCATTCACAAACTATCTTAAGTTCCACATCCAAATGAAACTGCCCTAGATTCTACATCGACGAACATGCTTCATATGCGAACTTTCAGTTCAGTTTTACTCAGTTTCCATCAGTAACACAGATCTGATTATTATTAGGTTTATTTACCGTACATTTTCGTCGGTGCAAAGTGAGCATGCCCCAAATTTGGAGCCAAATTTTGTATGTTATAGTGTATTGTTAACATATTCATGTACAAGTATAATTGTTTAAGGAAGTTTGTTATTTTGTTGATGTTGACTATGTTTATTTGTTTTCTGTTCATTCAGTTGAATAACATGTACTTATAATAATTACATTTTCATATCTCAAATTTGTGTTGTTTTGTATAAAATGAAAATTAATGTTTTAATTGTGGTTTATACAAAACGAGATGATGTCTGCTTAACCAATGCCTGTTTAGCATTTATTGTTCCCATTGGTCTACAACTCAGAGGCGGTACTCAGCTAGCCTGTTTATGATGCAAAATACTTTACCTCGGTTAATATTCAGATTTCAGAATGCATTAACATGAATCGGTTTCTTCGCTTTCGGAGTGGAAGATCTTGTATTTTCAAGATAAACCCAGCCTGCCACCCCAACACCACCTTAATTCAAGGTTCCCTATCATTTGTTATATTTTCATACTTCACTGGGTATGTTCTCTTTGCACTGAAAAGCCTCGGCCAGTACATGCACAAACCGGGCTTTCTTTTTCCCCAAAAAGATTTTAACTTTCAATACGAAGCTTTTATCATTCACAAACTATCTTAAGTTCCACATCCAAATGAAACTGCCCTAGATTCTACATCGACGAACATGCTTCATATGCGAACTTTCAGTTCAGTTTTACTCAGTTTCCATCAGTAACACAGATCTGATTATTATTAGGTTTATTTACCGTACATTTTCGTCGGTGCAAAGTGAGCATGCCCCAAATTTGGAGCCAAATTTTGTATGTTATAGTGTATTGTTAACATATTCATGTACAAGTATAATTGTTTAAGGAAGTTTGTTATTTTGTTGATGTTGACTATGTTTATTTGTTTTCTGTTCATTCAGTTGAATAACATGTACTTATAATAATTACATTTTCATATCTCAAATTTGTGTTGTTTTGTATAAAGCATAATATACGCTCGTGATATACGCTCGTATTGCTTTGGACAAAAATGGGACGCTTTTAACAACACTCTGTAATTTAAATAGTTACTTTCGTTTGATACATTTTCCACTCATATTTTGACAATTCTTGCATTGTCTTTACTTCGTCTATGTACAAATAATAATTTGTAAAACATGAATGTCAACTGGCAGCAGCTATCTTATGTTAAAATTGCTATAACCAGTTGACTGGCAGCAGCGATTTATCGTAAAAATGGCTGGTGACAGTCAACTGGCAGCAGCCAATTTAACGTAAAATCGCTATTACCAGTCAACTGGCAGCAGCCAATTTAACGTAAAATCGCTATTGCCAGTCAACTGGCAGCAGCAATTTTAACGTAAAATCGCTATTACCAGTTAGCCACTCCGTTTTTTAAAACATAGGCTTTTACAAACAATGAATATTTAGGAAACTGTTGCAGCTTGATACTTGAAAGTTGATTGATGGAGACAACTAATAGAGTCATTGATGAAAGTGTAATTAATTAAGGTCAAGGTAGTTTCTTGACCTTGACCCAATGTCACTGAAATATCAAAATAAAGTCACACTTTCAAAGGCCTAGAAATTCTAGGTGGAGCCTCCTTAGCGGCATAGATATTTTATACGCAATATCTTAGCAATATCTTGGTCACATGACCAAGATGGCTGCCACACCCATATATGGTACAAACCCTTCAAAAATTTTCTTCTCCAGAACCGATGGGCCGATATCCACGAAACTTGGTATGTAGCATTGTGCACTCCAGCCCATCATGATGACGCTGGAATGACTTTGACCTGTTTTTTGGCAAGGTCACTTTTAGAAACATAGGCTTTTACATGGGAAATGGCGAAAACAATGGATATTTTGGAAATTATTGCAGCCTGAGACCTAGAAGTTGCTAGATGCAGACAACTAATGGAGTCAATGAAGGTATGTAATCAATTAAGGTCAAGGTCATGACACAAGGTCATAGAAATATCAAAATTAAGATTATGGTTTTCTTATAAATCCCTTGCTTTGGAAACAATTGCAGCGTGAGACCTGAAACTTAGCAGATACAAACAACTTATGAAGTCAATAAAGGTGTGTGAGTATTCAAGGTCAAGGTCAGTTCATGATGACTTAATGCTCCAAGATCAGGCTTCAGGTGAGCGTTCTCAGGACCAATGGTCCTCTGGTTTTGCACTAAAGTGACCTTTGACCTAAATCTGCATCACTTAGTTGTAACAAGTGTTGCTGATTAAACCTCAGAAATGTATTGGATGTAATTTAGGGGTTATCTTTACAAAAGAATTGAAAATATTACATAATATATTGCTTATATGTTGAAATATATGAAATTTTTGCACTTAGTTGACCTTTGACCTACTTTTGGGGCTCCGGAGCATTTTTAGACCCTAGCGTGTATTCTTACACATCAAGGAACACATTTAGCATGGATGCCAAAATGTACTTAAAATGCCAACAGAAAACTATCTATCAATCTATTCGTCGCAGCAGGCGTTTGACCTGATATCATATGGGACAATACCAGGGGTTTTGGGGTCTGGTGAGAAGGACCATTTATTTTAAGGGATCTGGGGTGAATTGCCATTCAGAGAGCTGGGGAGCAAGTTAAAAAAAATCTTTTTACATTGCGCAAACTTGGCCATGCAATATACAGAGATTTTTTCACCTGTAAAAATTGAATTTTTCGTCAGAAAAATTTTGATATTTTTCTTATTTTTGCTCAAAACATAGATTGTGGGTACACGTTAGAACCGCCTCGAGGAGGCGGTTCTAACGAGTACCCACAATCTATATTTTGGAGCATAAATATGAAAAATAGTTATACCCCTGCATACCCCAGTTTTGCTATATTAAAGTGGGGTATACAGGGGTATTCATTGCATGGACATGTTTTCCTGATGATGTATGCAGCAGGGAGTAGGCATATGAGACAAAAAATTTAAGGGGGTCATTTTTCTTTCAGGGAGCAGGGAGCAAAACCACACACACACACACACACACACACACACACACACACTGTCCCGATAGATCCTCTTTACATCTAAAAAACATGCCCACGTCCCATTGAACTCTATTTTATACAATAAAACTGGGGCGTGCAGGGGTATACATTGGTTCCTATTTTTGATCCAAAACATAGATTGTGGGTACTCGTTAGAACCGCCCGCTCCGCGATGCGGTTCTAAAGTATATCCATAATCTATATTTTGTGTACATAATTGAAAAATATCAATATTTTATTTTATTTTATTTTATTTAAAATCTTCATTTCTAAAATTCGCTGTTTTGCACGGACACATTTTATAAAGCATGCATTTCAAGTTGACTGGGTTCCATGTCCATATATGTACCGCATCATGAGAAAACAAACAATGTCGTTTCTGAACCGGTCCAACACAAACCTAGCTGTAAAAACTCAGAAGAAGGCTAGAGGCTGGAACTTTTCTGATATAGAAAGAAAATGAATTGCACTTTCCGTGTAGCGAAACTAAAGGCGCTGATCAGCTTCGCAGATGCTGTGACTTTGCTTTTGCATATGCAAAATTTTGGTTTTCTCTTGATGCGGCTTAAATGTACACTTTCAGTGAGATCTACTCAGTCGCGGCATGTAAAACATATCTCCGGGGTTCCGACCAGGTCGAAACGCATACCGGCTTGTGCCGTAATGGGCACAGAAGAAGGTTACACAAGTTCAAAAAAATATACAACTTGAAATATACCAGCCTTTTTTAGCTCGACTGCACGAAGTGCATAGAGCTATTGCTGTCACCCCGGTCGTCCACGTCTGAATCTGAATCTGAATAGTTTACTGGTGACACGCCAAATGACATTATTTCACCAGGGGGTTCGGATGGGGGGAAATTAGTCCCTTGAACGCACGAGTGAAGCGAACTTGGACACACAGTCATCAGACATTTCAGCAGAGGAGACAAGTGAATCAGGGAGGTCATTCCAGTCCCTGATAGTCTGTGGAAAGAAACTACTTTTGTACGCTTCTTTGCTAGCTGAAGGTATCTGAAAAGCCAAAGAGTGTTGATTTCTACAACGCCTATTCTTTGGGATAAGGTCATCTGTGGGTATTCTGGCTTTACCCTTTAGACCTTTGTATAGCAATATAAGTCTACTATCCTTCCTCCTTTTCTTAAGAGATTCCCATTTCAGTTGACCTAAAATGCCAGTCATGCTCCCAGTTTCAAAAACATAATTTCCCGTCACAAACCTTGCCGCACGATTTTGGACCTTTTCCAGTTCTTCCTGGAGGCCATGAGTGTGAGGGTCCCAAACTGAGCTTCCATATTCCAAGACCGGCCGCACCAGTCCTTTATAAGCTGCTTCTTTCACATCTGGGGGACAAGAATACAAATTTCTCCTCAAGAATCCGAGAGTTCTGTTAGCCTTTGTACAAACATTGGAAATATGAGTATTCCATTTCAAATCATTTGTGATAGTTACACCCAGGTATTTTATGCTTTCAACGTTTTCCAGTAAAGTGCCCTCAAGGGTGTAGTTAGCCTGTATCTTACTAGACCGTTTATTTGTCAGCTGCATCATGTTGCATTTGACGGGTTGAAATCTCATTCCCCATTTTCTAGCCCAACTGCCTAGGCGATCAATGTCTCTTTGAAGTTTCAATGTATCCTCTTCATTCTTGATTTCACGATAGCAAACACAATCATCAGCAAAGAGTCTTATTTCAGACTCGATGTCTGCTGAGATGTCATTTATATACAAGGAAAACAGCAAGGGGCCGAGAACGGTGCCCTGAGGGACACCCGACACAACTGGAGCCCAATCCGATTTAATACCATTAACCACTACCCTTTGTTGTCTGAAACAAAGGAAAGCATTTATCCAATTCAGTGTTGTTCCACCTATTCCATAGCTGAACAATTTGCTTTTAAGGAGTTCATGGGGAGGAGTATCGAAAGCCTTTTCAAAATCGAGTATAAAAGTGTCGACCTGGCCTTTTTTGTCTAAGATTTTGGCCCAGTCATTTATCACTGTAGTCAAATGAGTTTCACAGCTATGCCATTTCCTAAATGCGTGTTGCCTGTCCGACAGGAGTTCATGTTCATCAAGATGGGCCATAATATTTGAGCATACAATATGTTCAAGAAGCTTACAAGGAATGCATGTCAAAGAAACAGGGCGGTAATTGCGGGCAAGTGACCTGTCGCCCTTCTTAAACAGGGGGCAAATATTAGCAAGAGACCATTCTTTAGGAATTTCACCTGTATCAATTGACTGCTGGAAGAGATGGGCGAATACCGGCCCTAATTCCATAGCCAGTTCCTTTAGGACTCTGGGATGAAGCTCATCAGGCCCTAAGGCTTTAGACGGGTTTAGACTTTTGAGAAGTTTGGTCACCCCTTCCTTTGTGACCACAATATCATGCATGAATGGGGCAGATCTATCCATAAGAGGGACCTGTTTGTATTCACTTTTAGTGAAAACATCCGAGAACTGACCATTAAATTCTTCCGCCTTCTCAAATTCAGATTGAGCTATTCCACTTCCATTTCTCTTTTTCAACGGGGGAATACCTTGGGTATCTTTTTTCTGACTGTTTATGTACCTGTAAAAATCTCTAGGATTAGCCTAAACATCTCCTACCAAGTTGTTCACATAAAGATCATGCTGCTTCCTGATATCAGCTTTGATCTCTTTCCGTAAAGATTCAAATTTAGATCTAAATTTTGCACTACCAGTCTTTTTAGCTTTTGCATGAGTTGCATTTTTTCTGCGAATCTTCCTTCTTATTTCAGGTGTTATCCAAGGGACAGAGGAAACTGAGCGACTAGTTTTTGAGGGGATATGTTTATCTGCCGATTCCTGAATAAACGATGTAATGAGATTGAAATTTTCCTGGACCGACCGAGTATCTGAGTAACCGTTGAAGTATCTTTCCTTTGCAAATTTAAGTGTTTCTGCTCTCATAGATTCATAATCACCTTTCTGATAACGATACACTTTTCTCCTAGGTTTCTTTATAGGGGGGATAGCAATTTTCAATGTGCCAGAAACAATGTCATGATCACTGAGCTTATCCGGGGAATGAATGTCTACAAACTGACCAGGAAGAGAGGTCAAAATTAAGTCCAAAGTATTTCTTTCTCTGGTGGGGAAATTGACTAATTGTTCCAAACCATGGTCATTCATGATATCTATCAAAATCTGACCCTCCGTCTGACTCAATGATGACCCAGATTTGCTGAGTCTGTCCGGCCATACAATATCTCTAAAGTTAAAATCACCTAAAACATGAATTAAGGGGGGTTTGTTGCCTTTATTAATATTTTTGATTTTGTCAAGCTGTTCTCTAAATAAATTGTCAAACTTTTCCAGTGAATTCAATAAGTCATTTCCATTGTCCGATACTGGTAAATGACCATCGACAGGTGGTCGATACCAGCTAGCTACAAAGTGAGTTTTCTTATTTACAAAAAGTTTGACCCAAACTGACTCTGAGTCATTGTCCAATTCTGTGAGGGGCATGTGTGGGATGTCCTTGTGTACAAGAAGCATAACACCACCACCATGTAAGGTTCTATCCTTTCTGTACACGCTGTATGGAAAAGATTCCGGAAATAATTCAGACGTTAATATGGAATTGTCAATTTTTGTTTCCTGAATCGCCAAAATCTGCGATTGATGAAAATCAATGAAGGCCAACAACTCAAGTTTTTTTCCTCTTATACTGTTTATGTTGATACTGGAAAATTTCAGACCACTAATAAAACTGTTTTTGCTATTCAAGGTTTCAGTGGACTTGTTTTCATGACCTCTTGCAAGTAGGTCAAACCTATTTTCACTTTCCAAGTTAAACTGTTCATTGAAAAAAGAGTCTGAGAAATTGAAAAAGTCACATTTTGGGCAAATCCATGTACAGTTTGAGTTTTGCATCATTTCATACTCTGAGTCTGACATAAAAGAACAGTTATTGTGCACCCACATTTCACATTTGTCACACTGGACAGCCTTATGGGAATTCAAAACAGCACGTTCCCGTTCCCGTGTGCGTTCCCGTTCCCGTGCGCGTCACACTTGCGTTAAAGTTTTCTAGAAGTCCATATCTTGACAACCACTCATCAGAAAGCATTCATACTTGGACCATAGATACCCTGTAGGGTTAGCTTTCATTCCATGGCATTGGGCCCCTGGGTCCAGGCCAGGGGGTGGGGCTGGAGGTTAAAATCTAGAACACCTTCAAAAATGGCAATTCTTGTGTTAAAGTTTTCTAGAAGTCCATATCTTGACAACCACTTATCAGAAAGCATTGCTACTTGGGCCATTGACACCCTGTAGGATCGGCTTTCATTCCATTGCATCAGATCCCTGGGTCCATGCTAGGGGCTGGGGCTAGAGGTTAAAATCTAGAACACCATTAATAATAATGGCTTTTCTGTGATATAGTATTCTAGAAGTCTATATCTTGAAAACTTTTTATCAGGGGGCTTTCATACTCGGACCATAGGTACCCTGTAGGGTTGAGTTTCATTTCATGGCATCGGATCTCTGGGTCCATGCCTGGGGGGTGGGGCTGGAGGTTAAAATTAGAACACTGTAAAAATAGATGTACTGCTGTGCAACTTTTACAAGGAGTCCATATCTTGACAACAACTTATCATAAAGCATTCATACTTCATACACTTTAGGTTCCATGACATCGGACCTCTGGGTCGGAGTCAGGGGGGGCGGGGCTAGAGGTCAAAATCTAGAACTCCCCGATTTTTTTTTCTTTTTATTTCTTAATAGAAACAACTTAGGAAGATGGTTGGTATTCATCTTTTGACTTAGTGACACTGACTTGTGTGTCATGACGGTAAGGGTCGTTTGACCTACTTTCCATGGTTCAGTGATTTTGCCTTACATCTTGACACTCAATTAGTATAGTTTCTTACTTCTTTCAGATTATGAGTGAGTACAACCAGGCCTTTGACCCCAATATACTTATAGGTCACTGTGACCTAATTTCACGGTTCAGTGATTTTGCCTTATACCTTGACACTTAATTAGTATATTTTCAAACTTTTTTCAGATTATGAGTGAGTATGACAAGACCTTTGACCCCAATATACTTATAGGTCACTGTGACCTAATTTCACGGTTCAGTGACTTTGCCTTATATCTCAGCACTCAAGTGGTTTATGAACATACTTCTTTCACACTATGTTTGCGTATGACAAGACCTTTGACCCTAAAGTAGTCCTAGGTCACTGTGACCTAATTTCACAGTTCAGTGATTTTCCTTTTATATCTCGGCACGCAATTGGTATATGGACATACTTCTTGCACGATATGTATGAGTATGACAAGACCTTTGACCGTAAAGTATTCCTGGGTCACTGTGACCTAATTTCATGGTTCAGTGATTTTGCCTTATATCTCGACACTCAGTCGGTATTTTTTAATACTTCTTTCTGAATATGAATGAGTATGACCAGACCTTTAACCCAAACATACTTACAGGTCACTATGACCTAATTTCATGGTTCAGTGATTTTACTTTATATCTCAACACTGAATGGGTATATGATCATATTTCTTTCACATTATGAGTAAGTATCACTAGACCTTATAGGTCAGTGTGACCTTATTTCACGGTTCAGTGATTTTGCCTTGTGTCTTGGCACTCAGTTTGTATATGAACACACTTCTTTCACAATATGAATGAGACCTCTAAATCTTAGGTATACTTGGATTTTTTTCAATGTGCAGGGCAGAGCTTAGCTAAGCCCAGCCTTGGATGATTTCATTGTTGAGAAAGGGTCCCAGAGCTGACAATGTATAATTGAAGTAAAGGTGACTATGCTTGTTGTCTTTGTGCTATACCTGCGTTTCACCTGAATGATTTCAAAATAGGTGAAGTGTATGGTAGACACACAAAAACAAACACATTTTGTTTTTAAGCTACACTCAAATATTTCTATCAAGTTAGCCAATGCCTCTATTTTTGTCATCAACTCTTTGCTTAACTGATGGTACATGACCGCAGTAGAAGGTCAATAAAGTGCAATTCGAAAAAATAAAGCGATTCGGAGAACCAGCTGATTTTACTTATTTTTCCTACAAGGTCAGCTCGGTCAAATTAGCAGCAAATTTTCTGCATCTAAAACGGTCAAGTTAGCAGCAATTTTACTGCAGCAAAATCGGTCATGTTACATGTAGCAGCATTTTTGCTACAGCAAAAGCAGTCAAGTTAACGTTAATTTTGCTTGCAGCGTTAGAATTAAATTTGCTGCAGCAAAATACAGTCAAGTTAGCGGCAATTTTGCTGCAGCGAAATTGGTCAAGGAAGCAGCTTTTAAATAATATCGCTTGCAGCGAACATTTTTGTCGCAGATATATTTGGCTTTAATCTAGGAGATAACGCATAAGAAAATGACATTTAATGCCACAATCACATCTTTTCGACGTCACCTACGGAAAAAATTTCAATGTACGTACATAAGTGGAAATGTTTGTCGCCATTTTTCATTATTTTATTCTTCTTATTATTTTTTTTTCTTTTTCGTCTGGCTGTGATCGCTATGTAGAAAATGATGATGAATGCTGCAACAGAACCTTTCTAGACCACATATTACCAACGTTATGGAATTTTTTTTTTGCTGCTGCTGCTGCTGCTGCAACAGATTCGCTGCTAACTTGACTGAGCTGTCAGTAACACTTTACAGATCCGTACTGTGGCTTCCAGTAAGAAGTTATTGCATTTTTTTCTGCTGCCTTCATTAGTAAATTAGTAATTTAAAGTAAGCCTGAATCATATGGCCCTACATAAATACAGTCATGTAGTACAGAATATTTTTTCTGTGATAGTATGTGTTTACCCATCATTTTCATTGCATGAGGTTAAATTTTGACACTGATTGGTTCAACAATAACAAGTGGGTCAAAGTAACAGTCCAAGTGAGAACTACCTATTTTTAAATGTAAATGGTCAACTTTGGCATTGTCAATCAAAAATTGACAGGCTCCGCCCTGCACATTGAAAAAAATCAGACTATAGTTATAGTTAACTTTCATAGTTCAGTGATTTTGCCTTATTGCATCAAGGCAAAAAGATGTATGAGCATAATGCTTTGGGTTACTGGTCGGGTTTGACCTTATGTTTGACAAGGTTAGAAGCAGTCGAGCACGCTGTCCTGCGACAGCTCTTATTTTCTATGTGTGTGTACACAAACCAGTATGTCGGACCTCGTCGGGAAACTACGTCATAACAGTTTGTTCGTGACGCGGCTCATTTTTCAAGCATTTTTCAGTAATTTTTCGTGGCACGCACTATTCGTGCTACAAACGTAAGCAATAGTATATAAGGCTAGGGCTGCACGATACTTGTTACTTGTGGTTCCTACAGAGAAGTTCGAACTGTGTCCAGGTGAGTGAATTTATAAATTTTATTTCTATTTTTTTTTTTTTTAGTTGAAATTTTATAATGACATAATGCACTGGCACCAATATTTCACATCTATTATTTTGCAAATAGGTTACTTTATAGGCTGCAACTTTAATATTCATTTCTGGGCATGGTCGGCTAGTCCATCTGTTCAAGTGGGTGTATTATATAGAAAAGGCGAACTCAGTCAGCGAGAACTCTGTTAGAGGAGACCGCTGTCACATATTGTCTGTTAGAAATCAGCTACCTGGACCCAGTTGTTCAAAGCATCGTTAGCTTAACGATATCGTTAAGACATAAATTTGTTAAGCAAATATCAGCTAAAGTAACAAACACACTGTTATTTTTTGTTGAAAAAATGTGAGAATCCTTTGCAGTGTAAAAAATGTGAGAATCCTTTGCAATGCAAAGGATTCTCACATTTTTTCAACAAAAAATAAGTGTATTTGTAATATTAACGTTTGAAATTTTAACGAAACGTTAACTAACGACATCGTTAGTTTTGAACAACTGGGCCCTGGATGTTACAATCTATTGAATCGTGAGCGCGGTGGTTGTGTTAGAGCGTCGGACTTCGAATCGAGAGGTCCTGGGTTCAATCTCCACAGGCGTCACCGTGTTTCCTTGAGCAAGACACATTAACTCCCTACAGTAATGAATAAACCCAGTAAGCGTTGGCTCCGTTCCGACATGACAGAAAATTGTTTCTGTGACGTTAAGCCTCAACACAAACAACAACAATAAAACAAAACTGTATACCTTGAGTTTTTACATGTACCTATGTCAAAAGCAGTATAGGTCTAATAAAGTAGTCATGAGATGCCGCCCATGCATACAGTAACCTATTTGCCGAATAATACCAGTTTCATCTGGTCAGTCTTTCACACTGGACCGTGATATCATTACGAAAACGTGACCATGCATTAGCCATGCCTTTTCTGGGACTGTAATGCACCAGTCATTTGTATACCCGGCCCCCCGGGACCGGGGATAGCGGGGGTATAGCAGGCTTAAGTACCGGGGTTTAACCTGCGATGTGTCCCGATGTCAGATAATATTTTGAGCCCCATAATATTTTGACCCGCGGTTCACTTTTTCGCTATAATATGTTGACCCCCCACCCTCCAATAAAATATTGACCCCCCCCCCCCCACACACACACACACTTCAATTTTATTGTCAACTTCTTAAAACAGCATTGGAATACTTATGTATGTATTCAATAAGAAGATAATAATATATTTACTAAGGTTCGTCAAAGAATAAATTTCATGGGTGGCGGGGGGGTGGGGGTCAAAAAAATATTATACCATTTTCTTCAAAAAGGCTATATCTGGTGAGATCACTGTTAAAGGCAGAACACTTGATAAACTTAGAACCCCCCCCCCCCCCCCCCCGTACTAGGTGTAAGTTATTTTTTAGATGATAAATAGCTACTTTCTTATTTAATTATACATGAAATTCAAACATCTGAAATAAAAAGGCTTCAGTACGTTGAATTCACGACACCACTTGTAGGGGGAGGGGTCAAAATATTATAGGCCAAAAGTGACCCGCGGGTCATGTTATAACCCCCTACCCTGTTCATGCTATTTATTTATATGATGATAGATTGCTTTTTCTCTATATAAAAGTGGGGTTTGAGGGGTATAGTCCAGTTGCCAAACATGGATTTGGCCTGTGACCTGGAAATGTGTGCCGCATAAAATGTTTTTATGGATTTCACTTCTTGATACCTTTCAGATAAAGAATCCGAGTGATGCCACCTTGGCATCATTGAGCATTTTGAAATATTCAAAAATTCAAAATGGCCGACAAAAGGCAGAAAATATTGGAAAAATCAACATAATACATGTATGTGAAGCAAAAAGCTCACTTCTCTTATTGTCCGTACTGTCTTCTTCTAGTTCATCAGACCATGCCAGTTCAAAAACTGCATCATGAATTGTTTGAAAAAAATCAAAAATCAAGATGGCGTCCAAGATGGTTGGCATAAACAAGAAAACAGCATCCCAGAGTTGCATATACTCAATGTTTTGTGTTTAAAATGCTCATTTTATGTTCTTATTAATAAAAACACCATAATTTAGTTTTGTGTATTTTTTGACGCTCCAATCATAACAAAATGGCAAGATGGTGACCAAGATGGCTGCCGAAAAAATGATATAGAGAACTTGGTCTCTGATAAACTGTCTTGTTTTTTATTTTACTTTATTTCGTTAACACAGTTCAAGTTTGAGTTTAGTTCTGACGCAACATCATAACGATGATGCAAGATTGTGGTCAAAATGGCCGCCTTAATCTTAGTATAAGGGAAATGGCCTCTGATTAAAAAAGCTTATCTAAACGTATATTTGTTAAGTTTTAAGTAAGCAGAATAAACAGAGGGATACAAATCTACCTCATATAATGAAAGATAGAATAAGTACTTTATTCTAAAACCGAGATTAGGTATTCGTCTGTGTTATTAACATTATAATACTTAGCAAAGTCATGAGCTATATTGTTCAACTATTGCAACAATTGTTTCTTCAGTTCAATTACATTTGCAAAACACTATACAGGCTAATTGATTTATGACACACCTCTATTTCGATGATGAGCATGGTTGTTCAGAAGCATACCCACAGAAAATCATTCTACTTGAAGTATACTATCTGTTGCTGGAGCCACACTGGCTAATGTTGTAATTGGCATAAGCGCGTAGAACCCTTCAACACTATTTCGACCACCTGACTTAAGTTGGATATAAGATCATGCACCCTTGACCAAGCGTGGATTGTCAAATGGATGTCTGGACATGTATTGGTTTCTCATTGTTTTGCGTATATGGTGATTATATGCATTAAGCTTGGGAGTGTTTATTAGCCTTTGCTTACCAGTTTTACATTAAACCCTAGTTTTTACAGAAATAATTCTACGTTGCTGCCATAACATCCTCCAAATGCGATAATTCCCCTGATATTATCTGGTAAAGGCTTACTCCGTTTAAGCTTGTCAGGTATGAAACCCTTTGACAGAAGGAAGCAGACTACGGTCTGATGTTTTACCACTTAACCCAATATTTACGGTCCTTCAAATGTCCCTTTTACATGGCCCATTCCCTTTCGCATTAATGTTTTCTCTCCTCTCTAAGGGACTTTGTTTTACTTTTTGTTCTTTTCGGTTTACATTGATTGTAGATATGTAATCTTGAGCAATACATAGCCGTTTGTGTATGACGCTTACATATTTTCCTCAATGGTTCGCAACCATCTCACTTCTTGCCATTGTTGCTCTATGTCTACACTATGTCTCACCTGAACTGCGTTAGCATTAGGTCCGAACACGATCGGCTGGTGTGCTTTTGATCAGTCCGTGATATCACAGCCCTTCTTCAATGTGAGATGGTCACAGTTGTATGCACAATCATGAAATACCTAAATCATCGTATCTTTTCAACATTGGTTTTAAAGATGTCATCTGCTGAGAAGTTCGAATAGTGTTGAGAGAATGCTAGTGCTTTTTGTCAAACCTCTTGTCTTGCTGGAGAAGTTTTGGTTATGCTTTTAATGCTACAGTCAAAGTGACAATGTGTCGTCCACAGAATAGCACAGCCCATCGGTGACGACTGTATCAGGCCAGCGCAGTGTATGTGGATTTCTCAGCTTGTACATTTTGCTTCCAAACATATTATATGTTCGTAATCCTCTTGTCCCCACTGTCCCCCAACATTGAAGAATGTTGGGGGAGCCAACTCTTGAGGGTACACCATGGCAAGGTAAATCTACCTGGAAGTGTCTTGAATAAATAATACTTGCTTCAAATGCGTTTGTGGCTTTTACTTGATTGAGTTTGCGTAACGCCATTGTAATAGCCATAGAAGTGATCAAGCGATCATCGTTTGGAAATTTTCCAGCCAACTTTTTCAAGTTCATCCATCAATTTAAATCCATGCGCTAAGAAGACTGAGTCAAGGTTTACACGTGTTTTTATTTAAAATGTGACAACAACACATTATATATAAAGTTGTGATGTTGTATTTCCCAATATTCAGAGTTTCTATGCACTTTTTAAACTTTTTCTATTCTTAGCATTAGCGTCAGTTCGACTCTTCCTTTCATATTTGTGAACCAGCTTTATCTGCGTTTCTCAGTCTGTTACATCTTTTCAGAATATGCTTCAGACCAAGCGCCTAGCGTTTTATAGCTCTACTGAAGGATTCACTAAATTATCTTTAAAAATGCAGTCCTCTTCTTTATTATATTTAAACTGTAAATGTTACGAGTACTTCTATTTAGTGGTGTAGATTTTTTTGCTTCCCTCCCTTTATTCTGCTAAATCAATATGCAATACATTAAACTAATGCTTTGTTCAGAGAAGAAGATCTCAGTCGTATTAAAATTACGTAGGACACATACGCCCCAGTATCATTTTGCGGTGTCAAAACAAAACACGAACATTAAATTGCGATGTTTACACCATAAAATGATCATTTCAAATACAAGTCATTCAGTATTTACATCACTGGAATGCTGCTGTAGCCAGAGAACATTAAAGCATGAAATGATGATCCTCTTGGTCACCATCTTGTTTTATTGTTATCAAGTTGGGTCAAATAATCAAAAACAGTTCATTTGTCAACATAATTTGAATATTTGAATTACAAAACATTGAGCAAATGCAGCACTGGAATATTAATTCAATCAGAAATTATGTACTCATATATTATGATTATGGCTGCCGTCTTGGCCACCATCTTGGCTCGTTTTTATAAAGTGGGAATAAACAATAAACCATGCTGCTCACAACATTATATGAGCATTTCAAACGCGTTACATTTAGTATATTCTGCACAGGAATGGTGTTTTAATCGGAGAACACAACCTTTTAAATTATAATTATGGCGGCCATTTTTGTCGCCATCTTTTTTGCTGTTATGATGTGGGGTCATAATCGAAAACCAAACACTTACGTATTATGTATACAACAAAAATGGACTTCAAAGCACAATACACTGTTTTATGCAACAATTGAATGTCGTTTTATTACGAAAATATTGCTTTTAGTATGATTGTGGCAGCCATCTTGTCCGCCATCTTGCCTCATAATAATGACATGGGGGTCAAATCTTAGAATTATCTTTTTAATATTGTTAACAGCGTAAATTGAGCATTTTAAACACAGAGAAATGAGTTTATTAAACCCTGGGGTGCCGTTTTCTTGTTTATGGCGACCATCTTGGACGCCATCTTGATTTTTTCAAAACGCTCAATGATGCCAAGGTGGCATCATGCAGTTTCTGAACTAGCATGGCCCAGTGAACTGGAAACCACAATAAAATTTCATGCGGCACCATCTTCCAGGTTATGCTGATGGCTACTGGACTAGTATTTATTGCACGGACATGTTAGCTTGATATTTTTACGAAAACCTACCTATTTTAGCCGTAAAAAAAAATATCCTCAACGAGGCGGTTCTAACGATCATAAATAAGGAAAATAGGTGTACCCCTCTAAATCCCAGTTTTACTATATAAAAAGTGGTTCTAGGGGGTATCCTTTCATGGACATGTTTTCCTGATGTTTAAGCTAAGGTAGTGATATCATTTCAAGGTGCCTCCAGGCGAAACTCGAACACATGGACTGCCTATTTATTGGTTATCAGCATATATGTAAAATTCAAAATTGTCACATTTCCAAAAACTGAATTTTGTGTCAAAATATGTGTTTTTTAATAAAATAAAGGCTTTCTAAATGTATGCATAAAATTATAATCTTAATAATAATTATAATAATCAATCATTAAAAACACAAACACACACAAGATCATATTTTTTCTTTCAGAAAAGTCTTCATCTCAAATATGGCCGGTGCTGTACAACCTGCGATTGTGTTCTTGGCGTTGACGTTTTATGTAAATCTCGACCGACAATCTGGTAAGAACTCCGACATTTATTTGAACCACCGCATGAGTAAACCAATTTACTGTCCGAACAGGCCAGACACAGATGGCTAGGGCCTGGAAATTTAGGAAGTAGATGAATTGTGCTATTCGTGAAGGAAAAAACAAAAGCTCTGATCAGCTTCGCAGTTGCTGCGAAGCTGATCCGCGCCTTTGTTTTCGCATATATGCAAAACGTTTCTCACGACGCGGCTCATTTATTTTATACACTTTAAGTTTGCAAAATATATTAAAATTGATAATCTCCAACCTTCATACCAAAATGTCCCCAAAGTTAGTCTTTACATTAAACATGGCAATAATTCCACCATCCTTAGAACTATATTAAAAACACCTACATTTGAGCCACCTCGTGGGGAAAACCAACAATGTGGTTTCCGAACAGGTCCGACACAAACCGGCCAGTACAAGCACAGAAAAGAACTTTTGGATTTAAGAAGAGGAATTGTACTATCCAAGAAGCGAAAACAAAGGCGCTGATCAGCTTCGCGGTTACCGCGAAGCTGATCTGCGTCTTTGTTTTCGCCTATGCAGATTGTAGGTTTTCCCATGAGGCGGCTCATTTATCACCAGAACTATTTTTGTATGTACATGTGTACACATGGAAATAAGTTAGGGAACACCTGTGAAAATGGGACTACCAACTTTAGACTGTGTACGATTTTCTTTAAAAACTTACGAAGGTTTAAACCTTTAAAATCAAACCTTTATTAGCTTACCTGAGCCGTTAGGCTCACAAGGTGAGCTTATAGGATGGCCATGATCCGGCGTCCGTCCGTCCGTCCGCCATCGTCGTCCACCATTTTCAAATATCTTCTTCTCTGAAACCGCTTGGCCAATCAAAGCCAAATGTTTTATGAAGCATCCATAGGAAGGGGGAACCAATGTGTGTATGAATAATCCAGGTCGCATGACCAAGATGGCCGCCATGCCCATATATGATAAAAACCCTTCAAAATTATTCTTCTCCGGGAACCACTGGACAGATTTCAACTAAACTTGGCATGAAGCATCGGGGACTAAAATACTACAATGTGTTTATAAACTATGGCCTTTGGATGACCTTGACCTATTTTACGGCAAGGTCAACATAGGTCGCCCATGCATTTGAATAGGAAAAATTGTTTAAATGTCATTTGAAAGGCAAATCTTGCAGGAAACGGGCAAATGGACTTAAGGTAGGTAATTCTGAGGGGTTGGTCTGCCCCCACCCCCAAGATGAAGTATTACTGTAAATGCACTCCATATGATCTAAATGATTTGAATGGCAATAAATTATTTAGCAACAATTTCAACAGTTTCAGCAACTGTTATAAAATCATTTAATTATATTAAAACATATTGAGTAGAAATAAAAATACTCAATGGGTTTACTTTGCATTCGCATAATAAAATTTACACGAATGTAGAAATTAAATATGCATCTGGTCAGACCCAGGAGTTAATTTACTCATCGAAATGTATTTGCGTTTGCATGCAGTTTTTGCTTACCCCGAGAAATTTACACGCATGAGAGAATTTACACGCGTGTATTTTTGCGTATGCGAATTGTTCCATAGTCTCAAACTGTCTGAAGCGTCAATGGACCGGAACCCATTTCAGACAAATTGTCTTGACTTGCCGGTGGGGTACACCATCATGAACACATGTCCGTGTAAAGTATACCCCCTCAAACCCCACTTTTATATAGTAAAACTGGGGTTTGCAGGGGTATACCTATTTTTCTTATTATTGCTCAAAATATAGATTGTGGGTATACGTTAGAACCGCCTCAACGAGGCGGTTCTAACGTATACCCACAATCTATATTTTGAGCAAAAATAAGAAAAAAATATCCAAATTTTTCCAATGAAATTTTCACTTTTTTAAGCTAAAAAAATTCTGTATATTACATGGGCAAGTTTTCGTAATGGGAGGACTTCTTCCCTGCAGCCTCCGTCATCAAGAGAAACGTCTCAGCAAACTCAGTATTGTGGCTAACAGGCCGAAAAAAATCAGGACCCCGCCATCCACATTTACAAAAATCTGATTATTTTACAATCGAGCCAAAGTTGTTAAACTTTAGTTCAGCCTCAATCACGTGTTACATAAATCCTAGTTTATGCCCATGACTGATAAAACAAGCATATTCAATCAGGGACTTTGTCCCCGCCCTGATTCTTCTGTAAAGCTTTAAAGGAATCAGCATAAAATTACAGGAGTTGCGAGCACAAGGTGCCCACTAAACCTTCAATTTATTAGTGTAAATACCAGAAGTTCGAATTGCGAAAAAAGTAATAAAAATTAATCTGATGATTATTTTCAAACCACATGCACATCTTCAGCATAAAGTCAAGACATCTGCAGTTGACTGTCTTCAAATAATTAAAATGAGCCGCCTCGTGGGAAAACCAACAATGTGGTTTATGACCAGGTCCGACATAAACTGGCCTGTACAGCTACAGAAGCAGGCTAGAAACTTTAAATTTTGGAGTTTAGTAGAGGAGGAATTGTACTATCCGAGTAGCGAAAACAAAGGCGCTGATCAGCTTCGCGGTTACCGCGAAGCTGATCTGCGCCTTTGTTTTCGCCTATGCAGATTGTTGGTTTTCCCATGAGGCGGCTCATTTAATAAAGCGTCATTGTAGTAGGCGTGTCATTTTTTCATGCAGTATTCTCGAATGAAATACTTTGTTTTGTAGATCGACTGATTGATTGGTTGATTTGTGGCTTAGCATCCCAGTCAACAGCTATGGTCATATCGGGACGTTGCCTTAATTTTCTTGTAGGACTTTTACCCAACATTACGATGTCATAACACCCAAAATGCGCTTGTCAATATAACCATGCAAGTAAACACCAGGGCTTATATGAAAGGATGGTTTGACTGTAACCACTTTTCGTGGGCACGCTCAGACATTCTGAGCGGTTAATCAGTAAATGAAGAAGCTTTGCATGTAGGCTCAAGCAGCCTTGCGGGTACTTTGTTTTGTATTGCACGATCCTCTGGCGTATAGCATAAGCCAGCGCAAACTGCATTTTGTTACCATATTCAATGCGAGACCGTCATAGAGCACGGCAAGAAATCAGTGATGCCCGTTTACAACAACCGTGAAAGCAATGTGTTCTATCAACGAGACAGCAGATTGTACGGACTGCATAAGGATTGACGTCCCATCCTTGATGTTAGGACGGCTCGTTTTTAACCTGAGCACATTTTTCTTTATGAAAAATACCTATGCAAAAGTCCGGATTGACCTTTGGAAAAGGTCCGAATTGACCAATGAGAAAGGTCCGAATTGGCCAATGGAAAAGATCCTAATTGACCAATGGAAAAGGTCAGAATTGACCAAAGAATTTTTCTTTTTGTGGTCCGAATTGACCAGTGAGCGAAGTCCGAATTCACCAGTGGTCGAGATCCGAATTGACTAGGGGCAAATTTTTTAAGTTCCGAACTGACTAGAGGCGAATTAGCCAAGGCCCGAATCGTCCATAATACAATAAAGCTCGGAGCCAGCCACAGCCTGTGGCAAAATTGTCCTTCGTGAAATGGGCAAATAGACAAATGCTTGTAAAACAAATGATTAATGCTTGTAAAACAAATTGGCTGTCCATCCCCCGGAGCTATATATATTAGTCAAAGTCAAAATACATGAAGCCTTCATGGCAAGTGGGAACAAAAGTGCATACAAAACTTCAAGCTCATATGACCAAGATGGCCGCCGTGCCATGAGCTAACAAGTTGGCCTCCTTTAAAAAAGGAATCCAATAATAAGGAATAAGTTGCCCAAAGGCAATGATTTTACCTGATAGCTAATAATAAGCCAAAATACTAGTACTTAAACGCAAAAGAAACGCAACAATTTACATTCTCGTTTTCTACTACATTTATACCAATGTAAGGATATCTTTTAA
The DNA here is from genome assembly GCA_964017185.1 of Rugalucina vietnamica. NCBI lineage: Eukaryota > Metazoa > Mollusca > Bivalvia > Lucinida > Lucinidae > Rugalucina > Rugalucina vietnamica. The sequence continues at coordinate 23,824,509 of OZ024882.1, forward strand.
AGTTTATTTTATGTCCCTACACAATTAGTAATGATTTGCCATAAACTGTATTTGATCGCATGTTTTCGTTCTGACGTTAATGTGACGTTTGTGCTTTTTGACAATTTGCGTCTAAAAATATGGATGTTTATTTCGACTGAAAAACAAACAGAATCAATCGATAGCCTGGTGTCTGTACAAGCAGAAAACAACAAAAATGTTTGGAAATTATTGTTTAGCAGCACTCTTTTTTTGATGCGTTTCTATTTTGACGTTAGCATATTTTTCAAACAGTCGTTACATGCTCATTATGCCCGGCTAGGACGCAATCTTTTTGTCATTTATGAAATGCACTGATAGCTACATTATGCCATCCCAGCGGGCACATGACGTAAAAATGAAGTCATATCAACGTCGATGCGACGTCATGACGTCGCATCGACGTCGATCTGACGTCATTTTGACGTCATGTGCCTGCTGGGATTAAAAGGTTTCGATTATTGATATCCGTTTGCCTATTATAGGCCAATTACGTCAAAAATTAAACACGTCATACACACGTAATAAACGTCGACCAATGCATAAATTTTCCATATTTGCGCTTGTTGCCCTAAATCGCTTTTGAAAAGAAATGTTGGTTTGAAATTTCATTTTCGCTTACAATGCAAGGTATTGCACCTCTGCGACTTTTAAAAAATGGGTAACCTTGAAGTTTTGACGTTTTCTCGGCAACCATAAGCAGCAGCGTTCTGATTTTCATGTTGTATGCAAGGCAAAGAACTCGACTTGTCAATCGTGATATCACCAAAAGAAATTCCTCAGTCGATAAGAAGAAATTTGCATTTCATAAGTGTTGCGAAACTTTTGCGTTTAAGTATATTTGAAACTATCGATAAATGACATTACCAAACAAATGTTAGAGAGAAATTACTTGGTATCTCTAGAAAAGAACTGAGAATCAATCCAGTTCTTTAGGTTCTGAGAATCAATCCTGTTCAAACGTACAGAAAGGTCCTACCTCACTCTGCTTACTGTGTGGAGTGCAACCTTCAAAGTTGCTCAGAATACACTCCTAATAACAAACATTATGTGTTCTTTCAGGAGGAACATTACTTCTACCATGAATATACCGCTTCCTTTGGGTGTGTCCTAAAAGGAAGGACTTCCAGAAATATGACCGAAATGACCATGCCTCTAAATTGACATATTTCGATCTGTGGAAACCACGTTCATCTCCTGCAAATAGTTACTGGTGTTAAAATACTTTTAAACTAAATATTGACAACTTCGGCAATTCGAATGTCATTGCTGGCTGTTTGTACATCCATATCAATACCACCCGCTGTTCCTTCAACTGGTATGTAGAGACCTAACCCGGATGATCCAGTCTTTACTCTTCACGAGTGACGTCATCGCTGTGCATTGTGGGAAGGGTATTTTCTAGAGATCACGCGTGCATGATGGGAAAAAAATTTATATTCAAAATATTCTAAGAATAATTATTGATTTGAAATACAAAATATCATAAACTTAACACATTTTCTCGCTCCCTTGTCATTTTTACCTGTATTTTTTTCGATACTACTGAATTTGAAAAACCAATTAAATGTAAACAATGCGTTGCATTATGGGTAAAATGGGAATCATGCTCTCTGATTGTTCCCCTAAGTTTTTGAGTACGTAAAACGTTTCATAATACTGAGGTGATCACCCCCTCATCCCGATAGAGGGCGTGATAGTGATAGATCGCGTTAGTAGAGACCAGGTAAAGTAATCACAGTGGTGTTGAATCTGATCATTTTTCGAAGTGTAGCATCTTGCAGACGAGGATTAGAGCTCTGTAAAATCGATTTAAGCCCCCCTCCCCCTCCCCCCAGTAATTCGTTACTGACAGTTCCAAGGCGGTTCTGTTATTTATATTCATGTTGCGTGTTTTGTCCGTTTGTCTGTCTGTTGTACTCGTCGGGGTGTTTTTTACTTAATATGGTCGAATTTTTGCCTTACTTGTTGGGCTCTTGCTTAGTTTTGTGAATGAGCATCTTGATGAACCAGTGGAAATGCTGACCTTCCCGCCTAGAATCTTTGGGTCGAGGATTTTGGTTTTATTTGCAGCAACATTTGTAATACATGTGTTAGCCAGTAGAGATCTTGGTTTATTTTTTATTCTGCTCCGTTTTGGTAGTCGCTTGTGCCTTTTCGCTATACTGATAGATATGGTAATTTCGCTGTCCCAGTGAAAATGGTTTTTGTTAATGATAATGATAATCGTTGTATTTCCGGTGTATTTGGTTGGGATTTGGGCTTGGTTTTATCAAAAAAAATTTGTTGCATGTGTTCGCAAGTTTAACACTATTTTTTTTTTTTTTTTTTTTTTTTTTTTTTTTTTTATTTAATTTTCTTTCTTTATGAATTTGACACCAGGAGAAGTGGTTTTCGGCGTTGTGCCCTGTAAAAACATTACGTTGTGTCCCAGCTAGAGTGGTTTGTCTTCATCATACTTGTCCCCTGTTGGAACGATAATCGGTGTCCCAGGAAAAGTGGTTTATCTTCATTATACTGCTGTTTATTGTGCCTACCTCTCTGTCGTACTCGTTCCCTTTCGTTCCCGTTGAAACTCAGCCGCATGGCTACCTTGTTGGGAAAGAGCTAGTCATTCTGCTCTTCTGTGTTGTCGGAAAATGTTTTATTGTGTTTTATGTATTTTCTTTCCCACCCGCTGTCTATGTTAGGACTTTAAATTTAATTGCATCGATTCCTGGTCCCTCTATTCTTACTTTAGAAAAGCAATTAGAGTAAGTGAGAAAGATTTTCCCTGATTACTTACCTGTTTTACCTTGTTGATTCATCTTAAGCTATCGATCTTACCCGTGCGCAATTATGTAACAATATCTGTAGACTCAGCCAAGTTGACCCAAAGCCGCGTTGACGGGATTCGGGTAAAAATAACCAAAGCACCAAAACGGGTTGACTTAATACGGGACCCAGTCCAAATAGATGGGCTGCTTGTTGCCTCCACGCAGAGCTGCCAACCATCTATACATGCTACAAGCCTTTGTTTACTTAGGTGGTACCAAAAGTAGATAAATAGGACTTTTGGTGGTACTAGGTGGTACCAAAAGTAGATGAATAGGACTTTCGGTGGTACTATATTGCAGCACTTTGAGCAGAAGTCCCACACCGTCTCGACATGACCTTTGATGTTGACTGGGACGTTAAGCCTCAAATCAAACAAACACAAGCCATAGAAGAACGTACACACATTGGAGACTAGCTATAAATATTGGAAGCGAAATGACGTTACGAAACAAATGTTGAGTCGAAACGACTCGATAGCTCTGGTAACATGTTTTACCCATAATTTGCAAGCTAGACTGGTTCTAGATTTATAAACTGGTACCCCGTTATCACCAAAAGCCTATGAAATAGGGCAGGTACAAGTCAACTAGATTTATTGTTTCGATATTCTCTTGCTAATAAGCAAGTACCTCAGAACCCGTCTAATTGAAAGCGTCCAGCGATAAAAGCGTCTTTAGACATGGAAGAGCAATTGATTCCAATTTGGCACATTTATTTACCTGCGTAGGGCCTAATATGACCCTTCGCAAAAACGAAAAATCGTAAAATGTTGAATCATGTGGAAAAAGTTACAGGCAATAGGCAAAAAGACAAAATATTTGTTTATGAAAAAGACCCTGAGGATTGCATGCCTCAGTCCCGGGGCTGTATACATGGATTACATGTATGCCCACAATAGTCTAAATATCTTGTGATACCACTTAGCCAGTTATTAGATGGGGGAACGAAGTGCATTTAAATTTAAGGTCACAAATAACAGGCTTCATTCTTTCAAAGACATATTGCCTTAATTGAAGAACGTTTGCAGCATTAATCTGAATATGCATTTGTATTTTCATTGGTTTTAAAACCTGGCAAGCCTTCCGTTTGAAAAGAGAACGTTAATTTATTTGTAGATGCGATCAACGTCCGTTTAGTTAACGGTACATCCGCTTACGATGGTCGACTTGAAGTCCAGTGGAATGCGTCAACCGCATGGGGCGAAGTTTGTACGAAATACTTCCAAGTTAACGATGCTACCGTTGTGTGCACGCAGTTGGGATTTTCCAAGTAAGTATCGCTATTCACACTGGTCCGTCGTTTATAACAGTAAACTAAAAAACACTGTACAGCGAACTAAACTGTCACGGTCACGTATAGGAAATTTAAAAACACGCGGATTTTGTTGGGAGCGAATCGGATCGTAAGATTTATTTATTTTGAGCTTCTCTTTTTGTTTATCCACATAAATTATACGTTTCTGACCAATAAAGTTGTTTCAGATTAGATCTATACTTTCTGTAGGTAACGTCGCCTTTACTTTTAATGCTGAACACAACTTTGACGGGTGATTGCAAAAGCAAGCTTTTTGTAGGTCATCGTGAGGGAATGCCTATTTTGTGGCTCAAATTCGACACTTTACCAATAACTTTTCATTACAACGTATTCGACATTTAAATCAACACAACGAAAAATCAACTAAAACTTTTCAAATTCGGTAAAATAAAGATCATTTAGGTTGCATTTCAAGTTACGTTGACGTTCTTTCGTCTACTGATTTTTGTAATCTAAAAATTTTACTTTTATCTCAGTTGCTGATGACCTGTCCTAGTTACGTGAGCCTGCTGGTTGAGTTAAGAAATGAATTTCATTTTTCTGATGTTCATGGAGCTATGAACCGCAGTGGGTCGCGTGCAAAGTGAATGAACCCCGAAGGGGTTCATGTAAGCTTTGCTAGCGACCCACTGCCGTTCATAGTTCCATGAACATCAGAAAAATTAAACTCAATTCTTATATTTATATTCATTTATCTCTATCGCTTGTTGAAAAATCATCAAGGCGATCATATAATTTACGAGCAGATAGATAATTTATACACAGTGTTTATACAAAAGCGGAACGGCGTCGACGTTTACAACGTCCAATGAAATTGGCCGCGGGAGAGAGCATTGTTTTTTGACGTCAAGTGTGACGTCGCCTGACACGATGTTGTTCATGGATGTGTGAACACAGATGAATATCTAATGGTTCATCTAAGGAGGTTTTGGAAAAATGGTAATATTTAAGAAATGAATTTCATTTTTCTGGTGTTCATGGAGCTATGAACCGCAGTGGATCGCGTGCAAAGTGAATGAACCCCTTCGGGGTTCATGTAAGCTTTGCTAGCGACCCACTGCGGTTCATAGCTCCATGAACATCAGAAAAATTAAACTCATTGCTTATATTTATATTCGTTGTTGAAAAATCATCAAGGCGATCACATTTACAAGCAAATAGATAATTTACACACAGTGTGTATTCAAACAGCGGAACGGCGTCGACGTTTAAAACGTCCAATCAATTCGGCAAAAGCATTGTATTTTGACGTCGAGTTTGACGTCATGTGACGTCACGTGACTCGATATTGTTCATGGAAGTTTTAACACAGATGAACATCTAATGGTTCATCTAAGGAAGTTTTAGAAAAATGTAAATATTATCCTGTAAAAGTTGTGAAAGCAATTATAATAATAAAAATAATATTTAATTATTATAATAATAATAAAACCTTTCATGTCCTTGTTATGTCACTTAGCCTTTAAACCCATGCACATTTTTCTTCATATTTATACACTCAATGCAAATCCTTAATGATTCTACAGAATTGATGTCACTCATACTTCCATGAATACATGTCACGCGACGTCACATTATCAGGTTATGACGTAAATAAACATGGCTCTCGCCAATATGATTGGACGTTGTTAAAGTCATGACCTCATTGATGCTGTTCCGCTGTTTGAACAACCCCGTGTGTAAACTTTCTATTTGCTTGTAAATGTGTTCGCCTCGGACATTTTTAACAAACGATATAAATAAGTGAATGTACAAGTAAATATAAGTAATGAATTTGATTTTTCTGAAGTTCAGAAACGTATTGCTTGTTCAAAACTGAAATTTTTAGTTGGTTCTTGTGTTGATTAAGGTGTCGAATACGTTGTATTTAAAAATTTTGGACAACTTTATTGTCAAATGACACTTGACAAAAACAAAAAAAAATTGGTTGAAATCGTCTTAATTCATCAACGCATATGTTCGCAGTAATAAATCAAACCATTGATTGCTGAATATGAGCCACAAGATAGGCATTCCTTCACGATGACCTACAAAAAGCTTGGTTTTGAAATCATTCGTCAAAGTTGTGTTCAGCATTAAAAGTAAATGCAACGTGACATGTTTTCATAGAAGTATCAATGACATCAATTTTGAAATATTAAGGGTTTGCACCGGAAATGTAAATGTAAAGAAACAAATTTAAAAAAAAAAGTATATATCTAATCTAAAAACATAATACTTTTATCGGTCCGTAACATATATATATTTTGTGTAGATGAACAAAAAGAGAAGCTCATAATAAATAAACAAATCTTACGAACCGATTCGCTCCCAACAAAATCCGACATTTTTTATAGTTACAATTTAGTTCACTGTACGGTGTTTTAGTTTACTGTTATGAACGACGGACCAGTGTGTTAACCCTAGTCGATAGTCTTTGTTTATAACGGTTTTATAAAAGACATCTTTAATGATATTTTGACATGGAAATTTCAGCACCTTGTGGTGTTTTAGTTCCAAGTATGCGCTTATTAGAACCGTTCAACGATTTTTTTTAAATTCAGTTTTACGTCCCTTTCAAGATTATTTCAGCTCGTATAAGACGGGCCAATCAGTAGGTAGGCGAAAACGGGAGAGCCCCTAGAAATGGCACACCCGCAAGCAGATCTTTGCTTGTCTCACATGTGGCCAGTGCGGGGATCAAACCAGCACCAGACACAGCGGTGAGATGATAGAGTGATCCAGAAACAGCACTCTTAACCGCTCGACCACGGGGGCCGCTGAATGATTGTAACATTAACTTTAAGTTTTTTTTTTTTTTTTTTTTTTTTTTTTTGAAAAGTGAAGCGCACTGTGTGCTTATTAGAGCGAATACGGTTGATAAAGAATAGCTGAGCATGCACTAAATCTTGCTCAGGGCTGTTGATGTAGCAACGTCCCCGGTTAGCTAGTGATAGAGAATACGCTTCAGGATCGGGAGGTCGTGGATGCGCCAGGCCGCAACATAACACACACATTCACTACCGTGCCTTGTGTCCGGCATCTAACGACTGTGAAGCGGTAGCAACCCTTCTCCATCACAAACTCATAATGAAAACTTGCTCATGTATAAATATACATTTTTTCCCAGAAGTAAAAAAAAATAAAAATTACATTGGAAACGTTTTTGGGGGTTTCTAAAGAGTATCCACTATCTTGTTTTGCAGCAAAAATAAGAAATAAGCACATATCTTTAAGCCATTTTTATTATACTGTATAAAACTGAATAAGGGGGTGTATAAATTGCATGGACATGTTTGCATGATGTAAATTATAACAAACCTCACGCAATACACTGTCTTACAGTTTTTGCATTCACCGGAAGATGGGGTATTCGTGCTTAATACGTTAACCGTCTAAAACTATTATTATTATATACCTATAAATATGATGTACATATGGATGAAAGCCGAGTAATAAGTGGGCACTGACTTGATATTTCATACTTTGGGAAAAACGAAAAAAAAATCTGTAACATATTGCCAATTTTTTTACTTGAGGGTCATCGTGCAAAATTGTAAATTTGGGACGTCGGCTCTATTGACGTCATCTTCATTTGACGTCGCGTAGAAAACGACGTCATAAAGGCCCGAAACACAAACTGAAGTTTGACACTTTCAAATTAATTAAGGATTGAAATTCAGACTTTAGCTTTCACTGGATGATGGAAAACATTAGGCTTGTTAATGTTTAAGGGCGTCTCGGAGACATTAACACAACTAATGTTTCTCATCATTCAGTGAAAGCTAAAATCTTAATTTCAATACTTCTATTTACATTTTAAATTATCAATCATCAGATTTTCATATGCACATACTATCGCTCATTTTTATATTATTTGACAATTAATCCGACTTAACGTAATTTTTGAACAGCCAAAACATTTAATTTTCGCGCTCAACGTCATGGCGATGCGCGACCGACGTCACGCCAACAAGAGTGAACAAACAACGCCACTGGCTGACTTTGACGTCGCCCCGCCCATAGGCGTGACATCTAGATCACATGACTATGTTTTTCATTAGGAAATAAAGAACACCAAGAAAGATACTTTCATCTAGGGCGATTGCAATAAAAATGTAAATATAGCAATTTAAGCAGAAAAAGCAAATGTCAGAAATTTTGATTCAAATGCAAAATTTGCTTCCGAAAAGTAACAGTGCAAAAGTGATATCATTTTATATTTTACAGTGAAAACTGCAGTATTTATACTTAGCAGTGAAATTAATGTATATCAGAAATGGATAAAAGTGATATTTTCACTGCAGAATTGATATTGATATTTTCACTAGTGATTGATATCAGCCGTTATCACATACTTAGACATATATTTCCAGCGATAACCTCAAGTTTGCATATGTGATAATGTGTTTCCCGCCCTCTGGTTATCAGCATGGGCGGGCTGATAACCGGAAATCATGTATTTTGAACGGAAAGAGGTTATAATGCCCGCATGCGACGTTATTGCGCCACGGTATATGTGACGTCGGGTTTAATGACGTTGCGTCATAATTACGTCATATTTATGCTGCCATTTTCTTTTTCAACGCAGAAATAAAATGTTTTTCGCATTTCTATACACAAATCTTTGGAAAAGAAGGTAAAGATGTGATAAGCAGATTATAACATGGGCATTTTGGTCATCGCCCTTAGTATCAACACTCTACCATTATCAGCCCTCGAGCTAAAGCTCTCGGGATTGATAATGGAGTCTCGGGTTGATACTGCGGGCGATAAACCAAAATGCCCATGTGATAATCTGTAAATATTTTCACTGTAGATTTTGGATTACTTCTGACGTTTCCATTCACTTGACGTCATTTTAAATGTGCCTCACTTCAGAAATTCAAATGCCTATAACTCCGTTATTTTATAACCCCGAAAACATAGTGTGGGTATTCATTTTCTTAATTAGAAAGTTAGGAACAATGTGGTACCAAAATTATTTGTGTTTTCGAAAAATTTTGATTTTTGTATTTTCACCGCCTGCTTTGTGAATAGGAAAATGCCCGTGTATTGTATAAAATAAAAAGAAAAATTACTTTTTATCGATAAATACCAAATATATATCATCTCGTGACTTGAAAACATCTAAATTTTCACTCGTGCTACGCACTCGTGAAAATTTTTATGTTTTCAACTCACTCGATGAAATATAGTTGGTATTCACCTCAAAAAAGTAAATATCCTCTCTATATCAAAACTTGATTAAATTGGTATTTTCATTGATATGAAATTTCACTGATATCAAATCTCACCGATATCAAAAGTCACTAGTGACTGATATTTAGGATTTATCACATGGGTGGTTATCGTCCACAGTATCAACCCGAAACTCCATTGTTAAGCCCGAGAGCTTTAGCTCGAGGGCAAGCTCTCGGGCTGATAATGGTCGAGGGTTGATACGAAGGGCGATGACCAGAATGCCCATGTTATAATCTGTTTATCACATCTTCTAAATATTCTATTCCAAAGATTTGTGTTTAGAAAAACGTTGATTCTGCGTTGATAAAGAAAATGACATCATAAATATGACGTGCAAATGACAGCGTCATGAAACCTGACGTAACATATTGTCGTGGCGCCACAACGTCGCATGTGGGCATAATGACCTCTCTATGTATAAAATACATGATTTCCGGTTATCAGCCGTCCGCCCATGCTGATAACCAGAGGGCGGGGAACACGTTATCACATATGCAAACTTGAGGTTATCGCTGGAAATCTAGGTCTATTAAAGTATATGATCAATAGAGATTAAGAAAGGATAAAATGGTCATGAATTAAAATATATGATAAAAAGATTACGATATGGCAATTTTCATATCGTACCCACGTATCAACCATTGAATCCCGGGGGCTGATACGGGATTCTCGGGCTGATACGGGATTCCCGGGTTGATACGAGGTACGATATGAAAATTGTCATATAATAATCTCTATTTATTTTCACTGTAGATTTTGGATTTCTTCTGACGTTTCCATTTACTTGGCGTCATTAAATGTGTTTCACTTCAGAAATTCAAACGCCTATAACTCCGTTATTTATGAACGAAAACATAAAGTGTGGGTATTCATTTTCTTAGTTGGAACGTAAGGAACAATGTGGTACCAAAATTATTTATTTTCAAAACTTTTTGGTTTTTGCTTTTTCACCGCCACACTTGTGCATTGGAAAATGTCCGTGTTTTGTATAAAATAAAAATAAAATTTGCTTTTTTCGGTGAATACCAAATATATTTCATCGAGTGAGTTGAAAACATCAAAATTTTCAAGAGTGCGTGAGTTGAAAACATAAAAATTTTCACTCGTGCTGCGCACTCGTGAAAATTCTGATGTTTTCAACTCACTCGATGAAATATAATTGGTATTCACCTCAATAAAGCAAATATCCTCTATATATTGCACTAGTGCAAAAATGATATCACCTATGGATATTATCGCGGCCTTCATGTAGATATTAATTTTTTTTAAATGTTAATTCTCAACAAAACGTAAAATATGAGCACATACATATAGCTATATAATAAAGGGGTGATCGCACTGATATCGGCGAATATTGTCCCTCATTGGGATATCTATGGACGGGCTCGCGTCCTTCGATATCCCAACTCCAGTGTCGGGAAACAAAGTCCGTGTATGCTATCGTTTGTGTATACGTCATACGACAGAGCGCGCATTCGCACTGTACTTAATTTCGAACATCGCGCGTTATTATTTTCATATTGAAGAAAATTGTTTTACACATATCCTATCATATGCGGCACATTATAAACATTAATTAGCATTTTTTTTTTCTTTCTTTGAAACAATTATAAACATTTAGACCACTTCAGAAGTTTCCGATCCGAAGTGTTCTCAGTGACCAGATGATGAATTGTGAAAGTTTTTACAGTTTTACAATCAAAAAAATGTGCTGCATATGATAGGATTTCACAAATAACTTGCGCGAACAGTACCACAATTTCCGAAATTAGGTTTAGTTCGAACTGTAAAAATTCTCGATGACGTCACCGTTATGTGTGCAAATGATAGCTTACACGGAGTTTGTTTCCCGACAGTGAACTCGGAACAATATTCGCCGATATCAGTGCAATAACACTATATTATACCATAGCTGTATAGGACGCCAAGCAACAAATAAAAAGACATTACGAAAATACGCCCATGTAATATACATATTTCTACGTTGTAAAAATTGAAAATTTTCACTAGAAAGCGTTTCATATTTTTCATATTTTTGCTCAAAAACATAAATTGTGGTTACACGTTAGAACCGCCTCACCGATGCGGTTCCAACGAGTACACACATCATAATAAAAGTAGGTATACCCCTGCATATCTCAGTTATATGTGAGGTAAAAAAAGGGTTATTTATTATACGGAGATCAAATCGCACAACAAGCATAGGCTTCTTTTAGCTTTGTTGCTGTACCGATATACGAATCCCACTACGGCGGAGGTGGAACAGTACTACTCCATGACGTGGATTGTAATGGAAATGAGACAAGCCTTGATCAGTGCCCGAGTCTAGTCTTTGGGGATAAATTTTGTTCTAGTATGAGACGTCTGGGTATCCGGTGTCAACGTAAGTAATCTTGTTGTACATTGTAACATACATGTACTGCTCAAAATATACATGTACTGCTCAAAATATACATGTACTGCTCAAAATATTTCACGGGAACGCCTGCTTGTTGGGAATACCCGAAAAGGTAACTATATCCAATATGGCCATTATTTCCAGGCAAGAATAGAATAGAATAGAATAGAATAGAATACTTTTATTTCAACCAATCAAGGGTCATTTCTGACATATAAAATAGTGAAACTAACAAACATATCAAACAGGCAACCCACAAAGAATCAGTTTTATTGGGGGGAAAAGTTTTCCTAGTGTCTCCAAATTCCTGTTTTAATTAACTTGGATATTGTAAATAGCCTGTGGTTGATAACCCAAAGCCCTCATACGGTTAAGATCAACTTACGACCAACTTAACGATCTCTTACAGATTATGGCGAATAACTGAATAACAGTATTAAAAGTTGCGGCGACAGCTTAATTAACAGCATCGTAACTTTTCGGTCAACTTCTTTATCTTGCGACGTCAAAAAGTTTCGATAGCTTAGAGTGACTGGAATAGCAAAGGTGACTGTCGTATGTCGTATGTAGGGGAACTAATGATGCATTTGAGCAACTAATAAAAATTAAAACTGAGATCCTTTCAGAGCAGTGAAAACATTCATGAAAAAGGGGATGGGCCATACCGCGGTTTCGACTATTAAAGTCTCGTCAGTGACGCTTTAGATTTGGCAACATGGAGCCAAAGAGAATTACTGAGATTTTGCAACCTTCAGCAGGGTAGTCGATACAAAGACTAGTATTATCAAAATGGAACCAAATATGTTGTCTTCATGGGTCTGGCTTTTCAAAATTTAATTTTTTAAGAATGGTAACTTTTAAAAAACGCTATCAAACATAAACATTGCAAAGACCATTATTTGAGCCTGTGTATGAGAAAACCAACAATTTGCTTTTCCGACCAGGTGCTACACAAACCAGCCTGTACAGTCACAGATTAAAGATCGAAGCTTGAAACTTTGGATATAAATAGAGGAACAGTACTATCCGTGTGGCGAAAACGAAGACGCTGATCAGCTGTGTAACTACTGCACAGCTTATCTGCGTATTTGTTTTTGCATATGCAAATTGTTGGTTTTCTCATACGAAGGCTCAATTTTGACGATGTCATGTTGTCATTAGACCGGAATGAAAGGTTGACTAGACTGAGAAGCGTTCTTTATTATTACATTATATTCATTGGTTGAGTGTGGATTTTGACTGACCCGAAGCAGGTCACGCATGGATCTTATCACCAATTTGTCCCCGCATTGCCGGGCTTAAATAATATAAAGCGGAGTTATAATTGAAATGTTACAAGCCCTTCGATACGGGCCTTGGATAAAAATGGCTAATGCCTTTATCTTTTAATGTTAACTATAAGCCGAATAAACTTTACTCAAAATACAACTTTACTCTGACCAGATAAAACTTTACTCAGATAAAGCTTTACTCGGATTAAGCTTTACTCGGATAAAGCTTTACTCAGATAAAACTCAGAAATCTTTACTGAGATAAAACCTTACTCGAGATAAAACCTTACTCGAGATAAAACCTTACTCGAGATAAAACCTTAAGATAAAACTTTACTCAGATAAAACTCAGATAAAATGAGAACTTTACTCGGATAATATAAAGCTTCACTCGGGATAAAGCTACTCATCATGGCTTCATATTGTAGCAAACCTGGGTAACACAACAGCTGTACGGATTGCTCATGGTCTGGTCCCTAGTCAGGGTCTTGTGGAGGTCCAGTACCAGGGGGTCTGGGGATCAGTGTGTTCCGATGACTGGATCTACTCTGAAGCTAACGCTGATGTGGTCTGTAAACAGATGGGTTACTCGTAAGTACCAAGTTGTTAACGAAAGTTACACAGAACTCACTTCATTTGCGTGGCCTTGACGTCAAAGTGCAATCTTAAAAATTATACACCCTCACACGTTTTGAGAAGTACGCACCGTAACCAGATTCGGTTTAGGCTAAAACTAAGAAATGCATGGCCGAGTTATGCAACATTTTCGATGAAGCGTTTTTAGCTCACCTAAGCCGAAGGCTCACAAGGTGAGCTTATAGGATGTCCATGATCCGGCGTCCGGCGTCCGTCGTCCGTCCGTCGTCCACAATTTCAAAGATCTTCTTCTCTGAAACCACCTGGCCAATCAAAATGAAATTTTATGTGGAGCATCCATGCGTAGGGGGAACTGAAGTTTGATCGCGAGATCCAGGTCACATGGCAAGATGGCCGCCACGCCCATAATTATATGGTAAAAACCACTCAAAAATCTTCTTCTCCAGAACCGGTAGGCCGATTTCCACGAAACTTGGTATGTAGCATTGGTGACTTTAACCAATCATAGTTTGATAAAATGATGACCCTTGGATGACCTTGACCTATTTTATGGCAAGGTCAAATTTGGAAACATAGGCGTTTACATGGGAAAAAGTGGAAACTATGGATTTTTTGAAAACTATTACAGCCTGAGGCCTGAAAAGTGGTACATGTAGATGAAAACAACTAATGGAGTAGATGAAGGTATGTGATTAATTTAGGTCAAGTTCATCTCTTGACCTTGGCCAGTCTGTCGTCCATACACACTTTTCAAAGATCTTCTCCTCTGAAACCGCTTGGCCAATCAAAGTGAAATTTTATGTGAAGCATCCATGAGTAGGGGTGACGAAAGTTTGATCGCGAAATATGGATCACATGACCAAGATGGTCGCCACGCCCATATATGGTAAAAACCACTCAAATCTTCTCATGAACCAGAAGGCTGATTTTCACGAAACTTGGTATGTAGCATTTGGGACTCCAGCCCATCATAGTTTGATAAAATGATGACCCTAGCATGACCGTGGCCTATTTTACGGCAAGGTCAATTTTGTAAACATAGGCTTTTACATGGGAAAAAGTGAAAATTATGGATTTTTTGTAAACGATTGCAGCCTGAGGCCTGAAAAGTGATGGATGCAAAACAACTAATGAAAGTATGTGATTAATTTAGGTTAAGGTCATCTCTTGACCTTGACCAGTCTATTGTCCATACACACTTTTCAAAGATCTTCTTCTCTGAAACTGCATGGCCAATCAAACTGAAATTTTATGTGGAGCATCCATGGGTAGAGATAATGAAATTTTGATAGCGAAATCCAGGTCACATGACCAAGATGGCCGCCAAGCCTATATATGGTAAAAATCACTCAAAAATCTTCTCCAGAACTGGCAGGCCGATTTTCATGAAACTTCGTATGTATTATTTGGGACTCCAGCCCATTAATAGATTGATAAAATGATGACCCTAGGATGACCTTGACCAATTTTACAGCAAGGTCAATTTTGGAAACATGGGCTTTTACATGGGGGAAAAAGTGAAAATTATGGATTTTTTGAAAACTATTGCAGCCTGAGACCTGAAAAGTGGTAGATGCAAACAACTAATGGAGTAGATGAAGGTATGTGATTAATTAAGGTCAAGGTCATCTCTTGACCTTGGCCAGTCTGTTGTCCATACACACTTTTCAAAGATCTTCTTCTCTGAAACTGCTTGGCCAATCAAAGTGAAATTTTATGTGGAGCGTCCATTGGTAGGGGGAACGAAAATTTGATCGCGAAATATGGGTCACATGACCAAGATGGCCGCCATGCCCAACTATGGTAAAAACCACTCAAAAATCTTCTTCTCCAGAACAGGCTGGCGGATTTTCGCAAAACATGGTATGTAGCATTTGATACTCCAGCCCATCATAGTTTGTTGAAATGATAACCCTAGGATGACCTTGAACTATTTTACAGCAAGGTCAATTTTGGAAACATAGGCTTTTACATGGGAAAAGGCGAAAACAATGGATATTTTGGAAACTGTTGCAGCCTGAGACCTGAAAGTTGCTAGATGTAGACAACTAATGGAGTCAATGAAGGTAAGTAATTAATGATGGCCAAGGTTATGTCTTGACCGTCTTGACCTTGACCCAAGGTCATTTTAATATCAAAATTAAAATTATGGTTTTCTCAGAAATCACTGGGTTTGGAGGAAACTATGGCAGCCTGAGACCTGAAACTTTGCAGATGCAGACAACTTATGCAGTCAATAAAGGTTTGTGAGTATTCAAGGTCAAGGTCATTTCATGACGACTTAATACTCCAAGATCAGGCTTCAGGTGAGCGTTCTCAGGACCAATGGTCCTCTGGTGCTGACCTCGGTATATAATTTTGATTGTCACATTTTCTATCAATATGTTATTTATAATGAGCCGTATCATGAGAGAACAAGCAATGCGGTCTCCGACCAGGTCATACACAGTCCGGGATGGGCAGCGACAAAAGACTTTCACTTTTGGATCTAAAATTAAGAGGAATTATACTATCCGTTTGAAAACAAAGGCGATGATCAGCTTCGAAGTAACTGTGAAGCTGAACTGTGCCCTTGTTTTCGAATATGCAAAACATTTGTTTCTTATAACGCGGCCCGTATTATACAGGGGAGGTAGAGCTACGGAGTGGGCGCATTTGGATTATAATGGGGTGGTGTGGATGTCTAACGTTAATTGCACGGGCACCGAAACAGATCTGGTCGATTGTCCCTTCCCAGGTTGGGCTGAAAATGATTGCTATTGGTCAAGCTGGGCTCATGCAGGCGTCTTTTGTGACGGTAAGTGCCACGTGGCAGTGTTCTACACCCTACTGTCTAAACACCGTCTTTCAAAAAATGCATTTTTCGAACTCTCACCACAAGAAAAATAAGACCATGCCAACTTTTTGCAACTCATGAGTCCTACAAAGTGCCACAAAGTTTGAAAATCGGTTCACTTATAAAGTAATTATAACCAATAAAAACCAAACATTTTCAATAGAAAATTTGCAAGTGCAAGGCAGGTAATCTAAACACCTTAAAACTGAAAATCAAGCAAATATGTAGAATAATTATAAGACTTTGGCCCTCAGCTATGCATACAAAACAATTTTGCTTTGGTTTGGGGCATTTTAGATGAAAAGTTCGTTTCCGGGAAAATAGTTACTTCCCTTACTGGCAATGGAAAAAGCCCTATTCAAAAATATTTTGTTGCATAAAATATTCATTTGTTAACCGATCGTCAAAAATTTTGGCACTGTTTAAGACTTTTGGAATGCGAAATGGTGACATAGTAATATTTTTCTTGAGGTCTTCCAGAAAAGTGAGATTTTAAAAAATGCAGTTTCTGGAAGATGGTGTGTAGACAGTATATCCAGACCTTCAGCTGTTTACGTTCTACGCATCAGGAAAACATGTCCGTGTATAGTATACCCCCTTGAACCCCACTTTTATATAATAAAACTGGGGTATGCAGGGGTATACCTATTTTTCTTATTTTTGCTCCAAAACATAGATTGTGGGTACTCGTTAAAACCGCCTCGGCGAGGCGGTTATAACGAGTACCCACAATCTACATGTATGTTTTGAGCAATAAAGAAAAATATCATTTTTTATTGAAAATTTTCATTTTTTACAACTTTAGAAATCACTGTATATTGCATGGGCAAGTTTTCGTAATGGTATGCAATTGTATACCACGTAGGATCATATCTGATAAATTTAAACTTTGTTCTCACTGTCACGGTTTAGCTCCGCGGTTCACCACGGTTTCATCAATTGGGCTAAACCGTGATAGAACCGTAGCGCTACCTCATTCATGCCATTTCGTCCAAAGCCGTTTCGTCTAAAGCCATTTCGTCTAAAGGACACTTCGTCCAAAGGACACTACGTCCATCCTGACATTTTCATCTAAATGCCACTTCGTCTAATGGACATTTTCATCTAAATGCCACTATGTCTAATGGACATTTCGTCGAATTCGTCTAATATTCGTCTATATTTACATTTTCTAAAACCTCCTTAGATGAACCATTAGATGTTCATCTGCGTTCATACTTCCATGAACAACATTGTGTCACGCGACGTGACGTAATCCAAACTTGACGTCAAAAAACATGAATCCCGCCAAACTGATTGGACGTTGTAAACGTCGACGCCGTTCCGCTGTTTGAACACACACTGTGTGTAGATTCTCTGTTTGCTGGTAAATGTGACCGCCTTGGTGATTTTTCAACAAGCGATAGAGAGAAATGAATGTAAATATAAGCAATGAGTTTAATTTTTCTGTTGTTCATGGAGCTACGAACCGCAGTGGGTCGCTAGCAAAGCTTACATGAACCCCTTCGGGGTTCATTCACTTTGCATGCGACCCACTGCGGTTCATAGCTCCATGAACACCAGAAAAATGAAATTCATTTCTTAAATATTTATATTTTTCTTAAACCTCCTTAGATGAACCATTTGATGTTCATCTGTGTTCATACTTCCATGAACATCATTGTGTCACGCGACGTGACGTAATCGTAACTTGACGCAAAAAACATGAATCTCGCCAATCTGGTTGGAGGTTGTAAACGTCGACGCCGTTCCGATGTTTGAACACACACACACTGTGTGTAGATTCTCTCTTTGCTGGTAAATGTGATCGCCTTGGTAATTTTTCAACAAGTGATAGAGAGAAATGAATGTGAATATAAGCAATGAGTTTAATTTTTCTGTTGTTCATGGAGCTATGAACCGCAGTGGGTCGCTAGCAAAGCTTACATGAACCTCATTCACTTTGCACGCGACCCACTGCGGTTCGGAGTTCATTCACTTTGCACGCGACCCACTGCGGTTCGTAGCTCCATGAACTGTTCATGGAGCTATGAACCGCAGTGGGTCGCTAGCAAAGCTTACATGAACCCCTTCGGGGTTCATTACTTTGCACACGACCCACTGCGGTTCATAGCTCCATGAACACCAGAAAAATGAAATTCATTTCTTTAATAAATGTCTAACAACGTCGAAATATCGTCAAACACGACTTAAACATAAATGATAAGGAAATTAATTTTGAAAAGAAAACTATTTTTGGATACCGATTTCATGACATTTAATAGCTCAAATTGTAGACAAGACCTCATAGACCATCAGATCCTTTGGAAGCAGTGAAAAGTCAAAAGGAGATAGTATGAACCATACGGCGCAATTTCGTTAAATGATCCCTTATGGACAGCCAATGAAAGCCAGACAATTATGATACAATTTAGAATTTACCGTGGAGAACCGGGAAGAACCAGGGTAAACCCTGGAACCTTCCCGATTATATTAAAATGTTAAATACAACCGAAACGACACCGGGATAAACCATGATACCACCGGGGCTCGACCGTGATAAACCGGAAAGATCCGGCGTACACCGAAGATAACCGGGACAACGCCAGGCTATTCCGGCACAAACCGAGGCTTCGCCGGGACTCCACCGAGATTAACCGTAGCAAACCGGTTTTAAAGATTTAGTAAATTTTACTTTAATTTTACTAAATGTCGCCCCGGTTTTACCCGGTTTTTGACATCCTCACGGTTCGCCCCGGTTATATCAAACATTTTATTCAACCATGAAGGCTCCCCGGTTTGCCCAGCTTCTTCCCGGTTTGCCACGGTAGCGCTACGCTTCTATCCCGGTTCGTCTCGGTTCATCCCGGTTTACCCCGGTTTATCAAACAGGGGTGAACTGGAGAGCTAAACCGGGACAGTGAGAACATACATTTTCTATATCCCTGAAGAAGTCAAGATGTCGAAACGTCGGAAAAGTGATACAATTTAAACTGGACTTAGTTCGTGTTGTTATTTCATTTATTACATGTAACTATAAAATGATTCTACATAGTAGAAAGTAATCATTTTCACAGGACCGAAAGAATTTTACCAAACCGAATGACTTTTAACTGACTACTCGGTCAGACGGTCCTGTGAATTTGGGTAACGGGTATTTATGCAATAATTTTTAAACAAAAGATTGTAAGAAGTCTGAATGACAGTTGATCAATAAGAAAAATATTTGGATTCACCCTATGCAGCAATGCGTGATCGTGCACACCGTCTGAAAAAAAAAAAAAAGAAAAAAGATAACGACCGTGAACGATTGCTACGTAAAGCATCAATTCAAACAAACGACCGTGAACGGATAAGTGTATAAAATAGCCCATTTACGTTTAGCCCATTTACGTTTTGCACCGGTTAACGGTATAGACTCTACTACGGTTAACGGGCGAGTATTCTCGGTCTTCAGCGTAACAAACTGTGGCAAAGCGGAGATTAATCCCTGATTGCGAAAGACGCCGTGCAAGCGCCACTGGCTACAGCTGCGTTTGCAGTACCCCATGCGCGCCCGCCGCGTTTTTGTTGCGTTGGAGACCTTACAATGCTGTCACGACGTCCCTACGGCGTCTATATGGTTCTCTGATTACAGCCCCTGTCACAAACCCACGAGTAGGAGCAACGAGTTGAGCTCCGCCCACTTTTTAGTGAACTAGACTCGTACAGAACTCGCCATATGTCGGCGGTTGTCGTATACAAGTCTTCTCAACTCGTAGCAACTCGTAGCTTATCGTGAAAAGGCTACGAGAATTTTAAACGGTTAAAAAATTCTCGTATCAACTCGTAGCGGCTCGCCGTCTAAAAGTGGGCGGTGCATGGGAGGGGCATAACTCGTACTGATCTCGTAAATTATCGTACAGAACTCCTTGTAATGTCGTGGGATGTCGTGCGTTCTCGGCGTCTTGTCAACTATGGCGAGTTACCTACGAGTTGCTACGAGCTGCGGCGATATTCATGGCGACTTCTCGCGAATTGCTACTACATCTCGGGAGTTTACTACGGCATTACTACGAATATCCGCGAGTTTCCAAGACTTTTATCGTAAGGATGGCATAGGACATTAAAACTCGTAGCAACTGTGCGACAAGCAGCGTGTTATGATTTGCGCTAACTCATAGCATGTCGTAGCTTCAACTCTTGTGTGTGACAGCTAATTTTTTCCAACTTAACTCGTGGCAACTTGCGTGCCAAGCGCAGACTTATAACTCGTATCAACTCGTAGCATGTCCTAGCTACAACTAGTGAGTGTGTGACAGGCCCTTACCGAACAGAGCGGCGTCCATGTGGTTCTCTAATTAGAATGCCGAACCACGGCGTTTGTTTTCAGCATTTTTAAAGTGAACGCCGTCCTTCGGCGTTCCGTGCGCTTGCACGGCGTCCGCTTGCGATACCGCCGCGTTGCTACGGCGTTGGTAGCAATATCGGCGTTCTGCATTTTCCTTAGAAACGCCACGAGAGCTTTGTGAGAACGCTGTCCTGATGTGACATGAGCTATAGAACGTTTCGGCTTTATAATTACATGTACATTTATAGGTACTGAAATAAATTACAACATACGGCTCGTCGATGGTAACTCCAGTAACGAGGGCAGAGTTGAAGTCCAGTATAATGGTGGGGCTTGGGGAACGGTTTGTGACGATTATTGGTCAGACGAAAATGCCGAGGTTGTCTGCAGAATGTTAGGCTACGATTTAAGTTCGTAAGTAGATTACAAAACAGGCCCATGAAGAAGTAAAACATTAGGAAACTCACAAATATAGTTTTCAAATCTTGCCTAAAATAGTTGTTTACAATTCAAATTTTTCATTTGAAGAAATTTCATTCTTCTTTAGTAATTCATAACATAGATTGTGGGTACATGTTTGAATGTCCTTGCTGAGGCGCTTCTAGTTAGTACCTATAATCTGAATTGTATACCCCCTGTATACCTTAGATTTTACTGTCTAAAAGTTCTGTAGTGTAATGGGATTTAGATCGCACAGACATGATGTTCTGTTGTGCATGATAAATCTTGGTGAAAACCGACTGCTTTGGTTGACAGCAGACACGTTGTCGTGTTGTGCATATATCTTGGTGAAAACTGACTGCTTTAGCTGACAGCAGACATGTTGTCCTGCTGTGCATGATAAATCTTGGTGAAAACTGACTACTTTAGCTGACAGCAGACCTGTCATGCTATGCATGATAAATCTCAGTGAAAACTGACTGCTTTAGCTGGCAGCAGACCTATCATGCTGTGCATGATAAATCTTGGCGAAAACTGACTGCTTTAGCTGACAGCAGACAGGTTGTCCTGCTGTGCATGATAAATCTTGGTGAAAACTGACAGCTTTATCTGGCAGCAGACATGTTGTCGCGTTGTGCATGATAAATGGTGGTGAAAACTGATTGCTTTAGCTGACAGCAGACATGTTGTCGTGTTGTGCATGATAAATCTTTGTGAAAACTGATAGCTTTAGCTGATAGCAGACATGTTGTCGTGTTGTGCATGATAAATCTTGGTGAAAACTGACTGCTTTAGCTGACAACAGACCTGTCATGTTGTGCATGATAAATCTTGGTGAAAACTGACACTGCTTTAGCTGACAGCAGACCTGTCATGCTGCGCATGATGAATCTTGGTGAAAACTGACTGCTTTAGCTGACAGCAGACCTGACATGCTGTGCATGATAAATCTTGGTGAAAACTGATTGCTTTAGCTGACAGCAGACATGTTGTCGTGCTGTGCATGATAAATCTTTGTGAAAACTGACTGCTTTAGCTGACAGCAGACATGTTGTCGTGCTGTGCATGATAAAACTTGGTGAAAACTGATTGCTTTAGCTGACAGCAGACACGTTGAAGTGCTGTGCATGATAAAACTTGGTGAAAACTGACTGCTTTAGCTGACAGCAGACATGTTGTTGTGCTGTGCATGATAAATCTTGGTGAAAACTGACTGCTTAAGCTGACAGCAGACATGTTGTCCTGCTGTGTATGATAAATCTTGGTGAAAACTGACTGCTTTAGGTGACATTCCCAAGTGACCCTTTCACTACCATAAATCTACCATCAAATTAGTAGTTAATTTCTACAGAAGTTTACGTTATCTGTTTTTATTATTATAATTGTTGTTGTTGTTATTATTATTATTATAATTATTATTATTATTATTATTATTATTATTATCATTATTATTATTATTATTACTAATTTTATTTTGAGACAAGTTCGCGTATTGCAAAAGATTTTTAATTTGCAATCTTATATATTTCTAGGTGTGTCCCCCCCCCACCACCCCCTCCTAACGGGTGGTCATGAACTTATAAAAAAGTTTCCTATTTCCTTTTTGATCCTATATTAAATTCACAGATTTTGTCAAATTTCTAAAGAGGTCTCTGCTGGAGTTATACAAGGCATTGCATCTGTAAATACAATAGACTTGCACTTTATCAAATACTTGGGCAAACTTTAACGAAAGCCTCCGAGATCCTTAGTCAATTAAGGAGAATACCAGTCTAACTGCATAGCTGGAGCGAGGTAGCCGAGTGGTCAGCGTGCTGGCTTATGGTGCTAGAGGTCCCGGGTTCTATCCCCGCCGGCGGCGAGGACCCCGCCGGCGGCGAGGAAAATTTGTTGGTCCTAACACGCTTCCCTTCGTGTCATTTGCAGGAATGACATTATACAGTGCGCCGTCCTTCGGATCGGGGCATTAACTGGACCCCCCCCCCCCCCCCCCCCCTGCGCAGACGCAGTCACCCCCTTTGCAGGTTTAATGTCCTAACACAGGTTCTATCCTCATGCATTCAGGCTTATCCTGCAAACACTGAAGTGTACAATGTACACCTCCCAAGAATAATCAGAAATTGATTGATGGGGGTAACAAGAAAACAAAACAAAGCTAATCAGCGCCATAGTTTGTTTGTTGCATGGCTAGTACAATTCGTAATCTTTCTAAATCCAAAATTTCCAGCCATCAGCTGTCTTCTGTCGCTACACAACCCCGTTTGTGTTGGGCCTGGTCGGAACCCCAAATTGTTGGTTTGTTCATGTGGCGGCTCACATAACATCATTTTTTTCACAAACGTGCAGATCTCTAGAGAAAAAAATGTGAAAAAAAATGTGATTTATTCGTTTATTTATTTATATATTTATTTCAGTGGAAATGCAACATATTACAGTAGGGCTTACTTTGGTGAGGGCAATGGAAGTATTGCCATCGATGACTTACAATGCAATGGAACTGAATCTAACATAGGCCATTGTCTTCATTCAGCCTACGATATATCGGACTGCTATCACGGGGAGGATGTGAGTGTGTACTGTCCGCGTAAGTATTATTCTCATTTCACCCTATAGTGCAAATAAACTGGTCAAAATAAGTAAAGCCCTAGCTGATTTTTCCCATAGACTTACTGTTAAAATCTTAAACTATGTTTTGTCATAACTTTTGACTGAATAAACGATTTTACATGCAATTTTCAGCAAATAAGCTTGAATTATTCTTTTAAAAAGATTCTCATTAAATGTCAGGAAGTTTTCTGTTGTGGTTCTTAATGTTTTGTGTTCGAGTCGAATATTTGTGCTGTTTGAGCCTTGTGTACGTTTTCATATTTTAGTTCAGGTAACTAAGTGGCCGCCTATTGGGGAATAGCCGTTCTCTCGACTTACCATGTTTTCCTTGTATAAGTACCTAGTTTTTTCCCACCCCTCGGTTTATGGAGTGGGAATTTCTTCCTGACTGCACCATTTCCTGATTATTGCCTACCTGTACCTTTCTAAAGCGTGACAAACGTTTTAGCACACAATCACCACAAGTTCCCTATTATTCCATTGTAAAATTCGCAAAAATCCGGATACTCTCAGATAATGAAGCACATATCGAAAGGCAATCTGTATTTCAACTTGAAACTTTGTATGATGATGATTTAGATGTTGCTGCCTTTCTTGGATTTGGGATGCGTTTTTAATCAATTACACAGGCATTTTAACATAATGTATCTATAGAGAAATGTACATGGGGCTTAATTTATTTTGACCTGTTTATTTAGAATGTGCCGGTTAACCTCTGACATAATTCAGCATTTGCTGACTGGACTGCTTAAATAAGCATGTTTTCAATCATGCGGCTCTTTGATGATAAACTATATATAACCGGCACTGGAATGAATAGGTCATCAGGAAAACATGTCCGTGCAATGAATACCCCCCTGAATCCCACTTTTATATAGCAAAACTGGGGTATGCAGGTGTATACCTATTTTTCTTATTTTTGCTCTAAAACATAGATTGTATTATAGCAAAACTGGGGTATGCAGGGGTATACCTATTTTTCTTATTTTTGCTCTAAAACATAGATTGTGGGTACTCGTTAGAACCGCCTCGGCGAGGCGGTTCTAACGTGTACCCACAATCTATGTTTTGAGCAAAAATAAGAAATATCAAAAATTTTCCACTGAAAATTTTCAATTTTTACAGGTGAAAAAATCTCTGTATATTGCATGGGCAAGTTTTCGTGCTCAACTGTCACGTGAGGTCAACCGACACGGTCAAAGCATTTGCACCACACTGATCTGTTTAAATGACACGAAACATGCAGTTACCGTTATAAATCTGTTTAGTTTCGTTCAGTCAAATGCATATATATTTCACATCTTTCTAGGCGGCATTTTTTTCTCATATAATTGTTTACATACTCATAATGTTATTAAGGGGCAATCATCCATTGTAAAAAAAAAAGCACTGGTACCAAAAGTTTTATTTCATTATATGTTTAAAAGATCGTCATGTTTAAACGGAGGAAAATATATAATATACCAGTTCTGACAATATTTTATGAAACATGAAAAATGGACAATATATGGTCTAGTTGTTACCTTTCCTGATATTCAGATTTCCTACGGGGCAATGAATTAATGGATCATGGCAACGCAATAAAATAAGGGTACCAAAAACGATAAATAAAACAGCGCATAAGAATGGGGACCAAAACTAACATCTGTGATTTGTTTTACTTGAACTTTGGCAAAGATTTTGATAATAGTACACTTCTTGCTATGATTAAATGATTAAGAAATACAGTTTAGAATGGTCAGCATGAAAATTAACTTCTGTTTTATGTTCAGGTGCCATTTTTAGTCCCATGAAAATGATCTTCTGGTTTATGTTCAGGTGCCATTTTAGACCCATGAAGATGAATCATTGGTTTATGTTCAGGTGCTATTTTAGACCCATGAAGATGAACCATTGGTTTATGTTCAGGTGCTATTTTAGACCCATGAAGATGAACCATTGGTTTACGTTCAGGTGCTATTTTAGACCCATGAAGATGAACCATTGGTTTACGTTCAGGTGCCATTTGAGACCCATGAAGATGAACCATTGGTTTACGTTCAGGTGCCATTTTAGACCCATGAAGATGAACCATTGGTTTACGTTCAGGTGCCATTTTAGACCCATGAATATGAACCATTGGTTTATATTCTGGTGCCATTTTAGACCCATGAAGATGAACCATTGGTTTATATTCTGGTGCCATTTAGGCCTATGAAAATGAACTTCTGGTTTATATTCAGGTGCCATTTTTGACTCATGACGCATCGAACACATGTACGTGTTTTACATCAGGCAATACTAGGAACAAAGTGTTGCTTCGTTCTTACCATTTTAAATAAAAAAATCTGAGAAGTTCTAGAAATTAAAATCCCAAAAATCAAAAATTGCTTTCTAACTTTAAGCCAATAGTATATTGGCACTATTGGCTTTTAGAACCTTTAATCAGTCTGAGGTCAGATCGGACTTTATCGTTATATTAATGATTATTTTCAGCTGTTCTCCTCCCCACAACAGCCGGTGAGTATATTGACAATATACAGCTTGTATAATATAGATACTTAAACGCGAAAGTTTCGCAACACTTATAAATGCATAGTCTTATTGACTCAAATTTCTTACGATTGGCTTTACGACTGACATGTCCAGTTGTTCACCTTGCTTATATGAAAAACAAATAGCTGCTGCTTATGGTTGCCGAACAAAGGTCAAAACTTCGAGGTAACCCACTTTTAAAAGTCAGAGGTACAATACATTTTCGAGAATGAAATTTCTCACAAATGTTTTTCCAAAACAAAAAGGACAAACGCAAATATTGAAAAAATATACCTTGGTCGACGTTTATTACGTATGTGTGACGTGTTTAAGTTTAGACGTAATTGGCTTTTAATAGGCAAACGAATACAATAATCGAAATCTTTTAATGGCCTAATCAGTGAGGAACAGAAAAAAATGTTCAAAAACGACCACTTCATGTGATTATTTTTCTAACTGTATCTGTATTGCCAAACATTTTCCTGACAAGACTGGTTAAATGTTTATGAAAGCATTTCAAATGAAAGATCATTTATACTAACAAACAAAATTGACCAAAACTGATAAAAAGTTAAAGCTAACATAATGCTATCTTCATGTATTATAGCGTTTACCCATTAAATTCAACAAATTGAAGCATTTTTGTTTCAGTGACGCTTAGTCCTTTTTACTTGTCGCAAAAATGTAAACAAAAACTGAAATGTGCAAGTTTTAAATATTAAAAGAAGTCAAAAATTTACTTTGAAAGCAACATAGAGAGGCTTAGCTTCTAGTATAGACAATGTTTATGTTACTTTGGAACTGTCCAGAGAACATATAAACATGACTCTGCAAAGCTGCAGAGATATGTTTTGATAGAGATTAAGAACCAAGATAACATACGAAGCTGGCTGAACAAATTTTGTTCAATTTCTTGCCTTTATATACCATACTGTAATGTAACCCTCAGTACATTGCACAAATGGCAAAAAGATCGCGTCCTAGCCGAGCATAACGAACATGCAATGTTTGATAAAATAAGCTCACGTCAACAAAGAAACGCATCAACTAAGAGCGCTGGTAAACGATAATTTCGAGCATTGTTGTCACAAGTTTTCCGCTTGTACAGACTATAGATTGATTAGCTTTGGTTTTGAGCATCCATATTTTAGACGCAAATTGTTAAAAACACAAACGTCACATTAACGTCAGAACGAATACATGCAACCAAATTGCGTTATGGCAAGTCATTACAAATTGTGTCAGGGACATAAAATATACTTTCAAAAATATCCTTACGTGGGCAATGTAGAAGAAAAGAATGTAAAATGTTGCGTTTCTTTGGCGTTTAAGTATATATCGTTATATAATTATTATATGCATTCTCTAATATGCTATAATTTATTAAACAATCTTGAATAATTTAAACAATATTACAAACCGGTCATGACGTCATTTCCGATCCCTTTAGTATCACCTAGCTTTCTTTGCTTACACGTATCTTATTAAATGTTATTACTGAATTCAAACACGTATTAACACCATGTGAAGCGATTGAATAGTTAAGTCAGAAATTTATTGACACTACGCATGAATTCACGTCACCAGTCGTTCACTAATTTTGAGTGTGCCAATCTGATGTCATCATGACATCATACATCATACATGATAAGCAAATGCGAGATGTGCTTAATTACTAGTTTTTATTCACGCGTTTCTTCATTCTTTCAGCGCCAACCGTTGGGCCAGTGTCAGACCTCCAGTATTGTAAGTTGTTCCACAACCACGCCCATGCATTTAAAATTGTAAAAAAAGTTAGTGTAACTTATGTTTGCTGAAAACATAGCCGGATATAGACGGAATATTTCCATCGGTATTCCGTTAGACCTCTACGAGGGAGGAGCGAGGTCACGAAGTGTATCGTAGTGCAGGTTAGCCAGCTGATCTAAGCCGGATAATGTACAAGCTTGCCTCGCCGTGTCTGTATACACAATCTATGATTTGTAACAAAACCCCTCTTTTACTACATATACGTATATGGGGTGCAAGTGGAATATAAACACATACGTTATCCTTAATTTTACAAAACTCTATGATGACTTACATTTAGAACCACTTTTGACAAACTAATCTTAATTATTCAAATATTTTTCAATTATAGCCTCTTCACTTAATTTAACGTTTTATACGCAATTAAAACAAGAGCAAATATAAGTTGAATCGAAATGGGTTGCAAGGGTGTCCCCAAGGGTGTATAAATTACATGTGTATACATGCAAACTCGGTACAAAGGGGGATCCTTTCTATTTTTATCATAACGAAAACTTGCCCATGCAATATACAGAGAATTTTTGAGCTTTAAGAATTGAAAAATTTCAGCTGAAAAAAATTGATATTTTTCTTATTTTTGCTCAAAACATAGACGGTTCTAACGAGTACCCACAGTCTATGTTTTGAAGCAAAAATAAGTATACCCCTGCATACCCCAGTTTTACTATATGAAAGTGGGGTTCAAGGGGGTAAAATTTTGCATGGACATGTTTTCCTGTTTTGATTTACTGCTCCAGGCACTTAATCGAGGGTTCAGTTGAGTCGCGTCATGAGAAAACCAACAATATGGTTTCCGAACAGGTCCAACACAGAGCTGCACAATCACTAAAGATGGCTAGATGCTCTTAATTTGGGATTAAGAAAGTAGATTTGTACTATACCTGTAGCCAAAACAAAGGCGCCGATCAGCTTATTATATATATAATAACAGTTTTCTGCGAAGCTGATCTGCGCCTGTGTTTTCGCATACTATTGTTTCTCATGATGATGTCCACTTCACGATTCTTTTAGCCTGCCACCCGAATGGAACGGTTGAAGTGACAAATCCAAACCCCAGCTCATACACCGATGTGATGGCGGTACAAAATGAGGGCTCGTCATCCGCCACCAAGTGTACCGTATCGACCAGTGGCTCCACCATCCTCTTATCCGCATGCTCACAGGTAGGTCCTTGACTTTCTGGGCCCATATGACATTATAAGGTCAAGGTCATATGGCCCTGAACGACAGTTCAAGTTTGACTATTTAGGTCTATATTTGCAATCCAAGCTAAGGGTACTTAAGTCTAGAACGAACCACTGATCTCAGTTTTCGTGATATTTAGCCCTCATTCGGTAGAAAGACATTCCTGTCAGGCCCATATTAGTTTGTACCAAAAGTACCTACAAAGTGTTTGAAAATGGGTCAGCGAATAGAAACGTTTGTTTCCAAAACTTAATTTTACAATGACGTAATTTTACACTGGCTTAATTAGATACATAGTTGGCGTAGGGAAAGCGGAGGTCCAAGCACTATTTTATCCTTGAGTAAGACAACTCAACTCCCAGGAACACGCTTTAATATCCAGGTTCCTCCGTTCCGACATCACTGACCAATTCTTGACTGGGACCTTAAAACAGCCTCGTATTGGGCACATGTACAGACGCAAGCAATGTTCTGCTTGCAGGTGTGCCAAGTGCGTTTTTTTCTTGGGTTTTCTCCTGTTTTCGTCAACCTTCTGATTTGCCAGTAATTGCGAAGCTGATAAACGCCTTTGTTAGCACTACACGGATAGCACAGTTCCTCTAGCTTCTAAATCAGAAATTTCCTTAATCATTTGTGCATGTATAGCTTGGTTAGTCTTGGACCTGTTCGGAAACCGAACTGTTGGCTTTCTCATGTCTTTCCACATGTA
Organism: Rugalucina vietnamica; assembly: GCA_964017185.1. NCBI lineage: Eukaryota > Metazoa > Mollusca > Bivalvia > Lucinida > Lucinidae > Rugalucina > Rugalucina vietnamica. The sequence goes on from OZ024882.1 coordinate 23,854,557, forward strand.
TAAAAAGTAGTGAAAATTGTGACATATGAGCCGCGTCATGAGAAAACCGGATTTTTGCCTATGCGAAAACAAAGGCGCAGATCAGCTTCGCAGTAACTGCGAAGCTGATCAGCGCCTTTGTTTTCGCTACACGGATAGTACAATTCCTCTTCTTTCTAAATCCGTAATTTCAAGCTTCTAGCCATCTTCTGTTGCTACACAGGCCGGTTTGTATCGGACATGGTCGGAAACCCCGAAGACCGGTTTTCTTGCGTCGCGGCTCATATCGTGTTGATTTCAGGATCTCGACATCACGGTTTACTTCTCTGACCGGGTCAGTGGGGATGACGACATTTTTGTTGGACAAGCCGACCTCGCTTTCATTATTCGTTGTGATGATATCGCAGATTCTGGGGTCGACAGAACAGTGTCGAACCTACTCGGCGCCACGTAAGTCAGAGACAATATGAAACCACGGTCATGCAATGTTTACAGCCTTTTTTCCGTCTGTAAAATGCTATTTTTTCATTCAAAAATGAAACCAATATTTTTGGCTCAAAACCTAGATTGTTAATACACGTACATGACGTTAGAGCCGCCTTTGTGAAGATATGTATACCCACAATCTGTTTTAGAGCAAATGTATGGAAAACATATGCCTGCAGTGCTGAATGTTCGTGACATGTCCTGGTAGGGGGTGTTTTCAGACTGGTAAAGTAGCAATGGCACAATCGTACATACACTGGTCTTTGTTATATTTCGATACTTTTACTTTTTATCTTAACAGAAAATACATCAGTTCCCAATACATGAGTACAGGTTCTCAAACCTAATCAGCCTTGAAATGCGTTCATCAGCGGATAGTCACAATCTCATATTGACCGAAACCACAATTATATGGTATGGAAAGGGCCGAAACCACAATTATATTGTGTGGTAATTGCAGAAACCACAATTATATAGTATGGTTATGGCCGAAACCACCATTTTATGGTCTGGCAGTTGCCGAAACTACCATTATATGGTATGGTAATGGCCAAAACCATAATTATGTGGTAGGGTATTGACCAAAACCACAATTTTATGGTAGGGTAATTTTATGGTAGGGTAATTTTATGGTAGGGTAATTATATGGTAGGGTAATTACATGGTATGGTTATAATATATGGAATGGTAATTATTTTTTTCCAGTCTCGAGGTGACTACCCAAGATTCCGTGACTCCGTCTTTCACGATTAGTTCCGCCCTAAGGTCTGGGAGTCAAAATGGTCCCGAGGTCAGCTATGCTACGGTCGGGGATCAACTCTGGTGGACCATAGATATACCCTGTATGTTATATCAGTATAACTACGTCACAAAGAAAACCCGGTCTACGCGTTTTCCGACCAGGTCAGACACAAATCTGCATTGTACAGTCACAGAAAAGGGATACAAGCTTGATATACTAGATTTTAAGAGGACGACTCTGCGTAGACAAAGGTGCTGATCACGGTTCAGCTGTAACTCCTGCAGTTTATGTCTTCGATTTCGCACCAGCAAGTCGACTTAATGAGTCCGCTCAGAAAAATTGTTTCTGACCACGCCGGTTTACCCCTGACATTGATAAGCATTTGTTGATGACATAGCTTTAACTGAGAATGTTGTTTCAGATGTTTCTATTATGCTTATGGTTAACAAGACATTCCGCAGGTTTTTCACAACACATGAATACATTACGAAAACATGCCCATATGATATACAGTAATTTTTTCAGGTCAAAAATCGATAATTTTCAGAGGAAAATTTTTGATATTTTTCTTATTTTTGACCCAAACATAGATTGTGGGTACACGTTAGAACCGCCTCGCCGAGGAGGTTCTAACGAGTACCCACAATCTATGTTTTGGAGCAAAAATAAGAAAAATAGGTATACCCCTGCATACCCCAGTTTTACTATATAAAAGTGGGGTTTAAGGGGGTATTCGTCGCACGGACATGTTTTCCTGATGATATCCCAAGTATAACTCGAATTTGTATAAACATGTCGTGTCAAAGGTTGTTCGGGCTTCCCAGCAGGCACATGACGTCAGAATAACGTCAAATCGACGTCGATGCGACGTCATGACGTCGCATCGACGTTGATATGACGTCATTATGACGTCATGTGCCCGCTGGGAAGAATAACTCGAATTTGTATAAACATGTCGTGTCAAAAGGTTGTTCGGGCTTGACTCCAATTGGGTGCAATACATTACGAAAACACGCCCATGCAATATACAGATTATTAAAGTTGTAAAAATGTAAATTTTCAGATTTTTCTTTATATTTTTCTTATTTTTTGCGGTTCTAACGAGTACCCACAATCTATGCCTGCGCCTTTGTTTTCGACCAAGAATTTTGTTGGTTTTCTTAATATTTAGTGGCTCATACAAATACATTCTCCTGTTTGATTTAATGGTAAAGAGGTTAAACGTCCCAATCAAATACTTTTCAGTTATGTCGCGACAGAGCCGTCGGCCCTGGGCATTAGTCAGTATTAATGCATAAATAACAGTATTAATAAATGACACTATGGTTAGTGATATCCATTATTACTGATACCAAAAGTAGATGAATAGGCTTTTACTAATACCAATGTCACACGATGTTAATGGTGTGTATTAATGAAGACGAAAGCCGTGTTTTAATCGGATAATTCGTTTGCGCGCGCTGTAAATACGTGTAGCTTGTTACTGGGTATCGTGCAAAACGTGTGCTAGTGAGAAACTAAAGTAAGCCCAGAATGAGCATAAGAGTTTTAGACGAGTGAAAATGTGACGGAGCTATAAAATTTTCTGTTCTCTTAATTTTTCATATTTCATTTTTCAGTGGACTACAAAGGAATGCCAACATGCACAGCGTACTCTGGGTCCTCCAGCAGCGGATCTCCTAGTCAGCTACTCGTCAACGATGGGTATGTTCAAACAAGTCATTATATTGCAATCTACACAGGTGAGCTAGCATCCGCCGTCCGTCCGTCTGATGAGCGTGCTCTGGCGTTTTTGTGGTCAAAGCCAATCAAAGCCTAGCTTCATGTGGAGCATCTCTAGGAAGGGGGAACAGATGTTTATACAAATGGTCCAAATATCACATGACAAAATTGCCGCCAGGGCTTAAACCTCAGAAAACCAAAATGCCTAGGATCTTAGCAGCCTAGTCACAAGGTCTACAAACTTTATAAAACTTGACGCTGGGATGACCTTGCCTTATTACGGCAATGTTAACTAAAGTTGCATAAGTATTTGAATGGGGAAAATGTTATTCAGTGGGTGACAAATTGCTGGGAATAAGCAGATGGACAGAAAATTGTTGTAAAACTTTGATTCCAGGCCTTCGGGTCTCGGCCACGGAGCTATATACATGTATATGAACATAATATTCAAGAACCTTATTTGACACCACATGGCCAATGAAAGACAAACTTCATGTGGAGCATCTTTAGGACACGAGACCTAAAATTTGTATAAATAGTCTAGGTCACATGACCAAGATGACTTCCATGGCAGTCAAATGGTAAAATCTTCTCCAGAACCAGAAGGCCTACGAATTTGAAACATGCCATGAAGCATCGTGGAATGGAGCTCTACAAAGATTATGTATAAATTACATATTTAAATTATAAATATACATGTATGTATATAATCTCATGACATTGGCCTGTTTTATGGCAAAGTCAACATAGACTGTCTATACATTTGAATGGAGGAAATTGGTAAAATTCATTTAATGGGGAGAAACATTTTGGATAGAAGATAATTTGAATGTTCTGTGCCCAATGTTGACTCAGTTGTACGGTATAGCCATGTAGACAGTCATTTTAGGGCATGTTTTAATGATTTATGGTAATAACATCTAGCGCCTGTGATAAAATACTTCCTTATGTCCTCCTGTCTTACAAGATGCCAGTCTGACCCCGATATATATGCCCTTCTGTCCTACTTCCCAGTCTGGCCCCAATATATGTCCTTCTACATCCCAGTCTGACCCCGATATATATGCCCTTCTGTCCTTCTACTTCCCAGTCTGGCCCCGATGTATGTCCATCAGTCCTTCTACATCCCAGTCTGACCCCGATGTATCTGTCCTTCTGTCCTACATGCCAGTCTGACCCCGATATATCTGCCCCTCTGCCCTTCTACATCCCAGTCTGACCCCGATATATGTCCTTCTGTATCCCAGTCTGACCCCGATATATCTGCCCTTCTGTCCTTCTATGTCCCAGTCTGACCCCGATATATCTGTCCTTCTGTCCTTCTACATCCCAGTCTGACCCCGATATATATTTTCCCTTCTGTCCTTCTACTTCCCAGTCTGACCCCGATATATCTGCCCTTCTGTCCTTCTATGTCCCAGTCTGATCCCGATATATCTGCCCTTCTGTTTTCTACATCACAGTCTGACCCCGATATATGTCCTGCTGCCCTTCTACATCCCAGTCTGACCCCGATATATATGCCCTTCTCTCCTTCTACATCCCAGTCTGACCTCGATATATATGCCCTTCTGTCCTTCTACATCCCAGTCTGACCCCGATATATATGCCCTTCTGTCCTTCTACTTCCCAGTCTGACCCCGATATATATGCCCTTCTGTCCTTCTACATCCCGATCTGACCCCGATATATATGCCCTTCTGTCCTTCTACACCCCAGTCTGACCCCGATATATATGCCCTGTCTTTCTACATCCCAGTCTGACCCCGATATATATGCCCTTCTGTCCTTCTACTTTCCAGTCTGACCCCGATATATCTGCCCTTCTGTCCTTCTACTTCCCAGTCTGACCCCGATATATTTGTTCTTCTGTAGATGCCAGTCTGACCCGGATATTGTCGGAGGCGACTTTGTGAACATCGAGAGCACACCACTGGTGACTCGGATCTGGACAACTCTGTACGCCTTCCGATTTTACAACAGTGACGATATCTATATTGAGTGCAGCGTCAAGATTTGTCCATCGACCTCAACAGCCTGTGATGCGGTAGGTCCAGCATGTTTCCAAAATAAACTTCATGCATTATTCATGCGCAATGTTAAGCACGTGTTAACATTGTTTTCTACCATAGTCGTATTATTGAAGACATACTTCCGATCAACATTAAAGGTGAAACGGTACGGTCAAAGTATTTGCACTATACCCCTGTTTTTACTTATAATGAGGGTGGAATAAGAGGGATATAATGTTATCCTGATTACTCAAGCATCAATGTCACATTTTCCTTCTACATTCCTCCTATATAAAAGTGGGGTTCAAAGGGGTATACATGTCACGGACATGTTTTCCTGATGCCGCGCTATAAAGCAACCGACAAGAAACCAGCATTAGGTGACAAACAAACGTCTGGTCTGAGCAGAAAAATAGTTGCCCTCATGATTTACATTAACCTTTTTGTATTATTTCGTTCTGTCGGTTGCAGAGTTGTGGGAGTAAGAAACGATCTGTTGCCGAGACGACAAACCACTCTGAACACACTATGACCACTGGTCGGGTCCTTCACCTTGTGTCTGGTCATGGTCTCAGCTCTGCACCAACCACCGGAGGTAAGAAAACGCTTCCATGCCTTTTTAAACGTCTCGATATTGCCAACAGGTAGCGCTCAACGCACTCCCATAAAATGAGTTCTCGTCGAATCTCGCGAGAATGGGAAAACGAATTCATGCAAATTACTCGATATTACCGACAGGTAGCGCTTTCCACACTAAAGGGTCGGCTTTGACCATTGGAGTCTTTTGGACTGGAGAATCTCCTACTTTCTTCGTATATCATCACACTTAGGCAATATCCAACAATTCAGGGAACGCAGTGACCTTGTGATAAAGCATCGGAGAGGTCCTGGGTTCGATCTCCAATCGGGTTGCCGTGATGTGCAACAAAGACACTAACTCCCCAGGGTTCTATATAGTACCCTGCCCATGGTGGAAAAATTGTTGACTGGAACGTTATTTAAACCTTAATATAAAACAAGTATCCAACCATTGAAAGCGTCAGATGAGACATTTCGAAAACTTGCCCATGTAATATACATAAAAAGATTTTTTCAGATGTAAAAATTGAAAATTTTCATAAGAAAAAAATGGATATTTTTATTATTTAAGCTCAAAACATACATTGTGGGTACACGAGTACCCACAATGTATGTTTTGGATTAAAAATAAGAAAACGAGGTATACCCCTGCAAACCCCAGTGTTTCTATATAAAAGTGGGGTTTAAGGGGGTAAACATTTCACGGACGTGTTTTCATGAATCAAGATGCTTTATCTCGCGAAAAGCGAATGGCTGACCAGCCTTATTGCAATCACAGTTCTAAAATAAGTTTTCGTATACTGTGTCAACATCTTTCAAAGAAAAAGCTAGCCATCATGCTCTTTCACGCGCGATTTTAAAGTTTTGGGGATGTCTTGTAATTTCTGTCAGGCCTGTTACATGGGTTGGGGATTTATGGGTTAGATTTTAAAGCATCATTCACTATACCTTTTATTCTTACTCACTGGCATACATGTATCATGTATTATAATAGAATATTGACTGAATAGTCAAGTGTATGGTCAGATAGCAGTAGTGTATTTAGCATGATGGAAAGATACGAGTCGGGACGTGAGAAAGCAGGTCTTCGGGTTTTCCCGGTCTGACACAAACCAGCCTGTACAGTTACAGAGGCGGGTTAGAAGCTTGAACTATTGGATTTAAATAGAGGAGGAATGACACTGTTTAGCGAAAACAAAGGCGCTGATCAGCTTCGCAGTTACTGCGAAGCTGATCTGCGCATTTGTTTTCGCATATGCAAAACTCCGGATTTCTCATGACTCGGCTCTTGAATATTTTAATTTAATTATGACAGGTTGTGCGTCACTGATGGTGATTCTGGTAGCCACGTGGATATTCTGTTTCTGAAGTACCACAGCGTATGACACCTACGTCAAGATGGAAACTATTATTTTCGTTAATTTTTTGTTTGCTTTTCTGTTTCATTTAATAAAAAAAATGTTTCTACGGTTAACATTCTTTGTTTTATCGCTCAATACGGAAACACGCCCATGAAATGTACAGATTTTTAAAACAGTAAAAATTGAGAATTTTTATTAAAATTGATATTTTTATGACCTTGGCTCAAAACATAGATTGTGTGAGACAAGCCATGTTGTGCTTGCGGGTGTGTCAGGTGGTTTTTCCCCGGGTACTCCGGTTTTCTCCCCACCAACCGATTGATTAGTCTCGATATGAGTGAAAAAGCTTGAAAGGGACGTAAAACTGAATCAAAAAAAAAAAAAAAAAAAAAAAAAAAAACATAGATTGTGGTTCCACATAAGGAAAAGAGGTATCCCTGTTTTCGTGATGTAGTCCAATTATTACATTTATTACAGACATGTTTTCCTGATGACTACTTTTTCATTTAACCATTTCGCAAGGGTGTGAACTTCAACGGTTGTAAAAAATGAAGAAAAAAAATTTTAACGTTGAGAAAAAAAAACATATTTTTTTTTTAAAACATAGAGTTCAAGTTACGAGTACCTACAATCTGTTTTGGATTTAGAATAATATGTATACCCATGGAAACCGCAGTCTTACTATTTAAAAGTGGGGTAAAAGGGGGTATAATTGCACGGATATGTTTTCCTGATCCAAACATCTTAAATGCTCAAATATTGAAACTGATCAGAATAAATTTCTCAAAACCAAAAGCCTGTCAAGACATTTGAGCCTTTGCATGAGAAAACCAACAATTTGCATATGCGAAAACAAAGACGCAGATCAGCTTCGCGGTAACCGCGAAGCTGATCAGCGCCTTTGTTTTCGCTACATGGATAGTACAATTCCTCTTCTTAAATCCGAAATTTCAAGTTTCTAGCCTGCTTCTGTGACTGTACAGCCCGGTTTGTGTCGGACCTGGTGGGAAACCCAAATTGTTGGTTTTGTCACGCACAGGCTCATTTAGTATCTGACTTGAGCATGAAAAGGTTTCTAGCCTCGGAGCTAAAACAAATCTAACGCAGACTAGCCTTTCATGAGAGTCACAGAGCAATGAGCTTCTTTTCTTCTGTATTTGTCTTTAAATGAGCCGCCTCGAGCTCATGGGAAAACCAACAATGTGGTTTTCGAACAGGTCTGACACAAACCAACCTGTACAAGCACAGATGGCTAGAAACTGGAAATTTTGGATTTAGAAAGTAGTGGAATTGTACTATCCGTGTAGCGAAAACAAAGGCGCTGATCAGCTTCGCAGTTACATTGATGCTGATCTGCGCCTTTGTTTTCGCATATGCAGAGTGCTTGTTTTGTCATGAGGCGGCTCAAATGATTATTCAAAAAACCGCTAGAACCCTTTGCAGAGGCGTTTCTTACGAGTACCCATAAAACATGATTGTGGGTACAACGTAGAACCGAGGCGGCCCAAACGCGTACACATCAAACATGATTGTGGGTACCCCAAGAAGCGCCTCGGTGTGGCGGTTCTAACGACGAGTACCCACAATCTATGTTTTGAAGCAAAATTGCGAGGCTTATCATTCCCATTTTGATTGAATGGTACACGCTAGTACCGCCTCTGTGAGGCATTTCTAACAAATATACATAAACCATGAGGGTAGGTACACTCTAGAATCGCCTCGATGTGGCGGTCCTAAAGACGAGTATCCTCAGTAAATGTTTCAAGCAAAAATACGAGGCCTATTATTCCCGATTTGATTGAATGGTACAAAGGACCTCTGACGGTGGTAATGGGAGTTATAATGTATAGCTGCCTCAGATTTGGAGAAAAATAAATTTTGGTCAAACGCTTTTGTTTTTGTATACATGTTTGCTTGTAGTCCATAGTTCATGATATTGGATTGAGGTTTTTGTTTCAAAAGATGTACTGCTTTATTTTTGGGTTAAAATGGGCATATTTTGTATTAAACGTATAGAAAAATAGAAAATTATTTATTTAACATTGCCCCCCCCCCCCCCGAGTCCCAAGAAATCCTTTTGCATGTGAATGTGTTGTCATATTTTACATAATATATGCGAATGGCGTTCTGGGACTCGGGGACACTACCCCAAAGCCCAAAATGTTATCTCAGTACTAGAGCCCAAGTATGTAAAATTGTTTTAAACTTAAAATTAAAAAGAAAACAAAACAGCAGTTAAATTGTAAGCCATATATAAAGTACAAAAAATGGATATATACATTTGTTTCCAAAATTAACCCAAATCTGCATGATTTATAACCACCTTTTTATGTTGCATTTCCCAGAAAATGAGGGTACTGTACATTCTGTGGAACTAACTTTTGAAATCATTCTTTACTAATATTGTCCTTGTTTACACGGCCAGTAACCTCTTGCACCACAAACAGTAAATTGGTGGACTGTTTTCCTTTTTAGAAATGTATTAACTTCCAAAACAACTTTTCAGTCACGTCGGTACGATGCCACCACTGTCTGGGTATAAGCCAGTACTATGGGAACTTAAAATGTCTTTGTCATTGGTACAATACAGCGACGTGAAGTTTCAAATCACCAACCTTTGGGATGTTTAGACAGTTTGCCATTCATTCTCATAAAACTATTTGCTTATTATATCACGTTAAGCATCAAAATATGAATCTTTCGGTTCTTTAATGCAACCGACTCTAAATAGAGGCCTTGTGTTTGATCCAATCGTGGGGAGCCGTGCTGTGCCTGAGACACATTAACTCCCCAGAGTACTGGGTACAAGAAGTAATATGTGGCTCAATCCGAAAATGACTGAAAAATTGTAACTATTAAAGGATGTTCGGACATAATCTAACTGAACCAAAAATAAAGTTTATGATTAGAACCATTACGACACAACCATTACACTGAAACGAGACAAATGTAAGACAAGCCAAGTTCTGTTTGCGGATGTGCCAGGTGGTTTTTCTCTGGGTTCTCATGTTTTCGCCAACGTACTGATTGGTCTGAAATAATCTTGAAAGGGACATTATACTAAATCAGAAAAATAAATACACTAGAGGCCGTGTTGTAACAGGTTATACAGGTAAATAAATATTCATGCAAGGTTGCTCAGTGTGAACAAGTTTTGTCACAATGGGCCGTGTCTGGAGAAAATGTTTTTTGGTTAAGATCAAACTCCAATCAATCTGTGAAACACATAGAAGATGGATGGATTGAAGTTTTGTTAATTAACGACACAATTCTGAGCAGCTGGCTGGTCATCGCTGATCTGGATATATGGTCTTTGCATATAACAGATAACAGGTTTTCTCATGAGATAACAATGTCTTGTAAGGTTTGGTAGTGCTGAGACAATAATATTATACAGGTACATGTAACTGCTAAAGGTTTGTACCCAAAATGTTGACATTGTAATATTTCAATTTTATTTCAATGGCATTATGCATGTTTATTGCACTTGACACAGTGTTGCATGCACAAAATACGATACAGTAGTGGAATTACAGGACTACAAGCAAGGAAAAGCGAAAAATTTAATTTTTCTCACATATGAAATTTTGACCCCCACCCCCGCTAAAATCGCCTTTTTTACACTATATGGAGGAAATAGTCAAAACTTTTAATAGTTATAGGTTCAGAATACATTGGGCTATTGCCGTAATCATGAAGTACCACCACCGGGACCTTTGAGACATTGTTCTGGTGTTTTGAAAACGAGGCATAAAACCCCCAAGACTGTCACAGATTCTTTTCTGAATCTGTTAAAAAAACAAAGAAGAAGAAAAAGGAGAAGAAAAAGAAAGAAAGAAAGAAAGAAAGAAAGAAAGAAAGAAAGAAAGAAAGAAAATCCGTTAAAAATTGGGATATCCGTTGCATGGACATGTTTTCCCAAAGTATTTGAATCTTAGAATAAATGGGCCTCGACGCGAGAAAACCAGTCTTTGGGGGTTCCGACCAGGTTTGACACAACCCAGTTTGTACAGTCACAGAAGAAAGCTAGAATCTTGAAAGTTTGGATATAAGTACAGGAGGAAATGAACTATCCGTGTAGCGAAAACAAAGGCGCTGATCAGCTGTTCAATTACTGCACAGCTGATCTGCGCCTTTGTTTTCGCAAAGGCAAAAATCCGGTTTTCTCATGAGGCGGCTCAAATGAAAACCGGCAGTGATGCAATGGCAGGTTATAGTGAAAAGTAAGACTGAATAATCGATTGTTGGTTTTCTCATGCAAAGGCGCATTTTAATATAAACACAAACACTGATCTGCTAGAACTCGCTTTATTGTTATTTTTTTCTGAGGCGACCATTCCCTGGTTCAGAGAACATTAGACTGAATGTTTAAAACTACCCAGCGGGCACATGACGTCATAATGACGTCATATAAACGTCGATGCGACGTCATGACGTTGCATCGACGTCGATCTGACGTCATTATGACGTCATGTGCCTGCTGGGTATATTCATGAACACATCTTATCAATAAATATCATTACGAAAACTGACACGCCCATGTAATATACAGATTTTTCTTAAGTTGTAAAAATTGAAATTTTCAGTAGAAAATATTTGATATTTTTCTTATTTTTGCTCAAAACATAGATTGTGGGTTCTAACGAGTACCCGCAATCTGTGTTTTGGAGCAAAAATCAGAAAAATAGGTATACCCCTGTCTAACCATATAAAAGTGGGGTTTGAGGGGGTACACATTTCACTGACATGTTTTCCTGATGTTCATCCTCAAACATCAGGTCCCCCGACGGGTGAGGGATCTGGAAAGTTAGTCGAGTTGAGTGACATGTCATTGCATATTTACCCTGAACACAACTGAAGTGTTGAAGCCCCAGTGGTATGGTGGTAAAGTTGCTCACGACATATATATTTGAGCCGCCTCATGGGAAAACCAACAATGTGGTTTCCGAAAAGGTCCGACACAAACCGAGCTGTACAAGCACAGAGGATGGCTATAGGCTGGAAATTTCGGATTTACAAAGTAAAGGAATTTTACTATCTGTGTAGTGACAACAAAGGCGCTGACAAGCTTCGCAGTCTTTTCGAAGCTGATCTGCGCCTTTGTTTTCGCATATGTAGATTGTTGGTTTTCTCATGAGGCGGCTAATATATTCAGAGGTCTCGGATTCGAGCCATAACGCCAATAATTTCAGTTTAAGGTTGGAAATAGAGTAGCGGATGACATTCATGAACAATTCATTCAAATCAATACAGAATACAAACAAGGTTTGACGTTCGAACACTAGATGGTTTTAAATGTAAATGTATGTAATGTAAGGAACAATATGTGAGCCACCACATGGGAAAACAAACAATCTGCATATGCGAAAACAAAGACGCAGATCAGCTTCGCGGTAACCGCGAAGCTGATCAGCGCCTTTGTTTTCGCTACACGGATAGTACACTGCCTATTCTTCTTAAATCCGAAATTTCAAGCTTCTAGCATGCTTCTGTGACTGCACAGCCTGATTTGTGTCGGACCTGGTCGGAAACCACATTGTTGGTTTTCCCACGAGGCGGCTCATATATATTCTCACAATATGCCCATCGACAGCAGAGCCCATTCCTTTAATCTGCCAGTGAAGGCTTCATTAGGACCTGACCAGCTATACAGATGAACTAGAAATATGAGCCACCTCGTGAGAATACCAACAATCTGCATATGCGAAAACAAAGACGCAGATCAGCTTCGCAGTAACTGCGAAGCTGATCAGCGCCTTTGTTTTCGCTACTGGGATAGTACAGTTCCTCTTCTACTTAAATCCGAAATTTCAAGATTCTAGCTGTTTTCTGTGACTGTACAGGTCGGCTTATGTCGGACCTGGTCGGAAACCATATTGTTGGTTTTCTCACGAGGCTGCTCATATATGGACGTGAAAACATTTAAGTTACATATAAGTTGTTAAGAGTCCAAGCTGACAGTTGACTTAGTTACTTATCTAAGGAACATTATTGACCGCTGTGAGTCATCTTGGTGCATTCTTTAATTTCACACAACCCGAGTCCATTTATAGCATAACCCAGTTCTTTGGTCAGCCAGAATTAATCTAGGCTTCATCAGAAACAGATCAGCTGTGCTCATGAACTTGGACAGTGTAAATGAAAGTTCATTAGCATATTAAGTACAGCGATCAGCAAATATTATGCAGAAAATGTAAGAAATCTTGGAAAACTTTAAGGTGATGGCACACCGCTAAATTGTCATTTCGTCGCTAAAATGTCATTTTGTCGTATCCGAACACGCCGATGCTTCTAACATGTCACTCAAAATAGTATACAGGTATTTTATGACTGTAAAAATGATACTTTTCACACACAAAAAAAATATTTCTTTCATCTTGCTCCAAACATAGATTGGGGATAAACATTAAAACCGCCTCGACGAGTCGGTTTTATGTGCACCCACAATTAATGGTGAGGAAAAAAAATATAAAAAAGTATACGACTTTACATCCCTCTTTTGCTATATAACAGATGAGTATAAGGGGGGGTATACATTAACTTGATGATATATGAGCCGCCTCATGGGAAAACCAACAATTTCAAATTGCATAGGCGAAAACAAAGACGCAGATCAGCTTCGCGGTAACCGCGAAGCTGATCAGCGCCCTTGTTTTCGCTACTCGGATAGCACAATTCCTCCTCTACTTAACTCCAAACTTCCAAGCTTCTAGCCTGCTTCTGTAGCTGTACAGGCCGGTTTGTGTCGGACCTGGTCGGAAACCACATTGTTGGTTTTCCCACGAGGTGGCTCATATAATTGCAAAGGCGTGTTTGGCGTCTTTATATAAGCTACATGACTACAAGAAAGGTAGAGAATAGCCCAGCAATCACGGTAGCGACTGTACCGGAAATAGCTGCAGCCGCGCCACCTGGATAGTCATTTCCGCTTCCGGTCAGTCGCTGTGTTTTGGCGTAAGTGTTGTCATTGCAAGCGTTTTTGAAGTTGGAGACTTGTAGATTTTTGCAGTGTTGTTGGATCAGCCTGCACTCGTACTCCGTCCTGAGACCGAGCACATCCGGGGAGCACTGAGCCTTCCAGCCGTCCAGTTCACACTTAAGATGCTGCATGCGGACACTGCAATTATAGTATTATCACATATGAACGTTCGGAAATATTCACGAGAACTTCTTTTCGCGAATATTTGCGAATTTGTTTCCTGACGATGCTCTCGCTAATAAAGATTTACTAAAAGCTTCATAGATTGAATGAATACACACTCGCAAATTCAAGAATTCGCAAAATAAAAGTCTCGATGTATAGAACTTAACCCGTTTGTGATAAACATATTTTCCCATCAAGTAATTTGGTGATCCCATTTTCAATTTATGCGCAGCAGGGAATGATTATAATTTATACTTCAGTTTTCGACAAAAGTTCTTTAATCAAAGACATCTGGCAAATGAGGCAAATGTAAACAGTATAGCCCCATACGTGGCACCGCGTTCCGACGTGACGCCACAAAACGCGGCACCACGTCTGGGGCTACAAAACTGTATACTGTCTACATTTGCTTCATATGCCGGACGTCTTACTATACAAGAAAATGCATACGTGCTTAACATATGCTGCGTTATGACTTTTGTTTTCTATTTGACCAAATGTATTTGTCTTTCATACATTTGGGTGAAATCAAATCAAGTACCAAGCTGTTTATCAAAAACATATTGCCTTACTTAAAGCAACCAAGTGACCGTTTCAAGATTTTATGAGCAAATACCAACAGGTAAAATGTCAACCTACTTGCAGAAGTCTCTAAAGTAGAGATCAGGAGACAGTTTCTTCTCGAGCTGTTTGTTGGCTAGCGTAAGCATCCTATTCTCTGTATCAGAGATGCATTTCTGTACTCGTGAGTTGACGTTTGAGAAACAGCTGTGTCCTTTGTTGTACACTGCAAGACCGATTGGAAAACAACTAGTAAATAATAATGATAATAATGATAGTGTTGCTGTTATTATTATTGTTGTTGCTACTGTTGTTGTTGTTGTTTCTGCTGCTGTTGCTGCTGATTGGTGGTGGTGATGACGAATATGATGATGATGATGATGATGATGATGTTGTTGTTGTTGTTGCTGCTGCTGCTTTTGCTGTTGCTGTTGTTATTGTTGTTGTTGTTGCTGCTGCTGCTGATACTGCTGCTGCTGCTGCTGATGATGATGATACTGCTGCTGCTGATTTTGATGATAATGATGATGACGATGAAGATGATGATTATGATGATAAATATGATAATGGTTGTGGTGATATTGTAGGCAAAGATTGTTTTTATGATCCTAAATTGTTAATCCATGACCAGCACAAGCGAAAAATGGTCTCAGTTAAATCTATATGCATATTTATGTTCAGCCAAAATAAAAATGGGTAGCGTTTGAAATCAACTGTACATGATATAAGTAGATTGAGAATGAATTCAACAGCAAAGAGTTCGGTATCAAACTTACGCGGTAATTCATTACAGACAATGTTCAGAGCCCCCTCCAGGGCGGACTGCTGGTGGCCCCAGAACGCAAGTACATCCGTGGCGGGCGGGCACGCCTCCAGGGCGGACCTCATACACGAGAAAACTTCCTGACGGGATCTAGAGAGAAACAGTTTCATTGTGACAAAGCTAAAAAAAGGTTTCAGGAATCGAAACAATAAAATGTAACTAAAAGGTCAAAAAAAAAAATAATATAAAATAACTTGCTCCCAGCGAGATAACTAATCGGTTAACACCGACAAAAATGAAGATGAGAAGCACAACAGACATAATAAACAGGAAACATGGAGATAACCCACAACAGACCCGTCTGAATGGTCAAGTCAGTAAGAACTAACTGTAGGTAATGACTCCAAATCTTCGTTCTTAGTCTGTTTTGATTTAGAAGCAAGAAATATTGTAAGGTGTAGCCGAGTCAGCAACAGCTGAACCCCGTCGATGGAAAAGCATGCTCATCCACCATTACGAAAACTTGCCCATGCAGTAAACAGAGAATTTTCGAGCTTTAAAAATTGAAAATTTTCAACCGAAAAGGTTTGATATTTTTCTTATTTTTGCTCAAAACATAGATTGTGGGTACAAGTTAGAACCGCCTCGGCGAGGCGGTTCTAACTTGTACCCACAATCTATGTTTTGAGCAAAAATAAGAAAAAATGGTATACCCCTGCATACCCCAGTTTTGCTATATAAAAGTGGGGTTCAAGGGGGTATACATTACACGGACATGTTTTTGTGATGACCAAGACTGGCTTACTGTGCTATAATATGCGGCGCTAACTTCACCAACAACCGAGTTGGCTTTGCATATCTATTTCTAGCACACCGTTACAATATAAACCATAAGTATTTGTGATCTCACGCCAATTTCATATGAATTTCCGTTCCGTGGAAACAATGGCTTATCTTGGAAGTTAAGCAAGAATTCCCAGATAAATTTAGATTTGGCCTTACTTGACCGACTAGTCAGACACTTACCCACAGAGGCTCTTAGCCTTATCATTATCCCCTAGAAAGTTACTCCGGTCATGTGTCAGGTTCACTAGGAACATGTCGGGTTCGAGTCCGTACTGGAAGAAGCACTGGTTCATGGTGGTTCCGATATTCCTGGCACAATCCGCGGCTTGGTCCACATGTATTGGCGCATCTCCAGTAGGGATAATCATTTCTGAGAGAATCGTTATGCAGGTACATCACGCAAGCATGTGCATGTAATGAATACCGCAATATACCCCTGTTTTATTATAAATTTATAAATAATTTATAATAGTTATGTTTTATATACCCTGTTTTATATAATAAAACAGGGGTATACATAGTTTTTCTTATTTTGATCCAAAACAAAGAATATGGGTACCAACAATCAATGTTTTCAGCAAACATAATAAACGTTATCAAACGTTTTCAGTTTTTACAGCTTCAGAAAATTCTATATAATGCACAGTCATGTTGTCATAATGAAACTTCCTCCAGAGAAATAACGCCATAAGGAACGACAACTTAACTCGAATACCCTAAACATAATTTTTCAAAATTACACGTTCAACTCGAAAATTACAGTATAAACGTGATGCGCTTTCTATCCCCAAATAATACCCAGGAAGCAGTGGTTCCGTTCCGACATAATAGAAAACAATTTTGACTGGGACTTTCACCCTCGGTAGAAACAAACAAAAGAAATTCTCAATAAATTTTGTCAATAATAACCAACGTACCATGACATATCTCATCAATATTGTCTTTGTGAGACTTGAAGCAGTTGGTCGGGATAAGTTCACATTCAAATTCTGTCTTGAGTTCAACGGCTGGTTTGCTGCATGCTGGCCACGCATTCGCATCGCAACCTACATGCTTTACTCGTGTTCTGAAATAGTGAATGGAATTGAAAGTATGTTATCGTCATCAACATGTATATAGAAAACGCAAACGTGTTCTCCGCCAAGAAAATGTGATACATGTAGTTGACTACTGAATAAATCGACAAAATGTTTGCGATATTTTTGTATTTGCTAGAAAGTGCTTTCTGACCACTATGAACAGTCAAAGCCGTGCCGGGACGGTCACAAACACTATGTTTCTGAGAATTCTCATAAAAGCAGATTGCTGCTACATGTACTTTATAACACAATTATTAAACAAAGTAAGAATTCATATATACTTTTAGAATGTCTGGGATATAGATTTAGAACCTCAATCCAAAAAGACACCAAATGCATCAGTAAAACATGTTCGTGAAATATACCCCCTTATGGGGGATACCTAATTTTCTTTGTTTTGATCCAAAACATAGATTGTGAGTACTCGTTTGAACCGCCTTAGGAATGCGGTTCTAACTTGTACCCACAATTAATGTTTTGAGCAGAAATATTAAAAATATCTTGTTTTTAGTTTGAAATTTTAATTTTACTGCTGATAAGATCTCAGTATATTGCATGGACAAGTTTTCGTAATGTGGGAGACAGAGATGCATCCAACAGACAAGAAGATAAATAGAATCCATCATGGGTGTCCAGTGGAGATAGGAAAATCCCAACCCGAGGGTCCACCCGTTCCAGTGGGAAACGAGGCTCGCCGAGTTTCCTACTGGAACGGTGGACCCGAGGGTTGGGATCTTCCTTTCTCCACTGAACACCCGTGATCGATTCTTTTTCTTACATACTCCGGTTTTATCCTTTTACCGGTAACGTAACCTGGTACCGTGCTTTAACCCTTGTGACGTTGTGCATATTACGGATGTGACGTCAAATGTAAATAAATCGCTGTCAAAGTCAATAGAGATGTAGTTTTTATTTGTTTTTATTTTAAAACGAGCGTGATTCAAGAATACTCGCTGTGAAAAACATCACTTTTGTCTAGTTTTGGTGAACGCCATTGCTGCAAGCAGTAGAAACGATCGAATTATATCGCGTGCTTTTCTTATCTTGCATGAGCAACCAAACCAGCAGTGTAAGATCGATTTATCTACCACCACTAAAATACCGGAATTTTCCTCTCTTTATGTTAGAGGTATGTAAGAAAAAGATTTCTTACATACCTCTATCATAAAGATAGAAAAATTCCGGTCTTTTAGTGGTGGTAGATAAATCGATCTTACACTGCTGGCTTGGTTGCTCATACAAGATAAGAAAAGCACGCGACTAAATTCGATCATTTCATGCGCGGATCCAGAAATTTTCATGTCAGAGAGGGGGTCCAACGAAAATGGTAATTTTTGGTCACAGACGAGGGGGGGTCCAACCCCCGAAAAATCCAAAAATTACCTTTTTTTAGGTGAAATTTTCAAATTCCAGGGGGGGTCCGGACCCCCGTTTCCCCCCTCTGGATCCGCGCATGCGTTTCTAGCCCAAAGCAGCTGCTTGCAGCAATAATGTTCAACAAAACTAGACTAAATTGGTGTGAATTCATTGGGTATAATCTTGATTCACGCTCGTTTTCAACGAAAAACAAATCAAAACTGCATCTCTTTTGACTTTGACAATGATTTATTTACATTTGACGTCATATCCGTAATAAACACTACGTCATCAGAGTTAAAGCACGGTACCAGGTTACTTTACCGGTAAAATGAATTTAGGCCTAATCGGGGTATGTAAGAAAAAGAATCCATCAGTGGTGTTCTGTGGAGAAAGGAAAATCTCAACCCTCGGGTCCATCGTTCCAGTGGGAAACTCGGCCAGCCTCGTTTCCCACTGGAACGGATAGACCCTCGGGTTGAGATTTTCCTATCTCCACTGACCACCCATGATGGATTCTATTTAACTAGCTTTTTTCCCAGCGATATAGTCGCCCGGCTAGCATTACATCTAAACAAAATTTCATTGGATTTTTTTATCATATTTTTCTTATTTTTGCTCAAAACATTGATTGTGGGTGCACATACCCCACTTTTACTATAATAATAGTGGGATTAACGGGGGTATACATTGCACGGACGGACATGTTAACCTGATGTGTATTCTCTTTTAGAATCAGCGGAAGAGTAAATATGTCTGTATTTAACCCATATTTGACGAATGGATATTCCCTATTATCATTAGGGTGAGTCCACTTTCATTTTTAGAGACGTCAGGAGAGATTTTTAAGTTTTATTTAATTTTTCGATGAAAATTCTCTAAGCAAACAGAATAGCCCCAGATGGGACGCCGCGTTCTGCGGCGTCACATCTGGGGCTATTCTGTTTGCCTATATCCCATCAAAGGGACGCCAGGCTTAAATGAGTTAACTTACGAACAGAAGTCCGTGAGGAAGTCATCCATGGACATTTTCTGAGTGACTTTCTTGGTGGCCAGGGTTGTAATGCCGACGGTCATGTCCTGCATGCAAGTCTGGGCGGTCTCCGTGGGCACCTCAAAACAGTCGAGACCATCAAGATACACTGAAAGCATAAATGTTATGAGCTATCCATGGATGCATGGAAAAACTATCAGCTTGGGATTTCGACCAGGTCACGCACAAACTAGCCTGTATAGTCACTGAAGCAGGCTAGAAATTTCAAATTTCGGATTTAAGTAGGAGTGAAATTGTACTATTTGTATAGCGAAAACAAATTCGCTGTCATCTGTACAATTGCTGCTAAGACGATCTGCCCCTTTGTTTCAGCCTATGCAGGTTATTTGTTTTCTTGTGCGACGGATCATATCAGAGTGACGCAAGAACCACGTGACTAGAAAATCAGAAAACGGTGCAGGTATTATCGTAAATCTCTGACAAAATTAACATTCTTAATTCGGGTGTTCGTTTAATATATGAGCCGCCCCATGGGAAAACCAACAATCTGCATAGGCGAAAACAAAGACGGTAACCGCGAAGCTGATCAGCGCCTTTGTTTTCGCTACTCGGATAGTACAATTCCTCCTCTACTTAACTCAAGTTTCTAGCCTGCTTCTGTAGCTGTACAGGCCGGTTTGTGTCAGACCTGGTCGGAAACCACATTGTTGGTTTTCCCACGAGGCGGCTCATATACTCCATTATACCCCACTTTTATAAAGTAAAATCGGGGTGTACCGGGGTAGACATGTTTTCTTAAAATTGTTTCAAAACATAGATTGTGAACCCAATATCAAGTTGAACGTTTTGAGCAAAAACAAGAAAAGAATATCAAATGTTTTCAACTGATTTTTTTTTTCAATTTTTACAGCTTCAGGAAACTATATATTTTGCACAAGCATGTTATCGTAACGGGAATATACCTACATTGGATGTCATGGCATAGTCTACCAACAGCTCGTTCCATTGCGTTGAGATCAAAACCAGTCATTTGGAGCGTCTCGTGTGCACCAGGACAGGTGTGCACAACCTCCTGCATACACGTGTACAGATCATGTTTCTTCCTGCAAAGATAATCGTTGATCTGGCCCCGAGGTTATAAAACTTTTTTCAAGCTCAGCTCAGCTGAGCATGAAATTTCGACTGCTCATAAATGCTTAAATAGTCAAAGTTAGTGGAAAATTTAGGTTCATACCTCAAAATCTGGTAATTTATCCTGCTCATAAATGTTAAAATGCCAACAATTGTTGGCATTTTAACATTTATGAGCAGGATAAATTTAAGTCTCAGCTGAGCTGAGCATGAAAAAAGTTTTATAACCTCGGGGCCTGGTATGCATTGACCCCATGGAAACATATATGAGCCTGTGCATGAGGAACCCAATAATTTTCACCAGCTCTGACACAAACCGGGCTGTACAGTCACAGAATATGGCTAGAAGCTTGAAATTTCGGATTTGGGAAGAAGAGGGGTCTGACTATACTTGTAGCGAAAACAAACATGCTTGCAAACCGAAAGCGATACTGCACAGCTGATTTGCGTCTATGTTTTTGCATATGCAGATTGTTTGTTTTCTCATGAGGGGCTCCTAAACATGTATAAAAGACCCCTTTATTTGCTTTATTTCGGACTGAACTTTCAGACAGCTGTGCTCCGCTACAGGTGCAAAACATAAAAAACCCACATGCATAAAAACGTGTATATTTGCAGTGAAATAACACATAAACATGGTCAAATCATATGTTACGGTAACAAAATATTAACCTTTTTTGTTTCATGTGATTTACAGAAATAAAAGAGCAAATAACTATGCGTCTTCTTTAAAGAATAATTTGGTTCTTATGACTTAAATTAGAATGTCTCTTTTTTAGTTTAAAATAGGCGTAGCACTTAATTTTTGCTTACGAGCAATATTCCTGTACTTCAGCTGTGTTGCTCCCGATCAGAGCACCCTTGGTGTTTGAGCCATTTCCTAAATAGGTTGCAGCATCAAGGCCAACTTTCCCATAGCAGTCCGCGAACTCTTTTTGTAAAGTCAGCAGACACGCCCCAGGCAACGCTAAAATAAAAACAGAAATCTGTTTTTCGCACTCAAACTTCATTTTTAAACTTTATATATGAGCCACTGCATCAGAAAACCAACACTCTGCATAAGCGAAAACAAAGGCGCAGATCAGCTTCGCAGTAACTGCGAAGCTGATCAGCGCCTTTGTTTTCGCTACACGTTTTGCACAATTCTGCTACTTTTTAAATCCCGGCAAAATTTCAAGCTTCTAGCCTGCTTCTGTGGCTGTATAGGCCGATTTCTGTCGGGCCTGGTCGTAACCCAAATTGTTTGTTTTCTCACCGTGACGCACAGGCTCATATGTATACACTTTCTTTATGCTTTGTATGTGTGCATGTATGTGGCTGATTAAAAAGTAGTTGCACACAATTCATCCGAACTTTGCACTTTTATTCAAGCCATGTTATCCATAGCTGCTGAAACAAACATGTGTTACATGTACCATGAATATTTTTGTGGAGAAATAGTGCATTTACATACTTATGTGTGAGCTGTACGATAGACCTGGTCATGCTTTGAGTGTTTAATGTTTTCAAAAACATATTCGAATATTTCGTGGAAATATTTACAGAAAAAAGTAATTTCGATATATTTTTTTCCGATTTCCCATGAACACTGAAGGTGGATAAATCACGGCCTTGTTGACTGGGTTATAAAGCCACATAAAATCAACCCACACTTATCTCCGCAGAATGTCGACCCTGCAAGCACCATCTGGGCGAATGTGATTTCAACCGGAAGTAGTTCAGCTCTGTCACAGCCGGCATTCAGCACCACGTTTTTCCCACAAGTTTCGAGTCGCTTCCATTGACTATTGGCGGGAAAATAGAATTAGAATTTAATCGTGGCTAAGTGATTAAGAGCGCTGTTTCTTAATCACTCGGTCATTTCACCGCTGTGTCTGGAGTAGGTTCGAGCCCCGCACTGGCCACAAGTGAGACAAGCCATGTTCTGCTTGCGGGTGTGCCAGGTGGTTTTTCTCGGGGTTCTCGGGGTTTTCGCCCACCTACTGATTGGCCCGTCTCATATGAGCTGAAATAATCTTGAAACGGACGTAAAACTGAATTAAAAAAAAATAAATCATCGATGACTCTGCCATGATACCTTATACAGAAAATGACTAAAACAATAAGGCAGTGTACAGTTTGGACATACATGTAATCACGGTAAAAAGTAAGAGCTACTACATACGTTGTATTTCCGTAATCGCGGCTAGCCCCTCAGCTACACTTGCATAACGTCCAAGCTTTATTGTCACCAAGTGACTTTTTGTCAAACATCGTGCAGTCACCATTCTGGCCGACTCAAGTTCAAATAATAAATCTATAGTATCATTCGAAGAAACTCGTGTATGCCAGCAGTATATTCCATGATAGTTACCGAGTTCTCAGGCTTTAATTGCCACCTCGTTGGAAACAGCGCGTGATGGGATAAAACATGTCTCCGGCCACCGCCTTTTTTACCACACTCGATGTTTTAGTTTTTCTTGACGACATTCTGTATACATATATACTTAGCTGCGATTAGGAAAGATATACTGTACACTTGTTGTAGCCATAGCGGATCTGAAGACGATCCGGATCAAAATAATATTCAAAAGAATTTTACAAAAATATAAACCAAGAATTTTTTAAAACGAACTTGGCAACTTGACTCTTGATTCAAACATGTTTCATTCCATCGCTCAATGATCGTGGATAATGTACTTCCGTTAGCAAAGAGCTCACGCAACAAAATACAAACATGAGACCCAAAGTTTTGTGTATACATGTACACCTAAATAAACCTAGCATGAACCACTGCATTAGAAAACCAACAAAATGCTTGGGCAAAAACAAAGGCGCCTTTGTTTTCGCTACACGGACAGTACAATCCCTCATCTTTTTAAATACGAAAATTCAAGCTTCTAGCCTGCTTCTGTGACTGTACAGGCCGGTTTGTGTTGGACCTGGTCGGAACCCAAATTGTTAGTTTTCTCACGCACAAGCTCATTTCAAACCTGCAGACTTGTTTCTTCAACTGTAGTGGATCTTGTCCCTGTGGAAGGGGTTGTTTGGTCATTAGTTTCTGGATCAGCCCTGCGTCCAAGTTGAAGATATCCTGGGTACATTTCTGCAATCCTGCTTCGAACGCCTGCATACATTTTGTTGGTTGCTGCTGCCCACCTGAAGTTAGAATAGACTATATAAGAGCGTCATTATCAGATTATTAGTTTTCTTCGAAATCACCCACAAGAGAAGATGAAATGTTTTCTTCCATTTTAGGGGCTATGATAATAAGGACACAAGAAAAAAAAAGAGCATTCATGCCGGTACGACTACTCGATGAGGATGTGTTGTTGTTGGTGATATACACACGATAACTATCAAGGGAATAGTATAAAGAAGGGAAAATAGAATAATTCAGATTACTGCTAGCTCTAGGGAGTTTTGTTTTCTTCTTTGTTAGTTTGATTTTATTTTACTGGGGACTTGTATACATAACTATCTTTCTGTCGACGAGCTATCACTTCCGTCAAATAACTAATGATCCGTGGTTGTTGATTTAGTCCGGCACGAATATGGCATATTTTCGATGGACCTGGAAGTCGGGTATAAAGTTTTTCTCTTGATGGATTCTTGTAGGTAAGACATTGCCATTCAAGATTCTGGATGATGACAGCTTGTCATCATTGAGCATTTTGAGAAATTCAAGATGGCGTCCAAGATGTCTAAAATGATGAAAATACATATGGTCTGCTATACAGTTTGTCCATAAAACGAATGAAAATGCTATGTTGCCTCACAACTTTATTAGGTATAAATTCAGCTGTCTTCAGTTAATGATTTCTGGTTTGAAAACCAAGGATGACATCCAAGATGGCTGCCAAAATAAGCTGTTTGAAGATTTTAATTGTTTAACCATATATTTATACTGTATAAATATTTGTGCTTCTTAGGGATTAGACACCGACATTAAAGAATTAAAATTATGAACTCATGACATCATTGAGCCTTGTCAGAAATTCAAGATGGCATCCAAAATGTCTACCAGATACAGATTTCCAACTTTAGAGTCAATTACACGGATCTGAAAGTGAATGTTTGTTTGAATGTTTGTTTGCATCTTGATCAAATCTTGAAGGGAAGTTATAGTCCATTGAAGCTTATATATTTTTGCAAGCTGTAAAATTATCATACTTAAGATGGCATCCAAAATGACCACCAGAAAAACAACTCCACAATTTCTTCTCTTTTTGTATATAATTTTGTAAAATAGACACAAAATACCACATGATTCACCTAAGCATATTCTTTGTTGTATATATTTTATTAATGGCTTTGAACTATCTTTGGAGCTATTAAAAGTGCAGATTTAACACAATGCAGTGCTGTTATTCTATTAAAATATAATTTCAGTTTATTTTACACATATTATGAAAAGGGTCCATACTAAATGGCCACAGTGTTAAAAAGGTGATGAAAATAGCATTGTCATTCATTCATAGATTCATCAGCGGCATGATAAATGTATATCATCAAATTGGTATTTATAAGATGTATAATAGTATAAATGAAGTCACGTTCGCTTGAACTGAATACCAATATAACCAGATGCATTTCCTCCACACAAATAAAGCCAAGAAACTAGCTAATATATTAAGTACATAGTGGAGACTTTGGTACAGTTTTTTTCTTATAGGTCGTAATGGGTATGACTTGCTATATACTCTAGCTTAGCTACTTTTACTGAAAGTATATTGATTTATATAGCTTCAGAACAAATGGACAGGGTTCAGATCTAGAAGATATATACTGTCAAAAATCAACAGCATTGATGATAAGAATGCCACTAACGATTTTGCAACTGCAATGGAAGACAAATAATTACAACACACAGTGTAGGTCATGTGTACAACTGGTGCTTTAGCCAAAGCCTTTCATATCTAAGTATCTATATCTGCAGATATCGGTGTTACAGGAAACACACTTAAATGCAAAATATCTACGAAAATTTTAATGAACTACAGGTAGCATACTGTACAATATATATCAATGTCCTGGGGAAATTACCATTTACAGATTCACACCATGCTGTCTAATAAAGGTGCAGAAATACACACCTTAGTGATAGCCGTGACATAAATATTGTCAAAGTCAACAGAGCATGAAAATCTGATCAAGTGGTATACCAGGTTAAGGTACACGCTTTAGAATTATATTAATGACAATTAACAGACATGATTACACAATCCTAGGAAAATTGTTACATCCAAAAAGTTGAGCTCTTATATCAATGCTGTAAGCAGATGCAATAAAACCACAATTATGCAGCTAATGACGCAGTCTAAAAACCATTTATCTCACCGTGTTGTATTATTTATTTCCTAAAAGCCTAAGCCTAACCACAGCGCTATGCGGCGCTATGACTTTCACTTCAGAAATGCTATTGATTTGATTTAAGAAGGTGGTCTGGTGGTCATCAAGAGGTACAGTTAAAAGTAGGCAACAACCACGGAAAGGAATTCCTACTCCAAAAACGAGGTGGAAAAAAAACTAAATTAACAATCAAATACTTATACTAAGAAAACATATTGTAAGCCGAACGGACAGCCATTTTCCACAATAGGTGGCCACTCAGCAACCCAAACTTGACTAAAAATATGAAAACACAAATAAGGTGATAACAGCACAAGAATTCAACACCCACAAGACATAAATCAATAAGAACCAATAAGAAAGTTTGGTCTCATTTGTCAGCCACCATAATGACTCTTGCAACATATTTGGCAGATCTGATTTTAAAACATGCTGACGTATGGGCATGACTGACAATTTCACTTATTTAGGAGGTCAAAGTATGGAAGCGTGCAATAGTAACCAACCCTTATAGAACATGAGCATTAATTAAATCAGGTGTTATTTCAGTATTCTTTCATACCAAGTCTGTCGGCTTATGACAGTTCTTGCTTTCAAACCATACCCAGGAATCGTAAGGTGTTGAGATTTAAAGTAACAAAAACTTACATCAGTGTCATCTGCAACAAATGGAACTCCTTTTAGATTTTCATGAAGTACAAAAGTGACTATCTGGTAAACAAGGATATTATTTATCTGTCTGCTTTTAAGTGTGTTTATGTCAGTACTTTCAATTGAAACACATGTTTACACATTTTAAATGTTTACTTATTTTGCCTGTATCAACTAGTTTGTGGATATCATTGCTTCCTTTATAAAATTAAGCATCTTAAGTAAGACCATAGCCTAACGATTTAATAAGCTGTTGTTTGTTCTCAGTAACAGCAAATCACAGTAAACAGACAGACGGTGTGAGCGCCATCTATACAGTGAAATTCTTGTTAATTTTTCATTAATATTCCTACGAATTAAACGTGTTTGATGGTGCATTAAAATCAGAAATAGACAAAATGTTCAACAGTGTATGTATTATGAAAATGTTTGTAATATGTAAGTGATCTGACAGCCATCTTAGATTCCATATTGTACTCACGCCTGGTTAGATATGTCAATATGTACTTAATAGTAGGATAAAATAGCATTTTTCATTCTGTTAGAGAAAAACTATAAAACATTGCGTAAAATTATTTTCAGATGTCATCTTGATTTTCTCAAATTGTTTAATGCTGACAGGGTGTCAGAAGTTGGATTATTTATTGACAAGGTCTTATATGCATGGATTTATAAAGAAAACAAAACTTAATATTTCATTTTCAGGCCTAATTAATCAAAATATATATGCATAGGAAGTTCAAATAGGTATATATTGTGCAGAGATTTGTATTCGTCAAGAAATCTTATCTTGGCGGCCATCTTGGATGTCATTTTTGATCCTTAAACCAGGGAACAATAACTTATGTCATATATAATAATACCAGATACTGTTGTGAAGAAACATAGTATTTTTATTCATTTTAACGGGCACATTGTACAATAGTATATGTATTTTCATTATTTTCTGACATCTTGGACGCCATCTTGAATTTCTCAAAACGCTCAATGATGACAGGCTGTCATCATCCAGAATCATTAATGGCAATGTCTAAACTACACGAATCTGTAAAGAAAAAAACTTTATACCACAATTCCAGGTCAAACTGATTTTGTGCCGGACTAATTTCATGAAATATTTAATAGCCCCGGGACAAGGAAATAGACAAAATTGAGCCGCCTCGTGGGAAAACCAACAATCTGCATATGCGAAAACAAAGACGCAGATCAGCTTCGCGGTTACCGCGATCAGCTGATCAGCGCCTTTGTTTTCGCTACTCGGATAGTACTATTCCTCTTCTACTTAAATCCGAAATTTCAAGCTTCTAGCTCTTTTCTGTGACTGTACAGGTCAATTTGTGTCGGACCTGCTCGGAAACCACAGTGTTGGTTTTCCCACGAGGCGGCTCAAATAATGGTGTTTATTTGATTTGAAGTTAAGAAGATACATGTAAATAGCAATGATAGTTTGTATAAGGCAATGTCCATTTGATGATTTAAAGTAATGTGGGTGATGTTTTCCGGTCCAAATGATTTTTGTTTCAGTTGCGACACCGGCATTCAGCCTTATTTTCCGTTATTGCGCGATCAACGCGTGTCTAATAACGCTGAGTGCCAAGTACCATAGATACTAGGAAAACATATCCATGAAAAGTATAAGGCCCCCTCGATGCAGCGGTATACCTATTTTCCTTATTTTTGTTCCAAAACATAAGTTGTGGGTATCTGTATAGATTGTGGGTACTCGGTAGAACCGCCTCGTCCAACGGGTACCCACAATCATTGAGCAGCCATGTAAAAACTTTCAACATATTTCTGATGGAATTTTCAATGTACAATGCTGAAAAAATTCTCTGTATATTGCATGGGCAAGTTTTCGGGGCCATTTATCGCATTGGTATGTTGAGGCAGAGGCTGAAATCTGCCACCGTCTTTTACATAACGTACAATAAAATATACCCGGCCCTGAACACTTTTTCTGTAAAAATGGACTTCTTTTTTCTATTACAGAAAACCATCCCTCTCTTCCATCAATCAAAACAAATGACCATCCTCTAACTACGGGCCTTACCGGTACCACACATGACACCTAGACCATTCGTCATTGTAGTGATGGTACCCGTCATCATGTTGACGTCATCCTGTCCACATGACGGGTCCTTGTTGGCTGGCAATGGCTGGATACACTGTACGATACGCTCTCGATTCCTGAAATATGCCATATTCGGATTACTTATTGTATTGTTGAGGTTGTTTTCAAGGTTTCTAAATCGTGTTTAACGCTTTTGTCATACGCGTATAATCAAATCCTTGTTAAAAATTTATGCGCTCTCTATGGCTCACTATTTCTGAAAACATTTTGTGTAATATTGTTTTACTTTTGAATTTATTCGTCATCAAACGCTTAAATTCATTGCTTTTTCATATATTATACACGTGTCTGTCGCGAAATTTACAATGATCTTTATCAAATGACATCTCTCTCTCTCTCTCTCTCTCTCTCTCTCTCTCTCTCTCTCTCTCTCTCTCTCTCTCTCTCTCTCTCTGTGTGTGTACACAATATATAAAACAGTTTTACCCGCAGATATTTTGTTTCAACGTCTGTAGGTTTGCTTGTTGTTGTTGTGTAACAGTCCCTCCTTTTCCGTTGGTCACCATGAAGAAGACTGCCTCTAGATTCAAATTGACGGTATCACTGAAACATTTCCGGAACCCGGCGTCAAACTTGCTGACGCATGGAGATGGCTGTGGCGCCTGTGTTTGCCCGGAGACGAAGACCGCTAAGCTGAGGACTGAAAAATGTCATTTGGGTACCATCAGGAAAACATGTCCGTGCAATATATACATGTACCCCCTTAACCCCCCCCCCACCTGTTATATAGAAAAATGTGGTATGCAAGGGTATACCTATTTTTCTTATTTTTGCTCCAAAACATAGATTGTGGGTACTCGTTAGAACCGCCTCGCCGAGGCGCTTCTAACGTGTACCCACATTCTATGTTATGAGCAAAAATAAGAAAAATATCAAAAACTTAATAATTAAATTTAAGACTTGCTACAACCAAAACAATTCTACATATTGCATGGGCAAGTTTTCGTAATGATCTGTGACAAATGGATTTTCCCATTATTTGGACGAGTCCAGTTGTATGTTAAGGGGAATCAGAAATATTTTGATAATTGTATTCAATTTTTCGTTGTTATTTCTCTAAGCAAACAGAATAGCCCCAGATGGGACGCCGCGTTTTTTTTTTGTTTTTTTTCACGAGTGCGTGACTGCTTTTTTACGAGTTGTTTTCTTAGTATACAGTAGTACGTTATCGTCAATTAAGTTTTCCCAACCTCGGTTTTTGGAGTGGAAATTTCTTTCCGATTGCGCCTTTTCCTGATCATGGCTTAAAATTTGTTTTTGTATGAGTACTTAATTGTCAATTTAGGTTTTTCCCACCTCGTTTTTTCGAGTTGAAATTTCTTTCTGATTGTTCCATTTCCTGATCATTGCCTACTTGTACCTTTTGTCGCAATACAGTAAGAAAAAGAAAGGTGTCCTACTTTTTCTGTTGGCCAAGGTGTCCATGAACATTTCTTACACACCTCGTACATCTATGTATACTATAGTATAAAACCTGATCTGTAGAACCGAATTTTCATAGGAAATTTGTATCTCACATAGACGGAAGGAAGATGTTTCTAGTCAGAATCTTAAAACAATAATAAGACTTGCTTGAAGATACAGCAGATAAGATTTTTCTTCAAATTTAAGATGCATATACATATTGCATTGGCAGGGGAGATAATTTATGTTGTTGTTTATTTATTTATTTATTTTTTATTTACTTATTTTTATTTTTTTTCGAAAAGTCGATGACATTTATTTTTCACTTGATGCTGATTTCGAGTGGTTACAATATAAGAAAAAGAATTTTGTTTAGCGGGAAAATAATTACCGCACTTCTATGCCGGAGTATTTATACAAGGATTTCAAAACTGATTTGTCAGAATCTTCCAATTGTCACATGTTTTCTGCATATTTTGAGACGAAATCAATTTTCCATTTGGCCACGGAAATATTTTATCTCAACCGAGGAAGTTTTCTTTTGGGTAGAGTTTTCATATTCTAAAAAATACACGTTACATTTTTTTCAGCAAAGAAATATTATAGATCGATTCCTTAGTGTTTTAGTCAACAAAAACAAGGTGGAGCGCGATACCGAATTCTAATACAATGCCGCTGGGTAATAGCTAATGTACAATGTTCGCTGGTGGCACATCATTGCCATACTCATAAAATTTAGCCTGCTGCTGAATCTGTATTTATTTGTTTTCTTTGATTCAAACTACTGATGAATTAAGGTGGATTTGATTCACAAAAAATAAATTCTGCGACCAAATTATGAGGCATAATTGCAATTTTTAAAATAACGAATTTCTTACCAGCTATAGAAATAAAAGATGTCCACATTTTTAAAGTCAACTATATCACACACAAAGATAAATGTGTTTTTAAAAAAGTAAAGAAACTGAAAATGTAAATTGAACAATTTAGAATATATATCTTTCTGTTCACATGCTTGTTTTAGTCATCAAACTTATGAGGAAAAGGTGTGTTTAGATTTTGAAAACTGCGTAAAAGGAAAAGTTCGAGAAAAAATAACAAATTGCCCAAAGTCTCATGACTACGTTTACTAATTACCGGACAAAACATGGAAAAGTGTGTGTATCACATTTTGTTCTTGTTTGTATGCAATTGTACATAAATATGTAGGTGGTTGTTTGACAAGAATGAAAATTATATGCAAATTAATCAATGATATACCTATTAAAATCTAAAGTATTATCATAAAGAAGCTGAAACAACAAACGTGTAAGCAATTAAAGACATCTTTTCGACAGATTAATACTGTTTCTACAAATTAAAATAAAATGACAAATTTGACTGCCAATAAAATTTTACATTCATTTAAAGGTTTTAAACTTTTCAAATGCTCATGCATATCATTGCAAGATTAAATATGATACAAATTCTATTCCGTTTCTAACGCCCAGCCCCCGTGATACAACAAAACGAGTATGTCAAGCAGAGATGGCCTCTAGGAAAAGTAACTTTCGGATGAGCCAATAATAAATACTCAAAGAGGCAGAGAGAAACGTCTAAGCTTCTTTCTGTGCAGGAGATACATGTAGACTTTTACTTTTGTAAAACTTACCACTTTTCATAACAGAGCTCGCCTGGCTTGTGCTTTGCCACTACATCTATTAAATTCTATGACCCATGACCTTAACGTCAATGTCACTCAGATGGGTCGTGATGGTACAGCATTAAAATTCAGAACAATATCTACGACATGCAAAATATCAACTTAATCCATCTACATATTCAGGAGATGTGGACTTATAAAAACTTAAAAAAAACCCTTAACACAAATTTCTAAGTCTGTGACCTTGACCTCAAGGTCACCCAGGTGGGTTGCGATGGTACAGCCTAAAACTTCAGACCAATATCTACATGTACCAGCATGGAAAGTATCAATTTAACCCATCTACATATTCAGGAGATATGGATTTATAAAAACTTAAACCAAAAACTTTAACACAACATTTCTAAGTCCATGACCTTGACCTCAAAGTCACCCAGTTGGGTCGTGACGGTACAGCATAAAACTTCAGCCCTATATCTACCAACATACAAAGTATAAACTTCACCCATCTTCATATTCAAGAGATATAGACTGATAAAACCTTTAAGCAAAACTGTAACACAAAATTGACCTCAATGTCACCCAGGTGGGTCATGATGGTACAGAATAAAACTGCAGACGAATATCTATCAACATGCAAAGTATCAACTTGATCCATGAAGAAGTTTAAGAGATACAGACTTATAAAAACTTTAATAAAAAACTTTAACATTTGAGCAACGCGGACGCGAACGCGAACGAGAATGCGAACGCGAACGCCGACGCCGAAGCCGGGGTGATTGCAATAGCTCTTCTTGTACTTTCGTACAGGCGAGATAATGAAACGATTCACAGGCATGCAACGTAGCAGAATGATGTAACCTATCCTAGTGCACACAAATAAAGCCTATACATTTGAAAGATAAATGATTTCTAATCAATTAAATAAAATATAAAAGTTTCATACTTTGGAAGCAGTGAAGGCGTTCAAAAGGGGGTATTGCGCAATTTCAGGTACTGAACCCTCATCAGTGAGCCATAAATGGGAGGAGAAACACAACCTTAAGAAAGGGGGATTCGGTGTCCAAAAGGATAAAAAAATAGGAAGAGTCTATTTACAGTCAACTGGCAGTAGCCAAAAAACGTTAAAATGGCTATTACCAGTCAACTGTCACTAGCCAAAAAACGTTAAAATGGCTATTACCAGTCAACTGTCACTAGCCAAAAAACGTTAAAATGACTATTTACAGTCAGACTTGATTTTTTTTTGCTTGAAAAGTGTTTTATCTTTTGGCTCTTATCTTCTTTTCACAAATTAATTCAGCTTCCAATGACGGAACCCATTCCTCATGGATTCGGCTTAAGTCAGATGACGGACAGGCTGAAATTCGAATTAACGTTTATCGTTTGAATAAATGCATTGCTAACCACGGTTAACAGCTGATCTCATGTCCGGGTGTTCTGCTATACCAACCACACTGTTCCTGTATAAACCGTTCGGAGATTACCAGCCATTAGATCACGAACTGGCAGCAGCTCGTATTGCAAAGCAGGAGAGAAAGAATGACTTGAAATATTGAGAGTATACATGTACATGACTAAATCTAAAAATGACTTAACATGACTAAATCTTAACGCAGAAATCAGCAGTTCGTTCCTTTAGTTAATGTACACGTATCTAGGACAATGTAAAGTTTCAGTTCCCAGTCAATGCTACTAATATTTGTTTTGACAAATATGAACAAGCATGTCTGGTTTGTGTTGGTTATATTCAAGCACGAACGTGCGGATAGTGCCTTCGCTGCTGGCATTTTTCGTAACTGGACGCTTACTTGTAGCATGTATCCTTACCAGGACGACTTCGTACAATTTAGAAATAAGAAGGGAGTATCTTTGAACCATTTTAAGAATAGCATGTTCATGTTTTCAAAAATCGTGTGAAGCTTCATCAAGAAATCTCAAACGGTTTTCGAGTTACAGAGCGAATACGACTGGAATGCAATTCTGCTATTTTCCATTATAAAGGCCCATAACTCCAATAATACGCAATCCAGAGTTATGGTTCTTGTGTTCTGCACGTCGTATTATGCTGATTAATAATCCTGCGAAGTTTCATTATGATGCCTTAAACGGCTCTCAAGTTACAGAGCGGACACCATTTGTGACAGACAGACGACCCGGGCAATAATAACTCGTCTCCGACCACTAAAGTGGAATGACATAAAAATAAAATCTTGGCACGTATGTCAGTTCTCAAATGTAGTACTCAACAAAATCAAAACTGTTTTTTTTAAGTTTTTCATGAAAACTTTTTTTTTCTTTTATCCGCATTTGTTCAAATGCGTAGCAGCTCTAGGGGATTGACAACCTTTTCAACAACGATACATACGAGAGATAAACCTTATAAATCGTGAAATTTAAAGTTCTGTGACGATGGTGACCGATCAAACTTGAGTTTTGAAAGACAAACAACACTGATTTAATTTCACAAGCTTAAATAATGCAATAAATATCAAAAATGCAGTTAAAAGAAAGAAAACTAATGAAGATCAGAAAGAGTTTTTAAAACGGCTTCAAGTGGTTAAGTACACCTGATATACATCCAGTGAGTCAGTCCCAGATGTTCATGGACCAAATAAGACTCGAATACATTTATTGTTTTATACGCTGCATGCGTACCTTATTTTAAATCTTTAAAATACGTATTTAGTCAAATTCTGTAATTCTTCGCGCGGTGTATGAAAGATTGGCGCACACGAATACACCTCAAAGGTAAGTTGTCATAAAAATGCCTCAAGGTGTGAAACCACGCGTACTGTAAAAACAATTGAGGGGTATTCTTATGTTTTATGACACCTGAGCCGCAGCACAAGAAAGTATTTTTATCTTTTTTTAATCAAAACAAAAGTGCATTTTTATATAGCTTTTACTTCACGCTCCTGTTTTGTTATTTATTAAACACAATGCATTGTCTGTAAATCCTGATTCTCAAACCACCGTACATTACTGTGTCTGTCCTGTCCGGCTTCAGAACTAATCAGAATTTCCGAGGGCCTTTTATTATGACACGGCTCTACAGTTTGATGAGGTGATCGCAAATAGAGGTGTCATTGAATCAGAAAAGGCACACAAAAAGTTATATTTCAAGCATTTGTTGTATGTCATCATCATGTTGGTTAAAACGTCCCGACATTACCTTAGCTGTTAACAGGGACTTTAATCATCATTTCACACAAAACCTTCATCTTAGCAGATTGCCAACTTAGTGCACATTAGAGCGCCGACCTTGGACCAGGGGAAGAGGAAAAATGAATATAAATATAAATATGTTCATAAACAAGTTTACGTAATGTGCGGACATGGTAGTCGAGTACGATCTCGGATTCGATGTCGAATCGGACACACTGCACGCCGTCTATGCATTTGTTTTCAATTTGGCAACACACATGCAAGCACACGCGCGCGCATGTTATGATTCTTTTACAGAAAGTTTAATGCGGTACTCATTGAACGTTGCCAGCAAGTTCGCATGTTTTTTTCTCAGTCTACAAATGCAAAATTCTTATGCACATATATATAAACATGTACAATTAGTTTGAATTATAAATAAAAAATACACTGTTGCTCTTTATTTCAAAACTTAACTATGCATTCAAGAATCTTTATTATTTTATCAAGTTTTTAGTAAAAAAAAAAAATAGTCACTTAAAATAGTCATTTCAAAGAAACGAACTATAGACTAGTCAGTATCCAAATTTATGGATAAGTCATCAGTGACTTATTTTTAACTTTGAAAACCTTCTGGCAGCTTTCAGACGATTTGGTTCTTCAGGCCTAAATGAAATATATGTGTGGTTCCTGTTTCATGCCCCCAATAGGTAGGTAGGTAGGGAGTATTATTTAATTTAGTCAAAACATTTAACACAGAAAACGGCCTCAGAATCGGACAATATGGCTATTTTTAGTTGCTTATCTCTCCAAAGACCATTTTAATGTTTAGGGTAGGGTGAAATATTAGGATAGGTAGGGAAACCGGAACCACACATCTAAATCATTTAGGCCTAATACATATACATTGTTGAAATACTTGTAAAAGACAAAAAGCCTTGGATGAAAAACTCTGTATGTCGAGTCTTAAATGACCATACTGGTGGTAATTATCTGTCTTCCGTTTGATTATATTTTTAGCTCACCTGAACCGAAGGCTCACAAGGTGAGCTTATAGCATACCAGGCAGTCCGGCGTCCGTCCACAATGTTTTCTTCTCTGAAACCGCTCGGCCAATCAAAATGAAATTTTACATGGAGCATCCATGGGTAGGGGGAACGAAAGTTTGATCGCGAAATCCGGGTCACATGAACAAGATGGCCGCCACGCCCATATATGGTAAAAACTATTCAAATCTTCTTCTCCAGAACAAGCTGGCCGATTTTCACGAAACTTGGTATGTAGCATTTGGGGCTGCAGCCCATCATAGTTTGTTCAAATGATGACCCCAGGATGACCTTGACCTATTTTACGGCAAGGTCAATTTTGGAAACAAAGGCTTTTGCATTGGAAAAAAGTGAAAACTGAATTTTTGGAAAATTATTGCAGCCTGAGACCTGAAAAGTGGTAGATGCAAAGCAACTAATGGAGTAGATGAAGGTATATGATTAGTTTAGGTCAAGGTCATCTCTTGACCTTGGCCGGACTGTCATATATACACACTTTTCAAAGATCTTCTTCTCTGAAACCGCTTGGCCAATCAAAGTGAAATTTTATGTGGAGCATCCATAAGTTGGGAGAACTAAATTTTGATCACGAAATTCGGGTCACATGACCAAGATGGCCTCTACGCCCATATATAGTGAAAACCACTCAAAAATCTTTTTCTCCAGAACCGGCACGCTGATTTTCACGAAACTTGGTATGTAGCATTTGGGACTCCAGTCCATCATAGTTTGATCAAATGATGACCTTAGGATGACCTTAACCTATTTTACGGCAAGTTCAATTTTGGAAACATAGGTTTTTTTACATGGGAAAAAGTGAAAACTATGGATTTTTTGAAAACTAGTGGAGCCTGAGACCTGAAAAGTGGTAGATGCAAACAAATTATAGAGAAGATGATGGTATTTGATTAATTTAGGTCAAGGTCATCTCTTGACCTTGGCCGGTCTGTCATCCATACACACTTTTCAAAGATCTTCTTCTCTAAAACCGCTTGGCCAATCAAAGAGAAATTTTATGTGGAGCATCCACGGGTAGGGGGAACGAATGTTGACCGCAAAATTTGGGTCACATGACCAAGATGACCACCACGTGCATATATATGGTAAAACCACTGAAAAATCTTATCCTCCAGAACCGGCAGGCCGATTGTCACGAAACTTGGTATGTAGCATTTAGGACTCCAGCCCATCATAGATTGTTCAAATGATGACCCTAGGATGACCTTGACCTATTTTACGACAAGGTCAATTTTTGAAAACATAGGCTTTTACACGAGAAAAAGAGAAAACTATGGGTTTTTTTTTTAAACTAATGCAGCCTGGCCTGAAAAGTGGTAGATGCAAACAACTAATGGAGTAGATGAATGTATGTGATTAATTTAGGTCAACGTCATGTCTTGACCTTGGCCGGTATGTCATCCATACACACTTTTCGAAGGCCTTCTTCTTTGAAACCGCTTGGCCAATCAAAGTGAAATTTTATGTGAAGCATCCATGGGTAGGTGGACTGAAAGTTTGATCGCGAAATCCGGGTCACTTGACCAAGATGGCCGCCACGCCCATATATGGTAAAAAAACACTCAAAAATCTTCTTCTCCAGAACCGGCAGGCCGATTTTCACGAAACTAATGATATTTAGCATTTGGGACTCCCGCCTATCATAGGTTGTTCAAGTGATGGCCCAAGGATGACCTTGACCTATTTTACGGCAAGGTCAATTTTTGAAACATAGGCTTTTACATAGGTCTCAGGTAAGCATTTACAAGACCAATGGTCGTATGGAAACGATTGCAGCCATAGACCTGAAACATAGCCAAGGTGGCCGTCATAACCATATATGGTAATAAAAACCCAACCACTTTATCCAGTGACTGTACTTGTTGACTTTCAGGTGAGCGATCGTTGCCCTTGGGCTGCTCGTTAAAACATTAAACGCTCAGACATAGTTTTGCCGGACAGAAAACAAAACGTTTAAATGTGTCCAGTGTAACTGGTTACCTTAAAACAATATCATCGTCAACAAAAAGTTAAACTAGGGAATTGCATATCCATTGACTCAATAAAAGACTATCATAGGGATCCATTAAAGGATCAAAGATTTTTACATTTTTATAAATGATATATTTCATGTTTTTGAAAAATCAACCCTTTGTAACTATGCAAACCATTTGCTCGTGCATTAATTGTTTAGTGGTAGGGGAACCCAGGGCAGTGCAAGACGTTCGATGGGTTAATACCGTGTGAAACCACCGCCCGGCGCGCCCGGAAGGTGGTCAGCAATGTATGATAGTTGATTTTAAATGTTCAATGCAGATACACGTACAACCCATCATTGTACTTGTTCATTCCCTATCGCAAAATAACCTGAAAACTAATACCAATGCCAATTTATTATTTTGTCGAAGAATGCCAATGCATTGTTCTTATAAACCAGCTGATGCCAATGCTAATGCCAAGGCATTGTTTTTATAAACTAGCTAATGCCAGTGCTAATGTCAATGCCCCAAATTACTTTTAATGCTAATGACAATTCGTTGCTTTGCTCACTAATGCTGCCCAAGCCCGGTGTATAACGTGTCTGTCAGACACCGTTATGTCCGCTGTGTTACATATAGTAGAGACAATTATTGCATTGATGTCATCGTACTTTAACTAGGGTGATTCTGTTCCTCTGGCATTACTGTTATGTCTTTGTTTTGCTTACATTTGTTGCTTTCTTCTATTCGTACATCGTCAACTGACTATCTAGGAAGCCTTTGTAAGAGCAAAATATAGTTTTTTTTTATTGTTTCACAGCAGAAGGGCGAGGATTGGGGTCCCGTAAAATCGAATTAAGACCGCCAGTTACATGAATGCCCTTACTGACTGTTTAATCTATTCACATCCATATTGTTTGTTTGTTTGAATTGATACTTAACGTCCCAGTCAATAGCTATGGTCATGCCGGGACGTCGTCTCCATTATATGGGACTTTTACCCAAAATTAGGATGTCATGACTTACAAAATGTGCTTCAAGTATAACCACCCAAGTAAGAAACAAGTATGGTTTGACTTGAAACCACTTTTCCGGGGCAGGCTCAGACACGAGCGGTTAACCCGTTATCAAATGGTCAGTATTGCATAAGCTTTGCCTGGATGCACAAACGCTTTCTTTGTATCAGGCTATCGCTAGCCAGATGACCATCTTATAATAACCCATATTTGACGAGTGGATTTTCCCACCGTCATCATTTTCATTTTTAGGGGTGTTAGGAGTGATTTTTAATTTTCATCTCATTTTTGATGAAATTCCTCCAAGCAAATGTTCTGCGGCGTCACATCTGGGGCTATTCTGTTTGCCAATGTCCCATACAAGGGACGCCAGGCTTAAATGAGTTAAAGTTTTGTATGAACTCACAAATATTGATGCCGTTCTAAAATGAGAATCTAATACATTTGAAAATAAACTTGAATGTGCAGCTTATTCTCAAAGACTAAATGCTTAGCTGCCTTGAGCACTGACTGTTGTTCTTGATTAGGTAATGAAGTCCAATGAGCAAATATGGACGTACGAAACTTTGCTATTTTGATTTAAGGATGGCATGTAGCCGTTCCTGGTTCATTAATTACGTTCCACTTTTGCTTGTTGCATATTGCAAAACGCATGGTAGACAACTTTTTCAATTGCAAAATTATTTTTTTTTTCATAGGATTTATCATACGATAGATATAGTAATCAAAACACCAAACAAGTTGATTATTGTTATGGATTTATTTCATTAATGGATAAAAACATTCATGACATACACAAACATAATGCATTCAAGCAGAAGAGATACGCGCGATCGGATGTTTGGATCATAAGAAACAATGATGAAAAGGAGTCAAACACAACAAATGTTTTCGAAGCAAATCGGCACAAACAGGAAACAACCGTCAAAAGGTGTACTGAGAACCAAAGACAAATCAAATTTATAAAACACGTTTTGGTTTTTTTTTAAAAAAAAAAAAAAAAAAATATTTGCAAACAAATACTAAAACTGCAAAATGATGGAATTTCATGTGAAACATGTTGCAATTTGTGCAAAAAAGGTTAGAATTTTAAGGCAATATAACTAATAACAATTTTCAATAAATAAGTAGCACAGTCAACATTGAGAACGACGTATGTATCTATAAATAAATAAATAGTAAATAATTTAGAAGCAATATATACAAACTTGCAAACGTTATAACTTCATTTTTTCTGAGATGAACACTTCATTTACCCTACCAGGGTTTGGGGGGATCTGGGTAGAAGGTCATTTATTTTCAGGGAGAAAGCAAAAAATAAGGATTCACAGTGGGAGCAGGAGCAGGGCTCTGAGGATAACATTTAAAGGAGTTGTGGAAAACTTCAAATTTGTATTTCAGGGAGCAGGGAGCTAAGAGCCCCCCCCCCATCCACCCTGGCAGGGCCTCACTGCATTCCCGTGTCCATGATTTAAAGGCTTGCTCAAATCCAGGCAAGACCTGCTTAAACCTTGTTGAGACAAACCTATCATCAGAGACACATGAAACATTAAATTTAATAATCTTCAGTGAAACAATTAATGACATAACTGACTCTTTAACTGACAGAGATAAAAATTCGCGTGCTGTAATAGAACATCAGGCGTGATTTGCATCAATTAAATTTTATCCACCTTTCAAAGGTTTCATGAAAATTGAATGCAATATCACCATACCTCCAAAATACATCGCCCCTAAAATGAATAAAATCAAATAGTTGATACGTTAAAATTGAACACTATACAGTGAACAAAAACATAGTGTTCGCATAAGCTTCTCCGTGCATGAAATTTAAATCTAGAACTGTTAGAGAGGAGTGCTACATGTAAATTAGAATATTTTTGTGACATGATCACATATTTCATTCATTCACAAAATTAATAATAATAATAATAATAATAATAATAATAATAATAATAATAGCAATAATAATAAATGATAATAATAATAATAATAATGATAATGCTCTATGCGGTAGCAATCTGTCCATGCCATTTTTTCAGCCACATTGGGCTTCATCTCGTGCTAGGACAATCGCTCCCACAAAGTTACCATGTTTATAAAATATTTTAAGTCACTTATAAATCTCGCACTCTTTTTCAACGATCATAATTGAAAATGGATAGTTCTAAATAGTTTTAAGACTTTTATAATAATGATAGAAGTTTCACTTTCATACACTCTGTACATTGTGAGACAATTTCCCGCCCATTTTAAACATAACAATATCATATTTAAAGTTTAAACATTTATACATTAAGTGTAAAGCATATGAAGTGACACCTAGGTCACCATAGAACCTCAAAATAGCGTCAAGTATTTTCAACACTATCTTAAAGTCCACCAGTTATAGTGGGTGCGGGCTACCTTTGATATATACCGGAGTTAGACTTAAGCGGTTTCACTTGAATAGCCAGGCGTGGGTTCAAAATCTATTTCGGGCATGAGTGCCATTCAGCATATTTTTGAGTATGTATCATTTTTTTCTGGCCTTTTGAAAGGCGTTGTAACCCGTGGAAATAGGGCCCTACCAGGGATTTTGGTGATCTGGGGGAAAGGGTTATTTATTTATTTTCAGGGATCTGTGGAACACGCAAAAACTTTGGGGGTTTAGGGGGCAGTTAGCAGGGATCTGAGGGAAAACATTTTAAGGAGCTGGAGAGAAAGATCATTTTTCTTTCAGGCAGCAGGGAGCTAAGACCCCTCTCCCTCGGTTTATATGCAAATTGTGCACGGACTCCCACGAAATTTAGTTCTCACCTCACCTCACCTCACGGCACATCTGGTTTTCCCGCACCCGGCTTCAAGCCTCAAGTTGTTTATTTTTAAACAGTTATGTAAAATAATAAAAAAAAGGCAATGGATAATTCATTTACAATACAACTAAAGCCATGGCGATCAGGCTACCAAACACGGCCGCCAAGGAAGTGGAAATTGTACCAGCGGCGCCACCTGGTGGTGATCCCCCTTGGCTACCAAGCCCACCCTGACGGGAGGACTTTGCGTATGAAATGTTATTACAAATGTTTTTGAAGTTGGCGACTTGAAGATTTCTGCAGTGTTCCTGAATAAGTCTGCACTCGTACTCTGTTTTTAGGCCAAGAACATCTGTAGAACATTGGGAACTCCAGCCGTTCAAATCACATCTCAGGTGTTCAATTCTGATTCTGGAAGAAAAGATGGAATAGTTAAGTCACAGATTTTTTCATTTTTGTGTCGAAGAAATCATGGATATACAACTGAATTGATTTTATTATTTATTTTCGAAGACTTGGTTACTTAACATGGCTATTTATCTTCTGTTGATGATTGAAGAAAGGTTGCATCTTAGATATGCTAGTATAGGTGGAAGTTTTGCAAAGAACACCAGTAGCCCGATGTTTGTTTTGTAAGGTTTCCTATTTCTGTTTGTGCATGAGGCGAATAACACTTTTGATGATTTGTCTCTCGTTAACTGTAATGTATTTCATTGAGCTCACCAAACCCTAGTGACACACAATACCTTCAAAGCAAACAAGTGTAACATCGTCTAAGACGGTTCCGACATGACCTTGATTGTTTACCGCTCAACAAATTTTAATAAAGAAATAAAACAAAACTAAAACTTCAATATAAAGTTGACAACAACTTACGTGCAGAAGTCTCTGAAATAAGCATCAGGAGACAGGTTCTTCGAGACTTGTTTATTAGCCAGCATCACCATCTTACTCTCAGTGTTCCTCACACACTGCTGTACCTGGGAGTTCACATTGTCGAAACAGCTGTGCCCCTTCTTGTACACTGCGATACAAAATAAGTGATATCAGAAAATTAGTGGAACAAGTAAACATTATAAAGGTCATTTAATTTTACGTTCAATCTACATTGGAATAATGAGTAATCAAATGAAAGATGATACACTGTAAATGACAATTTGACATATTAGCAAAAAATAGTGAAATGCTGACAGGTCATTGATAATTTGGCAATTTTGATCGACTGTTAACCAACTGAAAAAGGAAGGTACTCAAAATGCGACAAGAATAAGACTTCGATTCTTCTATAGTATGATTCGAACTGGTTGCTGTACGTAGAAACATGAATATGCAATTGGATGTTACTAGTAACAAGACAAAACTCTAGCGTTCACACTTCTAGAAAAACGACAGTAGTTTTTCTTTAAAAATCTGTAATTTTAAGTAAAACTTACAAGGCAATTCGTTGCAGACAATATTGAGGGCGCCCTCGAGGGCGGTCTGTTGGTGGCCCCAGAATGACAAGACATCAGCCGCAGCAGGGCAAGCCTGTAGGGCGTTCCTCATACACATAAACACGTCCTGGCGGGAACTGTAAAACAGGAAATGATGTAATGAATATTAATAAATCATAAATACTTTGTCAAACCGCCATTTATACTATTTTCCAATACCGCATGAAGTAAACAAGGTTAAAGCATGCTTCAAAACATTAAAAGTGCTAGTACATATACATGTTACTGATACAATTGTAAGTAAAGTGATACAGATGCAATTTACTTAAAACAAAAAGACATGGTCACGTGTAAATTGCTTTTGAAACGTTAGAATTATCATATCTGTGAGAGAAATGAATTATATAAAAGCTGCACATACAGGCAAATCGTCTCAGTGTTAAAATGAAAACAATGCAAACTTACTCGCAAAGGCTCTGGGCTTTGGTGTTATCTCCGAGGAAGTTGCTCCTATCGTGTGTGATGTTAACCAAGAACATGTCGGGATCGAGCCCATGGGTCGAGAAACACTGGTTCATTGTGAACGTGATCTCCTGGGCACATCGGGGGGTCTCGTGCCTGTGCATCTTAGTATCGCCAGAGGGAATGAAAATTTCTGTGAAAAAATATGTCATGTTTGGTGTGTAAAAATGAAACTAGTCAATAAATCACTGTTTCATAAGCAAGAAAGGGACATGATCAACAACAGGACACAAAGAGGAAAGCGAAGCCAGCCGATGGATATAATACGAATATAATATTTATAATTTAAATATAAGACGCTTTTAGAATTTATAAAATTATGATCTCATTTAATTGGTTAAAACAATTTGCAAGGCTTTGTATAGTTTCAAATAACAAACACCAGATGATCCTCGCATTTTAACTGAAACCTGGGTTGTTGTTTATGCTACGCCATGCCGTGTTGAAATTTACCACCGTTACATCGTGCTAACGAAATGAGCGTTGTCAGAAACAAACTGATATTGTATTACTGGGTGCTTCCTTGGTCCCGATATAAAAAGGTTTTGTTTGACTTTTTGGTAACGGATTATGTTCTACTTCTTTAACAGAGTAAATCTCCACTAAACAGAGTTGACAACAACATAAATTGCTTAATTTATATCACTTTTTAAGGAATCAAATTAAATGTTACCATAAAATTGCATTCAAAGCACTATATTATGACTTGCAATTCTTTCAGTGACGTCATAAATTAGAATCAAATCAAATCTTTGACCAAATTCTAGGAATTATTGTAGAAAAAAATCTGGTACCTGAATCAAACAAAACCAAATCCTATCGGGACCTATAGTAAAAGTCAAACAAAACCTTTTTATATCGGGACGAAGGAAGCACCCAGTGTTGTATGAAATGTATTTGTATTACCTGTGTTGGGACAGATTTCGTCAACGTTGTCTCTGTGTGAGTTGTGGCATCTAGAAGGAATTAATTCACATTCAAACTCGTTCTTCAGTTCCACAGCGGCCTTGTTACAACTCGGCCAAGCCTTGGCATCGCACCCGACATGGT
This sequence comes from Rugalucina vietnamica, assembly GCA_964017185.1. Taxonomy (NCBI): domain Eukaryota; kingdom Metazoa; phylum Mollusca; class Bivalvia; order Lucinida; family Lucinidae; genus Rugalucina; species Rugalucina vietnamica. The sequence goes on from OZ024882.1 coordinate 23,899,456, forward strand.
TTACTCGCGCTCTGAAATTAGATAGAAATGTTAAATGAGCCGCGACGCGAGAAAACCGGTCTTCGGGGTTTCCGACCAGGTCCGACACAAACCGGCCTGTACAGTCACAGAAGCAGGCTAGAGGCTTGAAATTTTGGCTATAAGTAGAAGAGGAATTGTACTATCCGAGTAGCGAAAACAAAGGCGCTGATCAGCTTCGCAGTTACTGCGAAGCTGATCTGCGCCTTTGTTTTCGCATAGGCAAAAGTCCGGTTTTCTTGCGTCGCGGCTCAAATATCACTTAACATTTTTGTAGTCTAGTTTCGACGATACATTAATGTTTTTAAAAGAAATAAACTCGTACTATAAATATGTCGTGTAAAACGAGCAAGTTGGATGCAATTCTTTCTTTGGGCGTGTATCAAGTAACAATGTAACAGTTATCTACAATATCGAAACCGGTTGAGATGAAAGAAAAGCAATGATGTGTCAAAGAAATTATTGGAGCCATTCCATAATTTTTTAAATGTTTTAATCAGATATCACATTTTCCTGTATCTGTCGTATCTTCAAGATATTCGGAAATTGATTTACATGTACATTAATAGTTTTTATAACAAACATACATACGCATACGCCAATGGAAAATAACAATCAACTACAACTTACGTGCAAAAATCTGTGAAGAATGTATCCATGGACAATTTCTGCGTGATTTGTTTGGTTGACAGTTCAGTGATTGACATTGTCATTTCATCCATACACACCCGGGCTTGCTCTGTGGGCTCCTCAAAACATTCAAGACCCTGGAGGTATCCTAAAAAATAATTGATAAATTATTAATTCATCTGTGATGCATGGACTTGACCATCGTTTTTATTCTGGTGATTATCATTACAGGCATCTTGATTGATGTTAGATTCTTCTTTAGTTTTTGATTAAAATTTAAGCGAACAGAATAGCCTCAAATGGGGCGCCTCGTTCTGCGGCGTCACTTCTGGGGCTATGTTGTTTGCCTATGTCGGCGGAGAAACATTTTCGATTTGTCTTTGAAGATAAATCTTTGCTACATGTAGACACATAATTATCCCATTTTTCCTTTCAGTCTGTTTTGTGTAACTGGACTATTCAACTTACGTGGAATATCGTGGCAAAGTTTTCCAACCGCCCTTTCCATGCCGTGAAGATCGAACCCGGTGAGTGACAAGGTCTGCTCGGCTCCTGGGCATTTGTGCATCACCTCCTGCATGCATGTGAAGAGATCGTGCTTCTTACTGGAATTTAAAGGGACATATTTGTGAGTAGTCGTGAGTGCATTGGTACATATACATGTAGGTACGAAATAGATTGTTGTTGGTTCTGAGTTTTATGGTCTAATCCGTACTCAGAAAAGAAAATTGCTCAGTAAGTACAAAACATCTGTTAGCCTCGGCCATCAGTTATGTTATTATACAATGTGAACAGTAAATAAAATATGAAACTTGTAACTAATAAACTACCTTAAAAGATTACTGTATAACAAAGTAATGTTCTTTACTTTGAATAAGAAGGAGAAGAAGAGGAAGAAGAAGAAGCAGCAGAACAACAACAACAACAACAACAACAATAAATATTTTGCCTCGTTACCTGCAGTATTCTTCAGCTTCTGCCGTGTTGCTACCGATCAGCGCCCCCTTGTGTTCAGTCTTGTTGCCGAGGTAGGTGGCAGGGCTGAGACCAACTTTACCGAAGCATTCTCCGAACTGTTTCTGTAGGGTGAGTAGACATGCACCTGGTAGAGCTGGAAATGAGAGAATATATTTTGTATATATTTGATCTGTTCTAAAATGTGAGTCATGAAAAGTAGTAAAGGTTTGGACCTTTGGCAAAGGTTTACGAGAGAGAAGATATCAAAAACGTTGGTCAAAACGGCATTCAGAATTAAATGTATTTTATAGATTCAACTTTTTCTTTAAAGATGTAGTATCAAAGTTTCAATGCTTTGCAAGTGGGTACCTCATGCTTCTCTTCTAGGGTTGGATAGCATTATATGCAAGGACAGACTACCTGTTCAAGTGTAAGAAATTACATACCGATGTACATGTTCTTGTCAAAAGTTACATCCATTACGAAAACATGCCCATCCAATATACAGAGATTTTTTTGCTTGTAAAAACGAAAATGTTCACTGGAAAACATTGATATTTTTTTCTTAATATTTGCTCAAAACATAGATTGTGGGTACACGTTAGAACCGCGTCAGCGAGCGAGGCGGTTCTAACGAGTACCCACAATCTATGTTTTGGGTCAAAAATAAGAAAAAATAGGTATACCCCTGCAAAGCCCATTTTCACACTATAGATTTGGGGTTTAAAGGGGTATTTATTGCACGGACATGTTTTCCTGATGACTGAGATAGACTTACATTTATCTCCACAGAATGTAGCGGTGGTTATCATCATGTTGGCGAATGTGGCCTCCACAGAGAGAAGTTGCATTCGAGCACAACCAGCGTTGGCTACAACATTTTTGCCGCAGTTTTCTAGGTTGTGCCATTGTCTGGAATAATAATATAAGGATATTGGTTTTCTTCTGCACATTATGACAAATCGACTTGCCAATTTTTTTCATTTTGGATTTTTTTAAGGACACCAGGAATGATTATCTACTCAGCAATCAGGATAGCCACAGAAGCGAATAAATATAGTTATTTAATTCTGATGATCAAATACAAGTACAATACACATGTACATAAAACAGATATTTTAATAATAGGAACGGATATGTCATTCATATTTAAGATAATTATGTGACGCGAGTCTAGGATGAAAGATTTATGATTATTCATGTACGTGTATGGTGTTATAATATTTACCCGCAGATCTTCTTCTTAAGGGCAGTAGGATCTTGTCCCGGGGGAAGTGTCTGATTGTTGAGGACCATAAGGACAAGTTGCATGTCCATCTGTAGGGACTGTCTGGCACACTGGTTCATACCAGTCTCAAACGACTGCATACAGGCGTTAGGGTTGACAGGTCGTCCGGTACCTGTAAATGACAGAAAAATAGGATAACATTGATTGTTCCTTGGCAAAATAAACATATATATTTTGTCCAAGCATAAACGAATCATGGTCATGTGTTGCATGCATTTGGATTAGGAAGATTTCCCCGTCAAAAATTGCTGTGCGTAGGTTAAACCATGTCAAAATCTGTTGCGCTTTAACATTTTTTAGTTATTTTATTACTTTTCTTGTTTCTCTTATATTTTATGAGACTGTATAAGGCAGATAAGACAGGCATCCCTGATTGTTGCTTTTTCTACAAGATGATATGTGTGCATTTAATTAAGGTCGGTTGGAAGCCATTCATTTCGACACATTTCGAAGATTTAAAATTTTGATTAAGGAGTCGTTGGCATCATGTATATGTAAAATACAAAGAAATATGGTTTGAATATAGTCATTCAAGTGCTTTTAATACAAATCATACAATGTAAAAAGAAACAATGACTTACAGACTCCCTCATAAGCACTAAGCATATTCTGCAGTGTAGTTCCCACCATAATGGTCTCCTGTGGTTTACAGTCTTTCTGTAGGGCAGTTACTATCTTGGTCGAGCACTTCATCAATTCATCTTTGGTGGATTGGCTAGAAAAAACAAAATGGCAAATTATACTCAAAAGGTCCTAAAATAAATCGAGTTAGTGGTTCTTTTTATTCTATTCTATTCTATTCTATTCTATTCCAATGTATGACATATAGGATAGAAAGTAGAAACCCGTTTTGTTGAAGCGGCGTTCTTTGAATGTCAGTTTTGCAGCAATCAAAGATTCTTGTTTGTTTGTTTGTTTTTGTTTGTTTGTTTATTTATTTGTTTGTTTGTTTCTTTTGCATTCTTTATCTTTCTGTTTACCTGCAAGCTTTTTGTTTCAGTTGATCTTTGTTGACATTGGCTGGCAGTGTTTGGTTGGCAAGAAGTTTGAAGAAATTGTCAGGCAGGATCTGCTGTTGCTGTAAACACTCACGGAATCCCTTGTCAAATGTCTGGAGACACTGCTGAGGCTGTACAGCTGTTGGAAAAATAAAGAAAGGTAAGAGATACATGAAATATTTATTTGAACAGTTTGAAATCTGTACAAAAAAATACCCATTACAAAAACTTGCCCGTGCAATATTTAGAGATTTTTTCGGCCGTAAAAATTGCAAATTTCGGTAGAATATTTTTTATATTTTTCTTATTTTTGCTCAAAACATAGATTGTGGGTACTCGTTAGAACCGCCTCGCTGAGGCGGTTCTAACGTTTTTTTTGATCTGAGGCGGTTCTAACGTGTACCAACAATCTCTGTTTTGAGCAAAAGTAAGAAAAATACAAAAAAAAAAATCTGTTGAAAATTTTCATTTTTCAGGACTTTAAAAATCTCTGTTTATTGCATTGACAAGTTTTCGAAATGGTACCCTGAGACCAGATGGAGGTGTCGGGTGCGCAGACTTTCGCAATTATGTTCTTGCTGTTCACTGTGCTTGGGTTTTTCGGATAGGCTAGTATTTTGTTAGATCGTCAATCTTGCGAGTTTTTGCAAAGCGCATGCTGAGAACATCCTCTTATAAAATTAAGTGCGGTTACCCGAGAAACTAGGTGCTAACTCGGGTTAGATAAGGAAGTGCGGTTTTGAGGCTTCCTGCTGATAACAGGTGGCTTTTATTCATTCTGTAGTAATTATTGCAATAACATGTTGGAGTGGTCAGAGTTTGATATCTGCTTGGTCATTAAAAGGTAATCTGATACCACAATCAAAAGAATGGAAAATATATAAATTTCAAGTTTTTAAATTGTACAAAAAATTTAAGGCTATAGCTTTAAAGAGGGGGAAAAGTTAATTGAACTTTGTTTTTCAAACGTTAAATTTGACCAAAAAATAACAGTTTTAATACTTCGTTGAGGTAAAGAAAATGGACAAAATACAGGTAAATGTAGCTGAAGACTCTAGGTGTTAATTAGTTCATTTACATAATAGGTGCATAACTGCAAGATAAGAATTCTTGTTTACAGATATAAGAGATGTTCTCATCATGCAAATGTGACATCGCCCAGGAGCGACTGCATGTATATGCTATTTCATGATAACTGAATGAGACAATTTAATCTATGCTAAAATATAAACAAATGCAATTTTAATCATTTTACTTACGAGCTCCGCACATGTTCCCCAGTCCTCCAACCATAGAGTTGATAGTACCCTCCATCATCCCGACATCATTCTGCTGACAGGAGGGGTCAGGGTTGGAGGGGAGGGGGCGGATACACTGAATAATACCCTCCCGGTTTCTGTAAAGGAATGAATGATAAAATGATGGTAAGACTTAATACAAAATTGTGTGTCTTATGTTTCGTTTGTTTGGTTCATAAACCGGCAAAAGTGATCTGGTAATAAAGTGTTCTCTGAGCAAAAAGTGAAAACTAGAAATGTTAGCACAAATCCTTGCAAAAAAAAGCAGTTTTCCTGCTACGTAACCCTTTTTGAATGTAGAATTTGAGGTTGTAGCGTAAATGTCACTAAAGTGGCATCTAATTATAGCAGGCATACGATCTTCAAAATATGCGGATTTGACCGAATTCGTATGTTTTATAGTTTGCTACTTTTCAAATACTGAAGACATATTGACCGTATTCTGAATCGAGGGTTCTCTCAAGATATAAAATATTCTGTATTCTTACCCGCAGACATTCTGTTTTATCTGATCAATGTTGGCCTGCTGCTGTGGGGTCAGCGTACCACCATTGCCATTGGTAACGAGGTAGAAAATGGCTTCCAGGTTCAGCTGTACGAGATCGTTGAAACATTTCCTGAATCCGGTATCGAACTTCGATACACATGCTGATGTTTGTTGTTGAGCGTGTATTGGATGGGTCACGACCAGTGCTGAAAATAAATTATGGGTTAAATTATTTTGCCATTTCACTTTGAAAATCCTTTTTCCTCATTGTAAGAACACGCCTGGTAAACATAGCAGTTTTCAGATTTGCGAAAAATGATTAACTTTTATGTATAGTTGGAAAAAAATACTTTTGTTTTCATTTTTTGCTCAAAACATGGATGGTTCATAATTATTAGACATGTTATCCTTATCATTTTCTTCCTTTGAACAAACCAGTTAATATCATCAGGAAAACATGTTCGCGAAATGTGTACCCCTTCAAACCCCACTTTTATATAGCAAAACTGGGGTATGCAGGGGTATACCTATTTTTCTTATTTTTGCTCCAAAACATAGATTGTGGGTACTCGATAGAACCGCCTCGGCGAGGCGTTTCTAACGTGTACCCACAATCTATGTTTTGAGCAAGAATAAGAAAAATATCACAAATTTTCTACTGAATATTTTCAATTTTTACAACTGAAAAAATCTCTGTATTTTGCATGGGCAAGTTTTCGTAATGTTCAGAATCAGCTTCTTAGTGTTTGTTTAAACTTCAGTTTCTTGTGGCGAAATGCAATCTTCGTTTTGGTTATTGAAAATTCAGTAACACGTGTATCCTACAAGAAAACTTGTATGAACATTGCCAATAAAATCATAATTAACAACTTATAAAACTTACCAACTGAAATGATAGTAATCCACATCTTCAAAACTTTGTTAATTAACTCTGTTTTCCTAGATTTCGCGTGTTCTCGTTTCAAAGTGAAGTTTTTGTATTTATGTTCCTTAAGTAAAATTGTTGCCCTTATAAGTTCCAAGTAGGGCGCAAGTAACTTAGTCACTGGTGGTAGGGGAAGGGGGGAGTGGCTGTTTAAATAGACGTAAAAGGAAGCATAGGAGAAATTTGAAATTGCCTTAAGACTTTTCTATACTGTGCTACCGAGCATGACTAAAACAGGGGGCCTGGCCGCGTAAACGTTTACGTTTTGTATAGATTAACAAGGCATTAACGCTGTTTTACATGACTATAACGGTTTTCGCACGTTTATCTTTTGTAGTATATTGTGGAAAGGGACTATGGTTATATTATCTGTATTTCTACTTTTTCATGCCGGTCACATTCTGTATGTTACACACATTTACATGGCGAAAATCAATTTTTCTCGTGACACGACTTTCTCCGTATATCAATCAAAACTGTCAACTGAGCCGCTGCATGGGAAAACCAACAATCTGCATGGGCGAAAACAAAGTTGCAGACCAGCTTCGCGGTAACCGCGAAACTGATCAGCGCCCTTGTTTTCGCTACACGGATAGTTCAGTTTCTCTTCTACTTAAATCCGAAACTTCAAGATTATATCTCTTTTCTGTGACTGTACAGGTCGGTTTAGGTCGGACCTGGTCGGAAACCACATTGTTGGTTTTCCCACGAGGCGGCTCAATTAAAATCAACACTTCCCATGTAAAATGGTGCTAACTCTTTAATTTCAAGGAATACATTTAATAAAATAAACTGTCAAAACAAACATCATTAAACAAAATATGACAAATTATCTTGACAATACACAAAAATGATTGCGTAAAGTTGCAACTAATGTTGTCAAGTCTACCCGATAAAATAATTTGTTATATTTTTGTTATTAATTTAATATCTATAGGCGATTTAAATTAAATGTTTTAAAATGGTAACGGAAACGCCACCATAAATTATACTGGTCAAAATAAGTTATGGATCAAACTCAGTTTAAATATGCATTTTTGGGCCAATGGATAATTAATCAATTTTTCATTATATTGTGGATTAGCTTTTCTATTGCACTTTCATATGCCGCCAGGTTTGAAGCTTTAAGCACATCTGTTCTCAAAATCACACTACCCTAAATACCAAAGTGATAAAAAGTCCAGAAAACTGATTCCACAAAAAATCAAGTTTGCCAGTTCATGAAAATTTTGCGAATTTGCATGATAGTCATCAAGATTCATCATTTCTAAGGTCAGCTGAAAATTTCCAGCCATTTTAAAAGTTTTGCACGAACAGACTTACACACCACCAATTAATTCTGTATGGGAATTTCGTGCCTTTCATTTTGAGGGTAGTCTGCATCACTACGTAGCGCAATACCATCGTTTTGCTAAGATCGTACTACTGGCCCTTTGCACGCCATGCAATATACAGATTTTTTTTGGGGCTGTAAAAATGTTAGTTTTCACTGGAAAATTTTTGACATTTTTTTTCTTATTTTTGCTCAAAACATAGATTGTGGGTTAACGTCGGAACCACCTCGACAAATCAAAAATAAGAAAAAAATAGGTTTACCTCATGCATATCCCAGTTTTGCTATATAAAAGTGGGGTATACATTTCACGGACATGTTTTCCTGATGCAGTAGAAAAAACTTTAAGGTACAAAAAGGCAATGATCAGGGAAAGAAATACGAGGGTTGGGGAAAAAAAATAAAAAGACACTTAGGTACTTATGCCAAGAAAACACATCGTAAGCCGAGTGAGCAGCTATTCCCCAATAGGCGGTCACTCAGTTACCCGAACTTAGCTAAAATATGAAAACGTACATAAGGCTAAAACAGCAAAAAATCGACTCCAAAACACAAAACAATTAGAACCAAAACAGAAGTATCGCCTTGGAACGATCAGTAATAAAACTTATGGGGGGGGGGGGGGGCTTTAATCGGTTTAACAGAACTTGAAGATTTCCGACAATGCGATGCCGACTATCTGGTTTTCCCTGACGCCGACTATCTGGTCTACGGTCTAGTTGCCGTTTTAAGCCATTATAGGTTTCGAAGTGTCTTGTGAAACCATAATTGAGCCGCCGCATGGGAAAACCAACAATTTGCATATGCGAAAACGAAGACGCAGATCAGCTTCGCGGTAACCGCGAAGCTGATCAGCGCCTTTGTTTTCGCTACACGCATTGTACAATTCCTCCTCTACTTAAATCCGAAATTTCAAGCTTCTTGCTCTTTTCTGTGCTTGTACAGGCCGGTTTGTGTCGGACCTGTTCGGAAACCACATTGTTGGTTTTCCCACGAAGCGGCTCATATGATACACTTCGCATTTCAATGTTGGCTGAAAGTCTCATATTTAATGGAGGAGACGGCCCAACATGGTCATAGCTGTTGAATGGGATGTAGACTTGTCAACAACAATTTATGCTAACGAACAAATAATGATGTTTCTCGTTGTATTTCAATAAATCTTTTTCACTGTGACATTTAACAGAAATCCCCCTTCTCCATATGACCTTAGCTTTTGTGGGGGGTCATAACAGACGACATATGTTGCTGACAGTCACTCTAACTTGCTTGCGACGGAGGGGCAGTCGTAAAATATCAGATAAATCACACGTTTTAGTTCCTTACGTGAATATAGCAGCTCGTTGCTTTAGGTTACGGTAACTTTCTCAACTGTTACCTCACAACTTGACATGTGATTTAATTTGTTGAAATTTAATACACTAATGAATTTCAGCTGTCAGACAAATCAAACCCATCAAAACGATTTGCGTTGTTCCGATACACAGTTTAATGCCTTACCGGAAATAAACTGACAGCGGGCCTAAAGACATAAAATTGTGATCCACGTCATATGAAAAATTGTAAAACTGTATACAGTATTTCCGACCAGGGTCGACCGAATCAACGTTGTTCAGCAAAATGGTTTTAATTCAGTTTAAAGTAATTTATGAAGGATTGTACTAAATATGTAAAAGTAGCGTGGTTTGATAAACATGTAGCAGTTGGTCATCTGCGCTATGAATGTGCAGGTGACATCTGTCTTTGATTTCGAACGTGCATATTTGTTTTCGCGGAACGCGATTTAATCGTATGACCACCGAGAAATCGATACTACTTCCGTAAACAAAACGCCTAACGTTAATTCATTGGCTCTTCCATAATTTTTACAGACACATTTGATTTAATTGTCGGTCATTTGAATGGATAAACCAATACTTGCTTTCGAAATACTTGCTTTCGAAAACTATCAAAAATTGTACAACAACGACACGATAGTGAAGTGTGATTTAAACGACTGGATGACAAAGTGGTAGCCATTTCTTATCGGCATCTGTTTGATCACGACTGAATCACTGCACACATACTGACCGACAAATAAAACCAGACACTCACATTTGGGCTTAAACGTGAAATGTCACGTGAAAGGGCACCGTCCGTGTTGCATGTCAAATCGAAGCACAAATCACAACATGGGCATACATGTATTTTCCAGATGGAAAAGCAAATGTGCAATGAAATACTGATTTATATTTTGCATATCGGGGATAAAGAAATGACGCACAAATTAATATCATATTAAGACAATCTTTAAGCGATCAAAAGCGATCTTAAGCGCAGTGAGAGCGGGACTTGACCTATACATGTCATGTCAAAAGAATCGGTTCGAAAACGACCGTAACGTTGTAAATTACGTCATTTCCCTAATAAGAAATCTGTTAAAGGCTTTCATTAAAACAACCGAGAAGGATTTCATCAGACTGAGTGCAATGAAAATAGTTATAGTAAAACAACGCCCAGGAACTCGTACAATTCTTTGAAGTAACTCCTTTAAGAATTATGTTCAACAGAAGGACGGACAAACTTAACATCCGAACATTTTCCTACTGTCTTGTACTTCAGCTTAACATTACGAAAATTTGCCCATGCAATAAAACAGAGATATTTTGAGCTTTAAAAAAGAAAAAAATTCAGCTGATTTTTTTTATACATGTATTTTTCTTATTTTTGCGCAAAACATAGATTGTGGGTACACGTTAGAACCGCCTCGCAGAAGCGGTTCTAACGAGTACCCACAATCTATGCTTTGAAGCAAAAATAAGAAAAATAGGTATACCCCTGCATACCCCAGTTTTACTATGTAAAAGTGGGGTTCAAGGGGGTATACATTACACGGACATGTTTTCCTGATGAAATGTCACTTATGGCATGTCATGGAACCCTTATATTGGACAGAATACCCTTAAACGGAAGCAACGTCCCGACCTGAACGTAGCTTTTCACTGAGACGTTAGATATTAAAGCAAGCAAACATATAATACTGCAATTCACAATCATTTAAAGGAATGATTCACGCAGTTTGCGTTAGCACCTGTATTTGCCAATTGAGCCGCCTCGTGGGAAAACCAACAATGTGGCTACCGAACAGGTCTGACATAAACCGAACTCTACAGTCACAGAAAAGAGCTAGAAGCTTGAAGTTTCAGTTTAAGTAGAAGAGGAATTGCACTATCCGAGTAGCGAAAACAAAGGCGCTGATCAGCTTCGCGGTTACCGTGAAGCTGATCTGCGTCTTTGTTTTCGCCTATGCAGATTGTTGGTTTTCCCATGAGGCGACTCAAATGTTATCTGACTCTCTTCTCAAGCATAGCATGACGTTGAAAAACAAAAACAAACAAAATCAGAATTTGACTACACATTATACTAAAATTGATTTTTATACATTTTGTATAGTTTTAACTAGATATACAATGTATACGGGTCATTATCAAAAAAATGGAGCAATCCAGAAAGGCAAAACGAAAAAAATAATGGTCCATTTTTTCTTTTTCAATGGGATAGTTTTATTAACAGGAGCATATAGAATATGGAAATAAAATATGCCGAGTTTAACTGAACAAATAGTGCACCAGCATTAATTAATTGGATGGTACCCTTGAAAAAATATCAGTGCTGTCACGAACAAACTTTCTTTAGTAAAACGCTCATTTGATAAGACTTCCCCAATCTGTATGTGGGGGCATATATAACTTGTCACGAACAATAGTTCACACAAACCTTAAATACTTTCAATGATTTAACGAGGAAGAGATCTTCAATGAAAATACACATACTGTGATTTGTTCTGTTTCTGAAACGCTTTATTTTTGTAGACATTATCTTGTATCATTAAACCAAAAATAAGTTCTGCTAAACGTTTACTATTTTAGTATAGTATCATTACATACCAAAAGCAATTACTTTTATATGATGCGTTTTGAGTATTCTAAATAATCATGACCGTGACAGTACTGATAACGTGACAGCACTGATGTTGTCGTGACAGCACTGACAATTATCCGATCTCGCCTTTTTCATTCCAATGTGTGCGGAAATGATTAATTTCTGACCATTTATCGATGAGCTTAGGGGCAGTGACTCACTTAAGGTCGCAACCAACGAAGCCGCTGCTCTAACCAGGGACACCTTTGCGTAGATCCAATGCTCTAACAAAGCACGTTTGCTTCACGCAAACCAAACGCGATGCAACACGTAAAGCGCAGTAGAAGCGCTATTCATCTTAAGCTGCAGCATGAGAAAATGTGTCTTTTGGGCATTCGACCAGGTCTTAGACAACCAGGATTGTTCACGACAAAAGACAGTAAAAGGCAGTAAATTTGGGACCCTATCACGGGTTTTAGGGAGCTGGGTAGCAGGGCCATTTTGTTTGTTTATGTTTGTGTTGGGGCTTAACGTCCCAGTCAACATTTTTTCAGTCATGTATGGACGAAGCCAACCATTCCTGAGTTTAACCAGATTGTAGGGAGTTGATGTGTCTTGCCCAAGGACACATCACGGTGACGCCTGTGGGGATCGTACCCAAGACCTCTAGATTCCGACGCTCTACCACTACGCCACCGCGCTCCCCACGGCCATTTTGTTTTCATGGAGCTTGGGAAAACTGGAAAACAATTGAAGGGAACTGGGGATTACTAGGAGAGAACACTCGGTTTGGTTTTAGGAAGCTGGGAGCAAGGAAAAGATTTTTAGGGAGCTAGGGAGAAAGGTCATTTTACTTTTACTGCTAAGAGCTAATACCCCCTTGGATGGGTCTCAAATTTAGGTTAACTTGCAGCTGAGCTGCACATTTGCTTTCACATATATCCCTTTAAATCCCACTTTTATGTAGTGACGTATACAGGGTAAAATGGGGTATACAATGTTACTTCTTTTTGTTTCTTAAATTTGACCCTAGGCGGTTCTAACGTGTACACAATCAGATATATTTTTCTTCAATTTTTAAAGCTGAGAAAATCTCTGTATATTGCATGGGTAACACATTTTCGTAATGGTATGCAACATACAAACGCACTGAAAGATAGATGCGTCAGAGAAGGTTAAAATTTTCCTATTTTCATGTACCATAGACCCCTAGTGTGTATATAACAGGGTCCCTTTTTTCGAGGTGTATGAATTTGGTAGATTTTACGGCACATCCGTACCAGCATTAACCCCAGTTGCCCCTCCCACCCCTCGAGGAAAGTGATTGCGTTTTCCGTATAAAGTGGGGGCTTAAAATGTCTTTTTTTTTTTTACTGAAAAGGGGTAATCCTATTTGGAATGGACTGCGAAAAGGGCATTTATCGCGCAACATACACAAACTGTCTAAATATCATTAAAGGAGTACCAACCCCGGGGCTAATTGTATACCGTGGTCGACGAAGCATTTTGAATTTGTAGTTTTGTATCACCCACACACACCTCAAATGAATTTCAAAGCGATATAAATTGGCCACTTCTGGCTGCTGCTGGCGTTAGTAGCTGAGACCCTCTCGTAAAAGGCGACCTAACTCTTGTCAGCCTAGGAAATTACCTGAATCCACACCTGCTGACAGAAGTCAACTCAGTGCTGTCACATCATTACTGTCACGACCGTGACAGCACTGATCCGTGACAGCACTGAGTTTCACACAGAAATTTAATTCTAATGACTAACAACAGAATGCAGGATGAAAACTTTGCATGTCTATTCTAACTGCTCCTAAGTTGAAATTCAGTCATGGTTTTAAAATGAATGTGATATTTGCAAGAAGCGGCAAAATGCACGTGACAGTACTGATGCTTGTAAAATTCCCACTCCAATTTTGACATTTCTTTATGGTATAGGAACGGATTTGTTCTAAAGCTTTTTGCCATTACTTCTTCAGCTTGGTGTCGTCTACAAAACGCGATTGTTTCGATCTGAGAAAATGATTCGTAACTCTGGTCAAAATCGATTTTCAATAAAAGTGACAGCACTGATACGTTTTCCATGGACAACACTAAATATGTGCCCACTCCCTTAACTAGCACTTTATATATCATATGATTTTTGAATTTGACTTCAATAACATTATATGCAATAGATGGTCACAGAAAAAAGGTCGATGAAATATATCTGTGCAAACAGAATAGCTCCAGATGGGACGTCGCGATCTGCGGCGTCACATCTGGGGCTATACTATTTGCCTATGTCCCATAAAAATCACGCCAGGCTTAAATGAGTTAATTTTAGTTTCTAATTATTCGCTGCAGATACGTATGTACTGAACTGACTTGCAATTCAGCACCATCCAGGGAAACCCCCGAATAGACTTTGTTTGATTTGATTGGCTAAGACTTGAACAAACGTACATATAATAGTTGTATTGTTATGAATGTTGAACCTAACAGAATGCAACCTGATTCGGATATTTAGCAATATGAATTAATTTTCTCTATCTCGCTTTAACTTTTGACAGGACGTATATATCACCCAAAGATTGTTTGTCTGATAAATGATTAAGCACAATGAGTACAGGATGCAACGGGAGTCTGGCATAATAAATTGAATGATGCAAAACCATTATTTCAAGTTACGCCTAATTTCATATTACAAGTCGGTGAGACTAAACTATATACGTAAAATATTATAGCTGAGTGCTTATGTTATACTGGTGCTTTACGTACCACATAATGCTTTGCTATGAAGGTGATAAATGAGCCGCCTCATGAAAAAATCAACAATGTGCATATGCGAAACCAAAGGCGCAGATCAGCTTCGCAGTAACTGCGAAGACTGCGAAGCTGATCATCGCCTTTGTTTTCGCTACACGGATAGTACAATTCCTCTACTTCTAAATCCAAGATTTGCAGCCTCTGGCCATCCTGGTCGAAAATCAAATTGTTGGTTTTCTTATTAGGCGGCCCAAATTTCGAATCCCGAACTTTCTGTCCAGTTTTTGTCACTCTTCTTAAGAAACCAGAGTGAATTTGCGTTTGTATATTGATTAATTAAAGTTTGTCTGCTCTATCACATTCATTTATTATTGTATTTTTGAAATAGAGTATAAGAACCTTACATGAGTGTCAGGTATGGGTAGACAAATCTGTCCCGAGGGTCACATTTTGGCATCACGAGGCTTGCCGAGTGATGCCAAATTGTGACCCGAGGGACAGATTTGTCTATCCATATACCTGACACGAATGATGGATTCTTTTTCTTGCTCACCTTAATGCAGCGAAGATTGATTTTTATACTATTTACCTAGAAAAATGATAAAATCGCGGCGTCCGCCATTTTGATTTAAAACGTTTTGACGTCATTGTGACGTGTGCGCTTAGCGACGAAATTACGTGACGTCCTATACAACCAGTGTTAAAAAAGAACATTTGAACGCAAGGTGCGGCCGGGGTGAGATAACGAGGGTGAGATAAGAATTTCTCACATGGGGTAAAACGTTGGATTTCTCTATCTGGTGTGCAAGAAATAATTATCTACTTTGCGATAAAATCGGAATGATTTGGATATCCTGCAAAAAAAAAAAAAAAAAAAAAAAAAAAAAAAAAAAAAAAAAAAATTAATTTGCATGTATTAAGTTTTGAAGCAGATCAGTTGACATCTTCTATGGCAACAGATAGCTCCATTAGATTATTATTAGGAAATCCGTCAATATTCTCAAAGGCCTTCTCTAAAACCGCTCGGCCAATCAAAGCCACATTTCCTATCAGGCATCTATAGGCCGGGGGAACCAATATATACATGTATATACATATCCTGATCGCCACCATGCCCATACGTGGTTAAAAACTTAAAACCCTACAAAAATCGTTTCCAAAACCTGTGGACCGATTTCAACGAATCTTTACATTAAGCAGTGTAATTGGTCTAGGAGCCAAACCGAAAAAAAAATCGTTCCGTTTCCCACCCCCCTAGGAAGAAAAATTCCATTGCTACCATGCATCAGACACACATCTAGGGTGCTTAGAAAACCATGTTTTACTAAGTTACCTATGGTCAATTTTTCATAATATACATGTAAAGTATGTTACCGCTTGGATTGCAATAAAGTATAATAAAGCATTATGTGAATAATATTTTACCATTGAACAATCTTTACATCATAATTAATTTGTGTTTCGTGTTCATAGGCTTAAATATAATATAATTAAACAATTTTGAAACAATTGGTCAGTCAGGCATGTTACTTACGTTACTTTTATACACAATATACCTATTTTTAAGACAACAACAGAAACAGTTGTGTTTTGGTGCATATGAATAACATATCCTATTTGATTTTTTTTTATCTAGGTATAAACAACACTTTTATAAGAAAACTCACAGCTTTATAGAACACAATTCTGTAAGGACCATAAACAATCAAAAAAAAAAAAAAAAAAATCACACCATTTGCATTATAAAACACTAATTTAAACAAACACTAGGTTACAGGATAATAACTATGCATGCGTTCATTGCATGCAATCACTGATGCATTGGCAAGACAATTATGTGAATTTCAGGTTTGTTTTACCCATCATATATTGTGTTCGAATGTCTGAATTATAGCTTATGGCTAGTAACGTATATAACATACAAGTGAATATATATCATGGCAAACGACACCAAGGCAACAAGCCTTTGGGTCACGATCGCACGCATGAAGAAGGGACTTTTGCAGACATATCTTATCTTAAAATAAACATAAAGCTGTGTCTAATAAGAGATGTTTGGCTTTCTCTTTGAGAAGTGCGTGTTATCCTATAACAACCTGTTACATACGTTACCTAAACAAAATTGAGAAATTTGTGATATGATGTCTTCACCACATTAAAATGTTAATTCTTTATCATTTTACTCAACTTCTTCATATAGTCTGCATGTTCCATGCCTATCCTACCTATCAAAGTTGTTTGAACGAATCTCTGATCCCCGTTGTCTGAAATTTGTTTTACGTAAATTAACATACCTTTTGAAAATAACAACTTTGAGTGGCATCATTTAGTTATATTATTTATCTATCAATATTATCAAAGCTATGAGATTTATTTTCAAAAGCTTAGATAGAAAAAAGCAAGGTGAATTCTTAGTCTGTTATAAATTGTCTTAAATAACTGATGCATTAAGCGGCCCAAACTCAAGTTCCATATGTGGATCAGATATTGTATTGTTATCACGTGCATGCTAAGCGTGTAAAATACTTGCGACATGTAGATATACTCAAACGTGTCCTACTTTCTTGCTTAAATCATCACAAACCAAATTTCTGAAAGTCTGTAATTAAGTATCTAGGTTTGGAGATGTTTCTCCTGAGTGTAACATTATGTAACATACATGTGATGAATAACAAAGGACATAATACACATGTACATAGCCGGAATGCCAAAATGCCCAAAGCTATACACAGGGAATTTCGCAAATAAATCTTACCTTAAAGAACAACTGAAGCATAGAGTCTAATGAGTGATATTTGCTCCCTGTGCATTCGGACAGTAGCCTGTAACAATCTGTTATATATGTTACCAACTTAACTTTTTCCAAGGCAGTACTGCTTTGGTTGTTCACATTTGTCCAAGTAATTCTTATAATGAGTCTTATATCGCATGACTTTGTGGTCACCCGAATATCATTTGGATGATCTTTCAGCCCTTTGTGTTATATTTGTTCTATCCCATCTTAGCACTTTGACTACCTCACTTCAATAGCTGCTCACCCTGTATACCGTGATACAGCTAGGTTATGCGTTGGTACTATCTTTGTATTTTACTTATTTTTTGTTTTATTAAATGTTTATATTTGTGTATATTAGAGCCATATCAGAAGCTGAAGGTGAGATTAGGCTCCTGTGAAATCGATTTAAGCCCCCCCCCCCCGGTAATTTTATATTTTTGATCGTTCCAAGGCGATACGTATGTTGTGGTTCTAATTGTTTAATGTTTTGGTGTTGAATTTTTGTTTCCACCTTATGTGCGTCTCCATATTTTTGTTCAGCTCAAATAATTGAGTGACCGCTTTTTGAAAAATAGCTGCTCACTTGACTTACATGTTCTCGTAATATAAATACCTGATTGTTAATTTAAGCCATCCTGGCTTTTGTTTTGGAGTAGGAATTTCTTTCTATTGCACCATTTCCTGATCATTACCTACTTTTTCCAATATAAAAAAAAAATAAAAAAAAAAATAAAAAATATATTAATAATAATTATAATATCATTATAATTATTTGAGCTACAGAAAATTTTACTTTATCTTTTTATTCAACTTTCTGCTATAGTTTACATGCCTATCCTACTTACGAAAATTGTTTAAACAATAATCTGACACTACGGTGTATTGTTGAAAATAAAATGACCCCCACCTCGTAATGATTATGATCTACCTCCAGTTTCATTAGCCAAATGTTGTACTGATATTTAGATACTTACTACTGGTGTTATATCTTACAATTTCAATACTTTCTTGCATACATTTGTGAGTATGATAGCTCTGAATGACAATTACCAAGTATCTAGGCTTAGACATCCTACTAAAGATTGTAACATATGTAACATGTATTTCACTAATAAAGAGTGTAGGGCGGACTGGCGCAGTTGGTAGCCAATCGGACTTTGGGCCAAGGGTTCCACGATTCAATGCTCGCCAGGGAGAATCGTCTGTTGTGGCCTTGAACAAGTTACATTCCCACAGCTCAGTATTATATATGTATTATACGTTCTTAGTTAGTCGCAATAAAAAGCTTATTATTATTATTATAATCATTATTATTATTATCATTATATTTATTATTATTAATAGTATTATTATTATCATTATTGTTGTCATTATTATTATAAAGAATGACATTGTCTACAGTCTTGATATATATTATGATATTTCTAAACAATGTCACAACTTGACATTTCCCTGTAAATGATTTAGTCTTTGGTGTAAAACAAAATGTTTTATTCATTTCTGATCATTATACATGTGCCTCTTGGTTGAGACATTATGAATCAAATAAACATTGTTTACTAACTCCATTTGTAATACTAGAATATGTTCGATCACAATCATAGCTTTGTATTATTAATGAATCAATTCTGTAGGTCAAGTTTGCTTTTAGTGTATAAGTAACATTGTAACATTACAAAAGTAATATAAACAACTTGGTGTTACACCGTTACAATGCTATACACATCTAGCACATGAAAATAATACAGGTGTCCTTCTAAGTTTGCATTGCAAGCAATGAGTTCTTATTCAACATTTATAAAGCTGACAGTCAAAACTTCTATTGTGGCACCATACAGTCATGTATCATGTATGTTACATATGTGCCCGAATTGGTTTTCACAGCCTGTGAATTCAATAATATATAGAAAATTATCTTTCTAATGCTAATTTATGTAGAATCACAGTCACAATTTCATATTAAATCATTTTTTAAGGTCAAATTGGCCTCTAGGGTATAATTAACATTATAACATTACAAAATAAATATAAACAACCTGGTGTTACACCGTTACACATCCAGCACATGAAAATAATAAACATGCCCTTCTAAATTTGCACTGCAAGCAATTGGTTTCAATCACCAAATTTGATTTCAACATACATAAAGCTGACATTCAAACTTCTATTTGTGACACACAGTCATTTATCATACATGTAACATACGTGCCCGAATTGAAATTCACAAGCTGTGAGTTCAATTATGTATAGAAAGCTATCTTCCTATTGTATCTACATTGTGTTCGTAAGGAAATTTTATACCAATCTTATACCTAAAATAATTAAATGTTCACGTATTAGTGGCTCTACATGTACTACATTTTTGTCATTTTTGTCTGATTCCAATGAAATGTTTGCAATATAATGTTGGCCACAAGATAAAAAAGTAAATCGCGATCAATTTGTTAGAGAAATCTACCGAGAGATAGAACAGTACAATGATAGCCTTATATCTATAATTTAGATTGAAAAAAGAAAAAGGCAAATAGAGATGCTTATTACAGCTGCCGTATAGAAAAAATGTAACATACGTAACAACTAAGAACAGCAAAACTTTCATATCTGGTTGGATTCATTGATTTGTTAATTGCACAATAAAAGATGACAAAAGTTATGTTTTTTCTTGACTTTAACAAACAAAACAAGTATCGCGTGTTTGCACTGCATGATAACACGAGGTTTGCGGGTTACATAGATTACAAGCTTTTTTCCTGGGGGGGGGGGGTGGAAACAAACTTCAAAAATAGTATATATATCTCAGATTGGCTCCTAGACCAATATGGGTATATAAGTGTTATGTGTGAACATAACAACCAGGAGATAACTATGAACGACACCACTGTATCCTTTACTAATTTAAAAGAACCGCGTTGTGAAAGATATTTGGC
The DNA here is from genome assembly GCA_964017185.1 of Rugalucina vietnamica. Taxonomy (NCBI): domain Eukaryota; kingdom Metazoa; phylum Mollusca; class Bivalvia; order Lucinida; family Lucinidae; genus Rugalucina; species Rugalucina vietnamica. The sequence goes on from OZ024882.1 coordinate 23,919,747, forward strand.
TTTTAAAATGCCCGATCAAATGGCTGAATTGAGAAGAAGTAGTATGAATATACACATGTAGTATAGTAATATAAAGTTAGCACTAATTTTGGTACACGGTGTTTGCATTTCACAAAGATAGATGCGTACTAAGTATCTCACAGTCAGTGTACGTATTACTGAGGAGCGGATTTAAAATTGATGGTATGCTTCGTGACAACTTGTTCCACTTGCTTGTCTCGCATCTGATTATCTGACAAACACTTCTGCATTGACGGCAGTTAACCGTTTCTGTTAAAGCTGTAACTTGTAAAACTTCATGGTAGATCTGAATGTGTTTTTCTCCTTTTATCTGTTCCTCGCCATTCATCAATATTAAAGCGCAGGGGTTCCTTATTTTCTGGCAGAAAACTCGGTGCATTTCGTCATTCAACTAAATGTTTAATAAAATAATTTACAAAAATAGAAGACTGAATGATGCGCAATGCATTAACGGAACAAACCAACGGCGTTATGGAATGTTATCTTGAGGAGCTGAAACATTTCATATTAAACAATTACCAGTCTGCATTACACGAACATCTCTATAATTATGACAGTGTTTAACAGAAAGAGATAATTTGCTTCTAACTCTCCATCAAATCACAAGTGAACTAGCATGTGAGAAACGAAATATTGCACATGCACAAAAAGGAAAACCTATCTCTGTCAACATCTAAGCATACGAGCAAATGTATATCAAGTGCAGTAGACAAAGAAGTCCAGCTTACCAGTTTTCAAATCAGAATTTTGAAGTCACAGTATTCCAGTTATTTTGTGCTGTTTGCACCTTATGTACGTTTTCATATCTTTTATTTAGTTCGAGTAACCGCCTATCGGGAAATAGCCTTTCAATTGGTTTTAGTACCTTATTGTCATTTTAGATTTTCCTACCCCAGTTTTTGAAGTCGGACTTTATTTCTTATTGCGTCTTTTATTTACTGATCATTGCCTACGTTTACCCATTAATAATTATTTACCTTGCACATTTAATATTCCATAAATGTTTAGTACGTTTACATTTATATAAAACGAATGTTTTGCTACCAATCCCTTTTTGTCTTTCGTTGTACAACACGACACAAATGCGGCCACTAACTGAATTTTGTTTTAAGGATGCGAACTTCACAAAACCACATTTTCAAAAATTATTTATTACCATTACGTCTTAGTTTTGCAATACAAACATTAAAGATTTCTTTGATTATTTTAATATATCCATTGCGTTAATTATGTATTATAAGTGCCGGACAGATATTAGTATGTACTCTCACAGCGACTAGCCAAGTTCTGTACATAGTTTGTCCAACCATTTTCAGATACAATAAGAAGACACAAAGAAGCATGACAGAAGGTTTTCAAAAATCTCTACAATGCAAAATAAAACAAATGGTTTTAAATAATTCATATTGAGAACAAACATTTAATATTTTTGTTTTGCTGCACAATAGTGTTTTCTTTAAAAATCTGTTGCATGCTCAGTTCCATAAGCAGAAATCTGCAAGGTGAAAGATAACACAATTTCCAAACAGCATTGAACTGTAAGCTGGTGCAAAACCAAAAGTGTTTTATAAACACCATGTCATATAAAATCATTTACATGAAAAATGTCGGTGGTTTCACGTTTTGGTAAGTGTAGAATTTTCAGTATTATTTGCGCAAATGTGAATGCACGTGATACCTATAAAATTTCTAGCGATGTTACTCGATGAGAGTGGCAACTTTTCATGGAACTTTAAACTAATAAGTAATTCTTGTTCACAGAAGTCATATTAAGGTGCACAGTGTAGGCAAACTTTTGAACAGCGATGTGCCAGTGATGTGTGCCTTTAAAATTCGCGCAACTGCGTCGGAATTTTCAATTCTTGAGTGCTTCTCGAAAGTCAATCAAGTTAAGACATTGTGTATGTGTAATATAAAACAGCAAGTTGAAATATTAAACAATATTATTGCATAAATACCCGTGTCACACGATATTAACAGCCATTTATTAATGAGGAGAAAGCCATGCATTAATATTGCAATTCACGCGCGCACGTGCTGTTAATACATGGCTTTTACTTATGCTCATTACCGGGCGCCACGCAAAGCACGTGCTAGTAATGAGAAACTGAAGTCCGCCCGGAACGAGCATAAAAACGAAAGCTTTTACGCGTATGAAAATGTGATGAGGCTGTAAAATATAGTGCACCATATTTCGTTCGTTTCTGCACCTTTTTTTCTTTCGTTTCTGCAGAATTTATGCAATAATAGCGATCAAAAATGATTGTGTCATTCATTAACATACGCTAGGTCCCTCGGGAAGTGTTGAAAACCTCGGGCTACGCCCTCGGTTTTCAACACTCCCCTCGGGACCTAGCGAATGTTAATGAATGGAAAATCATGTTTGATCCCTATAATATTTAGGACTGAACAGGAAAATATTGACATAGTGAAGTAATCATGGTATCTGTATTCACATTTTCATCGTTGTTTATGGTGATTTTGTGCGTTTATGTAACTGTTTCTGGTAAAAGCAATGCAAAGGAAGACAGTGTTTTCGATGGACATATCAATAAAATGAAAACCGAAAATATCTTCAAAGCAGGAAAGTCAACAACCATCTCGCCTAAGTCAAGAAAGCGACGATCAGTACAGAATATTAGATCACGTAGAGAGATATCGTCTCTTGTCGCCGGAATAAAGGCTATCTCCATGAAATTAGAAAATTTAACAAGCGGAGTTGATCAACTCATAGAGTCAACAAAGGGGGAGCTAATCGGTTATACGGACGTAACTAAACGGCTTGAAGCGATGAATACGAGACTTACGAATAGATTAGACCAGATGGATCAAGGTTTCGTTTTAATGTTTACGTTGCTTACAGATGTTGCGTTGTCGACCTCTCCGAGATTTGACAAACATAAGAAACAAGCGCTTGAAATCGCCAACGATTTTCGTAAAAATATAACCACTCAAACAGCTCAGGATATGTTTAACAAAAATATGGATTCGGTGTTTCAATGGTATATCAATGCTAATTTCTCATCCTGTGTAGACATTCGAGATTCTGGATTCACAAAAAGCGGCGTGTATCCAGCTAAAATTAAAAATACAGACAAATTGCTCAACATTTATTGCGATCAAGAAACAGATGGAGGTGGGTGGCTGGTATTCCAGCGGAGGCAAGATGGGTCTGAAGATTTCTACAGAGACTGGGCGGACTATAAGAAAGGGTTCGGTCAATTAACCGGCGAGTTCTGGCTGGGCAACGACTATCTTCATTTATTAACAAAAGATGATCAGGAGCTGCGTGTCGACTTAATGGATTTTTACGGGAATACCGCCTATGCGAAGTATACTACGTTTGCCATTGGACCCGAGACAGAGAGTTATAAACTGGCAGTAGGTGTATACAGCGGTACAGCGGGTGATTCTCTAGCATATCATAATGACAGAGGCTTTTCTACAAAGGATAAAGACAGCAGTGGATATTCAAAAGCGTTGTCATGGAAGGGTGCTTGGTGGTATGGTAATAATATGAATTCTAATCTTAACGCAATATACTACGACAAAAATGCCGGGGATGATGTAACCAGTTTTAGTTGGTTTACTTGGAAATCTAGGTGGGAGCCTCTGAAAAAATCAGAAATGAAAATTCGACCAACGAAATGATTTTATACACGTAATTTTATGACATTATCTTTTTTTTTTTCCATCGAATCTTGATTGTCATACTAAAGAATAATGCTGTATATTTGTTTCTTTTTTACAAAATCAGGTTTTACACTGTATGAAAAAAAGGAACAAACGCATTAAAAAATCCTAAGGGTTCCCAAGATAATTTGGAAATAGACTTGGGCTAAGATCTGATAAAAAAAGTCAAATGGCAAAAACATTCAAAATTAAGATATTTATGGCATTTGAAAGACCAAGTTTCTCTAAGTATTTCCTGAAAATTTGAAGTGAATATCTCCGCGAATAGCAAAGATATGAGCGATGTAAGGTGTGTAGTTAGTGCAAATTAAACATGACGTCATGAAAATTGTTGATGACGTTTCGACGTTAATGAAGTTAACGTCTTTATATATCTGTAATAAAAAGAAGCTAGGACTAAAATTCACAAAATTGTATGTGTTTATTGAAGTTCAACATCTATACCAGTGTATAGATTGTGCAATAGGTACACATTCACATACCGTTTTATAAAACATGCATTACAAATGGCGTACCTGGTTTTAAAAATTTGGGTAGTCCTTATGGCGCAGCGGTAGCCATGGAAACATACATGATATACACAACTTTGTTTCATAGGAAATGTATGTGTTTTTTATTGGATAACAAAATCAAAGCAGTTAGACACAAGACTGTGTCAAATATTTCAAATTTAGATATTTTTTTTTTAATTTTAATAGCATAAAATGTACTTGAATGCCGAAGACTCCTTTTACCAGATCCGCGATCATATACATTATCAGATTTTGCAGAGTGATGAACGACTAAACAGTTCTCTGTTATTATCTATATTGTCTATTGCACTGGACAATATTTAGCGATGGGTCTATGTTCTTATTTGTAATGCCCCTATCACACTACGATAAATTGCCTCACGAATCGTCACGAATTGACAATATTTGACAATTTTTTCGATTCGTAGCTGAAACGTAACTGATTCGTATAGTTCTTATCTAATTCTTACAGTTCGTAGTTAGTTCCTGCGAATCGTGGGTCAGTCAGAAATTCGTGGCCAAAGTTTTGAACTGTTCAAAACTTTGGTCCCGAATTTTCGACCCAAAAAATTCGCATTTAATTCTTAACACAGTCGTAGTGCATTCAGTGACATCGTAACTGAATCTTATCTGATTCGGATGCACTCGTAACTCTTTCGGGCATTCCGGAGCTCGTCACCCAACTACGAATCGACAACGAATCCGTTACGAATGTCGCGAATACACACCGAAGCAGATACGAAATAGGTAAGAACTATCTACGAATTCATATCAATATGCGAATCAGCCAAGAGTCTCACGAATGACTTGCGACTTAACTACGAGTTTGTATGAAGCTGGAGATTAATGGAATTTAATATGGCAGTTTATAGCACGAATGTTAGCCGACTGCATCGGAACGCGCCACGAAGTCCACGAATCTTACAACAGAAATATAACGAAAAAGGTACACCAAAGGACGGGAGAAAGATACATAGAAAAGCAAGGTTATCATTTTGAGTGCGGCAGAAGGCAGTTCCGTTGAAGAGAAGCTACTTCTTTACTTCTGAGAATCCATCCTCAGAGGTGAAAAACATTACAGGGATAAAGCTACAGTCAGGGATGTAATTTATGAACTGAGTTTCCCAAGTATCATCGAATGGGTGTAGGGGGCCATAGTCGATAGAGTAATAGCATGAGAAATTGGCCATCATCCTTCATTTAATTTGAAACTGATTCTCAAGCAGGCGTATTATAACTTTTATAACTATCTTGAGAAAAAATCTCACGAATTGTCAAGAACAGCTACGGATATTTATTATTCGCACATGTTATCGTCATACTCGTAACTGATTCGTAACTGATTCTCAAACTTTCGCGCAGCATACCCTCAATAGATTATGTAAATCGTTAAGAATTCGTACCAAGTTCGTGCGATTGCAGCCGAATTCAGCCGAGTCCGCCGAATATTCGTAACGCTGTCGTGTCTGTGTCCTTACTGGTTCGTAAGTAGTTTCAAATAAACCAAAAAAGTTCACGAAATTCCACGAATCCTAAAAATTATGAATTCGTAACGATTTGTGAGACTATTTATCGTAGTGTGAGAGGGGCATAACACGCGCCTCAAATGCGACCATGAGAGCAAAACCTTTCTTGGTGGTGACCAATATGAAAACTGTACAAAAACTAGAGTACCATGGGTCCTGAAACGCTCACCTGAACTGAGGTGCGTTGCTTTTAGTGTAAAATATGTTAGGGCTATTCAAGGGTCATGATTTATTTAAAATTGTAGAACTCGGATTACTTATGCTACATTTCCAAGTTTCAAAAGCATTTGAATTCAGGTTCTTTAGGGTATATGGACACGATGGCCATCTTGGTCATGCGCCCTTGACCATTAATATTAACTTTCGTTCCAAATTTAAAATGAAGCTTCGTGTGATATTAGGCTTTGATTGGCAAAAAAGGTAAAAGTGAGCAATAATCAGGAAATAGCGCTATCAGTAAGAAATTCCCACTCAGAAATCGTAAATTTGAAAATTCAATTGACTATCAGGTACATATACAAGGAGAACATATCGTCAGCCCCAATAAGCGACCACTCAGTTAGTAATACCCTAACTTAACAAAATATGAAAACGTACATAAGGCGGAAACAGCACAAAATTCAACACCAAAACATAAAACAATTGTAATGAACCACAAAAGAGGTTTTGCATTGGGACGATCAGTATTATGAAATTACAATTACTGGGAGGCGTTTAAGCTGTTTCTGAGGAGTTTATACAACCCCCTGTGGACATCGTGCTCAAAAGCATGAGATTCAAGAGTTTCAATACTTCCTGTCTGTTTTCGTCCTTTGCAATATAATGTATGTGCGACCAAACCTGACCTTGATATAATGTCATCACATGATCGGGCTTTACAAAGTTAAGAAAATACAAACAAACAGAACAAAACAAAATTCCAACTGCGTAGCCTTGTAGATGATTCACGTGAGTATATTTTAGCTCACCTGAGCCGAAGGCTCATAAGGTGAGCTTATAGTATACTAATCAGTCCGGCGTCCGTCCGTCGTCCGTCCGTCGTCCACAATTTCAAAGATCTTCTTCTCTGAAACCGCATGGTTGATGAAAGCCAAATTTTGTGTGGAGCATCCATGGGTAGGGGAAACGAAAGTTTGTTCGCGGGATCTTGATCACATGGCCAAGATGGCCGCCACGCCCATATATGGTAAAAACCACTCAAAAATCTTCTTCTCCAGAACCGGCGGGCCGATTTCCACGAAACTTGGTATGTAGCATTCAGGGACTCCAGCCCATCATAGTTTGCGAAAATGATGACCCTGGGATGACCTTGACCTATTTTACGGTAAGGTCAATTTTGGAAACATAGGCTTTTACATGGGAAAAAGTGCGCATCCATGGGTAGGGAGAACCAAAGTTTGTTCGCGGGATCTTGATCACATGACCAAGATGGCCGCCATGCCCATATATGGTAAAAACCACTCAAAAAATCTTCTTCTCCTGAACCGGCAGACCGATTTTTGCGAAACTTGGTATGTAGCATTTGGGACTACAGCCCATCATAATTTGATAAAATGATGACCGTAGGATGACCTTGACCTGTTTTACGGCAAGGTCAATTTGGAAACATAGGCTTTTACATGGGGAAAAAGTGAAAACTATGGATTTCTTTAATACTATTGCAGCCTGAGACCTGAAAAGTGGCAGATGCAAACAACTAATGGAGTAGATGAGGATTTGTGATTAATATAGGTCAAGGTCATCTCTTGACCTTGGTCTGTCTGTCGTCCATACACATTTTTCAAAGATCTTCTGCTCTGAAACCGCTTGGCTAATCAAAGTGAAATTTTATGTGCAGCATCCAAGGATAGGGATTACGAAAGTTTGATCGCAAAATTTAGGTCACAAAAGCAAGATGGCCGCCATGCCCATATATGGTAAAAACCACTCAAAAATCTTCTTCTACTGAGCCGGCAGACCGATTTTCACGAAACTTGGTATGTAGCATTTGCACCCTATATATTCACTGTACACCGTAGAATCAGTGAAAGACACTGTACCAGTGATTGAACACATTTTTGGGGCAAAATATGTGAGATAGTGGTAAGTATTGTGCATGTTTTTGTGTTATAAGCTTTGTTTCTGTGCCATAGTTTTCAGTTGATCACTTCGGTACATGTTCTTGTTTCATCTTATGGTCGACAAACCGCAAAAGGTGTTCGTGGGAGCATACATGTACGGGAGGCATTCGTTTTGGACGAGAGTTGTACATGTAAAACTGTTAAAAGTCGCTGCATTTTCTCATCTAGTTTTAAAATCAAACAATTTTGAGAAAATAGAATACGCCCAAAAGAAAGAAATACTTCGGAACTTTCAATATAAGAAAACTCTTTTAGATCAGCTTCATCGATTCCGAAATTTCTTACAATAAAGGACTGTACGTTCGAAATTCAGTGAAAGGAACTACTGGCCCAGTAAATGAGAGGTATTGTACGAAGTAAAAGCCTCACAGTGTAAGAGGTTCTGTACCCAGTGATAGGTAGAGTCGTTCAAATTTTCGTTAATTAGGATGTGAGCAATGCGAACGAGGCATTTAAAAAATGTGTAAATGTGTATTTTATCCTTACCTTATGTTGATAAACCGTAAACGATATATTTGATAATGTTTTATATGATAATCAATTTTCCTTTCTAAACTTATTTTGATTCCCTCTTTGTACCTATAAGATTAACATCACATTCTATGTATAATTGGCTTCATGAGAGGTATCCGGAGACAATATACGTGTCTAAGAACAACCAATGCGATGAAATCAATTAGCAAAAATTGTGATTAAGCGCCTATATTTGATTTGTTTGCATACAGTGCATGAAGTGGTCATAACAGCTACTCTGGTTTGAACATTGTTCGGACAATGTCTTTTTTCACGAGTGGTCATAATAGCTACGCTGGCACGAGGATGGAACGCCAAAGCTGTCTGATGGTAAAGAATAAAAACATTTGATTCATCATCGTCACTTTATACTGCTCACATTTGATTATATGTTGTATAGTGTGCATTATATAATGAGAAAAGTCCATTTAAGCGTTGGACCAGGTTCTTAATATTATCAAAAGTTTCATTATATGATAAGTAAAAATCTTTATATTATGTAAGACTTACATTATATGGTGATTAAACATCTGTATATTAGTATATTATACTATGTATGTTTCTCATTATATTATGGGCTATTGTCTTTATATGCATCAAGTTGATTATATGGTTCGATAACTTCATTATATGCGCATTATATGCATCGTGATCGATCATCATTATCGATCATCCTAATAGATCATCATCATGATCAATCGATCATCATGATTAATCATCATACTCGATCATCATCATCAGGATCGATCATCATCATGATCGATCACAATCATCATCATCATCATCATCGATCATCATGATCGCTCATCATCATGATCGCTCATTATCATGATCGCTCATCATCATGATCGCTCATCATGATCGACCATAGTGATCGATCATCATCATGATCGATCATCATTATGGATCAAAATGATCGATCATCATCATGATCGACCATCATCACCATGATCGATCATCATAATCGATCATCATCATCATCATCATGATCGATCATTATCACGATCGATCATCATGATCGATCATCATAATCGATCATCATAATCGATCATCATCATGATCGCTCATCATCATGATCGATCACAATCATCATCATCATCATCATCATTATCTATTATAATGATCGATCATAATGATCGATCATCATAATGATCGATCGTCATCATCATGATCGATCATAATGATCGATCATGACGATGATCGATGATGATGATCGGTCATGATGATGATCGATTATGATGATCGATCATGATAATCGATCGTAATGATGATCGATCATGATGATTATGATGATCGATCATGATGATGATCGATTATGTTGATGATGATCGATCATGATAATGATGATTGATCATCATGGTGATGATCGATAATGATGATGATCGATGATGGTCGATTATGATGATGATCGATCATCCTCATCATGATTGATGATGATGATGAGGATAACATGATAATGATCGATCATGATGATGATGATGATGTTCGATGATGATGATGATGATGATGATGATGATGATGATGATTAAGATGGTGATGATCGATCATGATCATGATGATAGATAGATAGATAGATAGATAGATAGATAGATAGATAGATAGATAGATAGATAGATAGATAGATACATACATACATACATACATACATACATACATACATACATACATACATACATACATACATACATACATACATACGAGGGGGATTAAAAAAGTTCGAGGAAAAGTGCTGCCAAATTTGTAATTGCCATGTGAAATTTACGTTCTCTGTGCATGTTGTAAATTATCATGTAGTCGGATGAAAATTAGGCATTAAATCACGTGCGTTGCTAAAGTAACAACAGTAAAACCGACCCAACGTCATAACAACGTCAAGCTATACGCATTCGTGCCGCTGTTGGCTAGCTCTTAAGCATTTTTGGAATCTACCTGGCAAATGGGCGTCTAATTGTCAGATCTGTGTGTATAATGCGGTGAATTGTGCCGAAACTACAATTCGATATGTTGTGTATTTCACGAATTCTACTCTTTTCTATCATGACGATCATTTCGACAGTATGACGTTTTTTTTTGACGTTACGCTGCGTGAGTCTACATGTACGCTTTTCTGGTCGTGTAGAAATCATTCATACTACTTGTTGCCCATAATAAAATGAGAAACATACATAATATAATGAGGTTGTATCAGCATATAATGTAAGTCTACCATAATATAAAGATGTTTACTCATCATATAATGAAAATATTCTTAATATCAAGAACCTGGTCCAACATATAATGGACTTTTCTCATTATATAATGCACACTATACAATATATAATAAAATGTGAGCAGGATATATTGACGATGATGGATCAAATGTTTTGTTTCCTTACCATCAGACAGCTTTGGCGTTCCATACACGAGCGTTATAGTACTTTTTTTTCGTTAACTGTTTTTGCAGTAAATGGGGTTGACAAAATGCAAAGGTAAATCGAGAAGATGTAATATACTAATATGGTTTACAAACTGGCCCATTATTCCTAAATAAGGCATATTTCTTCGCTTACAAGGCAATTTTACTCGCAAGCAGTTTCAATAACTTCGTACAGCCAATTGATATAACTGGGTACAAAAAATAAATCGACCTCTCTTTGACTGGGCCAGTATAGTCCATGAGCCAGACAATTTTTTGTTACCAGTCAAGGGGACTAAATCTAATACTCATATTCTATTAGCCTAGCATGTGTAGATAACTTTTCATTATGATAGCAATTACAGATCGGTAGCTTATGGTCCCAAAAACGCACTTTTCGTTAGGTACCTAATTTCGGAAAAAATTGTATTATTTTTACTTTTGACAAGGAAATGTTATCATTTTCATGCAAAATCCAATGCTGACACATTTCTTTTACATAAAATGTCTATGACAATAGTCAACAATGAATCTCTAAGCATTTTAGAGTGCAATTACTCCCACCTTGGAGGTCAAAGGCCAAGTAAGTGCAAATGTGCGGTAAATGATACATTTAAGTATACCATCTTTTTTTCTTTGTCAGAATGTACTGAAATATGAATCGAAACAAGTACAGATAGATAATAAATGATATCAAGCCTTGCTACAAGTTCTAACTTGATAGTATGTCTAGGAAACATGAGGTCAAAGGTCAGGTTATTGCAATTATGCATTCTGGATTTAAAAAATTTTGGCATACATGTACCAAAAAAGTTGGTTACCAGTATATCTTGGCTGCCACTGGATCGAATTTGATTTCAAACTAGAGTTAGAGTTAAAAGCAAATATTTTGCATTCATTTACATCATTTGCAAGTCATCTTATTCGCATATTCATGAATATTCATAAAACACACCCCTTAGTTTAACAGGTTTTTCTCCAACATATCCTATATAAAGGTGTTTTTATAATTATATTCTAGGCTACAAACGGTATATCAGTTTTACCTGACAATTTGTCATTAGAACACTGTCTAAGCAATCACTTGACACTATTATCAGCTCTCAAGGGTTATTAGCGGTTGAGTCAAAAGTGACTTTGTAAGTATACCCCTTTACCCATTTTCGTAATTTTCCTCCAATTTATAAGGTTTTGATTCATATACTGGGTAGAAGAAGTCATGTTTGTTTGTTTGTTTGTTTGTACGAGCTGATGTATCTTCTTTACATTGCATTATCAATCATCTTTTCCGAGCGTATGTATCTTAACTAACTAGGACAAAACGTAGTTGAGTAATAAATTGTTTTAGAAGCGTACCTCTGAAGTTTTTTTTCATCAACTTTCTCCAATGCATAAGGTTTGTATTTATATTCTTGGTAGTAGACAACAGATAAATTTAAACTAGCCAATATCACTAGTCCACTGTCTTAGCAATAATTTGACACTATTCTCAGCTCTCTATGGTCATAAGCTGTTGAATTACAAGCGATTCGGTAAGTATACCCCTTAGGTTGTTCGCGAATCTTCCCCAATTTTATTAGGTTTCGATTCATATGCTAGGTAACAGGAATTCAGATATGTTTATATCAGCTAATATATCCTTAGAAGATTGAATAAGCTAACATTTGATACTATTCATAGCTCTACTGAACCATTAACACACGAGTTACAGGAGATTTAAAAGACTACACCCTTAGAGTTTTTCGTGATTTCTGTTCCCATTTTTAAAGTTTTTACTAATATACTAGGTATTAGAGATCAGATATGTTTATATATGCCATTAGTTCATTAGTAAATTGCATGAGCAATTATTTGCTACTATTCTCAGCTCTCTAGGGCCATTAGCAGTTGAGTTATAAGCGATTTTGTAAGTATACCTCCTTAGTTTTTTTGCGAGGTTTCTCCAATCAATCAGGTTTCCATGACCATTCTACTTAGATGACGCAAGATAAGTTTACACTAGCCCTTATATCACTAGTGCATTGTCTTAACAATAATTTGACACTATTCACAGCTTTCTATGGTTATAAGCAGTTGAGTTACAAGCAATTTGATAAGTACACCCCCTTAGTTTTCTTGCGAATTTTCTCCATTTCAATAGGTTTTGATCCATATGCTAGGTAGCAGGAATCAGATATGTTAATACCAACCCACATATCCTCAGAACATTGCAAAAGCAATCATTTGATACTATTCGTACCTCTCTAGGACCATTACCACACGGGTTACAGAAGATTGTTAATTCTACCCCCTTAGTTTATTTGTGATTTTTTCTCCAATTCCATGATTGTTATTCATATACTAGGTATTAGAAGTCAGATATGTTTATTTAAGCCTACATGTCATAAGCGCATTGCATTAGCACACATTTTCTACTAGTCTCAGCTCTTCATGGTTATTAGTATTTGAGTTATAAGCAATTTTGTAAGTATACCTCCTTATGTTTTTCACGATTTTTCTCCAGTTAATAATGTTTTCATTAATATTCTAGGTAGTAGACGTCAGACAAGTTATTATTAGCCCATTAATCCGTGGTATACTGTCTTAGCAATCATTTGACGCTATTCTCAGCTCTATATGTTCATCAGATATTGAGTTACAAGCGGTTTTGTAAGTACGACGTATACCCCTTAGTCTGGTCGCTTTTTCTTCACCCATCTATATAATTTTGATTCCTATGCTAGGTAGCAGAAGTTAGATATGTCTATACCAGCCTATCCATTACTAGAACAGTATATAAGCAATCATATGATACTGTTCTTAGCACTCTGTGACCGTCAACAGTTGAGTTATGGGAGATTTTTTTAAGTATACCCCTTAGTTAAGGTATTAGAAGTCATACATCTTTATTCAAGTCAATATATCATTAGTGCATTGCATTAGTAATCATTGTACACCACTTTTATTTCTCTATCCACATGAAATGTTGTAAGTACATATCCAAATTTTAAATTTTTTCCAACACAGATACGGTCACTTAATTTTCCCGCAAAACTCTTCAGTGCTCCAAAGGTTTTCTTTTTAACTCATCAATTTAAAACGCCTATGATATTTATTTTGAACCGCTTGACAACTAAGGTTCACATTTATGGATGGTTTGACATGAACCACTTTTCCTAGGCAGGCTCAGACTTTTTGAGCGGTAAGCCAGTAATTAGATGGTCAGCCAGATGGTCAGCCAGTAGTTTATAAGCCTTATATGGCGGCACATGCATCCCATTTATTTCTCAGGGCCCAACTGGGCGGGCCCAAATTAGATATGTGTCAAAAAAGAGTTTATGCTCTAGTGAAATTTATCATATTGTATCACTCGTATGAAAAATGCTGCAATTATGGTTTGGACCTCAGTAGTTGTATAATTTTATTAATATTCACGAATATGCAAATTAGATTATTTGAATACACAAATTAGATTATTTGAATAGCTTACTATTTGACAATACGGCTACATCTATACAAGCTCTGAATTAAGTTTGGTGGTCGACGATAAGTATCAGCAGGGATATGGTCTGTTTGTGGAAGTGCTGGTAAGGCAGCGTCATAGCTCAAGGATTAATGACTTGTTCTCTAATATTTTAAAGTTTTTTTACAATACGCATGGATATTCAAATCTAATTAATACACTGTTTTTTTATTTATTATTTTGACAATAATATAGAAAAAGCTAAAGGTATTCAAATATTTAGAATATCAGAGAGAAATATTTATTTTAACGTCTACACATGAAAGTTTCACACAAATATGAAGCTGGTATAAAATGGGTGTGGGTGGGGTAATCCTAACCTTGAGCATGCATAATGTTATAGTTTTTCACGAATTATCATGTTCAAAATGCATTTCGATCATTTTTAGATATAAATTGACGTCTTATAAATGCTAGGGATGCTTTGTGCTGCTGAAACTACAAATATTTGTTTTACTAAGGGCATGTTTATAATAACAAGCCCAAAACTTCTAGTTTGCAAGGTACCGACAAGACTGATCTTTTTCAGGTCTTAAGCTACCGATCTGAGATTGCTATCATGCTGGTATATCATCTATAGATATTGAACTTATCAAAAAGTGCCAAGAGATTTAGTCCCCTCGACTGGTAACAAATGGCAAAAAATCAGGGCCTAGCTCACTAACTAGTAGTTCCTTTCACTGAATTTCGAACGTACAGTCCTTTATGGTAAGAAATTTTGATATCGACGGAGCGGATCAGCATGCGCTTTCTTATATTGAAAGTTCCGAAGTATTTCTAACTTTTGCGCGTATTTTATTTTCTCAAAAATGTTTGATAGTAAAACTAGAGGAGAAAATGCAGCGATTTTAAGAATTTTAACAACGCTTATCTAAAACGAATGCCTCCTGTATGCTCCCACGAACACCTTTTGCGGTTTGTCGACAATAAGATGAAACAAGAAAATGTACCGAAGTGATCAACTGAAAACTATGGCACAGACACAAAACGGATAACACGAAAACATGCAAAATACTTACCACTATCTTGCATTTTTTGCCCCAAAAATGTGTTAAATCACTGGTACAGTGTCTTTCACTGATTCTACGGTGTACAGTGAATCTATAGGGTGATTTGGGACTACAGCCCATCATTATTTGATAAAATGATGACCGTAGGATGATCTTGACCTGTTTTACGGCAAGGTCAATTTGGAAACATAGGCTTTTACATGGGGAAAAAGTGAAAACTATGGATTTCTTTAATACTATTGCAGCCTGAGACCTGAAAAGTGGCAGATGCAAACAACTAATGGAGTAGATGAGGTTTGTGATTAATATAGGTCAAGGTCATCTCTTGACCTTGGTCTGTCTGTCGTCCATACACATTTTTCAAAGATCTTCTGCTCTGAAACCGCTTGGCTAATCAAAGTGAAATTTTATGTGCAGCATCCAAGGGTAGAGATTACGAAAGTTTGATCGCAAAATTTAGGTCACATAACCAAGATGGCCGCCATGCCCATATATGGTAAAAACCACTCAAAAATCTTCTTCTACTGAACCGGCAGACCGATTTTCACGAAACTTGGTATGTAGCATTTGCACCCTATATATTCACTGTACATCGTAGAATCAGTGAAAGACACTGTACCAGTGATTGAACACATTTTTGGGCCAAAATATGTGAGATAGTGGTAAGTATTGTGCATGTTTTTGTGTTATAAGCTTTGTTTCTGTGCCATAGTTTTCAGTTGATCACTTCGGTACATGTTCTTGTTTCATTTTATGGTCGACAAACCGCAAAAGGTGTTCGTGGGAGCATACATGTACGGGAGGCATTCGTTTTGGACGAGAGTTGTAAAACTGTTAAAAGTCGCTGCATTTTCTCATCTAGTTTTAAAATCAAACAATTTTGAGAAAATAGAATACGCCCAAAAGAAAAAAATACTTCGGAACTTTCAATATAAGAAAACTCTTTTAGATCAGCTTCATCGATTCCGAAATTTCTTACAATAAAGGACTGTACGTTCGAAATTCAGTGAAAGGAACTACTGGCCCAGTAAATGAGAGGTATTGTACGAAGTAAAAGCCTCACAGTGTAAGAGGTTCTGTACCCAGTGATAGGTAGAATCGTTCAAATTTTCGTTAATTAGGATGTGAGCAATGCGAACGAGGCATTTAAAAAATGTGTAAATGTGTATTTTATCCTTACCTTATGTTGATAAACCGTAAACGATATATTTGATAATGTTTTATATGATAATCAATTTTCCTTTCTAAACTTATTTTGATTCCCTCTTTGTACCTATAAGATTAACATCACATTCTATGTATAACTGTCTTCATGAGAGGTATCCGGAGACAATATACGTGTCTAAGAACAACCAATGCGATGAAATCAATTAGCAAAAATTGTGATTAAGCGCCTATATTTGATTTGTTTGCATACAGTGCATGAAGTGGTCATAACAGCTACTCTGGCTTGAACATTGTTCGGACAATGTCTTTTTTCACGAGTGGTCATAATAGCTACGCTGGCACGAGGATGGAACGCCAAAGCTGTCTGATGGTAAAGAATAAAAACATTTGATTCATCATCGTCACTTTATACTGCTCACATTTGATAATATGTTGTATAGTGTGCATTATATAATGAGAAAAGTCCATTTAAACGTTGGACCAGGTTCTTAATATTATCAAAAGTTTCATTATATGATAAGTAAAAATATTTATATTATGTTAGACTTACATTATATGGTGATTAAACATCTGT
Source organism: Rugalucina vietnamica (assembly GCA_964017185.1). Classification (NCBI taxonomy): domain Eukaryota; kingdom Metazoa; phylum Mollusca; class Bivalvia; order Lucinida; family Lucinidae; genus Rugalucina; species Rugalucina vietnamica. The sequence continues at coordinate 23,936,780 of OZ024882.1, forward strand.
ATATTAGTATATTATACTATGTATGTTTCTCATTATATTATGGGCTATTGTCTTTATATGCATCAAGTTGATTATATGGTTCGATAACTTCATTATATGCGCATTATATGCATCGTGATCGATCATCATTATCGATCATCCTCATAGATCATCATCATGATCAATCGATCATCATGATCAATCATCATACTCGATCATCATCATCAGGATCGATCATCATCATGATCGATCACAATCATCATCATCATCATCATCATCGATCATCATGATCGCTCATCATCATGATCGCTCATCATCATGATCGCTCATCATCATGATCGCTCATCATGATCGACCATAGTGATCGATCATCATCATGATCGATCATCATTATCGATCAAAATGATCGATCATCATCATGATCGATCATCATCATGATCGACCATCATCATCATGATCGATCATCATAATCGATCATCATCATCATCATGATCGATCATTATCACGATCGATCATCATGATCGATCATCATAATCGATCATCATAATCGATCATCATCATGATCGCTCATCATCATGATCGATCACAATCATCATCATCATCATCATTATCTATCATCATGATCGATCATAATGATCGATCATCATAATGATCGATCGTCATCATCATGATCGATCATAATGATCGATCATGACGATGATCGATGATGATGATCGGTCATGATGATGATCGATTATGATGATCGATCATCATAATCGATCATCATAATCGATCATCATCATGATCGCTCATCATCATGATCGATCACAATCATCATCATCATCATCATTATCTATCATCATGATCGATCATAATGATCGATCATCATAATGATCGATCGTCATCATCATGATCGATCATAATGATCGATCATGACGATGATCGATGATGATGATCGGTCATGATGATGATCGATTATGATGATCGATCATGATAATCGATCGTAATGATGATCGATCATGATGATCGATCATGATGATGATGATGATCGATCATGATGATGATCGATTATGTTGATGATGATCGATCATGATAATGATGATTGATCATCATGGTGATGATCGATAATGATGATGATCGATGATGGTCGATTATGATGATGATCGATCATCCTCATCATGATTGATGATGATGATGAGGATAACATGATAATGATCGATCATGATGATGATGATGATGTTCGATGATGATGATGATGATGATGATGATGATGATGATGATGATGATGATGATGATTAAGATGGTGATGATCGATCATGATCATGATGATAGATAGATAGATAGATAGATAGATAGATAGATAGATAGATAGATAGATAGATAGATAGATACATACATACATACATACATACATACATACATACATACATACATACATACATACATACATACATACATACATACATACGAGGGGGATTAAAAAAGTTCGAGGAAAAGTGCTGCCAAATTTGTAATTGCCATGTGAAATTTACGTTCTCTGTGCATGTTGTAAATTATCATGTAGTCGGATGAAAATTAGGCATTAAATCACGTGCGTTGCTAAAGTAACAACAGTAAAACCGGCCCAACGTCATAACAACGTCAAGCTATACGCATTCGTGCCGCTGTTGGCTAGCTCTTAAGCATTTTTGGAATCTACCTGGCAAATGGGCGTCTAATTGTCAGATCTGTGTGTATAATGCGGTGAATTGTGCCGAAACTACAATTCGATATGTTGTGTATTTCACGAATTCTACTCTTTTCTATCATGACGATCATTTCGACAGTATGACGTTTTGTTTTTGTTTTTTTCTGACGTTACGCTGCGTGAGTCTACATGTACGCTTTTCTGGTCGTGTAGAAATCATGCATACTACTTGTTGCCCATAATATAATGAGAAACATACATAATATAATGAGGTTGTATCAGCATATAATGTAAGTCTACCATAATATAAAGATGTTTACTCATCATATAATGAAAATATTCTTAATATAAAGAACCTGGTCCAACATATAATGGACTTTTCTCATTATATAATGCACACTATACAATATATAATAAAATGTGAGCAGGATATATTGACGATGATGGATCAAATGTTTTGTTTCCTTACCATCAGACAGCTTTGGCGTTCCATACACGAGCGTTATAGTACTTTTTTTCGTTAACTGTTTTTGTAGTAAATGGGGTTGACAAAATGCAAAGGTAAATCGAGAAGATGTAATATACTAATATGGTTTACAAACTGGCCCATTATTCCTAAATAAGGCATATTTCTTCGCTTACAAGGCAATTTTACTCGCAAGCAGTTTCAATAACTTCGTACAGCCAATTGATATAACTGGGTACAAAAAATAAATCGACCTCTCTTTGACTGGGCCAGTAGTTCCTTTCACTGAATTTCGAACGTACAGTCCTTTATGGTAAGAAATTTTGATATCGACGGAGCGGATCAGCATGCGCTTTCTTATATTGAAAGTTCCGAAGTATTTCTAACTTTTGCGCGTATTTTATTTTCTCAAAAATGTTTGATAGTAAAACTAGAGGAGAAAATGCAGCGATTTTAAGAATTTTAACAACGCTTATCTAAAACGAATGCCTCCTGTATGCTCCCACGAACACCTTTTGCGGTTTGTCGACAATAAGATGAAACAAGAAAATGTACCGAAGTGATCAACTGAAAACTATGGCACAGACACAAAACGGATAACACGAAAACATGCAAAATACTTACCACTATCTTGCATTTTTTGCCCCAAAAATGTGTTAATTCACTGGTACAGTGTCTTTCACTGATTCTACGGTGTACAGTGAATCTATAGGGTGATTTGGGACTACAGCCCATCATTATTTGATAAAATGATGACCGTAGGATGACCTTGACCTGTTTTACGGCAAGGTCAATTTTAGAAACCTAGGCTTTTACATGGGAAAAAGTGAAAATCATGGATTTTATGAAAACTATTGCAGCCTGAGACCTGAAAAGTGGTAGATGCAAAACAACTAATGAAAGTAAGTGATTAATGTAGGTCAAGGTCATCTCTTGACCTTGATCGGTCTGTCGTCCATACACACAAAGATCTTCTCTGAAACCGCATGTCCAATCAAAGTGAAATTTTATGTGAAGTATCCATGGATAGGGGTTACGAAAGTTTGATTGCAAAATCCGGGTCACATGACTAAGATGGCCGCCACGCCCATATATGGCAGTGAAACCTATATATATATATATATATATATATATATATATATATATATATATATATATATATATATTTTATATATATATATATATAAAATATATATATATATATATATATATATATATATATATATATATATATATATATATATATATATATATATATATATATATATATATATATATATATATATATATATATAATATATATATATATATATATATATATATGTATAAAACAACAAGTCCTTGTGTCGGTAATGATAGGAAGAAAGAATGATATGAAGCAACAGCAACAATTTATTTCAGTCCTGTAGCGCTTTCACTTTACAGCTCTTCAGCAGGAACGTCGCCATATTGTTTTGGCGTTACTAAAATTCAAATTCATAACGTCTTGACGTTATCTTTTACGGGAAATATATATTAAAGGTTTGACGTCGCGGCAAAAACGTCAAAACTAAAATACAAGATATTTTTCATGCTCAACCCAGTAGAACCCTAAACCAATTCCGTGTGTGTATGCTCACGGAAAAAACGGCCTGGTTTAATGACCTGAACCAATTGATATATTAGAATGCTATTATGAAAGTATTCATAAGCAGCAAAATGTCTCGTTCTACCATGATGAGCACGAAAAAGGTTTAATAACCATGTGTTTCTTTGTATAAACACTTAATTCATAAAACTAAACATATACGCAAACAGTGCGTAATTACATGATTCTGGGAAACCAGCACTGAGTGTTTCATTGTGAAAATTCAAATAAGCACAAAAGTTAACCAGCCAATTGACAGTCACGAAAATTAAACTCAACATTAGTCGCACAATGCAGAGAACACAGACTAAATGGAATACGACCATTTAAGACACAACCATGCACACTACGAATTGCGATAATTTTCAACTGACTTCCTGCGAGTTGTATATGTATGCACAACTCACATGAAACTAGCAACTATCGCTGTTCCAAACTAGGATTCATAAGACGGCAAACACATGTAATCTATATTTCCCGTAAAAGATAACGTCAAGACGTTATGAATTTGAATTTTAGTAACGCCAAAACAATATGGCGACGTTCCTGCTGAAGAGCTGTAAAGTGAAAGCGCTACAGGACTGAAATAAATTGTTGCTGTTGCTTCATATCATTCGTTCTTATATATATATATAGTATATATATATATACTATACAATAGTGGTGTTTAAATGGGGTCTTTATTTCACGGACGTGTTTTCCTGCACTGAAAAGACCAGCGATTTCATTTTGTCTCGAAAAAAATGCAGAAAAGTATGTGTCAGCTTTCTTTTGTGGTTAAATATAGTTTCGATATGCTTTTGTCTTCCCATGTGCTATCGAAAACCTACCATCGTGTGACACTGTGAAATCTGGCATCTATCTCAATCTGAAAATAAGACCGTCAAGTTGACATCATTCCAATGACTTAATCGTATTTAGTCCGAGATCAAAGGTCCAAATTTTTGGTTAACCCTACACGATCTTGGCCTTAAGGTTTGATGGCTTTTTTTGAAAGATATATGATAGTAGTCTAAGAAACAGGTCCGTGTATAAAAATTTAGGCCGGCGAAAGTCTTCAAAATGGCCGCCATCCAAGATGGCCGCCCAAATTAGGATTTATACAGGCTTGAGTAAAAAGCGTTTTCATTTTAGATTTTGTTACATTTAAGTGCTTTCAGTGTAGATTTTCTATAAACTCAACATATGCTTTTGCATATTTAGTTGAATTAACCCAGTTTTGATGTTCTCATGCGTTACATATGTTACTATATTAATGTTACTTGCGAGAAATGAAAATATTGACTATTTGTGTTTATCTTAGTGCCATTCTTCAAAGTTTTTGAAGTGTTTATGCAAAGTGTTCCTTTAAAGACTTGAGTAGCGTCTTGACAAAGCTTCTTTGGGTCGTTTATCTGCATTTGGTGGTCAGCCTCAGGTCTTTTATCACATAAATCCAGGTTCACTCTTGATCACTTAACATTGTAAACTCACATATTTTTGGTAAACTCGCATACTTTGGGTCTGATCATACATACAATCAATAGCTGTTTTGTTAATAAATTATATGGATTAGAACCGCTAACTCCATTTATATAATTTTGATACCCTCAAGACGTTCCTAACTGTTACATACGTTACCTTTTTTATGATATTTCCTACAAAATTAATATATTGACTATTCTTGTTTATTTTAATGTTATTCTCTGAAGTTTTTGAACTTTTTGTATTTAATGCATTAAAAGACATGAAAAAATATCTTTATTAAGTTTGTGTGCTTTATTTGCTCCATCCATCAACGATGGGTCTTTAAACACATAAATCCCGGTTTAAACTTGACCCCTAAAATATTATACACTCACATATTTGAGGTCAAACACATTGATAAAACAGCTGATGAGGTTTTATAAATTGAACATATGTAATAGAATTTTAACTCAAATGTTTTAGAGTCAAGATGTACCCAGCTGTTACATACGTTTCTTTTCTAAGGAGCCTTTAACTCAATTAACATAATTTTCATGTTCTGAAGATGTTGACAACTGTTACATTCGTCACTTTTCTTAAATAATATCTCCTACAAAATCAATATATTGACAACTGTTGTAAATGGCGTTTATATGCTCTTAGGTTTTTGAATTGGTATTATATTGATTGCATTAAACGACATGGGAGACATTTTGATAAAGACATTTTGGATGCGATATTTGCTTTGACAGTCAGCAATGAGTCTTTAAACATATAAATCTGTGGTAAACTAGATCACTTACATATTGTAAACTCAAATAGTTCGGGTCGGAACACATAAATATATTTATAAGAATCTTAAACTTGATATACAAGTACATAATTTCAATGTTCTCTACGTGTACTCAACTGTTACATACATTACTTTTCTATAATATTCTATACAAAAGCTCCATAGGGTCACTGAGGAGGCTTAAGTAGCCAAACATCCCCTTTCTCAATAATATGTTACCTGCTCTTAAAGGATCTCAATTTTATTTTTAGTTGAAGAGGACTATGTATAGAACTTTAGACTGGGAAAGTCCTAAAAATGGGGACAATTCATTTATATATGACTTACTGGATCAGATTTTACGGGAAAAGGGGTTTGTCTCCCATGAGTGTATTTTTGTTACCTATCTGATTCAATCATTTAAATGTTGATATGCTTAACCCACCATGTCACTTTCTTTTTTGAGTGGTATTGTCTGAAATGTATATCCAAACAGCAGATGATGATGAATAAAAAGATAAAATGTATAAATATGACATCATCCATAGTTCAGATTACCTTTTTTACCCTTTAAATATTTGGAGTATTAAGAACAGATATGTCAAGAAATATCTGAACATGCGTTCATTATTTCGTCCCTTCTGTGAAACATTCTTTGATGTAGATAACGCTGATGCAAATATTCGATAGAGCACAAGTGTCTGGCTTTTACTGCCTGTTTGTAAAGGGACATTGAAGAGAAATAATGACATATTTTTTTTCCTTTGAGGGTTTTCACTGCTTCCAAATGATCTAACTTTTATCATTTATTTGTTATTAGTGCAGCTGTGTTATGTATTGCTTTGTTATGTTGCGGACCTAAACGTTTCCCTGTACATGATCCATAATGTCAGTTATATTTTTCGGCCCCTTCAAATAAGAAAGAATATTCAAAATAAAAAAAATGTACATTGAGAGCCATCTTCTAAACATTGTTTTAATTATCTGACCCAATTTAGGCATGTGTCTTTGATTTAGACTTCCTTTGTGTAAATTTTTGAACATGCAGTGTATTTATCTGGCTATCGTATACAATTTATAAAGGGTCACTGATGAGGGTTCATTACCTGAAATTGCGCAGTATGGGCCATTACTTCACCCCTTTGAGCGTGTTCACTGTTTCCAATATTTTATTCATTGCCAGAAATTGTATAATGTACCCACTCTTCTCCTTTTAATTGTTTATGCCACTTCCAAAGAATATAAAGTAAAGGGGTCAAGGTACCGAAATCGTAATCCTAGCTCGTAAAAATCCATAATAACATTGACAAATACGATATATGTAGCCATACAGGCATGGATCCCCCAATAACAGGAGGTGTGATTAGGTGTTTGCGAAGGGTGAGCATCACCTGCCCATTATAATGCACCCGCCATGTCCTTATGACTGATTACAAAGCCGAGAAAATGAATATCTGGTAAGAAACGAATGTCCAGTAATTGAAAGCCTTATTAATTGTTGCCAATTGGCATAAGGTCAGTCACAAGTTTAGACGCAGCCACGCTGTAGGGATCAACAAGGTCATGGTGTCTCCAATAGAACTTTTTAAGAGTTGACACAAGCTTGGTACTGCGATATCCCCGTGACAACAATTTTGTGGTGAGTAATTTCCCCTATCAACAAAGTCTTCGTAGTTACAACAGGCTCTAGCATAGCGAACTAGCTGAGAGACGTTTAACTTAAAAGTTAATAATCTGATAATGTTATAAATCTTTTGCAAAATTAATACAAGTTCAATTATAAAGAAAGATAAATCATAAAATTACTATAAACAGTTTAAAAATGAACAAAAATGGTCAAACTCTTGATTTTATGGGGATATACTAATAAGAGTAACATATGTAACAGTTAAGAACATCTACATTGTGTTAATAAAGAAAAAATACTCTAACACGTAACATTATATTCATAAATATATATAAAACAACAATATGTAAAGTAAATAGTTAAGACCAAAGATTCTATGTGATTAATACAACTAGTAGCCTCAAGTAATGGGGAATGTTTGTTTTTAAACAAAAGTTAATGAAAACAAAACCAGTTTGATCACCCAAATGTTTTATTTGTGTTGTGGGTTAACATGCCAGTCAAATAATGTTTGAGTATTTTGTTGACAGAGACATTTAACCAGATACCTTAAGCTTAACTAGCTTAACTCATATAAGCCGGGCGTCCCTTTTATGGGACATAGGCAAACAGAATAGCCCAAGATGTGATGTTGCAGAACGCGGCGTCTCATCTGGGGCTATTCTGTTTGCTTAAAGAATTTTCATCGAAAGTTGAATAGAATTTAAAAATTACACCTGATGCCCCTAAGAACTGAATACCCACCAGAATGATAAAGATGGGAAAATGCATTCGTCAAATATGGGTTATGGAAATGTAACTCCGTGCCAGCATGGTTCAAAACAAGGAGCACTCATTTGGGAGTGTGTTGCTAAAATACTACACCAACATGGTCTTCAAAACTACACAAATTTACTTTGATTAAAATTGTCACAATCTTTTATAAAGAAAATATAATACAGGCTTTCATTAACAGAAATTGGGACCATTAAACAAACAAATTTAGGCAAACAATGATTTTATATGGGATTATGGGATATCCTATGACAAGTAACATATGTAACAGTTGTCATAGAGAACATTCAAATATAATTGGAGGTAAATGTGCTACGACATTTGTATTATAATTCATAAAAAAATCAGCAGCTGTTGAAATTTTGTGTGTTTAGAACCCAAATGTATCAGTATTCAATACACAAAACTTTAAAGAATAGCACTAAAATATACAGTAACACTGAATATTATGATTTTGTAGCATGTAACATTAATGGTGTAACGTATGTAACATGTGAGAACATCAAAATCGTGCTAAATCAAATTAATTTAAAAATGCAAATTTCTATTTTATGTTTTATTGATAAAACATAAGTAGCTGTTCAATTAATGTGTTCAAACCCAAAATATGTGAATTTATGATATTTTAGTGATCAAGTGTGAACCCGGATTTATGCGTTCAAAGACCCATTGTTGACTTAAGTGTTAAGATTAAGTATCTAAAATTGCTTTATATAGATGTTCCTTATGTCTTTCACTGCACTAAATACAAAAACACACTTAAACCTTTAAATGATACCACTCAAACAAACAGTAACAGCCAATCTATCATTTAATGGCAGATAGCGTTAAAAAGTAACGTATGTAACACATGAGAACATACAAACTGTGTTAAATAAACTTAATATGCTTCAACATATGTTGAGTTTATAGAAAACCAACACTGAATGCAGTTAAATGTAACAAAATCTAAAATGAAAAAGTTTATTACACAAACCTGTACAATTCCTAATTTTGGCGGCCATCTTGGATGGCGGCCATTTTGAAGACTTTCGCCGGCCTAAATTTTTATACACGGACCTGTTTCATAGACTACTATCATATATCTTTCAAAAAAAGCCATCAAACCTTAAGGCCAAGATCGTGTAGGGTAAACCAAAATTTTGACATCTCCTGGATTTTGGATCTCGGGCTAATTGCATGAAAGAATAATGAAGAATCTGTCGACCATACACATCGCAAAAGGACATTTCAGTCAAAATAAGATTAGCGGCCCCCGTGGCCGAATGGTTAAGAGCGCTGTTTCTTAATCACTCGATCATCTCACCGCTGTGACTGGTGTGTGTTCGAGCCCCGCACTGGCCACATGTGAGACAAGCCAAGTTCTGCTTGCGGGTGTGCCAGGTGGTTTTTCTCGGGGTTCTCCCGTTTGCGCGCCCACCTACTGATTGGCCCGTCTTATATGAGCTGAAATAACCTTGAAAGGGACCTAAAACTGATTGAAAAATAAGATTAAGGTAAGTTTGTAATACATGTTTATGCGTTGCTTGATATATCCAATGGGTAGAGCTTGTAATGAGTTCCTGTGGCGACATGGTTACTGGGGAATTTTATTGTATATGGTCATGGTCCATATTGGTATGTGATCTGAACCGTTTACATACATTTTCATTTCCCTTCTTAACAAATATGAAATATGGCTTTATTGGTTAAGTGATTGCATAAGATAGATCTTTGAAAATTGTAACAGGACGTCGGACGAACGAAGGACAATTTGTTTTCCACGCTAAGACTGAGAAACTGCGGCTCAGGAGAGTTAATGAATTTAGCGGTGAAAGGTCAAACAGCGGTCTTTGATTTGAAACAAGTATTCTATACCAAATTACCAGACTGAGTTCGCTTATCTTCTGTTCATATGCAGGACATGACGCGTGTTATGGAAATACAGTGTACACAAATTTAGTTATATTCGAAAACATTTGAAACTTATTCACAGGAATGCGGGTTGCCGATTTCGATAGGTAAGAATTTATGAAAAAAAAAGTATAGTAAGAGATCAAAATCTAAAAAATAGCCAAATCACGCTTGTTAAAAATGGACTGAGCTTTTCACCTTTGTCTTCAGTTGTGTATGTGTACACATTTGCTTGATCGGTAGCGTGTTTGTTCCGATATGTAGAGGGCCAGCGATCGGTCCTCGCGCCCGGTAAGTGTCTTTTATCATGAAGACTTGACCATGAAATTATGTTGATGGTATTTTTTTTTCTTCCACTGAATTAAGAAGATCGTTTGTCACTTGGTGAAGAAATCAGTGTGCACTAAGAACTGGCGGCCTGCCTCCAGATAAAATGAAAGTAAGCAATAATCATGAAATGGTGCAATCAGAAAGAAATTCCCACTTCAAAAACCTCGGCGGGAAACAAACTAAATTGACAGTCAGACACTCATACTAAGAAAACATATCATAAGCCAAGTGAGAAGCTTTTTCCAAATAGTGGGTAACTAAGTTACCCGAAATTAACTAAGGTGTAAACAACGCAAAAAATCAACACCAAACATAAAACAATAACAATTAATACCGCAGCAGAGGTATCGCCCTTGAACAGTGTGGCTACCTAAGTATATTTCGCCGATATAAAAGGTACAAGTAGGCAACGATCAGGAAAGGCGTGATCAGAAAGAAATTCACAATCCAAAACCCGAGGTTGAAGACAACTAAATTGACAATTAGGTACAAATACTTAGAAAACGCATTGTAAGCCGAGTGAGCAGCTACTTCAAAATAGTGGGCAACTAAGTTACCCAAACTTAACTAAGGTGCATACAACACAAAAATTCCAGCAATGATCAGCGGAAAAAAAACATACATTGACAATCAGACACTCATACTAAGAAAACGTATCGTAAGCCAAGTGAGAAGCTTTTTCCTAATCGTGGGCAACTAAGTTACCCGAACATAACTAAGGTGCAAACAACATAAAAATTCAACACCAAACATAAAACAATAACAATTAATACCATAGCAGAGGTATCGCTCTGGAACAGTATAGCTACCTAAGTATATTCCGCCGGTAAGAGTTTTGTTTTGATTTGTTAGTTTCCCTGGCAAAACAAACTAAAACAAATAGCCATGTCGGAACGAATTAACTATTAAAAGAACCTAGGAATCATGTTGTGTCTAGCACGAGCACGATATCACAAAACAGAAGCAGAGGTTTCGAGTCAAATACCTCTTGTTCCGGAATTTGAAGCTCTACCGCTAAACTGATAAAGATGGTACAGTGACACTACTTTCTAACTTAAAGCTTCTGGACTTTTTCTATGATAGGCCGGTCTCTGTCGGACCTGGTCGGACACTCGAAATACGTGTTTCTCGTGACGCGGCATAATAATGGCCTTTCCTTACTTCAGACAACAAATAATGTTGCTTCATCTTCTCATCATTGCTGCGTCATGCCTACACAGCACCATCGCTGATTACTCCTGCCTATGTAGCTACCATGTTGAGAGACAAGTGTACGACGCGCCCGACACCAGCTCCAAGACTGTTGGGTACCTGTATGAGTTTGACTGCAAACCTATCCTAGACAACAACATTGTGAATCTTGCTCGGAATTGGACCACTATCGCATTTGAACACGAGGTAATTTTTCAACATCTGTTATCAATATGCGTCGTAGGAAGCTAACGCTGCTTGAGTTCGGTCAAGTTAGCAGAAAAATTGCTGCAGCAGAAAACGGTCAAGTTAGCAGCAAATTTGCTTTTTTTTTTTTTTTTTTGCTGCAGCAAATTTTCTGCTAACTTGACCGAGCTAAGCTAACGCAAAGTATAAATCGAGAGTACTTCTCTCCAAACACCAGTATTGCCGATTTATAAGTCAACGTTTTAGAGCAACGCTGTTCGCACCCGTTAATGTTAACTCGCCATTCTGTGTTACGGTACATATGCTTTATAAAATAACTAATAATAGCGGCGATAAACAAAAAAAAGCCCTATAAGTTTAGCATAAAGAATTTTGCTTAATAATCTAAATAAATACCAACATGATTATGAATGTTTTTGCTAGGATTCGCATGAACATACATGATAACTATCAAATAACGTTATGACATTCGCAACATGAATGAAAATTTTAAACGATCTAACTGATATCCCGGATTTGTCTTCCGAGGCAAATGTTCTCGTGTTATGATGTAAAATAAATGCACATACATCAGGGAAACATGTCCGTGCAATGCACACCCCCTTAAACCCCACTTTTATATAGTAAAACTGGGATATGCAGGGTATATCTATTTTTCTTATTTTTGCTACACATCATAGATTGTGGGTACTTTTGTTAGAACCGCCTCGCAGATGCGGTTCTAACGTGTACCCACAATCTATGTTTTGAGCAAAAATAAGAAAAGTATCAAAACATTTTTGGTGAAATTTTTATTTTTCCTACTGAAAAAACAATCACTGTATAATGTAAATTTCAGCGAGGCTATGTTCTGATGGACGCACAAGTCACAAGACAGATTTGTCCTGGTAATCCAGCTCCTGCTGACATCGGTAGGCATTGCTTTGACTTCAGGGGCCAGTTGTTCAAAATAAACGTTGTCGTTAGTTAACGATTCGTTAAAATTTCAAACATGGATATCCAAAATACACTGTTACTTTTTGGTGAAAAATGTGAGAATCCTTTGCATTGCAAAGGATTCTCAAATGATCAACAAAAATAACAGTGTAATTTGTAATCGGTATTAACTTAACGAGTTGAGGTCTTAACGATGACGTTAAGCTAACGAAGGTTTGAACAACTGGCCCCAGGTTTTCAGTATTTTTATTCACTGATATATACTTTATAAAGACGCTACCTTTCTCGCAACGCCCCAAACTTATGCATATATTATTGAGTGCTTAGCAACTGACCAGACCCGCCTTATCCTGAGTTGATGATCAGAACACGATCGACTTATTATCTGAAGATAGATAGATCGGGCATAGGGATTTGATTTGTTTTTCTAAAAATCCCTACCCTACTTTACGCAAGCTCGTTCCCACTAAAAAGGTTGAAACCTACGGGAATTCTAGTATGGATAAGTATATAAAAATCAGGAAGAATCAAACAAGGACCGAAGCTACCAAGGTCCTAAACGACCCAGGACCAAAATTTCTGGACTTTGAATTCCTAATTGTATATGACATGTTGCAATTAGCATAAAAGAACATTGTACAATAAGCATTTTGACAAATTTTATGTGGTAGAAGGAAATTTCACGGGCACGACACGGTCAAAGTGACCATCACGGATTCACCCGACTACAAGAAAGAATAATTGTTTTTGTTTGTGTTGAGGCTTAAAGTCCCAGCCAACAATCTTTCAGTCATGTCCGGACGGAGCCAAGGCTTCCTGGGTTCAACCAGTACTGTAGGGAGTAAATGTGTGTTGCTCAAGGACACAACATGGTGACGTCTGTAAGGATCGAACCAAGACCTCTCGATTCGGAGTTCGACGCTCTACCATTACGCCACCGCGCTTTCCGAAAGAATAATAATTGCTAAAAATCGAAAACAATACTGGAAAATATTTAATAATTAATGCTACGAAGGAAAAATTGAAAATGAAATTACTAAATACTAAACGAAGGTAAATCTGATTCGCGCTGAACACAACTCTTTGGAACTTGTTGGAACTACTATTGAATTTATTGGAATACACTTAACCATACCAACTTTAAGGCATCTGTATACTTTTAGGGATTTCGGTTTTATGTGTATGTTTCTACTTGCAGTCACGTCTCCATCAACGCCGCTTACAACACCATTAACACCGAAGTCCACAACCCCAAAGACAACCAAATGGACGCAAAATACAACCATCAAAACGTCCACCACAGATAAAGCTACTTTTCATATCACGAAAATGATAACACAAACGTCTATGATATCAAAAGCACATAGCACTACTACTTCAACACCGCGCCCAACTACGAAACGAATCACTCAAGAGATCAAACCTTCAACTCAACCTCCAGTCAGCACTTTTTTTTCTAGCAAAGTGACTATAGCTACGTCATTGAGCACCTCAAAGGCACCATCGACCATATCTACCACAGAATCATCATCGATTCCGAGCACGACAACGCCCATAAAAAGTAGTTATAAATCAACCCATTCGACTAAAACGACCCATTTGCCAAGAATAACGACCACCACACAGTTTCTGCCGACTAAGATGACTAGCCAGTTTAAACAAACGACAACAGATTGGACCATTGTGCCATGGTCAACAAGGAAAACATCATCTCATTCCGCACTTTACCACCATACAACATACTACCATAAAACTACTTCTCATGGGCAAACATCAGTCAATGGTAGGAGCAATTTGTGTACTAGCAATTTTAATCATGAGATTCATTGGTATGTAATCGCATAGTACCTGGTATGGAGAGCCTCAAGCATGAGTTTTAAAAAACGTTTTCGTGTTTTACATTAGGAAAACATGCCCAGGTTTTCAAGTTGTAAAAGTCTAAAATTTTCAGTAGAAAATTTTTGATACTTTTCTTTCGTTTGCTCAAAACATAGATTGTGGGTACACGTTAGAACCGCCTCGGCAAGGCGGTTCTAACGAGTATCCACAATCTATGCTTTGGAGCACAAATAAGAAAAATAGGTTTACCCGTGCGTACCACAGTATTACTATATAAAAGTGGGGTATAAAGGGGTATACATTACGCGGACATGTTATCCTGATGCACAAAACGAATGGTCAGGTCGTCTAAATTGTCTTTCATTTTCATTCGGCAGTTTACATTGGTGTCTAAGAATAATACGTTAACTACACTGCATTTTTGGGGGGGTGGGGGGGGGAGCGTATTTTGAATTGAATCATGAAAGAGGTTACCGTGGTAGTCATCTATCCGTGTACATCGAGCAAACTTGACATGTAAATCAGTTTTATCAGAGTAAAAACTCATCATGTAATTTCAGTCGGTAATATAAACTGGTGCCCAAGGGCAATACGTGACCTTCAGCAGCACGGAACCAGAAACTTGCGACAGCATGGCCAGTGGTGCTACGAGCTACGACGGGAACCAAACTACAACTGGATGGAAGCAAGTCAAGACTGTCTGACCAATGCGAATGGCTTCGTTGTGCAGATTATGAGTGCGCAAGATCAGACTTTTATCATGAATTTCCTAAACGAAGAGAATGTACACGTGCCGATTTGGATAGGATTGAATGACAAAGGTCCAGGACAAGAGGAACATTTCTACTGGGATTCTGGTAGAGTACTTTCAATTTTCAGCTTTTAAATTAATATACTAAGATCAAGTAAGTATAAGCGACTAGTACATGCACGCATGTATATATTTCAGCATTACACCGAATATTGTTGCAGATACTAAGGTCAAGTGCACCACATAATGTTGTAGATGCTCCTGACAAGTGCACCAAACTGTTGTCGCAGGTGCTTGTGTCAAGTACACCAAGTATAATTTGAGCCACCTCATGGGAAAACCAACAATCTGCATAAGCGAAAACAAAGACGTTACCGCGAAGCTGATCAGCGCCTTTGTTTTCGCTACTCGGATAGTACAATTCCTCTTCTACTTATATTCGAAATTCCAAGCTTCTAGCCCTATTCTGTGCTTGTACAGGCCGGTTTGTGTCTGACCTGTTCGGAAACCACATTGTTGGCGGCTCATTTGTATAGGTAAATACTTTGACCATTTCGCTTTAGATCACGCGATAAAGTTTTGTAAACACTAGAAAAGGCCTACCTATTTTTATACATTTTTCTAAAGCTATGTGAAGCATGTGTCACATGTTTTTTTTTATCATCATAGAGTCGCATTATCGAAAACATGCTTATTTGAAGCAGTCCAATCAACAAATGCATATCTATGTCAGAGATAAAGCGGCACGGTCAAAGTATTTTACCTATATATACATGTAGGTGTTGCATTATAGTAATCCAAATATTTTTACAGGTGCAAGTCAAGTGCACCAATCACTTATTCAAGAACACTGAACACTTAAAGTGTAAAATTGTAGCAGACACTAAAACATTTGCATACTCTTGTATTATTGCAGGTGCACCTGTGAAGTACACCAACTGGGATCCGAACAGAAAAGACAACGAGAACGTCCATGGTCAAGAGGATTGTGTCATATTGAAGCCTAATGGACTATGGGATGATACAATGTGTAAGGGGTATCTATTCTCAGATCACCATCATCCCTGGATCTGTCAGTACCGTAAGTTTTTGTTAAATGTTAATTTGGCACTTGTTAAGCATTCGATAACGCATATTTCCTGAAAAAGAAAGAAAAAAAGTAAAAAGACATTGTTTTCGTTTATGTTGTTGATGATAGGATTTGTTACTTGTACGACAATTCATTGAAAATATTCAGACTTAACAAAGATACAGGCATTTAAATAAGAGGTGCATTTCTTAAGTTTTTCAGTGTACATTTTTATGTCATGTGCATTGTCAAATTTAAAATCGTAAAGACGAAATTGTTAACTTGTGAACATGTAGACTTTATCATAACCTCTATTCTTTATACGAGCAAAAAAGGCCTTTAAAACGATTTGAGCCGCGTCATGAGAAAACTAGCGTTCTGCATATACGAAAACAAAGGGGCAGGTCAGCTTCGCAGTAAATGCGAATCTGATCAGCGCCTTTGTTTTAGCCATCTTCTGTGCTTGTACAGCTCGGTTTGTGTCGAACCTGTTCGGAAACCACATTGTTGCTGTTGGCTTTCTCATGACGCGACTCATTTACAAGGAGTCGGGTTGAAGGCATATGAAAAGTTTTTTTTATCATAGTTGACAATGATACTTTGCAATGTTTTTTTTTTTCTTCAGACATTCGACATCATGGGGGCTAATACCGTTGCTACATTATTTTGCTTTGCTGATTATTGTTCTTGGTCTAATATCGGGAAAACATGTCCGTGAAATAAATACCCCTTATACATGTATCCCACTTTTATGTAGCAAAACTGGGGTTTACCTATTTTTCTTATTTTTGCTCCAAAACATAGATTGTGGGTACTCGTTAGAACCGCCTCGTCGAGGCGGTTCTGACGTGTACCAACAATCTATGTTTTGAGCAAAATAAGAAAAAAAAAATAAAAAAAATTCTATTGAAAATTTGTACTTTTTATGACTAAAGAAAAATCTGAATTTACATGGGCATGTTTTCGTAATGTTATAATAAATATTAAAACTGCAAACAATCAAACTGTACGTAGTTTTGGCTTAATGACCCGAGAAAAGATTCTTACGATAGAAGCATACATGCACTATACACAGGAATTCCATTCAGTATTCCCAAAATAAATCGATATGCTTCCATTACAAAATCATATACGAGATCTTCGTACAATGTAGAATACATGTCTGGCCTCAAAACATGGACAATCAATATGAAGTATAGGTAAAATATTTTGACCGTGCCGCTTGAACTCACTTGGTGAAGTTTTGTAAACACGGTAAATGGGACACCTATAGTATTTGTTTTACACATTTTAATTTTTCATAAAGATCTCGAGTTATGACACAATGTCACTGAATTGTTTTAAAACACGTACGATTCTGGTATCTATTACATATCTTTAAAAACAGATGTCTAAACTCTGCTCCAGAATATTTATAACGACGAAATAAACCATTAATAGCTGAATACATTGATTTTTATTCCCCTCCTCAACAAGTTTACCTACGAAATTGACAAATAAAGTAGTGCTTCTCAAGTAACAGTTCCGCAATCAAACCGCTGCCACCGCACTGGACATCATCCCATTGACCATGGTTCACATAGGGCAAGAATATAACACAGTTATCTATATTATGTCCACTGGTCTTTCTGTTAGGAACCCAATTGGTGTAACTCAGTGGGGTGTCTGAAAAAGACGAAACAGGTTCGATCCCGGGCTTCTCCAAAAACAACAACAAAAATCAGCCTCCCGGTTGAGCCGTCGGGTGCTCCCGGAACAACAAACCTACAAAAACAATCTCCTATAGTACTGGTCTCGCCCAGGGAAAAAAGTGTTTAGACTAAAAAGAAAGCACGGACATGCAATTATATGAGATAACTGTGTTGTCCAATATCATGGTGGCAGTTGTTTTGAATCAAGAACATGTGTAGCTCAAGAAAACACGGTTTAGATTATTTCTTAGTTATCTAAAAAAAAGATAGAATCGGTTGATTGTGAATAAGCATTTCAGTTAAATACTCTATTAGCCAGAACCACGAATGTTTCGGAAAGAAATGACATTGAAGGCAGCTTTATCCACACATGCATACACATAAATTGGCGCAACAGCTTATATACCAAAAGAATGTTATTATTTTTAATTTTGGGACTCATCTGCCCTACCCAAGTCGTTGAAGAGTTTTCGGACTTTGTCGTGATATTCCAGGTGTATGAAACCAAATTTAATTTATCATTGATCTTACTTGAGGTCCATTCAAAATGTTCTTCTTTGTTTAAGTCAGACAATCCCATCCAAACAGAATGGTTGAAGTGCGTGTTCAACAGGATGTAGATAAACAGATTTTCACCGCTGTCTTTCACGTGAAATAAATGTCCACCACGTAAATTGCATTCTTTTTCCGCGTGTGGCCAGGAGAATTTATGTGGCACAACAGTGTAACAACTGTGACCCATCTGTGTAAGGATCTCGCCGTCTTGTTTTGCGTACTGTACAATAGATGATGGACATAGACTAACATTGCCTGAAACGGATAACATTTTGATATTAAGAGATCACCATACGACACGGTAAACTTTATAACACGCAAACCAACTAACGTCCGGTTCAGTGAAATGAAACAATACAATGTAACGCTCGCTAATAAAACTTTGTTATACTACCTAATTGCATTGGGACAGACGTCGTTACTTTATGCATTGTTGTCGGTTTCTTCGTTGTTGTTGTTCTCAGTTTAGTCGTCGTTTGCATTGTTGTTGTTGTTGTTGTGGTTGTTGTCGGTTTTGTTGCTGTCTGAGTTGTTGTTGGTTTATTCGTTGTTGTTGGTTTCGACGTTATCTGCGTTGTTGGTTTCTTTGTTGTTTGTGTCTTTGTCGTCGGCTGAGTCGTCGTCGTCGGCTTTATTGTGATCTTCGTCGTTCTCATTGTAGGCTGAGTCATCGTTGTCGATTTTACTGTTGTCTGCTTCATTGTTGTTGGCTGACTCGTGGTTGGACGATCTGTTATTTGTTGAGTCAATGTTTGCGGAGTTGTTGATTGCAAAGTTGTTTTCAAGGTTGTCGACGCTGATACACTCGAGGTGGAAGATGAAGAAGACTGTAATGTTGTCGATTGGGTAGCCGGGTAGATTGGTGGCACTGTAGTTACTGAAATGTTGTGGAACTAAAATTGGATGAGCCTGTGCATGAGAAAACTAATAATTTGGGTTTCCGGCCAGGTCCGACACAAACCAGGCTGCACAGTCACAGAATAAAGCTAGAAGCTTGAAACTTTGGATATAAGTAGAAGAGGAATTGTACTAGTCGTGTGGTGAAAACAAAGGCGCTGATCAGCTGTGCAGTTACTGCACTGCACAGCTGATCTGTGTCTTTGTTTTCGCATATGCAAATTGTTGGTTTTCTCATGCGAAGGCTCAGATTAGTGTATAACATGTGAACAGACAAATCAAATTATGGAATGGATAAGTCAAAAAAGTACAGTATATGTAATTAAAAAGGTACATGTAGGCAATGATCAGGAAAAGGCGGAATAAGAAAGAAATTCCCACTCCAAAAACCAAGGGGGTGGGAAAAAACTAGAATGACACTTAGGTACTTATACCAAGAAAACATATAGTAAGTATAGGCTATTTCCCAATGGGCGGCCACTCAGTTACCCGAACTCAACTAAAACGTACATCAGGTTCAAACAGCACAAAAATCATCTCAAAAAAATAAAACAAACATAACCACAACAGAATTTTCGCTTGGAACAATCAGCTATATAAAATTACTGGGGTGGGGGGCTTAAATCGATTTTACCTCACCCTCATCTTCTGTAGTGGTTCACAACATTTAGTTAGTTGTTCGGTCCTCGCAGTGAATCTCTAACGAGTCAATGAATCATCAAGGGCAAACAAATAAATAAACCATGATAACCACCATGATGATTCAAAAACGTTGTCTCACAGATTCAGGAAGCTGTCCGACGATGGAGATTACTGGGCGCCGAATATCTGTTTTATGTGACAACGGGAAATTGTACAATAATAATTGAGCCGCCTCATGGGAAAACCAACAATCTGCATAGGCGAAAACAAAGACGCAGATCTGATAAGCGCCTTTGTTTTCGCTACTCGGATAGCACAATTCCTCTTCTACTCAAATCCGAAATTTCAAGCTTCTATCTCTTTTCTGTGACTGTACAGGTTGGTTTGTGTCAGTCCTGTTCGGAAACCACATTGTTGGTTTTCCCACGAGGCGGCTCAATTAATGCGTGTATGTGTTGCCGTCCATTTCAAAAAAAGGTACAAGTAGGCAAAGATCAGGAAAAGGCGCAACCAGAAAAAGATTCCCACTCCAAAAACCGAGGTGGGAAAAAACCAAACTAACAATCAGGTACTTATACCATGAAACATATCGTAAGCCGAATGAGCAGCTATTTTCCCAATAGGTGGCCACTCAGTTACCTTAACTTAACTAAAAATATGAAAACATACATAAGGCGCCAACAGCACAAAAAAATTTAAACACCAAGACATAAAACAAAAAGAACCACTACAGAAGTATCGACTTGGAACGATCAGTAACACAAAGTTACTGGCGGGCTTAAACCGGTTTTACAGGTACCTAACCTCACCCTCAGCTTCTGCAGTGGTTCACAACATTTAGTTAGTTCTTCGGTCCTCGTGGTGAATCTCTAACTAGTCAATGAATCATCAAGAACAAACAAATAAATCATGATAAACATCCTGATGAATCAAAAACCAGGACTCACAGATTGAGTAAGCTGCCCGACGATGGAGATCCCTGGGCGCCGAATAACCTACTAACTCCGGAGCAAAAGAAAAACACCAGTTGGACCCCGGTGGGCCAAGCAACAGACAAGAAGCTCCGGTCCCAACCAACTAAAATGAATAGCTTTAAGTCGGGGCCATCATAGAGTCTGACGCCCGACCCACCGGCGTGCAATTAAAGAAGGCAGCATAGTTATCAACCATGATTGGGTTAAAAACTAAGCATGCAGACTGTCGCATAACATTCAAGTTATAACCTATACGTCTGTAACGTGATATGATTTTTCCGAACTGAAGAGAAAAATCATTTATTCCTTTAAGTTTCTTTAATTTGTAAACCAAGTCACCATAAAATTCAGGTTCCGAAAGGCCCTCACTTAAAAGTGTCTTTAACCCAACATTATATTTGGAAATCAATTCATAGTGTCTACGATAAAATTTAGAAAAGGTTTTTCGAAGTTTATGATACCGATAGCCTTCATAATATGGTCGCTGCACATACGTTTTTTTATCATTAGCTCGACTGCACAAAGTGCATAGAGCTATTGCAGTCACCCCGGTCGTCCACGTTCCCGTTCCCGTTCCCGTGCGCGTTCCCGTGCGCGTGCGCGTGCGCGTCACACTTGCGTTAAAGTTTTCTAGAAGTCCATATCTTGACAACCACTCATCAGAAAGCATTCATACTTGGACCATAGATACCCTGTAGGGTTAGCTTTCATTCAATGGCATCGGGCCCCTGGGTCCAGGCCAGGGGGTGGGGCTGGAGGTTAAAATCTAGAACACCTTCAAAAATGGCAATTCTTGTGTTAAAGTTTTCTAGAAGTCCATATCTTGACAACCACTCATCAGAAAGCATTGATACTTGGGCCATTGACACCCTGTAGGGTCGGCTTTCATTCCATGGCATCAGATCCCTGGGTCCATGCCGGGGGTGGGGCTAGAGGTTAAAATCTAGAACACCATTAATAATAATGGCTTTTCTGTGATATAGTATTCTAGAAGTCTATATCTTGAAAACTTTTTATCAGAGGGCTTTCATACTCGGACCATAGGTACCCTGTAGGGTTGAGTTTCATTTCATGGCATCGGATCTCTGGGTCCATGCCTGGGGGGTTGGGCTGGAGGTTAAAAACTAGAACACTGTAAAAATAGATGTACTGCTGTGTAACTTTTACAAGGAGTCCATATCTTGACAACAACTTATCATAAAGCATTCATACTTCATACACTTTAGGTTCCATGACATCGGACCTCTGGGTTGGAGTCAGGGGGGCGGGGCTAGAGGTCAAAATCTAGAACTCCCCATTTTTTTTCTTTTTATTTCTTAATAGAAACAACTTAGGAAGATGGTTGGTCATTCATCTTTTGACTTTGTGACACTGACTTGTGTGTCATGAGGGTAAGGGTCAGTTGACCTACTTTCCATGGTTCAGTGATTTTGCCTTATATCTTGACACTCAATTAGTATATTTTCTTACTTCTTTCAGATTATGAGTGAGTACGACCAGGCCTTTGACCCCGATATACTTATAGGTCACTGTGACCTAATTTCACGGTTCAGTGATTTTGTCTTATATCTTGACACTCAATTAGTATATTTTCATACTTTTTTCAGATTATGAGTGAGTATGACCAGACCTTTGACCCCAATATACTTATAGGTCACTGTGACCTAATTTCACGGTTCAGCGATTTTGCCTTATATCTCGGTTCTCAAATGGTTTATGAACAAACTTCTTTCAAAGTATGTTTGCGTATGACAAGACCTTTACCCTGAATTAGTCCTAGGTCACTGTGACCTAATTTCACGGTTCAGTGATTTTGCCTTATATCTTGACACTCAATTAGTATATTTTCATACTTTTTTCAGATTATGAGTGAGTATGACCAGACCTTTGACCCCAATATACCTATAGGTCACTGTGACCTAATTTCACGGTTCAGTGATTTTGCCTTATATCTCGGTACTCAAATGGTTTATGAACAAACTTCTTTCAAAGTATGCTTGCGTATGAAAAGACCTTTGACCCTGAAGTAGTCCTAGGTCACTGTGACCTAATTTCACGGTTCAGTGATTTTGCCTTACATCTTGACACTCAGTTAGAATATTTTCATACTTTTTTCAGATTATGAGTGAGTATGACCAGACTTTTCACCCCAACATACTTATAGGTCACTATGACCTAATTTCACGGTTCAGTGACTTTGCCTTATATCTCGGCACTCAAGTAGTTTATGAACAAACTTCTTTGATACTATATTTGCGTATGACAAGACCTTTGACCCTAAAGTAGTCCTAGGTCAATATAACCTTATTTCACAGTTCAGTGATTTTCCTTTATATCTCGGCACTCAATTGGTATATGAACATACTTCTTTCACGATATGTATGAGTATGACAAGACCTTTGACCATAATGTATTCCTGGATCACTGTGACCTAATTTCATGGTTCAGTGATTTTGCCTTATATCTCGACACTCAGTTGGTATTTTTCCATACTTCTTTCTGATTATGAATGAGTATGACCAGACCTTTAACCCAAAAATACTTATAGGTCACTATGACCTAATTTCATGGTTCAGTGATTTTGCTTTATATCTCAACACTGAATGGGTATATGATCATATTTCTTTCACATTATGAGTAAGTATCACTAGACCTTTGAGGCTAAATTGACCCTGAAATACTTATAGGTCAGTGTGACCTTATTTCACGGTTCAGTGATTTTACCTTGTGTCTTGGCACTCAGTTGGTATATGAACACACTTCTTTCACAATATGAGTGAGACCTTTAAATCTTAGGTATTCATAGTTAATTTTCATGGTTCAGTGATTTTGCCTTATCGCATCAAGGCAAAAAGATGTATGAGCATAATGCTTTGGGTTACCGGTCGGGTTTGGCCTTATGTTTGACAAAGGTCAGAAGCAGTCGAGCACGCTGTCCTGCGACAGCTCTTAATTTTGTCAGTTATCAATAAGTTCTGATTTCTATTCCCTCGACATACAGTTGTACATATACGTTACCATATAATGAGCCGCCTCGTGGGAAAACCAACAATGTGGTTTCCGATCAGGTCCGACACAAACCGGCCTGTACAAGCACAGAAAAGAGCTACAAGCATGAAATTTCGTATTAAAGAACTATCCGTGTAGCGAAAACAAAGGCGCTGATTAGCTTCGCGGTAACCGAAGTCTGACAGTGTGACATTTAACTTGATGCCTAAGGGTTTAAATTTTGGTCACCTTAATATCCAAGGAATTTGTGGTAAAAATATGTGTAAGTTTTCCGAAATTGAAGCCATTTTGACGGCACCAGAAAATAGGTCTCTACATATTTTTGGTATCAGTTAAACTAAATTAAAATCGCATAAGCTTTCCTCATGTTTTAATATTGATGGTTTTCAAGAACCTTTTCGCAAAGATAATGATGGTAATGGCGGTGGAAGTATCCTTGTATATGTCCGAAACGGAATTAATGCTAAGCGAAGATTCGACCTAGAAACAAATAACACTGCATGTATATGGCTAGAAATAACTGAGGGTAAAAGTAAACCATTTTTAATAGGAAATATGTATAGCCCACCTGACTCCAAAGTAGAATTCAATGACAGATTCGAAAGTTTTGTTGACAATGTTTCGATCGATGGTAAGGAAATCATTTTACTAGGGGACTTCAACAAAAACTTATTGAACGAAAACAATAACGAAATGAGGTAACAAAATTTCTGTAGTTCAGCGTATTGGGAAAACATTTGCCCCAAGCGTGTACGAGACGCGCGTTTAACGTTTGCTGCGCGCCTATATCGCGTGCTTAGCGTGTCTGGGACGTAACACTGTAGTTCAGCGTATTGAGATTTTTTCATACGTCTGGCTAATGCTAAAACGAGTTTAAGGCGTCTAGATACTAATTTTAGTTGATCAATAAATCTATATTTTTAATATATCTTGAAATATAGATGCATAAACAAAAAAAAAAGTTATCGATTCTCAAAAATGAGAAAAATTGACTTTTCAAAACATTTTCCATTTCATTTTTCACGGAATAGATCTAAAATACGTCAACGGAATATGTTTGAATTTGTAAATGTATTCACAAAATACTTGCCAAGTAACACAATTGAAAGGTAAAAAATGAATACATGTATGCACATTCTAGGGCAAAACTACACATTCTTTTTTATTTTTATTTTTTTCTTCAGAAAATATTCTTCATATTTTTGAACATATTTATCTACATGTAGTACATCTCCGTAAACATACTCCGTAAACATACTTAGAAAAACAAAACACTTAGTTTTGAAAAAGGGGGAAAGCTTGCCAAATAAGATAATGTATAAATCGATAGGTCTTTGTATGCTTTTTAAGCTGCTATAAGCATTTCCCCACTCCCACCCCTCACATATAATCAAACCTCATAAAATAGGCTTCAAAAATAAATATTCAAATCATATGATGTACGGTTGTTTAGACTAGAAAACTGCACATTTTGTTTATAACAAAATCATTAAATTCTAATTACTATTAGATGAGATACATAAAATAACATCTGTTGCATTAACAATTCAAATCAAAAAGAACAAAGCAAGCAGTTTCTTTTTGTTCTTCTTGCTTCTTCTATTAATCTATTCGCAGTTACTGCGAAGCATCTTCGATAAGGCAATAACACCGTTTTCTTACGATGTGACTCATATATATCAAGGGAATGTGTCATTATTACATAGCTACTTGTATTTAATGTAATGACCTAGCCTTTCAAGCATGGTAGAAACTTGCCTATTGTTACAGTGGTGCAGTGGAATTGTTTCTTTACACACTGCCTAAAAGGTGTTACTAAAAACTCTTGAAACAAGATATGCGTCGATGCTGGTTAAAGCCATAATATTCAAATCGTCGCCGACGCAATTAACGATGCAGCTGATAAATCGATTCCAAATAAGATTGTTTACATACGACCTAGTGACTACCCCTGGATTACCTGCCATATAAAGTCATTAATTCGCAAAAGACGACGCGTATACAACAAATTTAAGAAAACAAACAACCATTATTATTGGAATCAGTTCAAGGTACTACGAAACAACGTAATAAACTTAATAAGAAAATCTAAACAAAACTATTTCGATAAACTTGAAAACAGCATTAACAATGAAAATCTTAACTCCAAATTATTCTGGAAAACGTCAAAACAGCTATTAGGATTAGGAAAAAATTCACAGTCAATACCAGCCCTAAATCTAAATAATGAACATGCCGAAACCGACTATCAAAAAGCAAATATGTTAAACAATTATTTTTCATCCCAATCTGTCGTTGACGATAATAACAAAATATTGCCCCCTCCAAAAACCATATTACGTGACCGTCTCGACATTCTTGAAATTTCACCACAGTCAGTCAAAGATGTTTTTGATGGATTAGACGTAAATAAATCTTGTGGTCCTGATCACATGAGCCCCCGCCTCCTCAAAGAGGGCTCCCAGATTCTAGCTGAGCCTTACTCCTTAATTTTTACCTCGTCCCTTCGTTCAGAAAAATTCCCAACACAATGGAAAGACAGCAACATTACAGCACTTCATAAAAAAGACGATCGTTCAATGCCATCAAATTATCGACCAATTTCGCTTTTATGTCAGGCGGGGAAAAGCTTCGAAAAATGCATACACAAACATTTATACAACTACATTAATGAACACAAACTACTAACGCCTTTTCAGTCAGGCTTTGTCCCAGGAGACTCCACGACCTTCCAGCTACTTCATATCTATCATACGTTTTGCGAAGCTGTTGACAGTGGCAAGGAAGTTCGTGTAGTCTTCTGTGACATAAGCAAGGCGTTCGACAGGGTATGGCATAGAGGCCTAATTCACAAGTTGCAAGATATAGGTTGTTCGAAGTCTCTGATAAAATGGTTCGCAAGTTACTTAACTAACAGACGACAGCGCGTTGTGTTGAATGGACAAGCATCTGAATGGTCCTACGTAAAGGCAGGCGTTCCCCAGGGTTCTATCCTGGGGCCACTGTTATTTCTTATATACATCAATGATATTGTAAATGAAATTCAGGCATCTGTCAGACTGTATGCAGATGACACAAGTCTATATATAATCGTTGAAAACCCTTTTGCTGCTGCTATTACATTAAATAATGATCTATATTTCATCACATCCTGGGCAAGTGACTGGCTCGTTAACTTCAATGCAGCCAAAACTTTATCTATGCTCTTAACTTTGAAGCATTTCTCACCATATCACCCACCTCTTTTTATGAACGGAACAGCTATAACTGAAACCACTTCGCATAAACATCTGGGACTCACTCTTTCAAAAAATTGTAGCTGGAACGAACACATTAATAATATTACTTCTACAGCTTGCACAAGACTTAATCTTTTACGAACACTCAAATTCAAAATAAATAGAAATGCTCTTGAAAAAATATATAACAGCTTCATCAGACCTCTACTAGAATATAGCGACGCAGTCTGGGACAATGCCAGTAAAGAATGTAAAAAGCAACTGGAGACAATTCACAACGAAGCAGCTAGGATAATTACTGGAGCAACGAAACTATGCAGTATATCGAAATTACTAACAGACTTGGGATGGGAAACATTACAGGAAAGACGCTTGAAGCATAAACTGGTTATCCTATACAAAATGTTAAATGGTAGTGCACCCGAATATCTTCAAAGATTAACTCCGCCAACAGTTCAAGATGCAACGTCCCGCAATTTAAGAAATTCCAACGACCTAAGAAACATTAGAACAAATACTAACCTGTTTTACGACTCATTTCTTCCATCAACTATTCGAGCATGGAACGAACTTCCTGACGAAATCAAGAACGCTCCGTCTATCGCTTCATTTAAATATCGTTTAAATAGAAATCTTAGTAAACCTCCAAAATACTATAACACTGGTACTCGTCAAGGTCAAATTTTGCATGCTAGATTGCGAATGGAATGCAGCTCCTTAAATGCCCATCTTTATAAGAAAAAAATCGTACCTAGCCCTACATGTGCATGCGGTGGTTTTGAAAGCCCCTACCATTTTCTGTTCATATGTCCTATCTATTCACGGTTTAGAACTAGATACCTTCCGAATAACCTAAACCAACTCAACACAAACGACTTATTGTGCGGCATATCAAATGTTTCTGACACTGAGAACGAAGCACTTTTTCTCAAAGTGCAAGACTTTATAATTCACTCAAAACGATTTGCTTAGGATGGCATCTTAGAGTTTCCCAAATAAATACACGTAACATTTTAAAAACTCTATTAAATTGTCGATCGGCGATGGGCTATATCTCTTTCTTTATCATCACTTTAGGAAATCACCTTTCAAAGATCCCATCATCATCATCATCATCATCATCATCATCATCATCATCATCATCATCATCATCATCATCATCATCATCATCATCATCAGTAGTAGTAGTTGTAGTAGTAGTAATATCATCTTTAATGTGTCTGTACTCATGTAACATTTCATGTACTGTCTATTTTCATCTATCACTCACGTACTATACCTGAACCTCAATCAATTATTCAGGAGATGATGTCTATAAGCTTTTAGCTTTTTATCAAATCCTGTACCATAAACCATGTAAATTGTATGTGTAGAATTATATTTGAATAAATATTGTTTTAAACCAAAGCCATAATACAAAAATGGCAAGCAATTCTATGCTTGATTTTTATATTTCCGTCGGTCACCAGACCAGTAGGCCACAAAACTTTACATAAACCCATGAGTGCCATTAGAAACTCATGAGTATGGTTCCTGTATGAGTATGGGGGGCGGAGGATCTCACTGGAGAAATAACAGAAATGATTACATGTAAACAGAAGATGAATTAGGAAGAGGAGAAACCGGTGGTGAATCTAGAGTCCCCCGTCGCGCAAGCGACGGAGATGGCCAAATCAGAACTAACAAGAGAAAAAGAGAACGCAAAGGCCTTTTTTGTGAAACAACAACACAGTAAACACATCGACAAAGATATCCCAGATGATAATTACCTGTTTCTAAGATTACCTGAATGACTCCACCTTAATCTGCAGACAATCCCAACAGAAGAAAAACGACACCATGTCCTAGGACGTGACGCTACCTTCCCATGTTGTAGGGCGTTACTCATCTCTCAGGTAGACCGAGCGCGTCACCGGTCCGTCGCCGCCATCTCCGCTCTCCCGATAGCGGCCATCTATTATGTGACCTTACTGACCCTAAAGGGGCCCGTGTACTCGAGACGGACTCGGGTTCTGATTACATCAGTTCCCGATCATTGTTTAATTTTATTTCAGAATGTTTAAATTTAAACTTAAATTAGAAAATTTTGTTGGCTGTGTGAGAGGAAAGTTTCATGAGTTGACTAACACTAATTGAGTCCTCCGTCAAACCACCCATCATTAACATTCATTTTATATTGACCATTCAAATCTGCACATTATCTAACGGTCAATGACGGTTAGACAACACGTGGGTTAGACAAACAAACCAACACGTGCTTTTTAAAGGTAAATATAGGTGCAAAAACACAATGTTTGTCTAAGGAAATAGGGGTGGGCGTGGCTATACCTTGCTGGCGGAGGAGTCAATTATGAATAAGCCGCGCCAAGAAAAAAAACGGATTTCTGCAAATGCGAAAACTAAGACGCAAATATGCGGCTTTGTTTTCTTTAAACTGGTAGCACAATCCCTTTTCTTCTTATATCCGAAATTTCAAGCTTCTAACAATCTATGTAGCTGCACAGACCGGGTTGTGTCGGACATGGTTGGAAACTCCAAAGAGCGGTTTTCTTGCGTCGCATCACATTTTCTGCTGCTATCAGTTTTGTAACTTCACCTGTTGCAGAGTTAATTAAAGCTTTGATGTGAGCCGCGTCACAAGAAAAGCCTGTCTATGCGTGCATGTTTTGTCATTAACTCATTTAAGCCTGGCGTCCCTTTAATGGGACAAAGGCAAACAGTATAGCCCCAGATGTGACGCCGCAGAACGCGGCGTCCCATCTAGGGCTATTCTGTTTGCTTAGAGGAATTTCATCGAAAAATGGAATAAAATTTGAAAATCCTACCTGAAGCCCCTAAAAATGAAAGTGGACGCAACCAAATGATAATGATGGGAAAATCCATTCGTCAGATATGGGTTAAAAGAACTCGCCCATGCAATATTCAGATTTGTTCAGCTTTGAAAATTATTATTTTAGTTATTGCAAAGAAATTTTAGATATTGTTGGGAAAATCGAATTTTGATATTTGGAAGCGCGTCGGTTCAATATTTAACGCTTCGTCTGTTGTTCGCGGTAAAAACAGAACTTGATTATCATTTAGACTACTTGACTGTTGATAATGATAAGATTTTTGGTGAGTAAATGTCGGATTCTGACGGTGCCAATCGCCTTGGTATGTGCTGTGACACATTTCATCGTGTTCACGAAAGGTATGTTATGTATCACGCCGATTATCCAGAGACAACCAACGCGACTGAGAACAACGAACGCGGATGAAATCAATATAAGGCTCTATTCTGGGAACAACTCTCCTTGAATCGAAATTATTCGTGGAATGCTGTTCCATGACAAATAATTAATATAAGTTGCACGTACTATTATTAATTTCACTCGCGTTGGATGTTCTCAGTGACGTTGTGGATTGACTCGGTTTTATGATTTAACCCATAATTGACGAATGGATTTTCTCATAAGTATCATTTGGGTGAGTCCACTTTCATTTTAGGGACATCAGGAGTATTTTTTAAATTTTGTTCAATTTTTCGATGAAAATTCTCTAAGCAAACAAAATAGCCCCAGATGGGACGCCGCGTTCTGCGGCGTCACATCTGGGGCTATTCTGTTTGCCTATGTCCCATAAAAGGGACGCCAGGCTTAAATCAGTTAACAAAAACACTTCCTCTCAAACGAAAAGAGTAAAACAGCTGTGAATGGAAAGCAACACTCTCTCTACGAAATCCACAAACATCCTCCACATACTTTGTTTGCAATAAAAAAATGGTTCTTTGGTCATCCTAGATGAGTTCTAGGCACGATGTCGCCCCGAAAAATGGTGCACAATATGGCTCTGGACGTTAAAGCAATTTGTACCAAATTGTTAAAGGGGTCAAGTATAGTTTTTAAGATGCTTTGTATTTCAAAACTTGCCTTTCCCTTTAACACAGTTACACACATTTCCAAGGCGCATGCAGCAAACCATCAACTTCACTATGGTGTACTGTCATATAAACCACATGCAGACGAAACACGGCCCTATACAGTACGGAACTATACACGCATGGCGCACGGGCCTATGTATATAATGGGAGTGGTTGGGGGAAACTCGTCGACAAACTCTGCCTGGGATCATTTTCGCATCTATGGTCTTCTAGATAGAAAGCTATACAGGAGTGAACACCTATCTTGCTGTCTGCTGTATAGAGAAAAGGGTCAGTTGATTACTGTCCAATCAAACACAATATCAGAGAGACGATTTGAAGTTCCAGCTTCTATGTGGTCCTTTCACGTGGGTTGTCCCAATGACAAACATGCACAAGGTATTTTTTTGTTTGTTTGTTTGATTTTTCCCCATTATTTTAACATGTCCTTGTAATGCATACCCCCGTACACCCCTTACACACCACTTTCATATGAGCCTACGCATGAGAATACCAACAATTTGCATCTATAGTCATGATTATATATATATATATATATATAATCATATATATATATATATATATATATATATATATATATATATATATATATATATATATATATATATATATATATATATATATATATATATATATATATATATATATATATATATATATATATATATATATATATATATATATATATATATATATGGGTCATTATCAAAAAATGGAGCAATCCAGAAAGGCAAAACGAAAAAAAATTATTGTCCATTTTTTTCTTTTTTAATGGGATAGTTTTATTAACAGGAGCATATAGAATATAGAAATAAAATATGCCGAGTTTAACTGAACAAATAGTGCACCAGCATTAATTAATTGTATGGTACTCTTGAAAAAATATCAGTGCTGTCACGAACAAACTTTCTTGCGTAAAACGCTCATTTGATAAGACTTCCCCAATCTGTAAGTGGGGGCATATATAACTTGTCACGAACAATAGTTCACACAAACCTTAAATACTTTCAGTGAATTAACGGGGAAGAGATCTTCAATGAAAATGCACATACTGTGATTTGTTCTGTTTCTGAAACGCTTTATTTTTGTAGACATTATCTTGTGGGATTAAACCAAAAATAAGTTCTGCTAAACGTTTACTATTTCAGTATAGTATCATAACATACCAAAAGCAATTACTTTTATATGATGCGTTTTAAGTATTTTAAATATTTATGACCGTGACAGCACTGATATCGTGACAGCACTGATGTTGTCGTGACAGCACTGATAATTATCCGATCTCGCCTTTTTCATTCCAATGTGTGCGGAAATGATTAATTTCTGACTATTTACTGATGAGCTTAGGGGCAGTGACTCACTTAAGGTAGCAACAAACGAAGCCTTTGCTGTTGCTCTAACCAGGGACACCGTTGCGTTGATCCAATGCTCTAAAAAAACATGTTCGCTTCACGCAAACCAAAGTCGATGTAACACGTAAAGCGCAGTAGAAGCGCTGTTCATCTTAAGCAGCAGCATGAGAAAATGTGTCTTTGGGGCTTTCGACCAGGTCTGAGAGAACCAGGATAGTTCACGACAAAAGACCGCATTAAATTTAGGACCCTATCACGGATTTTAGGGAGCTGGGTAGCAGGGCCATTTTGTTTGTTTGTGTTTGTGTTGGGGCTTAATGTCCCAGTCAACAATTTTTTTAGTCATGTCGGGACGGAGCCAACGCTTCCTGAGTTTAACCAGCACTGTAGGGAATTAATGTGTCTTGCCCAAGGACACATCACGGTGACGCCTGTGGTGATCGTACCCAAGACCTCTCGATTCGGAGTCCGACGCTATACCACTACGCCACCGCGCTCCCCACGGCCATATTGTTTTCAGGGAGCTTGGGAAAACTGGAAAATAATTGAAGGGAATTGAGGATTACTAGAAGAGAACACTCTTGGTTTAAGGAAGCTGGGAGCAAGGAAAAGATTTTTAGGGAGCTAGGGAGAAATGTCATTTTTCTTTTAGTGAGCTTGGATCTAATACCTCCTTGGATGGGCCTCAACGTTAGGTTAACTTGCAGCTGAGCTGCACATTTGCTTTCACATATATCCCATTAATTCCCACTTTTATGTAGTGACGTATACAGGGTAAAATGGGGTATACAATGTTACTTCTTTTTGTTTCTAAAATTTGACAATCAGATATATTTTTTCTTCAATTTTTATAGCTGAAAAAATCTCTGTATATTGCATGGGTAACACATTTTCGTAATGGTATGCAACATACAAACACACTGAAAGACACATGCGTCAGAAAAGGTTAAAATGTTCGTATTTTCATGTACCATAGACACCTAGTGTGTATATTACCGGGTCCCTTTTTTCGAGGTGTATGAATTTGGTAGGTTTTACGGCACATCCGTCCTTGCATTACCCCGAGTTGCCCCTCCCACCCCTCGAGGAAAGGGATGGCGTTTTAAACAAAAAGGCTTTTTTCTCGTATAAAGTGGGGGCTTAAAATGTCTTTTTTACTGAAAAGGGGTAATCTAATTTGGAATGGACCGCCAAAAAGGGCATTTATGGCGCGACATACACAAACTGTATAAATATCATTATGGGAGTACCACCCCCGGGGCTAATTGTGTACCGTGGTCGACGAAGCATTTTGAATTTGTAGTTTTATATCACCCACACACAGCCACACACCTCAAACGATTTTCAAAGCGATATGAATTGGCCACTCTGGCTGCTGCTGGCGT
Organism: Rugalucina vietnamica; assembly: GCA_964017185.1. Classification (NCBI taxonomy): domain Eukaryota; kingdom Metazoa; phylum Mollusca; class Bivalvia; order Lucinida; family Lucinidae; genus Rugalucina; species Rugalucina vietnamica. The sequence goes on from OZ024882.1 coordinate 23,971,016, forward strand.
TAGTAGCTGAGACCCTCTGGTGAAAGGCGACCTACTTCTTGTCAGCCTAGGAAATTACCTGAATCCACACCTGCTGACAGAAGTCAACTCAGTGCTGTCACATCATTACTGTCACGACCGTGACAGCACTGATCCGT